>JAPYXD010000694.1:1342519-2685038 GCA_030998225.1 Diplolepis rosae | reverse complement strand
TTTCAGTTTATAAAGCATGCACGTTTCAAAGGTTCGAAACTAAACATTACTCAAACATTGCTTAGTATGTGATCATTTTTACTTCTCGTGATGCTAAAAACAGTTATTCGCATATTTGATATTTTACAGATAATATACGATACATACATACGAAAATGCGAATGCGATTTTTAGGTTTTTGACAAAATTCACATTTTAGGTTCGACACTAGACAATATACAAACATTGCTTAATATGTGAACATTTTGACTTCTCGCGAAGTTAATATCTGTTATTCTCATAATTGGCAACTTCGATAAGACACAATTCAATATAGCATGAAGAGGCGAAAACGAACATTGAAACTTCGTACTTAACCTACGAAAGTGTAAATACGATTTTTCAGTTTATAAAGCATGCACGTTTCAAGGTTCGAAACTAAACATTACTCAAAAATTGCTTAGTATGTGATCATTTTTACTTCTCGTGATGCTAAAACAGTTATACGCATATTTGATATTTTAGATAATATACGATTCATACATACGAAAATGCGAATGCGATTTTTAGGTTTTTTTGACAAAATTCACATTTTAGGTTCGACACTAGACAATATACAAACATTGCTTAATATGTGAACATTTTGACTTCTCGCGAAGTTAATATCTGTTATTCTCATAATTGGCAACTTCGATAAGACACAATTCAATATAGCATGAGAGGAGGCGAAAACGAACATTGAAAACTTCGTACTTAACCTACGAAAGTGTAAATACGATTTTTCAGTTTATAAAGCATGCACGTTTCAAGGTTCGAAACTAAACGTTACTCAAACATTGCTTAGTATGTGATCGTTTTTAATTCTCGTCATGCAAAAACACTTATTCGCATATTTGATTTTATTTATAATACACGATTCAATATAGCATAAAAGGTTGGAAGCGAACAATAAAACGTTTTGTTTAACATACGAAAATGCGGATACGGTTTTTAGTTTTTTGACAAATTTCACTTTTTTAGGTTCGACACTAGACAATATGCAAACATTGCATAATATGTGAACATTATTACTTCTCGCGAAGATAAAAAACTTTTATTCTTATATTTGGCAAATTCGATAATACACCATTCAATATAGCCTGAAAACATGAAACCGAACAATATAACTTCGTACTTAACCTACGAAAGTGTAGATACGATTTTTCAGTGTATTAAGCATAACTTAGATAATACACGATTCAATATAGAAAAAAACGACGACAGCAATCAATAAACATTTTGGTTTAAAATACGAAAATGCGAATGCGATTTTTAGGTTTTTGACAAAATTCACATTTTAGGTTCGACACTAGACAATATACAAACATTGCTTAATATGTGAACATTTTGACTTCTCGCGAAGTTAATATCTGTTATTCTCATAATTGGCAACTTCGATAATACACAATTCAATATAGCATGAAAAGATAAAACCGAGCAATATAACTTCGTACTTAACCTACGAAAGTGTAAATACGATTTTTCAGTTTATAAAGCATGCACGTTTCAAGGTTCGAAACTGAAAATTACTCAAACATTGCTTAGTATTTGATCCATTTTTAATTCTCGTGATGCTAAAAACAGTTATTCGCATATTTGATATTTTTTTGATAATACACGATTCAATATAGCACTTAAAAGTTTAGAAAGCGAACAATAAAACGTTTTGTTTAACATACGAAAATGCGGATATGGTTTTTAGGTTTTTGACAAATTTCACTTTTTTAGGTTCGACACTAGACAATACGCAAACATTGCATAATATGTGAACATTTTTACTTCTCGCGAAGCTAAAAACTGTTATTCTCATAATTTGCAACTTCGATAAGACACAATTCAATATAGCATGAAAAGATAAAACCGAACAATATAACTTCGTACTTAACCTACGAAAGTGTAAATACGATTTTTCAGTTTATAAAGCATGCACGTTTTAAGTTTCGAAACTAAACATTACTCAAAAATTGCTTAGTATGTGATCATTTTTACTTCTCGTGATGCTAAAACAGTTATTCGCATATTTGATATTTTTGATAACTACACGATTCAATATTGCATAAAAGGTTGAAAGCGAACAATAAAACGTTTTGTTTAACATACTACGCAATGTTTGAGTAATTTTTAGCTTCGAACCTTGAAACGTGCATGCTTAATAATCTTAAAAATCGTATTTACACTTTCGTTTATGTTTAGTACGAAGTTATATTGTTCGGTTTCATCTCTTCAAGCTATATTGAATCCTGTATTATCGAAGATGTTTAATACCAGAATAACAGTTTTTGAAAGCTTCACGAGAAGTGAAAAATATTCACATGATTATGCCATGTTTGTATATTGTCTAGTGTCGAGAACCTTAAAAAGTGAATTATGTCAAAACCCTAAAAATCGTATCCTCATTTTCGTATGCTAAACAAAAAGGATTTTATTGTTCGCTTTCAAACTTTTATGCTATATGACGGAAATTCGTGTAACATTATCAAAAATATCAAATATACGTACCTTAACTGTTTTTTTAGCATCACGAGAAATAAAACTGTTCACATACTACGCAATGTTTGAGTAATGTTTAGTTTCGAACCTTGAAACGTTGCATGCTTAGTAAACTCCAAAAATCCGTATTTACACTTTCGTAGGTTAAGCACGAAGTAATATTGTTCGGTTTTCTCACTTTTCATGCTATATTGAATAGTGTATTATCGAAGTATCCAAATATGAGAATAACAGTTTTTAGCTTCGCGAAAGGTTAAAATATTCACATATTATTCAATGTTTGCATATTATCTAGTGTGTCGAACCTAAAAAAGTGAATTTTTGTCAAAAACCTAAAAATCGTATCACATTTTCGGTATGCTAAACAAAAAGTTTTATTGTTCGCTTTCAACCTTTTATGCTATATTGAGTCGTGTATTATCTAAAATACCAAATATGCGAATAACTGTTTTTAGCATCATGAGAAGTAAAAATGATCACATACTAAGCAATGTTTGAGTAATGTTTAGTTTCGAACCTTGAAACATGCATGCTTAATAAACTGAAAAATTCCGTATTTACACTTTCGTAGGTCAAGTACGAAGTTATATTGTTCGGTTTCATCTTTTCATGCTATATTGAGATGGTGTATTATCGAGAGTTGCCAAATATGAGAATAACAGTTTTTAGCATCTCGAGAAGTAAAAATGTTCACATATTATGCAATGTTTGCAACAATATTGTCTAGTGTCGAACCTTAAAAAGTGAATTATGTCAAAACCCTAAAAATCGTATCCTCATTTTCGTATGCTAAACAAAAAGTTTTTATTGTTCGCTTTTCAAACTTTTATGCTATATTGAATCGTGTATTATCAAAAATATCAAATATACGTATAACTGTTTTTAGCATCACGAGAAATAAAACTGTTCACATACTACGCAATGTTTGAGTAATGTTTAGTTTCGAACCCTTGAAACGTTCATGCTTTAATAAACTCAAAAATCCGTAGATGACACACTTTCGTAGGTTAAGCACGAAGTAATATTGTTCGGTTTTCTCCCTTTTCATGCTATATTGAATAGTGTATTATCGAAGTAGCCAAATATGAGAATAACAGTTTTTAGCTTCGCGAAAGGTTAAAATATTCACATATTATTCAATGTTTGCATATTATCTAGTGTCAGAACCTAAAAAAGTGAATTTTGTCAAAAACCTAAAAATCGTATCCGCATTTTCGTATGCTAAACAAAAAGTTTTATTGTTCGCTTTCAACCTTTTATGCTATATTGAGTCGTGTATTATCTAAAATACCAAATATGCGAATAACTGTTTTTAGCATCATGAGAAGTAAAAATGATCACATACTAAGCAATGTTTGAGTAATGTTTAGTTTCGAGACCTTGAAACATGCATGCTTAATAAACTGAAAATTCGTATTTACACTTTCGTAGCGGTCAAAATTGCGAAGTTATATTGTTCGGTTTCATCTTTTCATGCTATATTGAATGGTGTATTATCGAAGTTGCCAAATATGAGAATAACAGTTTTAGCATCTCGAGAAGTAAAAATGTTCACATATTATGCAATGTTTGCATATTATCGAGTGTCGAACCTAAAAGCTGAATTATGTCAACAACCTAAAAATCGTATCCACATTTTAGTATGTTAAATAAAAAAAGTTTTATTGTTCAGCTTTCATCCTTTTATGCTATACTGTTGAATGGTGTATTATCAAAAAAATATCAAATATGCGAATAACTGTTTTTAGCATCACGGAAGTAAAATGGGTGTTCACATACTACGCAATGTTTTGTTGTGTCTAGTGTCGAACCTAAAAAAAGTGAATTTTTGTCAAAAACCTAAAAATCGCATTCGCATTTTCGTATGTTCAACAAAAACTTTTATTGTTTGCTGTCTTCGTTTTTTTCTCTATTGAATCGTGTCTTATCTAAGTTATGCTTAATAAACTGAAAAATCGTATTTTACACTTTTCATAGGTTTAGTACGAAGTTATATTGTTCGGTTTCATCTCTTCAAGCTATATTAGAATCGTGTATTATCGAAGATGCCAGCAATACCAGAATAACAGTTTTTAGCTTCGCGAGAAGTAAAAATGTTCACATATTATGCAATGTTTGCATATTGTCTGAGTGTCGAACCTAAAAAAGTGGAATTTTGTCAAAAACCTAAAAACCGTATTCGCATTTTCGTATGTTTAAACAAAACGTTTTATTGTTCGCTTTTTCAACCTTTTTATGCTATATTGAATCGCGTATTATCAAAAATATCAAATATGCGAATAACTGTTTTTAGCATCACGAGAATTAAAAATGATGCACATACTAAGCAATGTTTGAGTAATGTTCAGTTTCGAACCTTGGAAACGTGCATGCTTTATAAACTGAAAAATCGTATTTACACTTTCGTAAGGTTAAGTACGAAGTTATATTGTTTCGGTTTTATCTTTTCATGCTATATTGAATGGTGTATTATCGAAGTTGCCAAACATGAGACAGTTTTTAGCTTCGCGAGAAGTAAGTAAAAATTTTCACATATTATGCAATGTTTGTTATTGTCTAGTGTCGAAGCTAAAAAAGTGAATTTTGTCAAAAACCTAAAAATCACATTCGCCTTTTCGTATGTTCTACAAAAAGGTTTATTGTTTGCCGTCGTCGTTTTTTTCTATATTGAATAGTGTATTAAATAAGTTAATATTAAAAAACAGAAAAATCGTAATTAAAAATTAGTAGGTTAAATACGAATTTATATTGTTCGGTTTCATCTCTTCAAGCTATATTGAATCGTGTATTATCGAAGATGCCAAATACCAGAATAACAGTTTTTAGCTTCGCGAGAAGTAAAAAATGTTCACATATTATGCAATGTTTGCATATTGTCTAGTGTCGAACCTAAAAAAGTGAAATTTGTCAAAAACCTAAAAACCATATTCGCATTTTCGTATGTTAAACAAAACGTTTTATTGTTCGCTGTCAACCTTTTATGCTATATTTAATCGTGTATTATCAAAAATATAAAATATGCGAATAACTGTTTTAGCATCACGAGAAGTAAAAATGATCACATACTAAGCAATGTTTGAGTAATGTTCAGTTTCGAACCTTGAAATGTGCATGCTTTATAAACTGAAAAATCGTATTTACACTTTCGTAGGTTAAGTACGAAGTTATATTGTTCGGTTTTATCTTTTCACGCTATATTGAATTGTGTATTATCGAAGTTGCCAAATATAAGAATAACAGTTTTTAGCTTCGCGAGAAGTAAAAATGTTCACATATTATGCAATGTTTGTTATTGTCTAGTGTCGAACCTAAAAAAGTGAAATATTTCAAAAACCTGAAAACCGTATCCGCATTTTCGTATGTTAAACAAAACGTTTTATTGTCCGCTTTCAACCTTTCATGCTATATTGAATTGTGTATTATCGAAGTTGCCAATTATGAGAATAACAGATTTTAACTTCGCGAGAAGTAAAAATGTTCACATATTAAGCAATGTTTGTATATTGTCTAGTGTCGAACCTAAAATGTGAATTTTGTCAAAAACCTAAAAATCGCATTCGCATTTTCGTATGTTCAACAAAAAGGTTTATTGATTGCTGTCGTCGTTTTTTTCTATATTGAATCGTGTATTACATAAATTATGCTTAATAAACTGAAAAATCGTATTTACACTTTCATAGGTTTAGTACGAAGTTATATTGTTCGGTTTCATCTCTTCAAGCTATATTGAATCGTGTATTATCGAAGATGCCAAATACCAGAATAACAGTTTTTAGGTTCACGAGAAGTGAAAATATTCACATATTATGCAATTTTTGCATATTGTCTAGTGTCGAACCTAAAAATGTGAATTATGTCAAAAACCTAAAAATCGTATCCGCATTTTCCTATGTTAAAAAAAACGTTTTATTCCAATTCCCTCAAACTTCGAATTTTCTTGTATTCAGCCTTCGAAAGAAAAACTTTTCATGCGCGATGACAACCTCGTATTATTCATTCCTGCTGATTGTAGACTGACTACTGAAACAGGGGAGGAATTAATAGAGGAAAACAGACTCAAATATGACGATTTACAAAAAGAAAATCCCGAAAATCTACAAGTAGGAAACGTAATCGTAATCAAGTACGAAAATCATTGCGTTTTCAATGTAATAATAAAACAAACCTTCGATTTTGGAATCGAAATTGGATTTTGAGTCCGTTTCCAACTCTAGATACACTAATTGATTCGATTTTGAGTTCGTCCATCGCATGTTTTAATGCCCATAGAGCGGCTACAATATCTACAAGGTAAGGTTTGGACCTTGTAGATATTGTAGCCGCTCTATGGGCATTAAAACATGCGATGGACGAACTCAAAATCGAATCAATTAGTGTATCTAGAGTTGGAAACGGACTCAACCAAATTTCCTGGGCATCAATAGAAGATGAGTTTCGCAAACTCTTCGGTCAGGGAAATTATAAAATAACCATCTGTTACGGCGAAATAGAGATCCCATCTGAAACAGATCGAGATAAATTAATTCGCGAATATCATTCTTCAGTTACGGGTGGTCATAAGGGATCAACTAAAACTTATGAAAGAATTCGGGAAAATTTCTACTGGCCTAATATGCGCGTACAAATTAGAAAATTCGTGAGAGAATGCGAAACCTGCAAACTTAATAAAACCATTAGAGTAAAAACTAAACTGCCAATGAAAATTACAGACACTCCTTCAGAGGCGTTTGAAAAAATAGAAATGGATATAGTAGGGCCCTTACCTAGAACAGAAAACGGTAATAAATACATTTTGACTATCCAAGATAACTTAACTAAATATTCAGAGGCTATCCCTTTACGTAGTACCAAATCCACAGCAATTGCCTCGGCCTTCGCTGAACATTTTATTACTCGCTTTGGATGTCCTCAAGTAATCCACACTGATCAGGGTAGCGATTTCACTAGCCAAGTAATGGCCACCTTCTGTAGAATTTTTAAGATCAAACACCTTAGATCCACAGCATTTCATCCTCAAACATTAGGGTCCCTGGAAAGAAGTCACCACGTTTTAATTCAATATCTCAAAAACTATTGCGAAAAAACAAATTGGGATAAATGGATTCGTTTCGCCCTCTTCTCATATAATACATCAAAGCACGAGGGTACAGGATTCACCCCTCATGAATTAATATTCGGTAAGCAAGCGAGAATCCCATCTGAATTTGCAAAATGCCATCTCCCTCTAACTTACAATCTATATTTAAAAACACTGATTTTATAAATTCATCAATTTAGTTATATAACTAACATAAATTATTTTAGCTAAGTATACATTTGAATAATGAATATAAATTTAAGGGGTTACTCTACTATCTTTTTTTGAAAAAATCGATTTTTCAAAAATCACAGATTCTTCTAGTAGACATGTGTAGAAATCTATGGAGCAGGTATTTCTGAATAAATGTAAGAAGCAATTTAAAAAAAAAATTTAGAATCACAGCTCTTACAGAGTATTTTGGTAAAAAGGAGTAAATCGCGTTTTTCTCGAAACAATGTTTTTCGACCTGGTTGACATGATTTAGAAAAAACTATTCGACCGATCAGGCTCAAATTTTCATGGAATATTCTAGACATATACAGCTATAGCCGGTAGCAGAATTAGAAATATTTAATCATATTAACTATGTTTTTTTAAACAATTTAAGTTGCAAAAAGTGTTGAAAACTTTAAGTATCAGTCATTTTGTTATTTTTCATCGAATTTTTTTTATTGAGGTACCGGCTATAGCCGAAGGGTTACTTTTTAATAATATGGCGGAATTTTTTCTCTCAGGCTCTCGAAAGTGGAAATATCGTGTCAACCAGTTCTCAGCAGGGTCATCTTCAGGCAGCTGGGTCAGCCAGATTTTCCACACAAAATAAAAATAAAAAATCTGTTGTACAAGTGTTAACCCTTAGATGACACACTTCAAAATAATTGCATAAATGACACAAGGGGTCTTTTGAACCCCAGCGTGAAAAAGTGTCGATATTTCATAGAGTTTTCAATATATTGCTCTGAAAATTTAACAGGATATATTTGAATACTTCTGAAACAATGGTATAACATGACGTTGATCAGATTTTGTTGTGAACATATTGTTATAAATTATTAAAAAATTGTTTTCTTAAATTTTCGATTTTTCACGTAAATAACCACATCTTTGTTAATTTTGAATATTTTTTGCTAAAAATTGAAGGGAGTAAGCTTGAAGTACTACACTTTAAGGTAGAACTGGTAGTTATTGTGAGTTCACACTGTGGGATTCTTTGGACCCCAGACCGGAAAGAAACCTTCTTCCTAGACGCCAGCCAACGAATTGATCTGCCCTATACTAATAGAGGGGTAGTCGCATGTCCCAACTAAAATTAGATGGGGCCTCAAGTCTCAATTCGAGCGGGAATATATAAAAAGTTACATCCGAAAATGACGTGGGGTTCACTGGACCCCATGTGTCATCTAAGGGTTAAACCTCTTC
The DNA here is from genome assembly GCA_030998225.1 of Diplolepis rosae. Lineage (NCBI taxonomy): Eukaryota > Metazoa > Arthropoda > Insecta > Hymenoptera > Diplolepididae > Diplolepis > Diplolepis rosae. The sequence goes on along the minus strand of JAPYXD010000694.1, from coordinate 2,676,031 downwards.
TTTAATGTGTAAAAAGATTGAAAATTTTAAATGAATTTTTCCATGAAAAAAACGAAATTTTTTAAACTTGTAAAGATATTAGAGTAACCCCTTAACTACAAATAAAATAGTATATTACATTACAAGGAGCGAAAGACAGCGATTGCAATGATTGTGAAGTTTGCTGCCCGAGTGAAACGAGGGCTGCAATCACACGAATTGCTTTCGCTGTGTTTTATTTCGAGAAATGTATACTATTTTCCTTTTGAGAATCTGATTGGCTGTAAATGTGGAGCGGGTTGAAACAGCGACTTTCAACCCGCTCTACAGGTACCGAAAATCGGATTTTCAAAGGAGGCGCTATGAAAAGAAAATTACATTACAATTTACAAATTTAAATTACAATTACACGATCCAGTAATCGTCGTTTTGCTCTTTAAACTTGAAGAAATACTTAAAATGGATTCAAATGAAGTATTTTACAGCAAGTGGTACAAGCCCTTATGAAAAAATATTGGAATATCAATACTCAATTGCGAACAAAATATTACTTGAACAAAACTGATTTTTGCTGGAATATTTACCCTACCATAATTATTTTTCTAATTTAAAACAGCAGTACACTTTACAATAACCAAAACGGTGTTATTTATTTGATATCCATGGTACGCATCAGTTCAATCGACCGCAAATATTACGCTGTTTTTCGCGCCAGTGTTATAATATTTTCGTAAAATTTCTATTTGCGCGAAATTTACACACCATATGTTTTGAGGATTTACTCATATTCGCTATCGGAAATAAAGACTAAAATAAGACATGGAAAACTTGCCTATTTTATTTGTTTCTTAAACTATTAATTTTAGAATGGCAGTGCAACTAATGCAAGCAAAAAGTTGTTTTTTAAGATCTAATTTTACATAATTAGACTCTCCTTGGAAAAGTAATATTTTCGGAGAAAATTGAAAATTTCGAATTACAAATTTCGGACGCAAAATTACTATTTTTGTGTTAGATTTGACCAACATACTATACAAAATAAAAATTAACATATCTGGAGCTGAATATCAGGTGTCAATGACTCAACTTCTTTCTTCTAGGTAGTCTGAAATACAACTGTCTTCGAATTTCGTGAAAGGTATTAGGTATTTTACACACATACTGACAGTTTTCGAAAATGAGAGCAACTACTTTACATTTAATTTCGCATACTAGAATCGGATTGTGTTCAACATTTTCCTTCACTTTCCATATGTGTAATACTTGCATTTGATTGACTAAAAAGGGCTCGACAATTAATTCTCTAATTTCAAAGTGACACTGTTTATTTGTCATGGTCACGATTTTTGTAATTTGCGCGATTTTTCCATTCTTCAGTTCTATAACAGTATCGTTAAATTTTTTGGAGCGCAAGTACTTTATACTACTATAAATACAATACATATTTACAATACATCTTTCATATTCTTTTTCTGACGAAAATTTGTTTTTTGCACTTGGTCCAAGAAACGTAATGTTGTCCAATTTGAGTGCACTTTTAGTTTCGACTTTTGTATTGAACAGTTTTTGACAATATTTACTTGCTACTTCTGATATACAAAGGTTACGCGGTTGAAGGAAGTAACATAATCGAATAAGTGATTTTTTCGCCATTTGTTGCTCTACGCTTTTTAGACCATTTATCATTTGCTTAAGGCAGTATATGTTGTTTTCGAAAGGAAAAACTGAAGTCGCCCAATAAGGACCAGTCAGTCTAACAGATGTAACTGCATGCATCACAATATGTACATTGAATGTCATTTTTTCAACTCCGTCAAGAATTTGATAGTTCGCAACGAATATCATAAGGTCTTCCTCGCATTTGATGAGCTCATCATTCGTAATTTCTGTTTTGAGCAAAGTATAAGTCGAATTGACGAACAGTGCATAGTGTTCCAACAAATTTTTCGGCAAGAACTGCGACAATATTAGAATTCTATAGTAGAGTAACCAAGCCTTCCAATGAGTGGCCTTCCACAGACTTTTGTTCGTAATTTTTTGAGGAGCTCTGTGTAAGTCTCGTGGAGGCTGAATCTGAAGAATAAGTTCGTCAATCGCCTTCCGTTCAGCAGGAGAAAAAACATTTTCATTCCAATAATTCCATAATTGCTCGGTTATCCCTAAGATTGAGTTGTGCATGTAATCGATAGGAAAGCCCCAAACCATGTCAATACTCGGTGCAGAACGAAAAGCTGATTCACCTTTAACACCGCGTACAGATGAACCACGAGCTAAACCTTCAGCTATATCTTTCATATGGGAAGAATGTGTTCTCAATATTGATTCTGATTCTAGAAAAGGATATTTCATGCCTACTTTAGAAACATACAGACCCTAATCGTAACAATAGCTACAACCGAAGTATCCGTTGAATTGAAATCTATTTTGTAAAATTGGTCTGGCGACCGAATCAGCTACGACGCAAAAAGGAACTAATCTTATGTTAATCTCTTCATTATGTCCCGCAAGTTTGATCCTAATACCTTCAGACAAATAATTGGCCTGTTTTATGAATTCTCCGATGAAAAGATTCATAAGATCAGGTTTTGGTTCAGAACGAAGTACCATTACACCGCATAATAATACATATTTAAATCGAAGGTGAGGAGGCAAGAAGTTCAAAAACACTTGTAAAGGCCAGAAACCTCTTTTGGAAACGTGAAATAGCGGGGCACCATCGGTACTCATAGTAAAAGTGCATATCTTGGGATCAGATTCAACTACTAGTTTGTGTAAATTACCGTTGTGGATGTCACGAATAGCATGATCATTTGTTTCAGTTATATGACTTTTCAACTTTTTATGAATAAGATCAGAAATTTCCTTGTTCTGCACTAAAATTCGTATTTGATACTCTAAATCTACAGTAAGAAAACAATCGGGGTTACTAATACTAATAGTGTGCTCTTTTTTACATTTTCACATATTTTCTTCTGATTTTTAATATCCTTTTTTTCTGAAGAATGCAATACCCTTTCTTTCTTCTTGCAATTATCGCAATAGAAATGATATAAAATTTTGTCAGCAGGCGGGTCAAATACTTGAGAAAATTTGTAATTCGATACATTTAAATTAATGAACTGTGGGCCTGCGCAAATTTTTATCATTTCTAATAGCCATTCACGCTGCTCGTGCGTACAACCGAATCGCACATTGTAGGCAACAATCATTTCGATCACATCATTCACAGTCATTCCCGATTTATCAAACATAATTTTGTCGCCATCCTCGAAACACCGAGACGTAGTAGGAGATTCTTCTGGGCAGGTATGCTGGATATTATCTCTTTTCTGTTCTTCATCATCAGTTGTCATAGTATCATCTTTATGAACGGTTATATCTTCCTCTGTATCGCTGGATTCGAACTCTTCTTCGCGACACTCTTCGGAACTGGGTTCAGCCTCTAAAATTTTGTCCTCTTGCAAGGGGATAGGGTCATCTTGTTCCAAATGTTGCTGGTTACTCGATGGTTGATAATTCAACCCTGCAAATAATGTAACAATGTACCAACAATAGTATGATAATAAAAACAATTTACGAACAAATAAAATCAAGTTTTGTATTTAAGTTAATAGAAAAATTAATAAATGAGAAATTTCGCCGCGAATATAACAAACCTAGTCATGGAATATCTCCGCATTATCAACATACAGTTATGATAATATGAATGGATAGAAACATAAATTCAATCTTGATGATTAAAAACGTATTTATAATATCAAAACTAACGTGATATTTGTTGTTTCATATCGATGACGAAATTTAAATGCAATAGATTGAATAATATTTTTAATTGCTTACTGTATGGTGATTATTTCGTATGCAAACTTTTTCCATGCAAAATAAGATATCGAGTCAAAAATTTGTGAGATCAAAGAAAGAGAACTAAGGAAGGTCGAGCAACTCTTCAATTTGTATAATTGTGCAAATATGTATTTCAAAAAAATATATATTTTTTTAATTTAAAAAATCTAAGAGTTGACAAACCCTTCTAAATTTCTTTTCTTTAATCTCAGAAATTTTCGACTTGATATCTTATTTTGCATGAACAAAAGTTTACAGATAAAATAATCACCATATCGATCATATGGTTTGCTTCTTTCCTGGCCTTAAAAGTATACTTTTTAAAATTTGATTCAAACGCAATTTCAAAGTAAAAAATGTAGAGTTCTATATGGAAATAAAAGTATCTATATGTAGACTGAAGAAATAATTTTGTGTGCTTTTAATTCGAAACTCTACCATAAATACGATAGATTTTAATAAATAAATTTATGTAATAAGAAAATGTACTTATCAGCGCACGATGTCAATGCGGGTATATCAGCAATTGAAATCTTTCCTAAAATTGATTTTATACTTACTTCTTTCTAATCTCTCTTGCACCTTTGCGTGACAAGCTTCGTCCCATGATTTGGCCTTTTTATCGGAAACCATACCAGGTCTATAATTTGGATCCAATTACAATTTGTAGTATTTAGGTTGTGATGCAGATTCGTCACTCATCGTTACTGAAAGTTTAAATGAAAAATTCTACATTATAAAAATTGAGCTATGCATTATGCTGTTCATCTTTTTGTGAAACTACAACATTTATAAAATAAACAAGTTCATCTTATGTAGAATCAATATCATACAGAAAGTTATGTGTGTGGCAAAATAAATTAATAAAGGACTAAATCATAAATATCGTGAACACAGACAGTTTCAAAATATTGAAGCAATTTATCGAGATCTTGTATACCATTAAAAAATGTATTGAAATGTATGCAACTCCCTTTTTTTTAACTATGTGAATGAAAAGTCGCATTGAATTTTACCAAAATCTTAGAGTACACTTTTTTAATATTAAAATCAAATGAAAATTTTATCTCATTGCAAACGATGAATATCCATTGATGGTTTTTGCAGTTTCAAATCTCATATATCTGTAAAGCAGAAAGCAAAAAGCTTTTGTGGGAAGCACGAGGTCGCTTAATGAGCCTTGGTTAATTTTATACATTTTGATCCCCTAAATCAAAAACAACTTTTTCTTCAATTGGGGTGAAATTTTTCACTTTTCAAACTTCAATTGAAAATTTTTTTTTTTTGGAACTGGAGTTTGAAAAGTGAAAAATTCCACTTGTTCGAAAGTTTAAAAATTCATAACTGGTAAATGGTTGATCTTACAAAAAAAATGAAAAACATTTTTTAGTCATAAAATAAGTAAAAATATTAGAAAAATTAGTGGACATGAGCAATATTACTTTTAGTTGATCTATATTTATAGATCTAAAAAATCTATGAAAAAAAGTTAATCAACAATTAAAGGAACAATTTTTTGAAAAAGTACCCTACATTTTTGGATTTATGGGGTCAAAATGTATGAAATTCATCAAGGTTCATTAAGGGACCTCGTACTTTCTACAAAAGTGTTGCTGGATCCCGGCATTCAGACGAAGTTAATAAAATTCTTTCATCTCATCACTCTTATGATTTTTTTCTCTTCTTTTTATGCATTTATGGGACGTCGAGCTGACAGTGTACTTTCTACATCTGCAAAGATTATTACGCTTCCATACAAAATATTATCAATCTTTTAATTTAAGACAGTTTGTCAGGACAATTTTCATAAGCACCAACAATCATAAGAAAACAAACAATGCTGTGTATGTACTGTAAAATATATTTGAAATCTATATTGCTATGTACATTTAATCAAAAATTGTTATATATACTTTTGGTTTTGATACTAAAAGAAAAAAAATTTCTCATAGATTAGGCTAAAAATGAACGTTTTTCATTTTTCAAGACAAAAGTTGTATGCGTACGTCACTTTTTATCTTGTCTACTATTTCCTAGATTTAAAAAAAAAAATTTGACGTATTTCGAACACAAACATGTTGAAACATAAAATTAATAAAATTGCTATTTTCTTAAATATTGCATGCATGTTGCAAATCGTTAAGTGAGGTTAGGTTTTCAATAACTGTTTTTTTATTGGTAAATAGTTGTAAAAAACAATATTACTTACTGCTTCCCTTCTTCGCAACACAAAGTTCTTATATTAGTATAATCAAAAACCATTAAATTCACCACAATTCACCGACCGGCGGGATTGACCAGTTGACGGCTTCACTGACCTTACTCGTTGTTCTACGCGGTTTTCCGATCTGGCAACATCTGGGATCATTTGAAAATGTAACAGTGTAACATGTAACACTTCAACGAAATTGCATGAGCAATATACACAGCAATACACAGATAAAGAAAGCCCCACGCATGCGCAAAGGTATGTCTCATATTGGTGGTAAAAATTGAAATCCCAACCAATTAAAATTTAATATCTTCATAAATGAAAATGTGTTTCCCATAATTCATCAGGAATCACTTCCTTCTTCCGTCCTCCTTGTGGTCGCTTTTGATCCATTTTTAATGTATCTCATTCAGAGTTAAGCGTCGTTTCATTATTATTACCGGCGTTGAGTTTACCGGTTAGCTGTGAAAAAAGTGAAAAAATGCATGCGTACGTTCTTATTCTTTCCTCTAAGGAAAAAATAAAAGTACATGTGTCCAGTATCAAACGATTTGATGCGGAAAATCACATGTCGACGCAGAAATACAAAATTATTACTGGAGAAAGCTCTGATGAAAAGGAGGGAATCATATTGTTCCTGGCAAGTAAGTTAAAAGATATTCATATATGTTAATCGCGCTACAGCATATTTTCCGTTTTCATTTACAAAATTAACCTATTCTAAATTTGAGGATTAGCGTGCATGGAAGAATTTGTCACCGATAAGAATAAAATAAGGTTATTTTCAGTTAAAATTTTGAAATTTTTAATCCAACCCAATTCAGTTCTTATTGACATAATAATTGAGTTACGTGATTAAGAAAGGGATTTTTAATTCTTTTAATTAATCTAAACTAATTGAGGTTAGAGCCAAAAATGTTCATTATTGAGGAAAAATCTCGAGGAAAACTAAAATTTATTTTGATCATGTGATCTATTTACTTTAGCCATAAGAAGTGTTGTTGAATATTAATTCCGCTATCATCGGGTGTCATTGGAAAAAAAAAACATTCACTTTTTTTCGTATTAATAGATACTGAACAGGAACTCGACTATAAAATTGTGACACACCGAACGAGACAACCCCCTGGTAGAGTTTTACTGTCTGCAAGCGAATCTACCGACGACGAACTTACAGGAAGTGCTCAAATGAAAAATGTTCCGACCAAGAGGAAAGTAAGTAATTGCAAAGTATGATTAAAATAATACCAAAACATCATTATTTCAGTTGTGGCCATGGCTCAACCAGACTATATGATCGATATGGTAATATTTTGTCTGTAAAATTTGATTCATACAAAACAAGATATCAAGTCCAATATTTGTAAATTCAAAGAAAAGGCGCTAAGACATATCTGTCAACTCTCAAATTTTTTAAAAAATTAACAAAAAAGTTGTTTAAAATATATTTTTTTATGATTACAAAAAATCAACAGTTGACAGACCTTTTTAAGTGCCTTTTCTTTGATCTCACAAATGTTTGTCTCGATATTTTATTTTACATGAACAAAATTTTACAAACAAAAAAAATTACCATATCGATCATATGGTCTAGTTTAGCTATTACCTTAATATTTTCGAATTAGATTGTTTCAGTTCGAATGTTTTTGTAACTTTCTATTTTAGCAGGATACAAATCTCTGTATTAGATACGATACTTTGCAGACAGGTGTCCTCGTACGCAATTTTAAACTCTATAATCGCGCAAAGCAATTAATTTTAATGTAAAGAATTATAAAATTCTACTCTGAAAAATTCGTTTAACTTCAATTAATAATTTATTACAAATTTTAAAATTGTATCCCTAATATTTCGGTAGTATTGTTTCCTATTGCTCAAAAAGTATATGCCATTGTTCTGCTATTATTATCTTGCATAAATATCCCTAATATTTATCAAATAAAGTAGTTAAATGTATCTGCAGCCTGACGATGCAACTGAAATTCTGCAACATCTCAAACAAAAAATTATTAATAGAAGAAATGCATCCGTTACAGCTGAGGACCTAATTTTGAAGTCAAAAGTATGTTTATGCTTCCATTATCCAGTACGATATTATACAGTTTTTGAAAGGTTTTTTCCATGTACTATTTTTTTTATATTTCGAATGCAGATGGACACAATACCATGTAAGAAAACGAAGACACTTGGTAACAGCTGTAGGTTAACAATTAAAGATATCACGAATGTGATCGCGAAACCTCCAGTTAACAGAAAGGTAAACCAAATACTTTTCTTTACTTTGAATAGACTAGATGTATTTTTATAATCAAAATTGTTCCAAACCGATAAAAAAATCCGAGAATACAGTTTTAAGGGCATGCGATACTTAAGAAAAGTAGAAAGTTAAGACCATGGATCAATCGGACCACGTGACTAAATTATACATTTATTCGTTCATGTAAGATAACTTTTTTAATTTACAATGTATCTTTCTGATAATTTGGGAAACATAACAAAAGATAATAAGGCACGTCTGTTTGGTCACGTGATCTGGTTGATCCATGGCCTTAAATCAATTAATTCACAAGTTATTTAATTTATAACTAAATATTGATATTTCAATACTTACTTAAAACTAATAATTACTAAAGAGCAAGCACTTTTTTAATGTTCATACTTTTCAAAAACTTCTAAGTTTTAACAAATTTTGCTCAAATTTGAAAACCATTTTTTGGCATAATATAATAAAAGTGGGGGGGGGGGGGGGGCAAAGCAAAGAAATTCTACACTTGAAAACTAACGTTTAAGAAAAATTCTCATATTGTAGTATTTGTAAATATTGCGTGTGTACTTACTTTTCTATACCTATTATATATTTATTTTCAAAATTTGTTATACCGTGTAGGTGAAACCACTGGAGGATAGTACGAATCAAATCAAACACACGCTCAAATCCCATGGAAGCGCTGAAGTGGAACAACTTCGACAAAATGTATTGAAATTAAAGGAACAATTGAAGGCGTTGACTGAAGAGCACTTTCGCGCAACAGAAAGAGTGAATAATTTTGAGAAGGACTATGATGAAGTAAGGCAGCAAATATGTAGCTTAGAAGAAAGGCTTGGCCACTCGGAAGAGGAAAATGAAGTCCTGAAGCAAGAGGTGCTCGCCAAGGAGGATGATTTGAGAACGGTGAGAGCACTAAATGAAGAGTGGCAGAGGAGCAGAATCATAAAGCTTAAGGAACTAACTAGTAAGAAAATTTTCTACAAACATTCTCTTTCAGCACAGCTTTTCATCTAAAATTTAAAACTCGAACCCTTCTATTCCATAGCACCGAGGTTACAATGTAATAATCCCTTTCCAAATCGTGCTTATCCGCCTGTCGGTGAAATCTCCGAAGATAATTCAAAGGTTAGAAAGTTCTTGATCATATATGATGATGATGATAATACGACTATGAAAATGAAATCATGCCTACAATAACAAATATTTTGAATTAACATCTTACAACAAAATGAATAAAATTGAATCGGTCAGCCTTGCTGTATCCTTTTTACGATTACATAATAAAACAAAGTTACGAGACTGCTGTTACCAATTGTAAGTTCTTTATCTTAAGCCAAAATTTTCTATTCGTAAACGTTTTGGCTAGAATGGCTGAAATTTGTTTATCGGTTTCAAACAGAACAGATATTTAATTTTTATGTGATTACAACTTTTTATGGCATATTTTATTGGTGATGAAACTTGCCACACCTACTATAAATAACAATCAATGAATATTTAGAATTAAAGGAACTAAGAACATGTTCGCTGTAAAGACTTTCTTTCACACACTGGTCCTGAGAGAGGGAAAATTTAGACTAAAATGGATCCGAAATTAGGTTTTACAGGAAGTTTCTACATCACTTATAGGATCAAAATCTTGAAGAATCGAAATCCTAGTTGACCCCTTTCACAAGATATCGACGTTTCAATAAGTTGTATTAAGTAGAAATTAAAAATAATTGGTAACATATATCTATCCGATTTTGTATCCATTTCAGTCAAACCTTTTCCTCCTTCAAGACCAACGTGTTCAATATTCAAAATTTTTGACGATTTTTTTTGTACTTTAAAGTACTCTTCATTGGTTACCAAAAAATGTGTGCGTGCAACATGAAGAACTAACTTCTTTATTGATCATTATAGATCCACCTAGGTCGTGGAGTGTATATGTCCATGGAAGCATATACACTGGCCAAATCCACGGTGCCCCGAGGAAGGAATCCAACTTTTGCAAAAAATTTGCTGGTTGCTATGTATGGCTACGAGCTTCTGTCTGTAAGCTCAGTCACCGGAAAAGGTAGCAACAGAAATCGCAGGACGAAAAACCCATGTAAGAAGTTAGAGCCTACAAAAATTCTGGCTATAAAAGGTATTTCCGCAAGCCGTTTGTAATTTAAAGTTATCGTAAAATTGGTGCTGAGTACTAATTAAAATTAATTTAAATTAATTTAAAAATGTAAAGATTAACATTAATTTTACTTTGTTGAAAATTAAAAAAATTATTTGCTGTAATAAATATTAAATAGATAATATAAATGATTTATTTTAGATATTTATCGACCTTGGCTTGTTCAGCAAAGGGGGTTTAACCCTGAAAAAGCCGAATTGGAGGCTGACCGGACTTATCAGTATATGAGTAAAAAAATTGCTCAAGTTAAGGACACAAAAGAGAAAGCGTTTCAAGCCAAGAAAGAGAACAAAATCTTGGGCAAAACCAAAAGTAAACCTGACGAAGAGGAACATATTGAAGAGGAGGACGAACATATTGAAGAGGAGGACGAATATATTGAAGAGCAGGACGAACATATTGTTGTAGAACCTGTATCTCGGGGTATTCGTGTGCGTGAAGTCCAGATTTAGTCAAGGAATTAAAAGTTCATTAAATAATAATTTAACACAGTCGGTGTCCTTTTATTTGCAGTTGTAATTTCCCGGTCTCTTTTAAGAGTTAACACCACGAGAACCAGCCAATCATCATCGATCGCGCAACTTCGACGTGAGTGGCTCGTAACATACACTGACATGACGCTCTTCATTATGTGTGCTCCAACATATTATAACAACGCGGACCTTTAATTTTAGTTCGAAAAAGATCCGAAAAAGCTGTACGCAATTGGGGGCGCTGCAAAAGTGATAAACAGTAGCTCTGTTTTACCCTTCAAGTAGTAGCATGAACCTTTCATTTTAGTTCCCAAGAGCATTTCGCAATAGGGTGCGCTGCGGAAAATCACTCGAAATTAAATACATTACTTTAGCAATCTCCCAACTCATCTCTGTCTGGTAATACAGGCGCACGTGGGCAGCTTGAGTAATTAGAATTATCTTTATTCACGATTTGTTCTATTGTGATACCAGCGCCACCGAACAACCTGAAAGGTATATAGCTTAGCGACGTCAGTTAGAGTTCTGAGTCGGTTATATTCATAGAGATATTATAGATAGAGGAGACATGCCAGCCTGAAGCCTGTCAGCTCGGGCGAGAGAGAGAGTGAATTTCGGGTTAGGCTGTCTCTCGCTAACGCCGAGAGCTAGCTACCGCTAGCGCGGTACGCGTTGACAAAGTCAGAAAAAACCACTTATCGCCTCTCTCTTTCGCTCTCACCGAGTTTGCAGACTGACGTTGCCACTTACAGAGCGGCCTATGGTAACGAGAATGAGAATATTACCGAGTATATAACCGGCGGATAAATTCACTTAGAATTTATGAGAATTTTCTCATTTTAACTTTTTAAATGTTTTAAACAATCAGGATCAATTATTTATTGCGTATAAAATTATAGTTCAATATTTCAAACATATTCTAATTGTATATGATAAGCGTCTGTCGAAATTTAATAATTATCATAATCACAACACGTCGTTTGCCTGTTGCCGGTGGTTGCCGGGTCTGCAAGTACTTATCACGAAAAGTTGATCCTAATGAGACTGAATGAGACGAAGCGAAGGATATCAAATGCAATGGAAACATTAGTTTATTTAATTAGAATACACTACCGGTCAAAATTGGGGGACCACGTGTTTTTCGATGATTACTTAAATTATTTTAATTTTGTGAGTGATGAAATTTGCTCTCATTATGAATTGAATGCCATCAAAATTCTCTATAAAATGAGTGCAGAATGAAGTTGTTTTGTTAAATTTTGAAGAAGGTATTGCAAAAAAAGTCTAGATTTCAATGTTTTCTTAAATTTTAAAAAACTTTCAAAATAATCAACATTTATTAATGTTCTTGGGCTTATTTTAAAGCTAAGATTCTTCCAAATCGCAGTAAATTGTCATTATAAATGTATAATTTTTTTCTTGCATTATGAAAAGAGTTAAAATTGTAACAAAAACGAAGGGAAAATTCGAAAACATTCCATCTGCAGGGAAATCATAATAAAAATCATATAAATATATGTTTGAAGGGAGTACTATAGAAAATTCATGATTATATGTTTTATATACCTTATAAAAATGTTTTTCTTAGCAAAAGCAATATTGGAATTTTTCTAATTTTTTTATTCGAACTTTAACCTAGTGCACTGTGTAAGAAAAAAGTTATTGGATTTCCATGAATCATGGCTTATTCTTTTGGGGAAAAGATTCTCTATAACTCTACTGTTTCCAATTTTAAAAGTACAGTTTTCTGCTATTATAACCGTTGAAGCAATTTTTCAAAAAGAATTTTTTTTCAAAATAGCTATATTTGAAGATTTTCCACTTATTTTCAAACTGGGAAACAGTAGGGTTATAGAGAATATTTTCCCTGGTAAAATAGGCCATGATTTATGAAAATTCAATTATTTTCAAAAAATTGATAAGAAGGTTTAGTAAGGAAAGATTCTATTACAACAAATAATGTTAAAAGTATTATTTTTCGTGATTTTTAAATTTTCTCCATAAGAAATAATTTTTTCTGTGTCATATGAAACGACTAATGATATCATTTCAAGTCTCAAAATCATATAAGAACTGTTTCCTTCAGAGACCATTCTCTTGGCACGACAACTACCTTGATGATAATATGTTAGCCTCATATTTTTCGACAACGATGGGTACATACTTAGGAATAGGTAGAGAATAGGTATAAGTGATATCAATATTTTTTTACTAAAGTTGCATTCTCAAAAGTTTTTATACTACGATTTAAGCGTTTATGAAGGTCAAATGTTAAATATTTTTTTTAAATGTAGCTTAAGCTATATTACTCTATATTTTATATGCTAGGTCTTAAAAAGTTGAACAGTATTGAGGAAAATGAAAACAAAAGGCTGAAAATGATTACTAAGATTCTCAAGCTCATTAAAGTAATGTGTTTTACATAATTAAAATATAATAATGTTCTATTTTGTTCTAATAAAAATTGTTTAAAGAATTTCATGCAAATAAGACGTTTAATTTACTGAAGAAATTAATATAATTCGTTGAAATTTTTATAATTATGGAGATAATGTTAATTTAATATCTTTAGTATTAAATTCAAAGTGAACATAACCTAAAATTTCAGCGGTGAAAAGTTTTAATATCTTGAGAGTAAAACAATTTCAAGGTTCTTTTTCATTTCAAACACATGTACACAATCAAATGCCTCTTATTTAATAATAAACATGTTTTCAAAATTGATAAGTACACATAAATTGATATTTAAAACATAAATTCTTCAAATTCTCTTTATGTTCTCTTATATTCTTTAAATTCTGTAATATTCTCGGTTATATTCCACCAACTTAAATTCTCGAGAATTTAAGAACTCTAACGTCAGTATTATTTTGTAGACCACGGACTGTGGTAATTAGGACACTAGGTGACGTCACTCCGACTAGTGCGCTAGCAGCGGCAGGAATAGAACTCAGAAGCATAGGAGTAGAGTTCTAAAGAGTTTATGTGACCGAGAATATGTCTGGGAGCACGGGAATATGACTGAGAATTTCTCTGATGAATGTACTCTTCGAAAATTTATGAGAATTTAAAAATATTTTTCCGTAACGGTTCAAGCTTTCAATTGTTTTTGATAAATTCTTTGTTCTGGCAGTTCGTGTAACGTGCGCAATAAAAATGGACAAAAATAAGATATAGTTTGGAATTTGAAAAAAAAAAATTATTGATAAAGAAAATAAAGTTTCTTCAAAGTGCAAATACTGTGATCAGATGTACAGAAAGCATGCCACTCGACAAATAGAGCACTTAAAAAAGTGCATAAACTGTTCCGAAACTGTCAAACAATTATTTAAATCAAAGCGTAATTTGTGCGAAGCAAACTTGAATTACTTGTTCTTTATGTATGAATTTAATGTAATGGCTATAAAAAAACTTTTTTTGATATTGAATTCCGATAAAACTTGACATTTTTCGTAGTTTATTTTTATGAAACCTTCACTATTGCACTTCATAGTGTTTGGAAATAAATTTACAATATTATAAGGTTTAATGATAAAGAAAATATTGGTGAAGGTATGGTAAAATTCCTTTAAATTCTCTGTAAATTCTCAAGTTGTCTTAAAATGACGGTCACAGTCACGAGAACGTGACCGGATTTTAAATGTCCGAGAAATTTAGAACTCTGCATAGGAGTAGCTCTCTACCATTCTAATTTATGAAAATAAAGACTGTTGTTATACATTAAAAACGCCTACCAATCTTTTCCATACCTTTGGGTCCACAAACCATAGACTAATCTACTAGGTTAGTTAAGGACATAATATACATTAAGTATCGAACTCTTTCAGTACACTATAATGCTTCCTCTTTACAAAAATTTTAATTGCAAACAATTCCAATTGTAAAATGTCCTCAATTTTTAAGCGTTTTTAAAATAAATCTATATGTAATTTTAGTTATATATCGAAAAAATTGAAATAGTCCTCGGACTTTAGGAAACTAGGAAGTTTATTGATGGAAATCATTTCAAATTGCAATTAATAAAAAATATTTCAAATGAAACAATTATTTTTTGTGCCGTCTTTTGAGGATATTGTTAGAATTTCCTTTTCTAACAATTTTACTGGGAATTCTTACATAAATCAGGATCACCTTTGGTAAGTACGCTTTATTTCACTCTCCAAATAAAAATAAGTGCACTCAGAAAAAAGATTTGATTGAATCAAAGAAAATGGTTTGTTTGGACGACTTTTTTTGATTTAAAGAAATGATTTGATTAAATGAAATACAATTTGTTTAATTCAAACAAAATATCTTTAAACGAAATAAATATTTGTTTGAATCAAATTAATTTTTCTTCAAAACAAAGAAATTAATTCAATGATATATGGTCAAAGATATAAATGGTTTGATTGAAGGAAGAAATTTATTTGATTCTAACAAATATTTATTTGGTCCAAAGATATTTTGTTTGAATCAAAAAAATTTTGTTTCATTAAGGTAGTTTTCATGCATGAAAATTAGACCTCAGGCAAAAATAGATAATAAAATAAAATTTTATTTTTGACCCCACTTTTTTTCATTTCGCTTCTTACTAATTTTTAAAAAATTCTGCGATTGTAATAAATCTTAATTCATTTTTCGAGAGAAAAGATTTCCCACAACTTCATCGTTTCTGTTTTTTAAAAATAAATTCCTTAACGGCTGAAAACATTAAAAAAACATTTTCCAAAAGGAAGTTTTTTAAACAAATTGCTCAATTTGATAATTATTTATTCATTTTCGAAAATTGGAAATGGTTGTTGTGGGAAATCTTTTCTCTGAAAAAATGATTCATGATTTATTAAAATCGCATAATTTTTTAAAAATTGGTAAGAAGCGATATGAAAAAAAGTGGGGTCAAAAATAAAATTTATTAATGAAATTATTTTTCTGTTTTTTAAATTTTTTTTAAGGAAAATAATCTTTTCTCATTCAAAACCATTTATATCTTTGACCATATATCATTGAATTCATTTCTTTGTTTTGAAGAAAAATTAATTTGATTCAAACAAATATTTATTTCGTTTAAAGATGTTTTGTTTGAATTAAACAAATTCTATTTTATTTAAACAAATCATTTCTTTAAATCAAAAAAAAGTCGTCCAAACAAACCATTTTCTTTGATTCAATCAAATCTTTTTTCTGAGTGCACTTATTTTTATTTGGAGAGTGAAATAAAGCGTACTTACCAAAGGTGATCCTGATTTATGTAAGAATTCCCAGTAAAATTGTTAGAAAAGGAAATTCTAACAATATCCTCAAAAGACGACACAAAAAATAATTGTTTCATTTGAAATATTTCATTAATTGCAATTTGAAATGATTTCCATCAATAAACTTCCCAGTTTTCTAAAGTCCGAGGACTATTTCAATTTTTTCGATATATAACTAAAATTACATATAGATTTAGTTCAAAAACGCTTAAAAATCGAGGACATTTTACAATTGGAATTGTTTGCAATTATAATTTTTGTAAAGAGGAACCATTATAATTATTTGTAGATCTTTTTACTTAAATATTCCCAACTTATTCAATTTAAAATTGGAAATATTTCTAATTGAACAATTTTCAATACATCATTATTTTTTAATCTGTCCACTTATGATTTTCTTGTAAGCCTTTAATTAATCACTTTTGAAAAGCACTTATAGCCTTAAAAAAGCCTTTGAAAACTAAAGAAAGTTTGAGTTCAAACGATTTTAAAACTCTTTCATTTTTACATCATTGTATCATTAATTTACTGATTTATATTGTACTTTTGTGACATCTTAATATCTGTAATTTATTACCTAAGGTATAGTATAGGTAAGGAAGAATTAGAGAGTTTTGTATATGCAGAAAATAGAATTATAAGAAAGGTAATTATGACAGAATCGATTAAGTAAAAACGATTATTATTTTAAAAATTTACATAAAAATACAATTAATTAACATTCTGAATTCACAATATTCAAAATCAATTGAATGGAATTAAAGAAAGTTAAAAAATAAAACTACTTGAATACAACAGGTTATGAACCTAACCTCAAATTCTGCATTTAAATTCTACAAACAAATAGTATCAAATAAATATTCCTTGCTGATCACACACTCGAAACAATTATTTAACATTTTCTGAAATTCATAAAATTTATGTTACGTCATCAACATTATTTAAGATTTTTTACAAAATTTGATAGCTGTCAAATTTTGTAAACAGAAGTCGCCGGGCGAGCAGACGACGAGATGCACGAGACATGGAATCGAAGAAATCGCAGAAACTCAGAAAGTTAGGGAACGCTTGTTATTACTTTATTTCGTATATGCTATATATAGACGAAATAAGGAGAGAGCCGAAGTTTCCCGAAGATTTTCGGGCATCTCCGAGTTTTCGAATTCAGAAGAGGAAAAGTCGGTTGCGCGCGCAATCAAACTTACAGCTTCTACTTTATTCACACGGACCTAGCCTGTAATTGTGTGCGAATGGTTGGCGTGTCCGATCTGAGCACCAGTGATCCTAAAACGTGGGAGCTGGCGGCCCCCACCATAAATCCCACTAGCTCATGGCTTCTTCCTCACTCGACTGCCATAGGTTGGTTGAATGAGGAAGACACAATGAGCTCGAGGCATCTATGCTGGGGGCCGCCAGCTCCCACGTTCTGGGATCACTGCTGAGCACACTGCACTGGAACGGCAGTTCGCCCGGGGCGGCGAGCCGGGTCACACCGGAGCGTCGCACTGGATGGACGGCAAGGAGATGCCTCTTCTGATGGGTGCTCCCATAGAAGGGTATCTCCGCACCGACCGACCCCATACCTGGAAGAACCGGACCGAGCATTGACGGGTGGGCGCTCCATGATTGGCCCTCGGCGAAGCGTAGAACTCAGCGTCAGGTGCCCCTGACCGAGTTCTACCTGGGTCAGCCACCAAACCTGCCCGAAGTAACCCAGATGCACGACCGAATCGACCCGAATACTCCCGAAAGCTGACGAACACTACCAAGTACTTACCGACCCGCACTCCTGAGCACTAACGAACATTATCGAACACTAGCGCGCGTCACCGACTTCTCCCAGGGCGTCTAGACCCAACCGTCACGACATACCTGAAACCTCGACCCTACGGATACCGCCGTGGCCGAGGTCTAGAGGGCGAGGCGTTGCCCAGATACCGCTGGGGGCGTCTCTCCCTAAGCCGGACGCTGACCAAGACCACGACCGACTTACGGACGTACGACCCAGACGGAAAGTCAACGCGCCCTAGGCAGGAGTCCGGACTCGAGGATACGCATTATGTACACACGACGAATAACTCGGGAAAATGTACATACCGAATTTCAGAAAAAACACTTTGTGAACTTCGATGCGTCGACCAGATGACCGGTCCACGACGATAGCGACGGCCAGACCTGTGCCCACATACACACGCGCACACCATCAGCATTTTTCACATCACACACATACACGTACACACTTATTCACGCACACTGACACCGACACACAGCCTATTGTAAATTACACTCACACGAACACTACTTTTATCTGTACCGTTTGATATTTCATTTTTAATAAATAAATCTTTTGTTATTTTTCCACTAAATTCCTCAAGACTCGATTCATTTCATCACCTACTCCCCCACTCCTACCGAACCCTGGCTGACTGAAGCGTCTGGCAGCAAGGGGGAAAGTAGGGATGTTACACTTTACTGAAAAGTTAAATACATTAATTAAAATTTTTTGGAATTTAACAGCTTTTACATGACAATTCGTATATATATATATATATATATATATAAACTACAATCGGAAATTACAGATTGGCCTGGAATTTCAACTTTCGTTAAAGTGTTTTATTTTATAGAAAGATATTACAAAAGAAATTTTAATTTAGATTTAGATTTCAAAAGCTTTTTGCAGTATGTCTTCATAGTGATTTCTTAACCTAATCAAAATATTTTTAGAAATTCTTTCCTGGATTCTATCTTGGGGTTGAAAAGAATTAAAAAAAGTAATGCAATTTTTAAAATATGTAGCTTCTTCAAGAAGTTTTTACAAATCGATGTATATCATATTTTAATAAATTTAGAAATTTTTACCAAAATATTGATAGCTTGGATTTTTTGAATTCTTCAAATGAATGTATTACAATCATCATTTGAAATTTGATGATTTTTCATTACCATGTTTGATTCTAGAGCAGAATCTAGTAGAAAAATTCCAAAAACATCTTAATTAGTTAGAAAAATACAATGAAAACTTACCTTTGAAATGAGACTAGAGACTTTTCATAATGTTAATTAATTTTAAAGTTATTAATATTATTAAGATAGATCTAAATTTGACGTCTTGTAGATTCTCATAATTTGAAATGTAAGGTATTGGTTTTATGTCATTTTCGGAATTTTCGTCAAATCTTTACGTTTTGAGATCACCTCAGTCAGAAAAAACGGTTTTTACGGAAGTGTCTGTCAGTCTGCCTGCAGTAGTAATAGGTCATATACTCGATAACTCTGCATAGAAAAAAATTGTCGGATTGAATTGAGCTTTGGCTTACATTATCGCAGCCGTAAAAGTAAGGACAAGTTCGTTCACCAGCTACATCCGACAAAAATTGTCAAAATAGGAGCCACATATGGGGGCCCTCTTCAGTGCTATAAATTAAGAGATTAATTCGTAAAAGATAAAAATGTAGAAGATAGTTAAAATAAGGATGATAATGAAACTCAAAAACTTATCTCGTCGCTTGCAATTCAAAATGAAGAAGTACAGTAAGCAACAACACGAATTGGAAAAATATGTAGAATTCACTTTATATAGAAAACCGGATAAAATGAACGAAAAACTTAGAAATTTGTAAATAACAGTCCGGAATTTTTGCTTGTTTTTTTTTCCTTTATAAAGAACGGGTGACCATTTCATCGACCGTTATATTATTATATCATATAGATTTGGTTTCGTTGTTCTTAGGGTCAATAAAAAAACATTAAAGAAAAATTATTGAATTAATTTATATCAATAAAAATATTAATATTTCATTAAATTTTAAGGCTGAAATTATGAATATCAATCGAATTTGCTATGGCATTATTTAACATATGATTTTCAAGTTTGTGTTCTCAAGCTTTAGCACGCTTTTAATTGGTGAATTTAATTCGATTTATTGTATCTTCGTCTCTCTATTCTACAGATTGCGTTGCTTCATCGGATTGTACACACCGTACTATAATGTAATTTTTAATTATTGAAACCCTCAATCTTTGAGGCTTTAATTTTAATGACATTTTCAAGAATAAGACTGAATCTTCATGTGTGCTTTCGTTCTTTTGTAATTTATGTAAGTACTTATTTATCATATCAACACAACATAAAATAGTTCTCTTTGGAAAAAGAAATTTGATTGTAAATTGATTTGTTAAATTTTTAGTGACAAATATATTCCTTGAAAAAGACCCGCAGTGAGGTTGAAACATAGGACAATTCTTGACCAAATATAATAAAGGAGATTTTTATAGAATGTTGTTTTATTGACCGCAAGACCGACGAAACCAAACCTATATGATATAATGATCTACAAGTTTGAACTGCAACATTTTTTCATAAGATGTATATATTTTTTTTTAATTAAAAAAAAAATACCATTGAAATCCGAAATTCAATTTTTTAACTAAAATATGTGAAATATGAAAAAAACGTAAGGATGGAAAATTGTTCGTTTTAATTATAATATACCAATATTTTCAGATATAGTTTCTGATAAAACGTATATTTTTAATTTTAATTTAAAAAAATACGATTAAAATTCAAAAATTCCATTATTTGAACAAAATATGTGACATACGAAAAAAACGTTAAGATAGAAAATTATTTGCCTGAATGAGGTCTACAAAATCTCAGTAGGACATTTTTTGACAAGATATATATTTCATGTTTTGGTTTTAAAAAATACAATATTGAAAATAAAAAATTCTATTTTTGAACCAAAATATGTGTGATACAAAATAAGCGATAATACAAACAATCGTTTTCTCTAAAAGAGTCTATGAATTCTCCTCCTTTTTTAAATATTTGGAAGAAAATAGATTTTTTGTAATCTTGTAAATTATTAGAAAGTTACAGAAATGTATACAGAAAATCGAGCGCGAAGCGCAAGTTTCATGATAAGAATGTGTTCTTTAAGGCTGATAGAGCTTGAAGTAAATTGGATTTCTTTTTTCATTTGAAATCAAAAACAAATTTAGTAACTTTGAGAAAATGTAATTCACATCGATAATTTTATAAAATAGACTTGAACTTAAGTATCAAATTACAAGTAATAAATTTAAATAATAATGAAACAGGACTTATATCGACCCTTAGTATTAATATTCAAATATTGTTCATGTTCTTAGTTGGCTTTAGGGTCCGAAGAATATAAGACCGAGTGCGACGATCGAATCACGCGCCCCAGGCGCGCTCAAACTTGCAAGCGAAGCGCGCGATGAGAATGTGCCCACGAAGCGGGCAGATTTTTTGTAGTATATTTTTACAAAATTAATATTTTTCCCTTAACTTGGACTTATTAGAAGCAAAACTGTGTTAACTTTTATTTTAGAATCAGGAAAAAAATTTAACCTTTTATTATAAAAATTAAATTACTTGAACAATAGCTTAAATAACATAACCTCTTATTTCCGATGGAAGTGTCTGTGTAAAGAAAGGTTTTAAATATTACAAAAAAGCATGAATTGTATTTGAATTCGCATGCCATCTTGCACTTTGAGATTTATTTGGTGCCAAGTAAATTCGACAAATCGTTACTATAAAGTAAAATACTTAAAAAAAAAATTTCAAAATATTTAATATTTTTACACGAATGTATATGCAGTCGACCGGCAATCGAAACACCCGGGCTCGAATCTTGGTGAATTCAAAATCGTCTTTTTTTGCACAGAAAGATTTTCAAATTCTTTAAATTTAAGTATGTAACTATGAACGTATTAATATATTTAATGTTTTTAAATTATTCAATGTTTCATTAAAACAATTAAAATAGTAGATTGTATTGATCCTTGATTTAATTTATAATGGACTTCTTCATTTATGGACCCTAAAGCCAATGCAAACGTACTAAGTTTTATTAAAACATTTTGAATTCAAAATAATTCTGAATGTTTGAGTATAAAGGGTTGAAATATTGTGACGTTGCATAATTTTCCTGATGTTTCGGTAGCAGCCTGTTTGATTGCTGATATTGGAGAAGCGCAATGATAATCTACCATCGTTTGGACCGAATTAATAAGAATTTAATTATTTAATTCAGAAGTAATTCTTTTGTGAAGATTGATAGTCTTCAAAATTACGTCCCTGAATTAGTCGTTGGATTTATAGGAATACATCGAATTTCAGCCAATAGAATTTGAAAACAAAGCACAGCTGTAACCTGTGGATACATAACTTTAGTCGTCAAGGAAATAAATAAAGTGGAAAATTCTTCACCTTTTCGTCGGCAGCTTCCAAGGAGTGAAGAGTGATTTCAAATACTTCCTTAAAAATCTTATTAAATACTCATTTTGTTGTAAAAGAAAAGTAAATATTAAGTGCCAGTTTCAAGCCACCAATTTCTGCTTCGGTAAGATTTTAATTCTTCGTCTAATTGAGAATTTTGATCGAATTTAGTCGATGTTAAGATTTAGTCTCTTAATTTTGAAGATTAATATAGTGATTTATTCTCTTTAGGATTAATTACTTTGTTCGACAAATAAATTCCCAAATTTCTCGATTGGACTCTATTTAATAATGTTGATTAACAATTAATAGGTGATATTTATAATCCCAATGTTGTATGCTTAAAGAAAATTATCCAAATTGTTATATTATAGATCCTTTTGACCCTCGTTAGATTTCAATCCTGTAAATCAAAATTTCATATAGAACCCATCACCCAAGTTTATAAAATAAATTAATTTGTCCAAGTCTTGAATATCGGACGAAAAGGTCCTAACTATTCAAGTTAGTTCTCCCCTTTCTTCCCTAAAATTACTTATGTCATTTGAGCAATTTATATTATGTAAATTTGCCTTCTAGATCCTCTTAATTATTATGTAACCTCACTTCATTATCCTACAATGTATGTAGTATTCATCGTATTCTTGTTGTTAAAAATAAATAATAAACATTGAACTGTTCATTTAGTTTAATTTTTAGTAGTTAGTAGTGTCTTTTGATTATATTTTCCCTCAGTAAAGAACCACCCCTTCTACTATTATCCAGAAAGGGACTGGCTAGCCATTTTAATTTTCCAGAATGCTATTATCCGCAAATTAATAGAGATTTTATTAATTATTTAATTTTGGGACTTTATTGTATTTGACCTAATTTGGTGAATTGACTGAGGTAAGTCTGGCGCCCATAAATTTGTTTTCTTGAATATATAAATACGAATGATAGCTTTCTGAAGGTAACCTTTATTCTTCTGTCAGTGTTGCCCTATGTGATTTTAAATAATTTATTAAATAAAAATCACGGTTACAATATTTGAAAAATACATAAATTATCGACACGTATTTTTTTTTTTAAATGTGATACTTGAAAATTGCGAGATATAATTTTTTAAAGTTTTGCACTTGGGAAAAAATTTTTGTTTCTAACAGCTCACTGTAAAAGCAGTCTTGAATATAAAATGAAACCCTTGCACTTGAAATGCGCGAAAGAGTACAAGCTTTCAAAAAAGTTATAGCACACATTTCGTTGTTTTTTTTGTAATAACAATATAGTACATTTTTATAAACAATTGAATTTTTTTAAAATTTGGAACTAATTTTTTTCCGATTTTTTTGTTTCTAAATCTTTGTTGAAGTTTTGTCAATATGCAGGCAAAATTTTTGAATGGAAAAATGAAAACTGTAGGTGTAATTAATTTATAAAATCTGTCCCGCGTGTTGCAGCGAGCGAGCTCGCACGCTGCAAGTACGCTTAAGCTTGATTAGGCATACTCGGACTCGAAGCACGTGTGGCAGTGAATGCAGTGACCGCTGTTTTAGTTTTCTGTGAATTTTCCTCAAGTGTTCACCTATTTTAAATTAATACAGAAATGCCAAGCTCTCGATCCGTTCAATAAAAAAAATCATAGTGGAGAAAAGCAAAAAAAAATTTGCGTCTTAAGTGTATCATTTAGAGTAATTTTATCGTAAAACTTCACTCATCAATTCATCATTATAACTAATTATTCGTTTTGAAATAGTCTACGCACAAGTTTGAATGTACTTACAACAAAAATCTTCCATCTCCATTTCATTTGCTTCTATTCTGCATTGTGTACACGAAACATCATCCGGTTTGAAAATTTTCAATTTTTCAAGTATCGAGGACGAAATGCGACGCAAATTTTTCTTTTGCTTTTTTCCACTATGATTTTGTTTATTAAACGGATTGCAGCAGACATGTTTAAATCGAGAGCTTGGCATTTCTGTATTAATTTGAAATAGGTGAACACTTGAGGAACATTCACAAAAAACTAAAACAGTGGTCACTGCATTCACTGCCACACGTGCTTCGATTCTGAGCATGCCTAATCAAGCTTAAGCGTAGTTGCGAGAAAAACATGCTTGTGTTGTATAATAGTATATTACGTGCCTAGGCGCACAATGAGGGCTATTGCGCGACGAGCGACAATGCTCGCAGGAGATCGAAGCCAAGGCGTAGTCGAGGCGTAGGTGAGGCATAGTCGAGGCGTAGCCGAGACGTAGCTGAGGCAAAGCCGAGACGAATCCGAGACAAAGCCGAGACCAAGCAAAGGTGCGATCAGTCCTGCGAGCATTGTCGCGAGTCTCGTAATTCCCCGAATTTCGTGCATTGGCACGTATTCTATTTTATGTGACTTTGGTGCGTATACGAGTTTTTATGCGTACACTCGAATCTAATCTATTATCATTTTCTTCCTATACACTTGATAATTCGCGACTAGTCCCAGCCATTTTGATTTTATCGATCTTGTGTAGTAGTAGCGTGTTGTAATAGAGCATGCGCAGTTCAAATGTACAAGGCTTTGTCAGTAGGGTGCCAACGTTGTACGAAGAAGTAGAAGAATAAGAAGAAGATTGTGCTCCGCTGTATGACTTTAGGCACATACGCAGTTCAATTTTTACACTCCATTCCTCTGTAGCCGAAGGCACATAAATATATATTGATTCAAATTTGGAACATTTATTGGCATCAAATTTTACTGAAAGTTTATTTTTGAAGTGTTCAAATGCTTATAAAATTTTACACGATATTTCAGATTTTTATTTTAATCAGATTTTTTCGAAAATATCAGAAAAAAGTGTTGTTTCTTAAATAACATATTTCGTAGATTTGAAATTGTCGTCTGCTTCGCGCCTCTTTTGCGCGTATCGACAGAAATACACAATTCTTAATTCCGACTCGATAACCGAAAGCGTGAAATCTAAAAATAGCATTGCATGGAGGAAGCGAGGAGAATAAGGAGAAGTGGGACGAGCACGGTCGTATACACAGGTCTGGACACTCTAGGACTATAGCATTGGCCGTGGTTGTCGCGATTTTGAGGCCATTATAGGGTGTTAGCAGGCCAGATGATGACCTCCTTCCCCCAGGTTTAGTTACCCATATATGTAGAGGTTGATGACCTCCCCCTCCTAGGTTTAGCTGTCTATATATGTAGAGGTTCACGCAGGCCTCGTTCAGTTCTTCTCTAAAATCTCGCACGAATAAAAACATACAAAGTGACATCAGTTTGATGTCACTACCTTTAAAAATTAGAAAGTTTAGTTTTCACTATAACAGTTTGTCGATCCTGCCAGGATCCGCTTAAGTTCTCGGTTTTAAATTTCTACGAAAATCCACATAGAACGCGGACCTGTGCGAGACTTGGAATCCACGGACCCAAGAAGCTAAAGAAACTTTACAAAGTTTTAAAAATAAGAAGAACTCCGGATTTCACTACGGTAAGCCCGAAAACAGGAATAAGTAGCTGATAATAAAAATTAGTTGGTGAATTTAGTAGCCACTATACCACGTAAATTATCAGTGAAAGATTCCATTAAAATTGAACGAGGCCCGCAATCAGGCGGAAGACGCATCTGCGTAGGTAAGCAGCCAACGCCCAGCCAGGCAACCGGTTAGCAGCAGTGAGAAGCTGACTCATCTCTTCGATACGTCAAGGAAGGCAGGCGGTCTACGGGTCTCACATCAGGCCACGAGTAGCACAGTAAGCATTACTTCTAGAAAGTGAAAGTATTGTAAACATTTCTCAATCGATCTTGGGCCTTAGAGTATAAATCCTCTTTACGTACGTTGCACGGCGACTGTACTACGGTACAGGTGAGGTAAAGTTGAGGCAAGATCGGGTTGGCTATACTCTGTGTGTTCACAAGCACTGGCCACCCTTAACAAATTAAGTATCACTACCTCAAAATCAGTAGCAGTTTGTAGCAACTTATACTGCATTTTGTTGTATTAAAAAATAAACATTTAAAATTTTATCGCGACATTCTACACCCGAGTCACAAACAATAGATAAGTAGGTACACTGGCGTTTGATAAACACCGAGATAGCACGCTCTATCAAACCGAGTCATCCGACGAGACGGACTCATCCTCTTTAAATTTCCCAATCACAACCACTCTCATGTCTCGAGCACAATCTCCCGTCAGGGCCCAGTCCCCCTCTTACACCACTGACGAATTACTAGTAAGGGTTCTCAACCAAATGGAAACTCTGACTATCTCATTCAACGCCCTGAAAAAAGAAAACGAAAATAGGATAGATGAAATTTCAAGATTATCAAAGAAATTAGGAGGAGCAGGGACAGTAGAAACAGATAGTGAATTCCAGCAACGACCAGAAGCGACAGACGACCATTCTTCGGTCGAAGAAAAAACATTCCAAAGAAAAGAAACATTTAAACCAAGGCAGGAAAATATTTACGGTCAATCACAATTTTTCCCAACAACTGTCCCAACAGCACCACACGAAGAACGGAAAATGGGATCCAAGTTAGCAATTGAAACGATAAAGCCAATTAACGGTCAGGACGACATGGGAGTAGAAGATTTTATAAAAACGGTAAAGAGAGCTAGAATAAGATGCGAAGAACCAGAAATTCTTCTAGATTTAATTTCAGCAAAGAAAATTACACACGCGGCAGAAAAAGAGACTAGGTATATGCAAATAAACTCATATGAAGATTTATACGCGGTACTCAGACAAAATTTGAGACAAACCAGCTCATTAATTTCATTAAAATCTAAATTAGAAAGCTGCAAGCAAGGCTTAACAGAAACGGTTCAGAACTTCACGACGAGGTTTCGACAAATAACAAATGAAATAAATTACCTATTCCAATCCCAGCACGTAAACCCCACTAAACGAAGACTTAAAATAGAATTGGAAGAAGAAGAAGCCGTTAACCGTTACTTATTAAATTTAAAAAGAGAAATTGGAATGCAGGTACGTCTGTTAAAACCGAATACAGTAAACGAGGCTCAAGCATTAGCCATCGAAACTGAAACATGGTTAAAAGACAGCCAGCCTGTCAGACAAATTATCAAACCACCAGTAAAAATATGGGCCAAATCACCCGGACCACCTCAACTCAGTGCAAATACTACACCTAGAGCACAGAATAGTACCATACCACTGAGTGACAGATTTAAAATGAATTGCTTCAAGTGCGGCAAAATAGGTCATATATCTTCACAGTGCCAAGTGAAGCAGGGTTTTCCCCCAGGCCATGGTTTCAAGCGACCACCTCCAGTAAGAGCAATCCAAGAGGAAGAAACAGAAGCGGAAAACATGGCGGAGGAAGAAATAACGGAGCAACTGATCTTCGAGGAACCAGCCGAATTTCTTCCATATACGGAAGATTACGAACAATCGATGCCAGAAGAAAAACTGGAAGATACAGATTATTAGTAGACTCAGGAGCTGCTATTAACATAATCAAAGAAAAAATATTGGATGATAAAGACGAAAGGAAATCTACCCACAAAACATTCCTAATGGGTAACGATCGGCATATCTCTAAACATTCTACAAAATTAAACTTTTTTGGACAAGAACACGTTTTCTACATAGTACCCAACGATTTTCCCTTACCAGAAGGAGGTATAATTGGAATTAAATTCTTTGAAAAATATCCAAGATATGCGATCACGAACAGTCACCTCGTGCTAAATAAGGTAAAGCTACCTTTGCACCTAAGCAATGATTTCATACCAGGGAAATCCGAAAAGATATGTACCATTTCAACTGACGCAGAAGATCAAGATATTATCATTATAGATGATAAGGAAATCCCCGACGGACTCTACACTATACGAAACGGACAAATAAAAATCCCATTGAAAAATAATGAGGATTACCCTAAAGAAGTAAATCTCCAGATTAGCTACGAACCTATATTAAAAATAATCACAAATGAAAGTAATGGACCTCAAATGACCTTTAGACTAAATGAATTATTGAAAGCTTCAAGATTAGATCATTTAGAAAAAGACCAGAGAGAATTCATCAAAAAAATGATAGCCAGATATTCGGAAGTTTTCACGTTAGAATCAGACCCACTTCCATGTACTAACCTTACCAAACATCAAATAGTACTTAAAAATGGAAAAATAATCAATCTAAGATCCCACAAATTACCCGAAAAACACCGACAGTTTGCCCTAGAAGAAACAGAAAAGTTATTAAAAAAGGGAATTATAAGAGAAAGCCAATCACCATACAACTCACCTTTATGGATAGTCAAATTAATTAGTTGAGTTTGAAATTTTTGTCACTGCCTACATTATCGGAGGATCACTAGTCGCGTATCAGATAGGATACGTTGTCGACAGGTGTCCTCGTAGACAATTTCAAACTCTTATATCGCAAATAATGCAAATAAATTCAATATTTAACGAATTTGAAAATCTTTCTGTGGAAAAAATGACGCTTTCGACTGCGCTGGGATTCGAGCCCAGGTCTTTCGGTTGCCGGTCGACTGCACCGAAAAAAGTAAATAAATTAAGAATGATAATTGACTACAGAAAGATTAATGAAGACACGGATCAAGATGCTTACCATTTACCAATGATCGATGATAGACTAGATCACTTAGGAAAAGCTAAGTTCTTTTCTGCCTTTGACCTCTCAGCTGGATTCCACCAAATCCCGATGAAGGAAGAAGACAAAAAGTACACTGCGTTTTCTACAACCCAAGGACATTTCGAATACAATCGCATGTCTTTCGGTTTAAAGAACGCACCAGCCACTTTTCAAAGAATGATGGATAATGCATTCAGAGGATTAATCGGAACAAAGTGCTTTGCGTACATAGATGACATTCTGATATTCGGAAGCTCAATTAACATAATGAGAACTTAGTAGCAGTCATGGAAAGAATCTACCAGTTAGGACTAAGATTAGAACCGAAAAAATGTGAATACCTCAAACCAGAACTAGAATACCTTGGACACATAATAACCAAAGAAGGAGTCAAACCCAACCCTGAAAAAATAAACTGCATAAAAGAATTCAGACCATTGAAAACTGTAAAAGATGTGCAATCATTTTTAGGACTTGCAGGTTACTATAGGAAATTCATCAAGAATTTCTCTACTATAGCGAGACCCTTAACAAAGCTAACTCAGAAAGAGATAATATTCGATTGGACCCCAGACTGCGAAAAAGCATTTTACGATTTGAAGAACGCATTGGTAACCGCACCAGTTTTAAAATTCCCTGATTTTTCCAAACAATTTATACTGACTACGGACGCATCCAACTGTGGATTAGGAGCAGTATTGAGCCAAGACGGGCACCCTTGTCTTTTTATATCAAGAACATTGAACAAAGCCGAAGAAAAATACACCACCTCTGAAAAAGAACTTTTAGCAATTGTATGGGCTATGAAACGCCTCAGACAATATCTTCTCGGAAAGAAATTCAAAATTCAAACAGAACACCGTGCTTTAGTTTGGCTACACAATGTGAAAGACCCTAGCTCAAGGGTTTTACGATGGAGACTTCGTATGGAAGAATACGAATACGAAATAGAATATGTAAAAGGAAAAGAAAATAATGTAGCGGATTGTCTATCCAGACTTTTTCCCATCACTAAGGACACATTACAAGAAGCAATGGAAAAAACCGGAATTAGTACTGAAGAAGAAGAACCAATCTTGGAAGACCAGTCACCGGAAATAGATACATTCGACACGCCGCGAATAACAAAAGACGAAATTTTAAAAGAAAAAATCAAATTAACCGCGAGGCGAATGAGAGAACCATCAGAAAATGAAACCACAGAAACGGAAGAAGAAATCACGGAAACACCAGGAGACAATACTAATTTATATACGGATTTTATAAATTGGAAACTACAACCAGTCAAAGGCAAAATTAAAACAAAGCCTAACGCTATCGGCAAACTTTGGAAAGAAGTGACTAAGGATGAAATGCCTATGTACAACGAAAAAGATTGGCTGTATAAATTAAGTTGGTTTATCGAAGAATTCGTTAACAGAAAACTCTCAATTGTTAGATTATCCTTTAGAGATCCTCTATTTACATTTCTGGAGCGAGAAGTAATTCAAGAAATAATGGAATTCCTATCAAACTATTATCCAGATAAGAATTTCCACATTTGTTTCTCTACAACCCGAGAATTAACTAAGGAAGAACGAAAACAAATTATTAAAGAAGCTCATAGGGATCACACTGGAGAACAAAATGCTATCGAAAAAGCCAAGAGAATCGGAATTTGGACCAACATGGATCATGGATTTTGACTATGTCAAAAAATGCCCTATATGCCAACTACAAAAGACCACGCGAATTAAGAATCAATCAGAAAGTATAATACCCGACATACCACTCAATCCAAATGATAAAATAGCACTGGATATTTTTGGACCATTACCCACTACACCTAGAGGTAAAAAATACATACTTAGTATTCAGGATAGATTGACCAGATACACCACTTTAATACCGTTAGAAAGTGAAACCTCAACAGCAATAGTAGAAGCTCTGATAGAACAATATATTTACATTTATGGATCCCCTAAACTTATTCTCACTGATCAAGGGTCTAACTTTCTATCTGAGTTAATGGACCAATTTGAGAAAGCTGTGAAAATCAAACATATTGAAACTACAGCATTCCATCCACAATCCAACGGGAACATTGAAAGAATGCACTCAACCCTGAATAATCTGATCAAAACTAGCGTGGCAGAAAATCAGAATAACTGGGACGAAAATCTAAAATATGTAACATTCGCAATAAATTCAACAGTAAATCAAACCACGGGATTCACACCCTTTGAACTCACGTTTGGAAGATTACCAAATATACCATCTCAAATTGAAAACTCACCCAATTTAACCCATCAAGATCTGATTAGAAAATGGAGGAAAAAACACGAGGAAAACATCAGAAAAGCTAAAGAAAGAATCCGAGTGGAATTAGAAAAAACTAAGAAAAGATTGGATGAAGGAATAACAAGAACGCATCCTTTATACAAGCCAGGGAACCTACTTAAAATCTTAAATAACACCAAATAAAACAAATTAGAACAATCCTGGAAAGGTCCTTACGAAGTTATAGATTACCTAGATAATAATAATCTACGCATTAGGAATGAAGATAAAATACTGAGAGTACACATAGATCAGTGTATGCCTTATTTTTTAGATGAGGACCCTAGTACTTCTAATAGCGGCAATGGCCAACTGTAAAGCCAACTACACCTTACAACCGTCAAAATTCCCATTATAGAACAGGAAGAGGGTACCATCAAACATATTATACCTATCCCTTATCCTATCCAAAACCTATATTTTACAGTAATTCCCGACCATGACTATTTAATAAAATTTAGAGACTCATATGTAATTACTGACAAGGAAACAATAAATAAATGTACGACGATAAGCAAATATAAAATTTGCGAAAGAAGCCAACCAAACCTTAGGCTGACTGACAGTGAAACATGCGAAGCTACGATATTCAAGCGATACTCAGAGAACAAATGTAAAACTTCAACTTTTGCTTTACACAAAGAAACCTTCATACCCGTACTAAACGGATACATAATAGTACTAATGAACGAGGTAGATTTAGATATTAGCTGCGAAACAGGAATAGAACACCTAAAGATTAAACAACCCTCACTACTGACGGGCTCAAATTGTAAAATCTATAATGGAATGGACGCACTGTACCTTAGCAAAAATCTAAAGGGACAATTTTACAACGAATTCAATGCGACCTACAACATTAGTTACTCTAACGACGATCTAAAAACCTTAGAAAGTAAATTAATACGTCTCCCTAAAATTATAGATAACAATGAATTACGACAACCAAATTAAGCCTAGACGATGCAGAAAATATGTTAAAATCAATAGTCATTAACAGAAGACTAAGAACATGGAGAGAAACAACTATGGATTGGTTAAGCAATTTAGGTTACGCAGCGCTAGGATTAAGATCAGCCTATGTTCTGTACAGATTAGGAATACTCGAATTCATACAAAAGTGTATGCCCAGAAAACGCCGACGAACGTCGTCACGTACAATTCTAGCGAGCAACCCTTGGTGATCACCGAAATACCAAAAGTAAGGAGGGTAAGAATTTAGTAAATTAAGAGACTAATTTATGTCTAAAAAGGGGAGTGTTACCAGGCCAGATGATGACCTCCTTCCGCCAGGTTTAGTTACCCATATATGTAGAGGTTGATGACCTCCCCCTCCTAGGTTTAGCTGCCTATATATGTAGAGATTCAGGCAGGCCTCGTTCAGTTCTTCTCTAAAATCTCTCACGAATAAAAACATACAAAGTGACATCAGTTTGATGTCACTGCCTTTAAAAATTAGAAAGTTTAGTTTTCACTATAACAAGGGAACGATCATTCGTTATTTTGACTTCCGACTTCGCCATCTTAAACTGTCTTCATAGTCTATGCCCCAACGGCGGCCATGCTTTGGCGTCAGTTGGCAGTAGTGATGGGCGATACGCTGAAAAGTATCGATACTTCATGTCGATACGTATCGGTTGTGTCTGTATCGATACGCAGAAAAAATCGAATAAAAGTATCGATATAGTAGTATCGATACACATATTTCAATGAATATTTGCAAATATCACATAAAGTTAAAGATATCATTTTTTAACGTAGTCATACTGAAATTTTGCATAATCTTTACAGGTCATCAAATTTATAATCATTAAGATAAAAACACTAATAGCCGAACGTCTAAGGAAATATCATTCAATTTTTTGTATTAATCGTTCTAAATGTGATGCGGAATCAAGAATTGCCGCGATTATTTCGATGTATGTGTCCTTCCTACTATAACAAAAAGTCCAGAGTTGTGTTAAATTTGAATAATCCATTTTAATAATTCTCTTCATTAAATAAAGCTCTGGAGCCAATTGCCGGACGGGAAAAGTGAATTGATCCAATAGCCGGACAGCGCTGCACCAATACTCGGACAAGAGAATTTTATATTTTGATTGATATGGATTTGATATTTTTCAAGCATAATAAACACTGGGAAATATTTACGGAATCATTTTTTAGGTCTACGCTTATAAAAAAAAATATTGAAAAGATTTTACAAATAGAATTGTTAATGAACTACATTCTTTTGAGGTCTATTGAATAAGTTTAATTTATTTTGCCAATTTATTTTCTATGAACTTTGCTTTACATTTAAATGATAAAATATTTATTTAACACTTCTGCTTCTTCGTTTTTTTGCTGGTTTTTTGTTTTATTCTTCTTTCTTTCTTTTCAAAGATTTTTCCTTTTGATCCTGCTTTTGGTTTTCCTTTAACGTGGCTTCTCTTTTTTTTTGCTGATCCTGTTTTTTCTTTAATGCAGCTTCTTTTTTCTCTTTCTGTTCTTGTTTTTTTTTTAGTGTAGCTTCTTTCTTCTCTGTCTCTTCCTGTTTCTTAAAGCAGTGCAATGTAACGCCGGACACGCATTCGATTATTAGGCAAAATGAATATTCATTGACCTAATAATCGGATTTAAAATATTTAATTAAAGGAAAATGTTTTTTAATTTTGAAAAATATTATGATTTATATAAAGCATTTGAATTTAGTGTAACTCGATAAATATCGAGAATTTTTTAGTCAACTCTGTAGTCTAGTGTCGGTATTTCAACAGTATATTCATAAAAAAACAGAAATTCCTTCCAAAACGGTCATTCGAAGCAAATGAACAACAAATTTAAGATATTTTTTATATGTTATATGTGATGTTTATTATTGCGAAAATATATCGTATTTTACAATTTTATTTTTTATGACAATTACGATTTGCCGGATTTGCCCACCACTAACATTGCACTTTAATTAGCGTATCGATACAGGTTAACAGTATCGATACTAACAAATATCGGGTATGACAGTATCGATACAAAATATCGAAGTATCGGTCGAAAAGTATCGATACTCCAAAGTATCGATACTGCATCGCCCATCACTACCGTCCATGTTGGCCGCTGTCGCGAAAATAGGATAATTAACCTAAAATGAATAATAATTAAATAATATATATTAAATTATTAGGCAATGTATTTATTATAAACTTTAAAATTCATATTGCGCCGT
Organism: Diplolepis rosae; assembly: GCA_030998225.1. Lineage (NCBI taxonomy): Eukaryota > Metazoa > Arthropoda > Insecta > Hymenoptera > Diplolepididae > Diplolepis > Diplolepis rosae. The sequence continues at coordinate 2,641,476 of JAPYXD010000694.1, read as the reverse complement.
CCAATCTCCTCGCCTTAGCAGCGTAGTGTACCGGTGTACCGTATATTTATTTTAGTGCAATATCGAAATGGCAAGTACTTCTATTTATCTTTCATTAATTTTGAATGATATACAATTATAGTGTACGTAATACTTTTTTGAGATTAGTTCAAAGAAAACGAATGTGCATCGGAGATGCGCAATATGTAGTTTCAAACGGTACAAAGGCAATAAAGAAAATGTTTTCTGCCGAAGTTTTTTTAATGTACCACAGGTAGGGAAAAAATTAGAGATAATAGTGTTAGCCGTATAAAATTTAAAGACATTATACCTATATAAAAAAAAGGAACCATCTCTTGTTTAGTATATTTTACGGGAGAAAAATATATGACAATCCTTATGGTCTTGGAACAAATTTCTCTCCGATGCTATACTATTCGATTTTACTCATCAGAGAAGTAAATTAAATAAATAAATTATTTTTGGCAATGGACTTGGGAAATTAAAGAATTTACAATGAACACCCATTTTTAAAATCTCGTGAAATTGGATGGGAAAGTTTTTACTTAAGAATTTTTAATAAAAAAGTATTATTATTGCAGGATGAAAGAGTCAGAAATGTATGGGAAGATGCCATTTCGCAATACTTGAACGAATTAGATTGTATATGCGAAGTACATTTTCGCGAAGAAGATATTGACTCGCATTTTGAAACTAAAATGCCAGATGGGACAATTAATCGTATAAAAAAGGGAGAATAAGACTGAAACCAAACGCTATTCCTAGAAAGGTTATATATTTTTACTTATATAGAAACATTGTACCCAATAGCATTTACACCTTGAAATTCATTGCAGATTGGAACGTGTGAAAAGAGAATGCCTGATTGTGGGGATGAAGCCAGTGTGGTGCTTGCAGCATGTATATTGAACGCTGCGAACGTAAGATACCTCGATCATGAGAATCGTACGATACTTGTAGATTCAGTAACGGAAAGCGATAATCACTTTTCATTCTTTTCAAAGGTAATGTATAATGTAAACTTTCCACCCTTAGTTAAGGCCTCTTTTAATCATTATCAATATCAACATAAAAAGTGAACTATTAATTTCTTTTAGTATGTTAACTTTAATTTGGAAAGCTCTTACACCACTTCTGATGTTGTGGGGCTCAATCTTGAAGATTCCACAATGCTTCCAATAGAGGATTACAGCATGCACAAGGTTTTTCATTCGCAAGTATGGCGCCACTTATTTTAATCCTTATATTACATATATATACGTATCTTTTAATATTTATCATTCCCGGTCCTGCATTGGTTTCTTCGGAAACCGATCAGGAGGCCCTAGAACAGGCCACCGGGCGCGTCCTCAGGTTGCGGATAGAGGGGCCCTGTACCGAGGGTTACTGCTGAATACGGATACAAAACTAAATAAGCAGTCGCGGACGATGTTCCAGGGATCGTCCCGAAGGAATAACCCCCAAGCCAAGGTGTTAACTACCGTGCCGAGGGCTGCATGGCACCAGGGAGTGGTGTCTCACACGGTGTCACTAGGAAACCAGGCCACCTCCTATATGCGGGGCTCTGCAGGGGCGGACCGAATACTTCCCTAGCTAATCGTGGGAACAATCATGGAGCATTATAATTGAAATAAAACGATGTGTGAGGAGATTTTCGGAGGGAAGTTGGATGTAACGGAGGAAACGCCGGATCCGTTCGAGACGGATAAGTCTCAGGTACGGCAGTACCGGAACTGGCTACACCAGCGGAACGAGCAGCAGCTGGAGATCCTCTCGAAGGTGGAATCGGCCCTGGAGAAGATGGAGAAGTTTTCTAGGTCGAAGAAGAATATGCACCTCCCTATCAGGGATGGTATACAGGAGATAAAGAAGGGGCTCGGGGCGCTGCGGTACGACATCGACGATACCGTATGCTACCTCGACTCCTTCGAGTACCTGATGCGAGGTCTAAAACAAGGGATTAGTTGACGAGGGTAGCCAAACCCTCCCAGAGCCGGCGGCAAAATCCACACCGGACACTCGCAAACGGCGTAGAGAGCAGACTGTAAGTCCGGAGGTGCCTGTGGCTACAAAACCAATGGAGAAGAGGCCAAAAGCCTCTAAAAAGAAAGAGGAGTGGGTGGTTGTCCCCAGCAAGAAGCACCTACGCAAGAAGAGAGAAAAGAAGCCTTGCAAGACGCCGGAGCAACCTCGCCGTGCGCGCCCAGAAGCGGTGCTCATTAAACCAGCGGAAGGGATGAGCTACGCTACCATCCTGCGCGAACTTAAGAAGCGCGTCAACCCTGACGAACTGGGCGCCACAGTCCAGGGGATCAGGGAGACGCGCTCCAAGGACTTGCTAGTAGAAATGAAATGTTCCGCAAAAAGCAGAGGGAGGCTTGACACTGCCTTTAAAGATGTAATTGGAGCCAGGGGGACGGTCCGACATCTTATTCCCCGGATCGAGGTCGAGATCGTCGACCTGGAACCCACTATCGAAGTGAAAGACGTCGAGGATGCCGTCAGAAGCCTCTTCGACAAAGAACCGGAGCTGGAGTTAAGGGTGTCTCTAAGTAAGACACCCTACAGAGGAAACCGGAAGGCGTATGTGCTTCTGGAGGAGGCCAGGGCGCTGAAGCTGCTCAAGGGGGCCCACATCAAGATCGGGTGGGTCTCCTGCAGAGTTTGCAGGAAGGAGGAGCTTAACCGGTGCTTCCGTTGCCTTGGTTTTGGCCACATAGCGGCGGACTGTCGAGGGCCAGACCGCAGCAGGTGCTGCTGGAGATGCGGTGAGGAAGGGCATCTCGCGGGTTCCTGCATTGGGAAGCCGAGGTGCTTTCTCTGTGCTGCAAAGGAATGACCATATACCGGGGACTATGCGCTGTGCGGCCTTTCGGGAGGCAGCCCCGAATAGTAAGCCTTAGAAAGGCCGCTATGGGAGAGAACCTGGACCTGTTACGCCAGGAAACAGAAGAAGAAGCAAGGAAGAAAGGCTAACATCGCCTTAAGATGGCCTCCACCCTGAAGTAATGCCTAACGGCGGTTCCGGGGCAGTGATCCCAGATCGTGGGAGCTGGCGGCCCCCACCACGCTCTCATGTGGGAGCACACACAATCAAGCGCGCCGTGTCGGTGTGTTCCCCACTTCCTCGCTTCGATTTCACGCTTTCGTCTGTTGAGCCAAGATCGAAAATTATGTTTCTGTCGACTTCGTGTCAAAGTGGCGCGAAGCAGACGACAAATTTAAAATCACCAAATTTATCATTTAGGATATTACCTTTCTTTCTTTGATATTTCCAAAAACATTCACTTAAAATAAATATCTAAACATTTTATTTTAAATTTTAGGATGATTTAAAGACTCAAGAGATGATTTTCTATTAAAATTTAAACTCAATAAATTTTCAAAGTTTCAAAACAAAATAATATCAATTTCAATATTTTTTAGCTGTGCAAATCAAATAGTTCAATTAGAAAATTACGTAGAGAATATTATATATTAAGGAATGGTAAAATATGATATTGCAGTTTAAAAAATAAAATATTAAAATACTTAAGTAATACATAAATTATATCTAGTTATACACTCGAAATTACACGATAGAGTTTCTTCTTTGGTATGAGGCAACATTGAAAAAAATTTCATTCAAATAAAATACTCAGAAAACTTTTTAAAATACGTAATATTATTCACGTATGAATTTTATTATAAAACTGTGAATAAAAGGTTTCAGTATTCAAAAAACCAAAATCACATCTAAATTTGCATACGAAATTACACTTTACGATTTCTCTTATATAAAATACAAATATTTATTTCAAATAAAATAGTTTTTAAAAAATTTTGTAGTACGTGAATCAACTATATCAATTAAAAAATTAAATGGAAAATAGATTTCAAATTAATTAGGAGCAGTCGACCGGCAATCGAAAGACCTGGGCTTAAATTCCAGCGCAGTTGAAAGCGTCTTTTTGTTCACAGAAAGATTTACAAATTCTTTAATATTTGAATGGAAAATATATATTTTTTTTAAATAAGAAATTAAGGTTAAAAATCTACATTCCTAATTACATGGTGATAGTAGATGAAAATTCTATACGATGTTGTTGTTAATAATTGGCTTTAGGGTCCAGAAATGATATCTCAGGAAGTCACATACTTTCAAACATTCCAAATCGGAGTCCTCATCAGTGATCTTTATTTCTAATATTTTAAAACAGTGGATAAAATATTGCACATCCCTTTTTTGGAATAAACTTAAAAATGTAAAATATCCTAAGAAAATTTACATAAAATTGTACTTCCTTACTTCCTAACTTCCTTAGGAATAAAAAAAAATTTCTAGCACATAACTCTGATGTAAATCAACTAAAAAGTAGTATATATTTGTGTCTAAATGCTACTGATGATATAGATGTAAGTACATATGTAGTATAAAATTACAAAGAATTATTTATGAAAATTAGCTTAGAATTGCTAATACGAATTCTACACTGTTAGAATTTTCTACCGCAATTTCCCAGAACATGTGAGTGGAGTTTTATTCAGCTACAGCCTCCCAAAATTTAGACAGAATTTCAGGAAATTCTGTTACTTTTTAGTAAATTTATAAAAACAATTTTTTTTATTAAACTTCAGTTCCAAAGTGTTGAATATTCTATATATGTTTACTTGGAAATACTGATACTTGTAATAGGAATAATTTTACGTTTTGGTAACTGAAGTTCAATGCACTCACATGCAACTGAAAATTCATCCACATGCAATTGAAACTCAGTTACAGTTACACAATTTTATGATAATTTTATAAAAGTTCTGTTACAGTTTGGTAGTTTTTAAGATATATTTTTTGAAAATTCAGTTGAGCTCTACAATATTAAGAAAACTTTGTTTTTATGTATATAAAAAGCTTCAGTACATTTTTTCCAATTTCAAGTTCTCATTTTACGTTTTAGTGGCTTATACGATAGACTTTTTAATGAAAAAAAGAAATGCTTTACACAAAGGCAAAATTTTCTAATTGATGCAGTTGATCAAATTTTCAAACCCAAAATATGTTTTAATTAATATATTGATTTAAGTCTTCAAATATTTATTGACTTTGAATTTTACTGAGAATTTTCCAAGAATTTCACATAATCTTAAAAATGTTTTTATTAGGCGAATGTTTTTACAAATATCAATAAAATTCCATAGTCAATAAATGTTTAAAATTTCAAGTTGAGGTATTGATTGTAAATTCAGTAGCTTTGTTAATTAACTATTTTAATCAGAAAATTCTTCATTTTCGTAGATTTTTCAATTTTTTAATTAAAAATTTATGCATAGGCCACAAAAACGTGAAGTGAAAATTTTGAATCACCAGTTACAATTTCTAGGCAACAAAAATGTTAATTCGATTGTGTGTAGCCAATTACCTTGATTATTCTAATACGATCGTTATTGAATACTATTAATTTACGGACATTATATAATTAGGACGACATGTTTTTGCAAATTTATGAAAGAAGATTATTTATACATTGCATTCAAAGAAATATTTTTCAGATTTGGCTACAATCTTGCATACAATGTTTTATATTATATAATTAGAACTATTTTTTTTCGCTTTCGTCTTATTGCATATTTTTGAAAAAATGGATCAGCACCTAATTACTGACAGGGCAAAACAGCTAGGGCCCTACCACAATCGAATTAAATTTTCTGTTGCCTAGAAATTGTGGCTGATGATTCCAAATTTTCACCTCACGTTTTTTTGGCCTATGCATACATTTTTAATTAAAAAGTTGAAAAAATCTACGAAAATGAAGAATTTACTGATTAAAATAGTTAAATAAAAAAGCTACTAAATTTCCAATCAATTCCTTAACTTGAAACTTTAAACATTTATTGACTACGGAATTTTATTGATATCTGAAAAGCATTCGCCTAATATAAACATTTTTGAGATTATGTGAAATTCTTGGAAAATTCCAAGTAAAATTTTAAGTTAATAAATCTTTGAAGCTTTAAATTAATATATTAATTAAAACATGTTTCTGTTTTATAAATTTGATCAACTGCATCAATTAGAAAATTTTGCTTATGTGTTTGCTTTTTTTCATTGAAAAGTCTATGCATATAAGCCACTAAAACATAAAATGAGAACATTTTTACCTACTATCACCATGTAATTAAGAAAGTAGATTTTTAACCTTAATTTCTTATTACTTATTTTTTTTAAATAAAATATTTCCCACTTAATTTTTTAATTGATATAGTTGATTCACGTACAACAAAATTTGTTTCAAAACTATTTTATTTGAAATAAATATTTGTATTTTATATAAGAGAAATCGTAAAGTGTAATTTCGTATGCAAATTTAGATGTGATTTTGGTTTTTTGAATACTGAAACCTTTTATTCACAGTTTTATAATAAAATTCATACGTGAATAATATTACGTATTTTAAAAAGTTTTCTGAGTATTTTATTTGAATGAAATTTTTTTCAATGTTGCCTCATACCAAAGAAGAAACTCTATCGTGTAATTTCGAGTGTATAACTAGATATAATTTATGTATTACTTAAGTATTTTAATATTTTATTTTTTAAACTGCAATATCATATTTTGCCATTCCTTAATATATAATATTCTCTACATAATTTTCTAATTGAACTATTTGATTTGCACAGCTAAAAAATATTGAAATTGATATTATTTTGTTTTGAAACTTTGAAAATTTATTGAGTTTAAATTTTAATAGAAAATCATCTTTTGAGTCTTTAAATCATCCTAAAATTTAAAATAAAATGTTTAGATATTCATTTTAAGTGAATGTTTTTGGAAATATCAAAGAAAGAAAGGTAATATCCTAAATGATAAATTTGGTGATTTTAAATTTGTCGTCTGCTTCGCGCCACTTTGACACGAAGTCGACAGAAACATAATTTTCGATCTTGGCTCAACAGACGAAAGCGTGAAATCGAAGCGAGGAAGTGGGGGACACACCGACACGGCGCGCTTGATTGTGTGTGCTCCCACATGGGAGCGTGGTGGGGGCCGCCAGCTCCCACGATCTGGGATCACTGTTCCGGGGTGGGATTCTACAGCCTAGAGACAGGGAGGGAGTTTTAGTAGGTAGGGCTGCGCGAGCAGCAGAGTCCCACACACCAGGGGGGCACGAAGTTCCCTTGACGGTGCATAAAGCATTTCTCCCTTCCTACAAAAAAAAAAAAAAAAAAAAAATATTTATCATTGAACGTAAAATGAAATATATTTCTTTCTTTTAGAATGCGTGTCTTAAATCAGACAATTATGTTGAACGTGCATCCCGTTGTCGTGAGCAGGCTTTAAAAGTAAAGGCAAGTTGTTTTGGAACATATGCTGTAAGTGTATGATTTTCGTACAAAGGAGTAGTTTAACTAATTCTTAATTTAAGGTTTTCAAGTGTTTTAAAATTTTTCAGAATGTAAATAAGTTTAAAGTGTTTGAATCTTTCATGCTTGATATTCATTTCTGTAGAAAGAAAAGAAGGCAAATGCATATTCATTCAAAATGTTGCAATGTGACGATGAGAAAAAGATTTCATGATTATTGGTCGTTATTTTCATGTAACCGATGTAAAGTTATAATAGGTCAGTGGAATAAATTGGGCTCTAGTCCAAAGAAGTTTCTTATTGATACGGACATGTCTGCAAAGGTATATAAATAATGTGATTACGAACGTTTCACTGATCATAATGATGCAACCATTCATGAGCTTTTGCATACGGAAACCCGAACGTCAGACAAATGAAGTTGAACAATTTAAAATTTTTGCAGGTTTACCTTCATGCAGTGCAAACGATACTGCCAGGAATAAGTGATTTGCGTTCCTTTGAAGATGTTTTGTATAACTTAGCACTTTTACGAGACATAAAGCCTTGTCCCGGAATTGATAGAAGTTCAAGGTGAGTTGCTCATTAGTATGAAAATTTTTGTCAGTCACTGTAACTTACGCGAATGCAGGTCTGAATTTTATATGTATTAATTTAGGTCGGAGGTATGTTGTGGATATTTTGAAGGAAAATCACGAAGTGAACTATGCATACCATGTCGCCTGCAACGACGGAAAATAATTAGTCGTAAAGAATATCAGAAGAAACGATCAGAAAAGGAATCAATGAAGAAAAAGCCGAACCTGATACGCCCGCTTAAAGAAAAAGTGAAGCGTTTGAAAAGAAAAGTTTGTATTACGCTCAATATATCTTATTTAAAGACCCAAATTTTATATTTTTTCGTATCGAAATGTCTCTTTGTCCCAAAATTCAGAATGGACAGTCAAATAGTCCACATAAGTTTCGCTAATCCATGCCCGCCAGTTTCTTGGGACGCGCAGACGCAACTTTTCATTATATTTAATTTAAATAAAGCTTATATGATGATATGATATTATATTTCATATACATGTAGATTTTTATTCTTTCTACTCAGAAATAATCTTAAATATTTCTGGATCAGGTTAGCAATCTCAGAGAAGGCATGATGCACATGAAAAATAAGTGCGCTCAAATGAATGAAGCAAAAATGGAAGAAAAAATTTGCGAATTACCGCCTGAGCAGCAAGAAGCAGTTCGAGCCTGTTTTGAAGCAGACAAAGTAAAAAGTCTACGTGGAAAACGCTACAATATACGCTGGGTGTACGAGTGCATTCTCATGAGAATTAAAAGCAAAAGTTTATACCAACATCTTTTGGATAGAAAAATATTATCAGTTCCAACTTTGCAAACCTTGGGTTCTTATTTGAAAAAAATGAATTCTTCGTATGGTATTGACTTGAATGTTTTTGAATGTCTCAAAGAGAAATCTTCAGATATGAGTGAACTAGAAAGAAGAGGTAATAAAATATATTATCATTTGTATTATTATTATAGCATTATTTGTAATTATGAAGAGTTTCCCTTTTTTAGTAACAATTCCCTATTGTAAAATACGAAATCGTATACAACATCGTAAACGACGTCGTAAATGACATCGTAAGCGACATCGTATACGACGTCGCAAATGACGTCGTATACGACATCGTAATTTGGGATTGTATGCGATGTCGTTTACAATGTCGTTTACGATGTCGTAATTTACAATAGGGTTAAGACTTTTTTCACCCAAGTCATAGTTTTTCTTGCGATTTTCTTACTGTCGTGTAAAAAAATCTCTCTTGACACGTCGGGTTTCCTTTTCAGGAGTTCTTTTACTTGACGAAATGCAATTGAGTGCCACAGTATCATTTGACAGATAAAATTTTCGTTCTAACGGATTCACTGATCTTGGTGCCCATACTCCAGTTCGACAAAGTCGGAAACTAGGAGATCATGCTTTAGTATTTATGTATCAACCGTTCGCTGGGAAATGGGTGCAAACTCTGGCATGCTTTCTTAGCAAAGGCTGTGGAACGGGAAAAATTCTAAGCCACCTAGGGATAGAATGTCTTAATCTATTGCACGCATGTGCATTATACGTAGACGCAGTCATAAGCGATGGAGCGCAATGGAACAGAGGAATGTGGACTCAGTTTGGAATAAATCAGGATAATGTTTCTTGCGATCATCCATGTGAAAAAGACGAAAAACTATGGTTTCTGTCCGACTTTTTACATTTAATTAAAAACCTGCGAAATTTTCTCGTGTCGAGAGAAGATACATGGGTAAATTTTACGCATTAACCATTTATATAACTATATTATTGAATTTTTCAAATATTTATCGAAAATGTGACTTTATTGCAGACTCCTGATGGTATGATTCGAAAGAAGCACTGGAGGGTTCTTCTGGAAGTGGAGAATAAACACTTTTATAACATGAAAGTGGCATATAAATTAACTGAGGATCATTTAGATCCAAAATACTTTTAAAAAATGAATGTTCCTATGGCATTTTACGTACGTATTTCTGTAAGTGATATATACGAGTAATATCCGGTATTTCAGTTTCTTTACATGACAAAAATTTCAGTTTTTTTCAGAACCCGTATATAGAGGCATGGAATTCTACAGTAACTATTGTAACGATTTAAAAGATTCCAAAGGAACGAGGACTTTTAAGGAAAGAGTGACTAAATTAATGGAAGAGATGATGTCTTGATCTCCTCAGAATGCTTTAAAAGAAAATTCGGAACAGTATACGGTAAGTTATTCTACAAACTTGTTGAGGGATTTTACATGATTTATTCATTGATTTTTTTTCATTGATTTATTGTAAGCCATGGTGTACAATTCCCCATGGAAAAATTTGTTATGCTGATTAAAACTGCAACTCAAATGTTCAATGATTTCTACAAAAAAATTACAATTTTTTTCCATAGGCTATATCAGAGTTCTTCCAATATCTTCGATACTGGGAAGAAGGTGCTAAAAAACGGACTTCCTTTTTGAGTCATAGCACTTTCCTGGGGTTAAAAGTTACATTAAAAGTACACATTTACATTAATTTCTGTTTTATTATCAAAGATAAATGTATATCGATTTTCTTCATTCTTAAATAATGTATATTTCAATTTTCAGAGGTTCTTTGGCTTAGTACGGGAAGCTTGTGGGTCCAATGATCATCCTGACTCTCGCATCTTTGCACAAGTTTTCCGCCTTTTGAATGTTTACTCCCTTATAAAACCAAGAAAAGGAAGCATTATTGAAGGTGTTGACATGCTCAACACGATGTTGAACTTCAATGATTTGCAAAAAGAGAAACAGCAAAAAACATTGTGCGAAATTTTGGATCGAGTCAATCGTGGACGATTACAGTATTCATCAAAGGATTTGTATCAGTTTACGAATAATGTGGAAAATATTATTCTACATATATTGGCTGGAGGGAAACTCAACCGTGATACAGTTTTACATATTTTGGAGCGTCGAATAAAAATTAAGCTCGAAGAACACGAAGCGGTGAACCGATACCTCCTTAACCTTAAGAAAGAGATAGGTACACAGATACGACTACTAAAACCCAATACAATAACGGAGGTACAGACGCATGCGATAGAGACCGAAATGTTGTTAAAAGAAAGTCAACCTGCACGAACACAATTAGTCCCGAGACCTGTACTGAAATACCTACCAAGGCCGCAACCAGTGCCACGATCTAACGCCAACACTAACGGAATAAGAACACCTAATCATTCACTACCACTAGCAGACAGAGTAAAATATTATTTGTTATAAATGTGGCAAGACAGGTCATTTTGCAAACCAATGTCAGGTTAGACAGGGTATCCCACCAGGCCTGAAATTTAATTAAGGAGAAAGTGATTGCGATTGAAGATGAAAGGGAAAAATACATTAAAAAATGTATTATGGGTAGAGACGAACACATCTCTACAGAAACATTTAATTTAAAATTTCTTGGACATTCACATATTTTTCATATTGTACCTGACAATTTCCCACTTCCTGAAGAAGGGATAATAGGAATAAAATTCTTTTCTAAATATCGACGTTATGCAATGACATCAAAATTTTTGATACTCGAAAACATAAAATTACCGCTCTATGAAGACGGAGAATTTATCCCTGGAAAGACAACAAATGTATTTAGAATAGCAAAGACTGATCAAAATCAGAATGTACTTGTATTAGAACAAGAAAACTGTATAGAACCTAAACCAATAAACACCATAATAACTCCGCCATTGCCGGTCCCAAGCCCGGATGAGAAAGGAGGAGAGGTTACACGGACACCAACATGACACGACACATTCACAGCAACACTGAACACAACACACCCAAGACCTGAGAGAGCGTTTTGCGGGCGGGCAGGGTCTCGCCGAGATGGATGCATGAGTCCAAGCACGGAGCAGACAGGTCCTACAGCCCACCAACGATAGTAGCCGCAAGGGATCTGCCAGCAGTAGGGCTGTCGCCGTCAGGATGGCCGCCAAGAGAGCCTTATTGACAGACTTTTCCCTAGTGATGGGCCTGCCGGGCACACGTGCCATGACGGTTGCTCTCAGACCTTCCGGCGCGTGAGGACGCGGTGTGGAGTGAAAGCATCAACAGGTTTCTTGATGCCAATTGAATGAACATGGAGTAAATGCGGGGGGCCCCTTGACCGGGGTATCACCCCAAATGCGCATGCGGCGATGACGCTGAACTTCCCGCGTGCGCTCTTGCGGTCACACCACAATCACATGCACGACACCGAGGCCCACACACACCAGAATGAATGGAATGCTGAGTGACTGGGGCTGCGGCCGGCGCCTGGTGGATATTCCCGATAGAATAACCAAGGGAGGAGTAGTAGCCTCTCGACCAGGGTAGGACGCGATGTCAGTACCTCACCTCTGTGGAAGTAATATAGGTAACCGTAAGTCCCTCCGGTGTTCGGCCGCGAAGGGCAAAGATCACGTGAAACCACATGTTAAACTGGGAAAACCGCTGACGATCCTACTGTCTGGAGCCAATTTCGGGGTTGAAATCATGGATGCTCGGGCGCAGGAATGAAGGATTACCTGGTCAGTATTTCCTTATATCCGACGCTGCGTAGGATAAATCGCACACCGTATAGCCTGAAGTCCGGGTCAGGTGTCGGGGCGGACCCGGCACCACTCGGGCGATAGGGGTGGCGTTAAACCTTTGCATAATTATGGCGCGGGCCTACCCCGTAACCTTTGTATTAGCTTCACTAAATATGCCGATAGGATTGACCATCCGATAAGCCGCTTCTCGGTTTCGGCACACACAATCAGGGATTTATACAGGCGGGGATAGTAGCCCTACTGCGGTAGGGCTCCCATGATGGGCGAACCGTCTTTACACTACTACACGAAAATATGAAGACGAATAACTCAAAAGAGAAAGGTAAGGAGAAGGAGATGGCGCTGAACACGCCGACACATACTGCTGTTGTAACCTCCATATCGGGAACTACAGCAGTAAACAAGGACTTGGGTGCTCCTCAAGAAGCTGAGGGATGGAAGAACGTCCTTCAGCTCCTGAGGGAGCAAAACAAAAAAATGGAGAAACTGGCCAGGGCTTTCAGCGTCATCCAGCAGGGTATGCTGAGAAATAACCCTGGCCATGTTAGGGACAGCTTTAACGAGGTTACAGAGGTGTTGAGGGGAATGCTCAACACCCATAAGTGTCTTCTAGAAAGCGAGATGGAATTCCAGAAGAGGCTGAAATCCCACCCCGCCTCGAAAAGGATGAGTATTTTTCGGAGATCACGCTCTGCATCTCTGGGAGATACCCCAAAAGAGCTGACAAAGTGGGAGAAGCGGGTTGCTCCTTCTCCCCCCGAGGATCGGCTTGCCAAGAAATGCAGAGCACACACTCTTTTTCTGTGCCAGGTGGGGCAAGGGAAGGGAGGCTGTCGGTCGGGCAGTGGGCGCACAAGTGGTCACAGTGGTCTCTCTCATGCTCCATTCGTCACCCTGGTGATGAAGACGAGCAAACTCGATGGGCGTGCAGAACGCGGAAACAACGGGGGCCAGTAAAAATCGCATCGGGGCCTGCACCCGTGGTCCTGCGTCTTCGGCGTACTTGGCTGCCCGCGTCGACCAGGGGAGGAATCTTCTTATTTCCTCCCTTCTTACTCCTCACCAAAAAAAAATTGATAAAACAAAATAAAATAAACACCAGAATTAAGTATGAACAAATACTAACTATTAATTCCCGAGACGTGAATTCACGCAAAAAGGAGGGCGAACTGTAAACTGGAAATTTTCAAACTATCGAAACTGGATCTTTTAGAGGAACATCAGAAAGATATTATACAAAGATTGATTACAAAATACCAAGAAGTATTATCTTTGGACACCGAACCACTCCCATGCAGAAACCTAACACAACATGAAATTGTTCTGAAATCAGGAAAAATCACTAATTTAAGGTCACACAAACTGCCGGAAAAACACCGTGAATCCAGGAAACGGAGAAACTTTTACGAAAAGGAATTAAAAGAGAATCCCAATCAGCATTTAACTCCCCACTGTGGATAGTACCTAAAAAAGGTAATAAATTACGGATGGTAATTGATTACAGCAAAATCAATGAGGATACGAATCAAGATAAATATCCGTTACCCGTAATAGACGATATATTGGATCAGCTTGGTAGAGCAAAATTCTTTTCAGCTTTTGATCTTTCAGCAGGATTCCGCCAAATCCCAATGAAGGAAAGCGACAAGAAGTATACAGCCTTTTCTACATCTCAGGGACATTTTGAATACGACAGAATGCCTTTCGGATCGAAGAATGCTCCAGCTACATTCCAACAAATGATGGACAATGCATTTAGAGGATTAATAGGCACAAGATGCTTTGCATATATAGATGACATAGTAATTTTTGGCGAAACTATTCAAAAACATAACGAAAATTTAAAAGCGGTTTTGAAAAGAATAAAAACCTTAGGACTACGTCTAGAAACCAGCAAATGCGAATACCTTAAACCAGAATTGGAATATTTAGAACATGTAATTACTAAGGATAGAGTAAAACCCAACCCAGAGAAATTAAGTGCAGTACAGAACTTTAAGCAATTAAAAACAGTAAAGGACGTACAATCCTTTTTAGGACTCGCAGGATACTATAGAAAATTTCTAAAAAACTTTTCAAGCATTGCAAGACCACTCACTAAGCTAACTCAAACAGATACAATATTCGACTGGACATTAAACTGCGAAAAAGCATTCTACGACTTGAAAAATGCATTAATATCAGCACCAGTGTTAAGGTTTCTGAATTTTAAAGAACAATTCACCTTAACAACTGACGCCTCAAATCAAGGCTTAGGAGCAGTTCTTAGTCAAAATGCACACCCATGCTTATTCATCTCAAGGAGCCTTGACAAAGCTGACAAATTCAAAAGCCAAACGGATCACAGAGCTTTGGTCTGGCTCCATATCGTTAAGAATCCTAGCTCAAGATTTGCTACGATGGCGATTGAGAATAGAGGATTACGATTACGACATCGAATACGTAAAAGGAAAAGAAAACAAAGTTGCAGACTGTTTATCCCGACTTTCCTCTATAACATCTGATATTTCAAAACAAGCAATGTGGGGAGCAGGAATATCCGATGAGGAAGATGGAACTGCGAAATTAAGAACTCAACCACAGAAAATCGAAATTTTCGGTACCCCAGTTATAACAGAAGATAGGGTACTAAAAGGAGAGGAAAAGATCAATTTACCACCAAGAACCATGAGAGAAGCTTCGGAGGAAACAGAGAATGAATCTACAGAATACATGACAACTGAAAAACTTCACATGCTTGCGGAATTTATAAATTGGAGACTGCAAACCACCTTCGGCAAAGTTAAGACGAAACCTAACGCGATAGGAAAGTTATGGAAGGAAATAAAAAAGGAAGAAATGCCCGACTATGATGAAGAAGATCGGCTCATAAAATTAAGCTGTATTATAGAGGAAATTAACAGTAAATATTAACCATCATAAGGCTTATTTTCGGAGACCCACTATTTACCCCACTGCAAAAGGAAATACTTGAAGAAATGGTCGAATTTCTCTCAAATTATTATCCTCGCCTAAATTTCCACTTATGTTTCACGCCTACCAGAGAATTGACAAAAGAAGAAAAGCAAGCTATAATCAAAGAAGCACACTTCACTCATCTTGGAGAAAAGAACACGCTGGAAAAGACTAAGATAAGTCTTGCCCCATTTGCCAACTACAGAAAACAACGCGCATAAAGAATCAAGCGAAGAGCATATTACCTGATATACCTTTAGCACCTTACGAAAAATCGGTTCTAGATATCTTTGGGCCACTCCCCGAAACACAAAAAGGAAATTGTTACATACTCAGTATGCAAGATAGACTAACAAGATATACAGTTCTCGTACCTTTGCAGAATGAATCAACAAATTCAATAATAGAAGCCTTAATCGATCACTACATTTTTACTTTCGGAACACCATACTTTCTGACCAAGGATCAAACTTCTTATCGGAATCAATGACGCAATTTGAAAACGCATTGAACATTCGGCATATTAAAACAACTGCATTCCACCTGCAATCAAACGGGAACATCGAAAGAATGCACTCTACACTAGTAAACCTGATAAAGACTAGTATTGCCGAAAATAATAAACAATAGGACGAAAACTTAAAATACATCAATTTCGTCATCAACACTACTAGTAATCAAACGACTGCACATTCCCCCTATGAATTAACATTCGGAAGAACACCCAATATCCCGTAAACCGTCAACACCTCACCTAACCTAACTTATCAGGAGCTGATAAGGAAATGGGAGAAGAAACACGAAGAGATCATATCCAAAACCCGAGAGAGAATCCAGGTAGAAATGGAAAAGACAAAAAGGAGACTCGACGAAAATATAACTAGAAAACATCCAATATATAAAGCAGGAGACCTTGTCAAAACACTTAACAACACTAAGCAAAATAAATTAGAACCTGCCTGGAAAGGTCCTTTTGAAGTCATAGATTACATCGACAATAACAATCTAAGAATTAGAAATAAAGATAAGATCATTCGAATACACATAGACCATTGTATGCCGTATTTTTCAGATGCTGATACAGACGATAACGCTGCTAGCACTGGCTATGATTAGTCAGGCGAATTATACTCTGACGTCTCTTTAAGGTAATGTTTTTATAGAAGAAAAGTCAAAGGTTCACCTTTACCACGAAACATGGAAACTTGGTATTGGAATAAATTTCACTTCAAATGACCAACGACTTACTGCTATGGACACCACTATTAGATTAGCTGAAATAGCATGCAATAACGAATGTCCACCTGCGTTTGAAGTACATCTAGTTAGGAATCGATACAATAGATTAAGATACAAAAATGCCATCCTCATGAAGCTCTTAGAAAAACAAAAAACCAGGCAACGAAGAGCATTAGCCAACTTCGTCGGAGATATTTCAAAAACATTATTTGGAACCCTCAAAGAAAATGATCTGAGTCAATTAAATGAGAAACGTTTATACCTATAACAAACGGCTACATCGTTATCCCTTTAAAGGAATTAGACCTTGATTTAGCTTGCGAAAATAACATCAAGCTAGAAAATATCTCTGAAACATCACTCTTATTAGGAATCAATTGTAAACTTTACAACATTTACGACTTTCTCTATCTAGGAAACACAATTAAGTATAACACTTTCGAGTATTTTAACGCCACGTACAACATTCAATATTCTGCCAGCGATTTAGCATGTCTCGAAAATAGGCTCATTCAATTACCCAAAATAATCGATAACGTCGAATTACAGCAAGCCAGGTTGAGTTTAGACGATACGGAAAACATGCTAAATTCTATAGTTCAGCATAGGCGGATCAAGACAACGAAGAAACAATCATGGAATACCTAAGCAATTTAGGGTATGCGTCAATTGGATTAGTCACACTGTACATTAGTTACAGGTTCAGATTATTTGAATTGTTAAAAAATTGTATCCTGAAAAGAATATGCTTATTTTGCGTTAAAACTAAAATAGACACACCCATGCATGTGATCACTTACAACGCGAGCGTTCAGCCTTTGCTAACTGAACCATACATGTATGCAATATTTCATACTTTCAACTGTATACTTATTAAAATATTGTGCGTGGTATTGATTATTATGCCACTTTTCACGAAATAAGAAATTCGATTTTAGTCATTCCATTTCAATTTCATGAAATAAGTTTATAAAAGCATTCTAAAGTGTGATCAAATTGGAGGTACTTTTTCCAATAGGTTTTTATTGACATGTCACGCGTGACTACTGTCAAACTAAATACACAATTTTATTCAGTTTTTATTGACATTTTATCATGGAAAGACTTACGCCTCAACAACGTTTACAAATCGTACAATTATATTACGAAAATGGACGCTCTGTGAAAAGTGTTTATCGTGCGCTCAGGCCAATTTATCGTGTACATAATCGTCCTACCGAACGCACTATTCGGCATACCATCGGCAAACTCGAGAATAATTTAACATTATTGGATGATACTCGACAGATTAGACCAGGTACAGCCCGAACAGTAGAGAATATTGCGGCTGTAAATGAGAGTTTTGTCGAAGACCCGGAAGAATCCATTCGACGCCGATCTCAACAACTTTTTTTCCAACAAGACGGCGCTACATGTCATACAGCCTGTGAAATAATGGATTTGCTGCGTAGTCGTTTCGGTGAGCAATTTATCTCTTTTCTAAATGTTTTGTGAATAAACCAGCTACTATTGAGGCATTGGAAGCCAACATTACTGAAGTTAATAGCGAGATATCGATCGAAGTCCTCGAGCGAGTCGTTCAAAATTGGTGTTTACGGATGAACGAATTAAAGCGCAGTTGCGGCCAACATTTGAAAGGGGTTATCTTTAAAAAATAAATGTCGTGAATGGTTCTACACAAAAATAAAAAAGATTGCCCTATCAATTTGAATTTTCGTTGTTTTATTTCAATTTAAAATCCTATACCTCTGAATTGATCACCCTTTAGTTTTATTCCTAAATTTGATTCTCAATTCCACCTAGTGAGTATTACAGAAATATATGTAACACTAGCACAAGCATTACACTTGTCCGATTAATCTGACAGAAAATTCTGCAACGCTAGCCGATGCCTCCGTAAAAATACTATAATTCAATGAATAAATCAAAAATTGAATGACCCTTCATATTTACAATTCGTAGTACATATCCAAACTGTTTCTACAACTAACATGAAAATCTATTTACATGGAATAAAACCAAATTAACATCATTAACACTTTTCAGTCTCTCCACTTGAATGTAAGGACAAAATTTCTCTTTCAGATATATTTCCACGTGTAAATTCCCTCTAATTATTATTTTCCGTTTGGTGATATCATCCTCCATGTTCAAAAAAGCAATATGAGGGTACTTATCCATTCTAAGTATTTCCCATTCACGATCTGGGGGTAAAAGTATCAAATGTAACTGCTCCCTCAGTTTAGTCAAAGTCAATTCTGCCGCCTGGGCCATTAGTTCTGCAAATAATAAAATTAAATAATGATAAAGAAGAAAGCAAATTATAATTTAAGTAAGTGCAGTAAATTAGCAATTATATGAACATTAACATACTTCTTCACTGTTCCTTTTATGTCTGTAAAATATTGCAAAAATATCAAATAATCGTAATTCATAATCATAATGCTGCTATTTATAATTTAATTTATGATTTCCTTATCTTTCTTGCGCCTCAAAAAATGAAAATTTATCATAAAAAGACGAATTTAATCATATAACTGGATGTATACCTGGAAATTATTTTATTGTATATTTTCCTTACTTACCTGTCTTAAGTTTCGCACGCCTTACAAAAGGTTTATTGCAGAAAATGTTGACATCAAAGTTATTATTTAATACATGGACAAATAATTTTATAAATAATATTTAATAATTTCAAATTAATTAGTTGAGTTTGAAATTTTTGTCACTGCCTACATTATCGGAAGATCACTAGTCGCGTATCAGATAGGATACGTTGTCGACAGGTGTCCTCGTAGACAATTTCAAACTCTTATATCGCAAATAATGCAAATAAATTCAATATTTAAAGAATTTGAAAATCTTTCTGTGGAAAAAAGACGCTTTCGACTGCGCTGGGATTCGAGCCCAGGTCTTTCGATTGCCGGTCGACTGCTCTAACCACTGAGCTACACAGGCGTCCGACATCTCCTTCTCCACAGGAAGATCTCCTTATATCGCCTAGTGGCTCAGCCTTGCGGCTGTAAATGATTTCAAATTAATTAGTTGAGTTTGAAATTTTTGTCACTGCCTACATTATCGGAAGATCACTAGTCGCGTATCAGATATGATACGTTGTCGACAGGTGTCCTCGTAGACAATTTCAAACTCTTATATCGCAAATAATGCAAATAAATTCAATATTTAAAGAATTTGAAAATCTTTCTGTGGAAAAAAGACGCTTTCGACTGCGCTGGGATTCGAGCCCAGGTCTTTCGATTGCCGGTCGACTGCTCTAACCACTGAGCTACACAGGCGTCCGACATCTCCTTCTCCACAGGAAGATCTCCTTATATCGCCTAGTGGCTCAGCCTTGCGGCTGTAAATGATTTCAAATTAATTAGTTGAGTTTGAAATTTTTGTCACTGCCTACATTATCGGAAGATCACTAGTCGCGTATCAGATAGGATACGTTGTCGACAGGTGTCCTCGTAGACAATTTCAAACTCTTATATCGCAAATAATGCAAATAAATTCAATATTTAAAGAATTTGAAAATCTTTCTGTGGAAAAAAAGACGCTTTCGACTGCGCTGGGATTCGAGCCCAGGTCTTTCGATTGCCGGTCGACTGCTCTAACCACTGAGCTACACAGGCGTCCGACATCTCCTTCTCCACAGGAAGATCTCCTTATATCGCCTAGTGGCTCAGCCTTGCGGCTGTAAATGATTTCAAATTAATTAGTTGAGTTTGAAATTTTTGTCACTGCCTACATTATCGGAAGATCACTAGTCGCGTATTAGATAGGATACGTTGTCGACAGGTGTCCTCGTAGACAATTTCAAACTCTTATATCGCAAATAATGCAAATAAATTCAATATTTAAAGAATATATTGTCCGTTTTAGGTTATATTATTGTATTATCATGGCAGCGGCCATATTGGACCATTTGTTTATACTAGCGCCACGCACGGGAAGTTCGGGCGAATACTTCCCGAAGAAAAGTGATCATTTTCAGTTAGATTACTTTGGTCTCCTTATGTCTATTCTCCATGGGTGGAGACATGGAAAGTGATGAACCACTGCACTGCTTTAATGACAGTTATTATGTTTTTTTACTTTTGAACGTTAATAAATAAATTTATTGCATATTTCAGTTATTAGTCAAAGTTATTGTTAACGTAGAATAAGGATAAAAACATTTTGAATATTTATTTTGCCTCATTCATGAGTTATAATGCTACTTTACGATAGCTTTACGCTACAGCCCTAGCGAACTGGCTGATCGGTATCTTTACGCTGTACCGTAAAGCTATCGTAAAGCTATCGTAAAGTAGCATTATAACTCATGAATGAGGCAAAATAAATATTCAAAATTGAAAAAAACATAATACCTGTCATTCAAGGCAGGGCAGTGGTTCAGCACTTTCCATGTCTTCACCGTCAGGATTGAATATTTGTTAGAGTGAGATGAAAGTATAGTTATGTCTCACTCCAACCAATAGTCAACTTTAAGGGAGAAGTTCCACAAAAGGTGAACCACTCACTGCCTTCAATGACAGGTATTATGTTTTTTTAAATTTTTAGCGTAAATAAATAAAATTATTGCATATTTCAATTACCAGTTAACGTTATTTTCAAGGTAGAATAAGGATGAAAACATTTTGAATGTTTATTTTGCCTCATTCATGAGTTATAATGCTACTATACGATAGCTTAACGATAGCTCTACGATAGCTTTACGGTACAGCGTAAAGCTACTGTTCAGCCAGTTCGCTAGGGCTAGCGTTCAGCCAGTTCGATAGGGACTGTCATTGAAGGCAATGCAGTTCTTCACCATTTGCGAAACTATGTCATCTTTCTATCTCCAATATTAAATCCACGATGCCAAGGAGTATTTATCTGCCTCTTCCTATTTCCAGTCTATCCTTACGTTCAGTAATATCTGTATCTTCCTATCTCCTCGTCTATTCCTGTAACCGGTAAAATTTATCTCTTTGTATCATTGTAAAAAAAACCCTAACATATTTTTGACAATTTTATAAATCACGGTACAGGTCTGGCAACTCCCGTGGTAGGGGATGTTCCCTTATCGTGACGAGTAGTAGTTTCGAAAGTGACCGCTTGGGCAGCGCTGCAATAGAGTAGTTAAAGGAATACCCGTGCTTCACAGACAGCTTTCACAGCTGACTACGTTCTGGGTATATCTATATACATACATGCTATAGTGCGGACATTCGGGCCACTACTCGATACTAGCGCTATCCGTGGCAAAAATATGAAACATTCTGACTACAAGAAGGGAGCATCCCCCACCACGGGAGTTGCCAGACCTGTCTATACTACCGTGGCTAAGGTAGAACCACGGAGGAATAATAAGGAGACCTATCTCCATGTAAGCGACTTGGCAGGAGCAACGGCATGGTAAGTGCCCGGATTGTTAGTTGGAAGCAGTGGAAAGGACTGCGCAAGTGTGCAGTTGTCCTCTTCTTACTCACGGGAAAATGTGCCAGTGAAACGAATTTGTCAAATTGATCTAAGCCAGAGTGGTTATGTTGATGGATTTTTTGATCATTTGCAAGTGGCAGATATTTGATCAATTTCAATTGAGTGTAAAAAAACAAAAAATTATTATCTCAGGACTCGTATAAAAGTGGTAAGTATATATCGAATATAATAAGATTGTAAATCTTGAAATTGAAATTATGGTATTTGTTATTACTTCGTAAGTCGTGTGTTAAATTCAATATTAAATAGTTTTTTCCTTTAAAGGTGAGGGAATTTAATCCGACAAATTTTTAAGATTTTGAAGATCGCATATGATATAATAAAATGCATTTAATATAATAAATTTTTTTCTTAGCAATGTCGTGTAGCGTGCCGGGTTGCATAACCTCTATGGTTTAGATGAATTTGACAAGTTCATCTCACTCGCAGATTTTCCCGTGTGTAAGAAGAGGACAACTGCACACTTGCGCACTCATTTCCACTACTTCCAAGTAACAAGCCGGGCACTTACCGTGCCGTTGCTCCTGCCAAGTCGCTTACATGGAGATAGGTCTCCTTATTATTCCTTCGTGGGTAGAACATGAGATAACAAAGAAAAATCTCGATGTTCCATATGAGCAGAGATAAGTTGGGAGATTGCTAAGAAAAAGATATTATAAACCTAGATGCGGTGCAGGGCGTCAGAGTGGGGGAACGATATATATAGCTAACCACTTTTTCCGCCATATAGAAGTGCTGCCCTCATCGTACTACCAAGCCAAATCAAACCCAGCAAAGAAATGTCGATAACGTTTGGGTAAAGGAGAGCCAAAAATTCGTTTCAAAGACTTTTAAGGTTAGGAATGTCAAAGTTGACAGCTTGAGAACATAATGTAAACAAAAGTTATGGCATAATGATTAATTAAGAATTACAATCACGAATAAAAAATAATTTCTAAATAAGTGTCGAACTTTTAAATTATATTAAATTAATAATTAAGATCCAAAATATTTTAAAAGTGAATTTTTAAAAGTATATTCATTGAAGATATGTGTTGTTCTTGATACTTGGCTCAAGGTTCCAAAGTAAAGACGCAGATCTTTTTTCGCCCTTCGCCGTATTTTTTGGGGTATCTCCCAGAGACGCAGAGCGTAATCTCCGAAAGATACCCGTCTTTTTCGAGGCGGGGTGGGATCCCGGCCTCTTCTGGATTTCCACCTCGCTTTCCAGGAGGCACTTATGGGTGTTGAGCATTCCGCCCAACACCTCAATGGCCTCGTTAACACTTTTTGCAACGTGGCGAGGGTTGTTTGTTAGTATACCCTTTTGTATGATGCTAAGAGCCCTCACCAACCTCTCCATTTTTTCATTTTGCTCCTTCAGGAGCTGCAGGACGTCTTTCCATCCCTCAGCTCCTGCAGAAGCGCCCAAGTCCACTTTCCTCACCGTTTTTTTCCGTTGAATCCATAAATTTTTTCACCAACGCATCGTGCGTAGAGGAGCGGGTCCGAATAGTTGGGAACGGGTGTACCCTCAGACCGAAGTCCTACCCCAGTTCCCTGAGCCCGAACCTCCGCTTAGCCGGTCCCGGAACACACGGACAGACCGGACTCGCTCGAAGCAACACAGGCTCCGACACCTGTGCTCAATACGCACTACCTGATCATGGTCCCGAAGGGGCACACCATCCTCGGCAGAACTAGGGTCACATTAACCTCGCCTCCTCGTGGGCCGGGAAGACACCACTCGGTGACGACGCACTCTCAGTGGGATGCCATACGGAAACGATCGTTTGGACTGTTTTTGATGGCAGACTGCAGAGGCTTTGCAGTGTCCCCAAGGAGATTCCATACACGAATTCTCTCTTAGCCTTATTCAAGAGAGACCGTCTATAGGTTCTCCTCTCACATTCGAAGGACACATTTCACAGTCATGCGGCGCTGACATTCATTCAGTTCACTCATTCCTTACAGGCACTCGCAGACTCATTCTCAGCGCCGCTACTCCTCCATGCATGGGGATAGATGCGTCTATAGCGTCCCCCGCTTTCAACCTCGGATAGACCCGTTTATAGGGCACCCTTCACGCAATGGGAAGATGCCCGTCTATAGAGCCCCCTGCATTTGTTGACCGATTCATCGGAACACTACAGCCTCCATGGACCGAGGGCCGTCTGCTAAGCCTCCCCACCCGTCCTTTTTTGGCATAGCCAAGAGAAGGACTTCGTCAAGGTACCAGTCCGAGGGTAGGGTAAATTCAGATTTCATGACTTTTTATGAAAAAACTTTTCGGAGTAAAAAAGAAGATCATATTCATACGCGACATCTGGATTGAAAACCTGGTCCTGCATTGGTTTCCTCGGAAACCGATCAGGGGGCCCTAGAACAGGCCACCGGGCGTGTCCTCAGGTTGCGGATAGAGGGGCTACTCGTTGGATTAAGTTGGAGATGAAGAATTCAAACAAAACGATGAGTGAAGAGGTGTTTGGAGGGGAGTTAGACGTGACGGAGGAGACGGTGGATGCGTTCGAGACCGATAAGTCCCAGGTACAGTAGTGCCGGGACTGGCTTCACGAGAGGGACGAAAAGCAGTTGGAGATCCTAAGGAAGGTGGAATTGGCCCTGGAGAAGATGGAGAACTTCTCCAGGATCAAGAAGAATATGCACCTCCCTATCAGGGACGGCATACAGAAGGCGATGAAGGAGATCGGGGCGCTGCGGTATGATATAGAGGATGCCGTCTGCTACCTCAACTCCTTCGAGTACCTGATGAGAGTACCAATTTTGTTTCAATAATTTAGTTTCTATAAAATGATGTTTTAGGGTTTCGTAAAAATGAATTATACTGAAATGAATTTATTAAGTTGATTTTTCATAATACTAATCAGAAACTAAGATATTACATTTTTATGCATAGATATATTTGGAACTGTATGCATTTTTAATTATGTAAACCTAAATTATTAATTATTTAATTGAAATAACATTTCCAATGTCCGAAAATCATTATTAAAAGTATAATTAGAATTATTGGTTCGAATAAAAAAATAGGTCTAGAATATCATTTACTCTGTTAGAAATTCAAGCAATGTTTTAATTTTTTATAAAGTTACATGGTAATTTAAAGAATAATTTGATTTTTATGTTTATTAAGATTTATTCATATATATTACCCCGCTATTTCAGAACAGGAAATCGATCTTGGTCTATTTATTTTTACTGAGGCTTTGCCTGGCGGCACAGGTTCGTTTACCTGAAAATACAAGCCGTTTATTAGTTTTTTCTGGTTGTTACACTGAGAGGGACTTGGCATGGCCAGTGCGCTCGTATTGTAGCCAACGCGCCCAGCCCGTACATGATAGGTTAGATTGAGAAAAGCGCAGTAGATGCGCAACTTTGCGCGGTGGACGAGCACCGTAGCGTAATAGCAGCGTCCTCTCGTAGTGTCTAACGGTCGTTTACTGCCAAGCGTCTGATTCGTGTGCACGAAAAAAAAGCGCAGCCAGTGTGCAAACTGAGAGTGCGCCAAACAAACCTCAGTTTCGCCCCCCTACCGTCATTTTTTAGCGTGCTATACGGACGTTAGTGAAGTGTCGCCACGGCTAGTGGCGCTAGCTGTGCTAATTCTCTCTCAGTGTAGGTAAGATTACATTAGAAAATTCTTGTAATTGAACCGAAGTTTGTACATTTTATCTTTTGGAGACGACAAATGTGTAGAACTATCAGATGGGACAACGATTGTGGGTGGTCCGAACCAAGTAAAGATACAAAAGTTAAATAACGCTATGAAAAATGCACTTTGAAAAGCTTTGTAGAACTTAACTGTTTACAGGGAGTAATAAATTATCCAGATAAAGATAATTTTCTAATGACAATGATGACAGACAGATGTCTCGGAATTAATCGGATTTTGTCAGATTGATTTTTGACCGTTTTTCATCAAACGAGATACAAAACGTTTTTCGTGTTGGTCCGGAATGATTCGCATTGGCTCGGATACAGTTATCGGAATGAATCGGAATAGTTCTAATTAACTCGGAATCAATTTCAATTCGATACTTTCGCCAGGAAAGTCATTTTTTGTGTGTAGGAATTTCTTTCAAACATTTTCTTTTCTTGTCACTGATTTCAATACTTTTATCATTCGTTAGTTTCATGTTGTTTGAAATTAAAAAGAGTATATTATCTAACAATTACCTTTATTTTATGATTTACACTGAGAGACTTCTCGTTAGAGTAAATGATAAAGATGAATCAAAATTTAGTATAATATTGTTCCAAAATGGGGAAAGCCGAGGCTTTATTATACTTATTCATATTATGACATGGAAGTTTGATATAGTCATAACGGTCTTTAATACATGAAGAAGATAAAGTAGTATTTTAAATACTAAATATTATGAATCTCTATTCGAGAAATTGAAAGTACGAGAAAATGATATTATGATTACTAAGTTGTCTAAAAATAATTTGAATTTTAAGATTACTTCAGATGCAGCATTTTACCAAAATAATAATTCTTAATTTTTCTGATTGGCCAAATTAAATTCTAGTAAATGTATTGGATACAGTACTTTGCAATTAATGATTGAGATTATGTCGTCAAGAAAGATGCGCGTATGCTGCATCACTCGCATTAACGGTACTTAGCGGGCGATGCCGCTTGGAATATCAAATGGTGCGCGAATCGACTGTCGTTTCCACTAACAAGTCTCCAGGGCAGAAGAGGCTTTAAACAGTGACGGATTCGTTGTTTCTAGAACCCACGTTTTCAAGCCCTTATTATTACGAAAAATTCTTTCGAATAACATTGATATTAAATCTGAAAACACTACTGTTATAATCTATTATACAATTTCAATAGAAAATAAAAATTCAATTTGTAAATAAGATAATTATAATTGTTAACTTTTCAAATAATATATACAAGGAAAAATATAATAATACCTAGTCAAACAATTAGGAATCTGGCTATTTTGGATGCATAAGCCCAGAAAACAGTTTCTTTGAATCAAAGAAACATTTCTTTGATATACCGTATATCAAAGAAACTGTTTTCTCAATGTATATATTACATCAAGTTTACATGCCAACGTTTTGCCTTCACTCAAAAGGCATCAACAGGGCAAAATAATAATTATAACTAAACGGTGCATAGTTCAATACCAGTTTCGTATATATATGGGTCATTTCATGGGAGATTTACAGTCAAAATTTTTTTTTCGACGAAACATTTTTTTTGCCTTTTTACTTCGAAAATAATCGACACGTATTTTTTTTTAATGTGATACTTGAAAATTTCGAGATATAATTTTTTTAAGTTTGGCACTCGGGAAAATTTTTTTTTTTCTAACAGCTCACTGTAAAAGCAGTTTTGAATATAAAATGAAACCCTTGCACTTGAAATGCGCGAAAGAGTACAAGCTTTCAAAAAAGTTATAGCACACATTTCGTTGTTTTTTTTTAATAACAATATAGTACATTTTTATAAACAATTGAATTTTTTTTTAATTTGGAACTAATTTTTTTCTGATTTTTTTGTTTCTAAATCTTTGTTGAAGTTTTTTCAATATGTAGGCAAAATTTTGGAATGGAAAAATGAAAACTGTAGGTGTAATTAATTTATTAAATCTGTCCCGCGCGTTGCAACGAGCGAGCTCGCACGCTGCAACTACGCTTAAGCTTGATTAGTCATGCTCGGACTCGAAGCACGTGCGGCAGTCAATGCAGTGACCGCTGTTTTAGTTTTTTGTGAATGTTCCTCAAGTGTTCACCTATTTCAAATTAATACAGAAATGCCAAGCTCTCGATTTAAAGATGTCTGCTGCAATCCGTTCAATAAAAAAAATCATAGTGGAAAAAAGCAAAAAAAAATTTGCGTCTTAAGTGTATCATTTAGAGTAATTTTATCGTAAAACTTCACTCATCAATTCATCATTATAACTAATGATTCGTTTTGAAATAGTCTACGCACAAGTTTGAATGTACTTACAACAAAAATCTTCCATCTCCATTTCATTTGCTTCTATTCTGCATTTGGAACACAAAACATCATCCGGTTTGAAAATTTCCAATTTTTCAAGTATCAAGAACGAAATGCGACGCAAATTTTTTTTTTGCTTTTTTCCACTATGATTTTTTTTTATTAAACGGATTGCAGCAGACATGTTTAAATCGAGAACTTGGAATTTCTGTATTAATTTGAAATAGGTGAACACTTGAGGAACATTCACAAAAAACTAAAACAGCGGTCACTGCATTGACTGCCGCACGTGCTTCGAGTCCGAGCATGCCTAATCAAGCTTAAGCGTAGTTGCAGCGTGCGAGCTCGCTCGTTGCAACGCGCGGGACAGATTTAATAATTTTTAATTTAATATTTTTTGAAAGCTTGTACTCTTTCGCGTATTTCAAGTGCAAGGGTTTCATTTTATATTCAAAACTGCTTTTACAGTGAGCTGTTAGAAAAAAAAAATTTTTCCCGAGTGCCAAACTTAAAAAAATTATATCTCGAAATTTTCAAGTATCACATTAAAAAAAATACGTGTCGATTATTTTCGAAGTAAAAAGGCAAAAAAAATGTTTCGTCGAAAAAAAAATGTTGACTGTAAATCTCCCATGAAATGACCCATATATATGTACGTGTTTGTCAAACTTATGTATTTTTTATTTATATATTTATTTTATATTATATTTGTATATATATTCCGTATCATAGCAATAAAATATGTTTAGAAGAATAAAATCATATAGATGTAAAATATCATTTTCAATTTTAAACAATCACAATGATACAACATATAATTTTTCCTTATGATATTATAATGATCTACATAACTGATAAAATCGAATATCTCGCATATTAAAAATTATACATTATATCATTGTGACTATTAAATGTCAAATATTTATGATATATTTTTACTTTTCACCCTGGAAATATTAACTCAACATTTTTTCAAGTTCAATAAGACTAAATTCATAAAACTTTTCTTGTGCTTGAGCTTTTGGTGTGTCAACCCCTAGATTTTTGTTCACCAGGACACGAAGTAGACACGCGTCAGTAATACAATTACCTCGACGTTAATTTACTCAATAATCGCTGAAGCAAACCCCTCTAAATGTTGGCACGCGCCGACACCGTCTTACTCCTGTGAAGTAAAAACTTTCATTAAAAGAGAAAACATGAGAATCTGGTTCTTTTATCCCATTTTATTAAAAACAAATATACAACAATCTGAAAATTACAAATGATTTATAATTTTTTAATATTACTTTAATAATTATTGATGCCTTTCTTAAGGTTGGATTATGGACATTAGTTTTACTGCAATTTTCTATGCGCAAACCAGATAAAGAGAATTAATGAACGTTACTGTATCAACCAGAATACAAAAGTAAATCATAATTTAGAAGAAATTGTTCGAAATAATACACAAATAAAAACCATCAAATTCTGAAGTAAAATTTAAAGCTTTTACATTTAAAAGTATACGATTCTTAATGCACTTTATTAGAAATGTATTTACTACTATGGGCAAAAACTAATGTGAATTTTGTTATACAATTAAAATCTTTATTTATTTATCCAAATCAATTTCATCCCCTTCAAAGTAATCCCCTCCCGATATAATGCAATTATGCCGACGTTTTTTCCAATCGTCGAAACACTTGTTAAATTCGATTTCCGGAATTGCCTTCAAAGCCTTCTTCGATTCGGCTTGTATCTGTTCAATCGTGTCTAAACGGTGTCCTCGGAGTGGTCTTTTGAGTTTGGGGAATAGCCAGAAGTCACACGGAGCTAAATCAGGCGAATCTGGTGGTTGTGGAACGATATGCGTTGAGTTCTTGGCGAAATGGTCACGAAGAACGAGTGCAGTGTGAGACGGCGCATTATCGTAATGCAAAAACCACGAGTTCTGCCCAAAATATTTTTGAAACGGTGTTGAGTGATCCTCTTAAAATGCCAATAGTGTCAGCAAGGTCTCTAATTGTCAATCGACGATTTTTGTACACCAATTCTTTGATTTGATTGACGTGTTGCTCGTCAGTTGATGTTGATGGTCGTCCGGGGAGTTTTAAGTGATCAACACGTTCTCTGCCTTCTTTGAAGTCTTTGTACCACTTATAAACATTTTTCTGCGACATGGTCAAATCACCAAAGGCCTTCTGCGACATTCTGAAAGTTTCTGCAACTGACATTTCATCCCGCAAACAAAATTTAATGGCACTTTTTTGCTTAACAAATTCAGACACTGTAAAAATCGAAAACATCACTTTTAGTCGTTTAGAAAACACAAGCGTAACTATGTAACAAATGATGAAAATGACATGAATTTTGGCACAGATGTCAGAGTTTGCCCGAATCGGTTAGCCCGCGAAGTTCAAATCCAAAATTCACCTTAGTGAAGGAATCTGGAGAGAAAATAATTTTTCACTCGTCACAAATCACAATTAAATCAGTAATAAAATTCTGCTCAGCAGCAACTCGCATTCTGGGGTAAAGAAAGGCGATACCTAATATTAGCAACAACAATTTTCTGGCCCACAGTACGTCCTGAGTTGAAATTTCGAAGCAAGTTTTACGTTTTTAAGTCCTGCTTACCCCCTGCTTCTTCTAATTTACTCCTGCTTTGATACTGTTTGAAATATTTACGAACTGAATTAACTCTTATTTAACTTCTTATTATTAACCTGATTTAGACCTTATATACTGAGTTCGTGCTAAGGCGACGGCAAAGTTCTCGATAAGGCGTCGAGCGTTCTTTCCCCTCTACCCCCCACCACGAACCATGAGTTACCAGCGTGACTCTGTTTACATGCGCAGACATCAAAACAAAACGTACGACGCATGTCGCAGAAAGTGAGTAGGATCCTCTCTTACGGCTCCTTAAGGAGGTTGGGTAGTAGAATGAAAATGATTAAAAACTTTTGAAACTTTCACAATCCACTGATTAATATTAAAGGAAAATCACGTAAAATTTTTAAAACGATTGACAATGCAGTTTTCGAGAAAATCAATGTCAAAATAGTCCTCTTATACATGGGCTCTTATGGGTGAAAACTGAAGTCCATCAATCTCCCTTCAATATTTTTGTTAAAAATGATAAACTCATTGGAAGCTCAGTTGCAATATGAACTTTGAATATTTCTGGATATTTTGAAACAAAAAAAATGTGCACTTACAATGTAGTTATTTAGATAATTGAACTTGAAGAAAATATATTCGTTATTTTGGGGCAAACGGTCAGCCGTCATCAAGAAGTGTGGCAACGCTGCGGTATCTGCTATATTATAATAGTAATACAGATTCACAGGATTCATTGTAAATAAACAACGTACTTATGAAACATTACATGCTTAATCACTTTTATTTATTAGAACGCTGTACAAACAATCTCATTATAAAAAATATCAAAAATAACTTATTATAAACTAAAGAACATTTTTTCAATACTTACAGACTAATCAATGTTCGGTTGATTACAGTGTTTAAGGTTGTATGTAAAAAAATCGATCTCTGGTAGAATTTTTAAAAAAAGGAGCTGATATTTAATTAGAATAATTATTTATATGCATACAAAAAACCAGTTCAAACAACACAACGTTGCCAAACGTCTTTCGTTATTTCAAAGAACTTCAAGTTGATAAAAATAAACTTTATTTCACATAAAACATGAATTTTCTGGTATTTAATACTAAAACAAGATATTCACACTACACTTTATTGCACATCGATACGTAAATAGTGTAAAAAAAATCATATAATTTTTTTATCTAAGGTTGGTCACACTACCGAACGCCCGTGTATAAGCATAGGCATACCCCTCTCACCGCCTGCCCCGCAAGTGATCTACCCAACCTCCTTAACGCGAACTCGTGGTCCCGTTTTCGTCGCCTTAGCGCGAACTCAGTGTATATCACAATACATTTCCTTGAAGTTTCTAGATTCTGAGGAACAATGAAAATTTTATTGATTGACCCTTATGGTCTCAGGCGTGAAAAGGGTCTGTCAAAATAAGTTTTTCAGTTTCTTACTGGCGCTCGAGGTCAGGACTGGTCATCCTCTAATGGATGAGGTGTCCGCGTAGCTTAATTCTAGTACTCGTAAAACTAGTAGTGGAGAGGTAATGTTTTGTTTGCCCTCGACATTTCAATGAATAATATATATTACTATCAAAGGAGAAATGTCGCCTTTCTTTTAAATTGCGGTTTTATTTTAATTTTGAAATTAAAATTAGTCTATCTACGTCCGATTTTATCTTCTCCACTATTTCCCAAATTTTAAAAACAAAATTTTATGTACTATAGACACAAACGTGCAGAAACCTAAAATCAATAAAAGTTGCTGATACACTTGAGGGCATGTGATACTTAAGAAATTTTATGGGTTTTAGGTTTCTACACGTTTCTGTCCAAAGTACATAAAATTTTGTTTGTAAAATTTGAAAAAGAGTAGAGAAGATAAAAACGGATGTAGATAGACTACTTTTGGTTTCAATAATGGAAAAAAGTTCAATTTTAGCAAAATATATCAGAAATTTTTTTTTAATGTCAAAACCAAAAGTAGTGTATCTACGTTTGTTTTTATCTTCTCTACCATTTCCCAAATTTTGAAAGCGATATTTTATGTATTTTGGATCTAAACATGTAGGAACCTAAAACCTATCTTTGCTCATTTCCGAAGTATCACATGCCCTTTTGGCTCGCAGTTCGTTGTGTTGGAAAATATTCTGTATAAATATCTTCTGAAAATAAAAATGCAAATTACAGATATTTTGGATTTTTACTTATTACGACAAAACCAAGATTTAATGCAAAATTGTGAACATGTAATTCAAGAGTGAGAAGTTAATATCAACTTCCTACTCTTCAATTACATTTTCACAATTTTGCATCAAATTTTCAATTTTATTTCAATTATATTCTCTGCAACACATTTGAAGAACCTACGTCAGTAATGTCATGGTTTTGATAATTATGATAATATATTTGTTTAGCTTTGAAGAGGGGGCTCGAAGAGCACCGAAACGTCGGCGTCTTATTTTTATGTAGATGGTTGTACTAGTAAAGACAAAAAAGACGAAAGAAAGAAAAATGACTTTATGTGCCTCCGGCCCGTAAACTCGTTTTACGCTACAGTTGAGAGTAGCGCAATGTTGTGTATTACGATACAGAGGAATGTAATGTAAAGATTGAACTGCGCATGTGCCTATAACCATACGGCGGAGCGTAATCTTCTTCTTCTTCGTACAGCGTTGGCACCGTACTGACAAAGCCTTGTAAATTTGAACTGTGCATGCTCTATTACAATACGCTACTACTACACAAGATCGAGAAAATCAAAATGGCCGGAGCTAGTCGCGAAATATCAAGTGTAATGGATGACAATCATGATGAATACTAGATTAGATTCGAGTGTACGCATAAAAACTAATATACGCACTGAAGTCACATAAAATAGAATATGTGCCAATACACACAATTCGGGTAATTACAAGACTCGCTTAAAATGCTCGCAGGACTGATCGCGCCTCGGCTTCGATCTCCTGCGAGCATTGTCGCTCGTCGTCTAATAACCCTCATTATGCGCCGAGGCACATAATATACTATTACATGCACAATCGCATAATTTCTATAAATTGAGTATATATATTTTATATGTAATATATAAATATATATTTAAAAAACAACAAAAAAGAGCAATAAAAAATTATTTATTTATTAACACTATCCGAATAATTTAAAAGGCCATGATTCAGCAGGGAAGTAGGTTTTAAACTAGCCCCTTGTTCAAGCTTAGCTATAATGAAAAGGGCAATTTGTCTACGTTTGAGAAGTAGTTTAGGGGGGGAAATTACATTGAGTTTGCCCTTGCTTTGAACCTGACTTTCAGCAACAAAAGTTCGCTAGGGGGTGCATTGTCTTCATGGAGCCGCACTTTTTCTATTGCATGTGAGGACGTTTTTTCATGATTTCTGCGCTCAATCCATCCAGTAATGCTATGCAAAAGTCGCCATTAATGGTTTTACCTTTCTCAGAATAGTCGGTTAACCAAATACCATGCGCGTCCCAAAATACGGATGCCATAACCTTGCTAGCGTCATCGGTGTTTGTACAACCGCGTTTAAATTCGGCATACCATTCGTTGATTGTTGGATTCCCTGGCGCAGAGTCCTCATAACGCCTATCAAGCTACTACTTTGCTTTAACAGTATTTTTTTCCTTTAAAAAGCAATGTTTGATTAACATTCGAAACTCTTTTTTATCCATTGTTCTAAAAATGAAGTAAGTTGCTTCACCAAAAACTCTATAACTTCTGAACTAAACGTCAGATTGTCTTGAAATTTTTACACTTAACGTTTAAAGGCTGGTACTATTTAGAAATCATATGAATGTGACAACAGTGGAGCCATATATATTTTTGTTGCTGCTTGCAGCAAGTTTACTACGAAGGTGTTTGGCAGGAGTAAGATGGTAAACTCTAAAAGCGAAGCAAAGAGGTTTTCGCTAATTTTTAACAAGAGAAACACCGTTAATGACACACAATAGAACGGAGATCGAATATGCTCACATGCCAATGCAAAGAACTATTGCCACGCACAAATACACAAATGTTTGCAACTCAACGCAAGATTTAGAATTAATTTCGGAACAAGCTCACATACAATCTTATATTAAAAAGCGCATTTATAGACCAGAAGGTAACTGATGCTATGAGATTCATTTGATTAAAAATATTTTATTTAATGAAGATCTGAATAATCTACGGCTTCATTCGAATGTTTCTGAAATCAAGGTATCAGAGCTGTCTGAATTAATGGAAGGCGAACTTTGTTATACTTTGTTTAATGAGAAATAGGGAAACGCGCACCGTGACACAAGCGCTAGTAGTAGGTATTTCTACTAAAGTTACGATCAGGGAATTCGAATAAAATGTTTGCGGCTATGCTACAAATTTGACAAGAACAGCTGGTCTCAGAATATTCTGAATCAGTGATGAATGCCTTCGAAAAAGATGTGCTTGCATCTCGGTTCGGGTTCAATGCTCTGTCAAGAAGCGATCTTATTGAATACCACACTTATAATATCGCAAATCTTGTAGCTGATCATGGTCAGATTGAGAATAAATGCCACTAGTCGCTAAAAACGAAAGATTTGTATTTTTCCAGGTTGTTTTTGTGAGAGGCTTAGCTATAGTTAGTGTTATGGATTCAACAGGATTTCGAGAAAGGAAAAAGATTAGATTCCTCTAAATACTGGTACTTGTAGATAATATTTTTTAGTTTTGCGATATTTTACTTTAACCTGTATACATTTTACGATATTTACTTCTTCTCTTGCAACTAGTGACATATTTTCTGGGCCTTTCATTAAATGGTATGTAAATTCGTCTGGTGATTGGGTTGCTGAGGTTAACGTATTTCTCAAAACTTGTTGTTCAAGTATACATCGTTGAGTAAGAACATCGCTCTATTCACTTCAGTGCGCATGTGACGTTCCACATGTATTAATTTAGAGTTAACGTATGTAAAAATGTTCATATTTTGAACTTCTAAATGTTTGTTTTCTAAAAATGAATTTCTGGATCTGGTTTCAAAAATTAATAATTTTGGATGTTTGGTCTGTATTAAAACGTAACTGCAAACTGGTTTTCTTGTTTTTTTAGCCGGTACAAAGGTCATATCTTTGAGTAAAGATAGGTACAGAGGAGACATCGAGGGCGATTGAATGTTCCAAACCTTGCGGGGAAAGACGTCAGGGGTAGGTAAAGTTCCATAACCCAACACGGAGATCGACACTTTCGAAAGTCGCCAAAATCTCACGGATAAGAAGTAAGTTGTAGGAGTAAGGCCAGAACTTATGTTAGTGAGTCTGCTGTATTCATGATTTTCCCCTTTTCCTTCTACTCCGCTCTTTACCAGTCTTTTCCTAAGATCCGATATATATTTTTAAAATATATATATAAAATAATACATAAAAGAATATAGATAAAATATTTTATATTATAAATTTTGTATTATAATATATAAAAGAATATGTATAAATATTTAATATATATAAAAGAACCATGTATTGAAATTAATAATTTCTTTTTAAAATTTATTACATATTTATTAAAAAATTGTTTTCAATATTCTTTCATTATCCTGATCACAATAATAAAGACATATAGAAAAAGAAAATGAATTATCAATGATAATATTTTAAAAGTTTAATATTCATACAATATACTTTTCGTTTATATAGTAAAGTTACAATGTCAAAATTATTCTCTATAGGGATATGATAATAATTGCTTTTCTGAAGAAATTTACAATTCTCAGAGAACTTAAAATTAAAACAAATTATCGCATTTAATATATAATAATTTATTAAAGAATGTAAATGACCAGCCTCAGATCTGAAGTTATTTCATAAACTTTGACAGTAAGATAGGCGAAAGGTCTCTTCTACGACTACTTAACAGTTTCTGTAAAGCAGCATCGTAATTATAAAGAACCATCTCTTCGATCGTCATCTTTTCAGATTATAAATCTCAAATCTACCTAGCTGCAGGTGCAAAGTATAGGCGTTATGAAAGAATTTTTACGAAGAATTAATAAAATCTTAAATTAGTTTTCAGATCTACAGAATTATGACATGAAAAAACATTATTATGTTACATTGCATTATGTCCTCATTGCAACACTAATAGTAGGAAACACCTGTCAGGAATTACCCGAGATCGACAAGGTAGTCGAGTTGTATAAAACATGAAAACTGCCTTACCGTCGGTAATGTAGGAAATCAGATAAGTAGACATTAATAATTATTTAACGAAAATAAATAATAATATTCATTATTGTTAACATCAGTCATTAAATAGGTAGTAATAATAATCAAACACTAGTACATAATAATAGGCAATGACCAATAATGGATAAGCAATCAATAATATCAATCACATTATTGGGGATCCGCAACCTAGCGTAAATAATATCCCAAAATGTAGAAAACATGTATTACATAAATACTATAAGAATAAGATTAAAAACCAATGTATAAAATAATAGATGAGTCAGTGTAATTATAACTTGGTACAATTGCACCGACCTGTCAACATATACATATTATGTAACATAGCTGAAAAGACGAGAGAAAGATGTACCGCATTAAGCGTAAATGGACTTTGATCCCGATAGTATGACCTGTGTGGGAACGCGCCGCGAGTTCATGCATTACGTGATTGTCAGCAAGTATGGTCAATGACATTGCTGCCAGACGCGTGCCAATCCATCGAGTAGCAAGGTACGTGCCGATCCACGAAAATATGAATGCTCTCCCGCTATAGGAATAATCAATAATATATAAACCCCAGATTTACCTCCGGAGGTTGTCTTTTCGATAGTAGCTGTTCAGTCTTCAAAATATTAACGTCGGTAATCACTCCGTCCGCAAGTCATACTGTCGATGTCACGAATTGACCCTTCGATATTCGTAAATCGGTATCTTACACAAGGAATACCTCGGTACTTGGTAAATATAATCCCTGGTCCTTAAGTGGTGCAAGTCCGGTGGTCGTGAATTAATAAGTGCTGTTAAATATGTGTATCGTCGTATTAAATCGAGTTCTGAGAGTTAAATCTACGGAAAACGAACTTAACCAGTGTTTAGCAAGCAAGTTGGATTGTCTGATACGCTTCCTGTACTACTTGACTAGCACTACTTAACTCCAGCCAGGATTGTGCCGTTATCCAGCTATCAACAAGGAGAACTATACGACAAAACTCTTTCTCTTGCCACCTCAAGCAAGGAAAAAGGCGTAAGTTATATATATATAAGTATCTCAAAACTTATTATATTAACTGTAACGCCAATTGTAGTGCGTGAATTGTGTACCTAGGCATCTCAAAACCTAGTATATTAGCATAAAACGCACGCAATCAACCGCGGAAGTCACATATATAGGCATCTCAAAACCTGTATTATTGACTCATAAACGCATAAAATTCTTAACATTGCCTTCTCATCTTGAGAAGTAGTATAAGTCATACGCATGAGCATCTCAAAAATTATTTTGTATCTATCTTTTAATTAATAAAGCTTGTACACCGCAATATAATCAAATTTGTTATTACTGTGAACAACTCGAGCCGCATAGGTTTGACTAGTGACCACGATCCCACAAAAATATAAATAATCAGAATTTACCACTCTGATTTAATCAGCAAACTTTCCTCCCTTTTCCTAATTTCCCAACCTACCCTCGCCTTAGCTCAGGACGTAACAATTAATTGTACGAATACATAAATATTTTTCATTGGATTTAAAAAATTTGATTGCAAACCAATTCCTGTAAATTATCTGACTTATTTCAATCAATTCAATGGAATTTAATCAATAGAATATATTCAATAAAAAATAAAAAAATTTTCTTCTACTTCGTTCTTTACTTGTCTTTTCCTAAGATCGGTTTTACATTTTGAAAAAATGAAGATATTCACAATTTTTTTTTGGAAGCTATTACATATGACAAACCAAAAATAAAAAATGAACCATTTTAGCGTTATTACTTGTTTACTGTACATTAATTAAAATAAATTTTCTCCGTTTAAGTGATGAAAAAACATTTTTAATCATAATTAAAAATTGCTGGGGTCTCAAATAATTGAATGAAAGATAAATATTGATGTATTCGTACAAATAACAATAGTCTTTCATGTCATAATTCTGTAGATCTGTAAACTAAGTGGTAAAGAAGCCTTTTTGCCTATATTACTGTCAAAGTCTACAAAATAAATTTTAGTTAGAAGACAAAGAAAAATACCCGAATTTTTCAATCAAAAAAATTAATTTCAAAACTCTTTTACCTAATTGTCAGTAGCTGCTGACTCTTCGAGCAAAACAGTTGTGTCAAGTACAAAAGCAAAAAATTTTCATGGAAGGTTAGGATCTCCGTGAATGAATTAAAAGTGCGTTCAAATCCAAAAATTCAAAAAAGAACTATGTCGTGCAAATTAAAGAAATGCATGAGCAAGTATGGTGTCACGAAAGGAGTATTATTTCATCGTTTCCCAGTCCATGATAAAAATTTGTAAGAATTTTTTATGATTAAACATTCAACCATTTTATATTTTGTTCAAAATTTGCGTTGTTGAAAATTATATATTTAAACAAATTTCGAAATTGACAAAAATGGATTTGTTTTCGAAAGGATGCGTCTGCCAGAAAATTGTTGAGGAAGAGATTTATTGTCCTCACCTATCACAACTCAGCAGAACTTTCTTTTTCAATATTCACATTTTTTAAAATTATATGTTTATACGAATTTCGAAATTGACAAAAAAGTATTTATTTTCAAAAGGATGTGTCTGAGAGAAAATTGTTGGGAAAGAGATTTATCGTGCTCGCCTAGCACAACTCAGCACAACTTTTATTTAATCAAAATTCGTATTTTTGAAAATTATATTGAGACAGGGTTTATTTCGCCGAAAGCTTTTGGTTTTAATTTTAATAATATTCTTCAGTCGAAATTTTGCCCTCACCTGGCGCGGCCTGGGTCATGACCTGCCAGGACTTGAAGTTGACGATTAACAAAATTTTAATTTTAACGAAGGACGCCAATTATTTTGTCTAAAACTAACAAAAGAATATTTTAATAGTAATCAAAGCTGGCTAGCAAACACAGAATAGAAGATGAGGTTCAGTTAGGAAGACCCATGAAATATGAAAGAATTGCCAGGAAAAAAAATTTATTGAAAGACAATACCAGATAAAAGATGACTTACACAATTGACGACGATCTCAGTTATCCAAATCTGGTCGAACGCAAGTGCACAATTTTACAAAATTACAGTTTTAAAATCGGCACGGGAACCGATTCTTAACCCTTGTCACAAGACGACGAAGGAGAGAATGGCTACTACGCGTTGTCAAGTGCCGCGCTTTTTCTTACTCGTCGATAATACAGCGCCCGACTTGATTCACTAATCAATGTTTTAATCAGCGCTAGTTGAATTTCGTCTAAGGTTGCCGCGACGGGAAATCCTAACCTTGACGTCTGCGGACATCCCTTTTGAATGTGATTGGTTTGAAAAACATTGAAATAATTTTCCTGTCACACTCTCCCCCTTCGAACCGCAACGTCAAGCCGAGGATAAGACAATCAGATCTGAAAACAAACACAATTAATACGACAATTCAAAACTATGCACACATTGTCTACCCCTCATCTGGAATATTGGAAAATGATTGAAATTAGTGGCGATCTCGCCCAAAATCAACTTTAGGAGTAATTGTTTGTTAACTGTATAAAACAACTTATTCTTGGGAGTTCTCTCAAACAATCAAGATTCTACTCGCAATTTGACATTTTTAAGGAGTATTTATTGCATGTATACATCGTGGAACTGTCCACGATTCTAACAAAATACAAAGATTGTATACATTTTAATATCTTTAATAACGTAATACTTGTTGAAAAGAGAATACAAGTTGAAATCCTCGGCTGTTGCCTTGAAGACGGTTACTTCGTCGACCTCCTTTTGTATCTTGTCGGGACGATTATTATAAGCTCTTCGCCTTCCGTAAGCTCTGGCCTTTCCTTCATGATTTCATCGAGACTTTTATCGACGAATGGGGCGGTCAAAGCTTTGACCGCAAGCTTCCTTTTAGCTTCTGAAACTGGATTGCGCTTGGAGCCTTTGAGTTCACTGGAACTGCTCCCTTGCCCAGGGCATTCTTCCTGATGGGAAATCTTCTTAACCGGTTGGGGTAGTCATCGGTGTCGCTAAATTTTGCCTTCACCCTTCTCTTCAGCTCCTGTTCCCCTTCGGGTTCGCCAGGTGCGGGGCACCTACTTCTTGGAGAGCGTCCTCGAAATTCTGGATTTTGTCGAAGGCAGCGGGTGGACCGCAACAAATGTTGCGACAAGTGCAGTGGGAAGGTCGGTCGAACTACATTCCCTCCCCGAATCGGTCCTCATGACTGATACCCGACTGGGTGACCTGAGGCGGGAAAACGGTTCCGTAGAGAATTTTCCGCCAGCAATTGAGCGGCGGAAATCTTCGTCGGTTTCGTCAATTTCAACTCAGGTGGGAGTAAATTCTTAAATTTATCAAGCAACCTTTGAGCATCCCTGCTGACTTCTCGCCTTTTATGTGTTATTGCGGACTCACTCTTATCGACCTTCTTGTCGAATAAGTGGATAAAAGGTCGAAACCGATGTCCAGGAAAACCCCTTTTTTGCGTTCTCGAGGGTTTTTTCGCAATGACCAGGCTGACACGTCCGCATATTACTCGCGTCTACTTGAAGCAGTGTTGATTTCTGCATGACGTCGGATTCGTCGAAGTTGGTCTCCTCGGGATCCGAGAACCGTGTCTTTTTGACCTCCAACTCAACTTTGAGGTTCAACATTTTCTCTCAATCTCTGCCTGTTGTCGTCTCAACTCCATCACTCGCTCTGAGACCAACGTTGGGGTGGAAGGACCAGAGCTGGAATTTGATGATCCTGGACGACTGGAGACGTTCTGTTGACTTGAAGAAGAAAGAATAAGTTCTGGTGGTCGTTGTATCCTTCCTGCTGAAAATGTATATTATTTAGCACGCAATGTTCGACGCGGGATTTTTAAATCAGAAATACTATATTTTCCCACTATTTCACCAGCCTTATCTGTCAATTCCACCGTATCCGGCCCACACACTCTGTAAACGAAAGCCGGTCCTATGAACCTATGAGCCAACTTCGAGGAAGCTCAACTTTTTACTGGGATAATAAACTAAAGTCTCCACTCTGATCTCTACTGATTCGACTCTATCTGAATTGATCTTGGCGAAACGCTTGTTCGAGTTTTTCTTTATCTGATTTTCGACATTATGACGGAATTTGTCAATTTTACTCATACGCGCGGTCCATTCGTCAATTGAGTCTTTAATGGTAGGATTATCGATAGTTTCAGGGAGACTTGTTATATGTTTGACCACAGCTTTACGTCCGTGATTCACAAAAAATGTCGATACTCTGCTGCCTGAATGCGGAACGGTGTTATAGGCCAGCTGAATTTTCGACAAATTTACATCCCATTCCCGATGATTTTCATTTATGAACGCGGAGATCATTGGCTTAACGGTACGGTTAATGCGTTCGATCGGGTTACTTTGGGGGTGACCTAACGGGGTAGTAATATGTTTAACACCTCTTGACAACAAAGGGGCTCTAACATCTTGATTTATGTACTCCGTACCGTTATCCGTAATGATTGACCTTGGGGTCCCCCCAGAGGTCGAAAATTGTCTCGAGTGCTTTAACCAGGGACTTACCAGTCCTATGTCGAACGGGGAATGACTCGATGTATTTTGTATAGAGATCCTGAACGGCGATTAAGTTGGAGTTTCCTCTTTTCGATCGCGTTTGAGAGACGACGGTGCCAGTGGATAATTGGGCCCAAGGTGATTGTAAGGGCCTGGTAGTTTTAGGTTCGTGAGTAGCGCCACTGGGACGATATATTTTCCTTTGTGATAGCTGATGGCTGACATATGGAGGAAGTTGAGCCGGAAACCAATTCATAAAAGAATGTAAAACATGCTCGACCTCGTTGTCGAAGCCTTCCGAATCATCAGAAACTCCGTCCAGTAAATGTAGCTCTAATTGGCCGGGACCACTGAACGCCACTTTATTCGTGTCATTGTCAACGCCATCCAGATTTTTAGTTTGATCAATGTTAATTACCTTTTGTACATTGACAACCACTTTGGACGAAGAAGGACTTTGACCATCCTCACTCATGCTCTTGGTTTCAGTAATCTGAGGCGGAAT
Source organism: Diplolepis rosae (assembly GCA_030998225.1). Taxonomy (NCBI): domain Eukaryota; kingdom Metazoa; phylum Arthropoda; class Insecta; order Hymenoptera; family Diplolepididae; genus Diplolepis; species Diplolepis rosae. Next base: position 2,598,552 of record JAPYXD010000694.1, on the reverse strand, counting down.
CACTGAGGGCTTTTGGCGTTTTCCTGATATTTTGGGCAACTAGTGTTGAAATGTCCAGTTTCGCGACAAAGGCAACAGACCATTTGTGGCTCTGACGTACAGTAGCGTATCGTGTGCCCTAATCCTGCGCAATTGAAACAGAACAGCTTAGACCGGTTGAAAGGGCGTTTTGGTCCTTTCGACTTTGATTGCTCTCCGCCAAGAGTTTTAGCAGCGAACTTATTTATTATACCTGCATGGTTTGATTTCCTCTGAAACTTTTCCAAGTTTTGGTCAAGTCTTTGACGAGTCAAGGTTTTCGAATTTCGGACCTTAAACTCTTTTTTTGAGTTCAAGGTATGTTTCGGCTGAAAAGCATTAAAGTCTGTGACATTTTCGTTCTCAGAATTCTCAACGCTTGACTTTAACTCGTCTTGAGCCAAATATTCGTCAGATTCGTCAGCCGAGTCGAACTGGTCTTGAACACAGTTTAGTTCTGTTCGACTAGACCTTAAACGCGCCTTTTGCGATTCAACTGATCTCTGGTAGAGATAGCTGCGTTCATTGACGTAATGTAACAGCTTGGTATAATTTTTGAGAGATAGATGTAAAATCTCAAAAGTCGGTCAAAGATTAAATTTTGACAGAATTCGTTTCAGTTGTTCTCTGAATTCGGGCGGGTACCGCATACGTTCAAATATGAGTCTGTCTCTACACGCGAACTCCGCGAGAGTTCCATTCTTCTCGAATATCAATTCATGAACTTCGAGGAGAAGATCAGCATCGTCTTTCTTAACGCCCTACTCGTACCGGAAAGCGTGTGAGAAATCTCTCGACGTATGCCATGAGTTTTTGTTTACAACGTACCATGACCTGTACGGACCCTCAAAAATGTTCGACAAACACGGAACGAATAAGTCTCTATGTATTCCGCTGATGCTCAGACAATCTTTAAGAATTTTTTGAATATCACGGAAGCCGTCTCCCTTACCGCACACCATTTCGCGGTAACGTTGTTCCGTGACAAAAATCTACTTGTCAATTATTTGCCCGTTGGCATTTGGTTCACCAACTACAACCCTAATTAGTCGCGGAACTGCGTTTTAACTTCTCAAATAGAAATTATTCACGTTTGTGTCTTGTGAGCACTTGCTGACGCGAGGGAACCGAGGATCCATATTTTGTGTTCTTGGATGAAACGCTGTGTCTTCACCAGCCGTATGCATCAGCCCGTATTTCACGATTCTAACTTGACCCCCTTAGTAAAATAGGTTTAATTTATTATTATAAAGTGGTTTTCCATTACTACGGCACTGTCAAAGGGTCTAGGGAGATAAGTATGTAAAAGTTGCCCCCGCACGTATCAAGTCCAAATTTATGTCGTAAGTAGGCACCAACTAGTTATTCAATTTCCTAAAATGGTAACCTTAAAACTACAGTTTTTTGGGAGTTATGGAAGGGGAAATCAAAATGAAAAAAATTAATTTCCTCGAAAACGACTTGACCGATTTTGATGAAAAAATAATATGTTATAAATACCAGCGAGACTAATTTATAGGAAAATTAAAAAAAATTTCGGACAAAAAAAAGGGGTAAAAATTTTTTTTTGAATTTTTCAAAATTTTTTTTTTAGGTTTTATTTGAGAGGGTCACCAAAGTAAATATTATAGAAATATTCCTTGGAATCTCTACTTTTAGTATATATTTTGAAAAAAAAATTTTGAGTGGTGCAACACAGCCAAAAAAAATAAAAATCGGGCATGTAAAGGAAAACCGGTAGAAGTTATGAAGAAGCGGCAATATTATTCGAAGAAATGCTTGGCTTCTTTGTTGGCTAAGATCTTAAAGCGTGATTTACAAAAAAAAGGTCTGTGAAGTGTAAATAACAAGCGTAGAATAATGAGGAAAATGCAAAAACAATAACTTGTGTTGTAATCAATTTATCAGAAAAACTTATTCGAAATTGCATGTTAAATAGCGCGCGGCTTATTTTAGCCAATCAAAGTCAAGCTTCGAAACAGCCAATGAGAAAACTTTATCTAGATTGAACAATATATGGCTGTTATTTCTGAAACTGGACTCACATGTGTCGTCTTGTGTCTTGATTATATATGTAATATGAACGGGATTTTAACTGATAAAATCACATATCTATTGATATTTTCGATATATAATTAGATTTCCCCATCGTCGTACCTCCGCACATTCAAATTTTCATTCTTTTGCCTAATTTATTCCGCTATTGTATCTTTTATAAGCAGAAAGTCGACATTTCTGGCACAAAATGTCGTTTATATTTATTTCTTTTTGTAACAAAAGAGATAAAGGTCTAACATCATTTTCATCTTTAACTATTTTTTTCTTGCCTCTGGTTTTTCATAAAAATGTATCACAACCAGCACATTTTACATCTATTTTTCTAGTTTTATGCATCTTTAAATTACGAAATTCTACTAAATTAATATTACACCACAAGATATTGTTTTTGCACTTTCCTCATTATTCTATGCTTGTTATTTAGACTTCACAGCCCTCTATTTTTTTAAATCACGCTTTAAGATCTTAGCCAACAAAGAAGCCAAGCATTTCTTCGAATAATATTGCCGCTTCTTCATAACTTCTACCGGTTTTCCTTTACATGCCCGATTTTTATTTTTTTTGGCTGTGTTGCACCACTCAAAATTTTTTTTTCAAAATATATACTAAAAGTAGAGATTCCAAGGAATATTTCTATAATATTTACATTGGTGATCCTCTCAAATAAAACCTAAAAAAAAAATTTTGAAAAATTCAAAAAAAAATTTTTACCCCTTTTTTTTGTCCGAAATTTTTTTTAATTTTCCTATAAATTAGTCTCGCTGGTATTTATAACATATTATTTTTTCATCAAAATCGGTCAAGTCGTTTTCGAGGAAATTAATTTTTTTCATTTTGATGTCCCCTTCCATAACTCCCAAAAAACTGTAGTTTTAAGGTTACCATTTTAGGAAATTGAATAACTAGTTGGTGCCTACTTACGACATAAATTTGGACTTGATACGTGCGGGGGCAACTTTTACATACTTATCTACCTAGACCCTTTGACAGTGCCGTAGTAATGGAAAACCACTTTATAATAATAAATTAAACCTATTTTAATTTAAAATTTTTTTAAGAATATAGAATCAAAATAATAAGATTGTAATTAAATTGATGTAAAAATTAAAATTCTATGTGAGCTGATCTAAAACAATGTCATAAGAAGTGTTATAATCTTTCAAGTCAGACATCACATTAATACTATTTTTTCCTTCTTTTTTTATGTAAAACATTTCTGCAATTATTCTTTTAAAATAATTTGTTTCTTTGTGTAAAATTTTTATGTTATCCCAATCAAAATTGTGTTGAGAACCTGTGTCATTTTTATTATTTATCCTATGTTTTGTAACAACATTATGGTATTTTTCATTTAAATTAATGTTTTTTTTATGTTTCCTAAATTTCAACTTTCACATTTCGTGAATGTTAGAGACTATGAAAACGGACGTAGATAGACTACTTTTGGTTTTGAACATGAAAAAGTTTAATTGTTCTTACTATACTGTTTTTATTAATGTAAGTTAACTATTTTAAAAATATAAATTAATATCCTCCTTTTTTTATATTCTATTTTCTTTAATTATTCATAATGATTTCAAACTAATTACAACTCTCATCAACTTCATTCCTTGTTCAGAATTTTTCATTTTTTTCCATTTTTCAACTTAATTTTACCTCAAAAAAATAATATAAATGCAGTGATTAAATATAAAATTAAATATAAAAATTTTTAAAAAGTTATTATTCAATGCCAAAAAGGAATAAAAGAGATTAATATTTAAATTCTAATATCAGCTGAATGTTTCAAAATAGTTTTTATACGAGATAAATATGAATAAAAAGGGAAAAATTTAATTTAAAATATTCAAATAATATTATTATTTAAAGTCTGATCTCTTTTATTTGTTTATGGCATTGAATAATATATTTTTAAAATGTTTTTATTAAATTCTTCGTATGTTACTGTGCATTTTCAGGGAGTGATGGTACAGTTAGCGCCGCGTGTGACGGTACGGCAAACTAACTTAGGAATTCAACTTAAGACACAAACGGGGCGCCATTTTCATTTCTGATGCATACGGCTGGTCTTCACTCTCGAAACGCACGTGTCTGAGTTCGCTTTCCACTGAGCCCATCTCGTTTCTTTCGGTGGACGGATTGACAATCGGCCTAAGTCTTGAAGTCTCAGTCTCATCTCGGTCAACACTGAAGTGGGCAAACGCTCCTGAGTCGAACGAGGGGTTTACTAGTAGGGGGCTTAAATTATGACGGCAACGTTCCCAAACTACGTCAAAATTTGATTCGTCATCCGCGGAATAATTTCGATAATTTGTATCGCCAAGAACATTCGACGAGAATTCTCCCCCTTCGGATCTTTGACCGCGTGAAAAACGCTAGGAGGAGTCACCACGATTGCTGATTTAAACCTGTTCGATTCTGCCCCTACCCGACGACAACAATTTTTCCACTAAACTATTTTGCTGGGAAATCATATCGTTAATTTTTCAATGATTTCAATGACCTGTCATGAATAAATTCCGTAAAACAATTTATTCGCTTAATCGAAACAAAATCCGATTTCGATTAAGTTCAATGGAGGGTCAGAGTTGGATCAAACCTCTTATCCATTCAATTTTGTGAATCAGAACAAGATCCGATTCTAACATAACCTAACAAAGGAATCAGAATAAGATCTGATAAAAATTTTATCAATTTTTATAATTTTGTCGACAATCAGAGCAAGACCTCTGAAATAAAAGATCGATATCAAAATTAGTGTTTCGAAAGTGTCGATCCCCGTTTTGGGTTGTGGAACTTTACCTACCCCTGGCGTCTTTCCCCGCAAGGTTTGGAACATTCAATCGCCCTTGATGTCTCCTCTATACCTACATATCTTCACTCAACGATTGTCAGGCCGTGCAAACCTAATGGAAAGGTGGTGGTCCGTTAGCAACTAGCGCCGCATACAGTACTGCACATGAACTACCATTATGTGTGCACGTGTTAGTGCATATACATGCATACGTAGGTTCTCTAAATGCGTTACAGAGAATATATTCAAATATTATTAAAAAGAAATTGCCGATTTAACGCAAATTTGTGGAAATGTAATTCAAGAGTGAGAAGTTAATATCAACTCCCTCTTGAATTATTGTACATTGTCACAATTTTGCTTTAAATCTTGGTTTTGTCGTAATAAGTAAAAATCAAAAATATCTGTAATTTGTATTTTTATTTTCAGAAAATATACATAAAAATATTGTATCAACTTCAATACCTTCAAGCTTAAAATGCCTTATGGATATGTGAAACGTCACTGCCGTAAGGTTGGACATCTGTCAACAACATAACACTGAAATATTAGTGAATTTTCATCAGTATAATATATTCATTTGTGTGCGAAAATGCCGATTTTTGAGCCTAATAAGCGTGATTTGTGGGGAGTTTTGATCTACTTCTTTAATTTTAAGAAATCTGCAGTTCAGGCGTATCGATTGCTTGTAGAAACATATGATAAGGCGGCCTTAAGTGACAGAAGTTATCGTGAGTAGTTTCAAAAGTTTAAGAACGGTGAATTTGACATCGAAGACAAAGAACGTAGCTGAAGGCTGAAAGTATACGAAGACGCAGAATTGGGAGCATTATTGGATCAAGAATCGTGCCAAACGCAAGAAGAACAATACGTTGGACAATACTTCGAATAAAACATAAGGTTTCGTTCTTTCACAATAAATGCCCAATTTGTGATAGAAAAACAGTGGAAAGTTGCTTGTACATCTGATACAAATAAGAAATTTGTAAGGTATTAAACTACGACATACCTGCTGTTGGAAATTAGTGCATTGTTTAAACATTAATAATAGAAGGGTGTCGAAAATATTAGAAAATATAAGACATTGACCTATTTGCTCTTATCAATCAGCGCATTGTTCAAACAAATAAAATAAAAGAAATCTAACAATGGCCTATCTGCTCTTGGCGATCAGCACTAGAGGTGTGCAAAAAGATTCGATCCGATATTGGCCTCCGTTGAATGGCGAATATTCGACATTCGATCAGCCGTCAGTCGAATGTCGAATATTCGACATCCAAAGTGCGTCCATCGAATGTAGAATAATCGACATCCGAAACACCCTTCTTCAGATGTCGAACATTCGACATTCGAAGCACCCTTCTTCCGATCGGATTTTTCGGATTCGATCGGCCGTCCGTCGAATGTCAAATATTCGACATCCGAAGAAGGGTGTTTCGGATCGGATTTTTTCGATTCGATCGGCCGTCCGTCGAATGTCGAATATTCGACATCCGAAGTGCGTCCGTCGAATGTAGAATATTCGACATCCGAAGTGCGTCTGTCGAATGTAGAATAATCGACATCCGAAGCACGTCCGATCGAATGGCGGATTTGTAACTTTCGACCGGCGCAGTATGTAGTTTGCAATTTTTAATCAGACATTACACAATATACATTGAATAGTTGTATTTTAATTTTACATCGTCATATTTAAAGAATAAAAAGATATTAATTATTTCAATTTGACACATTAATGTTACATAATTTTAACTAATTTTTAAAAAAAATATAATTATTCATTTTATTAAATGTAAATATAATATTAAATTTAAAATAATTTGTGAATAAATTTTTCAAGTTATTATTAATAGTTTATCATATCGGAATCGTGAGTCGAAAGAATTCGTTTTTTTCATATACGATTTATTCATATCATTTAAAGGAATGTGTATTAAAATTGTTTGAAGAAGCAGGCAACGTGATTTGTATTTAATAAAATAACTACAAAATAAAATTCTGTACGCCTGAAAACTCGAGAAAAATAATTATACGCACAGGGACTATACACAGTTATATATATTTAACAATTTTAATATTTTCAACCAATTCACCAAAATTTATCCTATACCATAAATCTCTACAACTGAAACAAGACATAATAATTTTAATTTTGGAAATTTAAATAAACTTTACACAATAAAACTCTGTACGATAAAAGAGAAAACCCTACTGAACATAAGTTTATTAATAATTTTTTAAGCACAATGAAATTGTACAATAAATTATAGAAATTAAATTTTGTACATTTTTTACACTTTTTTATTAGTTTAATTTCAGGGCCATGACACACTTACCCGATTACTACCTTACTTTTTTAAACCAACTTCCAGCCACACGAAATAAAATATCGATTTGAAGTTTTGAGAACTTAAATGAAAGGCAGTAAGAAATGTTTATGATTAAAAAATAATTTTTTTCCAAGTGTAGTACACATCTAATGTGTTTGAAAATAGAAAACGACACTTTCGGACCAAGTCATTTTATTTTAAAAAATAATTGAAGAAGTCTTTACCAAATTTAACAATTATCATGATAGACTCCAATTTACATATGAAATTGAAAATGAACACAATTCGATAAATTTTTTGAATTTAACCATCATAAAAAACGAAGATAATTCCATAAAAACTAATTGGTTCCGCAAAAATACTTATTCTGGTAGATTCTTAAATTATTTTTCTAACCATCCTTTACAACACAAAATGGGAATAATAAAAAATTTGGTTGACTCTTTGGTCATACGGTCATGAAACACTTAAACAAATACTGGATGTTTGGAATCGTGTAATTAGCAATCTTTCTGTAGAAACAACCTACGTACGTTTCAACCAAATGAGAGCAAATAACTTCTTTTTCGGTGCCATTGTAGACTGAACAAAATAGAAGGAATTTAGAAATAGAACGATTCAAGCCACGCGACACTCATCGGTAACCAACACTACACTGTTTGAATGAAAATAACATAACCTTAAGCTGTCAGCAATTTGAACAATTTATGTTAATTTACGTAGTAGTTGCCAGTGTACAGAACTGAAGTTAGTGGACAATATGTCTAAAAAAGCTCTTGATGAACTTGGTGGGCGTCGAAGAAAAGATCGATTACTCTTACTCAGAAATCCCAGAAACAAACATGATGATGTAGAACACGTTCTAAGGACTTTCTCGCCAGAGGAGGTGTAAGTATCTCTTATATTATACTCTCAATTCGTTATAAATTCTAAATTTTAATTTGTTCTCAATCGTATTAAATTATAAGTAAATTTTTATTTTTTATTTTGTTCTTATGCAAGGTGAAGTTTGAAAATGCGTTTTGAAGCAAAAAACTTTACGATTTCATCTTTCATGCACAAATAATTTCTTATGATGAATTACTTACATTCACTATGTAATTACTAATATAAAAATAATATTTACTGCGTTTACTAATAATATTAGATCATTATTAGGCATATTGACCACGTCGATGTACCGCAAGAAGAAGTTAGAGTAGAAAACCGGAATCGCCATGAGGGATACATTGATGAACAAAACTATGAAAGAAATCAAACAAATGAACCTGTGTAAATAATAATAGAAAATTATTTATCGTTAAATTTCTGAAAAATTTGACTTGTTGCAGCAGCACACCTGAAGTTGGCTCAAGTTCTGGAACAAGTATTAAACCCAATTTATGTGTTTGTCCGTCATTTATTGAAAAAAAATTTGGGATGAGATAACATTAATTTTGTATTCTTTTAAATAAAATAGGTCAAGTTTTTTCGGCAAACTGGTATTGTATCAAATAACAAGAATGAATATCTTTTTTCTGTTTTTTATTCTTGTGAAGCGTTTTACATATAAATGAAAATAAAAAAAGTTAACGTGAAAATCCTTTCTTCTGAAAATAAAAACTTTAGATGACGATAAACAGATTTTCGATTAAAAGTTTAAAAAAATATATATATCATGTACAATTTGGGCACTTTTAGTCAAATCGTTCGTGCTAACGAAGGGGTTAAAGATGTCAATTTTTTATGAAATAAGATACTTAAGAACTAGAACTCTTTTCAAGTGATAAAGATTCATATAAAATGTTTCATGCTTTGTTAAAACTTTGAGACAAAGTTGGACAATTTAAGTTGTACCCCTGCTTATCTATACCCAGAAAAAGTTTACTTTGATTCAAATAAACTTTTTTCTGGGTGTACTTTGAAATTCTTTGTAGAATATTGAGGAATATTTTTTTACAGAGACGAGGTAGATTCCGATGACGCAAGTGATGGAAGTTTGGATGGGTCGTCAGATAATGAAAATGAATCAAGTGAGGTCAATGAATATAACAGCAGTTATTACAGTTCAGCGGAAAGTGGAGATGAGTATGCTGAGATTTTTCCTAATAACGATGATGATTTAAATGAACAGCCCCTGTATCGAGGAGTTCCAGTGAATGTTATGCAAAGTATGCTGTTAATTTTAACCATCTTACTACATCATAATATTTCAATGTCATGTCTTTCAGACATCATAACTGTTATTAACTTCCATTGTTTACGTTAAGATCTGAATGAAAATAGTTTATATAAATTCAAAAAGTATTTTTCTCTCGATGGAGAAACAATGAAAAAACATTATTATTGTGGAACATGTATACGAGAGTTAAGGTCAAGTAACGATATTTGCCCTACCTGCCCAAATAAGAAAATCCGTTACTTTGTACAATTACCATTTCTTAATCAATTGAATGAAATGTATAAGAGGAAGGATCTACAGCAGCGTTTTTATAGACCTATGCAACCACCTGGTACCATAACAGACATTTATGATGGCAGTCTGTATCGAGAATGGATGGACAATGGTTTCCTATCAAATCAATTCTAAGATCAACGTGTGGCCTATTTACTTAACTATAAATGAGTTGCCTTTCGGAAGAAGAAAGAAAAGGGAAAATATTCTACTTGCTGGGTTATGGCATGGTAATACAAAGCCTGATATGAACAGATTTGTTTACAGCCTTCGTTCAGACTTGAAAAAACTTTCCAATGGTATTCAAGTATATGTACCTAGTAATGATGTTATATTAAACGTAAGAGGAGTTCTTCTAGCAGGAACTTCCGACACACCAGCTAGGAGTGAATGTCTAAATTTTGTAAATTTTAATGGTACTCACGGTTGTTCATTTTGTTTGTGTGAAAGCAAAAGTGTTTGTTTAGACACAAAAGGGTGCCGCGTTCAAGCATTTCCCTATCGAAATGATATTGTATTGCGAACTTTAGAAAATACGGAAAGATTTGCTCGCACTGCGACTGAAGATAATCCGGTAATAGGTGTAAAAGGCCATTCAGCTTTTTCTAAATTAATGCCAGATTTCATCCAAGGTATGGCGATTGATCGCATGCACGGTGTTGACGGTGGTGTCGTAAAAAAGGTACTGAATTTACTATTCAGCGTTGAACATCGGTCAGAACCTTTTTCATTATATGCTTTTATTGATGTTATTAATAACCGAATCACTTCGATCAAACCACCAAAATTTGTTCATCGTATGCCACGCTCTATTAATGATCTAGTTCATTGGAAGGCTTCGGAATTGAAAATGTGGTTCTTTTATTATTCTATCCCTGTTCTTGAAGGTATCATGAGACAAGATTATTTTGACCACTATCTCCTTTTACTAACCGCAATTTCAGTTCTCAGTTCTGATGTAATCACATCTGAAATGATCGAAGTAAGTCGCGATTTTTTACACAGATACGTTAGGGAGTTCGAAAATTTATACGGAGTACGATACTGTTCCATAAATATACACCAATTGTTACATTATCCTGATATCGTTCAAAAACTTGGACCGCTTTGGGTGTATATTTGTTTTGAGTACGAAGATTTGAATGGAAAATTATTAAGACTCATTCACGGTACACATATCGATACCCAGTTAGCAATTTCGCAAAATCGATTTATTACAATGACTAAATTTATAGAGAAGTTGCCCGATGGGGAAATAAAATATTTTTGTCAAAAAAAGAAACGGCAAGTAAAAATTATTGAAAAAATTATGGACAGCTGTTATAGCGTTGGTGTATACAAGTATATTAGAGAATTATCTGGTTTAATTGCAAATGCAATGAAAAATTTCCAAATTTTGCGAAATTTCAAAGTATGGCAATTCTCAAGATTATTGAAAAATCGAAAATTATTTGTATCAGAAACTTATAAAGATAATTTACAGACATATTCTGCCGCAACACAATATATTGATAATAATGATCAATTACACTTAGGTATTCTCCATTGCTTCGTTAAAGTTAAAAATTGTAATTGCGAGATACAGAATTGTGATTGTGAAAATATGTATTTTGCAATAATTGGACGACAAATTTTTTGCTATGATGTTTTTCGTGTTCAAGGCGATAATTTTCCATATGACAGTCAAAACTTTTTACAAAAATGCGTTATTGTCAATAATCCAATCGCTATTCCAATTGCAAGTCTTTGTTCAATTTGCATTTACATAAATATCGAAAATCAAGTGTTCATTGGACTACCTGTAAACCAGAAAGAACTGGAATAAAATTATTTAGCAATATTTTAATGAATATAATTATATTTTACTTAATAATTTATTGAATATTCATGTTTTATATTAAAAATTTCAAAGAATTTTGGGTATTACTATCAAAAAGAATAAAGGAGGATCTAAAAATATTGTGGAGATTTTAGAAGGACTAAAGGAGTACTAAGAAAATAATGTGGAGGTTATGGGAGGATTAAAGGAGGACTGGGAAAAAACTGTGGGGATTTTGGGAGGACTACAAGAGGACTAAATTCAGAATGAGTAGGCTGTGACAGAATCAAAGTAGGATGTCCAGGCTTTAGCAGAATCAAACCAGGCTTTATGTAGAATTAGCAGGTTCAATATAGGACCAAAATTTCGACTCGGGTAGAATTTAAAAACAGTATCATTAAAGAAAAATCCGACTTTAGCTGAAAGAAAACAATCTAAATTGTGCATAAGACTAAAAATAAAAATCTGCCCGCCTCGCGGGCACATTCTCATCGCGCGCTTCGCTCGCAAGTTTGAGCGCACCTAGGGCGCGCGATTTGATCGTCGCGCTCCGTTCTTTCTGGACCTCGCGCTTCGCGCTCGGTCTTGTGCTCTTCGCATACATTTAAGTTTATTTCTTATAATTTGATACTGAAGCTCAAACCAATTTTATAATAATGTTAGAGATGCTGTGAATTACACATTTTCTCAAAGTCACTCAATTTCTTTTTGAATTTAAGTGAAACAGGAAATTCAATTTACTTAAGGCTCTATCAACCTTAAGGAACACATTCTCATCATGACGCTCGCGCTTCGCGCTCGATTTTCTGTATACATTCCAGTAACTTTTTAATAAATTACATGATTAAAATAATTTATTTTCTTCCAAATCTCTCAAAAAGAAAAAATAATCGTAGACTTTATTTAAGGAAACGATTTTGCAGAACAACGCTTATTTCGTATCTCACATATTTTGTTGAAAAAAATCGAATTTTTTAAATATTTAAAATCAAAACATAAAATATACATCCTGTCCCGAAATGTCCTAACGAGAATTTGTAGACCTCATTTAGGCAAACAATTTTCCATCTAAACGTTTTTTTTGTATCTCGCATAGTTTGTCTAAAAAATGGAATTTTTTAATTTTAATCGTATTTTTTGGAATTTAAACGAAAAATATATGTTTCATCAGAAACTGTGTCAGACAAAATTTGTAGATCTTTATGAAACGAACAACTTTGTATTCTTACGTTTTTTTCGTATTTCACATATTATTGTTAAAAAATTGAATTTTGGATTTTCAATAGTTTTTTTTTTAATTAAAAAGAAAAATATGCATCTTATGAAAAAATGTTACAATTCAAATTTATATATTATAAAATAATATCTAAAACGCTGAAAGTCAAAGTAAAATACGCACGAAATCTGTCAATGGAATGGAAATCGCGAAAATCCCACTCCCAAAATCGACAGTTTTTGTATGCGTTTGTAAGAGTTGTGATAAGTTGAAAGAGACCGCTCCTATCTGTTATTTAATGGAGGAAATCGATGATGATCCGCAAAATCTTAGTTATCATTACGCGAAGTCGCACGAATTCAATGAGAATTCAAGCGAAATCGGCCGATATCACTCAAGTTATGTCAGTGAACGTCAGACCCTTACCATATAGTCAAGACTCGCATATATGCGCAATAAATTAACGTTGCTTTTATAACCTGATATAAAAAAATATGTCAAGATTTAAATATTCATTTTAGTGGTTTTTTGGAAAAAGCAATCCGAAATATTGTGAATATCGCTTATTTCCAGAGATAAGAATGAAATGTAGGTCATCAAAGACTTTTTTTTGAAACTTATATCTTGGATGATCAGGAAAACTTTATTTATGCAGAATTATCTTTATCTTTATTGCAGAAATCAGGTATTCTTGACAATTTCAGTTACGTTAGATTAGTGCTTGTTTGGTTAAGGATGAAGTTCTCGATTATCCCTAACGCGCCCGGTTGAGAGAACGGTCAGAGAATACTCTGACCATTCTCTGACTGTTCTCTGACCATTCTCTGACCTCGCATTATTATGGCTATGAACGGTAAAAAAACATTTAAGGCATTGCAATTATGATTCAGTGGCGAAATTTGAATTAGAAGGTGTAGGAATAAATACAATAAATTCATTTTTCAGCGATAAAAACTACAAAAACATCGTATACCTGTCACTGAAGGCAGTGCAGTGGTTCACAATTGGCGTAACATCTCCACCGTCAAGGTCGACTATTGGTTGGAGTGAGACACAACTACTTGTATCTCACTTCTGGAAATGGTGAACCACTGCACTGCCTTCAATGACAGGTATATGATCTTTTTCTAGTTTTTATCGCTGAATAATAAATTACTGTATTTATTCCTACACCTTTTGAATCAAATTTCGCCACTGAATCATAATTGTGATGCCTTAAATGTTTGTTTACTGTTCTTAGCCATAATAATGCGAGGTTAGAGAACAGTCAGAAAACGGTCAGAGTATTTTCTGACCGTTCTCTCAACCGAGTCCGCTAGGGATTGGCCTTTCTTTATCGTATAAATAAACATTTCCTGATCAGTTAAGTAACGTTAGATGATTGCTTTGTAGGTTTGGGAAGACGGTGTCGATGTTTGGTCATTTCTTTATCGCATAACTAAATTTTTCCTTATCAGTTAAGTTACGTTGGATTAGTGCTTGTTAGGTTAAGGATGTATTTCTCCATTATTGGCATAAGATTCAACTATTTATCCAAAAGTAATCAGGATGTCGGTAAGGTCAATCTGTGATTATAAATATATGTTTTTGTAAATTTTAAAGCTATTTTTCGGAAACTCTTTTCATTCTTTATGTAATAAATTTTTATTATGTGATTAATACAACAAAATCTTCAAAACTAAAATTATAGGAAAATACGATACTGTTTTACTATAGAAAAGAGAATGGTTTTTCAAGAAAACCGCAAAAAATCAGAAAAAACCAAATAATTTTCTGGCCTCCGCCAGGGTAAGATTAAAATATGAGTAAAATAACGAATAATTATTAGTTGCCGGGAACTCTTGATGGCGTACTCAATATACCAGTTTACATATATCATTTTCGTTCCTTTTAAAGTTGTGATCACTCTTATATGAAATGAAATTTTTGTGTTTTGGAAGGTTAAAACTTTCAACAACAATGCTTTCTTAGCAACATTATATGTTTGTATTTTTTTCTTTTAAGTGAGTTATTTTTCACTCGAAAAAAGAATTTCACATTGACAATCTGGACCATTTTTAATAATTTTCCACAAAAATCGTTGAAAATCAGTTTTTCAAAATGTTCTCATGTTCTCGGATTTTTTTTTAGCACCTTATGACATAAGAAATTTTTGAAAAACTAATTTTCAACTTTTTTATGAAAAAAGATCAAAAAGGGTCTACGTTAAGACACTCTATCTCGGTGGCTATAGAACATTTTCGAATGTCCTCTACGAACACCGATAATCATATTATAGATAAAATACATCCCTGAGGAGGTATCTCGGAAAAACCGTTTTTTTTTACTGATTGACTTCACTAATATGTGCTTTATATGGGTAAGCAATGAATATTGTTTAAAGTTATAGAACTTGTTCGAGAGATCAATTAATTCTCTACAAATAATGTGACAACAGCAACAAAAAAGTGATTTTCTCGCGAACAGGATTTGTTTAGATTTTGTCTCAACGATTTTTGAGCACTCCTATACCGAAAAAAATCTCTTCCGAATTTCGCACAAACCTGAATTAACTAAAATCACAACACATTCGTTTTACTATATTTTATTTTTGATTTTTCCAAAAAATTATTTTCAAAAACACAAAAGTAGTGCTCAACCACTCAATTTTGATTGGATGTGGCTGGTTAACGAACTTGTTCTTACTTTTTCGGCGCTGATTAAGTGTACCAAAGCCCAATTAAATCTGATAATTCTATCGAGAGTTATGCCGCACACGACCTACAGACAGACAGACAGACACTTTCGTAAAAACCCTTTTTTCTGACTCAGGGGGTCTCAAAACGTAAAGATTTGATGAAAATTTCGAAAGTCATTTTTCACATAAAACCAATACCTTTTCATCCATGATGAGAATGTAAAAATACATTTTCTCATTTTACTC
This sequence comes from Diplolepis rosae, assembly GCA_030998225.1. Classification (NCBI taxonomy): domain Eukaryota; kingdom Metazoa; phylum Arthropoda; class Insecta; order Hymenoptera; family Diplolepididae; genus Diplolepis; species Diplolepis rosae. Next base: position 2,582,960 of record JAPYXD010000694.1, on the reverse strand, counting down.
TTAAAATATCAATTTTATGATGAAATTGTATTAGAGTAAAGTTGTAGAGCACAAAATTTGCTACAAAATTCTGTAGTTTGAAGTTGAAAGATTTAGTTTTCCTCCGCCTCAGCGGCCGAACAATAAATAAAAAATAGTCGAAAAACAGCTATTTCTTGCACGGGCATTTAAAATTGAAAATATTAATACACCTAAATGATTGTTATGGCTTTAAAATATTCAATTCTTTACCTTTCGAATGCCGTAAACTCGAGTTCAATATCTCTTTTAGTTACCGAGTAATGTAATTGTTTATTAAGAATTTTCAAAATAACATAACTATTAAGAATTAACACATACACCAGGAAAATTTTTTTACACATAGCATGATTTTTTTACACATACTGTAAGTATAACACTACATTATGCAATGATTAGATGAATGGTTTTTATTTTTTAACACATCCAAACGATTATTTAAAAGGGGGTTGTAATTTTTACATTAATTGACAAATGAATAACTCCGCGGTTTTTTGACATATTTTAAATCTGAAAAGACCTTGTGAAAGTGCTTGCAACAACGAATCTTTTAGCTCTTTTAACGCTTCAATTCGACCTTCCAATCTGAAGTTATTGAATCCCAAAGTCGGCTGCATGTGAGTGAGATTTGAGCAACAATTAAACGAAACAAAAAATTCCGGCGTATAGCTTTATTAATTTACTTTCGATATATTGTTGAAGAAAACCGATTACTTTCACGATCTATGTGCAATTAATTCTAACAGCTAGGCAAACGCGCGCGGGAATGGCTAAAATCGGAGTGGAGGGAATCGGTCAGCATGGAGCAAAAACTTGATTCGGCGCCTTCAAAATCGTCGCGCGCTCTTCACTGCCACTTATCCCGGCTTCTAATCGACCAAATTTGACGTTTATTTTTTTAAATCGATATAGCAAATCAAGAGGAATCTAATGGTGCACATACTTCTAGTCTGTTTTCATTTGGGATTTCTCTAATTTTGACATTGCACAATCATACAATTTTCGAAGATAATTCCTAAATACGCAAATACTTTTGCAAATCGTACACCCATTTTGAGTTCAGAATTTAGATTTACACAAAATTTTTTTACAGCTTCTTTTTAATAAATTAACCAACATTTATATCGGGATTTTCGAAAAAAAAACTTTTTTGAGAGATATATTAATTTAAATTTTTCATAAAATTGGATAAAATGCTAAATTCTCTTGTACTTAAAATTCATTATCTCTGGATGAAATAATCTAATCGATTTCGGGTTTGTTTCATTTTCTAGCTTATTACGTTAGGTTTTCGGATAAATATTTTTATAATTTTTATTTTGTTAATTAACTACAGATATAAGTGGACACTTAATTAGATCGGAAAATATTAAATATTTTTGAGCGCGCGACGTGTTTAATCATTTCCGAATCGAGCCGCAACTAGCCTTCCTCGAGACATAATGTGCTTTTAGTCGACTCGAACATGATTAAACACGTTGCGCGTTAAAAAATATTTAAAATTGTTGAACATTTACTTATTGATGAAAGTAAATAAGCAGGGAGTTTGCTTCCAAAGAATATATGTATTTATTTCATAACAAAAAATGCCAGTTCTGGAGTTACAAGTCTCTGCTCCTGAACTGCACTCGAGATAATATAGTTGTCGACTGACTCGTACTGCAAGTACGATTCTTCATAGTAAAAATAGGTAGATCACTCCCTACGGTCAGTTTTAGAAAGCTGCAAAAGGTTTCCCTTTTTTTTCTAAAATGCAGCGGAAAAGAGAGAGTTAAGCTTATTACTAAGTGCAGGGTAATCTCAACATCTGGCAATCATAAACTGCACGGCAGGAACAGAGGTACACAGTTTAAACGTGCTTCGACGGTCAAAATATACATTGAGATTATTTCAAATATTCAACAAAAATCTTCCGATCCAATTAAATCTTCACTTTTATTAAATATGCGCTAGTTATATTGAGACATAGCGCATATGATAATATTTTTTCCAACTTTTTCTACTGAGAAAGCAAACATCCAAAAATTGTTTAAACAATTAGATTGCTTATATATGTAGTTAATTAAAATAATAAAAATTATGAGAATATTTATCTAAGAACCTAACGTAACAAGCTAAAAAATGAAATAGAACAGAAATCGATTTGATTATTTCAACCGGAGATAATGAATTTTAAGCACAAGAGAATTTAGCATTTTGTCCAATTTTATCAAAAGTTTAAATTAATATATCTCTCAAAAAAATTTTTTTTTCGAAACTCCCGATATACGTGTCGATTAAATTATTGAAAAGATGCAACAGAAAAAAATTTAAGACTTTTTAAAATGTGAACAATTTTTTACATTCTCATCATGGATGAGAAGGTATTGGTTTTATGTTAAAAATGACTTTCGAAATTTTCATCAAATCTTTACGTTTTGAGTCCCCCTGAGTCAGAAAAAATGGTTTTTACGAAAGTGTCTGTCTGTCTGTCTGTAGGTCGTGTGCGGCATAACTCTCGATAGAATTATCAGATTGAATTGAGCTTTGGTACACTTTATCGGAGCCGAAAAAGTATGGACAAATTCGTTAACCAGCCACATCCAAACAAAATTGAGGGATGGAGCACTACTTTTGTGTTTTTGAAAATAATTTTTTTAAAAATCAAAAATTTCAATACTGGTTTTTGATAGTGCTCATAAATCTCTACAAATTATCATGATAACATTTTTTGATTAAATCAAAATTAGAAATGTCACAGCATATTCAAATTCGAAAAAAGTCAATATCAAAATTCCATTTTCCAGTTAAATTATACGAGATACGAAAAAACGTTATGATACACTATTATTAAATAAATAAAGACCTACAAATTTGAATTGTAACATTTTTTCATAAGATGCAAATTTATCTTTTTAATTAAAAAAAAAACTATTGAAAATCCAAAATTCAATTTTTTAACAATAATATGTAAAATACGAAAAAAACGTAAGAATACAAAGTTGTTCGTTTCAAAAAGATCTACAAATTTTGTCTGACGCAGTTTCTGATAAAACAAATATTTTTCGTTTCAATTCCAAAAATACGATTAAAATTCAAAAACTCAATTTTTTAGACAAAATATGTGAGATACAAAAAAAACGTTTATATGGAAAATTGTTTGGCTAAATAAGGTCTACACATTCTTATCGATAAATTTCTCGACAGGATGTATATTTTAATTTTGTTGATTTTTTTATTCATAATGATAGTCAAATAATATCTAAGTAGAAATTGTATACACTGTAAATAATATCGATCTGCAGTTATGTATAATAAATTTATGTTTCATAATCTATACAGAATGTATACTTTTCATTCTGCAAAAATAAATGCATTCCATTTTCAACAAAAAGGATTGATTTTTTAACAATTGTTTAACAACAACAATTGTTTGAGCAAGTTTGAGCGCTCCTAGGGCGTGCGATTTGATCGTCGCGCTTCGCGCTCCGTTCTTTCTGGACCTCGCGCTTCGCGCTGGGTCTTGTGCTCTTCACATACATTATATTCATATCACATACATACATATTTTATAATATATACATCCTGTCCCGAAATGTCTTAATGAGAATTTGTAGACCTCATTTAGGCAAACAATTTTCCATCTAAACGTTTTTTTTTGTATCTCTCATATTTTGTCTAAAAAATGGAATTTTTGAATTTTAATCGTATTTTTTGGAATTTAAACGAAAAATATATGTTTCATCAGAAACTGTGTCAGACAAAATTTGTAGATCTTTATGAAACGAACAACTTTGTATTCTTACGTTTTTTTCGTATTTTACATATTATTGTTAAAAAATTGAATTTTGGATTTTCAATAGTTTTTTTTTAATTAAAAAGATAAATATGCATCTTATGAAAAAATGTTACAATTCAAATTTGTAGGTCTTTATTTATTTAATAATAGTGTATCATAACGTTTTTTAGTATCTCGTATAATTTAACTGGAAAATGGAATTTTGATATTGACTTTTTTCGAATTTGAATATGCTGTGACATTTCTAATTTTGATTTAATCAAAAAATGTTATCATGATAATTTGTAGAGATTTATGAGCACTATCAAAAACCAGTATTGAAATTTTTGATTTTTAAAAAAAATTATTTTCAAAAACACAAAAGTAGTGCTCCATCCCTCAATTTTGTTTGGATGTGGCTGGTTAACGAATTTGTCCATACTTTTTCGGCTCCGATAAAGTGTACCAAAGCTCAATTCAATCTGATAATTCTATCGAGAGTTATGCCGCACACGACCTACAGACAGACAGACAGACAGACACTTTCGTAAAACCCCTTTTTTATGACTCAGGGGGTCTCAAAACGTAAAGATTTGATGAAAATATCGAAAGTCATTTTTCACATAAAACCAATACCTTCTCATCCATGATGAGAATGTAAAAAAGGTAACGTCTACTAGGAAAAAAAATTCATTGTACCTCACTAGCTGTAACTTGTCGGGTCAACTTTATAAAAGTCAAATTAATAGCAACTAGAATTATTTTGATCAAATTTTTATATAACTGAAATTAAATTCCACCTTGAAATTGCAAAAGTATTTGCGTATGTACGAATTATCTTCGAAAATTGTATGATTATGCAATGTCAAAATTAGAAAAATCCCAAATGACGTTAACCATTCATAAACTTTTAAAAATAGACTAGAAGTATGTGAACCATTAAATTCCTCTTGATTTGCTATATCGATTTGAGAAAAAACGTCAAATTTGGTTGTTTGGAAGCCGGGATAAGTGGCAGTGAAGAGCGCGCGACGATTTTGAACGCACCGAATCAAGTTTTTGCGCCATGCTGACTCATCCCCTCCACTCCGATTTTCGACGTTCCTGCGCGCGTTTGCCTGGCTGTTAGAATTAATTGCACATAAATCATGAAAGTAATCGGGTTTCTTCAACAATATATCAAAAGTAAATTGATAAAGCTATACGCCGGAATTTTTTGTTTCGTTTAATTGTTGCTCAAATCTCACTCACATGCAGCCGACTTTGGGATTCAATAACTTCAGATTGGAAGGTCGAATTGAAGCGTTAAAAGAGCTAAAAGATTCGTTGTTGCAAGCACTTTCACAAGGTCTTTTCCGATTTAAAATATGTCAAAAAACCGCGGAGTTATTCATTTGTCAATTAATGTAAAAATTACAACCCCCTTTTAAATAAGCGTTTGGATGTGTTAAAAAATAAAAACCACTCATCTAATCATTGCATATGATAGTGTTATACTTACAGTATGTGTAAAAAAATTTTCCTGGTGTATGTGTTAATTCTTAATAGTTATGTTATTTGGAAATTCTCAATAAACAATTACATTACTCGGTAAATAATATTTTAAAGCCATAACAATCATTTAGATGTATTAATATTTTCAATTTTAAATGCCCGTACAAGAAATAGCTGTTTTTCGACTATTTTTTATTTATTGTTCGGCCGCTGAGGCGGAGGAAAATTAAATCTTTCAACTTCAAACTACAGAATTTTGTAGCAAATTTTGTGCTCTACAACTTTACTCTAATACAATTTCACCATAAAATTGATATTTTAAGAGTAAAATGAGAAAATGTATTTTTACATTCTCATCATGGATGAGAAGGTATTGGTTTTATGTGAAAAATGACTTTCGAAATTTTCATCAAATCTTCACGTTTTGAGACCCCCTGAGTCAGAAAAAAGGGTTTTTACGAAAGTGTCTGTCTGTCTGTCTGTAGGTCGTGTGCGGCATAACTCTCGATAGAATTATCAGATTGAATTGAGCTTTGGTACACTTTATCGGAGCCGAAAAAGTAAGGACAAGTTCGTTAACCAGCCACATCCAATCAAAATTGAGGGATGGAGCACTACTTTTGTGTTTTTGAAAATAACTTTTTGGAAAAATCAAAAATTTTAATACTGGTTTCAGATAGTGCTCATAAATCTCTAAAAGTTATTCTGATAACATTTTTTGATTAAATCAAAATTAGAAATGTTGCAGCATATTCAAATTTGAAAAAAGTCAATATCAAAATCCCATTTTCCAGTTAAATTATACGAGATACGAAAAAACGTTATGATACAATATTATTTTCTACATAAAGTCCTACAAATTTGAATTGTAACATTTTTTCATAAGATGCATATTTTTCTTTTTAATTCAAAAATAATCTATTGAAAATCCAAAATTCAATTTTTTAACAATAATATGTGAAATACGAAAAAAACGTAAGAATACAAAGTTATTCGTTTCAAAAAGATCTACAAATTTTGTCTGACGCAGTTTCTGATAAAACAAATATTTTTCGTTTCAATTCCAAAAAATACGATTAAAATTCAAAAATTCCATTTTTTAGACAAAATATGTGAGATACAAAAAAAACGTTTATATGGAAAATTGTTTGCCTAAATGAGGTCTACAAATTCTCATTAAGACATTTCGGGACAGGAGGTATATTTTATGTATTGAGTTTTAATATTAAAAAAATTCGATTTTTTTCGCCAAAATATGTGAGATACGAAATAAGCGTTGTTCTGCAAAATCGTTTCCTTAAATAAAGTCTACGACTGTTTTTCCTTTTTGAGAGATTTGGAAGAAAATAAATTATTTTAATCATGTAATTTATTAAAAAGTTACTGAAATGTATACAGAAAATCGAGCGCGAAGCGCGAGCGCCATGATGAGAATGTGTTCCTTAAGGCTGATAGAGCCTTAAGTAAATTGAATTTCCTGTTTCACTTAAACTGAAAAAGAAATTTTAGTGAATTTGAGAAAATGAGTAATTTACATCATCTTTAATATTATAAAATTGGTTTGAACTTCAGTATCAAATTATAATAAATAAACTTGAATGTATGTGAAGAGCACAAGAACGAGCGCGACGATCAAATCGCGCGCCCCAGGCGCGCTCAAACTTGTGAGCGAAGCGAGTTGCGCGCGTTGACAATGTGTCCGCGGAGCGGGCAGATTTTTTAATGTACATTTCAAAATATAGTTTCATTAAACTTCATACGTTAGTTATAAAAAAATGTACACTAAATATAATATAATAATTATATATATATATATATATATATATATATATATATATATATCAATAATCATGATTATAATAATTGATTATATTAACTTCAAAAAATATTTTATGAATAATTTATGAAAAAAGTTGATTTATTTTTACTTTAGTTAGGCTCAAAAACTCTAGTCACGACACTTACTCTTACAAGCTCTGAATAATTCTTGCAGTCACTATATAAGAAAGTTCCAAGTTTTATTTCTCAGACAATTGCCGGTTAAAGTAATACACCCGATGCTCATTTTACTCAACTATCGCTTGAAGCATCTCAAGTGTCGGTGATATACATTCCATGTTAACCCACTGACGCATGTTGATGCCCTGTCGTCGACAAAGTTTTACTCAACTTCTTACTAACCCCTGTGTAACGCCTATTGTTATTCATTTTGGGTGAATAAGGTATTTGTCAAATTTATTTTACTCGACTAGGATTTAAAAGATTTTCAAATGTCCTTATATCCCAAGTTTAATGGACTACAAATTTCAAAAAACTTTTGAATTATTGTGTATTAAGGTTATAGTAAAATATTAAATAGAATAATTAATATAATAATTTATTTAAAAACTACATTATAACAAAAGCATAAAAAAACATCTAAAAAGTTTATTTTGCACGTATATATTACGTTTATCAAATTCCCTTTAAAAACGGCTGCCATCTAGCTGAACCAGAGTAGAAACGATTGTCTAGGAAATATGAAGATATAAATACAATATTACATCCGTCGCGACGCGGAACATCATCGTTTTCGGAATACCTCTGCGACACCATAATTTCCCTGTGTACGGAGCCGACCACTTTCGTACGAAAACTCGAGTTATATGTGTATACAAAGATCTTGGAGTAACGTATGAGAGAGGAAATATATAGGAGAATCAGGAATTCTCTGGTAACCAAGGAAACGTGAGAGGGAGATCCGCCCCCTCATACTCTGGACCAACCCCGACGACGCGAAATGTCACGACGCCGGCCAATGAGACATGCCCAAGTGATTATAGAAAAACCCACCCCTAAACGAAGGGTTTAGGAGAACCACGCTCAATCGCAGTTTGACACACTGATAGGGGCTAAATGATTCTGCCAGTGTTAAGTCGGGCGTTACGGGTTATTGCACGTGACAAATGTGTTACGAGCCTTGACGACAAAAAAGGAAATCGCTGTATTAAGACGCGATTTGATTATCCATACACGCGATAATGAACTAATGATCTATGTCCTGGTTAGAAGAAAATTAAGGCATTAAGAATTAAAGAATAATTGTAGAAATTGGGCTGTTGACAATTAAATAAAATTTTTATCAGATTGTGGGTTTTCGAATTCTCATGAATTTGAATTTTAAAGTATAACTCAATATTATAGAAGGTTTGGAAATATATTTAAATGCTAATCGAAAGTGCAATCACTTGAGGATAGTTAGTCTTCAATTAAATGAATTGCTTGAAAATTGAGAATAGATGGTGAATCATATTCAAAATTCTTAATGAAGAAAAATGTGAGGGTAATGAGTTAATTAAGTGGATATGAAAAAGAAAGTAGATAATAAATTCAGTGTATGGTGAAAAATTCGATATATTAGAACATTCAAAAGTTTCAGTGTATTGCTAATAAAACTTCTTTTCAACCCCGTGTATAAAAAAATTATAGTTTGGCTAAGAAAATGAACTATTGGAAAACACCTGATTATTTTTAACAAGCATATTTTCTTTATTTGAAAAGTCTTTCACAAAATTAGTACGCAAATTTGGATTCTTTAAATAATTATTCAATTTGGGGATTTTTTATACCAATATTTTTTTATAAGTAATCAGTTACATGATGAAAATATTAGTTTGGATTCTTTTTTTTATTGGTCAAACACTCATTAAATTTCTTTAATTACTTGCTGTAAACATACAGTTTAAAAAATGGATTTATATATTTTTATAATTTTATAAAAATAATCATGTGATTTCAATATGTCAAGAGCAATGTAAAAAATGTCATTTTTTTGACAAAAGTACCAAATAAGAATATTGAGCTTTGCTCTTTATAAAATGTGCAAAAAGAAATAAAGGAATTGCTGTAATGATATAATCGGTTTGGAAGGTCAAATCGCAAGATCAAATCCAGCAAGGGAAAGAATAATGCAGTCGACCTGCCAACATGAACAGGCTCACCAACAAAATGGCACATCGACCGGCAGAACATCTTTTTTAATTGAAGATATCTTAAGTCGAAAGAACGTGCCTCCTCATTCGCATCACCATCAAATTCACCATCATCATCTTCCGCCGTCCCATACGCAGCAGCATCAGCAGTATCAGCAATTCGCAAGCATTTTACCTGGATATCCTGCTGGTCCGCCGGGCACTGCATTCTTTCTGAGTCCACTTTTCAACAGCGCTGGAATGGGTGTCGGTGTTGTTCCCGGTGTCAGTGAACTTGCAGCTTTAAAGCACTGTCGAAGAAGAAAAGCCAGAACGGTTAGATTTAATACTGATTCTTTCTTATACATTTAATTTATTATCGAACAAGATTGCACGAAATTTTTTTTGTGTCTTACAAGAAAGAATGCTGCAAAAAATTGCATTACATAATATATAAATTAATATATATTAATAATATTTATGTATATAAGGTGTCCAAAAAATATAAGTACCCCAACAAAACCCAGACGAATAGGTTTTTCAAAAAATATTAAAATATTTAATGATATAAAGGTGAACCCTCTTGAAAAAATCCTTCAGGAAATTGGAAAATAACACAAGGATATCTATGAGGCAATCTGTGACAATTTTCAAATTCTTCGTTGAAATCCTTCTGTTATTTTCGGATGAGGTTTTTTCAATGGAAGAGGCACCAAAAATCTAATTTATTGCATGGAAAAAACTTTATAGGAATATATGTTTTATTTTATAAGGATATTTGCAAAAAATATAAGGCATTTAGAGAAAAGTAAGGTACAATCAGAACGGAAGTATTATATAAAATGTGAGATAAAGGCTTATAAAAGTGAAATTCTGTCGCAAAAATTTAATCTTGAGTGACAAAAAGAGGAGGGTAAAATTGTGGTGAAATCTGCGGGTTTTTCAGAAATGAACAATTTATAAATGACAAATTTGATCATGATAAATATCATCAAATTCTTTATTACTTGTATACCTCCTAAAATTGGTCAAATGTTAGTATTGATTTTTAAACTTTCCCGTTTCTATCTTTTTTGGATTAAAGCACAATTAGTTCCAAGGACTATGCCTTTTTTATTGTCTATTTTAAAAAGGAATAATAATCACTTGTTAGTCTTATCATTTTAACACACTTTACACTGCTTCTTATAACAATAACAGATATAGTAACAAGCGTTAAGTTTAATGGAATTACAAAATTTTTACTTTAGTGCCAAAGTGTGGTTTTTTAAAACCATTTAAAACCATATTTTACCTTGAAGTTTTAACGCTCAAAATTGGAATAGGTTCACTGAGAGAAATCGCTAAAAGTCCTAACAACTATACGCATAGAGTTAGACTTAGATTAGCAGACTAAAGTCGCAATTGGATCAACTATATTTATAGTTTGCAAAACTGCCTTTAGCCCAACTATAATTCATAGTTCATTTCAGGTCCAACTACACTTTGAGAGTTGGTTTCGAAATGAGTTATAGTTACGAACTGAGTTACAGTTACAAAAAAAGTACTCGAAAATTAAGGAAAACTTCAATGACTAATGCAGTCTCAAATATTTCGACAATTTTTTTAAAAATGCATTCACAATGTGATATCAAACATTACTGGAATAAATCAAATCAATTTTTGATGTTGCCAAATACATCTAATTTCCAGGTTTTGAATTTCTTCAAATAAAAGAAAACTCAAAAACTCGTATTCTAACCTCACTTTTGGACATGGACTATTTTGCCTGAAAAACTCTCAAAAGTTTCGGGCTACCTCCGAACATAAAAGTTATTGAATGTGAGTTTCTATTATAAATATTCTTTGAACATACATCTCATAAACTAGAACACACATTTTTGTGACTTGATGCATCGTTTCTACAATGGCTTTGAAAAAAAGTCTTATAACGTTGTTTGTAATCTCTGCAATATAAACGTCAAATCGAAACAACTCTTTATTATAGTTGCAACAGATATCTCTCACATTCGTCACAAGTTAAACTTCAGAATTTGTATATATTATTATCTGTATTTTATATTATCTGTGAAAAAAGGAACGCTTTGATTCCGCTGGGTATCGAGCCAAGGACCTTTTGATTGCCGGTCGAATGCTCTATCATCTGAGCTACGTAGGTTCCACACAACTTTTCTCATAGGATTTATTTACGCCTATTTGGCTACGGATATATCATGAACTAATTGCTAATTTTTTTCTAAATTATTTCAGTCGATTATGTCGATCATTAGAAGAGTGTACAATTTTTAACGCGGAAACAATTAAAAAATGGCCGGGTGTTAATACATCTTAAATTGTGTAATTGTTTCACACATCCTTCTTAAAAGGGACGTTCCTGAAGGTGGAGCCGTTTTCAACGTAATTTTTTTTTATAACGCAAAATATGACTTACGGGTTTGCTTTAATGCGCGGGGAATTAGTATCAGTAACAGTAGATGACGCGTTTTAATTTTAAATTGCATTAAATCTGCTCGCAAGGATTTTCTGGAACAGAAAATGGCAAAATACCAACTTTTCACATATTATTTTATGTTTATGTCGTTGCTAGTTGTTTTGCTTTAAGAGTTTTGGAAAAGGAGGACTCCCACCTAAGAATAAAATTTGTTCCGAGCAAAGAGCGTCACCATTATCCTTTATCAAAAAAAATCTCACGTCGCATCGCTTCAAAGCTATCCCAAAAAGAACTCAAAAACTATACGCTCAAAACTACGCAGAAATATCAGTTTTGACCAGAGTATTTTCAAAAGATATTAGGGTATTCGTGATGGCCAGTTACCATCACTTATTTCAGCAGTAGCGCTTCCCTGAACGCGAGCTATCTCACGAAAACTTCTTTTTCCTCCAGATGAGGCACTTAGATCCAGATAGAAAAGATCAACAACAAAAAATGATATCCCTTTTCATAAAAGAAAAGGATTCAAGGCAGGTTTGCTGCTGGGAAATGCAGGGTTGGGATTTCTATAGACGACTGTCTATAGAAACTATACTCTTCGAGTACAAACCAACATAATCTCCCAATGATAAAGATTTTGTTGGATGTAGTGAGAAGTGCGATGTCCCCTAAGGCTTCAAAGCAATCACGCTATCAGGAAAAGTATTTTAGCGTTAATGATGATAGGCGAAAGCCACCTCAGAGGGTCGAATAAATCTCCGATTACTAACTAAAACTCATGATGATCTAATGATGTTCCAAATGTCTCTTCGTTCATATAATTAATACTGGTTGTCCAGGTTGAGAAAATAGATCTTCTTTGAGGAAGATGATTTACTAACTAAAACTCATGATACCCTAATGATTTTCCAAAGGACTCTCCGTTTTTATAATTAATTCTGGTAGTCCAGGTATTGAAACTACGCATTCCTCTAGAAGATTGGTTGTGAAATACAATTTATGATACACTAATCATGTTCGAAAGTTCTCGTCGTTCTGATTATTAATCCTCGTAGTCCAGCTATTGAAAACACATCTTCTTCGAGGAAGATGTTTTTGAAACAAAAAATCATGACACCCTGATGATGTTCCAAATATCTCGTCGCTTTTTGAATCAATCCTAGTAATCCAAGTGTTAAAAATACATCCACCGAGAGGAAGTTGTGAGCATAATTCAAATTCATGATATCTTGGTGATGTTCCAAAGGTCTCGTCGTTCTTATAAATTATCCTGTTAGTCCAGGTTGCGAAAAGAAATCTTTTTCGAGGAAGATGTTTTACAAACTAAAACTCATGACACCGTCATAATGTTCAAAATATCTCGTCGCTTTTTAAATTAATCCTGGTAGTCCGTGTATTGAAAATACGCCTTCCTCTAGGACATTAGTTGGGAAATACAATTTATGATACACTAATGATGTTCTAAATGTCTCGACATTCTTATACTAATTCCTAGAATTCCAGGTTGTGAAAATACATCTTTGAGCAAGATTTTTGACAAACTAAAACTCCTGAGACCCTGATGATGTTCGAGATATCTTGTCGCTTTGTTAATTAATCCTGGGCGTCTAAGTATTGAAAATAAATCTTCTTCGAGGAAAATATTTTGCGAACTAAAACTCATGATAACCTAATAATGTTCCAAAGGTCTCTTCGTTCTTATAATTAATTCTGGTAGTCCAGGTATTGAAATTACGCCTTCCTCTAGGAGATTGGTTTGGAAATACAATTTATGAAACCCTAAAGATGTTCCAAAGGTCTCGTCGTTTTTATAATTAATCCTGGTAGTCTAGGTATTGAAAATACATCTTCTTCGAGGAAGATGTTTTACGAACTAAAACACACGATACCCTAATCATGCTCCAAAGGCTCTACGTTTTTATAATTAATCGTGGTTTTTCAGGTATTGAAAATACATCTTCTTCAAGAAAGATTTTTTACTGACTAAAACTCATGACACACTAATGATGTTCCAAAGGTGTTGTCGTTCTTATAATTAATCCTGGTAGTCTAGGTAATGAAAATACATCTTCTTCGAGAAAGATGTTTCACAAACTCAAACTCATGACACCCTGATGATGTTCCAAATGTCTCTTCGCATTGTAAATTAATCCTGGTGTTCCAAGTGCTAATAATACATCTTCCTCGAGGAAGTTGTGTGCATAATTAAAATTTATGATACTCTAAGGATGTTCCAAAGGTCCCGTCGTCTTCATAATTGATCCTGGTAGTCCAGGTATTGAAATTACGCCTTCCTCTAGGAGATTGGTTGGAAAATACAGTTTATGGTACCCTAATGATGCTCCAAATTTCTCGTCATTCTTATACTAATTTCTGGTAGTCCCGGTTGTAAAAATAAATCTTCTTCGAGAAGATGTTTTACTGACTAAAAGTCATGACACCCAGATGATGTTCCAAAGGTCTCGTCATTCTTATAATTAATCCTGGTAGTCCAGGTAATAAAAATACATCTTCTTCGAGGAAGATGTTTGACAAACTAAAAGTCATGACACCCTGTTGATGTTCCAAATATATCGTCGCTTTTTGAATTAATCCTGGTGGTTTAAGTGTTGAAAAAAAAATTTTCTTGTGGAAGTTGTGTCCATAATTTAAATTTATGATACAAAAATGATGTTCCAAAGGTGTCGTCCTTCTGATAGTTAATCCTGGTAGTCCAGTTAATAAAAATACATCTTCTTCAAGGAAGATGTTTCACATAATAAAACTCTTGACACCCTAATGACAACAAATTATCAATTTGAATCATGCGTTGATCGAAAAACGGCCGGAATGGGCCCGAAGACATGGCAAAGTTATCCTACAACATGACAACGCACCGTCTCATACCGCTAAAGTGGTGAAGAACACATTAAAAGCATTGAATTGGGAAATATTATCGCACCCGCGTACTCTCCAGACCTCGCCCCGTCCGACTATCATTTTTTCGCATCGATGGGACACTCACTCGCGGAGCAGCGCTTCGCCAATTTTGAAGAAGTCGAAAAATGGCTCGTCGAATGGTTTGCCTTGAAAGAGAAAAAGTTTTTTTGGAATGGTATCCATGATTTGCCTGAAAGATGAGCAAAATGTGTAGAATCCAATGGTCAATACTTTGAATAAAAATTTCTTGAGATTCCCTTGAGAATTGAGTGTTTTCTTTGTTGAAAAAACCGGCAAACTTCAACTAACACCCCTGGTAAATCTCATTCCGCAACGACTGCAAAATGAAGCTCATGTACAAAAATAATCCTGATAGCTTTTGATACGTTTGCGGTGTTTTTTACCCACAAAAACAAAGACAAAAAATGTCTTCTTGCAATGCGAGAAGGCTATGAGATTTATTTTCAGATTTAACCCGAAATGGAGAAAAATATTGGATACCCAACAGTTGCTTGTCGACTTGTGCCATTTCATTGAGGTCAGTACATCGAGGAGATTTCGATCATCTCTTCAGATTTACTACCGCTACTACTTGGACAAAACCTAAGTATCATATCGATAATTGTTGTTGTTAAAGGAAAGTCATCGAAATGGAAGGACTCCATAATTTACCCTAATGTTTCTTCCGTGACAAAAGCTGCATACAATCTTAAAGATTCTATCTTGGGAAATTTCACAAAACGCAAAGCAAAAGAAACCAATTATTATGATGAAAATAAAACAATGGAACATGAGTCGACCGGAAACTTGCTACAATTATTTGATAAAAAAGGATTCAATGATTTGATAAGGGATCTGAATTTATCTAAAAATGAGGCTGAAATCTTGGGCTCTAGACTCGAGAAAAGAAATTTGCTTTAAAAAGAAGTGAAAATCTCTTTATCGGAATCGAGAGAAAGATTTAATCACATATTTTTCTAGCCAAGATACCCTCATTTATTGTAACGATGAAGCTGGACTTACGAGGGCCATTGGTCCTGAACACCAGCCAGAGAATTGGAAATTATTCATTGATTCGAATAAACTAAGTTTGAAAGCTGTACTCTTGCACAACGAAAACGAATATCCATTTATACCCGTTGCTCATGCCACCAATATGAAAGAGTGCTATGATGTTATGCAACTTTTACTTGACAAAATAGATTACAAGCTCCATAAATGGTTCATATGTCGTGATTTAAAATTAATAGGAACCCTCCTCAGATTGCAATCTGGCTATACGAAATACTGTTGTTTTCTATGCACCTGGGATAGCAGAGTATGTTACCAACATTATAATGTTAAAGTTTGGACATAGCGTGAGACGTTAGAACCTGAAAAGGTGAACTTCGCTCAAAAGTCATTGGTTGATCCCTAAAAGATCTTTCTACCAGGATTGAATTTAAAGTTCGGCATTGTAAAGAATTTCATCGAAACGGCGAATGAAAACGGAGAAGCTAGTTTTTTTTTCTTGAGAAACAAATACCCTAAACTTAGTAAAGCTAAAGTAAGGGAGGGATTTTTTGATGGACCACAGATCCGACAGCTGATGCTGGACTGAGATTTCGGAATGAACATGACTGAACTTGAGAGACGAACATGGCTGTCTGTGAAAGCTGACATAAATAATTTCTTAGGAAATACAAAATCCAGAAACTACAAGCACCTGATCGACAACATGTCACAAAACTTCCAGGAAATGAAAGTGGATATGTCACTGAAAATTCAAATGATGCATTATCACTTGGACTTCTTTCCTGAAAATATGGGAGCAGTTAGTAATGAACATGGTAAAAGATTCCATCAAAACATCGCTACAATCGAGAAGAGGTTCAAGGGAAAGTGGAGTGAAAATGCTTTACCGGACTACTGCTAGAACCTAATGACTGGTGAAGCAGATGCTCATCATCGCCGAGCATGCAAAAGGAAAAATTGCTGATTACTAAGACACAGTACAGTAAGTCGCTTCAAGTACGCGTAACCCGTCAAACTGTCAGCTTTATAGAAAGAGACAACTTCTCTGCAATGTATCTTTCGAACGGTGATAGCCTGAACCTTAATTTTCTTACATTTCTTTGGCATCAAAAAACGAAGAGAATAACACCTAGACGACTGAAAAAAGAATAATTTCCAGCTAAATATAGAGTTTTTTGTAAACCCGCTTGTTTCGTGTTTTTTTCAGGTTTTCTAAATTATCTTATACTTGAACAAATTTGTAAACCTAAGTCCCCGTTATGACCCGTTAACGCCCTGTTAGACGCCCGTACCTGTGATTCGAGAGATTCCTAGTAGAACCTTATGGACCCGTTTAGACACCCAGAGTAGCAATTAGTCATGTAATTATATCCGGATAACATTCCACAATTGTTTTATAATTTCCCGGTAGAACGCAGGTAGCTCCAGATAAAGTATCAGAGCTTATGATCGGAACCTACCCGGATTCTAAATGGCGTTTTAATTCGAGATTAAAGAAATAAATAATTTTGACGAATATTCACTTTTTTTTAAAAATCTCCTCCATAAGGCAGGAATTATATATGTATATATATATAAAATTATATATTTATATATATTATTATAATATATAATTTCTGTTTTGATTTGAATCTTTTACAAAATTCGTCCGCTCTGCAGTACGTACGTTGTGACGTAGGCTCTGTTGACCACGTCGCGAGTTCGAAAACTCATTATTCTATGTCCCATTAATGGCAAATTTAATCCACTCAAATATCTAGTCGATCTTTATACTTTCTTTGTAAGTAAATAATATCGCCTGAAAATATTGAAATACCCGAATTCTCATTCAAGTATTCCTATATCATATATCGGTGGAAGGTGAATAATAAATATAATAGAACTTCGATTGAGTTTTTATTCAATTAAAATGCAGTGGTTCTCTCGCTCTGCAGTGTGTACGCGAGTCATAGGTTTTGTTGCTAACGTTAGGCGTTTGAATTAATTACTTCCCATTTTCCATAGAATCAAGAGCGAAACATTTCAAATCAGAATTTTTTTTTTGAATCTTTTAAGAAATTTGCCCGCTTTGGGTACGTACGTTAAAATATAGCTTCTGTTGTCAACATCGAGAGTTGAAATACTCTTTAGTCTATTTTCTGTCAAAAAAATCCCACTCTTCGAGAACCACCCTGAAGGGGAAACCGTTCCGGAAAAAACATCAAGGCTTTTATTCGCTCGTCACTCTATGAAAATCTAGTATTTCCAGTTGGTAGAAACATTCCAGTGTGTGTGGTCTCTCTTTCTGACGGACAGAAGCACCTGCACCCAAAATCACGCCCAAAGTCCCTCAGATTAGAATAATAGATTTGGAAATCAGTGAGGCTCTTGAACAACGAAGGCAAGCTTTTAGAAAAGAGAATTATCCCTCACGTGAACTTAATCAAGTTATCATAAAAGGCCCCAAAATAAAGGCATTTTCGAGAACGAAATCTCTGACGCGAAAACTATCATATTAGATTCAGAATCAGAACCAGAGCCAATGTCGGAATAACCCTACCTTTGCGCCGTCAAAATTTAGGGCGTTGGCAAGGTTTAAAATAATCTTTTCGTGGCTGCCAGGGCATTCCTAATAAGGATAGTGTTTTGAGTCTCTTAATTCGCCTCATCTGGAATAATAAAAGCGACATTTACCACAATCTTGAAGGTTCCCAGCTCTAAAAATAAGTCACTACCTAATACATTTTTTTTCTCCTGTTTGTTGATTATATGTATGTACATATATGTTTGTATATACGAGCATATATATATTCTATTTTTGATAAAAATACACCACTGTACTCGTTTGTGTGTCCGCCAATAGGAGCACAGAGGCCTACCCTGGGTAAAAATAAAAATGTACAACCCATCAAGATTTCACGTCGACTTTTCCGGATGCTCCGCACGATTTGAAATGTCAAACAACAATCGCAACCGTAATTTTCAGGGAACAATCGGTAACGACCCTGGTGAGTCAACTACTGAAGCATACCCAAATATCGCTAACTCGTTATCCGGACCCAATCCTAATCTTTTTACAGGACGTGACAAACGGCGCGGTATATATAACGGAAGCCACAGAGCCAGGCTTCATAAAGGTCGTCTTAAGTGAACTCAAGGGCGTCGCGAGGGAAAATGATAGAGACAAGCGATTTAATCGAGGCAACGACCTGATGGCATATTTAAAAAAGCGTTTTGACCCTTCGAAAAAATATCAGTGATACTTTGAGTCCATCGTCAACTTGCGAATGAAACAAACAGAAACTCATTGAGTCAAAGAACTAATCCACTTCCGGACCCAGTGTGAAGGGTGCCAGGGTGAACCTGAACCAAAGAATCATAACGAAGTCTGTACCGCTAAAAAACTTTCCAAACGAACGAGAATTACTAAGGCCCCTGTGTTGAACGAGGAGCCCTGCAGTGATCCATCGTCAGATGACGAAGACAGTGATGACTCAGACCCCCCAGTGTTTCGCAAATCCTGTAGTGTTTTACAAAACTTAAATACAACCTTAGTAGCAAAAACGGACAATACTGCTCCCAAAAGTGCACCCCCTAGAGTTCCAGGTCCAAGCCCTTGGTTAGCCCCATTACAGGACACTTATGTAGATGTTTAAGTCGACGGAGCGTGCAGCTACAATAGGCGCGGTGAACCAAGGGCAGGAATAGGAGTCTGGTTTAGACCTAACCACCCCCTCAATGTTTCACTCTGCCGAAATTGAAGCAGCAACTGTAGTAGCTCAACAGGCTCACGAGGCTGGTATCAAGAAGCTGAGAATAAAGACTGATTCGAAGTTTCTGGTAAACAGTGCCATGGAATGGATCCCAAGATGGAAGGCGAACAACTGGAAAACCTACGAGAATAAACCAGTTAGAAACTGGTCCAGATTGGAAAAAATGAAAACTGCCCTAAAACCCTTGGATGTCATTTGGAAACATGTCCCAAGTCAAAAGGAAACATCCGGAAACGAAATGGCCGCCAAATTGGCCAGAGAAGGGGTTGAAGCACCAAGAACAAAGCATAAGAGGTACCTCCTAAACAAATTATCGTTGATGTTCTTCTACAATCCCTAGATAGCAAAGGCAGCGACGCAACTGATTAAGATATCTCCAAGCAAAACCAGCCCCAGGACAAATTGAGAAAAGATCTACAAAAATCCTCCTCATAGCTGGATAAATCAATGGAATTCTGAGGGCTAGAGAGCCCCAACATCGTTCATGAATCCCTATGATGGGATCATGAAGACATGCAGAACGATTGTCGACCTCCGTGCACCTATGTCTCCGAAGGGGAAAAAGAGCAAGAACTTCTGGAAAATTTATAAGCTCTTCATCCCTGTGGACAATATGACGACGTCGAGTTCTCCAATAGAGTTAAGAACTTACTGAAAAAATACGAAAAGGAAATAAGCAAAGAAGCATGGATACACAAAGTTGGTAATCCGCATCTATTTCCTATACAAGCTCAACAAAAATGTCAGGCGAACCTAGAACTAGTAGGCAGACAACCTAATCAACGGAATTTTATAACAAAAATTCTGGGGTGGCAAGAAAAAGCATGGTCCGATTTAAGGATGCTTCTGAGGAAATCGAATCTTTTTCAGAGTCTCCAATAATTGTAAAATAGCCCCCCCCCGAAGATCCTTGCTTGCCCCTGCAACGCCAGGAGTCAAGTCAATGCCCTTTACAAGGTCAGTTATCAACCTAGGTGATGGCAGAAAAGATTCAATAGAAAAGGGAGTAGAAACGAAACCGAGAAGGCTGGAACAACCAAAAACATTCTACGAACCCGTCCAAAGTCCCATGTCTCAGCCTTGCCCCATCATCGACGTCAAGGTACCATATATGGACGACGCATCTACCTCTGTCAGGCCATACGAGAACCCTACAAATGCAGACCAGAAACCTCTATCGATCAGGCACGACAATTATTCTCATTTCATATGAGATTGCGAGCTCAGATTAACCATTCGCACCTAGTAGGGCAACAGAGCCACTTGGTCAGGTTCCAACTAGAATAAATGCACAACCAAGCACGAAAACACCAGGAAAAACTTGAATTTTCAAGAACAAACTAACCAATCTCAATCAAGAACTAGAGCAGGTTACCAGGGAGATCGCTGAGCTTAAATACACCGAGGCCTTAACCCGAGTCCTGCAGGTGAACGAAGCGTTTAAAGAAAAATATATGCGATCAACCGACAAGATCTTGGCTGTCACCTACGCTGCCAAACTGAAACGAATGCATACAGGATTATTTAGTCCAAAGCAAGTGGGACCAATTAACCGAGACATTCAAGACCACCACCCAGATGTGGCTTTCCCAATATCCGGACCAAACCTGGACACGTATCACCTGACCAGGTTTTCCATCGTCACCCCAATTTACAAAAAAGGGAGTCCTTAAGATACTGCTGGACATACCGTTATTAGGAAGAACCAACTATCTGGCGTATCCACGTTCCAAATTTGTGACGTTCAAGTCGTGTATGAGGACCAGTGTGACTGGAATATGATAGAAACCCTAGGCGGATGGCTGTACTCACTCCAAGAGCCGACTCTCGCTAGCAGAACCTGTCCTAATCAGGACTACAAACAACTCGAATTGAAAAGTACAAGCATAATCCAACTGGCTCCAGGATGCGACCTTAGAATGAAGGTAAAACACTATCAGGCGCCATCAACCACAAGTGAACGACCGAAATAATCTACACCCCGCTGCTCCACTTAAACCTGTCTGCATTGTCACCAGCCCTACAAGAATTCCAAGAATATATACCCGTAGGAAAACCAATGCTGGATCAGGCGAAGGAGACCACACCTGGGGACAAAGTCTTTGAAATCAACGGCAGGCCCTTGGATCAGCTGAAACGGCAATTGTACTACTTCAGCCTGGCCCGACGAGCAGGAAGCAGCCAGATAAAAATGATCCACGGGTCCTACCTTGGACTGGCCCTTTTATCTTTTGGACTCCTAATTTACATTTCCTATCCAGTTCTGGAAAGAATGTCCATTCGCAAGCAACGACGCTTACTAAAGACGGAAATCGATCAAGGTGACGACTCCAGTGTAGTTAGAATCAAGGAAGAGCAGCAACGAACTCCCACACGGCACCTTCTGCAGCAGGTGACTACGGAAACAGGTACTTCTACCCGCGCAGTCACACCTGCTGTACCATCAAGGGAACCACCAGCAATACCTCAGTAATTCAGCTGCCATCCCAGACACTCCAACCAGCATGAAAACTCAATCAGGGTCTAGATGAAGAAAGTCATAGAATATGGCCGTTGAAAAATCTCAAATCTAGAATACATTCACCGCGAAAACATCTATTTTATTATTGTATCATCTATAGTGTTTTTTCGGAAATGAAACTGTTAGAGTAGGGCTCTTCTTCATATGTACTGGACTGCAAAATTAGATATTGTAGATTCTCTCAAAGTTTGTTGAAAAAGTGCCATTGCACCTGAACAACATAAGGCTATCATTCCTTATTCTTATCCGTATCCGTCTCTAGACCACCCTAGTTTGTCGGGGACAAAACCACTAAAAATTCCGGTGTGGTTTGTTACGGGCGGTCCAAAGTGTGCAATATTTTTTTGAATAATGTTTTGATTAATGCACAAAATCTAATTTATACATCATCAATTGCTTTTAGAAGTGAATCAAATGCACACTTTTGAGCGTTCGTAACCTGATTGCATTCCAATGGCCGATGCTACTCAGAATTTCTGGTTATGCGAGCTGGTCAAGAGAAGTAAAGTAATTTATAAATTGATTAATTCGAGTTATTTAAATAAATTTCAATTTAACTTTCAACGGTTTGAATAAAACTTTCAAAAGTAATAATATTCCGTCCTTTTGTTTTCCAGGTACATAAACATTTTGTTATTTAGATTAATTGTTAACGATAGTGCGCAAATACCCGATCGTTAGGGACTATTAAAGTATGAAATAAGAGTTTGAGAGAAACGCGAGGAATGAGTGTAAAACAAAAACGATGATGTAAAAATTAGGATGAGCAGAGAAAGAATAGAATAGAAAAGAGAATGAATAATAGCAAACTCGCAACTATATTATTACAATAGAATAGAAGAATAAAAAAGAAAAGAGAGAACGCAAGAGGGGGAAAGAGGGGAAGATGTCCAGCACACGTACACTCACTACACTACACTACACGTACACGTTTGTCACCACAGCTTTCTGCCGTTTGTCAATTCTTCCTTTCGTTCGCCCATGCACATGTCCAATATATCGGTCTCTTTAATACATATTGATATTCAAATTTCCTTCTCGTGCGCCTATCCTTGCTCAAATGGTGTAGCCAGCTGATCTCCCACCACAAAGGCCACGTGCTTTTTGTAACTAAAACCTAAGACTCATCTGAATACAACATAAAGATCATAAGCCTAACCTAATTAGATATATTTCAACTTACTCTAAAATATAGTAGAAACTAAAATCATTTCTACAATTTGTTGACGATGGATCAAATACTAAAAATCGATGAGTGCATTTCCTATCTCACGATAAAAGTAGAAAGAGGGGAGAAATATTTACCATCTAAAAATCAGCAAATTAAATTAAAAGGAAGCAAGCTCGTGTGAATATAAAAAATTCAGATAAGAAATGTTGCATCCTTTTGATGGAAGAGATAAAAATGATCGTATATCTTACAAGGAATGTTTTTTAGGTGTCCGCCTCCGATTTTTTTCTCCTTTAAATATGTGATAGAGCATCGAGAACTAAGAGACACGTGTTTTTTCTTAACTGCCCAAAATAAGTTTTAAGGGGTGAAATGAGCCCTTGAAGTTTCGATCAAAAATGATATTTTTATTATTTTAAGCACTTATAGACGACCGATTTGAATGAAACTTGGCAGTAATTATGTGTACGTCAAATCATATTTGACCGATAGTGCAACTATTATTTTTCGCCCTTATAATGGGTAAAACTACCCGTAGTCGTGTATACCCCTAATAAAAAATCTTGCTTAAATTTGAAAATAGATTATTTTTAATGAAGAAATAATTTTACTCTTGATAAATAATACAATATAAAGAAGTTTTGGAAACAACCTATATGAATATACCCTTATTTGGGAGTAAACAACCCTTAAATGAATAAATTCTTAAATTAACACGCATTGAACTATAATTTCCGCATTTTGAAGCACGAATCTGTTAAGTTAATTAAAAGTACTATTATCTGGGAGTACTAATATTATTATATCCGTCTAGAAGATCATTATATAAATGAATATGATAATCCTGGCGACTACGACGATGATGAAGGCATTGAACCTTCAAATTTCCAGTATGCATGGATAAGAAATTTTTCTCGACTTATTGAAAATCAATTTTCCAGTAATCATCATATACAACATATCTGTGATCGACGCCTACATTATTTTATTAGCGAGACAAAATTGGTTATCCACGAAACAGACTGTAAGAAGATAAATTGCTGCAAAATTACACTCCCGGAAGAAGGTAAAAATATCGTCGAATTTATGAACTATAAAGATAAGGAAAAGATTCAATTTATCATTTACTCTGACTGCAAATGTTTTCTGAAGCCAGTAAACGAATCTCAAGAACGCAACTCTAATACTGAAGTTTTTGAGTGGCATGAGCTTTTTGACAACGGCTATTATCTAAAGAGTAGCTATGATGAATCACTTTCAGGGTATCACTCATGTCCCGATGTTGTGGATCCCTCCAAGTCGTTTGCTGAAGAATTAAAGCAACTGGCCAAGGATGCTGAAACTGTCTTCATGTGTCCCATTCCCATGGACCAGTTGACACAAGATCAGAAAACGGCTCATAGACAAGCAACTGAATGTCACATATGCGAGCAGTCTATTTTTCCCGATCAGATAAAGTTTAGACCTTTATCTTATCTATGAGCCGCTTTCTGATCTTGTATCAGCTGGTCCACGGGGATGGGGCACATGAAGACAGTTTCAGCACCCTTGGCCAGTTGCTTTAATTCTTTAGCACACGACTTGGAGGGATCCACAACATCGGGACATGAGTGATACCCTGAAAGTGATTCATCATAGCTACTCTTTAGATAATAGCCGTTGTCAAAAAGCTCATGCCACTCAAAAACTTCAGTATTAGAGTTGCGTTCTTGAGATTCGTTTACTGGCTTCAGAAAACATTTGCAGTCAGAGTAAATGATAAATGGAATCTTTTCCTTATTTTTATAGTTCATAAATTCGACGATATTTTTACCTTCTTCCGGAAGCATAATTTTGCAGGAAGTTATCTTCTTACAGTCTGTTTCGTGGATAATCAATTCTATCTCGCTAATAACATAATTTAGGCACCGATCACAGATATGTTTTTTATGATGATTACTGGAAAATTGATTATCATATTCATCTATATAATGAATGATACAGGATTTACATTACTAACTTTAGACAATAAAGCTGAAGTATTTTCGATATGCAGCATAAATACTGTACACTCTTCAAGTAGTTGATAATTATCATGTTGTCTGGACGTCTTTTTTCTTCTTTCGTTGGTCATTGTCAGAGCTGCTCGATGAAGGCTGCATCCATCGAAATGAAGGAATACTCTTGGCGCGTTCCAGTCCCCAGTTTTATAAAAGCTGTCCTCACTTTGCCAAAATTGTCTCCACTTTAATTAAGTCAATCCCACTTAAATTCTACGCTTGCTCAGATAAATTTTTTCTCACTACGCACGCGTAATAAATGAGACAAAGAGAATAGACTGATGGTGTAAGATATACACTAGTAGCATAGTGCGCATTCATGGTGGTCTTGACATGAAAGACACTGAACATAAAGGGACAGAAAAACGTACATAGCAAGCAGGCTTCTCAAATAATTAAAATTTAATTATCAACTAAATTTTTTTTTAACTGGGAGGGATAAATTATGTATGAATTTAATATACAGAAGTAATAACAGTGGCAATGCCTGTGCCGGTGTTTGCGACTTCTCTTTCTTCGTTTTTTATGTTTTCGTCGCTGATGGTGGTGAACATCATAGTCTTCATAAGATAGAGGTGGTTTAGGCGATGGCGGTGGCGTAGGCGATGGTAGTGGTGTGGGCGGTGGTAATGGCCACTCATAAACGCCACTTATATTCCCCAATACTGGACGGTATTGAATGCCAGGCGCAATCTAAATATGTAACTAGAAAATTAATTAAAGTGTACATTAAAAAATAAACGGAGATGAAAATTATAAACTATGTAATCAAAGGCCATGCACAAAGCCATTCATAAAGTAATGCAATTAAAGGCCATGCATTAAAAGCCATCCAATTAAAAGACATGCAATAAGATGCCATGCAACTACAAGTCTTGAAAATAAAACCTATGCCGGAAGTCATGCAAGCAAGCAAATGTAGTTTGAAAACTTAACTCAATCTTGACCTCCATATCGTTAAATGATTCAGTGTCCCCGCGGAGCAAAGACTTAAGTAATGTCTTCCCCACCTTGTTTTCAAAGGCGTACCGCTAGGCAGAGCATAAACTCAAGGAGCTTACACGAAGGTCGTACACAGCGCGACATATCAGGGTACGGAAATCGTATGTAGACAACGTTGGCACTAAATGTTGTTACTAAATTACACAGAGGGGGCATGCCACAGCACAGACTCTCTGCTTGGTTGATGTATCGATCGTGCACTTTTTTTGCATACACAGCTAGAGCTACTACAGGTAATCCCCTCTTATGAATACCCCTAAAATTTTCTCTGTTTTTGCGTATATCTTACCGTTTTTTAAGATATTTAAAAATTTTGATTTTGAAAGGTAAATTTGAATTACTATATACACAAGGTGCATATCACAGCACAGATTCTCGACATGGTCCGTAAGGGAGGTTTCTAATAGTCCACGGGGTGGGAATCTAAATTACCGCCTGAGCATTTCAAGCCCAGGCCAGGCAGTGAGGATCTATATTGCTGATCCAAAAATCTACATTACCGACCAAGTGGTGTTTAAGCGATGACTCCATCTGTTGGGAGCTTAGCACGGAACAGAACCTGCTCGGTCGGCAAGTAATGCCGTAGTGACATAGATCTACTACTATTTTATTTTTACTTTATTTTATTCAATTTACTTTCACTTTTTCTCCTGCAATTAAAAAAAATTGATGTCTTTTATGCTGCGCGCGAATGTCATTGAGAAAACTTGAATCCAAAGAATTTGAAATCAACGACTTGATTCATAAAAATGAATTGAAATTATGTAAAAGAGAAAAATGCATTCTCGTCGCATTCTCTTCTAGTGGTGTGATTGCCGTGAAGCCTTAGGCGACATCTCAATTCTCGCTACATCCAACAAAATCTTTACCATTTGAGAAATTGCGCTGCTTTGTATTCGAAAGAGACATCGCGGAACTATTACTAAAATCCAATCCTGCTTTATCCAGCAGCAAACCCTTTTAAGAAAACGGACATCGCTGATTGTCGTTGGTTCTTCCTGTCTAAGCCTAAACACGTTATCTGGAGGAAATTGAAGTTTCTGAGATATAGAACGGATTCGGGGGAATGCTGTTACAAGAATAAATGATTATAAGTATCCAGGACGACTACTGTAATGTCGTTTAAAAATACGCTGGCCAAAACTGATATTTCTATGGAGTTTTAAAACGTATAGTTTTATTTGTGGGGTAATTTAAAGCGATGGGACCTTGGAATTTGGAACTCATGTACAAGTGACGTTCTTTGCTCAAAACTATCTTTTTTTCAGGTAGAATTCCTCCCTTGCAACACTGGTTAAAGTAAATTAGCTCTGAGATTGGGAAAAATAAGCGAAAAATTAGCCTTTTGCTTCTCTTTTTGTTGCAGTAAATCCTCGCGACGAGTTTTGACGACGTCCGAAGTACGTTACCCAGATTTGCCAATACCAAAACAACGCGAATTGAAACAAAAAACTGTGAGTAATGTTCTCATCATACAAGGAGTATATCCTGAAAACGCTCTACCTTCATGTACGTCCTCTTTCAAAAAGAAAGTATTGAGATATTAATATTTTTACTCTGAATTTTCTGCATAAAATACAAAATTTGATATTATCCAAACTCAAAACTTTGAGAATCAAGTGCGTAAATAGATGTTTTTACGCCTGAATTTTAAAGAGAAAAAATTCAGAACCTAGAAACTGAATCACAAGAATTCTATGCACTCGTGAAACGGAGAAACAAGAAGAAAAATTTCAGAGTCAGATATTGAATATTGCGATGAATGAAATTTTATAAGTCTGATGTTGAAGAATAAAATATCAACGATTGATATGATCAACTCAGAAGTGCTGAAAATAAATGTTTAAAATATTAGGAAATTATACAATATTCAGAGGTTTTGAAATAAAATATTAAATATCAAATGTTTGAAATGTTTCACTATACAGCTAATGAAATTTTACTCTTAATACTCCGTATTTCATTATAAACAGTTCTAATAACAATCGATGCGATTTTTAAACTTTTTTTTCGGAATTTCAAAAAGGATTTCAAATAGAAAATTAATTTTCTATTTGATAGATCAAATTTAAAATTTAATTATGTTTCCATTTACACTTATTATCTAATATACAATAAAAATGTAAATAAATTGCTTGATCAAAACACTATTACGACTAACAAATAAATCTATCACGATAATTCTACAAAAATCTCAAAAACTGATAGATAAAATTGCAATTTGTTAGAGAGCAATCGAAAAATCTAATAATTTAGTAGAATCATACTTTTTAAAACACATAAAATATTTATGATTTAATGGACAAATTTTCTAACCTCAATATCCAATGACCTCGCGTTTAGAAATAAATTTGGCGACAAATTTACGCATAATAAATTAAGGATCGGAAATTTTATATTTGATTTGGAAAAAATCAAAAATGTAAACTTACCTTTTCATTAAAAAACAATGGAGAATCGTAAGTAAAACTAAAAAATGTCCCGCTACATCTCATAATTCAACACAATCGAAATAAGAGACAGGAGGTAAATGCATGCAAAGCATCGAGCATGCGCGATGACACCGCAGGCATTTTAAATTTTAGTATGGGCACACTCTAAAATTCAATTTAGTGAAGAGTATTTTGTACATAGCTGCAATGCACATTTCGTCCAGTGGCTGAGTACGACGCGTATATTCTTAAATTTATTATGGAATCTTTCAATATATGATATCCTTTACTATCAAATATTTCTTTTTGAAAGTGACTTATAAATTTTACTATGTTTTCTATAAAAAAACATGACACTTTACTGTGTTCTACAGCATGCTTCGTAGCAAAAATTTTAAATAATAAAATATGAGTGACAAGAAATGTTTTTCAATTTTACTTTGTGTCAGAGAAATCTCAAGATGTAATTTTGTATGCAAAATTAGATATAATTTACTTTATTTCATAATCAAACCCTTCATTCACACAGGCATGAAGATTATTATATAATTACACTTCGGAAATTAAATTTCCGCCATCTATTCTTTCACCATTTGTTGAAGTGAGTTAATTTTTATAGTAAACAATAATACTATTTTTCATCACCTGTTGTTTCAGCTATATTTGAAACTACTCAATTTTAGTAATAACACCTTTAAACAAATTTTCTGATAATATCATGAAAGTTAATATTATTCTACATCTAATGAGCTCAAGTTAAAAGAAAAATGTTAATTTCATAAAAACATATTACGAAAAACGTCAAATTTCGATCGTTTTGAAAAATATTAATAACTATTAAAATAATTAACATTTTAAAAATTGTTTAGTCTTATTTTAAAGGCAAGTTAAGTACTCAAAAAAATTTTTTCAAGTATTTTGTTATTTGTCAATTCTACTTTGTAGAAATGAAATCTCAAATACTCAAACTTTTTGTTCAGGCATATACTTGTATGTCGAAATTATGAAAAGGTTACGTATTTCAAAAACTTTCCAAAGTGTTTTATTCGAACCTTCATTTTTTAATTTTGGATTTCATGTTTTATCCTATTTCAATATAATTTATTACACATAAACTTTCAATTGAAATAGTTGATTTGCAAAGTTAAAAAATATTAAAATCGGTATTTTTATTGATATTTTAAGCATTTATTGACTTTAAATTTTAGTGCACATTTTTTACCTAACTGTTTAAATCATACTAAAATTCAGAAAAATCCTGCAGATATTCATTTTACGTTAATGTCTTCCAAAATATCCAAAACAGAAGGGTGATATCTTAATATACACGGTGACCCATTTTAATCTCTAATCCCAAATATCTTCTAAGATACTTTAACTACGAAAAAATGGTTTCGAACAAAGGTTGACCAGGACCGAGGGGGACATTTTTTCTGTATCATCAATTTTTACCTTGAGGTCAATTTTCAAAGTCAAATGGAAGTAAGGCCCTTTTTTAAAATGAGAACCCCCAGTTTTGATTGCGGATTTAAAAAGAGCGGGAAATTTCACGTCAAAAATGAGCCGTGGGAAAATTGTTTTTGTGACCTTGGAAAGGTTTTGGATCTATAACTTAATTCGTGCGGTTTCTTTTCAAAATTTGAACGTTTATTTAAGCAAAACATGTGAAATAGTATTATTCAAAGTATTGCCCATCTGAAGCTATGACTTTTTCCCATCTTTCTGGCAATTTGAATGAAGATTTGAATGAATCAAGCCAATTTTTGATACCCTGTTCTGATGTGAACCGTATTTCAGTGAGGGCGTTCTGCATCGACCGGAACAAATGGTAGTCAGAAGGGGCAAGGTCTGGGCTATAAGACGGGAGGGGTAAAACTTCCCATCCACTGTTTTCCAAATAGTTCTTAACCGGAATAGCAACATGGGGCCGAGCATTGTCATGATGGAAAATTATTGCTTTGTGTCTGGTTGCATATTCCGGACGTTTTTCGGCTATTGCTCTCTTCAAACGGATTAATTGTGTTCGGTAGCGTTCTCTATTGATGGCTTGACCCGGTTTTAGCCGCTCATAATACAGCACACCCTTCTGACCCCACCAAATACAGAGAATTACCTTCGCGCCATGGATATTCGGCTTTGCCGTTGATTTGGCTGGTTGGCCGGGTTTCACATACGATTTTTTGCGCTAGGGGTTGTCGTAATGGATCCATTCTTCATCACCAGTAACAATCCGATGCAAAAATGACTTCTTTTTGTGGCGTTCCAGCAGCATTTCGGACATGGAAAACCACCTCTCAACGTCTCTCGGCTTGAGTTCATGTGCAACCCAATTTCCTTGCTTTTGAATGTATCCAGTTGCTTTTAAACGTTTTGAAATGGCTGCTTGAGTGACTCCCAAAGATTCTGCGAATTTTCCTTATGTTTGGCAACAATCTCCATCAAGTAATGATTCCAGTACTTCATCTTCAAACTTTTTTGGCTGACCAGGACGTTCTTCGTCTTCCAAGTCAAAATCACCACTTCTATATCGTGCAAACCACTTTTGGCACGTTCGCTCAGCTAGAGCATGTTCACCATAATCTTCCACCAAAATACGATGACTTTCGGAAGCAGTTTTCTTCATATCAAAGTAATGAAGAAGAACTCCCCGCAAAAACACTTTTTCAGGCACAAAGTTCGACATATTTGAGTAAAAAAAATTATTGTTGTTTACGCTTCAAATGAATGACATATACTGAAAAAGACGCGCAATGACAGTAGCTTTCCAACGCATGTTCGGAATATTGGAACGATGGAATAATAATCACGTTAAGCCATCTCTTAGCGAACCGCACGAATTAAGTTATAGATCCAATAAAAATTAAGGACAAATGTCTGAGAAACGACCAGATGCCCTTTTTCTGAATTGTCTCAGTTTTTCGGGGTAAAAAAACGTTCAAGATGCTTCACAAAAGTCGACTAAATGTTAAGGTGTACATCACCTTGACCATCATGACCTTCAGGTCAATTTTCAAGGTGACTTGAAGGTCAAGACTATTTTTTTTAAATTGAACTCTGTGCCCAGATAAATTTTTTTTGTATACTTCCGGCTGGGGATTGTTATCATAACATCTCCCCAAACACACCCAGACAGTAACAATCATTTCGGATAAGATGTAAAGACTGTGACTATGTAGTTACAAAAGTGACAATCTTGACAATGTCACTGATCTGTGATTAGTTACAAAAAAAAGACACTTTGTTCTTACTTTTAGCGTTACCTAGAAACCACGGCGTGGACGTAGTAAGTTCTGTTTCCTTTGGGGTGCTTTCTTGTCGTGAGTTTCTCTTGCCTCTCACATTTCGGGTAGTTGACTAACGTGAGTCTCCTTGCCTCTCACCATTGCTGCCAGTGTTGCAATTAGCCACAGAGTAACTGTTTGAAGAGCTGTCCATTGGCTTGAAGACACAAATGTATACGTCTTTTAAAACCGTTCACAGTTTTTAGCAAAGTTTCTCGAAAAATGGCTGCTCAAGCTCTCCGAATCCTTTCCATCAGGTCCTCTCTTGTATCCTCACTGGTACAGACCGATGGATCATCAACATCGATGGAGTGTTATGGTGTGGTGCAGAATAGTAAATAGCTATTTAATTGGACCCTACTTTTTAAACGGAAATGTTGAAAGACACACTTACTTAGAGTTGTTAAGGGACCATTTACCTGGACTATTTGAGAACGTTGACTTAGAAACAAGACAAAGAATGTGGCTTTAACAAGTTGGTGCTCCGCCACATTTTGCACTCATCGTACGTGAGTTTTTGAACTTAAATTTCAATGAGAGATGGATTGGACGAGGAGGTCCATTCGAATGGCCCCCCTGCTCACCAGATCTAACAACACCTGATTCTTTTTATGGGGTTATATTAAAAATGTAAAAATGGTCAGTGACCCACAATAAGAGATGACCTGATGGAAAGGATTCGGAGAGCTTGAGCAGCCATTTTTCGAGAAACTTTGCTAAAAACTGTGAACGGTTTTAAAAGACGTATACATTTGTGTCTTCAAGCCAATGGACAGCTCTTCAAACAGTTACTCTGTGGCTAATTGCAACACTGGCAGCAATGGTGAGAGGCAAGGAGACTCACGTTAGTCAACTACCCGAAATGTGAGAGGCAAGAGAAACTCACGACAAGAAAGCACCCCAAAGGAAACAGAACTTACTACGTCCACGCCGTAGTTTCTAGGTAACGCTAAAAGTAAGAACAAAGTGTCTTTTTTTGTTACTAATCACAGATCAGTGACATTGTCAAGATTGTCACTTTTGTAACTACATAGTCACAGTCTTTACATCTTATCCGAAATGATTGTTACTGTCTGGGTGTGTTTGTGGAGATGTTATGATAACGATCCCCAGCCGGAAGTAAACAAAAAAAATTTATCTGGGCACAGAGTTCAATTTAAAAAAAATAGTCTTGAATTCAAGTCACCTTGAAAATTGACCTGAAGGTCATGATGGTCAAGGTGATGTACACCTTAACATTTAGTCGACTTTTGTGAAGCATCTTGAACGTTTGTTTTCCCCAAAAAACCAAGACAATTCAGAAAAAGGGTATCTGGTCGTTTCTCAGACATTTGGCCTTGATTTTTTACCTTTCCAAGGTCGCAAAAACCATTTTTCCACAGGTTATTTTTGACGTGAAATTTCCCGCTCTTTTTAAATCCGCAGTCATTAATAGGCGTTCTCATTTTAAAAAGGTGTCTTACCTCCATTTGACCTTGAAAATTGAGCTCAAAGTCAAAACTGATGGTACAGACAAATTTCCCCCTCGATCCTGGTCAACCTTTGTTGTTACTTTTTTGTCGTAGATAAAGTATTTTAGAAGATATTTGGGATTATAGATTAAAATGGGTCACCGTGTATAATATAATTATAATTCTCTATCTTGGCTCAACAGCAGATAGCGTGAAATTGGGGCGCAGAAATGGGGACACAGAGACACGCCGCATTTGGTAGTGTGATGATCCACACGGGGCAGTGGTGGGGGCCGAAAACATCTACGTTCTGCGAACATTGGTACCACCACATTTGAGGGTCCCGGTGCAATAATCAGGCGCTCAAATAATAGAAAAATATTAGTTAATTAATTTCACTGCAATAAGATAATTATTTGAAACTAGTTCGAACATACAAAATATCAATAAACTAACGCCCCCCTCCGTCCATACGCATAATAAGAGTAGTATAGTTCTACTATGTCCTTTCTACAGATTTATTAACAAAAGGAATCAAAATTCTGAAGTACCGTACACAGTATTTCCTTCCAACTGAAAATTATTATTAAAAGTATGAAATACGGACCTGAAATTACCTAATATCTCAAGAGTTTCTATCATATGATTGTTTACCTTTAATGTCCGCTGTGAGGCAAAATTATAAATCGTAACTGGAAAAATCTATCTTGGTATCCCTAAAGATCAACCCATATTTTCCAAATTTTTCAGGAAGAAGGAAAAATATCCATATTTCGATACTACTCAAATTTTCCGTTTTTGTTAAATGTTACTGGTAGTTGGAGACTAGAGGTGTGCAAAAAGATTCGATTCGATTGTCGATCCGATATTGGCCTCCGTCGAATGTCGAATATTCGACATCCGAAGTGCCTCCATCGAATATTGAACATTCGACTAGCGTAGGATGTAGTTTACAATTTTTAATCAGACATTAAACAATATACATACAATGTATAATTGTATTTGAATTTTATATCGACATAGATGAAAGAATTAATTTTTTTAATCTGATGCTACGCATTTAGACTATAGTCCACCAATTAAAAACATGAATCATTTGGATTTGTTGAGCATTATTAATCGAATCGTTTGAGCTGAGAATTAACAGTTTCTGGGCTTAGAATACGAAAAATGTAAGAATAAAAAGTTTTGAAATCGGTTAATATCTTCTGTTCAAATTTTTTATTTGAACATTTTTAAAAATTCCCATTGGTTGAAAAATTTTAGCTAATTTTTTGTATTTATAGTTTTTGATGGTGAACAATAATAGAGAATTATAAATTTGAAAAATTTTGCTGATTGCGAAGCCCAGACCAGATATGGTATTACATGCGGAGCCAGAGCCTAGTTTGAACCTCGACATAATTTGTGCACGGAATATATTGAAATTCCCAAAATACTTTGGCCTATATGGCCTATTCTGTGCAGAAATTTTTTTTGTACTATCTTAAGATATGGAGATAAGATATCGAATTAAAATGTTGGGCTCTTAAATAAGAGTCACTGTTACATCCCAGTAACTTTAAAATTTTTACATTCCCCCTGTGCAAGGGCAACACGCCACACACCAAGGAGAGCGAGGAAGGAATTATTTAAATATAATAAGTGTTGCTATGGTGAATTATCATATGGACTGGGTAGCTGTGCGCATAAGGTAAACCAATGTACTATATATCTCACGTCGACGAATCGGTTTGACACACGGTAATAAGTGATAAAGAAGAACAGCGCTCTGTCTATATGGTAATTGCACCCGTGGTAATAAGTCAGTAACTCACACCACATGCCGATAAAGTAGTAACGCTGTGCTAATAACCTAATGAGAGAATGAAAAGTTATCAGCACAGCCTCATTAAATATAATGTCTAAATATTATAAGCATTATTATATTAATATTAATATTGTATTAACATTATATCTCGGGTAGTAACATAGTATTGATCAATATTATCGCCATTATGTATTGATTGCCGATGAGTCGATCACGATCAATGAATGAAAATCGATCATTGATTATGAATCATAGATAATAAATTGATTAACTGATCATTGGCAATCAATTAATGATCATACTTTATAAAATAAGTAATATAAATCATATACAAATAAATGCAGAAATAAAGTAATTAAAAATGCATTTCTTTGGAAACTAGATATAAAATTGGGCAATAGAAGAGATGAACCCATGAACCCTTGCAGAGATCGTGCCTGGCCACCGATTCACAATTCGTACGTGCCTTGCCACGGATTCACGTTGATCTGCTCCCACTAATAGAAGCATCAATAGTATATATACCCCAGATTCACCTCTGGAGGTTTGTCATTAAGTTCCGAACAGTTGTACGGTTGTTAGGTCTGGGCCGGTAATTCAACGTCATGAGCAGACCCTTCGATAAACGTAAGTCTCATTGAATTTCTATGAGCAACTCAACATTCGGTACTTGGTAAATAAAATCCCAGGTCCTTAAGTGGTGCAAGTCCGGAAACCGTAGTGCTAGATGGTTCCTTTGGATTACGTGTATCGTCGTATTTAGTCGTGTCAGTTAATAGTGATTCATTTCTGAAATCGGGACGAACTAACCTATCTTGTTAACAAGTGCATGTTTGATTCATTTCTCGTGTACTTAGCAAGATACATAAGCGGATGATTGATCACATCAGTTGCTGGTGGACTTGCATCCCTTACACCATACCTCCTGCAAAATTTATCGTTGTTTTGCTACTTCACGGAGACTCAAACGAAACCCAACTATTCTGCAAGGATTTGTGCCGTTGACTTGCAATAATAGGAGTAAAAAACGACAATTCTCTCTTTGCCCTCTAATTTAAGAGATGGACAAGTAAGTTACCACCTAAGTATCATCCTGTGTGAAAACTTGCGCAAAATCTTATTTATTTATAATAAATTATTTCATTTATTTATATATTCAGTGTTTTATTATCATTGTGAACAACTCAGGGTCCATAGACCTGACAAGTGACAACGTACCCACAAACAAAAATAAATTATCAGGCCTTACTAACCTGATATAATCAGCTAACCTCCTCCCTTATTTCATGTGGCCGAAAGTTGGTTTAAAAAAGTAAGGTAGGAATCGGATAAGTATTTCATGGCCTTGAAATTAAACTAATAAAAAAGTATTAAATGGGGTGTAGAATATTTTCTCTTACATTTTAATAGAGTTCATTTGAATGTAGAAAATTCAATTTCTATAAATTAGTGTACAGTTGTAAGGTGTACAATTTCATTGCGCTTAAAAAGATATTAATGAAATAATGTTTAGTAGCGTTTACTCTTTTATGGTACAGAGTTTTATTGTGTAAAGTGTATTTAAATTTCCAACATAAATATTATTATGTCTTCTATCAGTTGTAAAGTTTTATGTTATATAGGGTTAACTTTGGTTAAAAATATTAAAATTGTTAAATATATATAACTATGTATAGTCCCTGAGCGTATAATTATTACCCGGACCATGATGCCATTTTTAGATGAGGCCATAAATTTATGAAATGTTCGCAAATTGGCTCTATGTACCATTTCAGCATGAAATAGATGGAAAATACTAAATTTATATGCAAAACACTCACCTTGTTCTGTTGAATAACTTGGAATAACAGCACTTTGAAAATAATTTGATAACACTTTTTTAAATGACTCAGACACGATGTCTTGAGCTAACACAAGGAGTGCGACTATTTACATCAGTTTTTTACCAAAAATTAGCTACTGTCATTAGAAACATTTGACACTACTTTTCAATATTTTTATTCGCAATTTTTCGTAAGTTATTCTAAAGGATATGGACAATGAAATTTTGTTTTACTTTTGAAAACATCTTTAAAAATATAGTTTTCTCGACGCCTTGAACTTGAGCCTGCCGAAAAAAGTTGCTCCGCTGCGGACACGATATCTTCCGTTTAAAGATTCTGAAACACAAATTTTAACCCATTTTATAGCAATTACACTTCCCGCTATCGCCTGGATTAGGAAATAATAAAAATAAAAATGTTTCCAATTTTTTTTCCACTTTTAAATAAATATGATGATTTTTTGCCCTGTTTTTGTTAGTATTTTGCATTAAAAACAATATTTACACATGCTTTAGGCATAATCCTAGTTTTGGCCGAAACTATACATTTGCTAAGTAAACTCGAAAAATTTCAAGTCAATTGGATCAATAGTTTTTGAGTTATCGTGTCCGCAGTTTTGAAAAAAATAGTTTTGAGAAAAACAAGTTTCAAGATTTACAATCACGGTACATACAAATGATATAACTGACGGTCAATCAGCGATTCCAGGACCATACATTGCCCCCTCTTCTTTCTCGTAAAACTCGTTGTCTACGTCATAAATATTAGAAAAATAAATTCGATTTTTCGGACCATCTCGGGTAGGATACCCCCTTAATTGGCCATATTGGTATTTTAACATTGAAAGAATCAGCTGTCTCACAACTGGTACATCTCCCCTATGAATAAATCGCATAAGACAAAAAAATAATTCTTTCGACTCACGATTCCGATATGATAAACTAATAATAATAACTTGAAAAAATTATTTACCAATTATTTTTAATGTAGTATTTTATTTAATAAAATGAATAATCATTGAAAAATTGAAAAATTAGTTAAAATTATATAACATTAATGTGTCAAATTAAAATAATTAATTTAATTAATATTTTTTTATTCCTCAAATATGACGATATAGAATTAAAATGCAATTATTCCATGTATTTATATTGTGTAATGTGTGATTAAAAAATTGCAAACTAGATCCTGCGCCGCTCGAATGTTAAAAATCCGAGATCCGATCGGACGCACTTCGGATGTCGAATATTCGAGATTCGATCTATGGCTGATCGAATATTCGACATTCGATTTATGGCCGATGGAATATTCGACATTCGACTGTGCGGCCGATCAAATCGAAAAAATCCGATCCAACAAATAAGATGAATCGAATCGAATTTCCGACATTATATCCGACAGAATGCACACGTCTATTGGAGACGCGACACATGAATTATCAAGTCTAAGGGGGCTGACCAACAATTATTTTTCGTATCTTTTGCAGTAAGTACGCTGATTATCATCTTTCTTTAAATCGTTGCGAATATAGGAACAGAAATGCATTCGTCATTAATAATAATCGTTCAACTATACAGGGTGAGGCACATAAATAAGTGTTACAGAGCGATAGCACTCAAACTATTGATCATATCCAAAAATATTTCAGACCAAAGTTTCAGTGTCCGAGAAGGCCGTCATACTCGACTACCCTATTTTTTATCGCTGGAGGCGCTGAAGATACATCAAAGTCAACTGCACTTCTTAAAATGGAACCATGTATTTTTTTTCAATGACATTATTACCGATTTTAAGACGAATTCAGCGACCTACAATACAAGGTCATTCTAGTCACGCAAAGTATGAAAATACTCAAAAATCATTTTCACTTATTTTCATTTCTTAGGATATCCATGATGACACATCGATAGGGCTATTGTTGACATCGGCAGAAAGTAAGCATTTTCTGTTGACATATCAGTTAGTCATGCATTACCTTCTAATGTCAGTACATCAGAACGCAGAAATGAACGATTTTCAGGTATTTTTATATGTTGATGATGTTGGGGGAATGCCTTAAACATTACAGACACGCCCAAGATTTGTATGCGGCTCGTTATCCGGATAGGCAACAAAAATTGCACATGGCTTTTAAGTGATTAGCTGAACGTTTCTGTCGCTTCGGCACAGTAAAACAAACACGAGTCAAACGTCGTCCAATTGTTAATGAAAATAATGCGGCTGCTATCTTAGCTTTTGCACATATTCTTTTTTAATTATTTTAGTAACAAATTACAGTAAGTAATGCCTTTCTGCAGCTTCCTTTAGACAATAAATCTTAAATTTTTTCCTCACCTTTTTCTGTTGATATCCTAACAGGCCCTTTCGGCGTAACATACGTGAATCGGCCCCAGCAGCAAATCATTCTCTTGCTATGAAAATTTTTTAGTGTGCTTCTAGTTATACATGTACACCAATTTTTAACTCTATCAAGGCTTTTGTATAGAATTTGCAGCCCATAGACCATTTTAAGACGTACGCTGATTTCTTTTAATTTAAGAGGTCTAGCTTGGTTTTCTCTTCATTAGTTACGTGTCTTGAAAAATTATTTATAGTGTCTCTTTCGGAAATTTAAGCTGTTTCTGGTAGAGTTCTGCAACAGAAAAAGTAGGTCAAAGTCGAAGATTATAACATTAGTATTGTTAACATACCTCGACTACTAGAATTCAGAGCAGTACAGAAATATGGTAGATTTTTTGAACTTGCGTTATTAATATTGCGTGAACACAGCCGAACACAGCCACAGTGGTAATATTAGAATTCCTGACTGTAGCCAGCCATATACTAGGGTGTTTGATACTGACATGATGTTTCTGTGAAATGTCGACATTAGTAACAAACGACTCTCATTCTTGACGAGTTCCATACTTTAAACCTCTTCTGTCAAAATTTAAGCCAAATCCATTCATTAGTTTACAAGTTACAGTAATATATATATTACTCGGACTCTGCTCCGTCGTATGGAACGGTTGAGAAGTGGTTTACTGAATTTCGTTGTGGCCATAAGAGCACAGAAACCATACCAAACCAAGTCCAGGTCGTCCAAATGAGATAACTACACCAGAAATGACCAATAAAATCCACTGAGCGTGTGGTCAATATTTTGCATATGCATCTGTGCATGAGAAAGCTCTGTGCAAGATGAATGCCGCAATTGCTCACAATGGACCAAAAACGCATCCGTATTACCACTTCGAAGCAAAATTTGGCCTATTTCAACCGCAATCCTTCGTCGATTTGTGATATACTATACTCACTATACTCCGGAATCACGCGAAGGGTCAAAACAGTGGGTTAATTCTAGTGAAAGTGTACCAAAGCGTCGGAAAATGCAACAAACGGCTGGGAGAGTTATGGCTAGTGTTTCTTAGGATGCACATGGAGTAATCTTCATCGACTACCTTGAGAAAGGAAGGATGATTACTAGAGAATATTATGCTGCATTATTGGATCGATTGGTTGATAAAATCAGGAAGAAACGGCCACGTTTAAAGAAGAAGATAATCCTCTTTCATGATGACAATGCACCATTGAACATTGCACAGGCAAAAAAGCATGAATTGGGTTTCAAATCGCTTCCGCATCCACCGCATTTTTTAGACCTGGCCCCCAGCGACTATTATCTGTTCCCAAACCTCGAGAGATCGCTATGGGGTAGGCGTTTTGAGTCGAGCGAAGAAGTTGAATGGGAAACAGAAGGGTGCTTTGAAGGGTTTGACAAATCGTATTATTTGGAAAGCTAAGAAAAGTTAAAAGATAGTTGGACTCGTTGTATCTAGCTGAAAGGAGAGTACATTGAGAAATAAAAACAATTTTTGCCTAAAACATAATTCTTGTTCATTTTATCACCTCAATATCAAACACCCTAGTATATAGTTTCTCCGTAAATATCCGTTTCATTTGATAGTTTATTCGTAGACTGCAATCGGTTTTGAAATGGTCCTGAAGTCTCATGGTCTTGAATTCTCATAATACTGAATCGCGTTACTAAATATCGGTTAAAAATCTTTTGTGTGTACAGTTGTTGAAAACATTGTGTCTTATATTTAGTAATCTGGATACGGAGAATGAGTACAAAATGAGTTATGGAATCCTATCGAGACACTGTCGGAGTCTCTTAATTCAAATCAAGGAATATGCGGAGCAGTTCAAGCGCTCAAAATCTTCTGGCTCCGCGCAGTCATCGGATAAAAAATGTAACGCTCCTACCTTTCTACTACCTAATCATAGTTAAGAGATTAAAGAGGAAGCGGTGACCATTTCATTCTTTTAAACTATAATGAAGCATCGAAAATGTACATTATGCATTGCAAGCCAAATCACAAAGCAAAGAACAAAGCACGGCTTGAGGCATACATTGAAAGAGGATTCATACATGTTGGAAAGAGAACTTATGCCTCACATTTTATTGGTGACAATTTCTTTGAAAAGCTTGATAGGCGTCAGGAGAGTAACAACGAGGAGGGCCAGTAGAAATCGCATCAAGGCCTACGCCCCCGGTCGCGAGTCCAGGGTGGACTGGGCTGCTGCGTCGGTTGGGGGGGGGGGGGGATATTTTCCCTTCCCCGGCAAGGAGGGTCCTGCACAACGTCTATAAAAGATTTCGCCATTTTTCCTCATCAGCCGAAAAAAAAAATCTTTGAAGATTCATTACGAGGCTTAAAAATGTTTGATCATACTGTAACTGCGATGTACAGTACTGATATTGTGATATACAGCTGCTTCTTTCTGAGGTGACGGAAAGAGTTCCTTTTAAAATTTTAAAGATGATAACCTGTCAGAACAGCAGCACTTACCTTAAAAGCTTCAAATCGATAAACTAACAGAGTTGTTTACATCAATGAGAAACAGATTTCTAGGAAGCGAATCACAGGCAGTTGCTGTGCTACTCATTAGACTTCAGACTAGGCTTTTAAATTTAAAAATGTGTGCTCTGCTTGAGGTTTAAAGTCATCACATCGTTTCTGATATCATTCATGAAGTTCTAGAAGCCTTTCAGAGATATATTTATGGAAAGCATTTACGCTGAGCATAAAAAAAG
Source organism: Diplolepis rosae (assembly GCA_030998225.1). Classification (NCBI taxonomy): domain Eukaryota; kingdom Metazoa; phylum Arthropoda; class Insecta; order Hymenoptera; family Diplolepididae; genus Diplolepis; species Diplolepis rosae. Next base: position 2,541,015 of record JAPYXD010000694.1, on the reverse strand, counting down.
TATCAACAATGCCTAACAATGGAAATTTTATAGCATGCAGAAACAATATCATTTGCTGAAATATTTTACGGTGTATACCACCATAGGCTATGTACTAGCCATTTTGTGTCCGTTTACTCCATGCGATAATGACGCTACAATTATTCAAGAAGTCCTCCAGTTGGCCACATTTCTTGCAGGCCTTCTCCAAAAAGACAATATACAGTGTGTTCAACAAAAGCGAGTTCTCGATTTTTCGAAAACTATTAGAGATTTTAAAACGTTTTTTTAAAAATAAAAGTACTCTTGAAGGACTACGGCGCTACTACCTAATAGATAGTCCAGTCCCCATCGTTGTCCAGAATGGCCTGCCACCTTTGTGGCATGCTTTCCACTAATTTTTCAGCGTAGTCCGTTGGTAAGCCATATCTTCCTGATTTTTTGCGAGAGCTGTTTCAGGATGAACACACGTTTTCCCGCAAGCTTCCTCTTTAAAACACTCCAGACATTTTCGATTAGATTCGCATCGGGGGACTGTGATGGCCAGTCAAAAGTTGTGATGCCATTTTCTGTTTTCCAGGCGGTGCAGAGACGGCTTCGATGTTTCGGGTCGTTATCTTCTTGTAGCATCCAATCGGCCGTATCGGCTCCAAACATCTTTGTAGCAGACCTTAGAAGATCGCGTTCATATATTTAGAGCATTTTCTGAGCATTCAAGTTCTCGGTGAAGAGCTCTAAACACCCAAAACTCGCGATTTTCCTCTTTCAGGCAGATCGTCGACTGTTTTATTGGCTTTATAACGCTCAACCCACTTCTTCACGAACGATTTCGACTTTTTGATGTAATTAGCAGCGGCTGTATCGGACATAAGTGGTCCCTTTGGATGGGTACACAAGAAAACCGCTTCAAAACGTTTCGCGTACAAAGAACTCATTATGACTCATGTCTGCTCTCTCGCACGATTCGAGCGCTACTGAATCGCCTTGGTAATTGCGCCGTAATTCTTTTGAATGTACTTTCATTAAAAAAAAAAAAGTTCAAAAATCTCTAACAGTTTTCGAAAAATCGAGAACTCGCTCTTATTGAACAGACTGTACTCTTCCTTGACCGTGGATTTCGCGATGCAAAACCGTTTTAAAATTTTAAGGGCATCAAAGTTTACATGCCTCCTTTGAAAGGTTCCAAGATACACCTAGATACTGCTGAGTTCATTGAAGGTAGAACTCGTTATCAAAATCAATGACATTGTGCTAGCAAAGAGTCAGGAAATCGAATTCTAAATTGTTGTCTGCTAGTGCATTAGTAGATAAGCTGTAATTCGATTTAATATTTTGTTAACTATATTAAGAATTTTACCATACGTATATAAATATGTGAAATATTTTGTGACCCTCAATTTCTTATTTTCTGATCGAAATATCATTACTTGATATAATTTATTTCATTTAATTGAGTTTTTTAGAATCAGTTTATATCAATATATTTTCCATAATAAATTTCCTTTAATTTTATTTTTTAAAATTAGTTTCGTTTTATTACATTTTCTAGAATAGTTTTTTGGAATAACTTCCAATTGACTCAATTTTTAATTAATTTCCACTTTTTGTAGTCAGTGTTGGTCGATGTAGTGTTCTGGAAATAGTCTAGTTCATTTTAATTCTTCAAAATTAGTTGTGTTTGATATACTTTTTCAAAGTAAGCTTTGTTTAATTCTTTTTTTAGCCTTTAACGACTGAGTTTTTTCTGAGGGTTTGGTGAAGTCGATACATGGTAAATCTGAATTCATAAGTACTCAATGTAAGAAAAACAAATGATTCCAGTATTATCTTATCCTAAGAAACTACACCCAAGTGAAAAAACCACCCCAATCGCTTGAAAATATTTCAATTCCATTTCCAACCGTTTAATTCTGTCAGAAATTGAGAAATAGTCATTCCAGAACACGTAGTAAAATGTTATCATCTCATTTTCTATGATTTTATCCTGATCTGAATCAGAGTTTGTATTTTGGAAAATATAAGTATATTCTAACTCACGTAAAAACAGCACCCCAATTTGTGAGACGCAACGGGACTCACGTTCAAAAAGCATCCTGACCTCACCAATGAGAGTTGATTTTTAGGTACATCACTATTCACTACTTCTAGGGGCGGTTTTCAATATTCCGCCACTGTTAAGGATAGTTTTCGATTCGGATATTCTTGCTACAAATTTTTTATGTATTTTAAAAAATAGATATGAACTGAACATCAATAAAAGTGCATTTTCTGGCGTATCACCACTGGTTTATACTGTGAATGTTTGAAATCATTTATCAAGCGTGCATAAAAAATGCCATTTGGATTCATCAGTTTTAAAATTTTTACTGAATTCAAATTCAATAAGGACGTTTTCGAAGAAGTTATATGGGAAGCATAAATGCGTGCGATCGAATTCCAGGTTGAATAAGAATGTCTCTGTAGTATTGTAAACTGGAAAACGTAGGTCCTAACATAACCTAAGCCGTCATGCTTTAGATGAAAAATATGTATTATTTGGCGGATCATAATTTATAATTCATCTTTTTTAGATATATCTATTACTTGAGTAAATATAAACCAATGAATAACACCAATTTTTATACATATTGGCAGGTCTTTAGTGATCACCAATTGGCTGGCTTAGAAGCAAGATTCGAAGCGCAGAGGTACCTGAGCACTCCCGAAAGAGTGGAACTCGCAGCAGCTTTACACCTTTCTGAAACCCAGGTGAAAACTTGGTTTCAAAACCGACGAATGAAACATAAAAAGCAGCTAAGAAAGCTGAATACTGGCAGCAATGGAAATCAAATTTCTGGTCAACAACACTCTGGTGGACAATCAATTTCAGTTACCTCACAGACTGGTACGTCATCTTTCAATTGTAAACCAAAGTAAAGGAAGTTTAATTACTTCCAAAACAACATTTAGTTAATCCAACTACTCTTATTCGTAAAATATGCTACTGTTACTTTATTGGTTGGCACAGATACTTTTTTGTTGATGTTATTATCTTCATTGTTATCATAAAAGCTCAGGTCGGAGCATTAGCCAGAAAAATAGTTATGCTAACTAATAAAGTATAGCATTAGCATATTTTACAAGTAAAAGTAGTGTGACCATTTCTTTCAGTAAAGTACTCTTCATCTTCAACTGGTTGATGGCATCTTAATATTTGCGATTCAGTGGCTGCTATCAAAAATATTTTTATATACTGAGAAATGTGGAATTACCGACTTAAGTATTCTGATTGAATAATTTTAGGACAGATATCTGGATTATGCACAGGATCATCTAGTATATAAGCGCTATAATATACATAGATTATGAATTATATTTTTTAGGTCATCTTGCTTACTTTCATAAATCTCAATGATTTCATAGCTCATTTCATTTTTATGAGAAATTTAAGAAATGTGCCGCTTGTTGCGCACATAGAGTAGATGAAAATTTTAGCAATATTAGCTCAGTGCAGAAAAGTAGTTTTCACAACTGTTCCGCATGCATACTTCAAGCAAAGTATTACATTTCCTACAATTTTTCACACACCGCAATGGTAAATGTCAATAGTTTGGGTTATTTTGTTCGACAAAAACAATAGGTAATCGATTTGTGTTATGGAATTAAATTATGTGTGTGATATTTTTCACAATTGTTATAAAAAATATAAAATGTCACATGTAAGGTCATCACGCAATTTTGACTCGTGTTAAGATTGGAGCTCGAGCTGTAAACTTCACACTTTTCTGTAATTGTATGCTTATCTCACTTATTATACAATATGCTATTCTCTGCACTGAAAAAATGGTTGATTGATTCACCTACTCCGATTTATAAAATATGCCACTGCTACTTATATTAGTTATAACAACTACTTTTAAGTTGTTGACCTGAGTTATAAGTAATGGGTAACAGTGGCATATTTTACAAGCGAAGATATTAAGTTTAACTTACTTTTTCTTTTTAGTGATATAAAAATCTATATAAATATATATTTTTTTGTGAGGAGGACAAATGTCCAAATCTTTTATACATCCTGCAGGAGACTCACCCGGTCTTAATGAGGGCCGCCTCAATCCGTGAATAAAGTAACCTCTTACGAACATTTCTACATCCTTGGCCTTAATACTGAGCTCAATGTCTACAATCTCTACCTCTAATCCTTGAGATGAGGTACTGAGTTGACCCACGTTGCTTAACCACTTCATATAAAGCGGAGTTAAGCCGCAGTCTCTTCTTCGTGGAGCATTTAAGCTCCACCAGTAGATCCTGGGAGCGGGTCTTCCTGATTCTCTGGACAGTACTGCCTAGTTCCTCAGGTTTGACCAGGTTCTTCAGGTCCTTCAGAATCGATGTGTAGCAGACTCTTTCGGCAGGCTTAATTAACACCGCTTCTGGACGAGCACGCCTTGCCATCGACGGTTTCGTAGTCTCTGGGTTCGGCTTTGGTTCTCGGAGGTTCACATCGGCCTGAGTCTCCATTCACTCCTTTTTCTTCGTGGAGGCTCTGAGCTTTTTCTCCTCCGTCTTCTTAGCTGCAGTTTCTTGCGGGATTACGGTTGGCTCCCGTGGCCGTTTCCGCAAGGCCAGGTTACTGCTCAACACAGGTTTTGGGGCAGTCTGACTGCCCTTATCTCTGACACTCTTGACACTTTGTGCCCGAGCCTGCGCCAACTGCCTTTCCCACCTAGCATTCGAATGATCTGGGCCAGCCCTTTGTGAATTTTATATGCACGCGGATTTGCATCAATTCGGGCAGAACATACGCAATACTCTCTTTAATTGGCAGGAAAATGTTTTTATTCCTACCAAATTCATCCATCTTTTTAAGCATGTCCTCATTCCATCTGCACAGGCAGTCTTTTTGCTGCCTTGCGCCAGACCTTTAGCTCTAATCGGGATCCACCATCACCTCGAACTATCCTCCAAACAATTCCTCGCAAACACTTTAATTAATTAATTTATTTCTCTCCATATTATTCCCCTTATTATTATTCCCCTAAAAATAATACCATCAACAAAAAAAGTAATTATGCTAACGAATAAAGTAGCTGTGGTATATTTTAAAAACCGGAGTAGTAGTACTGAGAGAAAAATTCCATAATATTAATTGAAGTAGTTCAGTTGATTTTAACGATAAAAGAGAAGTTTTTTTGCGACTACTAAAAAGATGTTTCCAGCAAATTTCAGTCAGTTCAACTAAATATTCTTTCTGAAATAACAAAAAACACGTGACGATCGTATTTATTTGTTTTTTATTTATTCGATTCTTGCCATCGAAAATGTATTTTATGCTATAAATATAAAAAACTTCCATCGAAGTAAAAATTAAATGATATTTATATTTTGTAAACAATGTAATACATAATTTTCAATAATAAATTAATCACGAATGCCTAGTACAGCAGTATAAAAAATACAAATTAATCTCATGCATTTGAAAATTTTATAAAGTAAGAGGAATATTTATTTTTCATTTTATCCGAATATTACGTTAACGATCACTTATTAAATTAATCTATAACGTTTTTAACAAATATACTCTTTCATTTATATATCTTAAGTCAATTAAAACTGATAATTTCTCTATTTGAATGAAAAATTTAAATATAATTACTTTGACTTGAAGTATTGGGTTATTATGAATAATAAATCCAGTTATCTTTTCAAATGCGACTGTACTTAGAACAACAATGGAGCTCAGTTACTTTAACTAAAAAATAATGCAGTCCTGAAATACAACTATATAAATCAGTTAGTATAACTGAACTGGCGGTTTCTGTTGAATTAACTGAAAAAATCCTTCAGAATGTCCGAAAACTGCATTTGCTTCTAATGCATAGCACTTTACCAAAAAATTTCAGTCAATATTTTTGACGTAAATTTTTCTCAGTGTGAGTTTAGAATATCCACACATGCGCGGCGTCAAGTTTAGAGACATGTATTTAACGTATCAGATATCGACGTTACGTTTATAATAATTCGTTCGAAACATTGACTCAAAAATTAAAAAATTCGTCAGTAAAATATTAATTTGATTGATGAATTCAAAGAGAAAATGTAATAACACTAGTATTTCTCTCGGAATATTTTCCTTGCTTACGGTAACCAAATCTCCACTACTTTTTGCCGAGTTTGAAAATTTTTGTAGGTTCTATTTTCGCAGAAAGTCAAGAAGAAAAACTACACTAGTCATTTCTTTGACACTTATGAAGAAAGAGTATGGAACTTTTTCTCTAGGTGGAAAAATCTAAATTATAGTGTCTAATCTAAATGAAAATTATCAGCATCGGTTATATTGTGCCTGATAAGAACTTTCATATTTTATAATAAACACTAATAAATATTTGATGATTTTTGAGAGCACGCATGAGAGGGGAGTAGGTCAAAATGATTTATTGATCCTATTTATTTTCAAACTTTAAGGAGTAATTTTTTGTCGTTTTCGGATACCGCAACTTGTTCTTTGTATGTCAGGGGCGAATTAAACTGAATCAAGCTACTTTCCACAAAATTGTTGATTTCTAGGCTTCGGCCACATGTCAGCGAGCTGCGGGGGCCCTGATAGAAACAAAAATTGCTAGAGATGCGTCAAAGAGGGATACACAGCCGAGACCTGTACAAGGAAACCTGAGTGCTGCCTTTGCGCAGAAAGAAAAAAAAACCGGATGATCTTATTTCAGAAACTAGGAAGTGCGCGGCTCTTTAGGAAACAGCCCCGGACAGGAAGCTTTGAGAAATTGCGCTTGAGGAAAACAACGGGAGGGCCAAAGAAGAAAATCACTCTTGGAGTACGATATACGATAGTTTATACAGTGTATAAACGATTGTATGTGTTTATGATGCTTTGCGCGTCATTCCAGGAGTGTTTCGTAAAACTAGCAAATCGGAGAATATTTGGGGTGGGGATTTTTACGGTACTTGGACGGTAAAACTGTCTTTACAAACTGAGCCTGTGTAGTTCAGTTGGTTAGAGTAGTCGACCGGCAATCGAATGACCCAGGCTCGAATCCCGGCACAGTCGAAAGTGTCTTTTCACTGCCATGAAATTAAAAAGTTTTAAAAGATTTTTGCTAGAAAATTTACCTTATCCAAAATTGCTTTAAATACGAAGAATCGCCTACATATGCGCTATGTAATAGTTACGTAGTTAGGACAAGGAATGTTGCAGGAAGTCATGTCGGGGTCTATCAAAGATGCTATGTGGGAATTAATATTCAAACAATTCTATGGAATTTCATATATCAATTCCTACTACGGAGATTTTGTTTCCAGACTACGATGCAATGCTTTAACAGTAATGGAGTCAAGGAAAACTACATTATTCCTGCTAAAGTTGACCAATTTGACTTTTTATAAGGGTATCCGAAGGTCTTCTTATGAAATTTACACTCGAAAATCATTTTACACTGAAAATAATATTTCACCTTGATGAGCTATTCTCGAAGTTAAACTCAAAATTAGCTGCAGAAGGTAAGTCTAAGCTGCGACAGTAAATTTTTTGTCTATTGTAACAAAAAAACTAGCCGCCAAAGTTAATTTTGAGTTTAATTTTTTGAATAACTAATTCTCAGCTACTGCAGCTAATATACCAAGGGTGTTAGTTGATATTTGCCGGTTTTACTCATAGATGTCGCTAGAGATATGTATACATTTCTATGATTTGGCATCGATGTCATACTTTTCTATGGACAATAAGCTTCAAAAATACACAATTACATTCTGCCAAAATAATAGCATCATAGTTGTTTACCTCAGTGAATATGTCGAGTTTCGTTCCAAGTAAATCGCATTTGCGGCATTCGTTGCTTTTCTTATTTCATCAAAAGAAGAAAGCAGTTGAAGCTCATCGATTGCTGGTAGAAACTTATGGTGAACATGCTCCAGTGATTAGAACATGTGAGACATGGTTTCGTCCATTTAAAAGTGGAGATTTCGATTTAATAGACAATGAACATCCTGGCGCAGCGAAAAAGTTCGAAGACGAGGAATTGCAGGCGTTATTGGATGAAGACCCAACCCAATCGCAACAACAATTGGCACAAACACTAAATGTGACCCGAGGAGCAATTCGCCGGGAAAGACGCCAGGGGTAGGTAAAGTTCCAAAACCCAACACGGGGATCGACACTTTCGAAAGTCGCCAAAATCTCACGGATTAGAAGTAAGTTGTAGGAGTAAGGCCCAAACTTGTGTTGGTGAGTTCAGTTGGTATGGTACCCATTTTCCGTACTTTTGGATTTTTCCCATGGCTTTTAAACGTTGGCAAATTGCTCCTCGGGTCACATTTAGTGTCCATAAGTTTCTACCAGCAATCGATGGGCTTCAACTGCTTTTTTCTTTTGATAAAATAAGAAAACCAACGAATGCCGCAAATGCGATTTACTTGAAACGAAACTCGACATATTCACTGAGGTAAACAACTATGATGCTACAGTAAAACCCCATTTATCGCAACACCCGTTTATCGCAACTCCCGTTTATTGCAACTTGTCTCTCTCGTTTATCGCAATAAACTTTACCATTTTTTTCTCCCTCTTATTATTAGAAGGAGTGATCACGTGATTCTTAATGATAGGCGGGAATACCCCTCACTTTTAAATTTGTGATGCATATATTTATATGAATTTTCGTATATTAGGGAGATATTATGAAATATATCTTTTATATGATATGAAACTATCGTTTATGTATATATTGCTACATATTTGTGTTTTATATGTAACAGAAAAATATATAAATTTTTTACATTTCAATGTATATTATTATGACAAATTATAGCATGAATTGTGCCTAGTACAGCAATCGCTTTACTAATTGCGAATCAATTGTTTTACAAAATGCGGGAATATTTCTACTGAAAAAAATTCAATCATGCATTCGAAAATTATGAGAGAAATATGTAAGCTTTAAAGTAATTGAAATGTATTGTTTGTGCTAGTCGTTTACGTACCATCGTTCGGTTCCACGTTTTCAATCATTTATAATTGCACATATAGTGACAATAAAAAAACGCATTCCAGGTTATTGGAACACGACTGTAAACAATGACAAACGGCGAAAACGCGTGAAACTATTCGTTTAGGCGCATGTGCTGATAATCAGTTGTTCAAGCTGGTGGCAAAGAAGTGGGAACCCCTCCGTTTTTGCGATAAACGGGAGACATTTGATTGGAAGGTGTTGCGATAAACGGGGTTTTACTGTATTATTTTGGCAGAATGTAATTGTGTATTTTTGAAGGTTATTTTCCATAGAAAAATATGACATAGATGCCAAATCATAGAAATGTATACATATCTCTAGCGATATCTATAAGTAAAACCGGCAAATTTCAACTAGCACCCCTGGTATATAAATATGAAATATATATAAAAGAAAAATGTATTGAAATTAACAATTTTTTTTTTGAAATTTATTACATATTTATTGACAAATTGTTTTTAATATTCTTTCATTATCTTGATTACAATAATGAAGACATATAGAAAATGGAAACAAATTATCAATTTTGATATTTTGAAAGTTTAATATTTATACAATATAATTTTCGTTTATACAATACGGTTACAAAGTTAAAATTATTCTCTATAGGGATACAATAATAATTGCTTTTTCAAAGAATTTTACAATTCTCAGTGAAATTAAAATTAAAACAAAGTATTCCTCTTAATATATAATAATTTATTAGAAAATGTAAATGACCAGCTCCAGATCTGAAGTTATTTTATAGACTTTGGCAGTAAGATAGGCGAAAGGGCTCTTTTACGGCTACTTAACAGTTACTGTAAAGCAGCATCGTAATTATAAAGAACCATCTCTTCGATTGTCATCTTTTCAGATTATAAATCTCAAATCCAACTTTGCCAATTCTGCTTTGCTTATAAATTGTTATTTATTATTTTGTAGAAGTGTCCGACCTCGGCGAATATTCCAATGATTCTGTCATTAACGAGAATTGGCATATGTCAAAAACGTGAGGTTATGGGAGAAATTTCGAACTTACCTCTCGTTTCCATGATTGGAATTGTGCTCTCGAAACTCAATAATCATGAAAAATACGTGGCAATAAATTTAGTGCATTTTTTTACGGTATATTTTAAAATTTTTGCTGCTAATCATCAATAGACACAATCGACGAAACCTTCCACTTTCAAGGACTAACACAATATACAGTAATGTTTAGCGCGTTGTCGTTCCGGTGCTGGACATGACTGACTACTGTCTAGACAGCATTGAGTGGTTCATGTCTAGCGAGGACACAGTGATGTCTATTTTCAATTTTCGACTTCGGTCATGGACCACTCGTTTCCAGACGCTACTGAGTCATGTTTTTTTTCTCAGTGTAGTTTACAATCAAATTTTTTAAATTCAAAGAAAAATATTGATGTATTCGTACAAATAATAATGTTCTTTCATGTTATAATTCTGTAGATCTGAAAACTGAGTTAAGATTTTATTAATCCTTTGTAAAAATTCTTTCATAAGGCCTATACTTTGCACCTGCAGGTAGTTGGATTTCAGATTTATAATCTGAAAAGATGACAATCGAAGAGATGGTTCTTTATAATTACGATGCTGCTTTACAGTAACTATTAACCTTTTGTGGCACAGGAGCATCACCTGATACCACTTATTTTTTTACATATTTCCGCGATTTAAATGTAATTTTGATCCGATTATCAAACTTTTTTTTGTTATTTTACGATCCTAGGATGTTATCGAATATAAATTCATGTTCAAAAGTACCATATTTTGTGAAAATTTGTCAATTTTAACAAACAAATTCAGGAAAAAACCCGTTTTCTGAAAAGAATTCATTATGGGAGGAACTTTTAGGAATTTTGTTACGAAAATTTATGTACCAGGGTTTTTGAGATCGCTGATCACGAATCTAGTCTCAGATTTTGATAATTCAAAATGGCGGATCCAATATGGCGGCCAAAATAAAATTTTTAAAATTGATATTTTCGAAAAAATCTCTTGACTTTGCTTATTTCCGATTGTACCTCAATAAACCTGCACTTTTTAGAATCCCATTTTTGTTACTTCCACCATCTGGAACCTTCCCATTTGAATTTTTGAACTTATGGTTCAAGTTTATACTCAGCAATTCAAAAAATGTTACAATAATATTTCATTGTTAGAAACCACCTTGAATCTTATATTCTCAAATTCTGAGTTCAGATTCGCGATCAGCGACACCAAAAAACCCTCTATACCAATTTTTCAAAATAAATTTTAAAAGATTTAAGATTTTGGCTACCATCTTGGATCCGCCATTTTGAATTTCCAAAATCTGAGTTCAGATTCGTAATAAGTGACCTCAAAAACGCCTGTATGTCCGATAGTTCAGGCATGTAAATCAGGATCTGCTCCTGCGTAAGACAGGCAAGAATCTCTCCTACTTTCTAATTTCCTCCCAAACTTTCCGAATTCTTGCGACAAGTGCTCTCTGAGTCAATGGCGATAATTTCGCCGGTTTCTTATTGGGCAGCGAATTAGTTCCGTTATTTCTAACCGGATTTTAGCTCTTCCAATTTTCGATAAATAGAACGAAGTTATCTAGTAACGTGTAGCTCGAATAACTTCGAAAAATAGCTTTTCCTTGTAATGTTGTAATATATCGAAGAGAATATTTTGCCAATTATTCCGAGTATACCATTTTTTCAAGAACACAAAAAAAGCCTGAAATATTCATGTGCAGGAAATAATAGTTGCCAGCAATGATCAGACGCAAAAAAGGATAGAAATAGCAGTAGGGTGAAATAAGCAATCAGAAAAATCATAAATAAATCAGCAGGAAATATACATAATAATTCTCATACCATGTGTCGAAGAAAATCAAAATAAAGCAATAAATAATACTCTATCAGATTATATCAAATAAAGTAGTAAATACCATTAATGATAAATAATTAGCAATACCCTAGCATAGCAATTGCAGCGGAATCATATCAGTGCATAATCAGTGCAAGGCATGATGTAGATTCTCATAATACAAAATAACAAATGTAAATAAAAAAACATTCTAATATCATCGAAAATCTACTCTCTGTTCCCAATATTTCCGAAGACTCAGAGGTCTATTGAATCATTAACCGCGAATTTTACTCACATGTCTATTTAAAATTCACGATTTATCAATTCTAATCTTAAATCCCGTTTCCAAGTAAACTAATAACAATCAGAAAGTAATCTTTTAAAAATCCGTTCTTTACTTTATGAAATTTCAAAATTCTCTTAAGATTGTTTTCTTCCGTTCATACGAAACTCTTTTCAAAACAATCTTAAAATCCCGATCTACATAACCAGTAAAAACGAATTTTTAAAATTTTAAATTAATTACCGGAACAGAGAAAAGGAAAAAAATTTATATCAAGAATATTTTTAAAATTTCGGTTCCGAAATTAAATTTCAAAATTTTCTTCAGACCAATACCCCCCCCCCCCCCCCCACCCTCCTTATCTCCCTCACCTTTCTTTCTCAGATTCATTAATTCTAAAGGTCTTTCAAAACTCCAAATTTCACAAAAAAAATCTGATTAAAAATTTTTAATTCATTGTAATTTTATTTCTTCTAATTTTAATTAAATTCTGGCCACTGTTGTACGGGAAAAATAATCAAATCTAGCGCGTCACCACCCGAGAGAGCACGAATTTGCGGCCAAAAGTGCAAAATTGTAAATTGAAAGAAACACATGTATCTTAATGACCGCGAGAGAGAAAAAAATAAATATAGAAAAGTATGAATAGAGAAAAGCACTCGCGAACACTTAAGAGAGGCGAAGTGGTCTCGGCGTGTGTGATAGACGCCATACAGCGTTTAAACCAATATGCCAATCTGCTCGGAATTTCCGGACCACATGCCCAGAGGGAATAAATTTACAAAAACTTACGCCACCTATATCATCTCGTCGGGTTCCGGATTATATTTCAAAACAAACTCTCCTACCATTTTGATATCATCGATCTATTGTAGTAGATGTAAGAAAAATTCTTCCTTTTGTGGCACTTTACTCAAAGAGTGGCAGAACGTGAGTAAACAAAGAAGACGCGACGCCGCCAAAATTCCTGACCTGCCCCACGAATTGATCGCTTGATCTAATCGCGAACCCAGAAGTAGGGCACATTTCACGTTTATAATGGACGACTAGACAACTCCTGCCCAGTATAATAATCTCCCTCAGCAAATATTTCTGTTAACACGCGGTTCTCTCTAAGACTGCGAATAGTGTGTGTTTTTTCATGAAAAGTGTTCTTTATGTAAAGTGACTTATATGGGAAAAACGGGCAGACTTCTTAATACTAGAGCAGAAGAACACAAAAAGAATCTTGGGAGAAAGTGTAATTATAATAATGTTTTGTCTGATCATAAAAAGGAATACGCTGATCATGACTTTGACTGGAACAATGTAGAGATTTTACACTCGGAAAGTAATAAGAGAAAAAAAGAATTTATTGAAATGTTATATATAAAAAGAGAGGGAACATATTCTATACATTGAACTTTTTTTAAATTTCTAAACTACACACATTCAGACATGGATACAAATCTAAACGCTCAAGTTAGCATTGTTATGAATAACCTTTGTTATATTATGTATAATAATATAACAAAAGCATACAACATATGTATATACATACATACACATACATATACACAATATATATATATCTATAATATATATATATATATATATATTATAGATCACACACATACACATATGCCGTAAGAATCTTATTTATCATTATAAACAATCTTTTCCCCTTGTATGGAGATTGTTGTTTTAATTTTGAGTTTCCTAATATGTTTAGGTCCTTAAGCCGAACCCTTTACCTGCCTCTGCTGAGCGTGCAAAAGCGCTCAGGTTATGAGAACCATGAATGACCTATTTATTTATCGTTTATTTGAGTCTTGCGTAAAATACCTCGCTTGGGTGATAATAAAATATTTTTATGAAATTACAACTTATTATAATTTTTAATATTTTATTCACGGATTCGGGTTTAAATTAGTCTAACTTTTCCTCCGCCTTCCTGTTACATTGCCTGCAAGCTTTGTGCTGGTAATCGGATAGCTGCCTTCGATGTGGAAGCATTGATTTGTGCGGTTCTGTTCTTTGGAGCAGGTGTATTCGTGGTGGTGGTGCATCGTCGCTCTATTCTGAATTCATCTGAATGGGAATCAGCTGTTTGATTTCCCGCTGGTTCCTCAGCCAAACGAATAGCTGGTTGATCCTCGGCTTTACCCTTTCGTTGTAGGCTAAGACTCCAATTTGTCTCTGCCGTCATCAGTTTGGCACGACCAAAGTAGGTTATTAAACCTATGGAGAGGAGTCCTATCCTGACATAGGAGCCGTGGGTGAGAATGGTCTGTTTGGTTCTTCTTTGTTCTTGAAAACTGATTTCTTTGAGCTGGTCTTCAAGTGTGTTCAAAGTGTCGTCAGTATCTTCAAACCAGCTTTCTTCAGCCGGAGTGTCTTCGGGCCTTTTCTTTGAAGTTGGGGTTACTGTCAAAAGTTGCTTGTTCTGAAGCAGGACCGGTAATAACTCGGATAGTTTCAGATGGAGGTACGGCTCGTAGGTAACCACAAAAACCTGTGCTCTTGAGCCTGGTGATGGAAGGCCCTTATGTAGCATCCTGGGGCAATCTGCATGATACCCACTCCGTTTAGCTGTATTTTTGAAGTTCTTCTGGCTGGACGAGTTATTTCAGCTGCAGTTCTCGTCAGGAAAGAGTAGATCCAGCCGCCTAGAGTCTCCAGAAGCTTAAAGAAGGGACGTTTCCTGTAGGACACCTGGACTTCGCATAGTCGGAACGACTCGGCCGTATGATTGTTCAACAGGGAGCTCTCACAGGATGCATAAGTACTGGTAGGTTCTCAGGACACATGTAGAACCCTCTTAGTTCCTTGCACTGGTCCATTCCCTTTTCCTTTAACAGGAGATAAGTCCGTTGCGAGTCCGCCATAGCTAAGTGTGAAAATTCGGAGCGGACAAATGCTCTTCCCGAACCATTTTTCATGACAGATTGGATCACCGGTACGGAATGTAGTCCGTACAGATTGTAGTCGGTTTTTTCTAACAGAGGAACATCCAAACATACCCTGAGCGTTTTATTCCTGCAGGAAATTGTCGTAGTTGCTGCCTGTGCCAGGTCCTCAACGTTTATTTTGGGCCCTGGAACCGGAAAGGCAAATGCGGGAGCGTGATCTTGAACGTCCTGATATATTGGTTGCAATTGTTCTGTAGTCAGCAATGAGGGATGCAACTGGCCTTGATGGGCGTAATGGATGATTTCTAGCAACCAATCGGCCTCTCGAAGATGCTCATCGAGTCCTGCCTCCAGGACGTGAAGTGTGTTCGGAAGTGCCCGAGAGTATTCCAGTTTTACTACAAAAGAGGACATCTCATAAATGCCTTTCTGGATCTCGATGAGCTGGTGTTTCAATTCTTTCTGACGTTCTTCATAGATGTTGAATCGTCCTTGTATTTCCTCGAATTGTGCTCGTACTACGTGAGTCTGTTTCCCTACCAGGTGTGATAGATTAGCAGCCACCTGGTTGAGGTTAGTAATTTCATCCTCGATTTGCTGACCATCGTCGTATGTGAGAAGGCCAGCGACGGGGCCGATGATGCTTCCCAGGAATCGCAGCATTAGGATAGTTCTTCATCTCCTTAGACCCTGGAGCAAATGTGCTGGTAATTGGGCATCGATTCGTCGGTTTAATTTTTCTCTCCCATAGGTTATTTCCCGATGTAATTTGTAGGCAGCTTCCCATTTACTTTCCAGGTGGAAACTTTTTATTAGCTGTTGACATTCAGCTCCCAGCATTGGTCGGCACATCGTGGTGAGCGCAGTTAGCCGTGATATATACGCCTCCAATCCAAGGCATAGCTTCTGAGTCTCCAGGAAGGTGGTGATCCTCCAGGTGGAATCTCTGCGCCTCATTTCGCCCTAGTATTCGTAGTAGAGGCTGGCACTGGCCTCAAAAGGCAGTATCCGGTAGGTCTCGGTCCCTTGGCTGGTGGTGTTTTTGAACATGGCACTTGCCGCCAGAAATAGTAATGGAATGGTAGTGGCTTCCATTATGTTACCTGTAAAATTTTATTATCGTTAGTCATAGTTCTAGTATGGGAAGTTGGGCACAAGTTGCCAGGGTTGATCCAAGGGGAGGTCCCCTTTATATATATGTATGTATATATTCATTATATTTTAATTTTGTTGTTGTTATTTTTCCTTGGGGACATGTCCTCAACTTCAGCGCCTGGTTATGGTGCACACCAGCAAACCTCTGATACTTTATCCATGAAAGATCAGGAGCTTGTCGGCGTGCTTCATGCTGCGCTCTCCGAACTTGTCCTCCAGGATTACGTTATTGTTTTCGGTAAAACCTACAATGGTGAACGGTCCTTCTCTCCTGCTGTCGAATTTCCCTTCCCTAACTTCTTTTATTGCGTAGATTTGGTCACCTACTTTACCCTTCAAGAATTGAGATTTGCGATCATAGAATTCCTTTGGGCGCTGTTTGGCCCTGACTAAATTCCGTGCCGCGATTTTCTGTATTTCCGATATTCGGACTATCAAGTCACGCAAGTAGGAGCCGTAGGTTTCCAGTTCCTCGTCCTGGGGAAAGGAACTGGGAGTCCTGGCTAACCACCCAAACACAAGCTCATAGGGTGTAAAATTGGTCGCCTCGTGAACCGAGGTATTATAGGCGAACATTGCGAATGGGAACAGACGATCCGGGTCGTGTAGTCGTTCGCATAATGTTTGATATAATCAGTAAGTACAATATAACTTCTTTCCAATGATCCATTGGTCTGAGGTAGATAGCCCGAAGTCGTCAGCTGTTTGACATTGAACAGCGCTTCCAATTTCTTCATTAGTTTGCTCACAAAACTTCCTCCTCTGTCCGTAAGTATGGCTCTAGGAGCGCCATATTGTGAAAAAAGGGTCGTCGCGACGGCGTGTGCGATGGTGGTGGTCTTGAGGTTTGGTATAGGGACCGCAATGCAGTACTTGCTGTAGTTGTCCTGCATCGTGAGAGTGTGGCGATTTCCGTTAGGGGTAGTTGGTAATTTACCCACTGTATCGAGAGACACTTTGTCGAACGGTTCGGCCGGAGTGTCGGTAATGAGCATGGGATCCCGGGTTCGAGCCTGCACGAGAATTTGTTCAACACAGCTCTTACAACCTCGAATAAATTCCGTGATTTGATCTCTCAGCCTGGGCTAGGTGTATCGCTCCCTAATTCTCCTGTAGGTTTTGGTTATGCCCTTGTGGCCTTCTATGATGCTGCAGTGGTATTCTTCGATTATCTTGGGCCTCATTTCAGGAGGTGGAACCTGAATCTTCCCGTGGCAAAGTGTGACAGTTATGTCACCACCCCGGAATATTTCAGACAGAATGTCTGTCATTTTGTTCTGAGGCAAAGAGCCCAGGAGGTCTCCTGAATTTGCCATATGCAGTGTTGTTTGCTTGTTATGTCTAAAGGCCAGCTGGAGATTTTTAGCCCCTGAGTCACATCCTTCCAGTCAATTTCGTCGAAGTGTCGTTTCTTCACTACGATCAAGTAGGTCTTGTGTTGTCCGTGCGAAGTGACCAGGACTTGCCCCTTTTTGGGTCAGCTTTCCCAGGTGTCTTGGAGGTCAAGACGCTCGTTGGCCACAAGCAGCTTTGCAATAGCGTTTGTGGGCTCACAGTCTTCAGAAAGAAAATGCGCGTAGTTGTGTCGTCGGTAAGTCGGTGGTTCTGTCTACTCGTGCTTAATTTTGTGCACCTCCGTGCAATTCAGAAGAGGTTTCTGCATTTCTGGCTTTTCTTCCAAGGAAGGGGGTGACGGTGGATAGCAACATCGATCAAAGAGCTAGAAAATTGGAGCCAACGGTGGTCGTTTCGGACGTCTCCGACGCTGTAGTCGCCGTGGTCTAAGGTCCATACCTCTTCTTGTTGGGCTCTTGTTCGTATCCGTTCCTTCCTCTTCCTCCGTGATTGGGAATGGTGTCGACCTCGCGTCTGGGGCTGCAGACTGAGCTGGCGTTGGGAGTAATGATCTCCTTAAGGTTGCCTTCCTATTATTAGGAACTCGATATCCTCCGGGAGATCCTTGAATCTCACCATGCGTTTCCTTTCCACACCGGCATATCTTGGTTGAAGCCCAGGTGACCAAGATTCTTTCCCTACACTTCCTTCTTCCAGACTTTGAAGTGGGTTGGAGAGGGCTTCCTCCACCTGGTCTGGTTTGGCAGATGATCCAGACATCCTTTATTCATATTGTTCTAAGAAGTCCTGAACCCTTTTGGGGAAGGCGTCATCGTCGAACTTCGCACAGGGGTCAAGGGCCTTCAGATTTCCCAATAGTTCTTCGTCTTCCTCACCTTCTGACGCATGGGTACAAACCGGGACGTTCTTCGTGTCCATGCCCTCATGATCCCAGTAGATTGAGTCAGGGTTGGATATGTCTAGTCCCTTCCTCTCTACAGATTTCTCGAATTGAGAGAATGATTTTTGTAGATCCCTTCTAAGGGTTTCCTTATCAAATTCTTCATTGCTACTGTTCTCGTCACTGTCTATAGGCAAGGGCGGAGCGTCAACAATTGTCTTCAATGGTCCACTAGGGTTGTCAGCGTCTTCTTCAGAGTCAGAACTGAACATTGCTCTTCCTTCGATCCCTTCACGCGTAAGCCTGTCGGCTGCCTCGTTGCCTTCAATGCCGTTATGCCCTGGGACATGGTTCCAGATTACCTTGATTGGCTCAAGTGCCTTTTTTAATTTCTCAAATTCGTTTCGGTTTTTAACTGGTTTGTTTTCAGCTGTTTTCCGGTCATTCTTTTCCCACGTTGGGATCCATTCCGTCGCTCTGCTGACTAGATATTTGGAGTTAGTGTTAATTCTTAATTTCTTTATTCCAGCATCCTGAGCCCTTTGAGCGGCCTCGACAGCGGCCTCGATTTCAACAGCGCTATTATTCTGCCGACCCCGGGCCGGCCGAGAGACATTCAACGGGTCGTCTGGGCCAAAACAGACCCCGATGCTAGCCCTGGGTTCACCTCTCCCGTTGTAGCTGCAGGCGTCGTTGACGAAAACGTCTACATAGGGTTCCTGGAGGGGAGGGGACCAATGATTCGCTGTTCGGACGCATGGAGGCGCACTCCTTGGTGGAGAACCGTCCGTCGCGCCACCTGTGCGCAATTTCAGGCTTGGGAGAACGCTGTGTGACTTCCTGTACACAGGAGGGTCTGAATCTTGGCTGTTGTCATCGCTGAAAGATTGTTCGCACTCATAGAAAGAATCATGGCTATTCGTGGGCGTTCTCGGGAGTCCCGTTGTTCCTCGACACCGTGAGAGCTGGTTCGCGAAGCAACTTTCGGTCAGGCTCGGGCCTATCCGACCTACCGGGGGCGCGTAGGTTTCATCCAAGCTTACCTTCGGTACCGTGGCAGAAGAATTAGGTGGTCTCCCCCTTCGTTACGCCGTCTGATTGCCTTCCTCCGGCAGGATGGTGGTAATGGTTTTGGATTTAGTTGGTTTGAATATAGCGGACCTGGTAACTGGCCTTGACCTTTCCGCCTCAGCCTTGTTGCGGATCACTAACACCTTTTTGTAAGTCCTAGTTGGAATGTGTCCGTTTGCCCTAGCAGTTTCAGGATTTACTGCCTTTTGGGCGGGGAATGGGATTCACTCATTCCGTCAGGGTCATCGGAATCTTCACTGGTTTCGGTTGAGTTTGCCAAATCCGTTTCTGTGGTTGGATTTCCAAATAGAGCCTCAACACCTCTGTTTAATTTCCCCTGTTTGTACTCGAACTTATACTGGTAATCCTGGAACCTTAGTCTCAACCGTAGAAGACGTGCTCCAGGGTTATTAACAAATGTTAACCAGTGGATAGGTTCGTAGTCGCAAGCCAAAATAAATTCTCGGCTGTATAGGTAGGGGCGGAAGTTCATAACCGTGTACAATACGGCAAGGCACTCTTTCTTGGCCTCAGGATACCTTTGCTCGCAAGTGTTCATTGTTTTCGAGAAGTACGCCACGGGCATATCTACTCCGTCTTTCATTTGGGTCAATATTGCTCGGACCGCGTAATGGGAGGCATCCGTGGTTAGTTTGAATGTCTTCTGAAAATCTGGGTATAAGAGAATAGGCAAAGTCTTCTGAAGCTTATTTTTTGGCTGTTTCTTCATTCCCATTTGACGTCCTTTTTGAGTAGGTTGGAGAGTGGTTTCGCCAATTCCGCCTGATCTTGGATGAATCTTCGGTAGTACCCAGAGAGCCCCAGGAACTGTCGGATTGCTCGCACGGTAGTGGGTCTGGGAAATTTCCTAATCGCGTTAATTTTAGCTGGGTGAGGTTTTACCCCTTCACGCCCGATGATGTGCCCTAGGTAGGCGACTTCAGTTCGTAAAAAGTCGCACTGGTTGCAGTTTCAGATTAGCACTCCGCAGACGATCAAAAAGTCTTCTTGCCTTTCTATCATGTTTCTCGCCATTCGAGTAGAAGATGTCAGCATAGTCTTCCGCCCAGCTGAAGACATAGTCATTTTCTTCAGGCGACAGATGTGACACATGTAAACTTTGTATCACTCTCTTCACGCGATCGGAATGACTTCCTCCCAGCTGTTCCTGAAGATATTCAGGCAGGTCTTCTGTCTCCGATTCCGAGAATTTTTCACCGGGAAATCTGCAGAAATCAAAGGGGATGATTTCTTGTAGTGGGAAATTAAATTCTATGTCCTGTTCTGTGGTGTTTATGGTCAAGAAGTGGCACTTGCTATCTCGAGCGGTGACGGCTGCTTCACCTATGTACAAGCCTTCTGGGGTATCAATCCTTGGCAGGTACCCTTGATGGATTCCCGAATTGGACAATGGGTTGCCTGGTTCTTGCTTTGATTTTTAAGTTCCTGGCGAAAGGCTTGATTTCCGATTTAAGGGCTTTGTTGGCTTCCTGTGATTCCGCGTCAACAAATGGAATCGGCGTGATAGGGTTGGATACGGTGACTAGAGTATTATACCTAAATGAAATTTGTGCGTTATCCTGCCGTAGGTATTGGTCGTCCTAAGATGCCTAACTATGCCGATTGTTTTCACAGGATCGTTAGTTATGCCGGTGATAAGGATCGAATGCAGGGGTTCGATAATCATATCCTGGCGTAAAGCGTGAAGTTTCACAAGATTCACGTCAAAACCTGGTTTGACTAGGAAGGTTACCCTAGGACCTCGGAATTCGGATGCAGTTAGTTCAACTACTGGTGAGTCTTCTTAGCTGCGTCCCGTTCGAAGGACGCTACGGAGTTCTCCTGGAAGTGGACGAACTTGGGACACTTTTGTGTAGCTGAGTGACTCGTTACAGCTTCCGAGTGACGAGTCGATTGGGAGTTTAAAGCTCCTGATGGTCCTGGAGAGGCTGGCCGGGGAGCTTCCTACAATTTTGCTTTGCCCTTGCCACAACGAGTTGCCGGGTGCTTTTTGACCCTTTTCGACTGGTGGACATTGCATCATGGGGGTGAGGAGGATAAGGGTAGTAGGGTGGATATGGGTAGTTCAATGGGTATTAAGGAAAGGAATACGGATATTGAGACTGATAATTAGGTTGATAAGGAGGGTAGGGCAAATGGTATTGACTGTACATGGATGTGTACATTGGGGCCTGGTTTGTTGGAGTGCTAGGTCCTGTCATTGTTAGAGTTATGCTTCCCATTGAACTTGGCCTCTCGGATTTTACCTGCTTCTCCGAATGTTCCATTTGCTTCGAGAAGCGGCTTGGTGAGCCTTGCCGCTCTGACGAAAATTCTCTGGGCCGCGCAATATGATAGGATGACACGGCGTTTCTAGCTTCCTCCGTATACGTCTGTCGTACTTTGGCATGCAGGGCGTGTTCAAATGCCTCGCTAAGATCTTTTGGGTTGCGGATGTCGACAAAAATTGATATATCATCTGGTAGGCCCCTGAAACAGGCGTCTAAAGCACAGTCGATCACTGGCTTCATTATAATGGCGCTTTCCTTGGTGTGTCCATACATGCCTGCATATTCCTCTTCTATCGCGTGCCTAGCGCCACTCAAAAGGCCTTGTACACGATCGTTATAATCACTCACGGTTTCCGATTTTTTCATCCGGAGGTTAACGATAGATTCGAAGTACCATTGGTACTTTTTTGTCGGCGCGAATCTTTTCTTCAGGTACGCTATTAGGTCCTTTACCCCAGAGAACTGTTTGTCGCGGACGCTTTCGCGTGCTACACCTTTGAGCTTGGCTAGCACGGCGTTGATGAAACCGAGTTCCGTAACGTCGGTTACAAATACTGCTCCGTTTGCGACATCCTGTAAGGATTCCTTTAGGGGCGGGTTTTTACTGTCGAATTGAGGGATATGGTATGTACTGTGCTGCAGAGTTATACATTCCAACACCGACGCTATTGCCGCGCTCGTATTTAAATTAAGATAGGACGCGGGGGTTGGAATATTCGCTGTGTCTCCGGTTAATGAATCCGAGACACTTTGGTTTAGGGGTATTCTAGTATCCTGGTCGGGATCCGTATCCAAGTTGTTTCGACAGTGGTCATTCCAATGTTGGGGCGGGTTCCGATCTACGTTTCTAGGCATGTTGTTGTAATGCTAGCAAGATCTACAATAGGAGAGGAGACAAAATGTTATGAGGTCGGCGTGTATCGTAGACCACCCCGGAATATTGTGACGCTTAATATATAAATATATGTACAAACATGTGACACAATAGCTTATGTTATATACCTTGATTTCTAAAATAGAGTTAGGCGCTATATTAGGGAGGGTCCGCCAACCTGCACAGGTTACGCGTGGCTTATCTGAGTTTATACCGGTTGCGTATGCCAATTCCGAGACACATCTGAGTTATTTGTATGCAGTTTATAGATTATAAGTGAAAGTCGTAGAGCCGTTGTTGGCTCAGCTGTGCAGGGTTGTACCACACTCTAATATGGCGCGCCTATTACACCTTAAACGAGAAGCAAAATCTTGTAATCGAGTTTCGAAAACAAAGTTGTAAAATTAGATTAGTGTTAGGCTTTAGGTTTTTACTTTTTTAAATGTGGCTTAGAATTCAGAGTCACTAATCAGTATGCTTCTGTCGATAAACTCTAGGCTCTGAGGAACTATTGTTTCTGCGTCACTTGGTACTTCTGTTTCCGAATCTGAGGATAAGTTCATTATGGACCACTCGGACTCTGAAGCTAGGTCTATGAAATGTAGTCCTGATTCTAGATTTGAATGTTTTGAAAATTGAGGTTCGCAGGGCTTTTAGCCTGGTCTTTTAACTAGAGGTTTGTATTCGTACACTTGTCTGAATTTGAGAGACGTGGCTGGAGCCTGTAACGAATCAACCTTTTCAGTCGTTTTCTTCTGAATTGTACTTTCTGCTTGTTCCAGAAGAGATTCGAAAAGACTTAAAAATTCGTCAAAACTTTTAATTTCGCGAATCTGGTCCGAATTTTCAGGTATAATTGACTGCGTTACCTGCTCTTGAAATTCTGCGAATTGCTTTCTTCGGCGCAAGTCTCTTCCTCCTCTAGGGCGTTTTCGGCGAGAGATGTCAATGGCCACCGGCAGATGCGACATGAGGTTAGTAGGAAAAAGTGAAGGAATTTTCTCTCTTTTTTCCTTACGAATAGAAATGTAGCCGAAAATTGTATATTAGACTGGGTTTTAAATGAGTTTTTGATTGCCCTAAACGCATAAAAGAAAAAGGAAATAACCCGAGTTCAAATAATTGTCCCGAGACGAAGACCAGTCAAGGTTTGAATCTCGACACAATTAAAGCAGTCAGATTAGTAAGGCTAGGCTCAAGCACAAACTCCTTACTCAGTATGTGATGGGGTTGATAGAGTGTTTTGTGTGATTTCAATTCCTTCGGCGGACTATCGCGGGAATAGAATTGAAACTGTCGAAATTGGCACCCCCTGCGAGATTATCGTGGTGGTTCACCTATTTCGCTCAATTTAAGGATCTTATCAGGACTGGATTACGGGTAGTGGTTCTTCTATGCGTTAGTTGAATCGTAACATGATCTTCACACACAGGCTAAATTTTAAGAGCAAAAAAATCCTAATTAATTTTGATTAGTGAAAGGAAATAAAAATGTAGTGAATAAAATAAAGCTGATGTTAAGTCACACAAGTTAGCCTCAAGGTCAAACCCTTGTTTGACTTGATTGCCTTTATTTTATTCTAGGATAAGGTACTAAAACTACGAGGGTGAAAATTGCAAATAAAATAAAGCCGATTGCTAAGTCACACAAGTTGGCCTCAAGGTCAAACCCTTGAGTGACTTGATTGCTTTTATTTTATTTTAAAATGAAGTATGAATTATGTAACGAAAATCGAATTATAGCTGATATGCTTAAGTAGTATGAAAGATTTCGAATAAAACAAGGTTAAATATTAGTCACACAAGTTAGCCTCAAGGTCAAACAGTTGAGTGACTTTTTAACTTGTATTTTATTTTGAATGTGATGAGCAACAAATGACGTATGAGGATTTGGATAAATTTAGAAGAAAAAAATTCTAAAATGCCACAAAGTTTTAATTTTGACTCCAGATCACTTTAGGATAATTTGGTGGTCAATAAGTGACTAATCAGAATGATTAGAATTATTATGACAATAATTGATAATTAATTTATTAAACAATAATCAATAATTAATTATCAATAATTAAACATTAATTAATAATTAATTCATAATTATTAATCAATAAACCAATTTAAATTAAATTAAATTTAAATTAACACGTTGGTAGCAAAATATAAAAATGAATAGTCACTTGGCAATAAACTATAAATAAATTATTCAGTATGACAAGTAGTCACCAGGTATAAAAATAGAAATATCAAATGCAGTGATTTCTCTACCGACACTCACGATTTTTTTACTTATTTTAATGTATTTTCATGTTTATCCCGTACAAAGAATGGCATTATGAGTTAAGACGAATTTTCTAAGTCCATTCTTAGTCCGTCTTTGTGGAATATTATTGGAATTCCATGAGCTGGAGTTATAATTTTTTTTTTCACAAGAATATCCCGTGAAAAAGTTTCAGTTTCATCGTCAGACAGGTCACGTGATTAGATGCACTAGTGCCACGAGTGAGCAATTTTCGAAACCGCACTTCGATCTTTGATAGTATCAAATATCGATTTCACTCATCATTCGTTATAACGGTAGGGTATGATTTGGACCCCATATCGATTGTCCAAAGCATAAATTCTCCGACGCGCGGTGAACTTCATGCTGGAAATTCTACAAATTTTTAGGCGCGCATTGTGATGTACAAGAAAGGCGAGAAAGGCTAGAGTTCAAAATTTCTCGGACATTTAAAATCTTATTTTTTTCTTTGTTATTTTAAGACAACTTGAGAATTTACAGAGAATTTAACGGAATTTTATCTTCACCAATAGTTTCTTTATCATTCAACCTTATAATATTGTAAATTTATTCCCAAACACTATGAATTGCAATAGTGAAGGTTTCATAAAAATAAACTACGAAAAATGTCAAGTTTTATCGGAATTCAATATCAAAAAAAAATTTTTATAGCCACTATATTAAATTCAAACATAAAGAACAAGTAATTCAAGTTTTCTTCGCACAAATTACGCTTTGACTTAAATAATTGTTTGAAAGTTTCGGGACAGTTAATGCATTTTTTTAAGTGCTCTATTTGTCGAGTGGCATGCTTCCTGTACACCTGATCACAGTATTTGCACTTGAAAGAAGCTTTATTTTGTTTTTCAATAATTTAAAAAAAAATACCAAACTATATTCTTTTTTTCCCATTTTTATTGCGCACGTTACATGAACTTCCAGAACAAAGCATTTATCAAAAATAATTGAAAGCTTGAACCGTTAGCGAAAAATATTTTTAAATTCTCATAAATTCTCGAAGAGCACATTGATCAGAGAAATTCTCAATCATATTCCCGTGCTCCCAGACATATTCTCGGTCACATAAACTCTTTAGAACTCTAAGAAAGGCATACGGTTATCAAAATGCAGATAAATGTCGGTAATAAGTGAAGATATTCGTGATATAAATTAACAGATGGAGCTACATGTAAGTTTAGTGGGAAAATTCAAAAAATTAATTTCTCTGAACAAACAAAACAGGCAATTTTGCATGAAATGTGATTGAAGAAAATAAAGTTACAAAAAAATAAACAGGAGATGTATTTTTAGGTTCTATTTTGCGTTTTCATCAATTTCATTCCAAAAAGTAAATTTCTTGATGAAAAACAGTCAAATGCTGAATCAATTCCATAAAAGGGATTTTTTAGGTTACGCTTTTAATTTTAGTTTGAAATTTGTGTTTTTATCGATTGGAAAGGTCAAGTGCTACATCAGATACACAAAACATATACTTGTAGGTCATGTTTTATAGTTTCATTCGGAAATGCATTTCTATGGATAAAAACGGTCAAGCGTTACGCATAATGTACGAAGGATGTGGTTTTAGGTTATGTTATGAACATTCCCTCTGGAATGCACAAATGCAGATAAACGATGATATAGTTTCTTAAAGAAATATCTCAAAGATTGCCTTATAGACAATGTTATTCATTTTTCGACGGAAACGTGTTCTTATTGATTTAAATGGTTAAGTGCGACACTCGATAGACGAAAGATATACTTGTAGGTTATATTTTCCACTTTCATTTAGAATCGTACTTTTATGGATTGACTCGATCAAGCGTGTCACAGAATGTATTAAGGATGCGTTTTAAGTTTATTTTATGAATTTTCGGTCTGAAATGCATAGTTCTCTGTAAAAAATGATAAAGTTTTTGGAAAACATCTTCTACATGACATTCATTTTGAATCAAGATACATGAATGAAAATGAATGCATTCCTTTTAATTCAACTCCACTTCACTCAATCAGTAGTTCAAATTATATATATGTTAAAAGAAAAATTGTCTCATCAAGAAACCGCTAAGGACTTGAAGGGCCAGCGTCGAACGGTAAATGTATAAAAATAAATCTAGGCTACATAGCATTGCTTTTTCAAGATCAAGAATTTTTCATGCAAAAGTAATGCGTGAGTAATTACCAATAGCAAAAATTTAGTCACATCGCTTGCAGAACTTCGCCTTTTTTCTGATTTCAAAACCTTTGTAAGCAGAAAAAAGGTCCGAAGTGACAGAAAAAAAATGCATGATATTCTGGGCAACGCGGAAGTAATGCGAGAGTAATTATAAATAGCAAAAATTTAGTCACATCGCTTGACGAACTTAGCCTTTTTTCTGATTTTACAACCTGCGCAAGCAGAAAAAAGGCCCAAAGTCACAGACAAAAATTGCATGATATTCTGGGCAATTCACAAGAAAAAAGATATCATCGAAACAGAAATCATTACATTTTCACCTTTATTTTATTTAACAATATTCGTGAGAAAAATTAAAGGATCGAACTTTCAGATTAACATCGCGGGGCGTTAAACCTTAGCCTTTAGTTAAAACATTGAAAATGTTATATGAGGGGGGGGGGGTAATATTATACTATAAAATACACTATATTGATACAGTATCAATAATACAAAACGATTGATAATTAATAATTATTAAATTAAATTAATAAAATATAATTACATATAATTATAAGTAATAATATTAACTACAATTATATTTAATCAATATAATTAAATTCATAAATAATAATAATTAATCATCAATAATATATACCGTGTATATCATACGAAAAATAATTTGGAAAAGTAATTTGGAATAAAATTGATGTTCAAAATTTAGTCTTTCTGCTAAAGAGTATGAAGGCTTAAATTTCAGAATCAACCTTTTGCTGAAAAGCATAAAGGGGAATTCTCAAGAACACAAGTTCAGGAAAATAAAATAATTTCCGTTTTCCAATTAATGCTTTCTGCTGAAGAGCATAAAAGAGCATAAAAGACAAGAGTTTGAATTTCAGAATTAACTTTCTGCTAAAGAGCACAAAAGCGAATTCTCAAAACTCAATTTTATTCATTTTTGGAGAGGAAGGATTATTTAAATAGAGAAGTTTCAATCCCTTCGGCGGACTATCGCGGGAATAGAATTGAAACTGCCGAAATTGGCACCCCCTGCGGGATTATCGCGGTGGTTCACCTATTTCGCTCAATTTAAGGATCTTTCAGAATTGGATTAAGGGTAGTGGTGTTTGATATTTCTATCAATAATCAATATTATAATATATATATTATATCATAACATTACATTAATATATATGAAACCATGCCAAAATTAAATTTTAAGAAAAGTTTTGAAGTTCCAAACATGAGAAAAAGAAGAAAATGTCAGAACTAATTAAATTTGAAATTTCGGAAAAAATTGTAATTTTTTCTTTTTCTTGAAACTAATATGGGTAGTAAAATTATAAGAAAATTTTGAAAAGTAAATGTCTGCTAGTAACAGAGAGTTACTAGTAAACGTAGCCGGTGGAGAATAGCGCGAAAGACCGATATCCCACCGCTGCCACCAACAGTTTGTTACGTACATGTGGTAGGGATAAATAAATAATTAAATATTATAAACAATAAAGTAATATTTATTTAAAAGATGAAGAAGTGTACGTGGAGGCTTACGAACTAAAACTAGTCACTCTTGTTCATTTTTCACCGGTTGCACGTGGTTGCAACTAACACACACTCACGAATTCTCGACACTTTTGCCTTATTAATTTTATAAAAATTAAAAGATGGATGGTTTCGAACCAGAAAGATAACAGTACTTTTAAATTGTGTTTTTTCTCCACTTTTAATCGTTTATAACCTTAATGTAACCTGTGAACGGCTTTCGCCAGAGGAAAGATTTTAGAAGTATTTACGTCCGCCCAAGTACAGTCCCCAATTTGTGGCCCTGGGTAGGTTTTTTTACGAATCTAGGTCAACTATCCACGTGATAGGACGTACTTGTCTCGAACCGCGGACGGGCGAATGCAAAGAGCTCGTCAGACTGCGTTTTTGATTTCAAATTTATTAAAATTTATGGAGTTGTATCGATGTCATACAGGTGGGGAATTGTGATGACTTGGAATTATTTCTATGTGGCGTGATTTCTGTAAAGAGGAATTTTTGCTGAGGAAAAATTTGGAAATATTAAAGACCTAAATACTTGGTAGTTTTGAAATTCTTCATGTCTTTTGCCAAGTGAGAATTTTTTCGACTTGGCATTTTATTAGTTCATGATAATTTCTGGATTATTCCAGAATTTTAACATGTCGTAGGTCGATATCAGAATTTTAGATTGACCTTTAGAATGTTTTGGAATCTGACACATTTTCGATTTTTCATATTTTCAGAAAAACGTTGGTTCAGATTCGTTTGGTAATGTATTACTCACTGGCCGCCAATTTGTCAGCTACTCAAGCTTTAGGTATAATAAATAATAGGAATAGTGATTTAATGCATTTTGTTTTCGTTTTCCTTCTTTCTCCTTTATTTGTCCCACCTACCTGCATTCGCTGTTTTCTCGCATTCTCTTCTCTATCGTTCGTTACAAATTTTAAACTTCCACGTTTTTCCTAATCTTCATTCATTTCATTTACATTATTTTAATTCATTCTTCCATTCTCATGTCTTGCCTGGTTAATTTAATTTTACTATGTATTTACATGCATACATTCAGGTGCCAATATCTCTTGTCATAATTGGCACGTAAATATATGCACACACATTCAAACATGGATACAAATCTAAACGCTCAAGTTAGCATTGTTATGAATAACCTTTGTTATATTATGTATAATAATATAACAAAAGCATACAACATATGTATATACATACCATATACACAATATATATGGGTCATTTGTAATAACAATATAGTACATTTTTATAAACAATTAAATTTTTTTTAAATTTGGAACTAATTTTTTTCTGATTTTTTTGTTTCTAAATCTTTGTTGCAGTTTTTTCAATATGCAGGCAAAATTTTGGAATGGAAAAATGAAAATTGTAGGTGTAATTAATTTATAAATTCTGTCCCGCGCGTTACAACGAGCGAGCTCGCACGCTGCAACTAGGCTTAAATTTGATTAGGCATGCTCGGACTCGAAGCACGTGTGGCAGTGAATTCAGTGACCACTGTTTTAGTTTTCTGTGAATGTTCCTCTAGTGTTCACCTATTTCAAATTAATACAGAAATGCCAAGCTCTCGATTTAAACATGTCTGCTGCAATCCGTTTAATAAAAAAAAATCATAGTAGAAAAAAGCAAAAAAAAAATTTGCGTCTTAAGTGTATCATTTAGAGTAATTTTATCGTAAAAGTTCACTCATCAATTCATCATTAAGGTAATGGAACCAATACTCGATCAGTAACCAATACTCGATCACTTCGGTATGAATTCATGTTTATTACGAATTCAAAAAAGCAAAAGACTGCAAAAAAATTGTAACATTTAAAAAAAATACTTAACAATATTGCACTGCCCAATTATTATTCAAAAATATAACATAGTGCATGAGAAAAATATTTCCCCTACGCGCTCGTTGAATTTCGTGCGTTACAGTCGCCTGCGCCGTCGATCAGTGGTGCCGCCAACTCTCATGTGTCCGTGCTAAGTTGGACGATAATCAGGGAAAAGTTGGAAAAATCGCGTGAGAGAAGGCATTACCAGGCCTATGAAGGCTTTTTCTATTATTACAGACAGGTAATTATAATAAAATATTTAATTAAATATGTAAAAAACGCTGATCGTCTTTTGGTATACAAGAAGCGAAGGGGAACCAAAAGTCGATCAGCCTAGCGCGATGCTTTGTTCGTTTTTTTAATTCTTAAAATTGAGTTTTTTTTTTTTTGAGTTATATGATTGTTTTGATGTGCACATATACTTTCACAGTGACCTATATTGTAAATTTAACTATGAGTTACAGTACATACTACATTAATAAAATAATCATTTGCAGATGGTGAAGGTCAGAAAAGAAAAACTTTACTCTCCGTAAAACAGCTGATCACAAATGACATGATCGACTATTGGTCCCTTGCTGATCGACTACTGGTTTCGCGGGGTTTTCGGTGATCGAGTATTGGTACCCAAAAATAATGTTTTAAAAACGCCTAATTCATTTACAAAACGACACAAAAAAATTGTCTGCGTCTGGAATTCGATAAACAAAACCTTTTTCTACAATATATACACAAAAGTTTAATTTATCACTCTAATGCTATACACTTTGAAAGGTCATTTTCCGTAACCTACATGGATGCTGATCGAGTATTGGTTCCATTACCTTATAACTAATGATTCGTTTTGAAACAGTCTACGCACAAGTTTGAATGTACTAACAAAAATCTTCCATCTCCATTTCATTTGCTTCTATTCTGCATTGTGTACAAGAAACATCATCTGGTTTGAAAATTTTCAATTTTTCAAGTATCGAGGACGAAACGCAATGCAAATTTTTTTTTTTTGCTTTTTTCCACTATGATTTTTTTTATTAAACGGATATATGTGTTACTTGATTTTGTTTCAGGTAATGGGCCAACAATAACCATTGATATTATTTCAAAAAAGTAATGGATGTGTCAGTGATTACCATAGGATTTTTCGTTTTAACTCTGATTAATTTTTTCAGTTGACATTGTAAACAGCCTTGAATATATTTTTGAATGTCTACTTTTAGATTTTCCCAGACTTATTTACGGCGAATTCGACTATAAGTTTTTGTGACGCGTATATGGCCTCCTAATGCTAAAGAATGAGCTTCTTCATTTTGGAATAAATTTGTGTATTTTAAAATATTCTTACCAATCTCACTAAATGATTCATCACTAAGAAATTCTTGAAAAAATTTTGGAATTTTCGAGTCAATATTTAATATCTGGGGTTCCGAAATTTCGTTAAAATGATCTATGTTTTCTGGTACAATTACTTGATTCAAATTTCTTCGTTTTAAAGGTTTTACCTCATTTTTAGAGTACTTGGCATCAGAACTGTATGAAGTTCATAATCAAGTAACATAAGACGCTCACTCACATTTTCATTTTTTTCTGAATTTCATGCAATTATGAAACGTAAGACGATCACTCACATTGCATTTGTTTCTGAAATTCATGCATTTGTGAAGTATAAGACAATCTACCATATTGTTCACTCTTCGGCGAAACTTGTCTTCAATCATAGTAAATACGTTTAGTTTTCTTTTCTTTGTCCGGTTTCTGACATTTGTGCTTTTGCGTTATTAGATCTAATTCATTAGGCATAAGGTGAACATATTTGTATTTTTGTTTTGAGTCAGTCAATTTTTTTTCTTGAGATTAAATAAGCTGAAAAAATAATCTACAATCAAGGTCACATGTCTGTTTTTGCATAAGCGAAAGTTGGAGATTGCTTTCCAGCGTCATTGATGCGCTAAAAATGAGAAAAACAGTGAAAAAAAATCTTCAAAGCAACTTTGACCTTGAGAATGTCTACTTCGAGGTGAAATTTTAGTTTCCAGCACAAACGCAGTAAGCTCCAACCTCATATCTGAAGGTTACATAAAATGCTGCGGCATTCATTCTCAGCATGATCTAAGATCAACGACGTGAACGCGAAATTTTCTTTTGCTATTTCCGTCTGGGAGTTGGTACATCTTTGTTGTTGGCGCACTGAGTACGAAACAAATATATCACATATTGCAGAAACTCGTCTCAACTTCAAAAATACTTGAATTTCAAAAAATTGATTTATTGTTAGTATCTACAAGAGGATTAGCACTCGGGTTTTTTTTTGTAGAGGAATGCATTTTTTACTCATTCACTTCTATAAATTTATAATATGTTGCAGATTGCTACTTTACATTCATAATTTATCATTCTCCAGGATTTTCACAGCATGTATATTATTTTTACTACTGTCATTTTTCTTCACTATTAATCGAACAGTGTATCATACTTTTATTTTCCATAAAGTGGCTGAAAATGAAGCTTGAAGTAGTGGCGAGTCAGAACCAGAAAATTAAGGATTAGGAAATGAAGACCCCCCTTGAGTGACAACATTTACACAAATAAGCATGAGACCTAAACTAACATCACTAAAAGCAAGGCGGGGTCAAAATAAGGTCACAACAGTTTGGCGGGTAATAAATGAAAGGAAACCAGAATTTGATTATTTGAAATAGAGTGGCAGAACAAATTTATTACTATAAAACAAATGAGACTCGATACAAATTAAATTAGGTATGAATGATAAATGCCAAAATATCAACATCAAAATCGATCATTAAAATGACATAAGTCTCGGAACTTTCCGAGTCACGCGACAATATGGCGAATTCAATTTATTCTTCCGCGTCACCACCAGAGAGAACAATACTTTAATCACGACTTAATTTCTAGACCAAAAGGTTTTACTATCGCGACCGAGAGTAAGGTTAATTTGAAAAAGAAATACGAGCGCGAAAGAGAAAGAAACACCCGCAACTACAAGAGAGATGCGAAGTGGTCTCGGCATGTGTGACAGACGCCATAAAGCGTTAAAGTCAATAATGTCAATTTGCTCGGAATTCCGAGCCACTTGCCAAAAGAAAGTTTAGAGAAAACCAAGCTTACGCTACCTGTATGACGTCTTGCAGTTCCGGGTCGAATCTGAGGATAAATTGTATGACTATTGTAATTAGTGTCCATTAATATTATACAACATAAATTTAGTATGCGAATGTCTGCTGGGTCACGTGGTGGCAGCTGGTCGTCCTGTGTGTCGCTTTCCAACGATCGATGGCGGCGATGATCGAAGCATCGATATCTTGTGGCTCGTAAGTCGACATAGCGGCCAGTGTTCACCTCTACTCAGTAGCCGGTTGTGCCGCATTTCCAACGCCGCTTTCCTCTGGTGCCGTTGTCCTCGTGTCGTGTATGGAACAGACGGGACAGGAAACGTAAGTGCGGGTAGTACGTGATAAGTGTTTTCGAGTGCTCTCGGGTGACGACGAAGTACGGTCTCTCGCCATACGACTATTCCCCCGGGACATAGCCCCACCTGTCATACCGGTGAGTTTAAGAAAATTGAATCTTTTTAAGGGACGGGTAAATTTTACCACGTCACAAGGCCAATCGATTATTTAAATTATTTTTTTGATTCTTCTTTGCTCCAAAAAATTGTAGAGGAGACGAATCGTTATGCAATTCAAAATCCTATCACTCAATCTTCCCACATAAAAGTTTGGTCCCCTGGCAGAAAAACAGAATTGAAAAATTTTCTTGGCCTTTCGATCTTAATGGGCCTTGTCCAGAAAGGCGATCTGCAAAGTTATTGGTCCACAGATCTTTTGCTGCACACTCCAATTTTTTGTCAAGTAATGTCTCGCGATAGATATTTTTACACCCTGTGATGTTTACATTTTCATGGTAAAGAAGAAATCGTAAATCATTCTTTAGTGAAAATAAAGTCAGTAATAGGACACGTACAAAGTAAATTTTCCGCAGTTCTTACTCCAAGGAAAAATCTGTGCATAGATGAAAGTCTATTATTATGGGAAGGTAGGCTTCGATTCAAGCAATATATTCCTTTGCAGAAAAATCGCTTTGGCATCAAGCACTACAGGATTGCAGACTTCGAGACGGGATTCGTATTGGGTTTTGTTGTTTACACTGGTGAAGACACTGATTATCAGAAGCTTGATTTGGGTGTTACTAGCGATATTGTGACCTTTTCGCCACGTCTACGTCGTTGATCCTGGGACATTCTGAGAGCGAGTGTCAGAATATTTCTTGACATCTCCTGAGATGCGGCAGTAGTTTGCTGCGTTTGTGGTAGAGATGAAATTTGACCTCTGAATAGACGTTCTACATAACAAGACTGCCTGCAAATTTTTTTTTATGTTTCTACGTACTTAGCGCATAAAACTACGTACGATAAGTGTGAGTAGTTAAATCTATAGTCATTTGGGGAATAGGAATAAAATAGGCAATAGAAACAAAAGATAGGATACAAAATCGAAGTCTGTGATCAACGATGACTACTTCTAACGGAAGGTAGTGGGAGCGATACGTGCCTGGTACCAGTTTCGCGCGATACGTGATTAGTACCAGTTTTGCGCAAAACGTAACTAATGCCAATTTTGCGAGATCCACTCCCACTGCCATCTCTATTGGAAAATCCAATGATATATACTCCAGGCTCACCTCTGGAGGTTTGACATTAAGTTACGATCAGTTATACGGTTAACTCGATTCATTCCGGACCAGTAAGTCAACGTCGTGAGCAGACCCTTCGATAAACACCAAACTACCTCCTGAGAAATTTATCATTGTTTTGCTACCTCACGGAGACTCAAACGAAACCAAACTATCCTGCAAGACTTTGGACCGTTGGCTTGCAACTATAGGAGTAACAAACGACAATTCTCTCTTTTCCCCTCTTATATAAGAGGTAGACAAGTAAGTTATCACCTAAGTATCGTTCTTGTGTAAATTTATACAAAATCTTATTTGTTTATAACAAATTATCTCACACATTTATAAATTCAGTGCTTTATTATCATTGTGAACAACTCAGGGCCGATAGAACTGACAAGTGACAACGTATCCACAAATAAAAATAAATTATCAGGCCTTAACAACCTGATATAATCAGCTAACCGCCTCCATTACATCCTAAAATCCAAACTACCCTGGCCTTTTGCTCGGGACGTAACGGCTGATTTAGTGGTAGCGGTGGGATTGTCACTTTTGTTGTCACAACTGATAATGATTCAAAAATTATTTAATTGAAGCTATCTAAAATTACAATACATGTTCAATTTATTTCGAATAAAAATTGTACATAAATAAAAGCTTCGAAATTTAGAAATTTCCAAAAATACAAAATTACAAGTCTAGTAGAAACAATAAGATAAGATATTTCTACTTCTCAAAATTTAAATATTTTGAATTAAATCTTAAAATAAATTATTTTATTTCAAGCGTCGCAAGCTCTGCCATCGTTAATAAAATCATCGAATTACTCTGAATAGGCCTTGCATGTATTCTTTGTAGCAAGATTGTGCAAGTGAAGGGTATAAAAAGAATAGAAAAATTTAAAACACTATTCATTGGACTTAAATGCATTCAAAATTCAGTGCTTTTTCTACTTAGAGTTCACGCAGAAAATTGTGTTTAAACCATCTGAATAAACTAATAGTATTAAAGCATTGAATATTTGAAATCAATTATCCAAATTTCTGAAAGTACTAAAATTATACAAGGTTTTGTGCTTGAGCCTGGTTTGTCTAATGTCGTATTACTGAAATTTTCAAATTGTTAACTAAGTTTGAATTCAAGTTTAAAACAAAAAAAGAACAGCATACGAGAGTATAAGTCCTTTTAAGATTCAATTAACGGTCACCATCGATTACAATCGACTGGGTAAGGCAAAGTTCGAAGTGTTTGCATTGTAATTGTTTTTATGTGCCTCCGGAGCGTAAACTCGTTTTTACGCTACAGTTGAGAGTAGCGTAATGTTGTCTATTACGGTGCAGAGAAATGTAATGTGAAAATTGAACTGCGCATGCGCCTATAACCATACAGCGGAGCGTAATCTTCTTCTTATTCTTCTTCTTTTTTGTACAGCGTTGGCACCGTACTGACAAAGCCTTGTACATTTGAACTGCGCATGCTCTATTACAATACGCTACTACTACACAAGTTTGAGGAAATCAAAATGGCCGGAACTAGTCCCGAAATATCAAGTGCAATGGACGAGAATTATGATGAATACTAGATTAGATTCGAGTGTACGCATAAAGAATCGTATACGCACCGAAGTCACATAAAATAGAATATGTGCCAATGCACAAAATTCGGGTAATTACGAGACTCGCTTAAACTGCTTGCAGGACTGATCTCGCCCCGGCTTCGTCTCGGCTTCGATCTCCTGCGAGCATTGTCGCTCGTCGCGTAATAACCCTCATTATGCGCCTAGGCACATAATATACTATTAAATTCCATTTTAACTTTGTTAACTGTTACGTCCCAAGCTAAGCCGAGGGTTGGTTGGGAAAGTTGGGAAAAGGGAGGAAAGTTTGCTGATTAAATCAGAGTGGTAAGTTCTGATTATTTATATTTCTGTGGGATCGTGGTCACTAGTTAAACCTATGCGGCTCGAGTTGTTCAGAGTAATAACAAATTTGATTATATTGCGATGTACAAGCTTTATTAATTAAAGGTTTGGTTTACAATAAGTTTTGAGATGCTAATGTGTATGACTTATACTACTTCTCAAGATGAGAAGGCAATGTTAAGAGTTTTTATACGTCTTCAAGTTAATGATACAGGTTTTGAGATGCCTATATATATAATTCACGCATTCAAGTGCGTGCGTCTTCAAGTTATTAATACAGGTTTTTAGATGCCTATATGTGTAACTCACGCGTTTGAGTGTGTGCGTTTACAAGTTATTAATACAGGTTTTGAGATGAGTATATATACAACTCACGCATTAAAGTGTACGCGTCTACAAGTTATTAATACAGGTTTTGAAATGCCTATATATACAACTCACGCGTTTCAAGTATGTGCGTCTACAAGTTATTAATACAGGTTTTGAAATGCCTATATATACAACTCACGCATTAAAGTGTGTGATCGATTTGATTAGCTTGATAATGTGACTGTATATCTGTGGTAATCAAGCTGGTCATAAATCGAGAGTCTCCCTGATTATATCCATAAAATTATGGAAGGACTATTTGATAATCTAGAGGGTCGGTCTGACTCTCAAAATTTTGAACCTCTAACTTCGACCCTCCGTTTTCTCCGTACACTGAGAAAAAATAATATTTCAATCAAAGAATATTTCGTTGATTCAAATAAATGGTTGAGCTGGATGGTGACGAATAAATATTTTTTTAGATCAAAGAAATTTTTTTATTATCTTGAAAAAATGAATAATTAAAGCAAAAAAATGTTTTTCTAGTACTATTAAATATTCATTAGATTGAATAAATATGTTATTAACATTGTGTAGCAATTATTTGATAAGAGAAGTAAATTCTTTGATGTAAAATGATATGATGCACGTTCAAAGAAACAATGGATTAATTCAAAAAAATTTGCATTGGTTCAAGTAAATTTGTTTTTCATTCCAATATATGATGCCTTGTTTGTAATGAGAGAAATATTTCTTTGAAATAAGGAGATAATTTTTGGTAGGATTAAATAATTATTTGCTCCAAAGATGTGATTTACTGTTTAAAATGGACAAGTAGTAAAGTTTATTGTGTAATAATGGATGTAAAAAACGATAATATTGCCTATGGTAAGCTAGAAAATTGTGCCAATAGATGTTATCCGATACATACATATATAAACATCATACAATTACATTCACACCATTCAGTCGAAGCCAATCATATTTTCTATCACAAACACACTTAAATATACAACTTCGCAAATATAAACCTAATAACTAAAACTTATATATAGGATGATACGCTTTCGTCGAATCACGCACACGCTCGCTTACAATCCTGAGACATAAAACTTGGAACTTTTGACTTGACTTCGTTTTTGAGCCTCACTCAAGTAAAAATAAATCAATTCTTTTTATAAATTATTCATAAAATATTTTTCGTAATTCTTATAATTATGATTATTAATAAATATATAATATAATTATTAATTAATATTTAGTATACATTTTTATTATAACTATACGTATGAAGTTTAATGAAACTAAATTTTAAAATATATATTTGAAAATTTCATTAATATAAAAAAGAATCTTGTGTAAAAACAGTTAAAAGAAAATTCCTTTATTTTCTGTGTTGTATATTTTCAAAATATGAATTATACAATTGTGAATTCCAAATTATTATTCTACCTAAGAAATTTATGTGTGAATCAAAACGAATATTTCCTTTGAAGAGACTGATTACTCTTTAACCCTATGAAATATATTCCATATTTGAAAGTATGTATATGTATGTTTATATCAACTATGACAAACAGTTAAATAGAAAAAAAATGTATACTATGGTGGGATGAATATTTGTTTGGAATGATACATTTCAAGTTGATAATGAGAGCGAATGTTTCTTAGAACGGGAATGATAAATTTTCAATTCTATAGAAAATATGTTTCAAGTTTAAAAAACATGTAATCATAACAACTATGCCAAACGTTTAAATGGAATAAACAAATTTTTTAAACGAAAAATACCACAGTTTTTTCAGAAAAATACTTCTTTCTGTGAAAAAAATGGTTTGTTTGGTCTAAATTATTCCATATTTATAATGCAGGCGAATATTTCATAAGAGGAATCCAATAAACATTTAATTATATGAAATATGTTTCAAGTTTAGAAAATATGTTATTATAACAACTATAGCAAACCTTTAAATTAAATAAACAAATTTTCTAAGCAAAAAATACCTACAGTTTTTTCAAAAAAATATTTCTTTCTTTTAAAAAATTGTTTTTTTTTGGTTCAAATTATTTTATATTGATAATAATGTAGGCGGATATTTCTTAGGAGAAATCGAATAAAGATTTAATTCTACAAAATATGTTGATGTTCAAAAAGATTCACAATTGTAACAATAATGCCAAGCATTTATATAATAGAATAGTATATTATGTGCCTAGGCACACAATGAGGGTGATTGCGTGACGAGCGACAATGTTCGCAGGAGATCGAAGCCAAGGCGTAGGTGAGGCATAGTCGAGGCGTAGCCGAGACGTAGCTGAGGCAAAGCCGAGACGAATCCGAGGCGCGATCAGTCCTGCGAGCATTGTCGCGAGTCTCGCAATGTCCCGAATTGTGTGCATTGGCACATATTCTATTTTATGTGACTGTGGTGCGGATACGAGTTTTTATGCGTACATTGGAATCTAATCTAGTACTTATTGTAGTTGTTTGCTGCGCTAGTTGTACGAAGCGGGCACAAATTGGCGACTAGTCCCGGCCATTTTGATTTTATCGGTCTTGTGTAGTAGTCAGTGCTAACGCTGTACGAAGAAGAAGTGAGAAGAAGAAGAATAAGAAATAGATTGCGTTCCGGTGTACGAAGAAGAAGTGAGAAGAAGAAGAATAAGAAATAGATTGCGTTCCGGTGTACGAAGAAGAAGTGAGAAGAAGAAGAATAAGAAATATCTTATGATCTTTAATCAATTTCTACATTGTATTCCTCTGTAACGGAATATACAACATTGCTTTACTCTCAGCTGTAACGGAAAAACGAGTTTCCGCGGCTGAGGCACATAAATTATATATTTTAACTGAACGTACTTGCAGTTATTTCAACAAAATATCGTTTTCTTTAAAATAAATGTTCTTTTTTGAATGAATTCTTCCACTCTACATTTCTATCAACTAAAGAAATAAATATTTATGTAAACGCAATATTTTATTCATATAAAGAAATGTTACATTAATATACATATATCAACTCTTTGAATCGAATAAATATCTTCCTAAATTAATTAATGAATGCCTCAATTCAAATGCGTCTTGATGAATTCAAAAAATGGTACTTATTGAATCAAATAAATATTTCTTTGAGTGCGAAAACACGATTCAAATAAACTAGGTACTTAGTTTCAAAGACATGATTC
The DNA here is from genome assembly GCA_030998225.1 of Diplolepis rosae. NCBI lineage: Eukaryota > Metazoa > Arthropoda > Insecta > Hymenoptera > Diplolepididae > Diplolepis > Diplolepis rosae. The sequence goes on along the minus strand of JAPYXD010000694.1, from coordinate 2,500,484 downwards.
GGTTGAGTTAATTCGCTCACATTCACAAGCAAAGAAATATTTCTTTGTATTGAAGAAATGCCTATCAAATAAATGATTTCTTTGAATCAAAGCACGCGTCTCATAGTTCTAAAAAATATTTAATTGAATTGGGTAACGAATTGTTTGATACAAAGAAATAGAATCAATTAAATACATTTCTTTGGATCTAAGAATCTTTTTTCTCAGTGTATGTTGACAGGTCGGTGCAATTGTACTAGATAATAATTGCATTGACTCATCTATTATTTCATACATTGGTTTATAATCTTATTCTTATAGTATTTATGTAATACGTGATTTATTAGTGTCTACATTTTGGAATCTTATTTAAGTTATTTTGCGAATCCCCAATAATGTGATTGATGTTATTGATTGATTATCCATTATTGGTTATCGCTGATTATTATGTGCTAGTGTTTGATTGTTATTATTAACCATTTAACGACTGTTATACATTGATGAATGTTATTGTTATTTTCGTTAAATAATTAATGATGTTCATTGGCTTGGTTTTCTACATTACCGACGGTAAGGCAGTTTTCTTATTTTATGCAACTCAACTGCCTTGTGGATCTCGGGTAATTATCCTATCGACAATTAGTTATCATCGCAGTGATGTGATTTACTCCCGTCAATCGCCTGGTTGCATGCCGGGCTGCCTTGATGTAGGCGCAATTTTAATTTCATTAAATTTTAGGGGATGTAACGTAACTAATAGAATATTTTTGATTGCAAAGATTGTCCATGAACTTGTGCTTGAGTTGAGCTTGTACAATCTTGCATCTCTAACATTCTGCGACATTGAACAACATTTTTTTGTTTATTAACAATAAACATTTTCTTTGATTTTAAAGATTAATTAAGGATTTGTGCTTCAGTCTGGCTTAATTAATCTTGTATCATCGAAGACGCGAGTTGTTAATACACATAAACAACTTATAAATTTAACTATTGCAAAAATTCGCTTAAGAATTCGCGATTGCGTCTGGCCTGACCCACCTTATTTCACTGAAAACATATCATTCAAGGTTAAACGCAGCAGCGACTGCACGCATTACAGCAAAAATTTACATTCTAGTAATAGCTAGCATAAATAATTAACAACAGTAATTCAAAAATTTGAATTACCACATTCAATTAGAAATAAACAAATAAACAAACAAAATTAGCAATAAATAAATTTTTCTGAATTAACAATTTGATAATATCAATCTTCTCAAAATTTACATTATTCACAACGCCACCCTTACAACAAGTGGTGCAGCAAAAATTCCACTATTAAATAAAGAAATCGAATTTAAGGTAATTTAACGTTCCAACTTTTTTCAAAATAAATATTGTAGACAAAGTTTAAGCAATCCTTAGAAATTAGAAAACAACTGCAATTGTTATAGTTAAAATTTATATGGGTCAAATTATATCTTAAGGGAATAATTTCTTTAAGAGAACCAAGTACAACATTCCTTGATTGACTTAAACTCACTCAATAATTAATTTGGAAAATGAACTTTGACATTAGTCTGCCCATTTAAATAACAAATAATAAATGAACAAAAAAAGAGAGAGAGCATCTATAAATTATTTTTAGGAATAAAACAACTAAAAAAAAAATTTTCCTTGGAAGACCCGATTTAGGAATTTTATTTAGTTAAAACTCGGTTTTCCAGCAATAATCGAACTTTCGTAATAGATATTAGTTTTAACATATTCTCTTACACATAATAAGCGTTCGGAAGACCAGTTTTCCAGGAAAACAAGAATTTAGGAATTTTATTCAATTTCCCAAACAACCATAAAATCACGATGCCTCACGACAAAAATGATTGCGCCTTAGAGGCTGCCATCCGAGGTCTATCTGATGTGATATTAGGAATGGTGGAATCACGAAATCCATCTTTATTAGAAGCAGCATTGAAGTAGGCGCTCGAATATGAAGGACGCCATCAATTAAAACCCCCATTTTCCTATAACCAATATAAATGAAAATCGATATCCTACACCTTATGCAGAATCTAGGGATAGAAGCCCGGGCCCTCATGTTAGGTTTGCATCATCACCAGACAGGAACAGAATAATGGAACCCAGACTAGGGCCGACAGGGATAATAAGGAGACCTACATCGCCAATAATGCCTAATTACCCAAGTTTCAATTCATTCAATTTCGCCATGGTAGCGAGCGACTTGTGACACGGAGCATTGTCTTGGTGAAAGAGCACTTTTTTCTTCTTCATTTGGAGTCGTTTCACACCGATTTCGTTCTTCAAACGCATCAATTGGCCAATGTAACTTTCGCTATTGATCGTCTTACCTTTTTCAAGGTAGTCGATGAACAAAACTCCATGAGCATCCCAAAATACTGAGGCCATAACCTTACCGGCCCACATTTGCGTTTTTGGCCGCTTTGGACGCTTCTCACCGACTGCAGTCCACTCGGCTGACGACCACTTTGACTCCGGAGTGTATTGATGGTACCAGGTTTCGTCCATTGTCACATACCGACGCGTGAAATTCGGTTTATTTCGGCGAAACAACTCCAAACAGCGCTCGGAATCAACGACACGTTGTCGTTTTTGATCCACCGTGAGCAAACGCGGCACCCACTTTGACAACAGCTTCCTCATAGATAAATGTTCATGCAAAATAGCGTACACACTGCCGTATTATATCTTTAAGGTGTCAGCTATCTCACGCAATTTTAATTTACTGTTTTAGAAAACGATTTGGTGGACTTTTTTTATGGTTTCCGCTGTAACTACGTCATTTGGCCGGCCAGAGCGTTCAGCATCTTCAGTGTCTGTACGACCATGTTTAAACTCAGCATACCACCGACAAATTGCTTTACGCGGTAAAGCAATTCCGACCCTACATTTATGGAAAAAAATTTACCCTTATGAGCCACCATGAACCCCTCAGGTGGATAAATTCTGTAAAATATTCAGACCAAAGACTAATCCGCTGGAGACTAAGATTAAGACACTATGAATATGAATTTAAATACGAACCAGGTAAATTAAATACTGAGGCCGATGCCCTATCAAGATATCCAAGCGTGGAAAATTCTCACGAAGAAGTCAAAGAAGAAAAACAACCTACCAGGTTACTGCCAATGCTGACTAGGCAAGCTAATAAACGAGAGGAAAACAGATCAAAACTCGGTTAAAAAATTTCAGAGTTTGAATCCAAAAGTAAACCTGCGGTTCAAACTAGAAAAGGATTCACTTCTAGGATTGCACCCTCCAAACCACATGCTTCAAAGCCTTAGGAACCAACACTTTCTAGGTTTAAATCTAGCGTATCAACATCAACCGAGCTGGAGACTCAACGAGCTAAGAACCGACCAGATTATAAGGAGGATCAAGAACCACTCCCAATTCTCAGAAAAAGAAAAAGTGTGCTGCCGAGCCTGAACTTGCCACCTGCAGCGTACCCATCATCAACAATACCAAAAAGTGCACCTGCGAAAGCACCAGAGTGTTCCACCGAATTCTTCCCAGAAGATCAGGAGAAAGATCAGTTGGAACAAAAAAAATCCAAGTCTACTAAAGAAAATATAGAATAATCCTTTTCGCTATTTAAACAATCTTTAAAGACACAAGAGGACTGGCTGGAAAGAAGAGAGATGGATAAAGAAGCCCCGCTTCTTGAATATATAATATAATATACACACTCAAACCAGACACACTCAAACTCAAACCAGAAACCAGAGGAGCTACGCATTCAAATTATTTCGGAAAACCACGAAAGTAAAATTGGGGCCCACGAAGGTATAAATAATCATATCGAAGAATTACAGAAAGGTTCATGTGGCCAAGATTTAAGGATCAAGTCACCGAATTTGTCAGAAAATGTGAAATTTGCCAAAAAAAAAATTTTTAAGGGGTAAAATTTACGAACCCATGTTAATCCCTGATACACCTCTCGACACCTTAGACAAAGTTTCCCTAGACACGGTAGGGAAATTGCCTACCACCCCTGACGGTAACAAACATATTCTCACTATGCAGGACAATCTATCCAAGTACTGCATAGCCTTCCCTTCACCTGATCTATCGGCAACCACTGTCGCTCATGCGATAGCATAGCATTTATTTTCACAATATGGAGCCCTCAAGGCTATACTTACAGACAGGAGTGGAAGTTTTAATAATAATCTACTCAGAAAATTGTCAAAAATTTTCGGAGTAAAACAGATTACCACTTCAGGATATAGACCATAATCAAACGGATCCCTAGAAAGGAGCCATGCAGTATTGATGGACTATTTAAGAGCTTATGCAGAAACCTACGATGACTGGATCAACTTCTACCCTCTGCGATGTTCGCATACAACACATCAGTACACGAAGCCACTAAATTCGACACTTTGAAACAGTCTTCGGTAAAATCGCACGCACCCCCAGTGCGTGATAGATAGAAACCTACGGGACCTATCTGCAGGAATTAATATTAAGATTGTCGGAAATAAAATTAATAGCAGCTAGAAATTTGACCATCGCAAAAGAACATTCAAAAGAAAAAAAAATGTAATAGGACAGATGAAAGTTACATAATCTGCCTAGATAACCCCGCAACTTCATTAATTAAACTATATAAATGGAAGAATCGTTGTGAATATTGCTATTTAAGGGGCCATACAATGGCAGTTTGTAAAAAACAAATAAAGAGGAATAAGCGATTTCTCGACAAGCAAGAAGTACCGGAGGAAGACTTTTAGGGTCCTCCGGAAGAAGACATAAACACCAATTTAATTTATCTCACACCCTAAGAGAAGTCTTCCTTCGGCTTAGAGAATCATAATAAATATGTATCAACGCCACATCCCGAGTCGAAGTTCTTGCCTTCTCTTTGCCCTCGCTACACTTTCTATTTAAAAAATCGAGTGTTTGGCGAGTGTGGAGCGAATATTATATCTCAAATTCTCGAAAAACTGAAGGTGAATAGTTTACAAGTTGAACGCAGAGAAGAACGAATACGAAGCGATAGTGAAACAAGAGCGAAGTGATATTGAAAATTACAATTCCAAGATCAGAAAATTTAGAATTCAAGAAGGTATAATTAATTATTTAGGGCAGATGTATATAGTTGCAATGAGTAATATGCATATGGGACATTCTTATATTTTTGTAGCTTCCTTTTAATAAATTAACCAACACATATAACGGGATTTAAAAAAAAAAAATTTTTGAGAGATATATTAATTTAAACTTTTGATAAAATTGGATAAAATGCTAAATTCTCTTATACTTATAATTCATTATTTCCGGTTGAAATAATCAAATCGATTTTGGGTTTGTTTCATTTTCTAGCTTGTTACGTTAGGTTTTCAGATAAATAATTTTATAAATTTTATTTTGTTAATTAACTACAGATATAGGCAATTTAATTGTTTAAACATTTTTTCATGTTTGCCCCCTCATTAGAAAAATTTGGAAAAAATAGTATCGTATGCGCTATTTCTCAATATAACTAGCGCATACTTTTGGTCGACTCAGACAGGATTAAACACGTCGCGCGCTCAAAAATCTTTAATATCTTCCGATCTAATTGAGTTTCTACTTTTATTAAATATGAGCTAGTTATATTGAGACATAGCGCATATGGCTGTATTTTTTCCAAATTTTTCTACTGAGGGGGCAAACATGAAAAAATTGTTTAAACAATTAAATTGCCTATATCTGCAGTTAATTAACACAATATAATTTATAAAATTATTTATCTGAAAACCTAACGTAATAAGCTAGAAAATGAAACAAACCTAAAATCGATTTGATTATTTCAACCGGAAATAATGAATTATAAGTATAAGAGAATTCATAATTTTATCCAATTTTATCAAAAGTTTAAATTAATAAATCTCTCAAAATTTTTTTTTTTAAATCCCGATATACGTGCTGGTTAATTTATTAAAAAGAAGCTATACATTTTTTTTAATGCATTACATAAAATTTAAATAAAATTCATATTTTGAAAATATACAACATGGAAAATAAAGGAACCTTCTTATATATATGCCGCTAAATTCATCGTATAATTCGTTTGTTTAATTTAATGTGACTTCATGCAATTGCACGAAAAATCAATATTAATTAATAATTATACTATATATATCAACAATCATAATTATAAAAATTAATTAATTAATTACATTAATTTAAAAATAAATCATTATTATATGGAAAATTTGTGAAAAAAGTTGATTTATTTTTACTTGAGTAAGGCTAAAAAACTCTAGTTACGACACTTTCTCTCACAAGTTCTGAATAACTCTTGCAGTCACTATATAAGAAAGTTTCGAATTTTATGTCTCATCATTGTAAGCGAGCGTGAGAGTGATTCGACGAAAGCGTATCGTACTATATATAAGTGTAGTTATTAGTTTGATATATGTAAGATTATATGTTTAAGTGTATTTGTGATTAAAAATATGATCGGCTACGACTGAATGGTGTGAATGTATTTGTATTCTGTTTATGTATGTATGTATGTATCGGATGACCAATGGCAGGTTCGTGGTAAGAATTTTTTTGTTATTTAAGAGAACCATGACAACGTATTTCTATAGATTTGGCCATCGCCTCACCCTCGAAAAATGGGAAAACGGTAATATGTGCAGTTTTCGATGACTAGAAGAGAGTTGACTATGAATGCTGAACATTTATAGACTCTCTTCTCACATTCTCGTAACCGTCGTCACACATTCGCCTCAATCTCGACAGTAGAGACTGAGACGAGTCTTAGGATTTCGACTCGGGATACGACTGATCAAAAAGCCTTAGGCACTCCATAAAATACAACTACCACTACTATTTATAGAAATATGTTTATAGATATATTATTAGATATTATTGTTATCATTATTATATCATATATAAATATATATATATTATTATTATAAAAATTATATATATTATTATGATATATTATTGGCTGAAATCCACAAAACCACTGTAGCCTTATACAATAACTTGTATCAACCCTAAAAGAAAAATAGAGAAAGTTTAAATAGAGATTGTTCAATCGATAATTTCAACCCCAAGAAGATCTACATCTTATCACATTATTATCTTATATTAATTATATATAACTATAATGCATTCACGTTTATATTTAAATTTATATCTTATTTTATTTATTTCATATTTATTATTGATACTTAGATCTATATTATATTTATATTATTTTATGATTATTTATTATTATTCATTTATCATATCATTACACCCTTATTTCACGAAAATAAGGGAATGAAGAAATCAAGGGATAGGACATGGAGGTTGCCTTTTTCTTTCTTCCCTTACCATCTTATGGTATACATATATGTGAAGAAAGTTTTTTTATTACCTTTCTCTTCTGGATCTTGCGTGCTTGTTGATTGTTCCTGTTGACTGTTCCGTTTTTGGAATTGTGCTATACTGTGGTTGGGTTTGGTCATCTGTTTTGACCAATTCCACCTTGTTTTGAACATCATATGCGTTAGTGGTTTTTGAGTTTGTAGACATTTTTACAATTGAAATAAGACATTGCGTTAGTGAGCTTAGGACTGCCTCAAACATATGGATAGACCATCCACAAATGCGATGTAAAATGAACCCGTTAATTATCATATTGATTGCTTGAAGTATTGGCAATGTTGCTATTACTCCTGCACTCGCTGTTCCGAATGTCATAAATTTCTTCCATAGCCTGTCCCAGTTTGATTCCACTATCTTCTCTATAGTATTTCGTTCATCAACTTCATAAGGGTTCAATCACGGCTTGCTATAGTATATCCATATATTTACCGAGCCACATCGTTCAATAAGGAAGACCTTTCGACCGGAAACATGATTCTATCTTGTAGGTCTTCTAGGCCCTTCTTCGTGTGAATTCCGCTCGTTGCTAAAGATGCCTGACTGACGTACTCCCAAGCTGCTTGGGCGGAAGGTTGGATTGTGATGGGTTCCACTCCTTCAGTGGGTTTAGGTAGTAATTTGTACCAACTACCTTCAACTAGGTAATAAGAGGGTAGGATCGCGTCATAAGTAACCCTTGTTCTTCTTGTTTTAATTATGTGTGTTCTGGGTGTCAGGAAATAGGTTGAATTTTCCTTCATAACCTGGAGTTCTCCGTGGCATTCATTTCCATGTTGAATCAGAACCTCAACTGGTATGCACTTTATCACGTGGACCACCTCTCCTGATGTCACTGCCATATACCCAGGTCTTTTCATCAAATTATAAGCGAATTCGTCTGGAGTCTGTGTAGCTATAGCTAGCGCACTCTTCAGTGTTTCTCTCTCTAGGTTACATTGTTGCAGTAGAACATCTCTATACAAATTTTGATATACTTTTCTACATATATAAACTTAGAATTAAAATAAGCGAATAAATCGACGTTGTTTATAGCTAGTTTATAGCTGCCTGAAAATTATTCTCGCTTCACAGTCTCGAAAATAACAATTTAGGATGTTCGGTGCGAAAAACAGTATATCCGCAAACGCTTTCTGCAGAGTTGATCGTTAAGGCAAAGGTCATATCATTCGTTGCTAGTGAGTTTTCGGGGTCAAGGAATTAAAATTCGTGATAAAAATGGCGAATAACAAAATGGCTGCCATAAAATGGAAAATTAATCAATAAATAATAACAAAATATAAGCCGAAAATGTAGAAACAAAGTCAACCGATAAATAATAATAATAAAGTATAAGCTGAAAAAGTTGTGACGCCAATATCATCTACCGTCGGCGTCACGAACAGTCTCCCCCAGACTGCTGCTCGACGGCTCGCGCACAGCACGTCGAGACTATAAATGCAACATCTCGACGTGAGAACGACAGTCGGTCCGGTGCGTTCGACTCGAGTAACATCGAGGAGCTCTCACTGGACCTAGACCTGACGGTGACGTACTTACCTGTAGACGACTTACTTACCCGGACGACCTACTTACCTGGACCGCGTACTTACCTGTAGACGACCTACCCGACGTACCATCCTCTACGAGGAGACGCCAGCCGACCTGCGTGCCGATTGATGGGCGTTTCCATGATCGGCCCACGGGCTTCGGGTGTGGTGACTTCTGGCGTTTCTGATCACCCCACCCTCGGCCGCGGATAACACGATGACGCGACGTCCCGGGGAGAACACAAGCCGACCTGTGTGCCGATGGATGGGCGTTCCCATGATCGGCCCACGGGCTTTGGGTGCTGTGGCTTCAGGCGTTCCTGACCACCTCACCTCCGGCAGTGCGCTCACCCGGCCAGCCGACCCGACTCAACCGACCCCCCTCCCCCTCACCGTACCGACCTGACCGACCGTGAGAAAGGGAAGGTTTCCGGGACTCGGCGATAGCCGAGGTGCAGCGCCGCCGGCCCAACTCACTCCGGGGCCACGCTGCCAATTTGTGACGCGCCGCGATTATCAGACCGCCATCTTTTATAACAGACGACGATTGCCGACGTCGACACCGGCATCACCGACACGGGTAGTCGTACCCTAGATCTGTAATGTGTTTGAGTAGGACAATAAACCATTCTATTGTTTTTGTTAATAAAATAACTGTCTCCTTATTATGACTTCTCCTGTCCTCACGTTCGACCCTGGCAGACTGCAGCATCCGGCGGAGGACGACCAGCCCGACCAGAGGAGAAGATAAACTCCGTTACAAAGTACAAAGAATTCAGAAATTCTAAAATGAGAGATGCCAAAAGCGTGCTTGAGTGGTAAAGCGCGTTGACATTTTAGGGAAAAACTAAAACGCGTGCACGTATGTGCAGTCCAGTCCCGCATTTTTTTATCCATTAGACATTCATTTTTATACTTCTGTCATTAGTTTAACACGAAAGCACAGGAATCGATTAGTAGAAAAGTTTTTAGAAAAATGTTCGCTCCCTCCAAATCGCTTAAAACGACAATTTGCGATTGTCAATACACTTTTTCATGCTATCTAATAAAGCAATTTACACTCACAAGTTATAATACATACCTATAGCGACATTCTCCATGATTTACAAGAAATTCGTGCACTTTTCGAGAAAGATATGTCGATCAACACCGAGTGCACATTTTTTACACTTTGCACGTCAAACGCGACCGAGTGACATAGCCAACTTTGGAGTCCTGCCATGACTCACATGGGTGAAACAAAAGAAAATCCTATCAGCATTTGATGCTGGATTACGTTCTTAGTCGAATACCGTAGGTGGTCATCCGAAAAAAAATTATGATTTTTTTCTTTTTGGCCAGCTTTTCCCGTTTTTCAGACCACTGTGTAATGTCATGAACATCTGTAATCAGAACATGAATCTGATCATTCATCTTCTGAATGTTTATTCTTTGCTTTTCTTTTAATTTTTACTTCGCAGTTTATACGGGATACATTATTCTTATCTATTACTTCCAAAATTTTATGAGGGACAGTATAATAATCCCCAAATTTACCAGGTGTAGGTCCCTTCAGCAAAAATACCTGATTACCCACCTTAAAATTTGCGCTATTAATATTTTTGTTATAGCAGCCCTTTGACCGGGTTTTAGCCTCTACAAGATTGTTATACACTATTTTCCTTATACCCGTAAGGCGAGTGACCAAGTCCTTTAGCTCACGAATCAAGATCAGTGAGTAAATCCTCACACTTCTGTGTCGCGATATAATGTTTCCAAATAATCTTAAGACAATTATACCGATTCACTAGTTTGACTGATCATATCAGTTAATTTAAGAGAACTTGATGAAAACATAGCTGCTTGTTTGCAGTGTAGCAAATGAGTTAAGTGACTAGTAAAGGTATAATTTTAGTTAACCCTTGAGAAAATTAGCAAGGATTTAGCTCTGTCCATGAAGTTCATAAAGGTTTGTTTTGAGAAAAATCTACCCTGAATGATTAACACTGAACAAAATTAATTGTCAATGTCTCATTCGAAGGTTTAAGAATAGACCAATTCGACTATATCTGGGCACTGAATTAGATTTATGCTCAATGCTCAATTGAAGAATTAAGTTTAAACAAATAATACAAACTAACACTGAACTATATGAATTGCTCAATGTTTTAATTGAAGAACTTAAAATTCAGCCAATAGTGTAAACTAACACTGTACTAAACATGCTCAATGTTTTGTTTAGAAATTTTAAAGAACACAAATTAAATAACTGGACACTGAACTATGTGAATTGCTGAATGTTTTAATTGAAGGACTTAAAATTAAACCAATAATATAAACCAACACTGAACGATATTAATGCTCAATGTTCTGTTTAGAAATTCCAAAGTACACAACTTAAATAACTGGACACTGAATTATCGCTCTGTAACAATTTATGTGCCTCACCCTGTATATATATCGAATGCATATGTTTTGCCCGCGGAAGCATTGTGAGGGCACTTGCAAAATTCTGAATTTTTTTATTCTTTTAAACTCATAATTCTTAAGTAAAGCCAAATTGATATTATGCACGGTAGGCCATCTAACATTTGGAATTTGAATCGGCTATAAAAAGAAAAACTTATGGATATTTTTTTAAAAGTATGGTTTTATTAGAAAGATTGAACCTTTCCATTTAAGAATGAAACACAACATCATTTAAATGACTGCTACGGCTGGTCTTACAGTACCCTATTCGATCAACCCAATTTTTCTGTACATTTTTGATTGTTTGGACCTCAATCCCATGAATGACAACTTCGATTTCGTGTTTCAAGGCCTGAATCATCTCTGAATGGTTAGCGTAAGACTTATCCTCAATGGCTTCCCACAGAAAATAGCCCAATGAGGTCAAATCACAACTCTAAGGCGGCCAATTGACATCAGAATTTCGGATGATTATTCGATTTTCGAAAACGGTGCGCAAAAGATCGATTATTACGCCGACTGTGTGGCAAGTGGCCCCGTCCTGTAAAAACCAAATGTCGTCCATGTCATGCTCTTCAATTTTTGGAAACAAAAATTCGTTGAGCATGGCACGGTAACGCTTGCTATTGACCGTAACGGTGGATCCTTGCTCATTTTCGAAGAAAAATAGCCCAATGATGCAACCATACCAAAATCCGCACCAAATAGTCACTCGTTGTGGGTGCATCGGCTTCTCAATGATGACGTTTGGATTATCTGAGCTCCAAATGCGATAATTTTTCTTATTGACCTTACTGACCTTTTGCACAAACAATCAAAAATATACTGGAAACTTGGGTTGTTCGAATGGGGTATTGTAAAGCCAGCCGTGGCAGTCATTTGAATGATGTTATGTTTCATTCTCAAATGGAAAGGATTAATCTTTCTAATAAAACCATACTTTTAAAAAAATATTCATAAGTTTGTTTTTTATAGCCGATTCAAATTCCAAATGTTAGATGGCCCACCCTGTAAATACTCTTTGTAAGATTCTATCATGTCAGTATAAACTCATGAATATATGTATACATTTTCTTAGCTGTGTGAGGAAACATTTCTTACATTATAAAAAATTATATTTTTCGCTACAAAATACGTTATAAAAAGAATTTTGTGCACTAATTTACGGGGACTATGAAGTTAAACTAATCCTATTTTTAAAGTCTAATTAAAAAGTAAATATCAAGATATAAATAATTTTTATGGGTTATTTATAACAATTGAATAGAATACAAAAAATATTTTCTTATTGAAAAATTCCAATATAAATAAACAATTTAACCAAAAAAAAAACTTTTTGCAGTAATATCTTCTGTTCCAATAATTGGAATTGAATTTTTCAAAGTGCGTCGTCTTTGAAATACTCCCCTCTCTGGGCTGAACCTGTTTAAATTTTAAAAAAATTTTTAATTTTTTAAAAAATACAAGAAAATTTTAAAAAGTATAGTTTTTTATTAACATTATTGTTTCAATGGACAGGAAAGTGCGGATTCTCTGAAGTGACTTCTTCATTGACATCTTCCCTAAAATAAAAATAAAAATTCCTCGAACTTTTGCCTTTCTTAGAAGTTTAGTAATAATTCGAATTTTATAGATGAAAAAGTAACTTTTTATTATGGAAGAAAGAAGGTCAGAGTCAGGAGCCTTCCGAGCATAGTACGCTCGACCCCGACTTTGAATTGCCACACACAACCTCGGGCATAATTTTCTGCTCGAGGTCCTTAGCTTGAAAACAAACATTTTCAAAATGTTGTGAGTTAGTCACCTATATAGGCTCGCATAGTTAGTCACTTGTAGGTCACGCATATAGTTGACCTATTTGGTATCTATTCAGGGTCTTATGTACGTTTCTACACTACCGTCGGAAATTGTACGCACGGTGCTTCTGAGCGCTATTAAAAATCACTGCTAACTTTGAACCACGATATCTCGGTGAAAAAAAGAGATAGGGCATTTTTAAAAATACATTTGGAAAGCTTATGAAATTTCACCTCTAGTGATGCTCAACAAATATTTTCTTGGCCTTCTGAAAATAATACAGCACGTGAGGAGTTAAAAAAAATTCAAGATTTTCTCAACTTCTCTACCTCAACTTCAACTTTTAGCATGACCTAGGGAAAATTTTTCCAAAATTTCAAAATTATACGACATAGAGTGTAAAATCTTATCTTTAATTTAAGCCAAGAAAACTTAAAAAATATTCATGGGTACCCGAGATACGATTAAAAATGTTTAATCGTATCTGAGTTGAATTTTAATCGCCGATCACGGTTCTCGGCCGGTTTGTTGCTCGCCTCCTTCGTTGAGGTAGGACCGAAATGGCCACGCACAAAGGTGGTGCTTAAGTGGAGCTCTCTTATATGTTCTTTGATCCAAGAACGTGTTTCCTTTATTTCCTTTCCTGTCATTCTTAGTTAATATTTACAATTACTATTAAAAGTTTTATTAATGTTCTAATTTATAAGAATTTTAAGAAATAAAAAATGTTTACATATTATTGTTCTATTCCTTAATATGGTGATAATATTGGGTTTAAATAATTGTTAATAATCACAAATAACAATAAATCTATTTTAAAATTTAGAATCATAAACAAAAGAATAATCAAAATAGTGAACTTCAACCAAAAACCCTGCTCCAAAGAAAGCGAAGACGGTCCTATCAGTCGTACAGGTCATAGCTACCATTTTCTGGAATTTCCAAGGCATCGTCTTCATCTTCTATTTAAACAAAGTAAGGGCAACCACGGGGAAGTATCACTCTGATTTTTTGGGCCCTTTCAATGACGAATATCATGAAAACGGTCTCATTTGACGAAAAACGTGCTCCTTCACCACGACAAATGAACGAAAGTCTGTTTCAGTTCTATTCCCACTTCTACGGGTAGTTTTTTGTGTATCAAACTGAAAGGCCCAACCGTGATGCCTATGGAAGTTTATTTATTTAGATCAATCCTTCCCCATCAAAATGGGATCAAAAAATTGGTGATATGTTAATTTTTATGGGACTTATCATTCTTCAAAGTAGGCGGTATGTATGTGTCAAACTGTTCGTTGGAGGGTTGAAAATGAATAACATGCTAGGTCAAAATTTTGTGAAGGGAAATCCAAAATGTCAGCATGACAGAGGTTCAATTTCGAGGGACACGATAAGTTAAATTAGAGGGAGATCAAATGTTGAGGTACTTATATTTTAGTATAAATATAATATTTTGAACATATTTAACACCTATTAAACATTAATCAGACATAAACAATTTTTATGGATGCTACTAAGAATTATAACCTGCCTTGAAAACTCTAATCAGCACCTGATATCATAATGAAAACTTTGTAGATATTATATAATACAATAAAGAACTTTATTCAATGAGAAAATCAATATATGAGAATTTGCAGTAGGGTTATTTTTATATTTTTTCTCAATATAGATCTATAATATGATATATGAAACAAACAATATATTCCAACTTGTTGGAGTACAACGATATCCATACCTACACATAAATACTATAGGCACAGCAGGAAGAGTCGCAGAGAAAAGTGACCTGCACTTCTTATGACATCTCCTTCCCCCGTTTGGAAAGGACTACCAGATGTCGAAGGAAAGCTAGGACCTAGGAGAAGTTAGTCTGAGCTGGTCTGCGCATAGCTGCGATAGAGCACAAAGCGTTATCTTTCTTGATTCGAGTGTTCTTTCGCATGAAGTTATACGTATTATGTAATGTATCTTTTATCCTGTACTAGTGCGACTTTCCACTGCATTACTTTGTAATCTTTCCATAAACAAATGAAGGAACATTTAAATACCAACAGGTTATGGGCCCAGTCATTAGTAAAAATAAGAGTGCATATAAAGGGCATTAAAAGTTAGTTAGTTGGTTACTTATAAGGACATTAAAGACATATCAAAGTAAAATAAAAGTGCATAAATAAACAAAGTGAAATGGCAGACAGTGCAGCAGTGCGTTTCTGTGTTCAGAAGTTAAATGGTGAAAACTATCCAGTGTGGAGTTACAAAATCCAGCTTATGCTGATAAAGGATGACCTGTGGACAGTGATCAAGGATCCAACGTCGAGCCCAATAGATGCTGTATGCAGTAAGAAGGACGATCAAGCACGTGCATTGATTGGACTTATGGTTGAGGACAATCAATTAATGCACATCATGAACGCCGATACAGCGCGGGTAGCGTGGGATACACTTAAAGAGTATCATCAGGAAGCGACCATTGCCAGTAAAATGCATTTATTAAAGAGGTTGTGTCGTTTATTGTTAAAAGAAAGTGGCGATATGGAAGAGCACATACATAAATTTTCAAATTATGTGACTCAATTGGCAGCGCGCGGACAACATTTGTCAGACGATTAATTAGCAGCATTATTGCTGGGTAGCCTCCCGGAATCAATGAAACTCTCGTTACGACATTAGAGAGTAGTCCTGAAAAGGATCTTACGTCACAACTCGTTAAAAGTAAATTAATCGATGAGTATAAGCGACGTAAGGGGGCAAGGGAAACAAAGGAGGACCCGTGCGGAAGCGAAGCAGCAATGAAGGTATCGCACAAAGGAGCCAAAAGGTGTTTTTTCTAAAAAAGACCGGGCACTTTAAAGTTGAGTGCATACAATACAAGGCCTGGAAAAAAAAACAAGAAGTGTTGGTTTGTCGATTCAGGTGCGACTAGCCATATGGTTAACACACCGGAATTTTTCAACATTTTGGATCCAAGTAGGAAGGGCTACGTTCGCCTAGCAGACAATAAACCGGATGAAGGGAAAGGCATTGGAAAAGGAGCCATGAAGTGCATTGTTGAAAGGGATAAGGTTTCACAGATAAACATAGACGATGTGCTTTATGTGCCTAAACTCGCTTCAAATTTATTGTCGGTAAAAAAGATGACCAAGGGTCAGGCAAGGGAAACAAAGGAGGACCCGTGCGGAAGCGAAGCAGCAATGAAGGTATCGCACAAAGGAGCCAAAAGGTGTTTTTTCTAAAAAAGACCGGGCACTTTAAAGTTGAGTGCATACAATACAAGGCCTGGAAAAAAAACAAGAAGTGTTGGTTTGTCGATTCAGGTGCGACTAGCCATATAGTTAACACACCGGAATTTTTCAACATTTTGGATCCAAGTAGGAAGGGCTACGTTCGCCTAGCAGACAATAAACTGGATGAAGGGAAAGGCATTGGAAAAGGAGCCATGAAGTGCATTGTTGAAAGGGATAAGGTTTCACAGATAAACATAGACGATGTGCTTTATGTGCCTAAACTCGCTTCAAATTTATTGTCGGTAAAAAAGCTGACCAAGGGATATATAAAGTGAAACTCTTCGAAAGGCCTTACAGAGCTAGCGAAGCAATAAAGTCGAGGCACAGTGAAGACTGACAACACATGTGGTACAGGCGTTTCGGGCATCGAGACATAAGTGCTATAAAGGAGCTAGTGCATAAGGAGCTTGCAACAGGCATAATTATAAAGGATTGCGGAAAACGGGAGACATGCGAATGCTGTGTGAAAGGAAAAATGGCACGTACGCCTTTTCCAAAGGAAACTAAAAATTAAGCGCAGAGCAGTTTGGATCTCATACATACAGACGTTTGCCGGCCCATGCAAACGATCACTCCAGCGCAAAATAAGTATATAATAACAATTATTGATGACTACTCCAGATATTTTATAGTTTATTTTATGCAGTATAAGAGTGGGCCTCTAAACTCATTAAGCAGTTTATAGAAATGACAAAAACCCGATTCGGGAAAGAGCCTAAAGTAATTTAGTCGGATCGAGGAAGGGAGTATATCAATACGAGGTCTGTCCGGAAAGTATCGGGCCTACCTTTATATCTCCGCGCTGGCGTTATTCTTTATCATCGGGTGGGTGGCATCCTTCAAAGTAATCCCCACTTGATTGAATAACATGGTTCCAGCGATGTTTCCCCTTCTCGAAACCGTCCTGGAACTCACTTCTAGGGATCGCCTTGAGTACGCTCGAATCCATCGAATCGCTGTCCTTTGAGTGGTTTTTTGAGTTCTGGAAACAGCCAAAAGTCACAGGGGGCTATGTCGGGACTGTACGGAGGTTGTCGAAGCAATGCGATACTGTGTTTACTCAGAAACTGCTGCACAAGATTCGATGAATGCGCTGGCGCATTATCCTGGTGAAGAGCCAGTCACCACGCACACGCGAGTCATTCCTAAAATCTTTTTCAAAATTTCCCAAACAGTAGTTTTCGGTATTCCGAGATCATTTTATAGTTCACGAATAGTTAGTCGACGATCATCTTCAATCGCAAGTCGCACCCACTCAATATTATCTAATTTTTTTGTCGTCGAAGTTCGGCCAGAACGAGTATCACTATCAACAGAAGTGCGGCCTCCTATGAAACGATTATACCGCTCTTTTATTAGTGTTTTGCTCATACACTCATTCCCAAAGGCCTTCTGCATCATATGAATATTTCCCGAACTCATTTTTCCGAGTTGAAAACAAAATTTGATTCAAATTCGTTGATCTTGTTTTTCAGTCATTTTTAACAATCACAAAATCCGCCGAACTCAAAAATAGCATGAACTATGCGTCCGGCAGATGTCAGCAAGCCACCAATAGGTTCGTGAGGCTTTTTTTACTGTTGACGTTCATGCCCCGCAGAGTTCGCACGAACACTATGGCGCGGAGATATAAAGGTAGGCCCGATACTTTCCGGACAGATCTCGTAACGAGCTGCAACAATATTTAAAGGCTGAAGGCATTCTAATGCAGTACGCAATTGCTTATTGGCAGCAGAAAAACGGGGTCGCAGAAAGGAAAAACCGATCCCTAATTGAGATGGATCGCTGCATGTTATTAGATGCAGATTAAGAGAAAAAATATTGGGCAGAAGCAGTAAACACATCAAATTATATCCAAAATATATTGCCTACTAAAGCCGCAACTAAGACGCCTCATGAATTATGGACTTCGAGAAAAACAGATGTGAAGAACTTAAATATTTTCGGTTGTAAAGCATACGTATTTGTCCACAAGGAGCAGAGAAAAAAGCTGGACAATAAAGCAGACAAAATGATGTTCGTGGGATATTTGGAAGAGTCAAGAGGCTATCGCTTTTTAGACAAAACAATAAGTTGCATGAGGATTAGCCGCAATGTTGTTTTCCTGATAAAGATCCCGAAGAAACTCAGAATAATATCATATACAGTGAAATTGAATTTTCCATCAACAATAAACCACAAGAAAAGGACAAGGAAGAAAACGTTCAACAATCAGAAAATGAGTCGAATGAAGAGCATCGATCAATCGATTCTGACAGCAGTGAAGATCAACTACCAGAGCCTACCCCGGAAACGAAACGCCGGCAATCCCAAAGGAGCAATTGGGGCGTGCCTCCTGACAGGTACATGGCTACTACTAAGCTCGCCAAAGGAGATCATGAGCCTAGCAGCATACAGGAGACTCTATCGGGGCTTGATAAAGAAGAATGGAAGAAGGCCATAAATGAGGAACTCGAATCACTGATTTGGAACGGTACATGGGATCTTGTGCCTAAGTCAATACGTAGAGATGTCATTACCTGCAAATGAGTATTTAAAATAAAAAGGAACGGTGAAGGAGACATCGAGCGATATAAAGCACGACTCGTCGCAAGAGGGTTTTCTCAAAAATACGGTGTTGATTATGATGAGGTTTTTGCACCTGTAGTACGACAAACGACCTTCCGGACTCTCTTGACCGTCGCAAGTCAAAAAGGGAGGATCATAAGACATTTCGATTTGTAAACTAAAGAAAGGAATATACGGACTTAAACAAGCAGCAAAAGTTTGGAATGAGAAAATCAATAGTTTACTAAAAGATTATGGTTTCGTACAGAGTACAGCAGATCCTTGCCTGTACTTAAAGAATGATAATGGGGATAGTATATTTCTCATTATTTACGTAGATGATTTTTCAATCGCTGCCAAAAATATTAAGAATATCGACCGGACTGCTGAATTTTTAAGAGGTCACTTCCAGCTCACAGACCTTGGAGCACCGAGGCACTATCTTGGCATCGAGATAAGAAGAGACAGTGTTGGGTTTTCCTGTCTCAAACAAACAAAATATATAGAAAAGATTCTATGGAGATTTAATTTACAAGATGCAAAGATTTCAACCACCCCATTAGATCCAGGATACGTAAAAGTAAGAGATAATAAATCCCCGATGCCAAACAATGAAACGTATCAGCAGCTTACTGGCGCGTTGTTGTATCTTGCGGTTAACACAAGGCCAGATATAGCTGCAAGCGTAGCAATATTAAGCCAGCACAATAAGGAGCCCACTACGGTAGACTGGAATGAAGTAAAAAGGGTCGCCCGTTACCTGAAAGGAACCAAGCATTATGAGCTGCGTCTAGGACAAAAGGATATGTCGAAGGATCTCATCGGATTTGCCGACGCTGACTGGGGAAAACAAAACTGATCGGATATCAAACAGCCGCTAGCTATTTCAATATCACAGCGCCTCGAGTAGCTGAAGTTGCAGAAAGCAAACATGCGTTGCTCTATCAACCACGGAAGCTGAGTACATTGCATTAACTGAGGCATCTCAAGAAGCCACATAGACCCAGCGTTTAATAGAAGATTTTGAACAAAAGAAGCCAAAAAGAACCATAACATATGGAGACAATCAAAGTTGCCTCAAGCTAAATCTAGATATAAATCCCTAAATCTTAATCAGTAATATGATATACACTAATGACCAGTGTTGAGACTTCTTTCGGAAAATATGCACTATTTTTCAGCGAATTTTACTGATTCAGATATAGGGAGTAGTTTCCTTTCTAGAAGTAATTGATTGAACCCGATTGAGAACGATTACGATATACACGGAAAAAAATGGAGTGTCAAACTTTGAGTGTCAAAATTTAGTTACGTCAGTTTTATATTGCAGATAGTACCACGTACTATTTATCATTTTGAAATAGTTAACCTGTCAACATTTACACTCCGAGATAATCGAGCTAACGCTCCTGAGATACTCAGGTTTACATTCTAGGATTTAGATACACTCTGGGAAAGTCAAGCTGAACATCTAGTTTTCACACTTCATAGATAGTACTTTACACCATGTAGAATGTTATCCCATAGTTAAAACTCCAATATAATCAGTTTGACACTCTAGATGTTCAAGTTGACAGTTAATTTTCTTCTGTGTGCGATCAAAATCCTTCAATTTGAATTAATCGATTTAATCCGATCCAATTGCTTATTTGCAGTATTTTATTTTAAGAAAATTTAAAGAATTTGAAATCTTTCTGTGGAAAAATCGAGACTAATTTCTTAAAATTTCAAAAATTTCCTTTAAATTACCTACGAGGACACCTGTCGACAACGTATCTTATCTGATACGCGACTAGTAATCCTCCGATAATGTAGGCAGTGAAAAAAATGTCAAACTCAACCAATGAATTGTAAAAAGTATTATGAAAATTTCAATTTGTTACTTTTTCCAATTTTGCAAGTAAATATTGTCAATATCTGTTGTACAGAATTCTCTAGGATAGTATAGAATTAAAGCTAAAAGTCCACTTAAAAAATATGCTGTTATAAAAAATTAATTTTTTCTGCTAGTAACTTTAACAATTGTTTAGAAATATTTTACTTTTATAAAATATTCTGTGTTGATTAAGAATATTCTTTCAAATACTTGAAATCATTCATAAATGAACATTAAAAAATCAGAATAAGAATATCCGGATTCAGTTGCATAAAAATATTCTTTTCTTCTTGTAAATGTCGTTTAATCTGGGCGTGAACTAAGCTGAAATTGCCTCTTGAAACGAACAAAGCAAGTTTCGAGTTTTATCGAGGCACGTAGATAAAATGAAATTAGAAGACGAAATCGTACTCTGTGCCTCCCTAGCCCTGGTAATCGAAGTCAATTGCATCGCTCTGTAATACCTGCCACGCTCTCTAAAGTCACCGCACCACATTCGTCTAACATCAGCCACTTGTCGTATCCAAGATGGCTTCATTCTTCAGAAGGGATGGGATCTAACGAAGTTACAAAGGCATCTCCTTGGTAAGCGAGGGCTGCCAAGGCGACTGCCCAAACTATAGAGTTCTGAAGGAGAAGGAAACTAGCTTACATAGCAAGGAGTCTACAGAGTCTATTCGTTTCGGTCTTGAAGGGAATTAATCAATTATCGGCTAAGTGCTCGACTAGGCCTATAAATTCTCTTAAGGCGTCCTTCTTGCCCTATATCCCCTTAAAAAGGAAAAGAAGTTTACAAAGAAGATTTTGGAATTTTTAAACTTATGATTGAACTACTATTTTTTAAACTTTATGCAGATATTTGTTATAAATATAATATCTTACTCAATATGTAACAGTGAACTCATTTCTCTAATTCCGAAAGGTTGAGTTCCAAAATATGTCTTGCTCTAGCATATCACTATGCTATATATGCATATCTGTACTGCACTAGATTTGTGTCAGTTGCATCCTGGACAGTCTTTCCAGTACTATACGGCAATCACATACCAAGAAAACTTGTTACTTGGATCTTTTAAAGTAGCTTGGCTTTATACAGATTACTTTGTGCTTACCTCCCTTCTAATTATTTTTTGCATCAAGTTTTAAAGTACGCAAAAACTTTTTGTGCATATTAGTTTTCTGGTGCATCTAGGGATGCTAGGTAGTATATAGATGCCATTGACCATCTTTTTGAATGGTGTAATTGCCGATTTTCTCATACAAATTAAACACACTTTTTTAAATACAAGGAATAAACATCATAATCTTTTTTGATGCAATTCAGCTTTCGATCTTGTTCAGGGTGGTTCATCAGGCTTAGACCATAATCGTTTTCGAACGACGTTAATGTAAACAATCCATTCTTTATCACCAGTGATAATTTGTTTTAAAAAACGACCGAATTCATTGCGCTTAAGATGCAAATCACAAGCGTTGATGCGCTTTGTTGAATTAATTTCTTTCAATTTATGTGGAATCCAAATATCGAATTTTTAACGAGTCCAAGACGTTGTATATGACAGTCGGTTGTTGATTTTGGCATTTTTAACATTTCTTCAATCTAATAGTATAAATAATGATCGGTTAAGATTTGATATAAATGAAGAAATGCCATCAATCCGATCTACCTCTTTATTTAACAAAGAATTAAAATTCCTCTAGCTTTCGACCCTCAATTTGAGTTCTTTTCAGCTGTCAAAAAATAATATAAAATATAAAATTATTTAAACATTCATCACAATGAAAAGTAAATACGAAATATTTTTAACAATAAAAACAGAACTTACATAAAAAGTTCAGTAAATGCATCATGTCCAAAACACTTATTTTTCATAAAATGTCAATAAATAAAATTGATAAAAATTAACTAAAATTAAAAACTACGTACATATAAAGACCAGCACATATCATGGTTGAAGTCAAGCGGACTCTAACTTACAACTAAACAAATGCAATCGAGGATGAGAAACAGAGAGGTCGAAGAACAATAAATAAGATGGCAATATCTAAGAATAAAAGTTTGAAAAATAAATTAAATCAAAATTATTTCAGTTTTATTCTTAGATATTGCCATCTTATTTATTGTTCTTCGATGATTGTTCTTCACTGATTTTATGTATGATTTGAACTTTTATAAGCAGATATATCGCCAGTTAAAAAAAAAAATTGCAGGTGTCGCAATGAGCGACATATGAAGGGACAAACTTATAGGACGTCAAATTTTTTTTTCAATTGGCGATATCTCTGATTATAAAAGTTCAAATCATACATATAATTAGTGAAATGAAAAGCTTAAAAGTGGTTCTTTTTGGTGGTTTCTTCAGATTTGAAAAATAATAAAAAATTCGCGAAGTTACAGGTGCTTAAATGAAGCGAAAACCCGTATTTTCCGCACTTTTAAGTTAGGATTACTCAAAAACCTGACGTACTGGAGCAGTTCTAAGGCCGGATTTGGATTCTACAGGAAAAACTACTTTGGAAATGACTCCTATTTTTTCTAGAACAAATTCAACACTTTTTTTGCAGACCTGTGTTACAGATGTAACGTAAGATTTATACGAACAAAGAGAATGCAGAAAAACAAACTTATGTTCCTCACTATTTTTTATCATAATCTTGAATGTGATCGTCGAACGCAGAGCGAATCATCTTAACTTTGATCACAAAGTGCTCTAATTTCGTTCCATCGAAGCTTTCATTCTTAAACAGTGTTTCTATTGTACCAAAAATCGGAACATTATCAGTGAAGCCTAAAACTATAATCGAACCATATTGCAACGCGTGATTTTCAACATTCACCTATTTGATAATCTGAAGCACGTAGTTTTCAAAATCAACTTTTAATCCTCCATCACAACGAGATGGATTTTATGGATTTTAACGACATTTTATTGAATAAGCAATCAACTGGCGATCGAAAGACCTAGACTTACATCCTGGCACAGTGGAAAGTGTAATTTTTTCCACAAAAAGATTTCAAATTCTTCAACATCTTAAATTTAAAAATAATACAACTAATAATGAATAAAAATGAAAGAAAGAGAGAAAATGGTTTTAAAATACGCCATTTATCGTTCCGAAGCGGTCTGGGATTTTCATTCTTTGAAATTTTCATCATTTTAATTAATTGTGACATCCACACTTACATCCGAAAATTTGTGCTGATCAATCACCAGTTGCTCGCGTTCCAACAGAAATTGGTATGCGTGAACTTTGTTGTCTATTAAAACATGGATATCAGAATCCGACAGCATGAACAAATTTGTTTCGTTAACACTAAAATCTGCAAAATAATTATAAAAACATAATTATATAAAACATGAGATTAAAAATTATAGGAAGGAACACCGTTTCTTCTTGTAAACATTTGTTCTAAGATTTCAAAAAGAATGATTTTTCATTGTTACATCGAGTTTTGCAAGATTAAATAAAAAGATTTATTCTAATACAGGAATAAAAATTATTTTAAAAATACAAAAAAATTATAAAACGTGGGTATACTTTTGAAAACGTCGATATAAGCTGAAAGTTTGAAATATCGAAGCATGTCTTCCACAAAATTACTCTTTATAATAGACGACATCCATGTAGATCATGCACTGTTAAAAAATAGTGAAATCATATCAAAATTTTAAAATATTTTTAGACTGCATAATGAAACATAATTTCAAAAATTTATTTGAAATTAGAATTGACTTTATTGTTACTACCATCAATTTAAGAATCCTATCATGTACACTTTTTTGGTATATTATTAAAGAATAAGAATTTTCGAAAATCGATAATGTGGTTTTGAAAGGTACATCAACCTTTAGGAAGTTCTAAATTTTTTAATATTTCAGATACAAAAGCCTCGAAGAAAAAAACAATAAATGTACGTGTTAGTTAATTAATAAATTATATTTAGGTTTTATCGGATACAAAAACTGGAGATACTTGGCGTTAAAATTGTGTCGCGTCGACGACAACTTGATTAACAAAATTTTTTCATCACCCTGTTTTTTACAAAGCATCCATTCAAAACTATCTCAGGCAATGATGCGGAAATGCACTTCAGTTAATTAAATAAAAATGTTTTATTCCATACTTACGGAATATAATCTTGGTTCGCCGTGAAAAAACAGCACTCAAATACATAAAAGCCGCTGGTCAACTCACCAGAACACAATTGCAACGTTACCAATTTCACATGGTTTGCAACAACTATCGATAAAATCCAAAAATTAACTATTGAAATTCCGATGAACGAATATAATTATATGTTAGGCTTCCTTCTCCAGATTACAATTGTAGTTCCGCTACTTTCCGCTGATCTGACCAAAATTTCAGTTATATTTGAAAAAAAAAATTGCGCCCTGTCTACGCGCCGTCTATAACTGGCATCTCATACCGTGATTTGTGCTTGATGTGATCACATCATTTTTCTTGTTGCTTTTCGGATTTTTTTTCTTTTTTAAGTATTGCTATCAGGTTTTTTGCAGTTATTCATCAAATTGCTATAGAATTCATGATGGAAAAAAAAACAAGAGGGTTAGGTCCCCTGATAGGAGTGAAGATTTGCAAAAAATTTAAAAGGTTAGAACGTAAATGGAAGAAATTATCAGAAGGTATTGGTGCAGGGGTTTCTGCCCATGAGACTGCAGAAAATGAAATTGAGAGGAACAGTGGAGCTCACACGAGGGGTGAGACAGGTACTGTATCTTATTGGATATTTTTCACATTTTGAAAATAATCCTACTGACTGGCCTTGCTCACACGAGAGGTGTTCTTTTATGGTTTTTCTTCT
Source organism: Diplolepis rosae (assembly GCA_030998225.1). Lineage (NCBI taxonomy): Eukaryota > Metazoa > Arthropoda > Insecta > Hymenoptera > Diplolepididae > Diplolepis > Diplolepis rosae. The sequence goes on along the minus strand of JAPYXD010000694.1, from coordinate 2,474,804 downwards.
GTTAGAATACAGATCAAGAATCTCAAGATCTATCAATTCCTGTACTGGAATCAAATAGCCTTGCAAGAGCCAGCACTGAGGAGCCCGTAGTGGATGAAGAGACCTTAAAGGTTTTGGGAGAAGATCCTGCCTCTAAGGTACCTAAAGAGGTTAATTTTCACACTTCACTCGTGTCTCGCTGGAAAGAATGGCTTAAATCAGGCATTTCAAAGGAAGTTAGACAGGATCTTTTACAGAAGTATCCTAGACAGGGTAATTGTGGCCTAGAAGCTCCAAGACTAAATCCAGAGGTGTGAGTTTTTATAAATGAGGCAGGGTTTATGAGAGATAATCATTTTGTGAACACACAAAATCTTTCTGGATCAGCCTTATCTGCTTTAGGTTCGGCGATAACAAAGATTCTTTACGGTGAAGAAACACCGGTTGATAGATCAGTGTGCTCAGATCTGATGCCGACGCAGTCACAACTACAGAAACACCTCCTGTCCGCGAGAAGCGAGTAGGGATAGGCGACGGCACGCGCTGCCCTTGTTTCTTCCTCGTCGCTCTTACACGCGAGAACGACTCGTCCCACTTCTCCCTATTCTCCTCGCTTCCTCATTGCAATGCTATTTTTAAATTTCTTGCTATTGGTTATCGAGTCGAAATTGAGAATTGTATTTTTCTCGACTCCGTGCAAAAGAGGCGCGAAGCAGACAATTTAAAATTTACGAAACATGTTGTTCAAGAAACAACACTTTTTTTTCCGATATTTTGTAAAAAATCTGCCTAAAATAAACAGTTAAAAGATCGTGTAAAATTTTATAAGCATTTGAACACTTTAAAAATAAATTTTCAGTAAAATTTCATGCCAATAAATGTTCAAAATTTGTATCAATATATATTTTCTTATTCATCTTCATATGAACATGTAAATATTTATCGATATCAAATTTTACATAAAACTTTGTTAATCTTTTAAATGAAATATTTTTTAATTTTTAATTTGTCTGTGCTTAGGCCGCAAAAAATAAAGATAAAATTCTTTCACCATAAAACTAAGAATGTAGATTTAAAATTTATTATGTCATATGTTTGTCTCTTCTTAATGGAAAATACTTAGGTCACAATTCTCTGTTTTGATATTTTTAAAATTTTCTACGTTAAAGATAACGTCAAATGGTAATTAAAATAAGCAATAATTTTATTTATTAACGCTAAAAATCAAAAAAACATAATACCTGTCATTAAAGACAGTACAGTGGTTCATCACTTTCCATGTCTTCACCGACAGGATTGACTATTTCTTAGAGTGAGACGAAAGTATAGTTGTGTCTCACTCCAACCAATGGTCAACTTTAACGGTGGAGACGTTCCACAAAAGGTGAACCACTGCACTGCCTTCAATGACAGGTATTATGTGTTTTAATTTTTAGAGCTAATTAATAAAATTATTGCATATGTGCAAGAAGTGCGTTCATTCTACCGGGTGTTCCTAAAGAATTTCGACAGATTGTAGAGAAGACGGAGCACGATGATTTTTTATTTAGTAAAGACCTCGACGACAAAATTTGAGACGCAAAGGCGGTGGCCAAAATAAGGAAGGAGTATCAATCTTCCTCAGACTTTTCAGCGAAGAGGATGCAGCCCAAGTCTGCCCATTTAAACTCCTGGAACCCATCCCTGAAAGGAAGAGGGAACTCGAGGATGGGTGCTTATCGGAGAATGAACAGGGGTCCCAGGAGCATGAATTGGAATGGCCCTCGTTTTCAGGGTCAGTTGTCTTACCTACAGAGACAGCCCAGGCCTTAAAATCAATTGAGATTTCAAAATCCTCACAAAAATTAAAAGTAAAGACAGCAGATCGTCTAAAGAAATTTTTGAAAAATTGGGAGAGGCTTACAGAGGATAATTTTATTCTAGAGTGTGTTTCTGGTTATAAGATACCAGTCTTGGAGACTTTAAATCAGTTAGATCCACCTTTGGAACCTGTCTGGTCCAAAGATAGTTTCGATAGCATTAAGGTTGCAGTAAGCAGGCTCCTGTCCATAGGTGCAGTTGAAATATGTTGTCCGCAACCTGGTCAATTCTTGTTAAAATACTGTTTGGTTAACAAACCAGACTGGTCAAAGAGATTTATTCTATATCTAAAGGAGTTGAACAATTTTACTTATTGTGAGCATTTTAAGTTAGAAGACTTAAGAACAGCAATTAGGCTATTACAATGTAACTCCTTCATGTGTAATTTAGACCTAAAAGATGCTTATCTTGTGGTTCCTGTAGATGCTGAAAGTAGAAATTTTTTGAGATTCGTTTTTGATGGTAAACTGTACCAATTTAGATCCTTACCTTTTGGTTTGTGTACTAGCCCGTATGTTTTTACAAAGATTTTGAAACCAGTAATGTCGCATTTAAGGAGCAGGGATTTTCTGTTTACGACTTATCTAGATCAGAGTGCTAGAATCCTTAAGTTTCATTATCAATCATAAGAAGAGTAATTTAATTCCGAGCATGAGAGTTCGATTTTTGAGTTTTGTTTTGTACTCCTTATCTATGACCATAGAGTTACCCCTAGAAAAGAGAAGAGCTTTGATCACCATGATAGATAAATTCTTGGTTACAAGATTTTGCAAGTTTAGAGATTTCGCTCAACTAATTGGATCACTTATGGCTGCTTGTCCAGGCATAGAATGTGGTAAATTATATTGTAGGAGCGTAGAAAGAGAATGGTTTTTTGCCTTGTTGCTTGCAGACGATGAAGCTGTCGAGGGAGATCTGCTTTGGTGGAAGGATAGTTTACAGAAAGGTAGCAGGTCCATGAAATCAGGGGTCTTTATAAAGAAGATTTTTTTCAGATGCTTCAAAAACAGGTTGGGGTGCGTCTTGTGAGGACGAATGTGTAGGTGGTTTTGGAAAAAGAAAGAACAGAATCTGCACATTCATTATTTGGATTTAAAGGTTGCCTCTTTGGCGTTTAAATGTTTTGCAACTAATTTGTAACCTATTTGAATGCAATTAAAAACCAATATCAATTTATTTAGATTTTAATAATTAAGAATCTACCTTATCAACGAATAAATTTATCAGAATTTATTTCTGAAGGTAAAATACTAAATAAAATTTACTAAAGGATATTCATACACACTTTCATCAATTCTCAAAAGTTATAGTATCAATTTATATGACATATATTTGAATTTATCCATAAAATACTTTAATAATAACTTTAAAAACATTACTCTTTTATTCATTTCTCATTATTTTGGCATAGGGTCAGATTCTTTTTATTTTCTTCGATTAAAATGTTCACTATATGAATTTTGGGTCAATATAATAGCAGACATGTTATCAAACACGTCACTTTAAAATTACTACTTTACCTTCACAAAAATATATATTTCCTCTCTTTATAAACATATTTTTAAGTTCGTAAATTTTAAAAACCAAACTTATCTGCACAAGATTTAATTCAATTTTCAACTAATGTCAGAATACACATAAGCATAAGCTAAATACTAAAAAAAATGAACAATTTAAGTCAATTGAAATAACATAACCTTAAAACACATCCTCAATACATTCTGTGTAACGCTAGATCGAGTCTATACATAAAAATACATTTCCGAATGAAATTGAAAAACATGACCTACAAGTATATCTTTCGTCTATCGAGTGTCGCACTTGACAATTTATATCAATAAGAACACGTTTCTGTCGAGAAAATAATAACATTACCTATAAGTCAATGTTTCAGATATTTTTTCAAGAAACTATACCATCTTTTATCTATATTTATGCATTCCAGAGGGAAAGTTCATAACATAACCTTAAAACACATCCTTTATACATAACGTGTAACGCTTGACCGTTTTCATCCATAGAAATGCATTTCCGAATGAAACTATAAAACATGACCTACAAGTATATGTTTTGTGTATCTGATGTAGCACTTGACCTTTCCAATCGATAAAAACACAAATTTCAAACTGAAATTAAAAGTGTAACCTAAAAAATCCCTTTTATGGAATTGATTTAGCATTTGACTGTTTTTCATCAAGAAATTTACTTTTTGGAATGAAATTGCTGAAAACGCAAAATAGAACCTAAAAATACATCTCCTGTGTTTTTTTGTGTAACTTTATTTTCTTCAATCACAATTCATGCAAAATTGCCTGTTTTGTTTCTTCAGAGAAATTAATTTTTTGAATCTTCCCACTAAACTTACATGTAGCTCCATCTGTTACTTTATACGATTTCAGTTCAGTTACTTAAAAGTATAATTGTTATTGTTTAAATCTTATTAACAAAGTAAGAAATTTTTTTTTTTTGGCAATTTTGTAAAAATCAAAATCCTGGTTTCTTTAGTCTACGGTGAAACACGGAGTGAAATCCCCCCCCCCCCCCCATATAAAATTTTCAATGTTTTAACTAAAGGCTAAGGTTTAACCTTTTTTCTGCTTACAAAGGTTTTGAAATCAGAAAAAAGGCGAAGTTCTGCAAGCGATGTGACTAAATTTTTGCTATTGGTAATTACTCTCGCATTACTTTTGCATGAAAAATTCTTGATCTTGAAAAAACAATGCGATGTAGCCTAGATTTTTTTTTATACATTTACCGTTCGACGCTGGCCTTTCAAGTCCTTAGCGGCTTCTTGATGAGACGATTTTTCTTTTAACATATATATAATTTGAACTACTGATTAAGTGAAGTGGAGTTGAATTAAAAGGAATGCATTCATTTTCATTCATGTATCTTAATTCAAAATGAATTTCATGTAGAAGATGACTCCTTTATGAAATTACGCTTATGCATGTTTAGATGGTAGATGAAAATAAAAATCAGATCATGTTTCAATAAACTTTTGGAAATGTTAATGGATCTAGTTTTTTGAATCACGAATACTTTTAATTGTCTCATTTAAAGCAGAATAAAATTTTAATAGTGGCACAACTATTAGTAGATTGCTATTTTCAATTTTTTCTTCAAGACTTTATCATAGAAACACAATTCCTAACAATAACTTTATTTCATAGATTTTGTTGATAAAATCGAAAGGGTTTTGAGCAACTTTACTTTGTGCATAAAAATCCGAAAAAAATATTATTCCACGCACTTTCATCTCGGTTTGTTTTAATAAACGTGGATTCGATAGAAACGATTTTCAAAAGTTGGTAGAAGTTGAAATTCAGTATCAAAAAAACATTGTTTCATTCAGTAATTGAAATTCGCAATTAATATACAGTTTAAACTAATGGAAAATCATGTATTTTTTTAAACATGCTATTTTATTATGGTCCATCAAAATTTAATAAATTGATTTCCAGTTACCATATGCACTTTCAGATTTTGGCAATGAACTTTTTTTAACTCCGAACCTAATTCCTGCCTTGAAGAAGTTTCCACTCAGAAAAAAGATTTGATTGAATCAAAAAAATTATTTGTTTGAAGGACTTTCTTTGATTTAATAAAATGTTTTGTTTAAATGCAACAAGATTTGTTTTATTAAAAAAAAATATCTTTGGATCAAACAAATATTCATTCGAATCAAATAAATTTCGGCCTTAAATTAAACAAATTATATCTTTAACCATATATCAATGCATTAATTTCTTTGTTTTGAAGAAAAATTAATTTGATTCAAACAAATATTTATTTGGTTCAAAGATATTTTGTTTGGATCAAACAAATTTTATTTCATTTAAACAAATCATTTCTTTAAATCAAAGAAAGTCGTTCAAAGAAATCATTTTCTTTGATTCAATCAAATCTTTTTTCTGAGTGTTTGCAGTTATCTTTTCCACTATATTTGTTTATTTGTTTGTAAAAAAAGTATAAGCAATATTCCAATATTAGCACATTCATTGTAACACTATACTAGTATTAAAAAAGTTTGCGGTATAGTCATGGATACGATGGGAAGATGCTTCAATTTTCTCGTCCAACGAGAATGAATCTTGAGTTTATCTTCATACAAGAAGCCGCTAAGGACTTGAAAGGCCAGCGTCGAAGGGTAAATGTATAAAAATAAATCTAGGCAACCAATATTCAACATTGACGGTGGAGACGTTCCGCCAATTGTGAACCACTGCACTGCCTTAAATGACAGGTATATGATATTTTTCTAGTTTTCATTGCTGAAAAATAAAATTATTGTATTTATTCCTACACTTTCTAATTCAAATATCTATTCAACATATTTTTCAACGGCACATATATCGTAAACCGTAATAGATAGACAAAATTGGATGACATTTTCACCTACAACCCAGGAAACAAAAAACCATTCACTTGCGTTAAATTTGAATGGGCTTTGAGGTGTTCTGAATTGCGTATCTGTCACTGGAATTTCAGCATTAACAGATTGAAAACCAATATTTCCGATAGAAAATAATGTATTTAATGTGAACAATCGTTTACAATACAATTCGTATTCTGTTTTTATTGTATTTCTCTTATTCAGAGTGACCTTTTAAGACTTCCATTTCATTTGGAATTTCAACCGATTCATGCGAACATCAATGAATCGTACATTGCCATTAGAAATTATTTGAGGTTAATCAGTCTTATTCAACCCTATTCACTTAACGATTTAACCAATGTCGAATGGCAGATTTAAAACATTGCGCACAAATGGCAGATTCCAAGTGTCACCATCCGATTGAATTTTTATTTCCTGAATATGCAAATGACAGATACACAATTCAAAGAGACGCGCGTTCTATCGGTTTTTTTTCCTGGGAAGTAAATCTTTTCAAATGTTTTTTCAAAAACTTTATCATTTTTTACAAAGAACTATGCATTTCAGACCGAAAATTCGTAACATAAACTTAAAACGCATCCTTAATACATTCTGTGACACGCTTGATCGAGTCAATCTATATAAGTACGATTCTAAATGAAAGTGGAAAATATAACCTACAAGTATATCTTTCGTCTATCGAGTGTCGCACTCAGCCCCCGGAATCTCTGGAGTTGAAAATGTCACAGATGTTGAACGTTGGCTGGCCACCGTGGCGCTGGCTGTTCATGAGGCCGACCTTATACAGATTAGCATTATAGAACATTGAAATTTAACGTTTTTTGTGAAAAATTGGTGTCTGAAGTGCTTTTGTGTGCTTTTTAGGTAAATTGGAATGGTTTTAACAGTCGGTGATATAAAAATATAAGTGAAAATGCAGAAATTTGTTGCTGTAGGTTGCAAAACAGGCTACACGTAATGCTTTGAAAAAGTGCATTGTTTTGTGGTTAATTTATCATGAGCGCCTTTAACTTATTAAAATTTAATCTATACTAAATTTAAAATGCTTTGAATAAAAAAATCAACAAAGCTGACTGACTGAACTTAAGGTATTATAGATAGGGATGGGCGATCTTCAAAAAAAGAATTGATTCTGAAATTATTGATTCAATTTGATCGATTAATCGGTTAAAAAGATCGATTTTTGAATCGATCTTCAAAAATCGATACCTTTTTCTGAAAATGATAAATTTCTGTAAAATAACCTTTTTTTAAAATGTTTTATAACAATTGGAGATATAATTGTCACTTGCATATTTTGTGAATTTAAATTATCAAAATAAAAAAGTGTTTATATAAATAAAAAAGGAAATTAGGCTTAGAAAACACACTATATTTGCGAATCAGGAACGTTTTTTATTTTTTTAAATTGCACAATTTCTAAAGCAATGCGTATTATTAGTGATAAAATTTCTGGTATAAATATGAAGTATTACTATAAAGTTTATAATATTAATATACTTTGAACTTTGCATATCACTTAAAGTATTATTTATGATAAAATTTCTGGCATAAATATGAAGTATTATTATAAAGTTTATAATACTAATATACTTTGTATATCACATTAAGGATATTCTCGTGGTCGACCCCTTGATCTCACTTTTAAACTAAAAAACAGTTCATAGGAACAGTTCATAGAAATAGGAAACAGGAAAAAAAGAAAGGAGAATCGTTCGTAAAGATCGAAAAAAAATATCAATCCAACCGAATAATCGAGTAAAAAAGACTGATCTCCGTAGAATCGAATCGAGATCGCCCATCCCTAATTATAGATAAAATACACATAATAAATTATGTGCATATGAGATCTAAATATCCATTATATTATTATGAAATATAGTATATTATGTTGATTATTATTTATTACAAACATCTTTGTTCTTAATGTTTTCAAATACTTATAAAGGAATTTTATAAATTCTTTATATTTGTTACTTTTTCAAATGTACGTTCATTCCTTATGTGAAAGTTTTGTTCATAAAAATGTAATTTTTTCAATTACTGAGAAGTTTTAAAATATAAAATGTCCTATAATAAAATCTAATTTTTCTAACAAAATCAAGATGATATAATTAATACCCGTATTATAATTCAATTTGATGGAATTCCAATAGCCAATTTTTCTATTATAATATGTAAGACTGATATAATATCAGTAATATTGATAATATAAATAAATATTGTATTTTTATTTAATAATCACAATGTAAATATTAATGTTAAAACGAAGATAACAGAACTTTGATTTCAATTTCCAGCCAGAATTACAAAGACAATTTTCGCCCAAATTTTAAGGATATTACCCTTTATATCAGTAAAAATTGCTTTAAATAATATTTACAACTTTCTAATTTAATGTGTTGTAAAAAAAATATGATCAAGTAGTTTTTATCCCCAAAAATTTAATTTTTATGCATTTTTCCCATGCATTAAAATGAATTCAGGCCTCATGAACAATCAGCGCCCCTAGCGGCCACGGTCAATTCTTGTGACATTTTCGTTTCGCGGATTACGTGCATTCTGGCTAAGATGCAGGGGGCTGGTCGCACTTAACCATTTAAATCAATAAGAACACTAAAAATGTCGTCGAAAAATGAATAACATTGCCTATAAGGCAATCTTTGAGATATTTCTTTAAGAAACTATATCATCTTTTATCTACATTTATGCATTCCAGAGGGAAAGTTCATAACATAACCTAAAACCACATCCTTCGTACATTATGCGTAACGCTTGACCGTTTTTATCCATAGAAATGCATTTCCGAATGAAACTATAAAACATAACCTACAAGTATATGTTTTGTGTATCTGATGTAGCACTTGACCTTTCCAATCGATAAAAACACAAATTTCAAACTGAAATTAAAAGCGTAACCTAAAAAATCCCTTTTATGGAATTGATTTAGCATTTGACTGTTTTTCATCAAGAAATTTAGTTTTTGGAATGAAAATGATGAAAACGCAAAACAGAACCTAAAAATACATCTCCTGTGTATTTTTTTTGTAAATTTATTTTCTTCAATCACATTTCATGCAAAATTGCCTGTTTTGTTTGTTCAGAGAAATTAATTTTTTGAATTTTCCCACTAAACTTACATGTAGCTCCATCTGTTAATTTATATCACGAATATCTGCACTTATTACCGACATTTATCTGCATTTTGATAACCGTATGCCTTTCAGCTTTCTCACCTTTCTTGTACATCACAATGCGTGCCTGAAAATGTTTAGAATTTCCAGCATGAAGTTCACCGTGCGTCGGAGAATTTATGCTTTGGACAATCGATATGGGGTCCAAATCATACCCTACCGTTAGAGTTCTGAGTCGGTTATATTACATTGAGAACGGTAACGAGAATGAGAATATTACCGAGAATATAACCGGCAGATAAATTCTCTTAGAATTTATGAGAATTTTCTCATTTTGACTTTTTAAATGTTTTAAACAATCAGAATCAATTATTTATTGCGTATAAAATTATAGTTCAATATTTCAAACATATTCTGATTGTATATGATAAGCGTCTGTCGAAATGTAATAATAAATATCATAATCACAACACGTCGTTTGCCTGTTGCCGGTGGTTGCCGGGTCTGCAAGTACTTATCACGAAAAGTTGATCCTAATGAGACGAAGCGAAGGATATCAAATGCAATGGAAACATTAGTTTATTTAATTAGAATACACTACCGGTCAAAATTGGGGGACCACGTGTTTTTCGATTATTACTTAAATTATTTTAATTTTGTGAGTGATGAAATTATTGGTTTTAATCAAGTTTATTGAGCTAAAACATTACAAATGTAGCGAAAGTACAGACGTGCGTGAACATGCCAGTAAAAACTGCCCTTTTGGATTTACAATTCCAAGTTCCTTCAAAAACCTTCGATGACTCGGACCAAAAAGTGCTTTTGTCAACACATCTGCTACCATCTCCGTTGTTGGTATGTATTCCACTTCTAAATCTCCCTTCTCGAAAACTTCTCGCACATAGTGATGTCGAATGTTTATGTGCTTGCTACGAGCATGGTGTACTGGATTCCGCATCAACTCCTGCGCTTCTTGATTATCACAGAAAGCGTTAGTTGGTTTTGCATCTGAACTTAAAATGCCAACTTCTTTCAGAAAACATCGTAAATAAGTAGTTTCCTTCGCCGCTTCTGTCAAGGCCATGTATTCAGCTTCAGTGCTAGATAGAGCCACAGTTCGCTGCTTTCTTGATTCCCACGATATCGCCGAATTGGCGAGTTTGAATACGAATCCAGTGTAGGATCTACGATCGTCGACAGCTGCACCCCAATCTGCGTCTACATATCCGTGAAGATTTTTTCCGTTTTTTGTAAACAGTAGTCCAAAATTTTGAGTTTCTTTTAAATATCTTAGAACTCTTTTTACGGATATCCAATGCGCTTTTCTAGGGTTTTGGTTGAATTGACTAAGTGAACTTACAGCGTAAGCAATGTCCGGACGTGTCGAAACCGCTAAATACATGAGAGAGCCGATTAGCGGTTGGTATGGGACTCTGCTCATTTCTTCCATTTCTTCTGAAGTCTTCGGTCCCCTTTACCCTTCTTAATTTTATGTTGCCATCCAAGGGGGTGGATACAGGTTTGGAATCTTGCATTGCAAATTTTCGAAGAACATCCCCGATGTATTTCCTTTGGAACATGAAGACAGCGTTGGTATTTACAATTTGATCAAATTCAATTCCTAGGCAGTGATGCAATCTCCCCAAATCCTTCATTTTAAACTCTCGAGATAGGTCTTGCTTCAATTTTTCGAATGCTTCAATTTGATCTGTTGTGACAATTATGTCGTCGACGTAAACTGCGACAATCAGAGTTGATTCCTTGTTCTTTTGAATACAGACACACTTGTCTCCACTGAGTTGCTCTAATCTAAGAATTTTGAGTTTTTGGTCCAATTTTTTGAACCACTGTCGCCCTGACTGTTTGAGGCCATAGATTGATCTTTTAAGCGAGTATACAAGATCTTCGCTTCCTGGCACCTCAAAACCTTCGGCTTGTTCCATATAAATTTCTTCTTCCAGGTCTCCGTTAATGTAGGCCAAGACGACGTCAAGCTGATACAATTTGAGGCCTAATTCTGCTGAAATAGCTAGTAAAGTTCTTATGGAGCTTTGCCGAGCGACTGGGGCAAAAGTTTCTGTAAAATCCATACCTGGTTGTTGGTTGTAGCCTTTTGCTACCAGGCGAGCCTTGCGTCGTTCAATGTTGCCGTCAGCGTCGTATTTTGTTCTCAGCACCCATCTAGATCCGATGACTTTTCTATTTTCCGGGCGTTCAGTCAAAGTCCAGGTTCCGATTTCGGAAAGAGCGTTAAATTCTTCTTTCATGGCTCTTCGCCATTCATCTGCGTATGGTCCAGTGAGAGCTTCTTGGATGGATGGATTCGAAGCTTCTTCATCTACTAAATAAGCAGCTTCGTCGTCATGAGGTTTTCTCTCATTGAAAATATTTCGAGGGCTGCCTCTCTTTCCAGTCTTTATTTTCAAAGAAAATTTCAAACAAGGTGGAACTTTCTTTTTCATCTGTGACTTTCGTTGTGAAGCGTTCTTCGTCAAACTCTACATCTCGACTTTCCACAATTTTTCTTGTTTCAGGGTCCCACACTCGATACGCCTTAACTTCTTTTGCATATCCAACGAAAACGCAAGGCTTGGAACTTCTCTCGAATTTTCCCTTGCTTGGTTTTTTATTCAGTGGAAAAACCCTGCAACCAAAAGGTTGGAGATGTGAGATCGACGGCTTTGAGCCGAACCAAACTTCATATGGTGTTTGTCCTTGTAGTTGCTTTGTGGGACATCTATTTCGAAGATAGGCGGCCGTAGCAATTGCTTCAGCCCAAAAAGCCTCAGGTAGACTGGCTTGCAATAAAAGGCATCTCGCCATTTCTACGAGTGTTCGGTTCATCCTTTCTGCTTTGCCATTTTGTTGAGGAGTATAAGCGACTGTTCGTTCTCGCCTTATCCCATTCCGCTCAAGGTCTTTGGTAAAGTTTTGTCCGCAGTACTCAAGTCCATTGTCCGTTCGTAGAGTTTTAATTTTTCTTTCAGTCCGATTTTCAGAGTAAGCTTGAAATTTGATAAAAGCTTCCTTAGCTTCACCTTTTGTTTTCAAGAACTGAACCTCTACCCAGTTGGACTTGTCATCAATAAATGTGATGAAGTATGAAGCACCACCAAGAGATTTGGTTCTCATCGGTCCACAGACATCTGAGTGTACCAAATCCAATAGGTCCTCACTCTTCGAATCTGAAACCTTGGGAAAAGGTTTTGCAGTTTGCTTTCCCATTATGCATGTTTCACAGGTAGATAGCTTGTCATCAGACTTGAAGGACATACCTTTTACCAAATTTTGATTTAAAAGTAGTTTCAAATCCTTTTCATTAAGGTGTCATTTCTTCAGTTCGCTTAACTCCATTTTTTGTGTTCCAGCTCTGGAATGGTCTTCGTTCTCCTGCGTAGACTCTGTACTTGAAACTGCCATAGATTGATGCCATCTCTTTAGTTGATTTATTTCAGTGCTTGCCTCACACTCAGAAACATCGTTGATTTCGATAAAGTACAGCTCGCTTTTTCTTTTGCCTTGGAAGACAACTTCACTTTTGTTGTTTCTGGTTTCTGCACCAGTTTCGTTGAACGTGATTGTACGTCCTCCATTGGTGGCTTTCGAAACAGAAAACAGGTTTGTTTTCAATTCTGGTACAAAAAGAACGTTCTCCAATCTGATTTTTCGTTCTTAATGACCATTAGAGATATTTAGACGAATTGTACCTTTACCTTCAATTTTAGTTGTTCTATCAACGGCTAGTCTGACTCTTTGGTTTTCAGTCTGGTGTAATTCCGAAAAAAGAGTTTTGTCGTGATACATGTGCAAGGTGGCACCGCTGTCAATACACCAAGTTCTGCTTGATGTCATCTCGGCACTAAAAGCACAGGCGAAATTTGCTTTTTCTTCTTCAGGATGGTTTTCAACGAGAGTGCCAATATAAACGTCTTCTTCTTGTGCTTTAGAGGCACTGTCCTTTTTATCTGAAATCCTTTTTCTGCAGTCAGCTGCTTTATGGCCGGGTTTTTTGCAGTAATTGCAGTTAAACCGTTTTTTCTACCCCTTGTGTCCTTGATTTGATGCGGAGCTACTTCCACTGTCGTTATTGCCGTTCGTCTCTTGGGACTGTTGACCGCTTCGATTTCCAAAAGATTTTGCGTAATTTGCACCTTGATGATCTTGCTCAGAACTTTGCCCTTTTCTGGCATTGTATTCCTCAAGCAATTTTATTTTTAATGCTTCGGGACTCGGAAGGTCATCGCGAGCTTCTATCGCGCATCTGAAATTATCAAAACTGTTAGGCACACTGTAAAGCAGTAATATGGTAAGCAAATCTTCCGAAACGACGATTTCTAATTCTGTCAATTTGTCTAAGGTATCAAAAAATTTGCTTAAGTGGTCGGACATGCTTTGATCTTCGCTCATTTTTGAAAATAGCAATTACTTTAGTAAAGTTGCTTTCCTAGCAGGTCCTTTTGATTTGTAAACTAGGTCTAATTTTAGCCATATCTCCCTTGACGTTGTACAATGTTTTATATGACCTAATTCCGAAGGACTTATTGCGAGAATTATATCTGCTTTAGCTTTTCTGTCCTTTTTATCCCATTCTGTTGCTGTTGCAACATTGTCTTTGCCTTCTGGTCTAGCCTTGCTTCCGTCGACGTATTCCCAGTGGTCATTTTTGACGAGAACTGCATCCATGTGGAGTCGCCATGTAACATAATTCTCCTTTCCTAGTTTCTCCATTTGCACTGAAAAACTCGAAGCCATGCTCTCACTTGCACATTATTTTCTTATACGCGACTAGCTTTCAGCTGTTCACAATTTATGAGTCACTTGCGAAGTACAAGTTCTGGTTTTCAACGATTTTTTTTTTACGTCACTCGCGAATACTTGTGTACTGTCGGCGTAGGTGGAAGGGTTCTGGGCCCATAACCTATTAGTTTTAATCAAGTTTATTGAGCTAAAACATTACAAATGTAGCGACAGTACAGACGTGCGTGAACATGCCAGTAAAAACTGCAGTGAACAGAAAAAGTGAGTTAAATCAAAAGTAGCATATATCGATATGTGGGTATCGACTATCGATATCGTAAAGCTATCGTAAAGTATTATATAAATTATAAAATGTTCAGGTCCCCCCGTACACCTCTGCCCGACGATTTTACCGATCGAAGTAGTTCGCCAACTAAACCTTAGGAGCGCTGTCCACAACTCTCCCCGTACCCCTCAATCCTCTCGAATACCCATAAGCTTACATTTGCTTAAGCTGTATAAATTGAAAATATTCAAGTCCAGCCATAAAACGCAAGATATGATGTTGAACATTTGGAGGTATAATATGATGAGTTTGATTTTGAATTTTTTATTGATTTTAATATCAGAAGCTTATTGGTAGTCACTAAACATTAATTATTTAATTATAATATTAAATTATAATTAATTATTAAATATTATATTATAATTAAATATAATTTAATAATAAATTATTAAATTTTAATGAATAAATAAATTTTAATTTTAATCAATCATTTTAATAAATTAATATAAATAATATTTAAACATATATCCACATTAGACTCCCTTTTTACAAAGCTGAATTTCGGAATTATAAAAAATAAAAATAACAAGGATTGTCTAGTTTGTTTGTTGACTCTAATTTACAATCAGAATCAATTTCCTCAGCAAATAAGTACTTGTAATAATGTTTCTTCAAATTGAATTGAATTTATTGTTCATTATTTACATTTTTTCGTATTATGTACATAGAAATATATCCGGAACAAAATACAGGAGTACGTGAAAAAATCCTGTACTGAAATAATAGTGATTCATACCTATAAGTTTAAATGAATTTGGGTCAATATAATAGTAGACATGTTATCAAACATGTCACTTTGAAATTTCAAATTAAACTTTTTAAATTTTTTGTGAATTAAAAATATTCAGAACAAAATTAAGTATAACATTTTTAAATATAATTACAATTTTATTTAAAATTCATAATATTTTAATTCAATTTTTATCATTATACATACTATTTTCTTTAGGTAGAGGAGAAGCGCCGAAATTGGCGCGTCGTCTAAATTGGCGCACCCTATTTTTCAGAAAATGATAACATAACAAAAAATAAAAATAGTTCTATCGTGTGCATTCTTGTATGATATGTATTTGATAGAAAACATTATAAAAATCTAATTGCTTAATACAGTTTTATTGCGATTAATCGTTTTTTGGCATAATGGTTATGTTCGAAGCCATTGAGTTAAATCGTTAAATAATAGTAATTCAAGGTGAATTAGATTAATGCAACGATTTTATAATCTTTGATATTTAATCTTACGATTAGGATAGAATATTTGTATGAAAAAATAAGCATTTTACGTAAAAAGTATTTAATTAATGAACGATACACTTCCCTATTGAAAAACTTGACGTAAAAAACGACGTCAAAAATGACATAAAAAACGACGTCAAAAATTACGTCAAAAATGACGTAAAAAACGGTCGACGTGAACAGCCAAGTCCGCCCAAGACGCAGGACCGCGGGTGTAGGCCCCGATGCGATTTCTACTGTCCCCCATTGTTGCCGCGCTCTGCACGCTCATCGAGCTCCCTCGCCTTCATCACCAGGGTGACGAATGACTCGATAAACATCCAAATCTGTTCAGACTGGAGCATGAGAGAGACCATCGTGTCAGGAGTGAGCTCGGCACCCACTGCCTGACCAAGGGCCTCCCTTGCCGCGCCCCACTTTGCGCAGACGAAGAGTGTGTGCTCTGCATTATCCACAAGGGAACCGCAGTAGCGGCACGACTCATCGTCTCTTTTCTTGAAGCGCTTCAGGTACGCATTAAAGCAACCATGGCCCGAAAGCGCTTGCGCCAAGTAAAAGCCGACTTGACCGTGCTTTCTATCCAGCCAGGTGGCGAGCTCCGGGATCAGACGGTGTGTCCATCTCCCGGTTTGGTCACCATGCCATCTCGTCTGCCATTTCTCGACGAGTCTGCGCCTTCCATCCTTGCGGATGGCCTCCTTCGCGCGAGCGATTTCCTGCAGGTCGGCGCAGGTAAGCTCCTTGCGAAGCTGAAAGGTCTCCTGCCTTTCCACCGCCAATAAATCTATTGGCGGGACGCTCGCCAGGACCAGCACAGCACTCGTCGACACAGTTCGGTATGCTGAGACAATTCTCATCACCACACCTCTCTGTGCCGAGAACAGCTTCTTCAGGATAGCATGGTTGTTAAGGGCACTTGTCCAGATCGGAGCTGCATAAAGCAGCTTCGAATTTACCACGCTCGCCACCAGCCTTCTCTTAGCTTCCCTAGGACCACCAATGTTGGGCATGAGCCGAGTCAGGGCTTACATTTCCTATTACATTTTTGTGACTCCTTTACGAAATGCCCATTCCACTTTGAAATAAATTATTTTATTATACAATAGTTCCTTTACTGATAAGCATTTCTCAATTACGATATCCAATGAACGACCGAATATAAATTGTTAAGGCTTCTTAAAGTCGAAAAATTACGTAAAAAACGGCGTAAAAAATAACGTAAAAAACTAACCCAATTTTTGACATCGTTTTTTACTTAATTTTTTGACGTCGTTTTTTATGTCGTTTTTGACGTACTTTTTTGTCTTTAAGAAGCCTTAACAATTTATATTCGGTCGTTCATTGGGTATCGTAATTGAGAAATGCTTATCAGTAAAAGAACTATTGTATAATAAAATAATTTATTTCAAAGTGGAATGGGCATTTCGTAAAGGAGTCACAAAAATGTAATAGGAAATGTAAAGCTTCTTAAAGACAAAAAAGTACGTCAAAAACTTTTTGACGTCGTTTTTTACGCCATTTTTGACGTCCTTTTTTACGTCATTTTTTACGTTATTTTTTACGTCAAGTTTTTCAATAGGGTTGCGGCAAAATTGGCGCATACGAGATTCAAATCAGAGGCGAAGTTGGCACACGTGTTGCGTTTCTGGAAACCGGTGACTGAAGTCAAGTGCTCGGATGTTTATGATTGAAAATATAAAGAAGATAGTAAGTACACAATTATTAATATATAGATATATACATTTGAATGCTGCTGGACTTTTCTGCTAATCTTTTTCTTAAGATTTTTTGTGACATGGGAGGTAATGTGGTTCCCAAAACTGATGTAACGACTTTGTAAGGTTATATTCATTTGAACAATCAGTGGTTAAATTTTTTTTTTAAGTTTGAGGTATTAAGGCATTTTAAAAGCGATTTTTAATAATTAATTTGCAGTCTGACAGTGTTTTGAAAGTTTTCTCGATTTTAAGATGTGAAAGCAATGTAAGTAAAAAATTTGTATTTTTGATTGATTGTTTCTATTGTTTATAAGTCTTCTAAAGTTAATAATTGTATATACACTGTAAAAAATCCAGTTGAAAATTACCAATCGATTATAAAATATTTTACTATGATTGACGTAGGAATAATACGACTCAATTGTGAATTTGCAACGATAAGCGGTGTGATTTCACAGTATTTGTATGAAGTTTGCAGTGAAAGTTTAATATTACCACTTGAATCAGGGGACATAAAATTACGCATGATAAACATGGTAAATTTCAACCATAGTGTAACGTATATTTGAATGTAATTTTACAACGTGTCAGTAAATTCGCAATACGTACTGCGATTTATTTTACCATGAAAGTGTAAAAATGCAGACTGAGTGTAAATCTACCAGAATTTTATAATTCCACGCTTCATGATGCATTTTTGTTTTAACGCCCGGCGCTGCAACAGTGATTCTATAACTTCTATAACCTAGAAAGCCAACTCTCGTGCAATAGCAGCAGGTTTCAAATTCTTATTTAATTTATCATTTATATCGCGTTTCACAATGTAAAGGTAAGTGTTAAATTAAGAAAATAAACTAAAAAATTCGGCTTTGAATACTATTAATTTTATACTATTAATTCATAAAAATATACTACAAGAACCAATAAATATGTTAATAATTCTATAGCATATTGATTTCAATCCATGATATACATGCTTTTAGAAAGAAATGCTTTTGATTCAGTAGCATTTTTTTCTCAGTGTACTGTCAGTGTTAATTTACAAATGATATATATAGCGCATGCGCAATGAAATTCATCCCGGCCATTTTACATTGTCAATTGAATTTTACAACAAGAAACGTAAAATTATACTGCATTGAAAGTGAGATTAAGGGAATGTTACTGTCTGCATGTGATTTTACCGTTCCAAATTATTTTTACACCATTTTGGTAAAATTACCACGTTAATCACTAATAATTTTATGTCCCCTGTTCTACGTGGTAATTTTCAACTGAATTTTTTACAGTGTACTTCTGATTACAAATTCAAATAATTCTCTATAGAAATGATTTCAATTTGAATATTCACTTAAATATCCACAATTGCCAGTATTTTATTGTACAAATATAAAATATATTTAAACTTTGGCTGGTTTATGGGAATAAAGGTATAAAAACCTTCACATATCTTGATATACTATCTCAAATTTAGTTTCAAATTATAACTACCTCTTTTCATCAACCTTTGCTACTGAAATGTAATTCTAAATCTATGAAAATATAACTAATACGTGGCAAGAGAAGATTATAATATTAGTGCGTCAATTTACCCGACATGGCGGGTAAATTGACGCAGGTGCAGTCCTTCGGAAATCTGAATAAAAACCAGCTTTAATAATTTTCAATGCAATCTTTATCCGTTGGAAAGTATAGAAAAGATATCCAGCTATTAAATAAATATTTTTTCATAATTTTTAGTCATATACTTTCTTTTTAAACTCGCACTTTCTATTAGGTGCGCCAATTTCGCCGCTTCTCCCCTACCTACACGGAGAAACTCTTTATATCAACTTCTACTGTAGTATTTTTCAATTTAGGAAAAAACGTATCACTCTAAGACCTTTTGTCAAAAAAAATACTAAACTTTAGGAGAATGATATGAAACTATAGCATAGTTCATAACAAATTTTATTATTTCATATCATTCTTATAAAGTTTAGTATTTTTTTTTGACAAAAAGTCTTAGAGTGATACGTTTTTCACTAAATTGAAAAATACTTTAGTAAAAATTGATATAAAAAGTTTTTTTGTGTACTATACTATTAATTGAAAGTGCAAGTTGTATTGACCTTTGGTCTTAAATACTGGTTTATTGTTGGAAAAGATTGACTTTCTGGTCGAAAATGATGAAGTTAATATGAATCTGACATTTTGGCTCAGATCGGAGCCCTTATTAGTGATTTTTATTAAAACCTGTTAAAACCTAAAAATACACAGAAAAAGTGGGAAGCTTAATTGAGATTTTCTTGGAATGAAATATTTTAGATTTGAAAAGACGTAGCTTTTTTATATGGTAAATATATTATATATTTGAAAACGAAAGGCTTGAATATAAAACAATCCTAAAAACATTTTTTTCAAGAAAAATATTTCAAAGAAATTCTTTACGTGACATTTTTTGCACGGCAAATTGAGTATGTATTGTATGGGTGTAAAATACACGATTTATATTTCTTGGAATAAGTATACTTAGTAAACCCCAAAAACAAACTATTCCAATTGTCATATAAAAAAGTTACGTCAATTTAACAACCGACTTTTTCTGTATATTTTTATAATTTAATAAAAAAAACCCTGATGAGGGTTCCGATCTAAGCTGAAATGTCAGATTGATATTAATTTTATCATTTATGGACCTCAAAGCAAATCTTTTCCAAAAATATACTACTATTAATTTCTATTTATATCTCAATATGGTATTCAAATTAATCGATTGATTATAAAAAAAATACAATAATAGAAAAATATTTTTTAAACCCTTTTACAGACAATTTCAAAACAGCATTTAAGAAGAGATATCAAAATATTGAAATATACAATAATCTTAGAAATTATAGACTTTTTCTACCTTTGTAAAAAACAAGATTCAGATATACTTTCAGCTTAAAATTTTCGCATAAAATGTCTTATTTTTTTATTTAAATTTAAAAATTGTTGAACTTCAAATAAAATTATTTAAGCAAAGAAGTCGAGGCATATCAATTTTATTTTCCGAAGTTGGAAAGTTTATGACTTTATAGCTCCTCTTTATAGCTCTTAGATTTCCTTTTTTACAACAAAATTATATATTGGCAAAACAAACGTCCACCGCGGGCTTAGGGGCGCTGCTGCATGAAAACAATCATGGCTGCCGCAGGGCTTCGGCGTTCACGTATTTACTGTTGATCTGAATAGGACTTTTCAAATTACGTTTATCTGTAAGTGCTAAAATTGCTTTTGTTATCGTTAAATACGTTATGCGAGTACGTACAAGCACTGCATTTATGAGTCAAGTCCTTTCCTTTCCTGTGCTTCGGTGAGAATTCCATTTTCACGCTTATAATTATTTATGCAATTGTCACTTACTTTTTAGGTTAACTATATATTTATTTGTGAAACAATTGATTAATTACTGCGTTACACTGTGAGCATCTGGCTTTAGTATAGTATACACAATGCTGCGCGAAGCCCAACGGTAGCCATATTGATTAGTTCGCTTGTCGACCACCAGGTCTCGCATTGCAAGTTTGAATTGCTAATAGAGTATAGAACAGAACTTAAAATTATTAGCAACCATATCCCGCTCAAAAATGCAACAAATAGCATCTATGTGACAAATTTCATTATACAGAAATTCTCGATGAAATAATCAATGAAAAAAGTTCGTCAAAATATCTCTCTTTAAATATTCTACACTTAACATTACTTGATTGAAATTAAAACAATAGGAATAAATTAAGTTAAATTTATATTTAAGACTATTAATGTACTGAATAATAAACCAGCAATATTTTTATGAATTTTTTTCATTATTTTAATGGAAAGAAAGAAATATGTATTATGTATTCGCAAAGAAAGACTCTAACCAAAAAGAAAATTATTCAAACCATAGAAAATATGTTCTCGAAATTGGAAGTTCTGATATTTTGATATTGGAAGATATTGCGAGTTGTTTTATTGAATAATGAAAATATTTTGAGTTACGATGGAATAAATATAAGCATTGTCATTTATAAACCATATTTATACTTTCAAATAAAAAATGCAGTAATATCGTATGAAATTTAATACTTCTATTTTTTACTCAATTTTTTTGATTTTTTAATTTAATTTCCCCGACACTCCAAGTTGATTAAAATTATTGTCAAAAGAATTTATTTACTTACTTTCATTTTTAAATTTTTACCAAACTTTATTAAATTTATAGTTGAGGAAAAGAATTTGCAAAATAAAATAAAGAGGGTATAGAAGTGGTTTGGATTATAATTATAATTATTTTAAAATAATTTATTAAATATACATGAATTGCAAGAATATATGGTGGGTTCCATGGCAAATCGGACGGGTTCAGGACTCTATGTTTCCGATTTACTTGAAATTTCAAGGATTGATAGACTAACATAAATAATGAAGAAACCCAAAATTTGAGATTATTTCATGCATTATTTAAAAAGTTATGGGATAAACAAAACAGAAAAGTGTTTTTGTTCTTTTTCAATTATTTTAAAACTGAAACTAGGAAAAATTCTGAAAAAAATTACACAAACGTATCATTAGATGGCCGATGTAGCAGTATTCTTTGGGAAAATTTTTACTCCAAATTTAATGATAAAAAAAAATGTTTTTTTCAAACAAATTGATTTTTTGAAAAAACGCCATCTTTGAAAAATCTGAAAAAATTCATAGTGATAGCTGCAAGTATTACGCAAATTTTAGGTATATAATTAAGGTGCGCGCTTAAAAATTGTACAAAATATGGATTTCGATTTTTCGCAACAACCAAAATTCGCAAAATATTTTGCAAAAATTTTAGCAGTAAACCGTGTTATGGGTTTATTAGCAAATAACAATTTTTTTTTCATT
Organism: Diplolepis rosae; assembly: GCA_030998225.1. Classification (NCBI taxonomy): domain Eukaryota; kingdom Metazoa; phylum Arthropoda; class Insecta; order Hymenoptera; family Diplolepididae; genus Diplolepis; species Diplolepis rosae. Next base: position 2,452,511 of record JAPYXD010000694.1, on the reverse strand, counting down.
AGTCCACTATTATTATAAAAAGTGCTTTAATAATAAGATGTTGGAAGAATGTATATTTTGACGGTTTTTATTTTTTTACCCCCATCCACACCTTGCAAAAATCTGCAAAAATTCTGTTTTAATTATCGATAGGTAACTAATGAATAGCATAATTCAAAAGAGTGGTCGCGCAAATCAAACATGAATAAAATTGTGTGCAAAAATTTTCGCAATTTCTTGCATCACGAATTATGCATAGCAAAATCTGCAAAAATTCACAAATGTATCGTTTATTGGAAAAAACAATCCTTATTTTTTTCAAAATTTTCCTATTATTAGTTTAGCTAAAAAACGCAAAAAACGAAAATGGTAAAATATAGTCGATGTGAAATTTGATTTTGTTTCAAGGCCGATTTCACATAGAAACCCGGTTATGCCCTTTGGCTCAAAGCGATAAAAAAATAAGTTTGGGCAAAAATAAAATTTATTAATAAAATTATTTTTTTGTATTTCAAATTCTTTTCATGAAAAATAATCTTTTCTCTTTCAAATTAGCCCTTCAATAATAATATTGCTATTCCTGAAAGCAAAATTATCTATTTTTGCCTGAGGTCTAATTTTCGTGAATGAACTACCTTAATACAATTACTTTAATACCTAGACAAAATTTCAAGTGTTTATCTTTTTAACTTTTCTCCCGAAAAATTCGAGAAAATGGTATATTTCCACACCTAAAAGAATTCCTAAAAATCATGCTTTAACGAAGTACAAGATCTTGAATCTGTAAATTACCTATTCATATAATTGAATATGTATGAAATTGAAAAATATTATTTAGTTTTTCAAAATGTGTTTCGGTTCTAATCGGAGCCCTCATCAGAGATTTATGTTTCAAATAAAAAATGCATAATAAAAAGTTGTTAACTTAGGATTTCTTTGTTGGAAATTTTTAAAAATCAACATAGTTTTACATGCGAGACAATAAGAAACTTGACATTGTTTCGAAAGAAGAGGTTGAAAGAATTCAACAATTTTTAAAATATTTCTTTGGTATAAAATAATTGTAAATAATTTTAAATTAATAGGTTGAGTTCGAAATTTTTCCACTGAGACTTGAACTCAAATCCCAGCGTAGTCGAAAGCGTCTTTTTTCCACACAAAGAATTCAAATTCTTCAAATTGAAAATAATGTTGTGGGATATAATTATTTGGTTTCATATCGATGAAAGGACTTAATGATAATTTTAGGCAGCTTTTTACAAGTTTTCTTTCTCAAATGAATTGATTTTCAAAAATTTCCATCAAAGAAATCTTAAGTTAATAACTTTTTATTATGCATTTTTTATTTTAAAAATAAATCTCTGATGAGGGTTTCGATCAGGACAAAAACTTCTATAACTGCGTCAATCTAAGTTTTTATTTACTTTGGAACCTAGAGTCAAGTATCAACAACACATATCTTCATTTAAAATACTTTTAAAAATTCACTTTTAAAATATTTTGGATCTTAATTATTAATTTAATATAATTTAAAAGTTCGACACTTATTTAGAAATTATTTTTTATTCGTAATTGTAATTCTTAATTAATCATCATGCCATAACTTTTGTTTACATTATGTTGTCAAGCTGTCAAATTTGACATTCCTAACCTTAAAAGTCTTTGAAAAGAATTTTTGGCTCTGCTTTATCCAAACGTTATCGACATTTCTTTGCTGGGTTTGATTTGGCTTGGTAGTACGATGAGGGCAGCACTTCGATATGGCGGAAAAAGTGGTTAGCTATATATATCGTTCCCCCACTCTGACGCCCTGCACCGCATCTAGGTTTATAATATCTTTGCGTTCAGCCAGTTCGCTAGGGCGTTTATGAAGGTCTAATGTTAAATTTTTTTTTTTAAATGTAGCTTAAGCTATATTACTCTATATTTTATATGCTACGTCTTAAAAAGTTGAACAGTATTGAGGAAAATGACAACAAAAGGCTGAAAATGATTACTAAGATTCTCAACCTCATTAAAGTAATGTGTTTTACATAATTAAAATATAATAATGTTCTATTTTGTTCTAATAAAAATTGTTCAAAGAATTTCATGCAAATAAGACGTTTAATTTACTCAAGAAATTAATATAATTCATTGAAATTTTTATAATTATGGAGATAATGTTAATTTAATATCTTTAGTATTATATTCAAAGTGAAAATAACCTAAAATTTCAGCGGTGAAAAGTTTTAAAATCTTGAGAGTAAAACAATTTCAAGGTTCTTTTTCATTTCAAACACATGTACACAATCAAATACCTCTTATTTAATAACAAACATGTTTTCAAAATTGATAAGTACACATAAATTGATATTTAAAACATAAATTCTCCAAATTCTCTTTATATTCTCTTATATTCTTTAAATTCTGTAATATTCTCGGTTATATCCCACCAACTTAAATTCTCGAGAATTTAAGAACTCTACCTACCGTTATAACAGCTGATGAGCGAAATCGATATTTGATACTATTGTAACGTGTGCAGCTTCACACGTTTTACCTTACATGATAATTAGTCTTTACGAAATCTACCATACCGACCAGCGCGAATAATTCAAATTTATATAAGAATATTTTTTAGCGAATTATGAAAATAGAAATTGTATTTAGAAGTAGAATAGATACTTTCCCATGGAGCATTCTAGAAATTCCAGAATTATAAATGTGAAACTTAAGAATGCGTCAAAGTCACGTCCATATGATCAGCAAAATCTGCAAACTGTAAATTTGAGAGGTTCGAAACAGACCACTTTGAAAAGCATAAATTTTGATCTCTCCAACTTTCCCAAGTCATGAAATGATTCGGAAATGCTTTCTTCACAGAAAGCATTTTTTTTAGTTGCTTCAAATTTCAGTCCTTGATTTTATAGCCTTTCCAAGGTCTAGTACGGGTTTCTATGACAACTTTTAGATTACAGTCGCACGTGTTTGGGTTTTCCTCACCGAAGGGTCTGGGCCATATAGCCCCGAGCCATCGGTTATAAAAAAAAAGGGGTCCTTGTCTCAAGCGCCTCAAGTATTCCTAGAATCAAGAAGAAAGTGTCGCCACTCGATCTTCCCTCTCCAGCGAACCTTAAAGGGCGTGAATTGTAGTTCTAAGGGATAGTTTTAGGATGATTTTTGGGACCGCCATTGGTTAAGCGAAGATAGTTACACCATCCCCAATTTGAGAGGGCCTCGCGAGGTACTTGAACTTGGATAGGAAAAGAGACCAGCGAAGTTAGGTAGCAGAAAGCCCTCAACTAATTCGTAAAAAGGTCGTTTTCTCTTCGGCGTTTGCAGAACGACTCGTAGAATTGACATTTTGTTAGTGCGTGGCATTAAAATCATAACTTCAACTCGCGAAGTGAATTTTAAATAAAGAACTCAAGTTATATTATATTTCTTATTGTTTGCTACCACCCAAATTATTTCAGGTAATCGTATCAACGATTGAAGCAGCATCCCGAACCTAATAGTTATACTACTTACGATAAGTAGAGATCATTTGAATATTCCCGCACGATCGGCCATTTTCAACTACCGCCGACGTGACACTATCAAAGATCGAAGTGCGGTTTCGAAAATTTCTCACTCGTGGCACTACTGCGTCTAATCACGTGACCTGTCTGACGATGAAACTGAAACTTTTTCACGGGATATTCTTGTGAAAAAAAAAATTATAATTGCAGCTCATGGAATTCCAATAATATTCCACAAAGACAATGTCCTAGTGACATCGAATGGACTTAAAAAATTCGTCTCAACTCATAATGCCATTCTTTGTACGGGACAAACATGAAAATACATTAAAATAAGTAAAAAAATCGTGAGTGTCGGTAAAGAAATCACTACATTTGAAGTATAGATGCCGCGGTTGGGCTTCTCTTTTTTTTACCTTAGCCTTCTAGACCCGACCGGGTCTCTTGATACTGTTATTAAAGATTTGAAATAACAGAAATGTTCTGTTTTACCGACAATATTTCATATTCAGATATGTATTTTATAAATAACTGCGTATATTTTCCAAACGAATAAACTCAACTTCGAATAGGTAAACCTTTACACTTATTTTTATAAATAAGAAGTTTATATCAAATGAAAAAAACACAAAATTCATAATTACTTTTTATATTTTAGCAAATAAATTCACAAGAGAAAACTTATATTAAAAATTTATCCGTTTAAATTTATAATTTTGTATATTTAAACAACATATTCGATGATTTAAATTTTTAAAAGAAGAATAGTTAGTTTGATGTAAATTAACAAATTTGTAAGTTAAATTTAGATATAAATGACTTATATTGTAGCTTGACTTTTCCAGTATTTAAATTTAACGAAATTTGTAAATGTAATTATGTAAATAATTAATTTTTAACACATTTTATTTAAGAATATACAAATGTTGCCATCTTTTGGAAGGTGGGTGAAATTGGAGAAAACTTGGTACGGCCCACAAGGCCCGGAAAACTTGCAACGCCCCTAGATTTCCACACTAAGGGAAGTCTGGGTGTAACTAGGTTTGCCTAACTAGACCAATAGGAAGCCAGGACAGCTACCCCCAGACTTTTCCTGAATTTGAAAAATTGCGAGAGAAGTGGGGCGCTGCACATAAAACTAACTGCAGACAAAATTTTAGTCAGTTATTTTCTCGGCATTCAAATCTATTCAAAAATTTCCGACTTTATCGTGAGCGAACATTCCAAAAATTAGACAGACCGTTCTGTCCGTAAAATTTTAAAAAGTTTACATTTTTCAAACGGAATTTTAATAAGCGAGGAATTCTACTAAGATTTCTCCCAGCAGCACCTATTCTAAGGACACCAAGGATTTGCAAGGATTTGTTTTTCAATAATGATAAAATTAAGTTTCAGAAGACAGTTGCTGTGTATTTTCTTAAACTTTTCTCTCTCTATATCCTTAAATATCATTTTATTTATATTTTATTACAAATGTTTTGGTGCTGGTAATACTCCAGTACTAACATTTGTACATTTTTTGTCTCCTTTCTTTCCAAAATCCCCAAATCAAAGGCAAGTGGCGTGCTTGTTGCGTACGACTTGTCCAAGATTCACATGTCTTCTCCCATTATATATATATATTTATTTATTCTGCTAATAATTCATGTATAAGAATTCAATTTCAACATCAATGTCCCGAGTTATTGGAGTGAAAACTCCAGACTCAAAACAAACTTAATAATTATATTCTCTTCAAGAATATATTAGTTATTAATTACATAAAAAAAATATACATCTTTTCTCTTATGTGTCCTTCAGACGTCACAAATTTATCGTTGGTGGTGATACTTTTAAGAATTGATAACAGTACTGCGATCGCTTACATAAATAAGATGGTAGGAGTACAGTATGCAGGTTTAAATACAATTGCTAGGGAAATTTGGAGATGGTGTGAGGATAGGTCCTTGTGGACTAAAGAAAACAAAAAAGCAGATTTAAAATCTAGAAAATTGAACGTAGATATTGAATGGGAGCTCGCGGATTGGGCTTGTCGAAGAATAGTCAAGAGTTTCGTTTTACCAGATATAGACTTATTTGCTTCACGCCATAATCATAAGGTTGAAAAATATTGTGCATGGAGGAGAGATCCTGATGCCCTCACGGTTGATGCTTTCACTTTCTCTTGGTCTCATTATTTCGTTTACGCTTTTCCATCTTTTTCTCTAATTCTAAGAGTTTTAAAGAATCTTATCCAGGACAAAGCTGAAGGTTTAATGGTGGTGCCTCTTTGGTATACCGACCAAGTATAAAAGGAGAACTAAGAACTATTTAGCAAGGCATTGGTAAAAACCGAAAACTGGCACACCGAAAAAAGTCTCAGTAGGTTGGACTACTTTTTAACTGCAGGAACATAGGGGTAAATCAAATAAGAGCAGTAGTTGAATCAATGAATATTCTTAGTACATTTCAAAACTTTATTCACTTTCAAGTAGACTCTAGCTTTACTATTTCTATGTACACACTTACCTACAAACACACACACCCCTCTACACTACACAAACGCTCGTTTAGGTAGTATTAAGAATTGTTCTTAACGCTACGGGTTCGAACCCTCTCTACTTATAATTAAAGCATTACTAACCTAACGACTAAGCCTCTCGGCTGCGCTCGCTTGGAATACAAGAAAGAAAATAGCGCTTATAACATGTAACTACTGCAGGGCCGTGTAAGGAGTGTATGGGCCCCGTATAATCGGGAATTTTTATGCCAATTTAGGATTTTGATTAAAATTTTTTATTAATTAATCGATTTTCTATAAAATGAAATATTTTTGACAGAAACAGATCAAATTTTTGAATTAAGAACATTACATAATAAAAGATTTATATACATTTTAGAAGTGTTAATTTTTATTATTGCATATTAGTGTCGATACTTCATACATGTTATGATTCCTTTAATTCTTGTTTTCAAAAGTAAAATCAACGTATGTTCAGAATCTAAAAAATTTGAGTTTTTTTAATTCCAAAAATATGATGGAACTTTTGAATCAAGACAATTATCTCATAAAGAAATTATACATTCAAGTTCGCAATAAGAAATTCCAACTAATGAAGTATACAATTTAAAAAAGGTAGTATACATATTTACTTATCATCAGTTTATTTTTTCTAACTACTCTTATGTAGTAACTTCTACTGCTTATGTTTACTATGAGTTAGTACCTCGACACAATCAGATAAACACACATACACACACGTGCTCGCACATAATTATTATTATGGTTACATGCGAATTCGAGTCAAAATTATAAAAAAGTTTTCTTAATTCCTCTTGAGTAATGATCTTATTCAAGACCGTTTTCAGAAAATCTCCATTTTTCTGAGATAAGATCAAATTTTAATGGGAATAAAGAATAAAGGTTATGTTCAATCTAATGGACCTAACCTTAACCACAAATATTACAAGTAGGGATTCTCTAGTCGGGGCCCTGCCAGATAGAAATAGATTTTCCATACGTAAGTGAAACAAGGCATTCCTCACTGGCACCTGACAGGGCCCCTATCAGTTTTTTCTGGCCTAGAAATACTAAGCGGGTGCTAAGAGTACCCCTACCAGTTTTTTCTTTATTAGGAAATTCTAGTCCGCGCCCCACTAGAGCCCAACTTGAGATAAGGAAAGATATGGAAATTGAAATGTAGTCAAAAGTATGATGCCCGTGAAGTTAGCACACCGACTATAATATTTTCTGATTTTATTATATGGAATCGCTTTTGTTATTCGTTTGTTAGTGTTTGGTATTCAGGTTTTGGCGTTTGGTAATCAAAATTAAAAAAGTTATTAAGGTTTTAGTGTTATAATTGGGGTGCTAACTTCACGGTAGCAAATCATTTTTTGGAATTTCTGAATACACTGAGAGACTTTTCGTTAGAGTAAATCGTAAAAGTGAATCATATTTTAGTATAATATCGTTTCAAAGTGAGGCAAGCAGGGTTTATGTATCAGAAATTAATATAGTGGTTTTCAAGGGGCAAAGTTGATATTTTCGTTTGTATAAATGGAATATATGTTTTACTTTCTGTTATAAAACCGACGAGAATTTGAAATTCACTATAATTAAGTTGCGTAGCGAATTTGAAGTGGTGTTAATACATTTTATTCGAAAGACTGAAAGGATCTTTTCAGATTTTCAAACAAAGAATATGGGAATCTGAAAACCACTATATGAAAACTCACTCACTCCACCAAAAGGTTTGACCTTTAGAAGTGACGGCATCAGAAAAGGAATTCTTGCGTCTTTTTTTGATGCGACATTCTGAAACCCATACACAAATATTATTATCATACCTTACTTATGTTCACATATTTAAGTACACAATAATACACTATTTTATAATAACATACTTGAATTAAATTTCAGAATCGCTTTTTAGGTTTGAACTCTCTAATCTTACCTATATCTACATAACTAAACGCATGTCTAAAGAAGAAGAAAGAAATATCGCTTATAAGCCACTACTGAGTTGGGCAGACTTGGATTGAGTCTACGAAGCCAATCGGAAAAAATTAACGGTCAGCAAAGCCATATGTCTCGAGTCGGGTTTGAAAACAGTTCAGATCATTCTGTGAGAGACTCCGGTAACAAAGTCTTCACGAAAAGTTTTTAAAAATGTAAACCTTGTTCGCGTTTTGCCATTGATAACCAATTTGGCATCCTTCTTTAATAATAAAACTTTTTCAAATTGCGATTGGTTTTTGTGCAAATTTTTTTATGTTTTCCGGTTTATTTGTTATCCGGTTTATTTGTTATCCGGTTTTTATTCACAGTGAACTCTGAATATTTTTTCAATTCGTGATGCTGCATACTGGACTACTTCATTTTGAATTGCAAGCTATGAGATAAGTTTTTCAATTTTATGATAATCCTTATTTTAATTATCTCCGTTTTATAGAAATTTTGAATTAATCTTTGAACTTATGGCACTGAAGAGGGTCCCCATATGTGGCCGAAATGTTTGCCTTGCTTTCTTTTTGAGTATTTTTATATCTAACAGTGAACATTTTAATCGAAGAAAATAAAAAGAATCTGACCCTATGTCAAAATAACGAGAAATGAAAAAAATTTTGATTTTTGCTGCGCGTCGCCAGGTTTCTAGCAAGTTCATATTCATAATATGAATTTCTCAAATATGCTTTCCAAAATGTGATATTCATTATTCATCTTATTCAAATTATTTTTAGACAACTTAGTGATCATAATATCATTTTCTCGTACTTTCAATTTCTCGAATAGAGATTTATGATATTTAGTATTTAAAATACTACTTTATCTTCTTCATGTATTAAATACTGTTATGACTATATCAAACTTCGATGTCATAATATGAATGTATAATAAAGCTTCGGCTTTCCCCATTTTGGAACAATATTATACTAAATTTTGATTCATCTTTATCATTTACTCTAACGAAAAGTCTCTCAGTGTAAATCATAAAATAAAGGTAATTGTTAGATAATATACTCTTTTTAATTTCAAACAACATGAAATTAACGGATGATAAAAGTATTGAAATCAGTGACAAGAAAAGAAAAGGTTTGAAAGAAATCCCTACACACAAAAAATGACTTTCCTGGCGAAAGTATCGAATTGAAATTGATTCCGAGTTAATTAGAATTCGAAAAACGTTTTGTACCTCGTTTAATGAAAAACGGTAAAAAATCGATCCGATCTAATCCGATTTAATCCGAGGCAACAATCCGAATGAATCCAAACCAATCCGAAACCAAGTTTTCAATCCGACTGAATTAGAATTAGAAATTGTTCATTAGAAAGGCTTGGAAAATCATTTCCGGTGTCAGAAGTTATAGAAAGTCTGCTATCGCCATCTTCATTGGTAGCATTTTGCATCTGCTAAACAATTTTCATTTTGTTGAAATTGGAAAACTATTTTTTAGGATGATCCGTTGAAAGAGAATCTGCTATCAGTGCCTGACCTTTCAGAGCCTCAAAATGAAATGTAAAAAGCTTGTCGGCACGGAGTGGTGCGATAAATTATAATATTTTCACATGACTGCTGTCCACAAAAGAAACTGTGTCGCCAGAGTACAGAGATGTTTATAGAATTTTTCCAATCGATATGAATTAGCTCTCTCAGATTCAGTTTTTTCGTCTTTACCCTTTTCTGCTCATCCTTTTACGTCGGTAAGCCATTCATCAATACTTTGGTAAAAATTTCAAAAACATTTCAACATTTCAAAAAACAGTTTTTTGATACTCTCCACTATTTTTGTCGGGTACTAACTGCATCGCTTCGTGTTGTTCATCTGCTATATAAGTTGATAATTTTAATCGAGCATTTTCAGCAGGGGATGGAATGGCACTGCCGAGTATCATACCGTTGTAACGATTAATCGTTAATGTCAAAGAAAGAAGCAAAATCTCTACAAAACGGTTGAAGTTGTCACAGGATAGTGTAAGTGCTATATAGCGAAAGAGAAAATCTTTCACTAAACTATTGTCTGAATTGAAGCACTTTATTCGGCAGAAAATTGCAATTAAATGTGGCACATCAATTCTTATATATGTAGCAGGCTTTTTTTCAAAATATTTATTTTTTAGTGCTAAAAAACATACTCTGTTGTATTCTTTGATTGAAATTTCATTAATAGTTCGGGACTCTGCAGCTAAAAGAGCTTTAGAGTAATCTGAAACTATTTCAGGAGGTATAACTCCTGTTTCCTCTAACCAGCAATTCAGAAAATCAAGTATAGTAATAGTATCTTGCTTTGACGAAAGGATCTGTCCCACAGAAACAATTATGCCAAAAAAGTTATATTATCTATTAATTGCAAAGGTTTGGCAAGACTGGATGTACTTTCCAGGTATAGAGTGGCAACATTTTTGAAGATGCGACAGTATTCCTGTAAAACCGAAATTTGTTCTGGCAACAAATAATGAAGTATAAAGGGATCTAGTCCGACAAAAGTGATACTGCAAGCATACGGAGCTCTGTATTTTAATTTATCTAGAATGAGGACTGGATGGTTTCCATCTAATGGGTCAACAACCAATTCTTCGTTAATACATTCTTGCATTAATTTTCGCAAAACGTCATTTGTGTATAAAATCGGTGATGAACCATCTCCCAGATGAAAAACTTTCCTGGCAATGTTTCTTTTGGCATTAGTAACTCCCTCCTTTAAAACTTGTTGCCCAATAAGCTTATGCTTTTCATCTTTTAATTGTCTCTTGAGAGGTTCATGGGAAGTATCTCTAGTATTTTCACCATAACTTTGTTCGCGTTTTGTCATTAATAACCAATTGGGCATCCTTCTTTAAAAATAAAATTTTTAAAAATTTCCGGTCGGTTCGTATGCAAAAATGTTTATGTTTTTTCATTTTATCCGGTTTTTTATTCACAGTGACCTCTAAATATTTTTTCAATTCGTGATGCTACATACTGGACTACTTCATTTTGAATTGCAAGCTGTGAGATAAGTTTTTGATTTCTATGATAATCCTTATTTTAATTATTACAATATCTCCTATATTCTAATCTTTTACAGACATTTTGAATTAATCTTTGAATTTATGGTACTGAAGAGGGACCCCATATATAACGTTTGCCTTTCTTTCTTTTTCTGAGTATTTTTATATCTAATAGTGATAATTTTAATCGAAGAAAATAAAAAGAATCTGACCCTATGCCAAAATAACGAGAAATGAACAAAAATTCTATGAATTTTGGATCAATATAATAGCAGACATGTTATCAAATATGTCACTTTGAAATATCTCTAGCATCTTTGGTTTTGATTTTTAGCCATAAATCTGGACCGTCACAGGGATCAGTTGAGAGTAGCGTAATGTTGTGTATTACTATACAGAGGAATGTAATGTAAAAATTGAACTTCGCATGCGCCTATAACCACACAGCGGAGCGTAATCTTCTTCTTATTCTCCTTCTTCTTCGTACAGCGTTGGCACCGTACTGACAAAGCCTTGTACATTTGAACTGCTAGAGTATACGCATAAAAACTCGTATACGCACCGAAGTCACATAAAATAGAATATGTGCCAATGCACACAATTAGGGTAATTATGAGACTCGTTTAAAATGCTCGCAGGACTGATCGCGCCTCGGCTTCGATCTCCTGCGAGCATTGTAGCTCGTCGCGCAATAACCCTCATTATGAGCCTAGGCACATAATATACTATTAAATGACGCCAACAAAAGCAACCAGTCAGGCGCTTTACGCGAAGTCTGTGTAGTAACATGCGGGGTCCGCGTTGCGAGAACATGAAGTGCTAAAGTAGAGTATAGTAAGGTCCATATGAGCCTCTCATTAGCTCCTACTTCAGGTAAAGTTGGGAATTCATTCGAGTAACGACACAATACTGGCTGGAGTTGAGCAATGCTAGTCAAGTGCACTGGGACTTCGAAATAGTCCTATGCTTTCCGCTATTGGGCTTATATCGGGAACAGCACAGAACACGACTCAATGCGACGATATACGTATTTTAATGGCACTTGATGGGCTATGGCAGGCCTTACCTGAAGAGAGTGTGTCTCATTTTCCAGATTTCGTATTTCTCCCACTACGACTCCTCACTCAGGACGTAAAAGTTTGGGTCGTGGTTCGTGTCACGTGCTCCTTTCTGATTCTCATGACGTAGTCAATAATGCAGTACTGAAGTGGGATATGACTACCAGGGTCCTTACAAGGTGCTTTTCAGATTAGAAATTTATTTCATTATTATTATAATTAAATATTTTAATCGTCTTAAAAATTTTAAATATGGTAAATAAAAACTGCTGGCATATTTTGAAGGTTAAAATATATTACACATAATGTAAGATATTAAAATATAATGATACGGGTATAATGTATAAATACGTGTCTTCCAAGCCTCCAGATTATTTTTGCCATTAACATATTTGCAATATATGATTCATTTACAAACGATTTATAAATTACTAATAAATATAAAATTTTTCAATGATAAATAAGTATTTTACATAATATTTTTGTAGTTAGGCGATTTATACAAATTCTTTTTCATACTAAGGTCCAATTATAATAAAAATTAAAGAATTTCTGAATTCAGTTACCCTAAAATCATCCAAGTAATGATTTCACATTTCGGCACTGGACTCCCCAATATGCGCCACGAGAGTCGACAGAGTGCGTGACATACCGATAAAATTGATAATATAGAAGTTTGAGGCATCACAAACTTGTGATGAATTCTTTTACGAAACGGAAGTTTATTCCTAGATCAGGTAACGAAGAAAGAAAACAGAAGCAATAGACAATACGTGGTCTGTGCGGAAAGTCTCGGGCCTACCTTTATATCTCCGCGCCATACTGTTCGAGCGACCTCTGCGGGGCATGAACGTCAACAGTGAAGCCTCACGAACCAATCGGTTGCTTGCTGACATCTGCTGGACGTATAGTTCATGCGCAGCGTGTCTTTGTTTACTAAGCTGTTTTTGAGTTCGGCGGATTTTGTGATTCTTAAAAATGACTGAAAAACAAAATCAACGAATTTGCATCAAATTTTGTATTCAACTCGGAAAAACAAGTTCGAAAACTATTCAGATGATGCAGAAGGCCTTTAAGAATGAGTGTATGAGCAAGACACGAATAAAAGAGCGGTATAATCGTTTCAAATGAGACCGCACTTCTGTTGATAGTGATTCTCGTTCTGGCCAACCTTCGATGACAAAAACATTGGATAATATTGAGCGGGTGCGACTTGCGATTGAAGGTGATCGTCGACTAACTGTTCGTAAACTAGAAAATGATCTCGGAATACCTCGACTTTAGCCGAAAAGCTCGATTCGGGTCAGCCTTTCACTTGGCTCTCGTTCAAAATTCTGAAAATCAACAATAAATAGACACGTATTTTTTTTTGGCCAAAAAAAAAATTTTTTACAAGTATACGATTTTTCGAATTATCTAAGAAATTATATTTTCGAAATAGCAAGCGCACTTTCAAGCCTGTTTATCTTGAAAACAATTGTTCGCACGATTAGTTTTTCAAATTACGAAAATTAGGGTTTTGACTCTTCTTTACAGAGATTGTTGCGAAAAAATTGTTTAAATATTTTTTAACATACGAAAGTAAAGAAATAAACGCAAAATCGTTTTTTTCCAAATTTGGCCCCATTAGAAAATTTTTTTTTCGTGGATTTAGATTCTTTGAAGTCTGTTATAAAATATGACGATTGAATCAAAATGGCTGTATCATTGATTCGGAAGTTATGGAATTTTGAAGAGCCTCGCGCTGCTTCGCGCGAAACTCGGGAGCCTCCACACGCGGGTGCGTTTTACCGGGCGTATGTTATTAGCCCTAAAAGTAAAGGTATAGGCTTGCATGGTGTGGAAGCGCCCGGATTGCGCAACCGCAGTGCAACAACGGCGCTATCGATTTGAGATCGCTGCCGCATGAGTATGGTACGGCATAGCTCCCATTTGGGAACGCAGCCTTCCCAAATATTGAGATCTCTTTGCTTGCAGACTGCAGCCTTCTACTTTTGGCACCACAGCGCTCCCAAAACCGCGTTTGACATGACACGCGTTTTGTATTGCAACTGTACACACGGGTACGCTTACTGCACCAACCTTCTCTCAGTGTAGGCGTAGGAATGAAAATTTGTATATATTAAGTGATTATTTAATGCTCTAAGAACATTTTAATAGGGCGTTTATTAATTACTTGATGTAGTTCATTGATAAAGAAGCCATTATAAGCCGCATTATCAAATAATTTTATTTTTTTTTTATTTATATATTTTTTTTCTTGCGCTTCGTTTTCAAATTTTCCTCTTATCTTCATAACAGTTTATTCCCTATTGTAAGGAGAAGATCCCGTAATTTTTTTAATCCTTATAAAAAATGTTTAGGGATACAACTGTGTCTTTATCTCTTTATGTTACTACGAAATCATGCCTTTTGTGACCACTACCGGGACCAATTATTATTTTTTCAATCAGCTGTAAAATGACAGTTTCGTGCTATGTATTATCGACCATTTTCATCTATCGAGTATTTCTCTATAATTAATATTTAAGCTTTTAAAAAATGAAAACTACAAAAATCTTAATTTTTACATAAAATTGATGCTCGCGACCTCTAAATTTTTTTTTTAATCTGAAAAAATTAGGTAAGTATTTTCTCACCTACAGAAACCAATTGTCGCGATACGGCCGCGGACAAACAAAAAATTTTTTTTTGTGAAACACCCTAATACACGTGTATTTACATGCATAGTAACGGAAAATTAAGGTAATAAATAAACAGGTGGACAGTGAGTTATTTGCTTCAGATAAGAATACCATACTTATTGCGAAAATAGAACAAATAGAGAATTGTATATATACAAATACTAGATATTATTCAAATAAATTAATGTATTTAGAATCAGCAAATCATGCACGAATAAAAGTAGCCTAATAGAACTGCAAAGGACTAAGAGAATAACAGGACACCCAGTATAAGCATTATCTATCCTCTTGCTCTCTTCGTCTTACACAAGGCACTTATAGGAACTAAAGCATATAACCTTACCGGCCCACATTTGCGTTTTTGGCCGCTTTGGACGCTTCTCACCGACTGCAGTCCACTCGGCTGACGACCGCTTTGACTCCGGAGTGTAGTGATGGATCCAGGTTTTGTCCATTGTCACATAACGACGCAAAAAATTCGGTTTATTTCGGCAAAACAACTCCAAACAGCGCTCGGAATCAACGACACGTTGTCGTTTTTGATCCACCGTGAGCAAACGCGGCACCCACTTTGACAACAGCTTCCTCATAGACAAATGTTCATGCAAAATAGCGTACACACTGCCGTATGATATTTTTAAGGTGTCAGCTATCTCATGCAATTTTAATTTACGGTTTTCGAAAACGATTTGGTGGACTCTTTTTATGGTTTCCGGTGTAACTACCTCATTTGGCCGGCCGGAGCGTTCAGCATCTTCAGTGTCTGTATGACCACGTTTAAACTCAGCATACCACCGACAAATGGTTGTTTCTGATGGAACAGAGTCCCCGCAGCACTTTTCAAGCCATTGCTAAGCTTGCACTGTGTTTTTTTTCTTCAAAAAGCAATGGTATATCAACACACGAAATTGTTTCGAATCCATTGTTTTGAGAATATCAAGACTAGCGTCATGAAACATTTCGACCTTTTGAATCTTTATTTATTAATTTTAAACATTCATAAAGCTGTTTTTGCCTGGTTTGGCCGAGAAGTTTCGCTTTTCACTTTTTCATTTAATATTTAAACCTTTTGACCATTTTAGTTTTTGAAACATTTCGACTCTTTCGAATTTCATATTTCTTACTGTTCGAATAATTTTAGACCGAATTTTGGCCTAATGTGGCTCGAAATTGGCTTTTAAAATTCAGGTGTGGGTAGCACGAAGGGAGGAAATTTCGCGACTTCAAGTTCTTTATTTTAGGAGTAAGACCGCAGATGAAACTCACCATTTTTAATTTTTTCTATTGAGCAAAGGCAAAGCAAACGAATCCTCGTGTTTATTCTCCTTAGTTCAGAATTTTCGTGTCTAAAATCCGTAAGAAAAACTTCAGTTAGTGGTCGCTAAAATTTCTCGCAGTTGCGCCTTCAAACACACGTTTTAATTTGGGGTTTTCCCTACATCTGTAAATAACATCTTGGTCAACCTACAGGCTCTTTCTAACTTCAATTTTTATTTATTTATTTTTATTTTATGTTTTCCACCCTGCGAACCTTTAAAAGACGAAAAATTCTACCATTCTACTCTTATTGAAAATTAAGGAAATCTTCCAATTTATAGCATCAGAGTTCTGTGGTGACTAAAAGCTTTCACTCAGTGAAACTTTCATCATTTACCCTAGAAGATGCGTTCAATTTCTCAATTTTCAAAAGAAAACCTTCCCACCTAACAACGTGATACTCGTGGATTTGTTTTCCAATTCTCAGCGGGTAAGGAGAAACGTTTCACTGGTAAAGTGTCCTAAGGGGCTACGGCACCAGATCCACAATTGAGTTTATAAAAATAACAAAAATAATAGAAAAAGAGAGAATGTCGTCTCCCAGGTAAAGTGCCCTAAGGGGCTACGGCACCTGATCGAAAATTAAAATTTATGAAAATTGTTTCAGAAGGAGAGCAATGTTCCCAATTTCTCACTATGAGGTGAGTCAACGGGTACTAGTTACTCAAGAGTTGATGAAAAAACTCGTTAGAACCGCGTAAAATCAATCCCCCTATGAACCGCCGATATCGAAATTTAGTATAAAGAATGAAACAGAATAAAATTTTCACAAAACGCGCCTAAAATCAATAACAAAAAAAAACCATGCCTGTAAGTTCCTATCTGCATGGGGGGGATAGGAGACATAGACGATCAAATTCTCCAATAGTCAAGTGCGGTGATGCTACAATGCACCTCACCTAACTATGAGCTTCGATCTATTGTAAGTCAAAATTGCCGCAAGGAGCGACAAGTCCTCACCTTTTGCAGGTGCGGATCCGGACTCCTTCTCGAGGATCTGCAGTCAAGCACATCACCTCGAATTTCCACCTCTTTGATTGATTCCCCCCTTAATTAATATGCGCGCGCCTCAATTAGCCACCGATATCAAGTCCAACGCGATCAATAAATTATTAAATTTGTACACGATGTTTTCCCCCTTTTGGCGATTGTTATAGGGTTGGAAACCGCTATCAGAAGAAAGATAATGTTTTCGCGATCATGATGATGTCTCTTAAGTCTCAAATGGTCGCATGTTATGTCCGGTGGAGGCGTTCAAAAATTGGTATGCGCTGAAAAGAAAAAGCATACCGCGCAGTGACAAGAAGAAGGTTTTTTCCCTATGTCGCCTTTCCTTGCACTGGTCGCGGTGTGCGAAAGGCATAGATGATCTGAGTGCTTGCTGATTGGCCGCCCGTATCCCCAGGCGCCAATCATACGTGCTACCTGCGTAGGCGCGCGCTCCCATTGGGCAGCGGTATGGGAAGGTTAGAAAATTGTGTAGAGATTTAAAATATTCTAAGGAAGATTGAATATATTGGTAATAAATAATAATAAATTTTGAAATGAAATAATAAAAAAAACATCAAAATAAAATAAAAGAAAAATGATCAAATGGTCGCACATTGTTAATTTATTTATAAATCTGGCATTTTGCTCATTGTCTAGGGAGCCTTTACATCTTCAACTAATTAATATCAAATTATGGTTATTTATAATGGATATTTATAATTATAATTACGATTAATATTCAATATTTATAATACTTACAATGTAATAATAGTTATCTTTATTTATAATATTTGATATAATTAGTATTTATGATGTGATAATAATTATATTTATTTATTTCTGTATTAAATTTATATTTGCACATTCCCAATCCTTGGTAACATCCATTTATTTATCCATGCACTTATTTATTTATTCATATATTTGTTCATTTATTTGTTTATTTATCAATATTGAACCCCCTCCATGCATATAAATAAATGAGCCTGGAATAAATAATGCAAAAATAGTAAAAGAAATAGGAGCGTGGGACGCTGCCCATCCAGCGACCATGCCTTAAGCTGCTCGATCTGGGAGATCGGTCGTGTGGCAGCAACCACAGGTTAGTGTGGCGCTCGCTGGGAGTACGAACGAAAATGTTAGTGAAGACTAGATCGTCGCGTTCGTGCCAGATGCACTTCCGGTTTGGAAGTCAATCGTCAATTACGGGGTGAATACTCAACGAAACCTCGCAATTCCTTCGTGCCAGTTTCGTGTAAATCTGTTTGTTCTCGTGGCTATCTTATTTTTGTTGATTTTTCTCCCGTTTCCTTGCAAAAAAGCGGACTCGAGGCTGGGCCGTCTCAGTCACTTAAATCACTGTAACTGGTGGACCAAACATCAGAATGTCATGAAATTTTGACAGGTATCTTTTGAAGGTTGGTACTCATGAAAAATTATGCAGAACTTTTGTTGGCAACGCCATCTATGTGTCAGTCCCGGGACTTATTGATCCACGTGTTATATACCGCGTAAAAAAACACGAGTCAGTTTAGATCAGGGAGTTCAGTTCTTACCAGAACTAGCTCCAAACTTCTTGAACTAAAGGTTAAATTTTCGGAACAAGACTAGTTCCAATACTGTAAGTTTTTGAACCATAAACAAGTGTTATATTTCTTCTCTGCAACGCTAATAAATTTTTACAAGTGAGTACAATTTTTCTATTATGGTTTTTATACCTATCACATCCTAACTTCAAATTTAAATATTCAAAATTCAATGTTTATTCAAAATACAATTTCAAGTTTATACTACTGACACACAATGTGAATTTAAATCAAATTTTTCATTTTTAAACGATATAAGTTGTTCAGTTGCGATCCAGCCTTTTCTAAACGTTTTTTCGAACCAAACGCTCAACATCTATCAGTTTGGTGTAGGTTCGAATCGTTTAATCCAATTGTTTATCCACATACACAATGTGTCTAAAAAATAACCGAACTTTATATTTAAATCATACAACATGCAGCGCCATCTATTACAAATTTACAGCAATAAAAAGATTCATTCATCCTCTTTCAAACGCGCCTAAATTCATGTAAATCGGATGACAGATGTGAAAGTTACAGCCATTTCAATAGAAGAAAAAGTGTGCTAATGTTACAAAACAAAAACGGAACAAAGAGCAAATATAAAATTTTGTGTTAAACTGGAAAAAAAATTCGCTGAGACATACGAATTGACGAAAAAAGTTTATGGTGATGATTATATAAGTCGTACTCACGTTTATACGTGGTTTACACGATTTAAAAATGTCCGTGACGATTTAAATGATGATTCAAGACCTGGAAGACCAGAAGCATCAAATCGTGTTGAGTTAGTGGAAAAAGTACGTGAAATAATCGCTATCGATGCAAATTTCACTGTGAGAATGCTGGCAGAAGAATTAAATTTATCTTACTGTACAATCTACACAATATTAACTGAAGATTTGGGTAAAAGAAAAGTCTTTGCACGTTTTGTTCCACATCAGTTAAATGCACCACCTCACAAGACCAAAAAAGTCAACGAATTTTTGATGAAAAAACAGATTTGTGTCATGGACTACCATCCGTATTCACCTGATCTATCACCGTGTGAATATTTTCTGTTCCCAAAAGTAAAAACTGCAATGAAAGGAGCTTTTTACGATGGTGTTCCAACCATTCAATCAGCTGTGACACAGGTGCTAAAGAACATCCCAAAAACCGAATTTAAAAAGTATATGGATATATTGGTTGATCGTTCCAAACGTTGTATTGAGTCTAATGGAACCTATTTTGAATAAATAATAACTTTCAAAGATAATGTAATGTGTATCTTATTCTATATCCAAAAATTTCGGTTATTTTTGGGACACACTGTGTATATTACTGAGATTGTCAAATATAATTGTTCATTGAAAATTTCTCATCTAAACTTTCTAAAGTTCTTTCTTTCTTTCTCATCTAAACTCATCTAAACCTTTATTCGAACTAAACGCTTAACATCCATCAGTTTGGTGTAGGTTCGAATCTTTAAAATTGTTTATTCACATGCATTATTAAAATTGTTTATTCACATGGATTATTAAAATTGTTAATTTTAATAGTTTATTTAAAATATCGATCCAACTCATCCAAACGTTTATTCGAACCAAACGCTGAACATCCATCAGTTTGGTGTAGGTTCGAATCGTTTAATCAAATTGTTTATACACACATATTATTGAAATTGCTAAATTTAACTCTTTATTGGAAATTTCGATCTATCTTGTTCTCAACGTTTTTTTTCGAACCGGACGTTTAACATCCATCAGTTTGGTGTAGTTTTGAATCGTTCACTCAATTTGTTTATTCACGTTGGTTATTTCAACGGTTAATTTTAATTTAATAATCGACTCTAACGTTAGGAGTCAATCAAGTTAGCTTTCAATACGATCATTCACCACCTTTCAACGTGGTGACTCAGGTTGTCTTGGATTGGCGAATGTATGTATTCTTGTAAGCGATTTTAGGAACGTGATCCTAACGGAAGTTATATTAACCAGACCCGGAAAAGATCGAAACTAACCGGAATTTAAAAGAACTACGTCGATTTTTAGGCCTAGTTAATTTTCATACGAAATTCAGCAAAAACCATGCTCCAAAATTTCAATAAAGAGCAAAAATTGGATTCCGCTTTACAACAGAAAATAAATGAAGTCGAGGAGAAGAAAGCTAATAAATCTGAAATTTATGATGGCTTATTATACTCTGTAAATGGGGAAAATAAACGTTTATGTGCCACCGACGCGCAAACTCGTTTTTTCGCTACATTTAAGAGTAGCGCAATGTAGTATATTGCACTACAGAGGAATGAAGTGTAAAAATTGAACTGCGCATGTGCCTATAGCCATGCAACGGAGCACAATCTTCTTCTTCTTCTTCTTCTTCTTCGTACAGCGTTAGCACCTTACTGGCAAAGCCTTGTAAATTTGAATTGCGCATGCGTTAAAATCCATTACTACTACACAAGATCGATAAAATCAAAATGGCCGGGACTAGTCGTGACATATCAAGTGTAATGAGTAGCGCCGCAAACATCTACAATACAAGATTAGATTCGAGTGTACGCATAAAAACTCGTTTACGCACCGAAGTCACATAAAATAGAATACGTGCCAATGCACACAATTCGGGAAATTACGTGACTCGCGACAATGCTCGCAGGACTGATCGCGCATCGGATTCGTCTCGGCCTCGTCTCGGCTTGGTCTCGGCTTCGATCTCCTGCGAGCATTGTCGCTCGTCACGCAATAACCCTCATTGTAAGCCTAGGCACGTAATATACTATTATGTGTGACCAAAAGCATTATTTGTGACTTGATTTCGTTTATTCTCTGTTATTTTTTAAATATATTATTTCATCCCATTACCTCGTATTAGGGACTACTTGGACTTATAAATTCTTGGTGCTCCGTTCTTTCTGGACCTCGCGCTTCGCGCTCGTTCTTGTGCTCTTCACATGTATTCAAGTTTATTTATTATAATTTGATACTGAAGCTCAAAACCAATTTTATAATAATATTACAGGTGATGTGAATTACACATTTTCTCAAAGTCACTCAATTTCTTTTTGAATTTAAGTGAAACAGGAAATTCAATTTACTTAAGGCTCTATCAGCCTTAACAAAGACATTCTCATCATGGCGCTCGCGCTTCGCGCTAGATTTTCTGTATACATTTCAGTAACTTTATAATAAATTACATGATTAAAATAATTTATTTTCTTCCAAATCTCTGAAAAAGAAAAAACAGTCGTAGACTTTATTTAAGGAAACGATTTTGCAGAACAACGCTTATTTCGTATCTCACATATTTTGGTGAAAAAAATCGAATTTTTTTAATATTAAAAATCAAAACATAAAATATACCTCCTGTCCCGAAATGTCTTAATGAGAATTTTTAGACCTCATTTAGGCAAACAATTTTCCATCTAAACGTTTTTTTTGTATCTCACATATTTTGTCTAAAAAATGGAATTTTTTAATTTTAATCATATTTTTAGGAAATGAAACGAAAAATATATGTTTTATCAGAAACTGTGTGAGACAAAATTTGTAGATCTTTTTGAAACGACAAACTCTGTATTCTTATGTTTTTTTCGTATTTCGAATATTATTGTTAAAAAATTGAATTTTGGATTTTCAATATATTTATTTAATTAAAAAGAAAAATATGCATCTTATGAAAAAATGTTACAATTCAAATTTGTAGGACTTTATGTAGAAAACAATATTGTATCATAACGTTTTTTCATATCTCGTATAATTTAACTGGAAAATGGAATTTTGACATTGACTTTTTTCGAATTTGAATATGCTGTAACATTTCTAATTTTGATTCATTCCAAAAATGTTATCAGGATAATTTTTAGAGATTTATGAGCACTATCTAAAACCAGTATCGAAATTTTTGATTTTTTCAAAAAATTATTTTCAAAAACACAAAAGTAGTGCTCAACCCCTCAATTTTGATTGGATGTGGCTGGTTAACAAACTTGTCCTTACTTTTTCGGCTCCGATAATGTGTACCAAAGCTCAAATCAATCTGATAGTTCTACAGAGAGTTATGCCGCACACGACCTACTACAGACAGACAGACAGACAGACAGACAGACAGACAGACGGACAGACAGACAGACAGACAGACACTTTCGTAAAAACCGTTTTTTCTGACTCAGGGGGTCTCAAAACGTAAAGATTTGATGAAAATTTCGAAAGTCATTTTTCACATAAAACCAATACCTTCTCATCCATGATGAGAATGTAAAAAATTAATAATGAGAATGTCCCACAAAGTGTGCCCTATCCTCTCACCCTAAAATCAGGTGGCCTAAACGTGAAACTATTTCAAAAATTTTTGCTCAATTCGATGAAGGCGGCTCTTACCATTTGTCAAAATTTTTTTTTTATCAGAAACCAAAATGGCACCACCTTATCAACCTCTTTGAGCCTGGAAATCAGTAGGAGAACCCAACTCAGGAAACATCACCTCGCGGACCACCTCCGAGCCCATCCGGTCACCTCTAAATCTGAAAACCCCATTTCTCAAGACGTGGCCATTTTTTATTATCGACCTCAGCCCATAGGGAAAGTAAAAAACGCTTCCACGCAAACTGGCAAGAAGGGGCCATATGGAAAAAGGACCAAAACAAGCTTTTTGAAAACCTTTGAGCCCTTCGCCGAATGTCTTCACACCCATGAGCATTATTTTTTTTACTTCTGCCATCCACCACAAATCTTTTTATAAACCTATCATCCACTTTTTCCCATCATGGATGTTTATTTAAGGTTTTGCATGTGTGTAACGGGTGAAGTTTCGGAATAATTCAATTGCCACTCGCAGATTCACTTCTTTTTTGCAGAATTTTTCGTTGTATGTTCTTCCAAGCAGCTATCATCCTCCAATTCTCGTGAGTATGACCTACAATGTAAGGCCTGTCCACTGCTGCAGCCCTTCAGATTTTGTGGTCAATCTTGTAGAAAGTTATTTTGTAAGTTGAAAAACAGAGCCGTGTGCAGACACGGCAGAGCAGTGCCCAAATAGTTCCACGCCGTGCGCGCGACCACAGTCATGAAAATTAGAAGTCACTTGAACTACATCACGAATTGAAAAAAAATACAAATCTTTCCAGGAACATCGAATGAGCCAGCGCGAAACGCATTACATGTGGGAGTGGGGACGAACATGAAAATAATTGCGTGCACGACGTGAAAGTATTCTGGCACTGCTCTGCCGTGTCTACACACACGGATCTGCTGTGGAAAAGCATAGCGTGCCCAGTGCATGGCTGCTCCATGCACGGAAACGCATGAGCCGTGTCAGCTCATTGACACTACAGGTCCAACGCTATATTTCACAAGGAACACGTCAGAATTGTGTCCCGTGCACGCGTCAGCAATGCCCTTTCTTCTCCGTGTATTAAGACAAAGCAATTGTTAGTTAAATACCGTATAAAGGGTTTTCCAATAGGGACATAACAATTTTATCTATGAATCAAACACAGAAATATTTGAGATGTTGAGTTCAAATTGATTGTGGGTGTAGTACAAGCATTACATTTTATGAATGAAATTCGATATCGGTCATATGACCACTACCAGCCCGTTTACAGCGGTCGATTCTTTGGACCCAATTTTCCACCACTCTGGCACACATTTCGACCGGAACGTTGGCAATTTCGCGTTGAATGTTGTCTTTCAGGTCGCCTAAAGTTGCTGGCTTGTTGGCATAGACCAGTGACTTGATATGGCCCCATAAAAAGAAATCCAATGGCGTTAAATCGCATGAACGAGGCGAACATTCGACCGGACCATTTCTCGAGATAACACGTTCACAGAATTTACCTTTCAATAAATCGACTGTGACGCGTACTGCGAGGCTAGTGGCACTGTCTTGTTAAAACCACATATCGTTGATGTCAAGTTCATCCAATTCTGCCCACAAATAATTTTCCAACATTGCACGATAGCGCTCTCCATTGACGGTAACATGACGGTCGTTTTCACCCACGAAAAAATACGGCTCAATCACACCTCCGGCATGAAAAACGCACCAAACAGTCACTTTTTGCGTATGCAACGGCACATTTGGGTTTGTTGCTGACAAATAACGCTTATTTTGCTTATTAACGAAGCCATTGAGCCAGAAATGAGCTTCATCGCTGAAGATGATTTTTCGATGAAATTCTTCATTTTCTTCAAGCTTTGCTAGAGCCCAATTGGAGAAGTTTCGGCGTTTCAAATGATCAAGTGGCTTTAGTTCTTGAGTCAATTTGATCTTGAAAGCATGTAGGTCAAGATCTTTTCGCATAATACGCCACAGTGTCGTTTGAGCGATGCCCAATTTTCAGAACGACGTGGAATACGACGTCTTTATGGCACCGTAACGTCCAATAGTGTAAATTTGGTCTCGAACTTATCCACTATAGCACGCACAGACTTTCGGGTGGGAAGATTATTACGGCCGAAAATTGGAGTAAGCGTTCTTAAAGTTGCGACCACCGACTCAGAATTTCGGTAGTAAGTTTTAATAATTTCCAAACGTTGCTGGTTCGTGAACTTTACCATGATGAAAATGTTGACTTTAACTAACATTTTGACGTTGACAGTTCATTAAAAAAGTTTAAGGGTGCGTTCATATAAAGATACGAAATTGTTATGTCCCTATTGGAAAACCCTTTAAAACAGTGCAATTTTATACAATCTTAATCTCCACAGTTTCTCAGGTAATGAGACGAATATCAATGAAATGCGAGAATATTTGGGTTAATGGTATAAATTTGAAATAACCAAAGGATGCTTATGTTCAGTTGAAAATAACAATATTCTGATTAATTGATCTACCTTCAAGAAAAATTAGTGCATTTAAAAGGCAAAAATTTTGGGATCAATTGCATTATATTAAATGTAAAACCTTATGGAAACATAAGTAGCCGATACGCCTTCAGATTCTTCCTCCTCGAAAAGAAATTCAGAAATATCTATGAATTTTCTCGCATTATTTGCTGAAGCTTCAGTTTCTTTCTCCTTGTCAAGAAATTAGTAACCACCCATCGATTTGCTCACATTATTTGCTAGAGCTTCATTTTCTTTATCCTCGTCCAGATTCTCTAAATGTTCCTTATGCACGCTGATGCTCCCGTTGGAAAGAGTATTATTGGATATTTTATCTTTGCTTATATCTATTTGTTGAATAATATTCCCATCGGAGATACTTAGAGCTAATTATCAAAATAAAAATAATTTTACAAAAGACTGTTATTACAACGAAATGAAAAGCAGAGTAAAAGGAACGAGGTTTTATAAGTCACCTAACACTTTTTTACAATGTTTCGCTCGCAGTTTAGTGATATATTTGCTGAGAATACTTGGCACCTCATTTCTGTACAGTTGTATTTGAACTATATCGTATGATGGAGAACAGGTACTTGCCCAATATTCAAAACATTTTAGAAATTAATACCATTTGAATAAATCGAATAGTCAATCATTAATATGTTTTTGCAAATAGGACATTCTATCTTTACAACATAGTATGGGGAAATACTCATAAAATACAGAAAAAATTTTGAGGTACAATTTTTTTATCAAACCTTGTATGGCACAAACCATCCTCCCATTTAGATGAGGACGGACATTTGAGTTTAACTTTTTCGTCCTATTAGACACAACTCCTATTAGGCTGCTATTTAGTAGAGTTTTTAGACAGACCGAAGATTCCTTCAGCTAAATGATTTATAAAAGTGGGAGGAGACTTTGCCATTACCAGAACCAGGTCGTATTTTTCACGCTTTATCCAGATGTTTCGTCCAATGTGAATCTAAAATAAAATTATGAAATTACTAGCTTCTTGCTAGGGACAACGCCCAATTTTTTAACGTATACAGTGTGTCCCAGACTCAAGTGTGGACTTATATGGTTGCATAGAAAAAATAAAACAAATCCAGAAGTCCTCTTGCAATAATTCCTTGAAGTTCTACTTTTTGACGTATAAAATTTCCAAGCTGAACCAATCAAGAAAAATTATTAAAAAATGACTTTTTGGTTTGTTATATTTTTTTCTATGCTACCATATAAATGCGGACACTTGAGTCTGGGACACCATGTATTGTTCGCAGCAGGTACGCGCTTTGTTATCTTTATTAACAGCACCAACTTTTTCGAAAGTTTCTTTGCCGTGTGCATTTGCTGCTTCCGTTCCAATATAAAGATATAAATAAGTCGCTCAAATCGAAATACATATAAGTAAAAACAATGAATCCCCTGTCAAAACTACAACGCATATTAATGACTCACGATGAATTAGGTCATGGGGAAACTGTATACGTACTACCCCAAGTGTCTAATCTTAATAGTAACTTGTCCTACAGGCCAGAGTTTCGTCTTGTTAAATCTTCTATTTGCGCATTATTTTCTGTCAGCTGAAAATCTTTTGTCTTCAGGCGAGATTGAAGCAATGTTATTTGTTCTTGCATGGAAATTTCGGTGTCCAGGATTTTCTTGCATCACATTTGTTGAGCTGGTTGATGCCTTTTTGGACCGAGTGTTAATTTTTGTTACTCTTTATTTTTCCGCATTGTTCTGAATAAAATGCTTCATAGACACATCATACTGAGGACATAAATTCTTCAAAGTGCGGAAAAAAGTATATTTCTCTACTGAGATATGTAATGATCAATTTATAAACATTTCTAAGTAGCGCATAAAGTCTTACTTACAGAAATCAAAATATTGTAAGTGAAACTGGTCGAATCAAGAATATAATGTGGGAAGGCGAACAATTCCTTTTTCCATAGCAACCAATAATATGGTTGATTCGTTCATATTTATTTAGTTATAATCGGATGGTTAAAATACAAATCTCATATTGCTGTATCTATGCCAGCAATAAGGTAAGGTTAAATTAATCATAAATATCGTTGTAACAGCCATTCCTTTTTATCAGTGAGGTTTGAGAAATTGTTGAAAATATGGAAAAGGACGAATAGACTACTTTTGATTTTGATGATGAAATTTTTTTTTTCAAATTAATTAGTTGAGTTCGAAACAAATCAAAATTGAACTTTTTAATGAAATAATACGTACATCTACATGAAAATATTTCACGAAACAAAATAAATACAATTGAATCATGTTTTAAAATATACAGTTAGTATAAAGTAAATTGTACTCACTTGTTGCAAATAAAATGAATGCAGGGCATTTTTTATTCAAGCCCTTATGGCAACAAATGCAGAAGAGCTTGCTGTGATTTATGCATGTAGAATTAAAAGATTTGTTGAGACATTGCTACACACATACTCGGGGGGCCTTTACCCGGACAGGGACGTTAATACTTTACACCTGCAAACATTTTTGTCTTCTTTTGTAGCCGAAAGTCTCAAACGCATGAGCTCTTCAAGGAAGACGTTAATGTCGTAATGGAGTTTGAAACAAACAACGTCCGTCGAGCATGCAAGTACAGGTGCACCGATCGGCTTCTTCGCTACAGTTAAGAGTAGCGCAATGTAGTATATTGCGCTACAGAGGAATGAAATGTAAAAATTGAACTGCGCATGTGCCTATAGCCATGCAACGGAGCACAATCTTCTTCTTATTCTTCTTCTTCTTCTTACAGCGTTAGCACCTTACTGGCAAAGCCTTGTAAATTTGAATTGCGCATGCGTTAAAATCCATTACTACTACACAAGATCGATAAAATCAAAATGGCCGGGACTAGTTGTGACATATCAAGTGTAATGAATAGCGCCGCAAACAACTACAATACTAGATTAGATTCGAGTGTACGCATAAAAACTCGTATACGCACCGAAGTCACATAAAATAGAATACGTGCCAATGCACACAATTCGGGAAATTACGAGACTCGCGACAATGCTCGCAGGACTGATCGCGCATCGGATTCGTCTCGGCCTCGTCTCGGCTTCGATCTCCTGCGAGCATTGTTGCTCGTTGCGCAATAACCCTCATTGTGCGCCTAGGCACGCAATATACTAATGTTTGTTACATTATGGTATTTCTAGTGTGTCAAACCCAAACCTGTCAAAATTTTTTGATATAGTTTGAATCGAAAATGTACATTTGTCAAAAAGCAAAGAAAATCGGTGTTTAGTAAGTATACGAATATATATTATAGTAGCCATATAAACTTAACACGATCCATGTCGGACTTTTTAAAGTCATTAGGTTCAGGCTGCAGCGTGGGTCGTACACAACCCACGTGGCACGGAACGTGTTAATAATATAAGGTTATATACGAAAAACATATTGTCATATTTTATATTTCTTCAGGTTGATTTATATATTTAATTATATTCTTATGCATATATTGGAATATATATTGACAATGAGTGACAACGGAAAAAATCAGCAACCTAAGCGACGTAAAAACCTGATTTTCGATGCAGATTATATTCCAAAGGAGGTACATGCGACTACTCGCTGGCGATGGCAGAAAAATTTGAAGCAATTTAAGGGGAATTTTACAGGTGGTAAGTACATAATGAAGACATCAATTCTGGGTATGTCACATTGAATTTTATGCAATGAAAGTGAGAATAAATATAGATAAAGATAAAAAATGAAATTTTCCAGAATAAATAAAAAGACATTTTTGAACTAAAGTTATAATTTGAAATTCTATTAAAATTATTGAAGCACATATGCTCAAAAACTCTGTATCAAAGATGTAAAATTAATAAAAATACATTTATTCCTTTGGAAAAGAGGAAAGAAAAAAATGTTTTATATTCTATGAATAAAATTATGAGAATGAGAACTGGCCCTCGAGGCAATAGGATAGTGCGGGATATCCCATTAGATTCTATTTAGGTCTCGAACAATCCAAGGAAAATACTTGGTTAACTCATGGGATATCCTGCGGGACGAAAATTTAGATATCCCGGGAAGTGTTTGCAATAAAAATAGGCTCTATTCAAATGTCCCACGTAGGATGTACCAGAATTTGAATATTCCAAGCAGGACATTTTGAATAGCCCATTCACGTCCCAATTATATTGCGGGATATCCAAATTTCCGCCATACAGGATATTCTGTGGGTTAACTCAAGGGTATCCCAAGGTTAACCCGGGACCCAAGTAGGATCAAATGGTATAAAGGGGGGTAAAGAATGAAAGTGAAAATTTATTTCTCGAGTATATAATAGAAAAATTGTTCAAATGTATATAAGTATAATACTGTTTTTCTACCTTTCTGGAGAAGAAACAATGAACTGACTTTTTATCTACTTGTCATACCCTCAAATTTTAAAATCAATTTTTTTCCAGTTAAATTGTACATTATTTGTACGCATCGTAATAATTATCGAAAAATAGTGTCCCAATAAATAACTTAAAACCGTTAAAACCAGAATATCCTTTGAGTTATTCTCACATTCGTTTATTCCTCTTCAAAAAAATAACAAAAACATAAAACCAATACCTTCTCATCCATGATGAGAATGTAAAAATTGCAGTTAAATACTTCAGAATTTTTCAAATGTCGACCAAACATTTTTTTCCTTTTGCTGAAATAACTCATTTGTAAAGTAATATTTATCACAACTACATTCCTTTATTATTCTTGTTTGTAGGTTCCGGCCCATTAATGTATACCAATGCGGGTGATCCACTAATAGAAATGCCGGCAACTTCTAGTTCTTCAGAATCATATATAGACAGCAGTATGAATGTCAGTGGGCGCAACTCTTCTGATAGTAGTTCACTGGATTTTGAAACGAAGTCGGAGCTTCAAGTTGACATGCCATTAGCAACAGATTCAAACTTACAGGGATTCAATGGAACTAAACAAGTGTTTTTCTCCAGTTATTCGTCAGATGTAAGCGGTGATGATTGGAATGAGTATCAGAACTGTGAAGAATACAGTGCTGAGGAAAAAATACGAACACGTAAGAGGACAGTCTCCTTCAAACTCTTTCAAAAAGATGAGTCACGTTATTATGTTCCCCGAGTCTCAATTATCTACTCGAGACGTATCGCTGATGGCAATGGCCTACAGTATACGATTTCATTCCACGTATGAGGTAAGGGATGATTTATTTGAAATGAGTAAACTGTTTGCTGGAGTTCGATTTAAAACGTGGAATACTAGCAAATATGTAATAAGTCAGTTGTACGACCCACCTGATGAAGTTACTAAATTATGTTTCTTGTGTGACAAATGTTGTAAACCATTATTACCACCTATTTTAAAAGCAAAATTTAAAGCGTAACATGTGAAGTGCTCGTGTGGAGTAGAGTACAACTTGAAAACTCAATCGTCAAATTACGTCGTACATATACACGTGAAATATCAGCTGGAGGTGTTTCTCGAGGATGAAGAAATAAAAACTGCACTCCTGAAAGGTATTTGGAATGCCAAAGAGCGTGAAAATGATGAGTCCGGTCAAATACGAAATGTCTACGATGTAACACTGAAATTCTCTACGGATGGTGCTCCTATATGTCATAGTGGAAAGTGGTCATTCTGGCCAGTGCAAGCTATTCTAAATGAATTGCCCCTCAATCATCAGTTAAAATATCCCCTTATTTACAAGAAAGAAACATCACCCCAATTCATGAATGCATACATGAAGCATTTCATCAATCAATTGGTGCCCTTAGCTGAGAAGGGTCTTCAAATTACTGATGAAAATGGGAAACTCTTGTTATTAAAAGTTCTTCCTTTATGCTGTCCAGTGGATTCCGTTGCTCGACCTATTCTACAAAATAGAGACCAATATAATGGATACTGTGGATAGCTGGTGCTACGAAAATGGTGTTTACGACCATAATGCAATGCGTTATGCATTAAAAGAAAAAGACGCTGAAATCAGAACTGATGAAAGCCATAGGAAAGATTGGCAGAAAAAAGAGAAAAATAAGAAGCCATTATTTAAAGGAGTGGAAGGATTTCTGTGCTTCATACACTACTAAGTTTCGATATGGTTTGGGGTTTGCCAGTGGAATATTTACATGCAGAGCTTCAAGGTGTAGTGAAATATCTGTGTGATATTTGGATTGAGACAAAAATTATAGCGGTAGACGGACTTAGAGAATTAAATGAAAGACTTATGAAAATGACTTCTCCGCACGAAATTCATCGTCAACCAAGACCGATGAATGAGAAGGCTACGTGGAAAGCTTCTGAATGGCGATCTTGGTTGCTTTCCTACTCCAAAATATGTTTTTAGGGCCTAATTCCAATAGAAGTATTGAATCACTATTCTCTTATGGTTGAAAGTATCTTCATTTTACTACAAGATTCCATTACTGAAGAGGAACTAAGAGTCTGCGAAAAAAAGTTGCTTGTCTTCGTTGCCAAATGTCAGGTGTTTGGAAATAGCGTGATGACCTTCAGCATACATGGTCTTTTACATTTAGTACAATCAGTACGAATGACAGGACCTTTATGGACGTCATCAACATTTCCTTCTGAAGGTGCTATTTTTTATCTAAAACGAGCAATCACTGGACCTAAAGGCGTGTATGATCAAATAGCAAAGAGGACATTAATAAATCTCACTTTTGATTATACCCTTAAAAAACTTGCATCCTCCGAAAGGTGTATTCATTTTTGGGAAAATATTTTTTCTCATCCTGATTGCAAAAACGCTGTCAAGTCTAGTGACGGAATTGTACTTCTGGGACCTTGCATACAAGCCAAAGAGGGTGTGCAAGTATTTGGTCGCTGCGTATATAAATCATCAGTGTTTCATAGCACGCAGTATATCAGGTCTACAAAAACTAATGACACTTTTGTGTTATTACGTTCAAAAGAAATTGGTGAAATTACATAGTTTAAATATGAAAATCTTAGGATGTACATATCTTTAAATATGTTCAACGAAGTTTCTGATGAATCAATATCAGTTCGTCACATAAGAAAAGTTCAACGTACTACTTCAACTGCATCAGTTCCATTGGAATTCATTAAGAAAAAATTGATGTATATAAAAGTCGGGGATTTTTCGTATGTTGCGAGATTACCCAACACTGTCGAAGTACAATAGTATGTGAACAAAATCAAAATAAAATTCGCTCTCTTGCATTTTCTATGTAGCTCTTTTTAATTCATCATTACAATATGGAATAAATTGTAATTATAAACTAATCATACGATATGACCTTTTATCATCAATAGGAATTTAACAAGTACATACAGGGTGAGGCAGATAGAGTGTTACAGAGCGATAGTACTCAAACTTTTGATCATATCCAATAATGTTTCAGACAAAAGTTTAAGTTTCCGAGAAGGCCGTCATACTGGACCACCCTATTTTTTTATCGTTGCAGGCGCTGAAGCTACGTCAAGGTCAACTCCACGTGTTTAAATGGAACCATGTGCTTTTTTCCGCTGACATTATTACCGATTTTAAGACGAATTCAGCGATCTACAACACAAGGTCATTCTAGTCAAGGAAAGTATGAAAATAGTCGAAAAATCGAAACATATCGGAAAAATCACTTTCAAAGGATCCACTAACCTTGGTTTGGGTCTACCTACAGAAGATACTTGAGGTGATGACCCTCGACTTGTAAGCACTTGTTAATTCGCTGATGAAAAGACTGTCTAACTTCAGCCAACATTTGTGGTATAATTTCGATAAATACTCGGCATATTCTTTCTTTCATGTCGTCAGGAGTGGTAGGTACTACCGCCATTACGCATTCTTTGACAAAACCCCATAAAAAGTAATCTGGTGATGTTAGATCTGGCAAACGAGGTAGCCAAGCTACAGAGCCGCCTCGTCCTATCCACTTTTCGTCAAAAATCTTATTCATCACTTGTTTTGAACACAGAGCATAATGGGGTGGTGCACCGTCGTCTTGCATCCACATGTTCATGCGAACATGCAAGGGCACGTCTTCCATTAATTGAGGCAGTACGTTTTACAGAAAGTTTGCGTAAACTTGCACATGACTCAAAAATGAGACATCTGTGCGCATTCTTCTACGAATCCAATTACAGAAATTGACGCGTTTTAGGAAATCATTGCCGTACAAATCCTGATGTAATGACATATGATACGAATGGAACTTGTGTTGATGTTAGATTCTTAATACAGATTGCTGACTAATTCCACTTATTTTTTCCATTTGCCTACTGCTCGCATGTGGATTTAGTGCAGCAAAAGCTAAGATAGCAGCTGCATTATTTTCATCAATAATTGGTCGACGTTTGACTCGTGTTTGTTTCACTGTACCGAATCGACAGAAACGGTCAACTAATCGCTTAAAAGTCATGTGCGATTTTTGTTGCCTATCCGCATAATGAGCCGCATACAAATCTTGGGCTTTTCTGTAATGTTTACGGCATTCCCCCAGCATTGTCAACATATAAAAACACTTGAAAATCGTTTATTTCCGCGTTCTGATGTACTCACATTAGAAGGTAATGCGTGACTAACTAATATGTCAATAGAAAATGCTTACTTTCTGCCTATGTCAAAATATCCTATCGATGTGTATTATCATGGGTATCGTAAGAAATTAAAAGAAATGGAAATGATTTTTCGACTATTTTCATACTTTGCGTGACTAGAATAACCTTGTGTTGCAGGTCGCTGAATTCGCTTTAAAATTGGTAATAATGTCATCGAAAAAAAAATAGATTATTTAATTTACTCAGGGATAAAAAGAGAGAATTTGATATATTGTAGATATAGGTGTATTTTTTATTGGCAGAGAAGTAAAAAGATATAGAGTTCGGTACTTAAGAGAAAAGAAAGAATGAAGAATAGGAGATAAAAAGAGATCGGCG
Source organism: Diplolepis rosae (assembly GCA_030998225.1). Lineage (NCBI taxonomy): Eukaryota > Metazoa > Arthropoda > Insecta > Hymenoptera > Diplolepididae > Diplolepis > Diplolepis rosae. Next base: position 2,418,207 of record JAPYXD010000694.1, on the reverse strand, counting down.
TATTATCTTATTAGCAGAGAGATAGAAAGAGATAGGGGTAGTTACACGAGAGATAGGAGAGGATAAGAGATTAAAAGAGACATGCAGGAAATTAAATAGACAAAGTGATAGGTGGAGATAGAGTTATACACTCGAGAGATTTGAAACGATAGCAAATAGGAGATTGAAAGAGATAAGCGTATCATTTTATTGACAAGGAGATACACAGAGATAGAGTTTTATACTCGTGAGATAGGAAAGGATGAAGAACAGGAGATAAAAAGAGATAGGGATAGAATTCAATTGATAAAGGGATAGAAAAGGATAAAGTCGGATTCGCAAAAGATAGAAAGCAATAGAGGTGAATATGAAAGATATAGAAAGAGGTAGGTCTGTATCGATAAAAGATAAACAGAGTTATAAGTGGAAAGACGGAGGATAGGCTGGGATTCAATTTCTTTATCTCTTTAGATCTTGAGGATAGAAATTGATTAAAGTTGATAAGATTTCTATCTTTTTACTTCCAGCAGGGTTATCATTAAATTTCCTTGTCCTATTAAAAGGGTTTCCGGTCACAGTGCTATTTATTAAGGTTTTGAATCAGAAGACAGCGTCTGCTAAGTAAGAGACGAATGTAGTAGCAGACTTCGCAGACATCTTCACGATATCATATTTAGCTTGCTTTAGCCATACATCACGCCCGAGATGCACCTGAAATAAAATTTAATTGCATAATTTCTGAAATTAAAGAACATAAAATATGCAAATATATTTTCGATTCATACTTTGTCTCTCTCGATGGTACCAAATTTTGCGAAAGTTTCTTTACCACCTTGATTGGCAGATTCTTTTTCTGTTTTCTATTGTTTCTGTGAACAAACGGAAAAATGTATTCATATAAAAGAGGTATTTATTATATAAACTGCTTTTAAATCGTTGTACAAATGAAATTTGTAATACTTACTGCCTAAAGTGTCCAACCTTAACAAGAGCTTTTCTTGTAGACCTGAGTTACGTCGAGTTAAAACTTTTATTTATTCATCTTTCGTCTGTATTGTTTTTTTAATTGCAGATGAATTTTCATCTGTATCGGAAAGAAAATCTTGATTATAGGTATAATCTCTATTACTTTTTGGGAATGGGTGTTTGGCAGCTTGAGTCTCATTTTTAGAAGAAATTACCACTCTGCTAGTGATCTTTGGTTTGCCTTCGTGGTTTTGTATCTAAAAAAATACCCCATGCAGCTATGTATAGATTTTAATCTTGGAGAGAACAGTAATTTTATGAAGTTTAGAGATCAAATGTAACTCAAATTGAATATTCAATGTCAATTTTTTTTAGCATTTTCAGTTATCTGAAACTTTGAATTTTGTTTAATTTCGAAAATGTAAGTCCAAAGTCAGGTATCTGTTTGTTTTTTAAAGTTTTCAACTTCTAATTGTTTAATTATTCAGGGTTTCGATTTATATTTTTAACATTTCTTATTTTTAAATGCAATACATTAGTGTAATTTTTAGAATCTGAATAATTAATATTTACAGTTATTGTTTATCTTTTTACTCTCTTTTTCTTCCTCTGTTGTAAACACTTCATTCCGAAACGCTATTCATTTTTAATTAATCGATCAAGCCCTCACAGCAGTATTTTTTAGTTTTAAATTAAAAACCTAAAAGCATTTAAATTTGAGAATGGAAATTTTGAAAAGTGGAGAATTTTATAATTATTAGGACTAGAAACTTATTAGAAATTGTACAAATTAGACATTCAAAGGTGAAAAGAATTTTATGTTCGTATTTATTCAAAATTTTATAATTAATATTATATGGTGTATTAACTTAAATTTTAAGTAATTGGGCTGGTTCTTCAACGGAAATTCAAGAAAGAATTACGATTCGACCCTTCAGTTTTAGCAGATGAATAATTTTTATTTGACCTACTGCACAGCGAATAATTGTTATTTTTTGGACACATAAAATTTCATACTTTTCTGCTCATTTCTTTTAGATATTTCTACAATTTGATAAGAAATTGATTTCTTACAAATATTTCTCACATATGTTCTTGATGACGAGATTAATTCATTTAAGGGGCATCAAGCTACAATAATATGCAATTTTTATATTTCCTTTAATTATTTGTTAGTTCATTTCATATTTATGATATAAGGTAAATGCACCAGTCCTCGGACAGTTAAGACATCAGAGCGGAAAAAATAATAAACCTTTCCATGAAATTGCTATCTATTGTTCATTTATCATAGTAGAAATATTAGGGATATCATTTTCTTCACAAAAATATACTTGATAATGGTTTTGAGTCATCAATTTTGATAATATAAAAGAATTATGATGATTGATACATGTGTGCCAGTCCCCGGACAAGTCAAATGTGATTGCATGAGTGGCCGAAAATGCATGCTCGAGTCTCCGGACAAGATAATTATTAAAAGTACATTAATTGAAACAATATATAACACGTTTATTTTTGTTTTTAACGAACTTTTTAATACAATCAATCAATATTTGTGTTGAACAAAATTTATTTTATTATTGAATTACAATGCATACGAGCGCTAGTCATAGTTAATATCTTCGTCGATTGCTTTGGCCTTTTCTGTCTTCTTCCTCTGGGTCAGTGTTTGATTCTCAACTGCTTCTGCTTTTCGATTTTCTTGTCTCCGTTTGTCCTTTTCAGCTTTTTCCTCTCTTTTGATCCTTGCTTTCGTTTCGCTTTTTCAATCTGCTTCTCTTTCTTAATCCTCTCAAACTCAGCACGCTCCTCCGTCTTTTTCTTCGCTTATTCTATTGCTTTCTCCTTCTTAATTTTTGCCAACACTGGTTTTCCTTCTTGTTACTGTTTTCTCAGCTTTACCCTTTCTTCTTTTTCAAACTGAATTGCGAGTTTCTTTTCCTCATGATCTCTATACCATTCCATCGAACTGTCTCCCGTTACAGCGTAAGGTTGAGAATGTTTGTCAACTTTTTTCTTCTTATTTGTTGCTTGCGATAGTGAAGGGCAAACAATAGTATATTACATGCCTAGGCGCACAATGATGGTTATTGCGCGACGAGCGACAATGCTCACAGGAGATCGAAGCCAAGGCGTATACGAGTTTTTACGCTACAGCTGAGATTAGCGTAATGTTGTGTATTACGATACAGGGGAATCTAATGTAAACTTGAACTACGCATGCGCCTATTACGATACAGCGGAGCGTAATCTTCTTCTTATTCTTCTTCTTCTTCGTACAGCGTTGGCACCGTACTGACAAAGCATTGTACATTTGAACTGCGCATGCGTCTATTACAATACGCTACTACTAAACAAAATCGAGAAATTCAAAATGGCCGGAAGTACTCGCGGAATGTCAAGTGAGATGGGCGATAATCACGGCAATTTCAACCTTTTCAGATTGGATTCGAGTGTACGCATAAAAACTCGTATATGCGCCGCAGTCACATAAAATAGAATATGTGCCAATACACACAATTCGGGTAATCACGAGACTCGCTTAAAATGCTCGCAGCACTGATCGCGCCTCGGCTTTGATCTCCTGCAAGGATTGTCGCTCGTCGCGTAATAACCCTCATTATGCACCTAGGCACATAATATACTATTAAAGCATAAAAAGTCAATAACTTTTCGATTGACGGCGACTGGCACAACACAAAAAGGTTGCGGTGCTAGTCTTGGTGATTGTGTCGGAGGACTGGCACATTGGCATGTTACGTGATCCAGTGTCCGGATTGTTTATTTATTAACATAAGAATAATAAAATCTTTAAAAAAATAAATACATTGTATGCGAAATTCATTTTTACAAAGTATACATGCATTACTTCTTTCATATCGTAAAAATTGAGGTGTATATTTTCTTATGAAATTCAATCTGTTTCTAACGAAAACAGTATGCGCGTAATATTTTCTGAGAAATAATTGACATCGACTTACACAATATTGATTTTTTTTAAACTATTGCTCAAGAAAACAAAATGTTTCGTGTCATCTTTACTTCTTAACTACAGCTTACTTAAAAAAAAAATTTCAGTAAAATTTATTAATTATTCATTTAACAAAAGTCGGAAATGATTGACTTTGTCCGGACTCTGGCACATGTCCGAGGACTAGTACATTTACCTTACAAACAAGAAGGAATCAATATAAAAAACAAAAGAGAGGACGGTTTGTTCCTTCATCAATGTATCGAAAATAATATAAAAATAATGATTGAAGTATACTCAGTATTACACAATAAATAATACTTGCTTGGAACGAATAACACCAAAGCAGGGCATTTTTCATTCACACCTTCCTCACAGGCAACATAAAAAAATTTGTTGTGATTTCACGATACCGGATTGAATGATCAGCTTTTTATAGCACTAACCTGTATCAAATATAAATTGGGATATCCTATACAGTAACGATGATACTTCACGCACTCCCATATTCATCAGGTTTTTCAAAATGTTTTTCTGTACTCGAAAAATAACTTTTCGACACAAAAAACAATCACTGCACCTTGCGATCTTCCACACCGAGAAAATGAAACGAGCGAACGCGCTGTTTCTCACGTGTGAACGACGCGTGAATTATGAATTGATGCCGTCAAGATTGGATAATTACCTTTAATGTTATAAACAAACAACTAAAAAAAGTGCGATTTTTTGGTCTTAAATGTTAATAAAAAATTTATAAATCATATTTCATTGTCCAAAACATGACACAATTACTCTATGACCAACCTTTCTTCTGATGCCGCAGTCCGTTTTCTGAAATAAATAATGTCATAAATCATTCATAATAAATGCCCTGTTGCTTGAACTATTTATGCATATTTTATTTATGTATTTTATACTCTTCGTTGAATATTAGAAGCAGTATTGAAAAAAACATTTTTAGCACTTTGAAAATAAAAAAATCAATAACTTGAAAAATTTACATATCATATTGAAAAAAAATACGTGTCATTTTTTTTCCTCTCTAGAACGAGGAAAAAAATTTTCAGGTTAATCAAAATTTTGATTGTAAATCTGATATGGAATAACCCATATATAACTTAGAATTACAAAACAACGCGTATTCTTCAAAATTTTAATTCGTGATGTTTCCAAATTAAGGTAAACTGTAGGAAAATACTATGAATTGGCACAGGATTAAGATGTCCAGAAGGTCTTAAAGGAATAAATTCACAAACGAAAATATTAACAAATAGTACGCTAGCGCACACAGTCATTTTTTAAGCTCTATTTGGCTACGTCATGAGATGAGAATACATTATAATCAGACTCACAACGTAAAAAATCCCTCAAACACGAGTATCAATGATGTTTAGTTTTTCCATAGTTTCTAAATAGTTTCCACCTAATTTTTCCATAGTTTTCCCTATATTCTCTCCCAAAACTTCCTATTACACATAAGTACTACGGTACTTATACTATAAACATTATAAGCTATAAATACCATAAACAAACTCTGATAACTACAAGTTAACATAGCCATTGCATACGATATTTCTGAAAGGGATCTGAACCATTGTTTTCTAATTATGAAGAATATTTCAGGTGTCAGAATCCAGAATTAATAATCAAAGGGATTGATTTAATTATTTTATATCGATATTTGATTTATTGGTGTCATGAAACATGATCCAAAAATATCAACTATATCAGAAATAACCATTTCATCACAAATTTCACTTGGCAATAGGTAATGACTAGTAGGCTACCAAATAATTAGGCAACAAGTAATAACAAGTAGGCCACCAAGTATTTAGGAGGGAAGCCAAACGCGGGATAGTGATACTGAGAGTATTCAAAAATACTCTCACTGCCAATTTCGGGTTTTTATTATATAGAAGCTCGCCGGTGGTTAATTGTTTGCAAGTACCAATAGTGTATCACGATCTGGAGCTAAAAATCTAGTAAGCCAAGCACTAACTAGATAACAAAATCTACACCTCATCGAATCTCAAAACGACGAGGAGTCTATTTTCCAAAACCATAAATAGGATTATTGTGAGACAAGAGTGGTGAAGGGCAGATAATTTAAAAGTACTGTCTCCCTTCTGGTCAAAAGCCATTCACCTCTTTCTCACCTTAAAACTATAAGGTTGAAGTAAAGAAAAAGGATTTGTGCGCGAGTGAGTCGCGTAAGGACAAGAGCGGTTCCTTCTTTTTGGAACCACGACAATCTCAACTTAAGAGAACAATCCTTTAGCGAAAACAGTAGGATTAGGATAAAAACCAGAATCATGCGGATCCACTTTTATGGGCACTCAGGAGAACCGAGAAATATGTTAATTCGCTCCATATTTTGATTCTGCGGATAATGATTGGGAAGACCAGGACAATTATGAAGATTGTGAAGACGACGGCGAAAACACAAGTAATCTAAACGATAAACATAAACCATCCCTTAATTCTATCAAAAAAATGAGTCACGTTATAATGTTTCCTGAACCTCAGTTATCTACTCGTGACGTATCCCTTATGGTGACAGCCTATAGTATACGTTATCATTCTACATATGAAGCACGAGACTCATTGTTTGACATGTGCAAAATCTTTGCTGGGGAAAAATTCCACAATTGCAAGGCAACTAAACACGTAATGAACGAGTTGTATGATCTACCTGAAGAAATGATCAATTTATGTCTTCTGTGCACAAAATATTGTGAGCCTTTGCTGCCACCTGTTTCAAAAAAGAAATTTAAAACATTCTTTTTAAAGTTCATTTGCGGATTAGAATATGACCTGACAACAGAGTCACCTAATTACGTCATTCCTAAAGATTTGAAATACCAGATACAGGTACTTTTGCAGGATGAGGAAATAAAGAAAGAATTACTGAAAGGAATTAGGGTAGTCAAAGAACGTGCAAATGGTGATTCTAGAAAAATACTCTTATTTGTCATAGTCGAAAAAGTTCCTTCAGGCCAATACAATGTACCGTTGACGCATTACCTCCTCCAGTTTGATTTGAGCATTCACTTCTAGCTGGCCTTGATATAGATAAGAAAGAACCATCTCTTGAATTTATGAATGCATAAATGAAACTTTTTTGTTGATCAAATGAAGTCATTGGCTGAGACGGGGATTAGGACAGCTGATGAAAATGGAACGCCTATAACCTTAAACATTGTTCCTCTTTACTGTCCAATTGACCCTGTAGCTCGACCACTCTTACAGAATAGGCTCCAGTACAACGGGTACTTTGGATGCAGTTGGTGCCACGAAAATGGTGTCTACCAAGATCATGCGATGCCTTATCCTTTGCTAAATGAAGATGCAAAGATCAGAACTAATAAAAGCCATAGGAAAGATTATAAGAAAACAACCAAAGCTAACATGACAACAGTACGCGGACTGAAAGGCTTTTCAGTATCGCTAACTCTATTAACATTTGACATGGTGTGGGGCTTTCTAGTGGACTTTCTTCACTCGGAGCTTCTAGGAGTCGTGAAATATTTGTGGGATGTTTGGATTGAAACAAAACTTATAACTCCAGAGAAGCTGAGAGAATTGAACAAACGACTTTTAAATATGACTCCTGCACACGAAATTCATCGTTTACCGAAAACTTTTGTAGAGAAAGCAACGTGAAAAGCTACTGAATGGCGTTCAAGGTTGCTTTGTTACTTTCGAATCTGTTTACAGGGTCTTGTATCAACAGAAGTATTGAATCATTATGCCCTGCTTGTAGAGAGTATTTTCATATTGCTAGAAGATTCTGTTTCTGAGTCAGAATTGCGGGCATGTGAAGGAAAGTTAATTTTTTTTCTCGTCTAATACCAAGAGATGTTTGGTAACAATGTCATGACTTTTAACGTGCATAGTTTATTACGTGTAGTGCAATCAATACGCATGACAGGTCCCTTATGGGCCACCTTAACGCTCCCTTTCGAAAGTGAGATTTTCTACCTCAAACGGGTGATAACTGGCCCAAAGGGCGTGTATTATTAAATGGCAAAAAGGACACTACACTGGATTTTTTTTATGTGTGTAAGAAACTTGCCTCCTCTGAGACTTCCATAAGTTTTTGTAAGCAAATTATTTCTCATCCTGACTGTAAAACGCTATTAAAACAAATGATAACTGTGAATTCTAAAATAACTGTGATCTTCTGTGAGTAGACCCCAACCAAGGTTAGTGGATCCTTTGAAAGTGATTATTCCAATATGTTTCGATTTTTCGACTATTTTCATACTTTGCGTGACCAGAATGACCTTGTTTTGTAGGTCGCTGAATTCGTTTTAAAATCGGTAACTTTATGTGCCTCACCCTGTATACATCTAAACAATTTTTTCTGTGAAAAAAGGAACGCTTCCACTCCGCTGGGTATCGAGCCCAGGACCTTTCGATTGCCGGTCGAATGCTCTATCATCTGAGCTACGGAGGTTCTACAAAACTTTTCTCACAGAATCTATTTACGCCAATTTGGTCACGGATATATCATGAATTATATACAAATTTTTTCTATATCATTTCAGTCGATTATGTCGATAATTAGTTCTCTGACCATTCTATGACCTCGCATTATTACGGCTAAGAATGGTAGAAAGGACATTAAAAGCAATGCAATTATGATTCTGTGGCGAAATTTGGATTAGAAGGTGAAGCAATAAATACAATTATCTTATTTCTCAGCGATTAAAACTAGAAAAACATAATACCTGTCACTGAAGGCGGCTTCAACTGCTCTCAGTAGCATTTTGCGCGCTAAATTTAAAAACAGAATTTAAGATTTAAATGAAATTCATAAAAAGTAAAAACAATTACTCTTAATAAACCTTATTAATTAATAAAATGGGTACGCGGAGGTCGTCCAAACTGCCGAATTTGATTAATGTGAATATTAATTGAATCCGTTTATTATTATGTGGGGTCGTGACTGAGAGTGTATTCTTCACGTTTACGCTGATCACCTTTAATTTTGAACAATAAGAAGAGGGGAAAAGGTGCCTTGAATAAAATGAAGTCAGGCGGCAATTATTCGAATAAATAAAAGACAGTTTTATTTTTAAAAGAAAGAAGCGAATAACCCGAGGTGAACACTTTAGATATAAATCAGAAGAGAGACAAGTCAGAAATATAAATTGTACCTTACCACAATTAAGATTTTATTCCTAGGTTCTTAATCCCACCGGATTTCTGGAGAGCAGGAGCAAGGAAGAGAGTGCGTTCCCGTTGCTGAAGTCCTCAGTTATCCGGGCCAAACTTGATTTTATATATCTGTGGTTTCCAAAAGAAACCACCCTTGTCCTTTGCGTGATGCACACACACACTGTTTCCACTTTTCTTTTAGGTTTAATAAGAAAATATATCGTTTGGCTTTCAACCAGAAAAGGGTCGAGTGCTTTTAAACTCGCTCTTTTCACCGCTAAAATTTCCCTATTAAATCTAATTCAAATATTTTGTGAAAATTTTTTAAGGGTTTTTGCCAGAATAATTTTCTTTTAAGCTTCATTGAATTCCAGATTTCACAGTGAAATTCACAGTATAAATTTTACTGACGTCTTTGGATAGTTTCGAAAGTGAAAAACAATTTTTAGTTCATAGGATAAATGGTCGTATGACAATTATGGGCATATAGCATATAATTGCAACATTGCAATTAGAATTACAAAATGATGTTTTTTAAAAATTGCATATCTGATATAAATATCCCACAACTTTCATATATAATGATATTATATGTGAAAAATATAAAAATTTTGGCCTGTATGGTTGTTTCAAAATTTATTTGACAAAAACAGAAAAAAACAAATGTATCTATTTATAAAAAAACAAATTCCCTTTTGATAGAGTTAAAATTTGTCTAAAAGATAATTATGTTCATAATTTCGAGAATTATGTAAACAGAATTGAACCCAAATAAAAATGGGGACATTTAAATAGCTGTAATAAAAATAATTTCTGTTTTCCAATAAATTTTGAAACATTATTATAGGAAAAAAAGGAAATAAATTATTATTATAAATTATTATTATTATAAATCTATTCCTGCTGTTTGAAGGCTGCTCAATAGTGAATGCATATTATTCCTTTTCACTATTTGAGGAAACTATGGTTATATGGTAGTAGATAACATCCTGGTATCATGAGGTGGGGTATTTTAAAAAATTTCAAGAGATAAGAAAGGTAGCCGGAAAATCTTAGAGGCTAAAGTCTCGATGATTTTAGTAGAGCAAATAGATCTCATATGTCACAAAGCAAGGTGATAGGGTTCGAACCTGGCTTGCAATCCTGCCTGATATCCCTCGTTTTTAAATTTGAGGTTTTGTGCAATATTTTGCGTGGCACGGTTTATTATTTTAACTCGTTTAGGAAGAATATTTCTTCTTATTCGAGGGATTCCATCCCTTATCACATAAGTTGCAAAGGGGGTCTTCCATGCATTTTCCCGTTCGACCAACATATGTTTTGGAACAATTTAAGTATGAAATCTTATAAACTACATTTGAAAAAGATATTTTTTGTTGTTGTTGAAAAATTCTGTTTTTGATATTTCGCTAATGAAATTTTCAGGATAATTATTAAGCATCAAAAAATTTTAAATTATTTCTAGGTTTTCTTCATGAAATTTCCTTGTGAGTAATATTGCAGTGCCTACTAAATTTTTAACAATCGCAATCCTTGTTGAAGAGGATGATTTGAGAAATAGTTTCAACATCTACCTGAGAACTTGGTTCTTCCATGCCAGTTTGTCTCAATGGTAGAATCTTCATTTTTTTTTTATTATCAAAAGATTTAGAAACGAAAGTTTGTTTTCGAATTCTAATTCATATGTAAATTTTAAACGTGAATAATAAGAATTAATGTTTTCTAAAGTTTCTTTAATCATATTCTTTGGAATAATTAAAACTGTGTCACTCAATGAAATCTAAAATAAACTATCACAACAACGATTTGAAAAGTACACTTAATGATTCAATTAACCAAAACGTCTGAGTTGTTTCAATTCCATATTATGGCAATTTATCGGAGATTGCAAGGCGTTTTTTTCGAAAATATAATGTGAAAGTTGTTTTCAGAATAAATTCTAAATTAGATAGATTTATAGCATTAGGTGAAGACCCTTATGAAATTGGAGAACAAAATAATGTTGTTCATAAAATTTCTTGTAATTGTTGTAAGTGTTATGTGGGTCAGACTAAACGTCCGTTGAGGATTAGAATTGATGAACATTTTAAGAATTTTAATCCTAATGAAAAGGTTCACAATGTCATTAGAAAACACCTAAAAGGTATGAGGGTCATCAAAAGAATCACTTTTTACATTCTCATCATGGATGAGAAGGTATTGGTTTTATGTGAAAAATGACTTTCGAAATTTTCATCAAATCTTTACGTTTTGAGACCCCCTGAGTCAGAAAAAATGGTTTTTACGAAAGTGTCTGTCTGTCTGTCTGTCTGTCTGTCTGTCTGTCTGTCTGTAGGTCGTGTGCGGCATAACACTCGATAGAATTATCAGATTGAATTGAGCTTTGGTACACTTTATCGGAGCCGAAAAAGTAAGGACAAGTTCGTTAACCAGCCACATCCAATCAAAATTGAGGGATGGAGCACTACTTTTGTGTTTTTGAAAATAATTTTTTGAAAAAATCAAAAATTCCAATCCTGGTTTTTGATAGTGCTCATAAATCTCTACAAATTATCCTAATAACATTTTTTGATTAAATCAAAATTAGAAATGTTACAGCATATTCAAATTCGAAAAAAGTCAATATCAAAATTCCATTTTCCAGTTAAATTATACGAGATACGAAAAAACGTTATGATACAATATTATTGAATACATAAAGACCTACAAATTTGAATCATAACATTTTTTCATAAGATGCATATTTTTCTTTTTAATTAAAAAAAAAACAATTGAAAATCCAAAATTCAATTTTTTAACAATAATATTGGAAATACCAAAAAAACGTTCGTTTCAAAAAGATCTACAAATTTTGTCTGACACAGTTTCTGATAAAAGATATATTTTTCGTTTCAATTCCAAAAGATACGATAAAAATGAAAAAATTCCATTTTTTAGACAAAATATGTGAGATACAAAAAAAACATTTAGATGGAAAATTGTTTGCCTAAATGAGGTCTACAAATTCTGATAAAAAATTTCGGGACAGGATGTATATTTTATGTTTTGATTTTTAATATTGAAAAAATTCGATTTTTTTCACCAAAATATGTGAGATACGAAATAAGCGTTGTTCTGCAAAATCATTTCCTTAAATAAAGTCTACGATTGTTTTTCCTTTTTAGATATGTGGAAGAAAGTAAATTCTTTTAATCATGTAATTTATTAAAAAGTTATACTGAAATGTATACAGAAAATCGAGCGCGAAGCGCGAGTGTCATGATGAGAATGTGTTCCTTAAGGCCGATAGAGCCTTAAGTAAATTGAATTTCCTGTTTCACTTAAATTCAAAAAGAAATTCAGTGACTTTGAGAAAATGTGTAATTCACATCATCTGTAATATTATTATAAAATTGGTTTGAGCTTCAGTATCAAAATATAAGAAATAAACTTAAATGTATGCGAAGAGCACAAGACCGAGCGCGAAGCGCGACGTTCAAAAATTCCGAAGCGCGCAGTGCGACGATCGAGTATTACGGAGCGCGAAGCGCGACGATCGAATCGCGCGCCCTAGGCGCGCTCAAACTTGCGAGCGAAGCGAGCTGCGCGCGAAGCGCGCGATGAGAATGTGCCCGCAAAGCGGGCAGACTTTTTTCATTGGAATGATGTCAAAATTTTACATAAAGAAACTAATAGATTCAGGCTTGTCTAAAATAGTCTATATAAAAAAAAGAAGGTGATAATAGTCATAACAAAATCACAGACACTGAACACTTAAATTCGGCTTATAATATGATTCTGGATTTCTTATCTTAATTATAATTTCGATATAATAATTTCTGTTGTAACTTTTAAATATTTTCATAAATTTGTCTCTATTTCTTAATTTCGATTTTAATTTTGATTCAATAGCTATTGTAAATGTTGAATTAAAATAACATTAGATTTTATTAAACCTTTTAGTATTGTGAGGTCATTTCATGATATTTGACTTCAGTTTTATATTTATAATTTCAAGTGACATGACGTTATTTCTGCTTTACTTCGAAAATTTAAATTCAAAGCTGATTCGGACAAATTTTATTTATTTTACTCAGTGTTTTTTTTTTGTTCGAATATGTCGGTTTTTTACTCATTTTGGTAAATATATTTTTTTATCACAACTCGTAAAAATTTTCAAAATTTTGTTTTGATTTCAAGTTTTTATTAAATAATAACTTTTTTAGATTTAATCAATTTAACTGTTATGGATTGACCTCACATTACATTTTACTATCCTCTCTGTGATGTAAGATTCATTGGCTATTTTTTTGTATGCCCTTATGATGCCTTTGGAGATGAGTGAAGTGTTGCCAAAAATGTATAATAAGAATATACTGATTGTCCAATTTATACTTAATTTATTAAACATGGAATTGAATCTTGTTATACATATAAACTCATTTGAAAACTTAGTTAGAACGTCCTAAAATCAATATTGAAAGCTACATTTAATTACTATAAATTCATTAGTCTTTATTTTCTTTTATATAAGTTTATGTCATTTTTTTATACATTCATCAAATCTTTCAAATTTATTTTCCAAAGATTTTACTCTCCCCTTTTTGTTCATTTTATTATAATGATTATAAATAAGATTAAGGATCTAAAGATGATCGGAAAGAAATTTGATATTTAGTTTCAACTAATTATTTTCTCAATCATTAAAATAATTGGCCACATAACATAACCTCTCAAATGACTAAAATAATAATGTTTTCGAAATTACAAAACGTCATCGGATAGGATTCAGTCAGTACCAGCTTGTTAGGTGGATTTGGTTCAATCTGTTTCCTCCCTTTTTTGAATTAAAATTAACAATGATGCTAGTAATAAGGAACAATATGCATTTTAAACAAAAGGTGTAGTGATTCAAGTTTGTAGGTTTCCCTTTTTTGGTGGTAAATATTTTTAAAGTTGGAACAGAATTAGATTTTAAATAAACTTTCTTATTAGCTTGTACTTCTCTAGCAAGTATGCGGTCTTCCTTCTGGAATGCCTGAGTCAGCTTCATGGCGATCGCAGCGGCTGTAGGTGTCCTTTAAGGCCGTCTACTCCCTATCGGCGTTGATGGTTTCGGGTTATCCTTCCGGGTAAACTGCCTCGAAGACAATGATGATTCTAGAGCGGTTAGATGGTAGGCAAGCCAAATGATAAAATTTTTAACGTCCTTGTCTGTGGAGGAACAGTCATTAGTTTGAGCGACGATTTTTAGAGCACCGTTGGAAGTGCTCGACATTGAAGTAGGGCACTACGAGCCATTATCACATCCAACAACCCTTGGTTCGAGATTTGAGCAAATCGGTTGCATCAGATTTGCATATGATAAGTGCAAGGTTTCATCCGCCATTTTGCACAATCTCATTCAGGCTTCCTAGTATTTTCAAATAATTTCTTTCTAGTCTTTAATGATAGATTACATAATTGTTAAAAATTTTCCTATTTCATTATTTTCATGCATTCCCACATTGTATTGATCTCATAATAGAAGTTACCAATATGTTTTTATAAAACTTACTAATTGCGTTAAATGTTAATTGCTATTACTATTTGTCCAGTTTAGTTATTAAGAAAAAAAATTCTTTTTCGATATCACGAAAAAAAAATGGTTGTATCAAAAATTATTCCAATATCTTGATTAGAGACTGATGAAATGTTTTATTCGTACATGATGAAAATAGTAATTCCAAAAAATTTCTAATTCATCATTTTATCTATTTTATTTCGGTCAAGGTCGATGGAAACCTTCTTAGGTTAGAATTGCTTTAGGAGAAAAACCTTTTAATTATGGTTTTTCAAAATGTAACAAAGGATGATGATTGTTGACATATCTTTCATCACAGACTTGGACAACAGTTTACAATTATACCTTAAAATTACCACGATTTAATTCTTCTCATTTTGATGAAGAACAAAAGCAAAATTTCAAGTAACCAATGTATGTGACGAATTTCAAACGATTCACAACAGTTGATAAGCAGGAAATATCTAATTCGTCTGTAAAATTTTACTATTATCAGAGATTTATGATTACACGAAATATTGCATATGAAACTAAAATAATTACTTTTCTTAAATTTAATGAATTTGATAAATTTTACAAAACTAGTAGCATACTTAGTTCCATAGACTTTTGAGCATTGGTAAATTTTACAAAATTTTTGGTACTGCTTACTAAAAGTAAATAGTTGTGACCTTTTAGTCAGCATAACTGTAAGGATTTCACTCAGTGCGTGATTTTCAAAAACACGTGACTGGAGTTTTATTCAGTTATAGTTTCTAAAGGTTAGGATAGAATTTTAGAAAATTCAGTCATTTTTTTCTTTTGTAAATTTAAGAAACAATTTTTTTGATTTTTAGTTACTCTCTAAAACTGAATCAGTGAAATTTCACTGATTCTCAGTCAAATTTCACTGATTAAAATCGTGAGAAGTTATTCACTGAGAATCAGTGAAAATCATTCAGTGAAAATTTTATCACTGATTGGATCAATGAAAGCGACTGAACGAATCAGTTGTACGGATTACTGATTGAATCAGTGAAATTAATCATTCTTTAAATTATTGATTAAAAAATTTAAGGGTTTTAAATAAGTATTTCAATTTGACTCTCTTGCAAGTTGCAATGGAAATATTTTATTACGAAATAAAACAATTTATTAAAAATAAAAATGTTATATTTCATTTCATATAAATAGAATAGAACGTCAGAAAATAAAACTTATAATCAAATGAAGAGTGGACATTCAAAAGGGCGTAACCCACAATTTTTCAAAAATCGTTTTTTTGGCGAAAAAAATTCTTGAGGTTAATGCCAATACAATAGCGCAAACGATTTCTTTTTGTTCCAATCGGAAATATTTTTATTTTCGATTTGGAAATCAAAAATCTGTATCTCGAGGTGTCGAAATGGGAACGTTTTTGTGCCGCCGTGTGAAATTTCAGAAATGTGGGTTACGCCCTTTTGAATGTCCACTCTTCAAATATGCTCTTTGGCAGTGTAATTTCTATATTCAAAAGAAGCTTAGAGTCATTTAATAAAACTGATCACGGCGTTCAAATTTTTAACTAACTTTCGTTGATAATAACTAAAGTTAATATATTATTTCATATAAATAAAATAGAACGTCATAGAAAAATATTTATTATTTATAATGTACTACAGTTTTAAAGTTCAAAATAAGTTTAGCGCCATTTAATAAAACTAATCACGGCGTTTACATTTTTAACGTAATTTTTGGTATTAATAAAATCAACATGAATACTGTCAACTTGTAAATAAAAATCTCAATGTGGCATCTATATCTTAGAAATATATATATTTATATATATCTTATTTATAACATGTTTTCACCTTTCAATACTTTAGTTATAAATAATTTAATCTGTTACAGTACTCAGATTCATGTTTTTTAGCGAACTGTGGAATGATTTCACCGAGCTCATCGTGGTTTTATTTGTTTTATAGAAATAGGTTTCTATAAAATTATAGAAGAATGGCAACGAATCTGCAAACTTCACATTAGTAACGTAATGGAGTTTGAAAAGCAAGTCAAAAGCAACTAACGGACTCGCGTTTTTCTCAACCTCTATCATTTGGCCATTTCCTACGATGAAATACTTATCGATTCTCTGACCCGATACATACAGCATGTACGGTTGCAAACAGCTTTTTGACGCATTACAAGCTTTTTCAACGCTGTCTTGAACATCTTGACCCTCCTAAAACATAAATTGCTTTTATAAATTTTAATTAATATTATATTTGTTAGTTTGCTTGATGAAATAATCAAATTCATTTTTAATTGCAAATTTCCGATTGAGTAGTCAAAAGTTCAGATTGAGAAAACAATTATATACAATGTTTCTATTATATATAGTAAAAATGAAGACAAATTAGAGATTCTGAAAAAAATACTAAACTGCTCACCTTTATGATCGTAATTAAGTGAGGGTTGGGAAAAACAATGTTGTTTTCTGGTAAGAAAGAGGCATCATCTTCTATATCGTCATTTGATGATAGCGATTTTTATCCCTTTGCAGCCTTAAATTTTTTTTTGCTTGAGTTGATTGAGAGCAAGATTGCTTATTTGTGCGCTTGGAGTGGATAAAGTTTGGAGTCGGCAATAAAGAAGGTAGAAGTGCCAGCGCTCTCAAATTTTCTGTGAAAAGTATGCAAAATTGTGTAAAAAAATAATAGTGGATCTTAGAGTGATTACTCGTAATCCTTAATGAATATAAAAATGACTCAAAAAAAGGAACTTACCATCTTTTATCATGTATGCTTTCTTATAAAGATCTGATTTCCTGTCCTTAGCGTAACTCAAAATTCTCGAAGTATACATACTGGAAATTTGCTCAAAAGATTTCGGCTGTTACCAATCAGGTCTTCGCTGAAGAGTTTTTCATATTCTTTGTCAATCTAAAATGAAAAAACGAATTATGGTTAATATAGAACGTACATTTTTTTAACTGGTTTGATTTTTCCCTTTGAAAAAATATAGTTAACACATAATTTATATATATGAAGGCATAAGAATGTTCTGCGTTGTAAACATTACCATCATTCCATTATAATCAGATAATCTCGGATATTTTTCTGCAATTTCGTTGATTGGAGGGCTATCATTAATTATCCAATCACGTCTATTTCCAAAGGTTTCATTAAGGCACGACTCGACATCCGTTTTTTTTCCGGTCGCGGCATGGTCAACTGCATCCAACTAATCTGAAATAGAAATAAATTATGGAAGTTGATACTGATTTTGAAAAATGTTTATTACATATATATTTTCTTCTATATTACAAATTAAATTGATTTTACATACTCTTTCTTCCAAATCTTCATCGCTTAAACTCCTATTAGTCCCTTCGACAACCTGTAATTTATTCTTTTCCAAAGCTGCCTTAACTTTCGGTGTGCAGTATTTTTTTTGCTCGGGTGGCAGAGATTTTCTCGCATTCCAAAGCCTATGTTCGATAAAGCCCTTGCTTGTTTTGATATCGAAAAAGTGTTCCTAAAAGCGAAACCCATTATAGTCAAAAGTAATTTAATGTTTTAATCGTCTTTGAAACTTAGATGTCTATTATGTAATATAGAAACTTTATTAAAAAAACTTACACATCCGGAAAAGGTAGAATCATCTCTAAAACAAGGAAATTCGCGAACTATCGCTTTCGCCAAAGCCCATTTAACTTCATTTTTGGGATAGCTGAAGTGAAAAATAGTAGTTAAATTAATTACATTAAAAAAAAAAAAATGTAAAAAATGGTAAAATCACTCAAAATACTTACTAATTATTGTTTTGGACTCTTATTGAGTCAGCTACCAGGATTCTAACAAACCTTTTTCTTTCATCCTCTCCGCATTTTCCACGTTTTAACTCATCTAGCAAATCGTTCAATTGTGGGTGATTTTCCAATGATTCCAATAAAGTTGAATAGGACTAAAATGTAAGAAAAGGAAGTTTAAACTGTGAAAAATCGTAAAATAAAAGAAATTTTTTGTGATAAAAAATTACTGAATATCGATCAACATTGATGCTTTGTGACTCTAGTTCCTGTGAATAAGGCACACAATCAATGCACTGTTGCTTTGATGTTGATGCACTTGGTTGGACACATGGAAGTGGTTGTATTTTATCATTGTCTACATCAAAATAATATTCCTGTAAATATGCAAAACATTATGCATCCACACGTTTCTTTCTAAATTTTATTTCGTTCATGAATGTTTTAGATGCACATTTACCTGCAAATTTAGCCTTCTTTTAGAGGCTTGATTTGCTACTAGCTCAATATTTTGACCATTTGCTTTAATGAATTTCAACAATTTCTTTGCTGGTCCTAATCGGATCTGCAAGACTTGCAACATATCCTGTTCTGTGAGATCTAGTAAACTTTCGCCGTCTACTCCTTGTGCTGTACATAATATTGGATCTATATACTACTCATAGAATTATGTGACGTAAGGGCACGAATAGATCAGCTGATGTTGATACTGTCCATATCGATAAGGATTTAAAGTAAGCGAGATTTGATGTTAAAATAAAACAAGTAGAACCATTTGTAACTCCAAGTCGAATTGACTACGCATTTAAATCGGGGTAGAAGTGTGAAGTTTCACACAGGGAACATTGAAGGTAAACTTTTTTTCGTTCCAAAATCAGTATTTCCTTGATTACTCCAAACTGTGGGAGATTTATATCTTCTGAACCTTTAGCATCTAGGTAAACAAGAAGCTCGTTTCTGTACTCTGACCCATTAACTTTAACCGACCGAGTACGAAATACGAAGTCTGTGTCCTCATAGCCTAAATCAAGTAAGGCTCGTCTACTCAATGTGTCTTCTACTTGTGCCGTTTTACCCCCCTGACTAATGACTGAATATATTTTTAAGTCCTTCCCTCCCCATTGTGCACTCTGCGTACATTGGCAAACACGAAGAAGGGTTTTTGGACAATTTTTAAAATTGTGTACAACTTGGCCTCGTTCCTTTATTTGACCATGTTTCACTTCAAATCTCATGCACCAAAAAAGAGTTAGGGGTCCCATCCACCTGATACAGTCTGGGTAGTGCACAAGATGATGGAACTTGTTTATAAAGTTTACATCAGGGTACAGTTTTTTAAACACCTCAAAAAAGTCATTGATTAAGTAGCGCAAATATGGGAGGATGCTTCTGCTTATTTTCGGAGCGAATACTATTTCCATAATACGGAGCAACAAAAGAATTAACTGCATGTGTTTATTTCCCTTCGGTACTTTCTCCGTTAACAAAAACGGGAACACTCGGACCAAACACCACGTCTGCATTGCTTTTTGGCTAAGGCTATGATCATTGATGTTCCAAGTATTAGCGTCAGTAAAGTTTGGAGAAGGTTTGCTTTTTTTCTCTGTGAAGCCATATTGAAATGACGCGATTCGGCTATTTAAATATGGCAGATTGAATAAATGCGCCTGATATACATAGTGATGTATTACCAACTTAAGAACAATAGGTATTATTCCACATTGGAAGTCGTGCATGATATCAAAAATTTTATTACGCGAAATGTGGAAATACCTCAAGGAATTTAAAGCAAATTCATCAAAAACGCCAGTTGCAGTTCTGATATTTCGAATTGCAGCTTCAGCAGTTCCTGCATTTTTTATTTGAGCAATAGGATCATTAAATGTTTCTTGAGTTCGTTCTTCTCATGCTTCTAGATCTCCAGCAAGTAGTTGCTCTCGAGAAATGAGGCACGTCCTGCAAAACTTATTGGCCGATGGCCCAAGAAATCCAAACACCTCATGTACTGCAAGCGTATCTCCACAAAATCCTGTGAGACTAGCACGAAGCATAAAGTCTTCATTGTTTATTTTAATAGTTACGCCATCATCGGATTCTAACTTTTTGAGATCGCTAATAAATTGTTTCAAGATTCGTCGAAATCCATATTTCTTCACGTCTTCAGTATAACAGAGACATAGAACGTGGATATTACCAATTTTAGACCTCATATGTAGGGGCAGATTGTCGATTATTAAATTAAATACCTCAAGCTTATGAGTGCCTGTATGTAGAGTATTATTCTTAGGGCGTGGGTAAACTGGCGAAAAAAATCGTGCTGCTTAAAATAATCGCCATCCATGAAGGAAGAAAGAAAACCTTCTTCTGAGGGTCTTTCTGACAAAATAGAGTCTCGGACTTCAGGATTAGACATGATTAAAGTTAAAACTTGAATAATAGGAACATACTGATAACTCTCTTTTACCAAAGTAGGCGCTGTAGTTATGGATTCTGCATCAAGAAAATTGTCCACCCTATTGCCGAGAGGAACTTTTATCCCATCTATATAATTACAATGAGCCTTGAGGGCATTTATCTGTTCCTTTGAAGTCTTTAAGCCTTCAAATGTATTTTCTGGTTGAAAATACTGAAGCAGTTTTTCACTCTCTGGTTCTTCAAGTACATTTTTATTTTGTAAAAATTCAATCACTTTGTGTTTTAAAAACCCAATCGTACTAGACAGTACTTGTTCAAATTCATCGATCACTTCCGTCAAGTTACGTCCTGTCATTGACGATTTGGATTGAAGTCTACCGATCAATCTGACAATTGTTGCCCGTAAATCGAATTCAGGCTGAACATTCTCAGGGTGTAAATCATTATCATTGATATCAGCATGTGAATCGTCATTGTCAACACCAGCATCGTGAATGAGCTCATCGACATCATGGTGGGCATGATTCTGAACTTCTGTAACTATAGCAACATTTTCATTTTCAGGTCCAACACCGCTATCAGCATTTTTCCTGAATTGATTTTGAAAATGTGTCTTCTGAATGCACATGCAAATCCAGATTCTCCACCACCTCTATTAATGGTAAATCCGTATTGCAAATGTCGAATATACCTAGGAAAACCATCCTCTACATAAGTTTCGCACTTAAAATATTTAATCCGTTCCATTTTGGTAAACAGTGTGTTTTATTTAATTTAACAGCCTAAAGAAACAGTTTTAAGAAAATATCAGAAAATCAAACCTTATTCAGTTAAACTATACAAATCTATACAAACATGTAGAAACTGGACAAAATTGTTCACATGAACTTGCCACTTTCCTCAAGTATTACATGCCCTTAACGAATAAAAAGCGAATAAAAAGAAATTCTATACAAGACGACAGAGTGTATTGAAATAAAATGAAAAGTCAAAAACCTACCTTCCAGTTTCGAGATGGTTTCATCGTCGATTCCAAACGCAATTAATTTTTCGTTGAATTCAGATGACATTTTTTTATCCAGAGGCAAATAAATATTATATTCACTGCGGGAAAAATATCCCTGTCAAATCAACTTATAAACCGATACGTTGTTATGGTTATGGTTTGGTTTGAAGTGAAATGACGCCAGAGAAAACGAAGCCCGCTCTATTGTCTTTTTTCTACGTTTCGAGTTTTATGTAAAGGCGAATTAAATGACTTTCAACACCAAACTTGCAACTGAATTAATCAGTGAAAACAATCATTGGATGAATCAGTCATTTTATGGTCACTGATTTATTTCTGCGAACATTTTCACTGATTTCACCAATAAAATGGCAGAAACCACTGATTTTTCAGTGAATACCTACACTACTGATTGATTCAGTGAAAATCTCACTGATTCAATTTTAGAGAGTACAAAATGTTGAATACTCTGACACTTGTATTTGTAATTCTAAAAGTTGTAACAGGAATATTTTGTAGTTTTGGTAACTAGAGTTTTATGCAGTTACATGTAACTGAAAACTTTGTTACAGTTTCGTAATTTTATGATAATTTCTATAAAAATTCCATTACAATTTTTTTTTTATTTTTAATTGATTTTGAACTTAAAGCGTATTCGTGTGGGTTTGTTTGTGGTGATTGTTTGGATATCTTTTCCCTCACTTGCCTTCCTGCACGGGATCTTCGTTTGTGTTTGCAGATGATGAGCATAGTGAGGTACTAGAAGAGATGTTAATAAATGAATATAGGGCCTCGGTTGACCCAAAAAAAAAATGAAAAAATTTCTTTTTTTTGACAAAAATGAATTTTATTAACAACAAAAATATTATTTAAATAAAATGAATTTATTATTGAAATTTCTCAGGCTATCCTCAAGGTCAAATTCCTGAGTAATTTGATAATTTCATTTTATTTTATTAGAAAATTTTAAGGAGTAGATAAGGTTCTAAACTAATCTACTTTTTACTGAATTTTGGAATTGACCTTCCGCCGAATAGCATAAAGGGTAATTCCTATACGAAAAATAATTTGCGAGGGGTAATTTGAAATAAGATTAGTGTTCAAAATTTAGTTTTTCTGCTAAAGAGCATAAAAGCTTAAATTTCAGAATTTACCTTCTGCTGAAAAGCAAAAAGGGGAATTCTCAGGAACACAATTTCCAGGAAAATAGAGACTTATTTTCTTCCTGCCGAATTAAGGCTTTCTGCTGAAGAGCACAAAAGATTTAATTCTGTTACGTCACAAGTACGTAAATACTTACTTTGATCGAAGATTCCTCGTTTTAAGTTAGGATCAAATGATCCTCGCTTAGGGATGAGGATAAGTCAATGAAAAGACACAAAGATTATCAAATAATAAAAATTGACAAATTCACAAAAGTGAATTCTCAAAAAACTCAATTTTTGATTGGAAAGAAGGGATTATTTTCTTTCTTTCGAATTAAGGCTTTCTGCTAAAGAGCACAAAAGACTTAATTCTGGAATTGACACTCTGCTAAAGAGCATAAGTGTAAATTCTTAATAAAAGAAAATTGGATTAAAAATGCTAAAGTTGCGAATAAAGTAGAGTTGGAAATTTTAGTCGCTCAAGCTAGCCTCAAGGTCAAATTCTTGGTCGACACAACAATTCTACTTTATTCTGTAATAAAATATGATCATTGAAAGTAAAATTTTTAATTGTTCATAACAAGAGTCAAATAAGGCTCAAGTTATAAGCAATTAATTTTCATCAGACTAGCCAGGTTAGCCTCAAGGTGAAAACCCTAGGTAGTCAGGATGAAAAAAAACACAAAAGAAATAATAATTCCAAATAAAATAAAGTTGGTAGCTAGGTCACTTAGGTTAGCCTCAAGGTCAAATCCCTGCGTGACCTCACGGCTTTATTTTATTTTAACACACAATATAATAATTGTATAAAATCAATGAAATTTGAAAGGTGTAAATAGTAGAACTGGAGAATTTTGAAAAGAAGGTGCTCTGCTAGTAACAGAAAGTTACTAGTAAAACGTAGCCGGTGAAGAATAGCGCGAAAGACCGATATCCCACCGCTGCCACCATCAGTTTGCTACGTACGGGTATTATTAATTTAAATGAAATTCATAAAAAGTAAAAACAATTACTCTTAATAAACCTTATTAATTAATAAAATGGGTACGCGGAGGTCGTCCAAACTGCCGAATTCGATTAATGTGAATATTAATTGAATCTGTTTATTATTATGTGGGGTCGTTGGTCTTCTACTCTCGGAATGAGAGTGTATTCTTCACGCTTACGCTGATCACCTTTAATTTTGAACAATAAGAAGAGGGGAACAGGTGCCTTGAATAAAATGAAGTCAGGCGACAATTATTCGAATAAATAAAAGACAGTTTTATTTCGAAAAGAAAGAAGCGAATAACCCGAGGTGAACACTTTAGATATAAATCAGAAGAGAGACAAGTCAGAAATATAAATTGTACCTTACCACAATTAAGATTTTATTCCTAGGTTCTTAATCCCACCGGATTTCTGGAGAGCAGGAGCAAGGAAGAGAGTGCGTTCCCGTTGCTGAAGTCCTCAGTTATCCGGGCCAAACTTGATTTTATATATATGTGGTTTCCAAAAGAAACCACCCTTGTCCTTTGCGTGATGCACACACACACTGTTTCCACTTTTCTTTTTGGTTTAATAAGAAAATATATCGGTTGGCTTTCAACCAGAAAAGGGTCGAGTGCTTTTAAACTCGCTCTTTTCACCGCTAAAATTTCCCTATTAATATAATTAATTAATATATATATAATTATATATAATAATAATAATATAACATAATATAAAATAATATAATAATAATATAATTAATTAATCAAATATTTTGTGAAAATTATCACTACCGTTTTGAGATTCGGTAGTATTAATTTTCTGCGATTTCTCGCTGCTTTGTGCCGTTTTATTTTGGTGAAGAAAAACCGCGAAAAACTGGATTTGGACTATAAATAGTCCGCCGAAGATTTTCGTTGTTACACGTTCGATGCGATTGCCAAGAGTCTATCACTAGATAATCGTTTACGAGTTACCCTCAACTAGCGAAACAGGTATACCGACCGTTCACGATCAACGAATTCGACCTTTTAAATGGTCCGCCGAAGATAAATTTAATTTTGATATATTCAAAATAAAAGAATTGCTTCCGTATAGATGAAGTCTTTTGTGTTTTACGTCCGCCCGAAACGATTCCAAATAAATAATTTCGTTAGAAAGAGTTTTACGGTTTCAATCAACTAACGAGGATCTAGGAACTGTCGATCTAGACCGCCGATGGGCAAAAGTAGAGAAAAGTATATTCCCTACTGTCCGAGTAGTTCCGGATAGTACCGGGTTGCTCGAGTAACTGCAAATTTTGGCTTGGCGTTGATCTGTTTTACTGTTTTATCGCGAGGTGAACATGGTAGGGTTTTTCGATGATTAAGGAATCTATGATTGGACAAAGAAATAATGGTAGGGAGGTTTTAGGAGTTTAGATGGACTTTTTACCATGCTGATTCAGTTATTGCACCATTTGCTGATTTTTAGGTGTCGAATGTTTCTCCCCTATTTCCACACTTATTGTGAGAAAGAAAATGCGCTCATCGAATTTTAGTATTTGATGCATTGTCATCAAATTGTAGAAACGATTTTAGTTTCTAATATATTTCGTGCTAAATTGAAATATATATTTAATTAGTCTAGGTTTATAATCATTATCCCGTGTAGAAATTTTGATAGGGATCTAGTTGGGCCCTGACGAGTTTGCCCTATCTCTAGTCGGGATCTAGCGTGGAAAACCAGTCAGGGCCCCGTCGGTAACGTAACGCTTTTGTCGACGTGGGCCCTACTAGACTTTCTAGTAGGGGTTTAGTGAGGTCAGCCCTTACACTACCCCACTTACAAAAAAGGTCACCATTAGGGCCCTATTAGACCTCCGCATTGAATTTAAGGGCTAAAATCAGCAGAGTTACGTTACCAATTTTGTTCAGGTATCTCACTGAGAAAATAATAAATAAAAAGGATTTTCCAGAACTGATAGAAAAAGTACAGGGGAAATGCGAGTTACGACTCTAATATTTACCGTTTTTAATGGCAACGGACGGATATTCGCTTGGAAGGTTAAGTTTACTGTTTTCACAGTAAAAAATCTGTTTTCAAGATAGGAAATTATTTCTGAGTAAATTGACAGTATTTTTTCGTTACATGTACACCGAAAAAAAATCTCTGTAGGTTAGACTACTTTTTAACTTACTTTCCGTAGTTTGTAAAGGCCTCACAAGTGTCATTTTTGAAGTTAAGTGAACTGCAGGAACATAGGTAAATCAAATAAGTGGTATTAAAAATTATTCTTAACGCTGCGGGTTCGAACCCTCCCTACTTATAATTAACGCATTACTAACCTAACGACTAAGCCTCTCGGCTGCGCACGCTTGGAATACGAGAAAGAAAATAGTGCTTATAACCTTCAACTACTGCAGGGCCGTGTAAGAAGTGTATAGGCCCCGCGTAATCGCGAATTTTTAGATTTTAGCCCAATTTATGATTCTGATTAAAATTTTTAAGACTTTTAATTATTAAATCGATTTTCTATAAAATAAAATATTTTTGAAAGAAAGCGATCAAATTTTTGAATTAAAGAACATTACATAATAAAAATATTTATATACATTTTAGAATTATTAACTTTTATTATTGTATATTAGTGATACTTTATACAGGTTATGATTCCTTTGATTTTTGTTTTCAAGAGTAAAATCAACGTATGTTCAGAATCTAACAAATTTGAGTTTTTTCAATTCCAAAAATATGATGAAACTTTTGAATCAAGAAAATTAAATTATCGTTATTACCTCGACACAATAAGATACACACACATACACATACGTGCTCGCATATGATTGTTATAATTACATGCGAATTCGACTCAAAATCATCAAAAAGTTTTCTTAGATGTTCTTGATACCTCTTAAGTATTAATCATATTCAAGACCGTGTTAAGAAAATCTCCATTTTCCTCAGATAAGATCAAATTTTAATGGGAATAAGGAATAAAGGTTATGTTGTATCTAATGGACCTAACTTTAACCACAAATATCACAAGTAGGGATTCTCTAGTCGGGGCCCCGCTAGATACAAATAGATTTTCCATACTTGAGCGAAACACAGGGCCCCTATCAGTTTTTTCTGGACTAGAAATTCTAATCGGGCGCTAGCAGGGCCCCCACCGGTTTTTTCTAGAAGAGGAAATTCTAGTCCTGGCCCCACTAGAACCCAACTTAAAGTAAGGAAAGATAGGGCAATTTCTACACGGGATATGAATTATAGAGCCTTACATAATTATTTTAAATATTCAGATGAGTCCTTTAGGTTTTGATTACAAAAAGCACTTGGCCTTTGTTGTGGGAGATCAGCTGGCTAAAGCATCTAAGCAAGGATAGGCGTACGAGAAGGAAGTGTGAAAATGGCATGTATGCTAGCCTCGCGATGCACAGCAGAGCACATTAAAAGTTTCAAAAAGAGACGGGTATATGGGGCATGTGCATGGGCGAACGAAGAAAGGAATTGACAAACGGCAGAAAACTATAGTAAGATACAGTGCATGAGTGTACGCGCGCTGGATGTCTCTCCCTCTTCCTCTCTCTTATGCTCTCTCTTCTTCTCTCGCGCTCTCTCCTTTTGGTTCCACTTTCCAGTAGAAATATTGATAATGTTGATTAATGTTTTCATGGGTTTAGATAATTCTGAAATTACATCTTATGCGATGATGTGACAGGCCACTCGCATAAAGCTATAGTTTGTAACCTTACTCTCACCGTTGATCAAGAGGTACTACCTCACTTTACTTTTAGTTGGGCGCCAGGCGTACATGCGCCATCTGTACCTATAGACCACAAACTATGTACCCTGGTCAACGGCGCTAGTGCACGGTTAACGTCTCGGCTAGACTCAGCCTCTGAGATTTTCAGACAAGGGGAGAGGGGGTGGTTTAAAAACTCGTGGAGGCAACAAGTTTAGTATGAAATAGGATTTTATTTTAAAGTATATTACTAAACAAAATTATGACAGTTTTTATATAAAGTGAGATACAAGTCACGCACACATGGGATATCGAGGTAGCTACTTCGTGCAGCAGCTCGGATAAAAGGGGTCAGGCATGACCACCTCCCATTTCTACTACTACGCTACCGCAACTTACGTAAACAAGGTAACCTTACGATGAGTTCGGACCTAACAATATGGAGTAAGGCGAAGTATGAGGGTTTTATCCTCTTTATTAATTTTTTTTTTGTTTATTGTGCAGTTGGGACGTTTACAAGATGGCGGAAGGGTGAGGCAGCGGTATCAAATTTCCAGGCGGTATGCTGTGGTCAAGCCACGTAGCGTAAGTCTCGGTAGCGGAAAGATGGCGGCAGCTTAACCACACACGTAGCGATATTAATTCACTAGGTTTGGCCTCGTGGCCATCCTGCATCACGTGACTCTCGGTAGCTATGCTAATATATAAATGTTGACAAAATCGGTTAATATTAGATCTCTAATTAGGCTGGGCTTTTACAAACAATTGTGACTAGGCGGAACTTACTCTGAGCTAGACATTAAATACTATTTACGGGTATAAAAGTTATTTCTCTTAGAGGAAAAGAGAGGTTCGATAGCTTCGTCCTTTTCTAACTAACGGCTAAATGCGATAACTACGGTAATGCTGCTTTTCGTCCAGCCGATGCTCCAGCGGCAGCATTCACCTCAATTCTCGATAGCTTAAAGCCTTATTTGAACGAGAGTGCGATAGCTGAACTCTTCCCAATATTTTAAAGGTTTTCACTTATTTCACTTTTAATAACTTAAATTCTTTATTTTTCTTAGGTTTTAATTTCCAACTTCCGCAACTCAAGACAGTAACTAATCACTAAACGCTAGCTTTGGAGGTTCGAGACCATTCTTAGTATTTTCTTAATTTAAACTTTACAGTACTTACGGAGAAGCTCCCAAAACCATCAAGGCTTCACAAGTTTGAACCGGACCTTACCTCGGCTTGCGAAATTCAGAAGTTAATTGTAGGCGTCACACTTGATTTACTAAACTATTAAATCACTCCCGAACGGTAGCGTCCAATCTCGCTGACTGCTGCTGGACGAAAGAGAGCGAGGCTTGTCGAGTGTCGAGCTCCTTGCCTTGACATTCTCCTGGCGATTTCTACGGTTCGTGCTGATTGGCTGCTTGTTCCGTATAGATCTGGCTACTCCAATCAATTTGTTTATCGGTTCTCCGCCAATCAGTATCCGTTTCAGCTTTCCGCCAATTAATTCAGCATTTGGCTCTTTGCCAATCAAAAACCGTCTTTGGTTTTCCGCCAATCAGTGTCTGTTTCTTGATTTTCCGCCAATCAGACACAGCAGACGAATTATAACTGCATCAACTGTAACGAGAGAGAAAGAAAAAAAAACAAGAGCATCTTCGGTAGCGTGGACCAATATGAGAAAGATTCTCGTCCTCTCCTGGAGTGAGTGCATTTACTGGCACACACACGACAACAGTACAATGATCAGACAGTTACCGCATCCTTACTAACAGGGAGTCTAGGTTCCGGCTGAAATGTCACCCCAGGGCTGTAGTAGCGTCGAGGGCCCTTACGGGATGTGAGATGTCTTCCTCCCTCAGTATGAACACTCTGAAGACCAGGGTTCCGCTCCCAGGCGAATAAGTCATTTTCAGAGGCGTGAAGTCCTTGGGCCCCAATTTCTTCCGTTCTGACGGCATCCCAAGTGATTCCACAGTGTCAGGGGTGTAGGTATCGGCCTACCGAAGTGGCGGGAATCCAGCCAAGCTAGGCTGCAATTCATAATCTTTGAGAGGCAGCAATCAACCCTCAGCTCTATAGACGTCCCCAGAGCTCCGATGAGTCCATCGTTGTCCCTCGTCGTGTGGAGCTCGAGGCAAGGTCATATAAAAGGAAATTTACATATTTTAGTTCTAATTCTTAAATTTAATTAATCACTAAATAAAATAAAGGGAAACCCCTGGAGCATCGTGCGGCAGCGAGACGAGACGACTTTCGAGCTGGGAGAGCTACCTACTTACCAAATGTGACGCGGTAAAACTTTGCCACGTTACAAGTTATAATTATTGGCGACAATATTAATGGTTTTAAATGAATTAACATCATATAAATGCAATATTAATATTAATAGTAACATTAATATTAATAAAATAATGCATTAGGAATTTCCTGAATTTAGATACTTAATAATTAGATAAATATTGTATAAAATCAATATTAATATTAATAGTAACATTAATATTAATAAAATAATGCATTAGAAATTTCCTGAATTTAGATACTACTGAAATTACAACCTATGCGATAATGTGACAGGCCACTCGCATTTAAAAATCGTAGTTATAATTATCCGCGTTTACCTGTAAACATAAATTCATATTTATACGCAGGTGCACAAGCCTGCACGTACATCAATATATATATATATATTAACACGCATCAATATAATGCATAATATAACGTAATATGGGCGTGATATATAGATTTAATAACATAATTACAATGATATTAATAGTGATATCAATATTAATAAAGGGTTTCCCAATAAGGGTGATATGTTTTGAAATTGAAAAAAAAACACTGAATATTCATTCGGAATTGATCGAAATCTTTTTTATTATATTGTATATTCTATGCCATTTATTATTTAAACAATATATCGGCCAAAGGTCCCCCGAGACTCGAGCCAAAAATGCGCCTCATCAGAAAAGATGATTTTTTGATGAAAATTGGGATCATTTTCAATTGATTCCAGAGCCCAATCCGCGAACTCCCGACGCAAACGATGGTCATTAGGCTTCAGTTCTTGGGCCAGAATCATCTTATAGGGATGCAGGCCAAGATCCAATCGCAAAATACGCCAGGTAGTCATCCTGGACAGGCCCAATTCCTGAGATCGGCGTGGCACGGACAATTCACGGTTTTCCTCGATACTGGCCTGTACGGCGGCTATATTCTGTGTAGAACGTGCGGTACGCATACGATTTTTAGGCTTAGTATCCAATAGAGTAAATTCACTCTCCAACTTATCGATTATTCGACGAATTGAGAGCGCGGACGGAGCAGAATGACGACCATATTTTGCACGATATGCTCTTTGAACACCGACAAAACTTCTCGAATTTTGATAAAATAATTGGACAATTTCCAAACGTTGTGGAAGCGTGAAACTACTCATGATTAAATGGCAAACCTTACTGATGACAACTGACAGCAGACGTCAAAAATTTCAGTTCAAATGAGCCCGATAGGGACATTCAAAATCATATCACCCCTATTGGGAAACCCTTTATAATAATGTATTAGGAATTTCCTTCCCGAATCAACCATTTGCTAAAAGTTCCTTGACCCGAGCAACGATAAGCTGCATCAGCGACCTTGTCAAGGTGCTCGATTACGGGCGCTTCGAGTGGCATACGAATTTATGTAGAAATTATATTATAATTTTGGAAAAATTTGGCCACCTTGACACGTTCGTAACATTAATAAAGAACTTTACGTAATAAAAGTTGCTAAAATTGATTAAAGTTGCATGAATAATGTAAACAGTATTTTTTAAAGCCTCTGATGTCATTCAATTGTAATTTTTTTGTGTGCATGATGCGACTTTACCGACCGCCGTGACTAATCAAACAAATCATTTGGATTGAGAAATGCAAATGTGTAAAATAAATGAATTTAATAATGAACTTTATGCAATAAAAGTTGCTGATATTAATTAAAGTTGCATGAATAATGTAAAGTCTATGACGTCATTCAATTGTCATTTTTTACTTTTGTACATGATGCGACATTACCGACCGCCGTAACAAATCAAACAATTCATTTGGATTAAGAAATGCAAATGTGTAAAATAAATTAATTTAATAATGACATTTACGTAATAAAAGTTGCATGAATAATGTAAAGTCTCTGATGTCATTCAATTGTTATTTTTTACTTTTATGCATGATGCGAATTCATGGACCACAGTCACAAATCCTAAAAAGTATTTTCTAAAAAGTATTGATAAATGATTTGGGGTAATTCAAAATACGCAAAATAAGAGAAACAATATTTATAATTTGACAGTATTTGTATTTGCATTATTTTGGGTGATATTACCTCTAATATACAGATGTATGTCCAACTGGAAGAACTTAAGATCATGTATCAACCAGTACAGCTAACTAAATCAATAATATCAGTTTCCCCCAGGATTTTCCCATAAAAATAAATTTTGATATTTGAAAATTTAGGACATAATAAAGGTCATATTAGCGGATGTCTGTAGACTTTAATTACTTTTAAACAATAAAAAGTAATAATTCCTGTTTTACCGATACTAAAACTTATTTAATTGCTCAAAACTAATTGAAGTCTACAGCCATCCACTAATGTGTCCTTTATTATGTTCTAGAGTTTCAGCTGAAAAATCCATTATTGCTGAAAAATCTTGGGGAATTGATATTATTGAATCAATAGCAAAAAAGAGTTTTTCTATACAGAATTATGTCGAATTTACAAAAGAGCACGGTATACAATTAAAATTAATACAAGTGCGCCTCCCGAAACTAAAATCATATAAATATGCAATTATACATACAATATCATTCAATACGAGTAGAGTTATGTTATTTTTATGCTTTTTATTTTTAAATAATGAATTTTTTCAGCTGAAACTCTAGGACATAATAAAGGACACAATTGCGGATGGCTGTAGACTTTAATTAGATTTGAGAAATTAAATAAGTTTTAGTGTCGGCAAAACAGGAATTATTATTTTTTATTGTTTAAAAGTAATTAAAGTCTACAGACATCCGCTAATATGACCTTTATTATGTCCTAAATTTTCAAATATCAAAATTTATTTTTTTGGGAAAATCCTGGGGGAAACTGATATTATTGATTTAGTCAGCTGTACTGGTTGATACATGATCTTACGTTCTTCCACTTGGATATACATGTGTATATTAGAGGTAATATCACCCAAAATAATGCAAATACAAATACTGTCAAATTATAAATATTGTTTCTCTTATTTTGCGTAAAACCGTATGTAAGAAGCTTTTTGTATGTTTTTTTCTACGCGTCTCTACCTGTTTTTATCTTCTCTACCACGGGCTTCACATTTTTTCACATCTAGTTTGTATGATATATGCAGACAATACTCCTGACATCTAATCCAGGCCTGAATGTGAATAGTCCACATTGTAAATTTTTATGAGACACTACTTTTTGCAAAATTTCATCACTTTTGCTAAAATCATTGGAAGTTGCTTTACATGAATGGCAATATTAAATAGATTCTGTGCCTGTGATTACATTACACATTCTACCGTCTATCATGGCCAGGGTAAGTTGATGAGAAATGCACATTTCTTTCCCATCTATAACTTTTTTGAAAGGAACAAGATTTAAAAATTGCTCTTCATGATCATCAACCTCTTTATCTGTTGTTTCAGGATTTTCATAGAAAAACTAAAATTTAATAAGCCTACAAAGGCAAGGAAATGAAGGTCTAGGATTTCTCCATACCACAGTCTTCGCTTTGCTATTTCATCAAATGACATACGTCATGAGATGCAAAGAACATATTTGCATCGTCAAATTTACCCTCGGGATCATCAGTGAATTTCTTTTCATACTTACTCTGACCTGAGATGTTTTTACGACCCCATTTGGAAATTCAAGTCAAGTTTTGAAGCATTTCCAACATATTCCTTTATGACCTCCATTCGAAGCGACAAAATGTGATCAGTGGTGTGATCAAGGAGAGCCTGCACTTTAAGTTATGATCTGGTATCAGTTATAATTATATCTATTTTTTAGAAGGTAGCATTTGAGTTCAGGATGGTATACAGATTTATACGACGCATGTAAATTGCAATTATTTTTCCTAATGAGAATCCTCTCATACTTTTCTGTGATCTTAAGGTCTTTGTCTACTTTCCTAAATCTTATTTGTTTTTGATTTCTGTGAAGAAAATGTAGAAATTCAGCCATTCAGAACAAGTTTCAAACCACTTTGTTGCCCCTTTTTTGTATTTCACGAGGCAATCTTCGTATTGTGGAGATCTTTTTTTTTCTGATGAAATAAATTGTTAGATTTAATTTATCAGCCATAAATTATCTACTTCTAAATTTAGTACAGGTGTAATATCATTTGAATTGTTCTTTGTTATGAAAAATATTTGTCTTTTTGTCAAACCTAGTACCAGTGCCATCTCTTCTTCAATATTCATTGCAGATTCTGAAATGTTATGACAAAATCCATTACCATCCATGATTGTTGATACTCTCTCAGTATGGCCAAGTTGGTTTGACAATGTATTGCAATACATTCGATTCGGTGACTTGAGTCTGTTGCAATAGGTTGTTAAGCCAACTTAGCCATACCGAGAGAGTACGAGTGCCGTGCGTTTTTCGTAAGCAGAGTGGTGTGCTTTCTTCGTATATCGGCTTTTCTATTTTGGCATACTCATGTCCATACGAAATTCGCTTAAATTTGTGCAATAAAAGTAAAACAAAATGTGTTGCGATTTTAGTAAATTCAGATTTGTGCGAAATTCGGAAGAGATTTTTTTCAGTGTACTATCCAGAAATCACATGGATTTGACAACAGTGGTGCCATCTATATGTCAGACCGAAAACACAGCTTGGCCGTATGGGGAATAATGCCCCGTTGGGGCATAGTGTCTTCTAATTCTCATGGCGACTCTAAGCCTTTCCTGGTAGCCGTATAGTAGTCCCAGGGCAGGTCAACCTGTAATGTACTGGGTGTCTCCATGGGGTAGTTCATGTGCAGTTCTGTACGCGGCGCTAGTTGTGTGAAGCGGATGGAGTGCGGCAAGGGGAACGGCTTCGTATGAGTTCCGTCATTGTTGTATACAAATATCAGCAATTCGTTACGCGACTGCGCTTTATGATGAATACGAAGTACGAAATTCATTGTTCTGTTCGTGGGTGTATCTCTAAAAGGGGTCGGAAGAAAAATGTGTCTATTTATCGGTTTCCGAAGAGAAAAAATGCTGGACAACGATGGATAGAAGCATGCGCAAATCCCTACTTGCCGAGGTTGGAATACCTCCAAGTAGTATAAAGACAATTTTTTGTTTGTCATCGACATTTCGATGAACAATGCTTTTATCAGAATAGGAATGGTGCTTTTCTTTGAAAGTACGGTGCTGTTCCGACGTTAAATTTACCGCCGGGTAGTGATATGTCGTGTCAAAGTGATGTGAACATGAAACTAGCGACTGTTTCTTCCCCATCAGCGTTTTAAATTTTGATGCCAGAAATAGACAAACCTGGAGAAGGCATATGAGACTTTGGAGAAAGTAGCGTGCAGTTTGCACACGTAAGTAGTAATATTTTTAATTTCATACGATGTTGTTAATAAATGACTAGGATCCAAAAATAATAACTCAAAAGGTTAAATAATTTCAAACGTTTCGACTCTGATCAGAGTCCTCATTAGTGATCTTTATTTCTATAATGTTTATCACAATAAATAAAATATTACACATATGAGCCCTAATTTGGAAGTAAACTTTGGAAATGTGAAAAAATGTAAAAACCGTGAGAAAATTTACATAAAATAGTACAGGAAACTTCGATAAAGTATCTAAAACTTCCTTAGGAATGACAATAAAATTCTAGCACGTAATTTTGAGATGCCTAATCTAAATTACTAGTATATACTTCTGTCTAAATGTTTCTGAAGATATAGATGCAAGTACATTTATAGTATTAATTTACAAAGGATTATTTATGAAAAAATAGCTGAGAATTGCTAATCAAATTTCACAATGTCAGAAATCCCCACTGCAATTTCCCGAAACATGCGACTGGAGTATTATTTAGTTACAGCTTTGCAAATTAAAATAAAATTTCAGAAAATTCAGTACACTTTTCGCTCTTTTAAGACAGCTTTACTCAAAAACATCATAAATATCGTCTTTCATGCTACATTTGTAACATAAAAATTTAGCAAATTTCCGAACATCTCTAACAGTGTAGTGCTCAGATATTTTTTATTATTAAAAAATTCTGATAAAGCATTTAAAGTAAAAAATTGAAATGTAGCCCATAAACTTGTAATATCAACGTCAAATATAAATGAATCGCTCATATGGAAAAAACATGTGTTCTGGCAATAGGATATCTAAATTTTTCAATCTCATCAAATTTTCGAATTTTGAAATAAAACCTTGCGTAATATGAAATCTATTATTTGTGGGTCGTTGCAAGCCCTATATTTTGAATAGTAATATTTTATTTGAGAAACATTACAATGTTTCTGCATGATTAATTATACCTATTGGAAAACTTGACTTCGAAAACAACACGAAAAGAGTTACTACTAATTTTAATTTTTTGAAGGCTAGAAATTATGGATAAGGAAGTGAAAAATAAAAGTACCGTGAAAACTAATTTCATTTAATTTGTACCTAGAATTCATAAGAATAAAATACCTACGAAGTATATTTCAAATATTCATGGAAATTAAATGCTTCTAATCTATATTCCAGAAAAAAGAATCAGAAGAAGATATCCAGAAGCAGGAACCAGCAAGGCTGTACTTGCACAAGACTTGCATACAACGCCGAAGAGAGCTATCTTGACCCGACAAAGTGTTCGCTTAAGTTTCGAAAAAAGTTGAGCTCGATCAATTTTCATCGTAGAAAAGAAAATTTATGGAACTTTTGGTTTGAATGATAAAAGAAAATACCGATATATTTTTCTAAAATTGAACTTTTTTTTTAATTTGTAAACCAAAACAAAAAACCATTTTCTAAATTTTAAAAAGAAAATGTTATGTACTTTAGCCACAAGCGTGCAGAAATCTAAAATCAATAAAATTTTCTAATTTCCTAAATATCACATATCCATAAGACATTTTAAGCTTGAACGTATCGATGTTTATACAATAATTTTATGTATATTTTCTGGGAATAAAAATACAAATTACAGATATTTTTTATTTTTGCTTATTACGATAAAACCAAGATTCAAGGCAAAATTGTGAAATTGTAATTCAAGAGTGAGTTGATATTAACTTCTCAATTACATTTTTTCTCAGAAAAAAATTACAAAATTACAAAATTACAAAAAATGTAATTCTCAGAATTACATTTTCACTATTTTGCGTTAAATCTTCAATTTCCTTTTAATTATATTTAAATATATTCCCTGTAACACATTTAAAGAACCTACGTATGCATGTATATGCACTAACACGTGCAAACATAATGGTAGTTCATGTGCAGTACTGTACGCGGCGCTAGTTGCTAACGGTCCACCACCTTTCCATTAGGTTTGCGCGGCCTGAGTGGTCCAGTCTAGCCACCATGCAAACTACAACAGTTCTTCTGGTGAATACCCATCTTATTACCCATTCGAGTGCTTTCGCATTAAAGTTTCATTAAGCTCAGCAAAAGCAGTCACATTTACCCGAAAATTAGTTTTGGTTAGGTCAATCTCTAGTCTCTAGCGGTTTTTCCCTCTAAACCCTTACACCCGCAGAGATATCGATAAAGAAGCAATAAATCAATAATAATAATATCAAATAAAATATAAAAATAATAATGGTCAGGTAGATAATCTATTAGACAAACCCTAGAGAGAAATGTGATTTAATGTTTTATACGCGGTTTGTATCCCGAACTAGAAACTTGCGTAACAAGAAAGGACACATTCAGGGAGGTTATTAATGATACCATGGATATTGAACTAAGATTGGCTGCAAATTCAGTACTGCAAATAAATAGAGCTACTGGTTTTAACCATATAAAAATGGACCCGAAGGACTCTCATAAAACCGCATTTTCTACACCTCACGGTCATTACGAATTCGATAGAATGCCCTTTGGTTTAAAAACAGCGCCAGCCACGTTTCGGCAATTAATGGATTTAACATTAACTGGATTAGTCAGAACGGAACTTTTTGTATATCTTGATGACAGTTATATTGGGTTGGCAACAAAGTCATTTCGCTTTTTTCCGTTAGATGACTCAAGTCTTTCGAAATCGTTCTTATCCATTGAAAACTACAGACCATATATGTTATTTCACAGCTGACGTTTCATAGATTATTCAGTTAAAAAAAAATTCAAGTTTTGTTGTTCATTTATTGTTTTGCATTGATTTGAAATGGAGATTCCAGACGGTCATTCACGTCACAATTCACTTTATTACTTCCGAAAAGGTAAAAACGCAGTGCAAGCTCGGAAAAAGTTGTATGATGTTTATGGTGAAACATCATTAACAGAACGCCAGTACCAAAATTGGTTTGCTTGTTTTCGTTCCGGAGATTTTGACCTCAAAGATGCACCACGCTCTGGACGCTCAACTGAAGTTGATGGTGACAAAATAAAAGCAATGATAGAAAGTAACCGGCGTAGTACGACACAAGAGATCGCAGAGAAGCTTAACATATCACATACATGCGTTAAAAGATATTTAAAATAATTTGGTTACGTTAATGAGCTCGATATTCGTGTTCCTCATAAATTGAACGAAATTCAACTTACTAAACGAATTTCTGTCTGCGATTCACTGCTGAAACGCATCGAAACCGAACCATTTTTAAAGCGAATCATAACAGGCGCTGAGAAATAGGTTGTTTACGATAACGACCATCCAATTATAAATTATTCCGTTCACTTCAAAACCATTTGAATGGAAAAATATTCGATTCAAATGAGGCTGTCAAAAATGAGTTGATTCAGTTTTTTGCCTCTAAGAACCAAATTTTCTCCGAAAGCGGAATTATGAAGCTGACTGAAACATGGCAAAGGGTCATTGAACAAATGGTCAGTACATAATTGATTAATGTTTATTTTCATTAATAAACTTGCTTTGAAAATCACAAAAAAAACTAAATGACTTTGTTGCCAACCTAATATATGCAAATACCCTAGAAGAGCACGAAACTAAATTTAAGAGTTTAGCAGCAAGACTTAAAAAAGCAAAT
This sequence comes from Diplolepis rosae, assembly GCA_030998225.1. Taxonomy (NCBI): domain Eukaryota; kingdom Metazoa; phylum Arthropoda; class Insecta; order Hymenoptera; family Diplolepididae; genus Diplolepis; species Diplolepis rosae. The sequence continues at coordinate 2,379,340 of JAPYXD010000694.1, read as the reverse complement.
CTTTATTTGCAACTAGACAAATGCGAGTTTTTACGACCCTAAGTAGGATATTTAGGTCATATACTTGATAAAAATGGAATACGTCCAGATCCAAGGAAAATAATAGCTGTAAAAAACTTTCCAGTCCCAAAAACACAGAAAAATGTTATACACTTTTTAGGCTTAGCAGAATAATATATACGATTTATTGATGGATTTTTCAAAATTGCAAATCCTTTGAATTATCATCTAAAGAAAGATATTCCTTTTAATTGGACTGAAAACGACAAACAGCTTTCGATATTTTAAAAGTAAAATTATGTGTAGAACCACTTTTACAAAGAGCTGATTTTTCTCAACCTTTTATGCTCACAACAGATGTCTCAGGATTTGCAATAGGAGGTATTTTATCACAAGGAAAAATAGGTAAATATAAGCCATTAGCATATGCTTCACGTAGTCTTAGTGGTACTGAGAAAAAATATGATACATATGAAAAAGAAGCTCTTGCTATAATATTTTGTGTAACTCATTTTCGCCCTTATTTGTATAAAAGAAAATTTACTTTAGTGACTGATCACAAACCTCTTGTTTGGTCTAAAAATTCTAAAGACCCTTGCTTACGAGTTTCACGTTGGAGATTGAAACTCGCAGAATATGATTTTGATGTAATTTACAAAGCAGGAAAAATGAATGTAAATGCAGACGCCATTTCAAGAAACGTCATTGATGATTACAAAGAAGAATCGAAACATTTACAAGTTGATGACAACGATATTTTTATGACCTTAAGAAAAAATGTTTGCTGGGAAAAGTTTTAGAAGAACTAAACAAGAAAACTAAAAATGAGGTGAAACCTTCAAAACGAAGAAACTTAAATCCAGTAATTGTACCAAAGGACGTAAATCATTTTAGCAAAATTTCGGAAGCCCAAATATTAAATACTGACTCAAAAATTCCAGAATTTTTCCAAAAATTTCTTAGTGAAGAATTATTTAGTCAGATTGGTAAGAATATTTTGAAAGACACAAATTTATTCAGAAGTATGGCTTCAAGACTTATTTTTATGACAATATTTTTATTAAGTCCAATGTTTTCCAAAAAAGACGAAAATTTATCATGGAAAACTATTACTACAAGAGTTCAAAAGAAAAAAACAACAAGAAAAAGCAAAACATTTAAATCAAGATGAAAATCAAGAAGAATTAGACGAAAATTTTTCTTCTAAACCTTTTTGTGAAAAAACCACGAGTTAGGCCAGAAAAAATCTACTTAAAAATTTAAAAAATATTCCCTGTCAAACAAAAAGAAAGAGAGGTAGACCAAGAAAACAAATATATGAAGATGAACTACAAGATATATATGCGCAATGAAGAAGCTGAACAAAAGTAGAATCAGATTCCGACACTGATCATTATTATTCAGATTATTTGAAACAAACTCAAGCGAGGAAAGTTAAAATTATTTTTCAACCTCAAATTATAAAATCAACGACATTTAATTCACACAAGAAGGAAATTATGGAGAAAATTACAAAGAAAATTACAAACAGAATTCTGAAGATAATTTTGCAGAAAATTTCAAAGAGAATTTTAAAGATAATTTTGGAGAAAAATTCAGAGAATTTCGAACAGAATTTTGAAAAAAAATTTGAAGACAATGTTGAGGGAAATTTTGAAGAGAAGTTTGAAGAAAACCATGAAGAAAACTTGAATGAAAAAAAAACTACCAAAATTTAAGATTAAGATTAGATTAGACTCCTGATCAGTTAGAATTTATTTCTATAAAAGATACAAAGGAAGAAACTTAAATGATTTATAAGCATCTTCCTTCCACGCATGTAATTCTAAGAATTTAGAATTTGCCTCCAGAAAAATGCTGCCAAAAGAGTTGGGACCGGTTGAAGCAGAAGAAATTGCAGCAAACGAACTAGATGTTCAATCGTATTTTGAACATCGCTTGTAGGCAAAATTTTGTTGCGAAACCAAAACTGATGATATTTATTCGAATATAATCGAGAAAACCTCATTTGCGGGAAATGTTAAAGAACAAAGCTTAATTTTTTCGAGCCCGAAGTAACATTACTTCACGAAATAAAACACATTCTGATAAGCAATTTTTATTGGATTTTAAAACTCTCCAATTTCGACTGCTCCATTTGCAAAACGACAATCTTTTACATACGACAGAGAGCAGAGCAATGTTTAACTTGTGCTAAACGCTTAATCGAACTGTACTAACAAGAAGCAATATTGAATGAAGTCGATTCCGAAGCTACCGCTATAATTTATGAAAACGAACAAAAATATTTATTGAAATAAATTTCGACAAATTTTTTGTATGTTTTTCTCAATAAAATAAAATACCTTTTTATTATGTATAAACGATAACTGTTAAATTACTTTCATTAGATAACTTTCTCTTTCACTTTTATTTGTTGGTCAAAACAATATTGCGGAAGCGTCAGAAATAAAAGAATAAAAAATATAAAAATGACCCATAACTGTACACTAATATAAAATGTATTCCATTATAGAAACAAAGCCATGTAATAATTTATAATAAAATTCTAGTATTATAACGAAATAATTTTTTCACGATATCTAAAAAATATGTTGATATTGAAATGTAACGAATAGTAAATACCCCTTCCTTCTTTTTCTTTCTTTCGTCCTCTTTTGTCTTTATTTTCCACCACCATCTGCATGAAAATAAGAAAAATAAAAATTATAAAATTATAACCAAATAAAGACAAAAGAGGAAGGAAGAACAAAAAAGAAGGAAGAGATTTTGGGAGCTCACCTTCTTTTTTCTTTCCTCCGTTTTTGTTGGTTTTTCTCATGATTTTTTATTTTGGGTAATGTTTTTTGGTGCAAATTTGGTCGTTTTTTTTTGTATTTCGAGGATTTGAACGGTTTCGAATTCTTGAAATTTTGAATTGAGTATTTTCATTATATTAAAGATAGGAATTCAATAACCAATGTACTCTTCTTCCGAAGAATCGTTTGCGGAAGATTTGCCCCCGCGCTCGAACTGAGGGTGGAGGTGTCACGTCCCGCAATGTGTTTGAATGTACCATAGGCACAGGCTAGGTGTGGGGAAAACGTGAATTTTTAATTTAAACTTCGCGGGCTAACTGATTCGGGCAAACTCTTTTATTTTTATGTTGGTCCTACTGTTACTGACATCTGTACCAAATTTCATGTCAACGTCATCATTTTTTACATAGTTACGCTTGTGTTTTCTAAACGACTGAAAATGTTTATTCTGATTTTTACAATGTCTGAATTTGTTCAGCAAAGAAGTGCCATTAAACTTTGCTTACGGCATGTAATTTCAGTTGCGGATACGTTTAGAATGTTGCAGAAGGCCTTCGGTGATTTGATCATGTGGCAGAAAAATGCTTATAAGTGGTACAAAGACTTCAAAAAAGGTAGAGAACGTGTTGATGACTTGGAACGCCCCGGACGACCATCAACATCAACTGACGAGCAACACGTTAATCAAATCAAAGAATTAGCGCACAAAAATCGTCGATTGACGACCTTGCTGACACTATTGGCATTTCAAGAGGATCACTCAAAACCGCTTCAGAAAATATTTTGGGCAGACAACTCGTGGTTTTTGCATCATGATAATGCGCCGTCTCAAACTGCACTCGTTCTTCGTGATCATTTCGCCAAAAACTTAACGCATATCGTTACACAACCACCATATTTGTCTGATTTGGCTCCGTGTGACTTCTGGTTATTCCCCAAACTCAAAAGACCACTCCGAGGATAGTGTTTTGACACGATTGAAGAGATACAAGCCGAATCGAAGAAGGCTTTGAAGGCAATTCCGGAAATCGAATTTAACAAGTGCTTCGATGATTGGAAAAAACGTTCGCATAAGTGCATTATATCGGGAAGAGATTACTTTGAAGAGGTTGAAATTGATTTGGATACATAAATTAGAATTTTCCATTTTACAACAAAATTCACCTTAGTTTTTTCCCACAGTAGTAAGTACGTCACGCACAGCGGGATACTGCACAATGCGTGACGCCACGTAAAAATATAATGTAGAAGGTCATTCCGACAGGGTCAAAATCAATCTTGTGAGCAGAATTCAAGTGCGGCGTTTTCAAAACTTTTAAAAGGGATTTCAAGCGTAAAGCACGTGTGAAGTGCAGTTCACCAGTTGTTAAGACACAAGAGTCGTAAAGGGCATAGCAGGGTAAGCATACAAAATTTGCCCCTGGACGTATTGACTTGAAATTTCTGACATAGTTTCGTATCCATATTTTACGTGAACATTCATATATATATTCATATATCATAACATATATTTTTGTTGAATTTTTTGAAGGGGTGGAACGAGGTAAAAAAAAATAAAAATTGCGCCTGCAACACTGCGCACCGTTATGGGGCACTGCTCCCAATCGCATACTTTGAAACAGAACTCAATATTATTTTTTCATGGTAGAAACTTTGTTGAGAATGATGTAACTAATGTAATTAAATACATCATAAATAATATTTCCTTCATAAACGTCTGCAGTTAGCCTACTTTATTATCGTAAGGACCCTCGCCTCTTACAAATCAGGGTGCTTTATTACAATTAGGGTGTTTTTAGATTTACATCATAGTCAATACACATGAGTTTTCTATAATATAATTTTATTTATAATCTTGTGCTCTTCGTTTGTTTCTTGTCAGTGTTAGTCGTTCATGTGTTTTTCCACTCTGCGATATTCATTTGTTCTTGTTCGTAATCTTCGTTTATTTGAAATTTATATTTATTATATATATATATGTATACTATAAATAATAATAATAAATAATGAATATTGAATGATATTTTCATGAAACCTTGTTTCATTTAATTCCTCGGTATCCGAATGTAGGTATTCTGGTGTCTGGTAATGCGTTTTTTTACCGTTGTCTCCATTACCCGCCCTTTTAGTTTCCCTGATTCTGACTCAAATATGGACATTTCTATTTTGAGAATTCTGGTTTTTATTATTTTCCCTCCTTGGTTCTGTTATTTGTAATACTTGTCCTTTTATTGATAGAGTGGATGATGGCCTTTCTGGTACTTTTTAAGATGTAAAAAAGGAGATCATAAATCCAGTTTCAAATTCCTTTGAAATAGAAGTTTTATTAATTTCCAAGCAAGTCTACGTTTTGAGTGAAGCTTCATTCCTTATAAAGACTTAGACAATTCATTGCGAGGAGTTAAAATTTTGAAAAGAGATGTCACATGATAATAATATGTTTCGTTGAAAATACAAATCAGTAGAATATTATTTTTGTTCTTCGTATTTTTATCACATAGTTAGTATTGTAAAGATTTATTTAAAATTATTAAAAATTGCCATAATACTACAAAAATCCAATGATTAGTATGTTGTGATTATTATTTGATATTCATCGGTATTTTAAACTTTGTAAAATTAACCTGCTAGAGGTTATGTTTATATCAAGGTAGTTTAAAATTTCATTATAAAATTGTAATCGATAATTTCAATTTTTCACAACAACTATCATGGAGAGTCCATGATGACTGAGAGAACTAAAGGTGCGGTTGCAGCCTCTGAATTCGCAATGGAAAACAGGCGAACGCGATTACTCTTTAACAGTTGAGACGGGTTGATCGGTGGATCCCCCGTCGTTTATCCGAGGCTTTTTATTTTTTGTAGTGCCAACTGAATTACCTATACCGCCGCTCTTCGTAAGACCCATTCTTTTGAATATAGAATTATCTATAAAATACCGTTTCATTCAAGTAAATCGGTTGAATAGTTTGCTCGCAATCTTGACAGCCGGATAAAAAAAGTAAGTTTCGATAAAACGAGCCTCAAAGTTTTTGCACATGAAAAAATATGTTCCGTTCAACTTACAGGTTACCAACAGAACTTTGGGATTATATTTTTGAATAGTTTTTCAATCGATTTGAGCAAAAAAAATTTTTTTGATTTTTTGAAAGTTCTGGAGGTATCTCCCCCCTCAAATTCTCATAAGTGCGATGCAATTCCCATTCTAGACTTTTCCTGGGGTGGAGTTTTGTAAAAAGTTTCCTGATTTTGATTAAATAAGGGTGAATGTCCTGGTTCCGTTTTTGGTTGCAGAATTAAATTTTTTTTTCTATCTCTTCGAAAAAATTTTCGTCTATACCGTAAGAATCCGAGGAAACTGAACGCTACAGGCAAACCCATGAGTGCGAGAGAGAGCTTATGGGAATGGTGGAAGTGCGAGAGAGAAAGCCTGCCTGCTACAGTCTGTTCAACAAGAGCGAGTCCTCGATATTTGGAAAACTATTAAAGATTTTAAAACGCTTTTTTTAAAAATAAAAGTACTCTCGAAGGACTACGGCGCTACTACCTAATCGATAGTCCAGTCCCCATCATTGTCCAGAATGGCCTGTCACCTTTTCGGCCTGCTTTCCACTAATTTTTCAGCGTAGTCCGTTGGTAATTCTTGCCATATCTTCCTGATTTTTTGCGATAGCTGTTTCAGGGTGAACATACGTTTTCCCGCAAGCGTCCTATTTAAAACACTCCAGACATTTTCGATTGGATTCGCATCGGGGGACTGTGATGGCCAGTCCAAAGTTGTGATGCCATTTTCTGTTTTCCAGGCGGTGCAGAGACGGCTTCAATGTTTCGGGTCGTTATCTAACGTCTGGTTGGTCTATTCCGAATCGTTGCTCGGCGTGTTCTATTTTGATTGAAATTTCCTCCGAATTCCAGTGGTTCACTGTCATCTGTATCAGAACTTTGGTGGACACTCATTCTCCTATTTCTTAAATTTATCGATTGTTTATTTACTGTTTTGTTTTTATTTCCTATTTTTCCTCTTTCTGATTTTTCTTGAATCCCAAATTCTTTTTCAAACGAGCTATGGGCTGCAGGTCTAGCCGTTTTATTTAGGTCTTTATTTTTACATTTTCCTTCTATTTCTATGATAAATTTTTCTCGCTCCCTAATCACTTGTTCATCATAGTGTTTTAGCAGTTCATTTGCTTCTGCTAAGAATCGATTGTTATCCTCTAAAAAGGAGTCTATTTGAAATGTCTCATTGCTGTCTGGTTGGGGATTGGTTGACTTTGAAACGTCTGGAAAAGGTAAATCCATACCGTCCCAGAGAAAGGATTGGTTGGAGGTATATGGGGCTGATCTCTTCTTTCTTAAAGTTTCTGCATCTGTTTGCATAAATCCTCTGCCACGTCCTGCAGAGCGGTTCAATATTTTAGGAATTGTTCCTGTACTACTTTGGGTTGCCGATTGTCTTCCTGTTGCGTTACTGACGGTTGTTTCGGGGTTTAGAAGTCCTCTTGCTTCCTCTAAATTAAAATTTTCTTGTTCTAGTTCTGTTTCCTGGTCCGGTTCTACCTGTCTATTATTAGGCATCTTGTTTTTTGTTAGGCCCGTTCTAAGCAACATTAATATATAATACTAAAAAAAAATTCTATTTTTAATTAAATTAATTTCGATTCCTATTAAGGTTACTATTATCTTTTTTGTACGTGTGTAGTTGTTTGGGGTTTACAACTATTCACGTTCCCTTACTACCTTGCAGGTGTAACTATTTCGCCTTCATGTACTCAAGGTTCCTTACAGTATCTACCGTAGTCAGGACTTTTCTGAGTCGACTGTACTTAGAACTTTTTCGAGTCGACTGTGTTTGGAATAAAATTTCTTCTGTGAAATAATATTTCAAATAATATTTCAATTTATATTGTCTATAAATTCCCTGAATGTTTATATCTTTGCTAATAGTGTTATTTTTGTCGAGGGACGCTATGTTTATTAAATACCGCTCGACATTATGGTTGTTGAGGGTCGAACGCTTATCGCCTATCCGCGCGCCTCTAACTTCTACTACCTATGCTTCGCAAATTCCTCTACTTTTACTAATATTCTATTTCTATTCTATCTTAATTATTTTATTTTTATCAATTTCTTATTCCTATTTTTCTATTAACGCTAACCATTTCGGAACTAATTTTCTCACTCTTTAGATTACTCTTAGCAAACAGTTATTTATTTTTGTTAGATTTCAATTTAATTTTTTGGACGATTTTGTTCTGATCTAATTTTCCAATTACTTAAGAAGCTACCTATCTTAATTTCCATTAAGTCCTAAACAAGGTGATTACCAAAATTAAACATTTTCTGAAGGTAATAAGCAATAGATAAATAGCATTCAAAAATAAACTTACAGCCAAGACAAGCGTCGGAGTTTCCGTCAAGAAGTCTGTAAAGTATCCTTAAACTTGGCGGGTTTTCACTTTTTAGAAAAAAGGTTTACGGGTTTTTTTGTTGGGCGCCAGGTATAACGAGGTTGTTATCCGAGGGGGGGAATGAGGAAAAGGATGCCGAGAATTAGGCGAAATCACGAGGACAGGAACTTAAAAGCACTTAAAACACTATATTCACTTACAGTTTTAAACACGTAATCCAAAATGATAAACCACGAACGGATAGAGCACTTTTGAAGATCCAAAACTTTTAACACAACCAACTCGAACGACGGCGAGTGACAGACAGTGAAGACTCGCCCCCTCGAGTCGTAAACAAACTTTGGAATAATTAATATGTTTTACATGATTTGTTGTTATAAAAATTAAGTCTTTAACAATAGCTAAAAGTACAAGTGAATCTCTAATTTCCGAAGGCAGTGTATGTATTGAAATTTTTTCGAATTATCTCAATACCAACGAAATTTCAATGCGAAATTATTGGATCTATAACTTAATTCGTGCTACATTTTTGCTCATAGGTCCAAGGGACCTTATGTTGCCATTTTGAGGTTAAAGGGGCAGGGGAGCAGTAAAAAAACAGTTTTTCCCAATTTTCTCTTAGGGAACTATTTTTTCAAATTCAACTAAATGATAAAATTACAGATCTTGAAAATACGCGTTGATTCATTATGATATAATCCCCCTTAAAAAATACTGTGTTACGAGCGCTTTAAAATAGAAAGTCTATTGTTAAATGTATCAAAATTTGAATAATACACATTAAGGGAGTTACTCACCTACCTGCCTAGTCAAAACAGGGTTAAACACGCGGGTTGACTACAGTAGTACTTGATCTGGCAACGTTGCATCTTGTTTGTTCGTGTGCGCACAGATGTACAGTCGCACATATGGTCACGTCAGTACCTAAGAAATGTTTCTCAGACATGAAATTATACAATGAATTAAAAAGCTGCACATCCGTCCAAATGAGGAAAAAAATGATTGCCTCTGACATCACGGCAGCTATGGTTATCGATGCATACAAAGAACATGGTTTTGATGGATTATCTCGTTTGTTTGGTGCTGATAAAAACGGGAAAATTCGTGTGACAAATAATAGGAAGGTTAACAATAAAATCTGTGATTATTTGAAAACAAAATACTAATTTACTTTAGTTTAGTTGGTATATATTTATTGTATATGTATCAAATATTCTAAATAATAATTAATGAACGATTGTGATAATAATAGATATGTATTGAAAAATTGTTATATCGATTAGAGACTGTGAAAATAAGACAAATTTAGTATGTCATTAAGAAAGATTTTACGTACTACGTATTATGATATGTATGTAAATAAAGTTGTTTGTATGTACTTAATTCGTTTATTTATCATATGAATAATTAATATGTTATATTTCACTTATTAAAAACATGATTTTCGTAACAAATACTAATCACCAGTTGGTACGAGCTGCTGAATAGATATAACGCATACATTTCAAATTTCGCGCACATAACCTACGAATGCGACGTTGCCACATACCTAACCAAAGACCAAAATCACAACAATTTCCAATCTTCATCGTATTTTTTATTACTTTTAGAACCCACCTTTGAATGTTATTAATGTTATTAATGATGTCCCTGAACATCTTATTTTTCTACTGTTTAAATTCCGTTATGATCTGTTCGTCAGTTGAAAAGATATCAATGATAATACACGATAACCTCCGCGATTTTTCATAAGAGCCCATGTTGAATGGGGCGCAAAATAGAAATATTAATATCTCACTAAAAAACCCACCTCAGACCTTGAAATTTTGTACGGATAATTTTTTAATTATATTCTAACGCTCTGCAAAGTTTAAGATTTTTCTGTTCGTTAATTCTTCATCCTGAGTAACTCCCTTAAAAGAAAAATAGGTGCATCCATTTTTAATGCGCCCGAATCTCGAGCACCTTGACAAGACTGCTAATATGGCTTATCGCTGCTCGGAAATAAATCATGCTAATTTTCAAAGGTTGGTTGAGCGAATCGAATTCGGATACACAAGTTAAACTCATGTTGTATGTATATATATGTATATTCATACCTGAAAACGAATTCAAAACTAAGGGTATCATTGCAGTTTTCAAATTAAAACCACACTTTAGGGATCTACTTGAATTATATGGAATCACTATTGTAACAGGAAAACGAAGTTCAAAAAGGAGAAGAAGAAAGACTCAAGAGCAAATAGACTTATACGCTGGCGAACATACCTTTCCGCTCGTGGAAATTCGTGCATGATATGAACTCTGACAGCTGTGACTCACGCGTAACATGGATCAGGTATCTCGTTCGCTCGTACGAGGCAGTAAATTCCTTTGAAATTCTTATTGTTATTATTCGATCACTATCCGATTTTTTGAAAATCAAAATACTCGCTGAAAGAGATTTCCGAGAAGAACAGAGTATTTTAGGTTTATGCAACCGGAAAACGGCTTAGAAGAGCGCTAGACATCCCTAAAAACTACACCTTCTCGAATCTCAAAACGAAAAGGGTTTATTTTAATTAAAATATTCCGATCAGGATTAAATAAAAATCTGGCAAAGAGAAGTGCTTCGTTTAAAGGCACGTTGCCTTCTCTTGTTCAAAGCAATTTTGCCTCAGTTTTTCTCCAATTCACTGAGTGTTTTACAATAAGAAAGAGTGTATTCGTGAGTGCAAATTTATACGCGACCAGAAACAGGAGTTCTTATTAAGCAGCAAAACAAATTTACGCCCGCTCTACTAGGACATGGACACCAGGAACTCCATCTTTTTCATCAACTTCGTTGCCCTGGGAGGGGTAGAATTAAAACAAAAACCAGCCGTGATATATGTACCTTAGTATCGTTCCATTTTTTAAAATTTAATTATCATTATTATTGGTACATTCATTACAAAGTGTTGCTTAGTCAATATTAGATAAATAAGTTCTCTTCTAAAATCAAAATTGCTAGCGTCTTGAATTTCTTTGTCTGTTCTTATACCACATTTTTGAATATGATAAATTAAACTATTTTCAAAAGCTGTCATCACGGCGTTAACCTTGTCATGCAGACACAAGAGAAAATAACGATTCCAACATAATAAACAAATATTTAGTATTCAGTAACTAATTATTTGGCAGTTTAAAGCCTCAACGACCTAATATATTCTAGGATTTGAATTAATGCTTCTTTTTCATAACTCTCATCATTATATTGAACTTATAAAAAGGTCGTACGTAACAACTGTAACCCTTAAAAAAATGTTCAAACATTTAAAAAAACGATGTTCATTTAATAACTCCGAATCCGTTCATTTTTCAAGTAGTTTCTATGTTTACATTTACATATTTAGTTTACATTCAGTTCCATGCATACCACTCCTTAATTTTGCTCCATTCTTATCCCCTATTCAAAATAAATTTCCTTTTTTTATTGCAGTGAAATTTACAAAGATACAGACAATGTCGTTGAATAAAATTTGTTCTACGTACCCTCCCCTACAATTAACCCTTCCTACTTTAATTCTCGCAGACTTGTCCTTAAGGGTGAATTTTGTGCGCAGTTTTTTCAAAATAAGATTTTTGGAATTCATTTTACAAACTCAAATTCAAATTCCCTATCACCTGGAATGAACCCCTAACATGTTTTTATCCCGCCTCTAGGGGATGGGAACTTATTCTCCTTCATTTTCATCGTGTTTTCATGTGCAATGGATTAGTTTTTCGTTGTATCACTATTCAATAGAGACTCTTATTAAAACGGATACCGATAGTACACGGATAGTATACGGATACGGTATTCGGATCCAACAGTGTTAGATATTGTCGCGATTTCTGGATTCTAAGATCTGTGATACATCATACATATTGATTGATCACTTGGGCTTTGTGAAGGTAGTCATGTCTTCGGAAAACATTTCCTTTATCTGTGACAACGTCATTAAGCAGCAAGATACTTACGTTGTCAAAGAACGCGGTTTGACTATGCTACACAAAGCAAGTGAACGATGAAATTGCCTTCGTCACACGGAGTATTTAAGAAACCGCGTGTCTGTCACCGTCCATTCAGCGTGCCAAAAATCTTATTTAGAAAAAACCGCGCAAAATAGAACTATATCACCAGGGTTTACCAGCGAGCTAATATTGGAATAGGCAAAAATAATTCAAGATAATCAACACTGCATAATACGCGGGTGTGTTTCCTAGAATTATAATGCTCAACTGATTTTCCAGAATCAGTTGGCATAAAGTTGCTGCTTTTCTCAAGTATTACATTCCCTTAGAGTCTACAATATTTGTAATATTTACAATATTCACAGAGTTTATAGTATTTACAAAGTTTAAAATATGCCTTCTTTATTATTGGTTGTTAGCTCCTGTCGAGTAATGATTATAAGCTGCCACTACTGACTAGAAACTTTTTCTCTTGCATGCTCGACGATGATGAGCGTTTAGTTCATCAGTCATGAGACTTCAGCAGTAGTCTGCTGAGTACCTCTCTTCGATGTCAGCGATTTCTTGATGAAATCTTCCCCCGTATTCATCACTAACTGCTCCCAAATTTTCTGGGAAGAAGTTCAAATGAGAATGAAGAATGTGAATCTTTAGTGACATGTTCACTTTCATTTCTTGGAAGTTCTGCTGCATAGTGTTCACCAGGTCGAGCATATGAGAGAAAAAGTTTCTAGTCAGTAGTAGCAGCTTATGATCATTTTTCGACAGGAGCTAATAACCAATAATAAAAAAGGTGGCTTGGGCTCGATCCTGTCGTTGACGGTCGAGGTAAAAGAATTTAACGTATGTAATTTACCACGTTACAATCTTTTGTGACGATGTGATTTATGTCGAGGGGTAATGTTACTTCGGACTCGAAAAATGTAAGCTTTCTCTTATAACATTCCCCGTGAATGAGTTTTTTTCTACTATATTCATATAAGGATTTTCAATTTGGGTTTCGCAACAAAATTCTGCCCACGAACGATTTTCAAAATACGATTGAATAAACTCTTCGTTTGCTTTAACTTCTTCTGCTGCGATTAGTTTTAATTCTTGTGGCAGCATTTTCTGAGAGGAAATTTACAATTCTTAGTATTACGAATTTTATTAAATCTAACAAAATCGTACATACCTGAATGTTTCTTGGCAACCGTAACAGTTTATATATACACATTCCAATCTGAAAGTGGAATACAACGAAATAAAAAATTTACATTTATTTTGAATCTCTTTCTCTAGTTTTTCGAAACAGAATTGGCAGTATCTTTTTGTGGTTTCACGATTTTAGAATAAAGATAATGTCGAGGGTTCTAAATCGAAGCCATAAATAGTGCTTTCTACAATATATAAACAGAGAAAATGACGTCACTATTAAAACCGAGATATATTCGAGTTGGGTGTGATTTAAATCATTTAAATTCCTCAGTAGATGGGATTGGTATGGCTATAGCAAAAATCAAGTACTTATCGAATAAAAAGTATTGTATTCTAAGAAAGGGAAGGACTATAGAAAAAGGGGATGTTGAAAGGTTAGATTTCAAGTCTGAGAAGGTATCAGGAAGTAGCATAAGGTGCCATAAATTAGTTGCGGCATGGGTAATAGCTTCTGTAAGTTGTTCAAGGAGTAAAAGAATAGATTCAGAAATTTCATGCAGGTCTTTAAACCACTTTGATGCTAATATTCGATATAGGTGAATATTTGGATATTTTTGAGAATTAGGCCAATTCTTTTAGGTCATAATGTTGCCAACTTTTGAAGAAAGATTTGTAATTTTTTGGAAAAATGGATTAGGAAGTAGGAATACATTTTTTGGGACTCATTGGTCTCATTCTCAATTCTAAAAGTACTTTTTGTATCTTTTGCAAGAATGGATCATTAGTTTTACAAATATTAGTGATATTACGAGCTTGTCTAGATATAAATGATATTTCTTCAAGAAAATCGTTGATTCGTTATTCTATAAATTCAAGTTGTGTTTGATGATCGTATAAATTGTATTATATTATAAATAATCTATTATTCTGTATTTAAGTACATCTGAATGAAAGATATCGATATATGATATAAAATGATATTTTTCAGAAAAGAGACGAACTTTTGAAATTGGTTCAAAATAAATACCTGAAGGGTGAGAAAATTGAGAGTCTATGAAGAATTTTTCTGCTTTGTAATAAAAAAGTGAAATTAAAATCAAATACACTCCGGATGCTACTCGATTCAGGAAATTCATTAGGCTTCTGGAAAGGCTGTAAAAGAAAAATAGGATTAATATTGGATAAATGTGCTCACATGTGGTTTGATTTAGGCCTAGAAGTTTTTTTGAAAAAAGGGGAAAATTGTCTACTAAATTTTGAGGAATTTCCAGGTGGAAGTGAAGGGGGAAATTGGTTTGATTTGTCAACTTTTAAAATATGTCGTCTACGGCACTTTTTTGTTGCATGCATTTGAGTATTACATTATTTACAGAAATTCTACCAAGGTATTAATTTTGGTTTTGTATCGGTTTAAACACTTTGATTTTTTTATTATAAAAGATGCTGGTTTGCGATCGATGAGGGTAAAATATAACAAAGAAAACTCTTCATAGTTTCAAAATTGTAGCGAAGTTTTGATGGCTATGGATTTGCCAACCTCATCAGGCTTTATTAAATTAAAAAAAACACCAAATGGTAAAATTGTCCCACACAAGAGAAAATAAAACAATAAAATTAACTTAATATTAAAACACACACACAAATATTAAATTTAACGTTTATAAAAAAAGGATTAACTCATGATGAGTGATGTCGAATGTATAAAATTATAATAAAAATCGTGGTTTTAGTTAATAAAATGACGTGATGTCATAGAATCGACGAAACTTTGTTTCATCATTCTAACCAGGGCTGTCACTTGAAGTTTGCCGTTTTTTTCATTAAAGTGAACAGTTAATTCTCAAGGGAATTTCAAAAAATTTGTATTCAAAGTATTGACCATTGGATTCTACACATTCTGCCAATCTTTCAGGCAGATCATGGATACCATTCCAAAAAAAAATTTCTTTTTTTCGACTTCTTCAAAATTGGCGAAGCGGTGCTCTGCGAGTGAGTGTCCCATCGATGCGAAAAGGTGATAGTCGGACGGGCGAGGTCTGGAGAGTACGGCGGGTGCGATAATATTTTCAAATTCAATGCTTTTAATGTGATCTTCGCCACTTTAGCGGTATGAGACGGTGCGTTGTCATGTGGTAGGATAACTTTGCCATGTCTTCAGGCCCATTTCGGCCGTTCTTCGATCAACGCATGATTCAAATTGATAATTTGTTGTCGGTAGCGATCCGTATTCACCGTCTCACCAGGTTTTAATAACTCGAAGTACACCACACCACACAGGTCCCACCAAACACAGAGCATTGTCTTACGGCCAAAGCGATTTGGCCTTGGAGTCGATGGGCCGACCTCACCAGGTGAAAGCCATGATTTTTTCCGCTTCGGGTTCTGAAAATAAATCCATTTTTCGTCCCCCGTGACAATTCGATGCAGAAAAGATTTCCTTTCGAACCGTTGAAGCAGCATTTCATAAATGGTTTTTCGATTTTATCCTTCAGTTGGTGTGGTACCCATTTTCTATACTTTTGGATTTTTCCCATGGCTTTTGAACGTTGGAAAATCGCTCCTCGGGTCACATTTAGTGTTTGTGCCAATTGTTGCTGCGATTGGGTTGGGTCTTCATCCAATAACGCCTGCAATTCCTCGTCTTCGAACTTTTTCGCTGCACCAGGATTTTCATTGTCTGTAAAATCGAAATCTCCACTTTTAAATTGACGAAACCATGTCTCACATGTTCTAATCACTGGAGCATGTTCACCATAAGTTTCTACCAGCAATCGATGAGCTTCAACTGCTTTTTTCTTTTGACTGAGGTAAACAACTACGATGCTATTATTTTGGCAGAATGTGATTGTGTATTTTTGAAGGTTATTGTTCATAGAAAAATATGACATAGATGCCAAATCATAGAAATGTATACATATCTCTAGCGACATCTATGAGTAAAACCGGCCAGTTCCAACTAACACCCCTGGTAAATATTGACAACAGTTATTGTAAACATAGAATTCTAATGATTATAAGGTTAGTAAGTTAGAAAGAAACAGAAAATAAATAGAGGGGGGGAGCGAGAGAGAGAGAGAGAGAGAGAGAGAGAGAGAGAGAGAGAGAGAGAGAGAGAGAGAGAGAGAGAGAGAGAGAGAGAGAGAGAGATATATAATTTAGTTTTGCATACAGTCTTTGACAAGTTTGCATACGAATAAAGTAAATAATTTTATTATTTATTAGCAACATCGTTATATAAACATTAATATGTATTGAACTTAAACATTTAGATGAAATTGATTCTATCCTTTGGTAGAAAATATCACATTTCAGATTCATTCAATACTTATTGAACTTAAATTATATATACATATTCGGTGAGCAATTTATCTCTCGTCTCGGACCGGTGGATTGGCCTCCAAGATCGTGTGATATCACACCTTTGGACTTTTATTTGTGAGGGTATGTAAAGTCTAAATGTTTTGTGGATAAACCAGCTACTATTGAGGCATTGGAAGCCAACATTACTGAAGTTATTAGCGAGATACCGACCGAAGTCCTCGAGCGAGTCATTCAAAATTGGTGTTTACGGATGGACGAATTAAAGCGCAGTTGCGGCCAACATTTGAAAGGGGTTATCTTTTAAAAATAAATGTCGTGAATGGTTCTACACAAAAATAAAAAAGATTGCCCTATCACTTGAATTTTCCTTATTTTATTTCAATTTTCATTATACCAGTGGTTCTCGATTTATGCTTTCCTCAGTGCACTCGTGCTGGGGGATTTTATGCTGTCCTGGATTCAATTGTCTATTATTATTATCAACATTGTTGTTATTATTGTACAAATTTCTAGGAAACTTATTATTACTGTTGTAGCTTTGTTGTAAAAAATTATTACTATTGTTTCTATAATTCTTATTTCTATTTTGTAAAAAGTGATTGTTGTTATTATTAAAATTATAATTTTTATTTCTTGAAAAATTGTTTAAATTAAAAATTGTTATTATTGCAATTTTTTCTTGCAAAATTATTATTACTACTTCTTTGCCCATTGAAATTATTATATCTTTGCTGGTAAGGGTACAAAAAATTTTGTTGTTTATTAAGAACTGCTTAATGGTCTCACTTAAACGGAGACATTTTTCAGTTGCATGACCTGGCTTTTTACAAATTAAACAATAGTATATTATGTGCCTAGGCGCATAATGAAGGTTATTACGTGACGAGCGACAATGCTCGCAGGAGATCGAAGTCAAGGCGTAGTACAAGCGTTGTCGAGGCGTAGCTGAGGCAAAGCCGAGAAAGCCGAGGCGCGATCAGTCCTACGGGCATTTCAAGGGAGTTACGTAATTACTCGAGTTGTGCGCATTGGCACATATTCTATTTTATGTGACTTTGGCGCATATACGAGTTTTTATGCGTACACTCGAATCCAATCTGGAAAGGCCGAAATTGCCGTGATTATCGCCCATCTCACTTGACATTTCGCAAATACTTCCGGCCATTTTGATTTTCTCGATCTGGTGTAGTAGTAGCGTATTGTAATAGACGCATACGCAGTTCAAATGTACAAGGCTTTTAGAGTACGGTACCAACGCTGTACGAAGAAGGAGATGAATAAGAAGATTACGCTCCGCTGTATCGTAATAGGCGCATGAGCAGTTCAATTTTTTCATTACATTCCTCTGTATCGTAACACACAACAATAATCTACTCTCAACTGTAACGTAAAAACGAGTTTACGCGCCGGAGGCACATAAACATGTAACATCCCTACTTTTCCCCTTGCTGCCAGACGCTTCAGTCAGCCAGGGTTCGGTAGGAGTGGGGGAGTAGGTAATGAAATAATCGAGTCTGGTTATGTGAAAAATAATTAAACATTTATTATTAAAACTTGTATTAAACAAAAGACAGTGTGTTCGTGTGAGTGTACATAATAAAAGTTAAGTGTGCCGGTGTCAGTGTGATGAGTGGAATGGGTGTGCGTGTGTGTGTGAGGTGAGAAGTGAGGCACAGGCCTGGCGGTCGCTTCGCGTTGTAGACCGCAGTTTACAATGTTGCTCTTCTGAAAAAACCCGGTACAAAATATTTATTTGGCGGACTAGGTCGTCGCGCGTACAAAATACAGCGTTGAGTCCGACCTCTTATCCAGGGCGCGTTGACCTTTCGTCTGGGTCGTACGTCTGTAAGTCTGTCGTGGTCTTGGTCAGCTGTCCGGCTTAGGGAGAGACGTTCCCAGCGGTATCTGGGAAACGCCTCGCCCTCTAGACCCCGGCTGCGGCGGTATCCGTAGGGCCGAGGTTTCAGGTGTCAGGTCGGTCGGTCTGTCTGTCGTGACGGTTGGGTCTAGATGCCCTGGTAGAGGTCGGTTACGCGCGGTATGTGCTCGGAGATGCTCGGTAGTGCGTCGGGAGCGTTCGGGAGTATTCAGGAGTGCGTCGGGAGTGTTTGGGAGTGTTTGGGAGTGTTCGGGAGTGTTCAAGGGTGCGTCGGGAGTGTTCGGGAGTGCGTCGGGAGCGTTCGGGAGTGTTCGGGAGTGTTCGGGAGTGTTCAGGTCGGCTCGTAGTGCTGTCGGGTAACGTTCGGTAGTGTCCGGTCGTGGTCGGTTGGCGTCCGGTGGTGCTCGGGAGTGTTCGGGTCGTTCCGGTCGTGCGTTTGGATTCCTTCGGGCAGGTTCGGTGGCTGCCCCAGGTAGAACTCGGTCAGGGGCACCTGACGCCGAGGTTTACGCTCCGCCGAGGACCAATCATGGGAGCGCCCATCCATTGGTACTCGACGTGGGGAAACACAGTCTTGCCCGTCGGTTTGTGGTGGATGGTATCTAATGGCCGCCCCAGGTAGAACTCAGTCAGGGGAACCTGACGCCGAGCTCTACGCTTCGCCGAGGACCAATCATGGGAGCGCCCATCCATTGGTACTCGACGTGGGGGACCACCAGTCCGTCCGTCGTGTCGTCGTAGATGACGTCCAGTGGCCGCCCCAGGTAGAGCTCGGTCAGGAGCACCTGACGCCGAGATCTACGCTCCGCCGAGGACCAATCATGGGGGCGCCCATCCATTGGTACTCGACGTGGGGGACCACTAGCCGCCTGTCGGGTCGTCGTCTGGGAGGCTACTTCCTGGAGGACCCTGAGCAGCACTCAATCAGGAGCACCTGACGCTGAGTACGCACTCGCACCGAGAGCTGACCATGGGAGCGCCTATCCGTCAACGCTCGGTCCAGTTCCTCCAGGTATGAGGTCGGTCGGTACGGAGATACCCTTCTATGGGAGCACCCATCAGAAGAGTCGTCTCCTGGCGTCCGTCCAGTGCGACGCTCCGGTGTGACCCGGCTCGCCGCCCTGGGCGAACTGCCGTTCCAGCAGTGATCCCAGAATGCGTAAGATTTTTTCTCCCACCACGTTCCCGCGTGTAAGCAACACATATAAACGCGTCGTGTCGATGTATCCCCGCTCTATCGCTTGTTTGCACGCTTGCAAATAGAGAATTGGATGATTGCCACTGCTTCTTCGTTTTCTCTCGGCTTCGCTTCGGCTCTTGGGTTCGGTACTGTTGGTTCGTCGAAAGTCGAGAATTGCCGAGGATGCACGATTGTAACACGTATATTTTCAGATTTCATGCTGTCGGTTATTGAGTGGAAATTGAGAATTGTGTTTCTCTCAACTTTCTCGACATCGTGCATTAGAGGCGCGAAACATACGACAATTTTAAATATACGAAATATGTTGTTTAAGATATTATATTTCTTTTTTTGAAATTTTTAGAAAATATCCCTAAAATAAATATCTGAAAAATACTGTCAAATTATTTAAGGGTTTTAACACGTTAAATGTGAAAAATTTGAATCAATATATACATTTAAAACATTTTTACCTTTTCAAAAATCAAAGCTTCAATTAGTAATTACGAATTTCCATACTTCTTAACAAATTCGTACATTTAAACAATTTTCAGTTGGCAAGTTATTTTTCATTGAGAAGAGATGTACATAAAATTTATGTTTGAAATTTCCATTCTTAGTTTTATGTTAGAAATATTTTCATCTCAAGTTTTAGTAGCCTAATTGCAAATAAAAACTTTTAAATTTCGCAGATAAAATCGGTAAATTCTGTAGATTAAATATTCAAATTATACAAATGGAAAATGTATTTTCTTTTAGTTCAATCTATTAATTTTACAAATACAGTTAGTCAGTTTACGGGCTATGTCGTAGATTCTGCAGATGAAAAATGTATATTCTATCTGTTTTTGTATAACAAAAATTCTGTATATTCTACAGTTTTGAAAACTATAATTTCAGTAGACTAAATCCTTTGTATATATACCAGAAGCAAATTTTTTGTATGCGAACCTTTTAAAATAAATGTCTTGCTGTTTAGAATTTGAAAAAAATTATTGTAGTGTCCAAACTATTATTTAACTACAAACATACTCATTCTGCGGCTATATGCAGAAAAATTAAAATATTTGGTTCATCTTGTTACATTGTAAAAAGATTTTATAACACCAAAACAAATTTTTATGCTTAATCCAAAGTCTATAAATGTTCAATGTCTCTAATCGAAATATTATGTGAAAGATTTCCAAGCTCTAGAGATCAACCACTTATTTAATAAGACATTTCAAATTTTCCCACAATTTTACAATTTCTTATAAATCTTTATTTTAGGCCATTTTTGTTTTGAAATATTCGAGAAATACGTGTAATTATTTTAATTAAATACTTTGAAAACTTTTGCAATTGGCTGATCTGGCAAATTTGTTGAAAAATTTGAACGTTAATCGAAAAATCTTCCAATGAAATTCAAAGTCAAGAAATGTTGCTCAGGTCGAAAAACAATATAGCTTACACCGGATTTGCATTTAAATTTAATATTAATTTAATGTGGTCTAAGTACAAAATTTTAATTAAAAAAATTAATTGCTGTACTTTAATTTATTCATGATTGTATGGAATATGATTGCCATTGTCACTTCGTATTCTGTCGGCTTAGCTTCGGCTCTTCGGTTCGGTACTGTTGGTTCGTTGAAAGTCGAGAATTGCCGAGAATGCACGATTGCAACTTGTATTTTTTCGCCGGCTTGGCTAATTTCAAGATTTCAAGATTTGGAGGATTTGGAGGTTGGTGTCGTATTCTGTCACTTTTGTTTACAAAATTTGAAAACTCCAACAAAGGCTTGAAAACATTGACGTTTGAAGTCTTGAAATATGATATGTTAATTACTTTCAGGACATTTTACAGGATGTTTTCGAGTGTGTAATCTACAGACAATATATATGAAATATAATATTGTTTATCCCTATACTGATATAAGAATTTTAAGCAATTAATAGTTTTGTAAAGTTTTAATAAAAAAACTTGTAGTTATATTAATAAGTTTTCCTCTCAAAGTTGCGGTTTTTATTATTTCATATATATGCTCTATTTTCATTGAAAATATTATAAATATTTAATATTTAATTTAATGAAAATTTAAGAAAGTACTTATGCAAAAAAAAATATTTTAATATGAATAGACTGTTATTATAAATTACAAATTTTTTTACTTTTCATGCTTCTTAACGAAAATGTCATTGAAATAAATGTTGACTAACTGAATAAATGTATAATAAATATAATTAGTATTATTCTAAATTTGCAATATTTTAAATCAATTGAAAAGTGAAACACGAAATTTCAAAATTTAAAACCACTTGAGACTTGAGAATGAAATATATACTTTAAAGCTAACCTCCACTTTTCTTATGTAATATATTGAATATATAACAACTTTATAGACCTCCTGTAACTTATCATATATTGTCTGCAGATTACACACTCGAAAACATCCTGTAAAATGTCCTGAAAGTAATTAACATATCATATTTCAAGACTTCAAACGTCAATGTTTTCAAGCCTTTGTTGGAGTTGTCAAATTTTGTAAACAAAAGTGACAAATCTTGAAATCTTGAAATTAGCCAAGCCGGCGAAAAAATACAAGTTGCAATCGTGCATTCTCGGCAATTCTCGACTTTCAACGAACCAACAGTACCGAACCCAAGAGCCGAAGCGAAGCCGAGAGAAAACGAAGAAGCAGTGGCTATCATCCAATTCTCGATTTGCGAGCGTGCTAACAAGCGATGGAGCGGGGATACATCGACACGCCACGTTTATATGTATTGCTTACACGCGGGAACGTGGTGGGAGAAAAAATCTTACGCATTCTGGGATCACTGCCGTTCCAGTGCTGCGGTCCTTGCCTATATCTCGTTCGTACGAGGTGGGGGACCGCTGCGCGCGCTGCTCGGCGTAAGCGGGAGAAGTTGTGATGTGTGTACAGGGGTGTACACTTCGTTACAAACACATTTATCTTCACGTGCTACATTAAACTGAGTAACTTTATTATTTTTATTATTATTTGGTTCGTCACTTTTTGAATATTTCATATTTTTATTTCTTCGTAGCGCGGAATTTGCAGCTAATTTCCGTTCTATATCAATACTGTCGTTTATAACTTCTCTAAAAGTATCCTTTTCTTTTACACGAATTTCTAACTTAGGACGCAAACCGCGTATTAAACATTGAATTACACATCTCTTTCTAAATTTTGTTTAAAAGCATTATTTACCTGACCGTCATTATTAAGTCTGTGAGCATCTTCTATTCTATCAGCAATTTCTTTAATTTTAGCAGCATAGGAAAAGACATTTTCTCTTTCCCACATAAATGTATTACCTAATTCTCCCTGCAACTTGTATACGCTTCTCGCAGGGGCATATACTCTTTTCAATTTTTCTATTAATTCCTCTATTGTTGCATGCGTTGACCCAAAAATACATTTGTGTCCAAACGGGCGGAAAAAGTCGCATTGCATGCTTGTGCGTAGAGCGGCATGCAGTCAATTGTGCCTTGGCGTCAAAATCGGGCGAAATGTACATACCAACCGCTTCAAAGGGCGATAATGTTCATACCGCCCGCTTCATCGGGCAAAATGTTCATACCGCACGAAACTTGACTGCCCGCGGCTAACTACGCACTCGCACGCAACGCGACTTTTTCCACCAATTTGGACACAAAACGTCGTGTGTACCTCGAGCGACGTGGTAGCGATGTGACTCGTGCGAATACCGCCCTCGCTACGCTCGGGTGGGTACACTTCGATCTCGTCACAATCGCCACCATGCCGCCCTTGGTACACAATCTACTATTTCGTGCCTCAACAGACAATTTACCTCTCAACAGACGTGCAAGGTTTTCTTGGGCAGCAGGTGTCGGCAGCATTGCCTTTGCTTCCATGGAACCCTCTATAAAGTGTGACAATGGGAGGTTACCTCTGTCGAACAAAAGGACCACCTCTAGCGCGTCGCGTAAGGATACCTGCTGGCTGTCGGGTATGACTACGGCCATCCCTTCGTTATTTGCTATTACGGGATTATCCTGATTTATGACTTCTGTGTCGCTTTTGCCGTCGTCGCTGTCATTGTTACTAATTGAGCACATCGATCAAATAAGGGCCTCTACGCTCGAAAACGGGTAGAGGTATTGTCCACTTTCCAAACCGAGGCGAAGTAAAACGTTTCTCGTCAAGTATTGCTCCAACCAACTTCACTTTTTCCCAAAAACTTTTTCAAACCATCCTCACCAACTCCTCCGCTGGAAGTTTTTCCTAGCTTCAATAGGAAAAAACTTCCTCGTATGTCGAAAAAAAATTGATTGATTTCCAACCGCTGCGGATAAATTAATAAGTAATAATTATAATATCATATTTTTCGAAAATTCTATGATTTCGGTGCCGCGTATAGCGTCATGGGAATTCACAATCCAAATTTCAACAAAATCGGTTTAATATTAGTTGAGTTTCAGCAATTTTAGTTCCAAACGGCATTGATTTTCGAAGGTATGAAAAAACCTATTGTTTATTTTACAGTGAATAAACAAATTATCAGGGAAGAAAATTATTATAACAAAAAAGATGCGCTTTATTGAGCTGAGCATCACAGTATCTTTTGTTTACATTTTTTTTGAAAAAAAAAATTTTCGCCTCGATTTGGAAAGTGGACAATACTTCTACCCGTTTTCGAGCGGAAAGGCCCTTATTTGATCGGTGTGCTCAATTATAAAGTTGCGTGCCAATGAGGTGTTCAATTTCTCAATGAAAGTTTTATTGTCTATTGTTATAACTGTTGAGCTTAGCAAATTAGATCCGTCAAAATAAGATAATTCGTTCGCTAAAGTTTGATCTTGATTACTAGATCCTGTCACAATGCTTAAATGTAGACAGAAACTTGAATGAAACCTGCTATTTCTACTAGAATTTTCACTTGATATGCTTCAATTATATTATTAATTAGAGTTTTGTCTAAAGTTGAATCGTCTAGCTGAAGTGTCATCTAATTCTTGTTCAGCAGAAAAAGGGTTTAAAATATCTTTGTATTTATATCGATTAAATTTTCTTTGACTTCACCTCATCATTTTAGTTTCAAGGAATCTATTTGATTCTGATCCACGATTTTTGCGAGCTAATTATCTTGTTTGGCTTTACTACGTGTAATATAGTAAAGCCAATTCTACAGGGGTATTTAAATTTGACATTGAGTCATTATAAATTTACAATTTCCTTTTATTCAGCGTTATCTTAAATTATTTATTGCTGGTTATGAATAATAATTTTATATACATAATTTTAATTTATAACAATTCATAAAACAATAATTTATAAGAATTTTTACATATAATTAATTAATTAATAATAAAATTTTTTCAAATTGCGGTCGGTTCGTGCAAAATTTTTTATTTTTTCCGGTTTATTTGTTATCCGGTTTTTTATTCACAGTGAACTCTAAATATTTTTTCAATTCGTGATGCTGCGTGATTTTGAATTGCAAGCTATGAGATAAGTTTTTCAATTCTATGATAATCCTTACTTTAATTATCTCCGTTTTACAGAAATTTTGAATTAATCTTTGAATTCATGGCACTGAAAAGGGACCCCATATGTGGCCGAAACGTTTGCCTTGCTTTCTTTTTGAGTATTTTTATATCTAATAGTGAACATTTTAATCGAAGAAAATAAAATGAATCTGACCCTATGCCAAAATAACGAGAAATGAAAAAAATTCTATGAATTTTGAGTCAATATAATAGCAGACATGTTATCAAACATGTCACTTTAAAAAGTTAAAATTAAAGTTATAAACAATACAATCACAAGCACTTCGAACTTTGCCTTACCCAAATGATCGTATTCAAAGGTCACCGTTCAACGTACCGAAAAAGGACTTACACTCTCGTGTGCTGTTTTTCATGTTTGTTTTAAACTTAAATCAGAACTTAGTTAACAAATTAGAATAATTTATTAAATAAGATGAGTTACCACTTAGGATGGCCACAAGGTCAGATCCCTGCGTAATTTTCCAAACTTATTTTATATTATACAATTTATATAAATTATGAAATTTCAACGCAATGATTTGATTATTAAGTCATTAAGCTTAGCCTCGAGATCAAATTTCTTTGTGTTCTAACAAATCTATTTTATTGCAATATCAAGTTTTCAAGTTGAAATAATGCTTCATAATCGTTTATTTATTCACTATTAATAACCAATGTGTTAAATTTCAATTGACTTTTTTTTTTTTACATTCTCATCATGGATGAGAAGGTATTGGTTTTATGTGAAAAATGACTTTCGAAATTTTCATCAAGTCTTTACGTATTGAGACCTGAGTCAGAAAAAATGGTTTTTACGAAAGTGTCTGTCCGTCTGTCTGTCTGTAGGTCGTGTGCGGCATAACTCTCGATAGAATTATCAGATTGAATTGAGCTTTGGTACACTTTATCGGAGCCAAAAAAGTAAGGACAAGTTCGTTAACCAGCCAAATCCAATCAAAATTGAGGGGTTGAGCACTACTTTTGTGTTTTTGAAAATAATTTTTTGAAAAAATCAAAAATTTCAATACTGGTTTTAGATAGTGCTCATAAATGTCTAAAAATTATCCTGATAACATTTTTTGATTAAATAAAAATTAGAAATGTTACAGCATATTCAAATTCGAAAAAAGTCAATATCAAAATTCCATTTTCCAGTTAAATTATACGAGATACGAAAAAACGTTATGATACAATATTATTGAATAAATAATGACCTACAAATTTGAATTGTAACATTTTTTCATAAGATGCATATTTTTCTTTTTAATTAAAAAAAAAACTATTGAAAATCCAAAATTCAATTTTTTAACAATAATATGTAAAATAAGAAAAAAACGTAAGAATACAATGTTGTTAGTTTCAAAAAGATCTACAAGTTTTGTCTCACACAGTTTCTGATAAAAGATATATTTTTCGTTTCAATTCCAAAAAATACGATTAAAATTCAAAAATTCCATTTTTTAGACAAAATATGTGAGATACAAAAAAAACTTTGAGATGAAAAATTGTTTGGCTAAATAAGGTCTACACATTCTTATCGAGAAATTTCTCGACAGGATGTATATTTTAATTTTTTGATTTTTAATATTGAAAAAATTCGATTTGTTTCACCAAAATATGTGAGATACGAAATAAGCGTTGTTCTGCAAAATCGTTTCCTTAAATAAAGTCTACGATTGTTTTTCCTTTTTGAGATATTTGGAAGAAAATAAATTTATCAATAATCATGTAATTTATTAAAAAGTTACAAAAATGCATACAGAAAATCGAGCGCGAAGCGCGAGTGTCATGATGAGAATGTGTTCCTTAAGGCCGATAGAGCCTTAAGTAAATTGAATTTCCTGTTTCACTTAAATTCAAAAAGAAATAGAGTGACTTTGAGAAAATGACTAATTTACATCATCTTTAATATCATTAAATTGGTTTGAGCTTCAGTATTAAATTATAAGAAATAAACTTAAACGTATGCGAAGAGCACAAGACCGAGCGCGAAGCGCGAGGTCCAGAAAGAACGGAGCTCTTAATGCTCTCTTAGATTCACCAATATAAGTCATAAGGCAATTTTCACAATTAACTTTCTACACAATATTAGTTTCTCCCCATTTGTTTGTGGAGTCTTTACCTAATTTTATTATTGATTTCAATGTTTTGTTAATCACAGGGATAGTTGAAATATTGTAGTTGCAAAAAATATTTGACAATTTAGTGATGTTTGTTATGTTGTAGCAAGCATACCTTTGGTTGATGTCTGTATAAATCTAAACGGTTTTTTTTACTTAGAGAATTTGGAGAGCTGTATTTGATTGAAGTTATTGGGATAATCATTGTTTAGTAATATTTGTTTAACGATTTTCAAATTGGCGTTATGAAACGTTTTGCGAGATGAAGATATCGCTCGGTCAACTGAGTTATGAACAATATTTTTTTTCTGATTATTTTTTTGGCAAACCCATAGCCAACGAAACATCGCTACAATTTTGATACTATGAAGAGTTTTCTTCTTTATATTTTACCCTCATCAATCGCAAACCAGCATCATTTATAATATTCATATGGACGGTGACACTACCATTTCTTCACTTGAACAGAGTCTTAGATCGGATACAGTTTCAACATCATAAAAACATCAAAGTTCTTCTCATAGATTGAAAATCATTACGGACAACTAACTAAAAATCACCTCAAAAATTGGACTTTAAATAACCGACTTCTGGCTGAGTCTATTTCCAAACGACAATTTTTATTAACTTGCAGGAGTAATTATGTACTTCCTCAACACCTAGTGGAATTTAAAGACATTCACATCCATATCGCATTTATTAAAAAATCACTTGAATGTATTAAGAAACAAATTGTCGATTCCAATTTGGATTGTAATATTGTTAATAAGTTTTTTCATCTTTCAAATTCAAAATTCAACTCTATACTATAAAACTGTAATGAAAAACATCAAAAGAAATTTGATTCACTATTAATAAGTAAATATTACTACAGGAAAACAAATAAAGACAGTTGGTTTAGAAATTTATCTGACTTACAAATACCGTCAGATGTTGCTGATATCGTCTCTCTGGGACCAAATTATAGTACTCCACAAAATACTTCTAAACAAGATGTTATTGATACAATTAAAAATGTAGAATCTTCCTTGTTATCATTAGACATCAATAGTGATCTCAAGAATAAGATTAGAGAAAAAGTAACAAATAATATAATGCATAATTTTAATAAAGATACTCATATTTCCATGGAAGACCGAAATTTCGCTAAAAAGTTAAAAGTTACTGAAACCTACATTCCAATAACAAGAGATCCTTTTAAAAAATTACAAACCAGTACTTCCAACATTTTAAAGAGACTCAATGATAATGATTTTTTAAAATATAAATTCCACAATAATCAACTTACTCTAACCAACACAGTATTTGCTAAATGCTATGGCTTACCAAAAATCCACAAACAAGATACATGCCTTCGTCCCATAATTTTTTTGATCAATAGTCCCACACATTTTTTAGCTAAAATATTATATGGTAAATTAGAAGACAGTATAAAAGTCCAAAAATCACATTCAAATGACAGTTTAGATCTAAACAAAAAATTGGAAAATCTCGTTGTAGATGATGATCATGTTCTGCTTTCACTAGATGTCAGTTCATTATTCACAAAAGTACACTGTGATTTGGTCCTAAAGAGTTTAGACAGGAGATGTCAGCTTATTCATAATAACTGTAAAATTTTATTTGACAAAATTATGAATTCTACTTAATTTATTTTCGAAAACACATACTTTATCTTTAACAATAATATTTATTTGCAAATTTTTGGTACTCCAATGGGCTCAGCAATTTCATCTCTATTCGCAGACATTGTTATGGATGATTTGGAAAATTGTTGCCTACGAATTTTAAAAAACAAACATAATTGCTCTCTTTTATTTTATTACAGATTTGTAGATGACACTATTCTGTGTGTACAAAGGCAATTTATCAAATTGGTTCTGGATATTTTTAATTCACAAGATAATAACTTACAATTGAGGAGCTATATTCAATAAGGCGAGAGGCGCTCGAAAACCTGTAAAAGTATTGTCCGCCTCGTGAAGTCATAGTCAAAAATTGAAAATCGAAATTCGAAAAAACCAAAAACGTGGTTTTATAGCTCGTGAAAAATGAATGTTAGTTTCCACTTACAGTTTTTTATACTCCTACTCTCTTTCTCTATCTTCCTTCGCTTCTACTCATCGGCGCGCCTGCATTGCTCGTAACAAAACCGGTAAAATCGCGTCAAAACCTAATTTGCATTTGCGTTCAACTCGTTGTATTTTCGAAAGTAATTGTTCAATCGAGTTGATATTTTCCAAAAAGTTGCTCCATATACTAATGATCAACTTGTTCGCGGGAAGTTTACTGTAGCTCAAACTTCCTCGATCACTTTTTCGGTCCGAAGCTCGAAAAACATAGTTTTTTCTTCGGATTAAAAAAAACCCATTTAACGATGAACAAAAAATTTTTTTGCAAGCACTGTCGCCTCCGCCACAGATTCACGAGTAGAACGCAAAAAAAAATTTCGCAATCCGTTAATTAATGAATTTTTCGAGGCGACTGGATTGAAATAAAACATGTTTTCTATGCTTTAAAACCAACACACTTCTTATTAATTTACTCGAAAATTTGCAACGTTATAAAAAAACTGCAAGTGGAAACTAACATTCAATTTTCACGAGCTATAAAATCATGTTTTTGGTTTTTTCGAATTTTACAGGTTTTCAAGCGCCTGTCACCTTATTGAATATAACTCCTGAATTCACTTTTAAAATGCATCAAAATAACCAAATTAACTTTCTGGATTTGTCATTAATCATTAAAGAAAATCAAATTATTTCTAATTGGTTTCAATAACTTTCCTCATCAAATAGAGCAATCAATTATTTTTCCAATCATCCAATTTGTCAGAAAAAAAATATTGTTTATAATTTAGTCGACCGAACGATATCTTCATCTCGCAAAACGTTTCATAACGCCAATTTGAAAATCGCTAAACAAATATTACTAAACAATGATTATCCACATAACTTCATAGATAAAAATAAAAAAATCCGCATGAATAAAATCAAATACAGCTCTCCAAATTCTCTGAATAAAAGAAACCGTTTAGATTTATACAGTCATCAACCAAAGGTATGCTTGCCATACAACATAACAAACTTTACTAAATTGTCAAATATTTTTTGAAAATACAATATGTCAACTATCCCAGTCGTTAACAAAACTTTGAAATCAATAATAAAATTACTCCACAAACAAATGGGAAGAAACTAATATTGTGTAGAAAGTTAATTGTAAAAATTGCCCCATGACTTATACCCAGGTGCGAATTGAACGTCGGCCCACGGTTGGGCCAACCTTGTTAAAGTTGGTCCAACCTTGTTGGCCAGAGGTCGGGCCAACTAGTGAAATGATAACGCTATCCGTCCATTGGCGTGAACAGTTGACCCGACGTTGGGTGCCGGAGATGGGCCGTCCTAGGTCAATATATGCTTGTACCCGTGTAGAAAATGAAATCAGGGCAGTATCAGGCCCTGATAAGGTACATTATTTGATTACTACATTATTAGTACGTTATTGATACATTATTTGTAATCGGACGCTTGAATTAAAAATTTCATATTCGCTTTTGGATTCGAACCCTCTAACCTACCTCTATATTATCTACATAACTAAACGCATTCCTAACGCCTAAAGCTTACCATATTCCGAATAAAATCTCGCTTACAAGCTACTGCTGCAAAGGCCGTATAAGATGGGTCTGTACCCTGTTAATGAGCAATGTTTTTGTTTCAAGTATTTTAATCAGTTATGGGTTTAAAATTTTGAAACTTTCAATGACTGAATTAAATTTCTATATAACACAGTATTTTTGTATGAAACTTGGAAAAAACTTTTTTATCAAAAACATTATCTTATAAGAAGTTGTATACTTTAGAAGTATACATTCTTACAGTACTTTAGTAATAATTTACATAGTATACAACTTTTTACATTTTAATGTCAAGATTTTTTTTTTAATAGGGCAATGTCCGCACGGTTATAATCTAGTTGATAATATGCCGACGATTGGTTCAACCATGACCCAGAGGTGGGCCGACCAAACTATCACGGTCATCTAAGGTAATTCGCCAAGGTTGGCCCGACAGTCGGTTCGAGTCTGGGCCATAGTTGGGCCGACAGTTGGTCGTGCAATGGCAACGGAATCTAGTTGATAATATGCCGACGATTGGTTTAACCGTGGCCCAGAGGTGGGCCGACTGAGCTGTCACGGTCATCTAAAGTAATTCGCCAAGGTTGGCCCGACAGGTCGGTTTGAGTCTGGGCCATAGTTGAGCCGACGGTCGGGCACATCTTTGGTTGCCGATGTTGGCTGCCAGAGTTGGTAAAATCGAAGATACCACAGTTGGCCCAACTATGGTCACCAAACCTTGGTCGCCAGAGTAGGGCCAACCGTGGCCCGATGGTCCAACTCTGGCAGCCGACTGAAATTCGCACCTGGGTGTTGGTGAATCTAAGAGAGCATTAAGAATTTGTATTAATGAAGACAAAAAAAAAAAAAACAGTGAATCCGTAGTCAGTAAACATCAATTGGAATTCAACCATCGATTTGATTGGGAAAATACTAAGATTGTTGATTATGTCTCTGACTATCGGAAAAGATTAGCATTAGAGATAATACATATAAAATTTAATAAATTTAGTATAAATAAAAAAGAAGATATATTCACTTTGAATAGAATTGATTTTTCATTACTTAATAGATTAAATTCATGATTGTGTTCCAGCTGATGTCTGTTTACATTTCAAATTCTGTGTTTACAATAACTGTTGTCAATATTTAAAATTAACTGTTAGAATGTAATAATTAAGTAGACAAAGTTTCGTCGACTGATGATAAGTTAACCTTTTTTTTATAAAGGTAAAATTTAATATTTTTGTTTATGTTTTAATTTTAAGTTAATTTTATTGTTTTATTTTTCTTGTGTGTGACAATTTTACCATTTGGTGTTTTCTTTAATATGGTAAAGCCTGATGAGGTTGGCAAACCCATAGCCAACGAAACGTCGCTACAATTTTGACACTATGAAGAGTTTTCTTCTTTATATTTCACCCTCATCGATCGCAAACCAGCATCTTTTATAATATTAATATGAAGGGTGACACTACCATGTCTTTACTTTGATTATTTGTTTTGTGCATTTTTTTATCATCATTATTATAAAAATATTCGTCGCAGAGATCGTACGATCTTATTAGTAGTGATAATACTTTTAATGATGCTTTTTTTTACTGCTAATTCACTAGTAGGGCCAGATTGTATAACAAAATGATCATTTATATTATTTTGTGCAAGAAAAAATAATTTTGTTTCCAAATTTAGATCAGGATAGACTGTATATTGCGGTAATAGCAATCCATATTTTATGTGAAATTCCTCAAAATTTCTACGTGATTTAAAAATCCCATGGAGTCTGTTCTGTATCTCTTCCCAGATAGCAATCGTGCGAGGCACGTTACCCACACGGCATGCGAGCAACACTGTGCGTGCATGGTGCGGTACATATGCGTCGCATTTTGTGGCAGGCACGCAAGTGCGAGGCATATGTGTCGCATAATGTGAGAGGCACACTATGTGCCAGCGTGCGAGGCATATGTCTTGCACTTTGTAATAAGCATCTGTTTATTTGTATATAAAATATTATTGATATAAGCCCTTTTTACATTCTCATCATATGAGAAGGTATTGGTTTTATGTGAAAAATGACTTTCAAAATTTTCATCAAATCTTTACGTTTTGAGATCCCCTGAGTCAGAAAAAAGGGTTCTTCTGTAGTAGGTCGTGTGCGGCATTACTCTCGATAGAATTATCAGATTGAATTGAGCTTTGGCAAACTTTATCGGAGTCGAAAAAGTAAGGACAAGTTCGTTAACCAGCCACATCCAATCAAAATTGTGGGATTGAGCACTACTTTTGTGTTTTTGAAAATAACTTTTTGAAAAAATAAAAAATTTCAATATTGCTTTTTGATAGTGCTCATAAATCTCGACAAATTATCCTGATAACATTTTCTGATAAAATCAAAATTAGAAATGTTACAGCATATTAAAACTTGAAAAAAGTCAATATCAAAATTCCATTTTCCAGTTAAATTATACGAGATACGAAAAAACGTTATGATACAATATTATTTTCTACATAAAGACCTACAAATTTGAATTGCAACATTTTTTCATAAGATCCATATTTTTCTTTATAATTTAAAAAAAAACTATTGAAAATCCAAAATTCAATTTTTTAACAATAATATGTGAAATACAAAAAAAACGTAAGAATACAAAGTTGTTCGTTTTAGAAAGATCTACAAATTTTGTTTCACACAGTTTCTGAAAAAACATATATTTTTCGTTTCAATTACAAAAAATACGATTAAAATTCAAGAATTCCATTTTTTAGACAAAATATATGAGATACATTAAAAACGTTTAGATGAAAAATTATTTGCCTGAATGAGGTCTACACATTCTTATTAAGAAATTTCTCGACAGGATGTACATTTTATGTTTTGATTTTTAGTATTGAAAAAATTCGATTTTTTTCACCAAATTATGTGAGATACGAAATAAGCGTTGTTCTGCAAAATCGTTTCCTTAAATAAAGTCTACGATTGTTTTTCCTTTTTGAGATATTTAGAGAAAATGAATAAATTACTTTAATCATGTAATTTATTAAAAAGTTACTGAAATGTATACAGAAAATCGAGCGAGAAGCATGAGTGTCATGATGAGAATGGGTTCCTTAAGGCCGATAGAGCCTTAAGTAAATTGAATTTCCTGTTTCACTTAAACTGAAAAAGAAATTTAGTGAATTTGAGATTTTTTTATAATAAAAATGTTAATTTGTGTTAATTTATAAATAATATTTCATTTATTTTATTTATTTAATGTTACTAATAATTATATAATTAATGTTAATAATTTCCTGCAGAAGGAAGTATGAAAAATTCCTGGAATATAAATTAAAATTTTTTAAGTATATTTTTAATTTACTAATATCGACAGACTTATTTAAATATCGAATGTTCACAACTTAGACTTTTTTTAATTAAAGTTTAAGTTACTTTTACTATTTTAAAAATGTTTTTCAATTTATTTCATCTCACTATAATATTCCCGCGTGATCACATGGTTGGAATAAACTTCAAAATGGCGTTTCTTTATGTTGGTTAGGCTATGTGCATGGTGCATTCAGTGAGTCAGTGCGAATTCAGTGTGCGTTAAATTCATTAGACAGATAAACTTATAAATAAAAGGAAATCTGACAGGTAAGGTAATTAATATTTATTCTAATAGTTTGTTAATAGTCTGACACGTGATTTTTCTCATTTTAAAAGTGCAAGCCACAATGACAAAGTTGACCACGCGTTGACCGGCATCACTAACATAACCTTATTTTCAAGCATGCGGCTCGTAATTTTAATATGAAAGTTAAAAAGTTTTTATACGTTGAGTCTTCTTAGAGAAGATATACAGTACCGATCAGAATTGTGGGACCACCTGTTTTTCGATAATTGCTTAAATTATCCTAATTTGAATTATGGAAGTGAAAAAATTTGTTCTTTTAATTAAATTCAAAGCTATAAAAATTCTTTAGAAAATGAGCCCAGCATTAATTCGTTTTGTTAAATTTTGAAGAAGTTGTTGCAGAAATAATCAAAATTTCAATACTTTCTTAAATTACAAATAAATTTCGAAATAATTAACATTTTTTAATGTTCTTGGACTAATTTTAAAGCTAAATTTCTACAAAATCGAACCAAATTCTTAGAATTAATTTATAAGTTTTTTCTTACATACTGCTCGAGATTAAAGTTTAAATATAAAAGTTGGAAGAATTCCAATATTTCTTTTGCCGAGAAAAACATTTTTATAAAATATATGAAACATATAATCATGAATTTTGTATTGAATTTCCTTCAAATATATATTCATATGATCTTTATTATGATTTACCTACAGATTAAATGTTTTCGAAATTTCCCTACTTTTTTGTTACAATTTCAACTCTTTGTATTATACAAGAAAAAAATTAAACATTTATAATGACAATTTACTGCGATACTGTAGAATCTTAGCTTTAAAATGAGCCTAAGAACATTTAAAAATGTTGATAGTTTCGAAAGTTATTTAAAATTTAAGAAAACATTGAAATTTTGACTTTTTTTGCAATAACTTCTTCAAAATTTAACGAAACGACTTCATTCCAGTCTAATTTTAAAGATAATTTTGATGGTTTTCACATTATTAAGAGTACAAATTTCATCACTCACAAAATTGGAATTAAGATAATTTAAGCAATCATCGAAAAACAGGTGGTCCCACAATTCTGACCGGTAGTGTAACTCTTTATAATTAGCATAAGAAAGTCTACTATTTTCTTACTACCAGGTAATGTTCTTGTTCCTCGTGATTTAAAAGACTTACTTTTCGTTCAGACTACATAAAAAGCTAATTACTATATTAATATAAAAAAGTGTACTATTTTTCTTAGTTTCAAAAATGATCTCGTTCCTTGTTATTGAAATAGAAGTTTAACACTTATCTTTTGTTGAGACGTCTTAGAAAAGATTTACCTCAAATGTATGACTAATAATATAAGAAAAAGTATTATTTTCGTAGCACCAAAAATTGTCCTCGTTCTTCGTAACTTAAATATTAAAGTTATTTTGTTAAAGTTATTTTTTCTTGAGAGTTCTTAGAAAAAAAAATATATATGTACATATATAAAATATTGCTTTTAAAATTTAAATATAATGTTTGCAAGTACATTATGTATTTTTATTTCTTATTATAATAAATATTTTGGAAATAATTTCAAATTATACGAGACGCATAAAGCTCGCTTTTCACCGTCACGAATGCGAACTTCACAACGTGCCGGCGATATGCGTCGCATATGATGACGCATCTGCGTGGCGTGGTGAACGCACGCGTGCAGCATAATCCGCACCCGTGCGAGCGATAACGCTCGCACTGTGCACGCACTTTGTTACCTGGGTTTGTTTGGTAACTTGGTACGTGGGTAGGCTCATTATTGTAATGCTCCATTGAAGTTGATTTCCTGAACCGGTATGGAATGTTTATATTCGAATTTATTGTACAGGTTGTGAGGTCTATATCCGCATTTGAAACGTATTTTAAAGCTTTTTGTAGAGAAAGATGATGTAGTAAGATTATTATTTTGTTTCATTTCATATCAATTTGTATTTTTAACACGGTTGTTATTTAAAGTACTAGGTTTTGTTAATTGGCTATTTGTTGAAGGTTTTAGATAATTTATAAATGACACTTGAATTGTCACATGCAAATTTTCTAGTGAGTTTATCAAACTTAGTTCACAATTCTCGGCTTTATGCGAAAGAGAATTAATAATTTTTATTTCAGCAAAATCCTTAGCTGTATCTATTGAGTTTGCTATTCCTATTTGTTTAATATCATTAATAAAGCAAATTGCTATTTATGTTGAATCTTCTAATGAAGTTTTTATTCGCAATACTAATGAAATTTGGTTGGTCATTTTGATAGGTTTTTCCGATTCATTAATTAAGGATTGATATAAATTCCGTGCTATCATTTGTATTACATTGTCTTTATCTTTGCCACTACTCATAATTATGTAATTTTTATAATGCAAATTGATGTGAAATAAATACTCATTATTAATGGTTTGTTCAATAAGTATTTTATAATTGAGAGGTGGATATCCTCTTTATTGAATAAATTTGTTCAATAAAGTAGTAAAAGGAACATGCGAAATTCTTAACATGTTAGATTTGAATAGAGTAACGTGTGTTCTACTAAGTTCTACTTTTAGTTCAGAGTGAGGATAAAGAGTAGTGTTTGTACTATTTTGATCTTTACCTGAATTGTTATTTGCGTTATACGTTGAACTTTTGGATGCCTCTCTCGACTTTAGTGGAGCTGAAGCTGTAAGCAGTAGTTGATCGCTCTCAGCAGGAGCTCCAGAGGAATTCAACATCATTAGTTTTTTTTCTGCTGGAAACATAATAGGATCTTGTAGCTGATAATGGTCAGATTGAGAATAAATGCCACTAGTCGCTAAGGACGAAAGATTTGTATTTTTCCAGGTTGATTTTGTGAGAGGCTTAACTATAGTATGTGCTATGGATTCAACAGGATTTGGAAGTAATTTGCACCAGGTTTCACCAAAAAGGTACATTGGTGGAAGGAAAGAATTGCAATTTATTTGGATACCGGATTTTATTGATATATTAGTTCGTGGAGAAAGGGAAAAGATTAGATTCCTCTAAATACTATTTAGTAGATAATTATTTATTATTATTATTTATTATTATTATTAGTATTTGTAGATAATATTTTTTAGTTTTGCGATATTTTACTTCAACCTGTATACATTTTACGATATGTACTTCTTCTCTTGCGACTAGTGACATATTTCCTGGGCCTTTCATTAAATGGTATGCAAATGCGTCTGGTGATTGGGTTGCTGAGGTTAACGTATTTCTCAAAATTTGTTGTTCAAGTATACATCGTTGAGTAAGCAACATCGTGATAAAGTCTATTTGCAGGGAAAGACGCCAGGGGTAGGTAAAGTTCCATAACCCAACACGGGGATCGACACATTCGTAAGTCGCCAAAATCTCCCGGATAAGAAGTAAGTTGTAGGAGTAAGGCCCAAACTTGTGTTAGTGAGCCTGCTATATTCATGATTTTCCCCTTTTCCTTCTACTCCCCTCTTTACCAGTCTTTTCCTAAGATCGGATATATATTTATAAAATATATATGGGTCATTTCATGGGAGATTTACAGTCAACATTTTTTTTTCAACGAAATATTTTTTTTTGCCTCCTTCGAAAATAATCGACACGTTTTTTTTCAATGTGATACATGAAAATTTCGAGACATAATTTTTTTACGTTTGGCACTCGGGAAAATTTTTTTTTTCTAACAGCTCACCGTAAAAGCAGTTTTGGATATAAAATGTAACCCTTGCACTTGAAATGCGCGACAGAGTACAAGCTTTCAAAAAAGTTATAGCACACATTTAGTTGTTTTTTTCGTAATAACAATATAGTACATTTTTTTTTTGAACATTTTTATAAAGAATTGATTTTTTTTTTAATTTGGAACTAATTTTTTTCCGATTTTTTGTTTCAAAATTTTTCTTAAAGTTTTTTCAATATGCAGGCAAAATTTTGGAATGGAAAAATGAAAACTGTAGGTTTAATTAATTTATAAAATCTGTCCCGCCCATTGCAGCGGTTCACTGACATACGTGCTTCCAGTCCGAGCATGCCTAAACAAGCTTAAGCGTAGTTGCAGCGTGCGAGCTCGCTCGTTGCAACGCACGGGACAGATTTTATAAATCAATTACACATACAGTTTTCATTTTTCTATTCAAAAATTTTGCCTGCATATTGAAAAAACTTCAACAAAAATTTAGGAACAAATAATCGGAAAAAAATTAGTTCCAAATTAAAAGAAATTGAATTGTTTATAAAAATGTACTGTATTGTTATTACAAAAAGAACAACCAAATGTGTGCTATAACTTTTTTGAAAGCTTGTACTCTGTCGCGCATTTCAAGTGTAAGGGTTACATTTTATATTCAAAACTGCTTTTACAGTGAGCTGTTAGAATAAAAAAATTTTCCCGAGTGCCAAACTTAAAAAAATTATATCTCGAAATTTTCAAGTATCACATTGAAAAAAAAATGGGTTGATTATTTCCAAATTAAGAAGGCAAAGAAAAATATTTCGTCGAAAAAAAAATTATGACTGTAAATCTCCCATGAAATGACCCATATATAAAATAATACATAAAAAAATATATGGTGTATTCCATGGCAAATCGGACGGGTTCAGGACTCCATGTTTCCGATTTCCTTGAAATTTTAAGGATTGATAAACTAACATAAATAATGAAGAAACCCAAAATTTGAGATTATTTCATGCATTATTTAAAAAGTTATGGGATAAACGAAACAATTATACATAAATTATCAAAAAAATAATTTTTTTATTATCATGAAAATAAATTAGTTGGTGAAAAATCCACGAGAGTTTATTTTCAAAGAGCAGTTGACATGATTCGACAAAAAAGGGAAGATTATTGTAATCCATACAAAAACAAAAACCGTAAGTGAATATTACGTGATTTTTCACTCTCGATACAAATAGAAATATAGTGAAATCATCACGTGCTGATCTATAAATAATTTATCAAGCCTCAGCTTAAAAATCACTTTCTTCTTAATAGATTATACTCTCAGATTCAAATAAAAGCAGTTTAAGGGCATTCCCAGAGCATTTTCTCAATAAATTCAAAGATGTCAAAAAAAATGCTCTCCTTCGCACCACATACAGGATAAGGGTTATAAAAGATGAAGTTTTAGAAGAAGGATAGAAAATAATAAGATTTGTTCCTCCTAGCATTAATGTTTTCTTTCTTAATTGTTAAAATTACCAGAAATCGGTGAATGACTCGCAAAATCTTCCTTCTCACGGCCTCCAGGTACCATCCGGTTCCAAAAATCTCTCGAAGACAATAATATTGACGGAAAATCAGAGTCCTTACGAGTTATCACATTCTCATCAACGTACAATTCAAAAAATCACTCTTCATACTTTCTGACGTAAAAAATTTGTTCGTGGATTTTTTACGAACAAATTTATTTTTATGATAATAAAAAAACTTATTTTTTGATAATTTATCTATAATCATAAAACTCATTACATTATTCATATGTTATAAGTATAAAGCGATAATTAAACAATTAATAATCACTTTCCATCACTTTTTGATAGTAACGTTCTAAAAAAAAACAGATAGTAATAGAACATCAGTGGAAATGCGCCCGACACCGTCGATCGAAGATCGTGATTCCACGCGCAACACTTTACAAAAAAATTCATATTTCGCACAATTT
Organism: Diplolepis rosae; assembly: GCA_030998225.1. Lineage (NCBI taxonomy): Eukaryota > Metazoa > Arthropoda > Insecta > Hymenoptera > Diplolepididae > Diplolepis > Diplolepis rosae. The sequence goes on along the minus strand of JAPYXD010000694.1, from coordinate 2,339,112 downwards.
TCGAGTTTGAAAAAAACATTTTTTTTATCATTAAATTTAGAGTAAACATTTTCCCAAAAAATACTGCTGCAATTTCTGTAAAGCAGCATCGTAATTGTACTCCGCGCCTCTTCCTCAAGATCATAATGCAGTGCCCCCACTAAATACCGATGTCACCACAATCTTTAAAATAACAAATAAAAACTTTCCTGTCAATCCGTTGCACCGCCCTCGGCCAGATTCTCATTCTTTTGCTTTGTGCCGATAACGTCACACATGTGTGTATAAGTATGGGAAATAAGAAATTAATAAGGAGGTTAGAAGCTTTAGAAAAAGAGTTGTTTAGATCAATATATGATCATGGTAAGTAGTTATAAGTAAAGTATGTTCTTTTGGTCCAACCAATTGACATATAGAGTGTCACAGTGGTGTTCAACATCCTGTGCTTCACAACCTGCAAATGTACACGTCTCATTACCGTCCAGCGGTTGAGATGATTGGCGTCATATTTTGGTCCAACCAATTTGTCACTGCTTAATGGCTGAAATAATGCTTGCAGCACATTTTAGTTCAACTAACTTGGGACTGCGCTAGCCTTGAACATGGTTTTAATTAAGATCCTTTTTATTGTATGGCAGGTGGTCACCGAGGCCGCTCTCTGAGCAACGTGTCTCGGGATAACGAGAGTCGTTCTCCAAGACGTTCTAGAAGTCGTTCTCCAAGTCGTTCTAGAAGTCACTCTCGGAGGCGTTTTAGAAGTCGCTCTCGAAGGCGTTCTCCAAGTCGTATTCGAAAAAACCATTCTCGAACTTACTCTCGAAGTGGTTCTGGCCACCAGTTGGTTTATCGGATCTGGAACAAGAAGTTTTGCAGATTTTTGGAGAAAGACTGGTGACTGATCGAGTTTCGATCAGTGAGTTTCCTGCAGTTTCGGGTCACTTATCTGATATCTGGAGTAATATTATAATTAAAGGTCTTCCATTGGAGGAGAGTAAGAGATTACTAAAGGATTATTCTTACTACCCTAGTCGAAAGTACGTGGTTTCGGCACCAATTTCACGGCAGAAAGTCTAACTTTCATGCATTGGTCAAACTATATGCGCGCCCTCTATAATGTTTATTTGTGGCAATGAGTGAATATTATTTAGAATGTAATAGTAGTGACAGAAGTGTAACAAAAATAAAAATAAAAAAATGAATGACATATCATCTGATGAATCAACAGATGAAGAAGACATTAATAAAAACTTTGAAACTGAAGCTCAATTAATAGTAGAAACTGACACCTTACCCAAAAAGTCCGTTGACAGATACATGCTAGTCTATGATAATTACCAAAGATGGAAATAAGGAAGTAGAAATCTAAACCTTAATTCATAGATGTATTTGATGCCTGCCCCCCCGACCAGCAGCACTCGCTCCGCTCGTGCCACAAATGTCGGGGCAGGCATCAATATATTCCAATGGACACATGCAATTGTTTTCGTACTTTCGACCGGGTAGCAAGAAAAATAGTATACACTACATGGGCAGAAATTTGAGAGCCCTGAACTGCGTGCCATGATGCCCTCGGCTTCGCCTCGGGCATTATGGCGCGCAGTGCAGGAATCTCAACTTTCTGCCCTTGTTATGTAATATACTATTCCTCCCCACGAAAATTGTTTAATGATGGATCCTCCCAAATTGAATTTAGAGATTAAGGCTGCTGTAGACAGCACTATTCAGAAAAGAGATGAAAGGATAATTGAAAAGCAGGAAAAAATTTCTGCATCACTCGCTGGAATTAGTAAGACTATAGAACTAGTTTTGAAGTCTAATCCGCCGGAGAAGAAACAGTTGTTGGAACCGCTTAATAGTGTAATGAGACTATTGGCGGATCTCCAACACGATGAAACCTTGATCCGTAGAAGCTTAATTTTGAAGAATATAGCAGCACCTGTTTGAGATATGTTAAAGGATCGACCATTTGATAATTGCCTTTTTGCGAAACATTTATCAGAGCAATTGAAAGCTGCGAAGGCTGTACAACAGTCTTCGAAGGATTTGAAGCCAACTGTAACAACGGTGTCAGGAAATAAAGGCGGTCCAAAAAACTTTAAGGGCCCGACCCCGCGAGAACAGTTCAAACGGAATTTTTACTTCAGGGGCAACGGGCGGAAATACAATTACGGCCGTTACCCGTTCTTGAAGCCGTCTCCTCGATGCAAGCCGACGAATCAAAGATTAGAACAAGCGACGACAAGGAAAAACAACTAGAGGTAGGTTCTTTGGGGGGTCGCTTAGCTTTGTTTATGAAAAATTGGACTAAGTTTACTTCAGAGGTAACTATCCTTAGTTGGGTATCAGGTTACACGATTCCTTTTTCTGGCAGAGTGGCTCAGCGATTTCCTCTGACTGAATTATCTTGGCCTGCACAAGAAAGAGTAAAGATTGGTGGCCTAATTAAGGTTTTATTGGGCAAAGGAGCGATAGAGAAATGTGATCCCCATCCTCAGCAATTTTTATCTCGAATTTTTGCTATCCCTAAGTCCGACGGCTCGGATCGTTTAATTTTAAATTTGCGTGAATTAAATAGTTTCACTGAAACGGAACATTTCAAATTAGAAGATGGCAAAACAGTAAGACAACTGTTAAATCGTGGTTCGTTTCTTGCGTCAATTGATTTGAAGGATGCGTATCACTTAATTCCAGTTGCTTACTCGGATAGAAAATTCTTGAGATTTCAGTTTGAAGGTATACTGTATCAGTATACTTGTGTACACTTCGGACTTTGTACAGCTCCTTATGTGTTTACTAAATTAATGAAACCTGTGATGACCAGTCTTCGCGAGAGAGATTATGTTTCAGTGATCTACTTAGATGACATTTTGCTTTTTGGAAACTCGGTTTCCAATGGTCATTAATGTTCAGGTCACTTGTCAGTTACTTGAGAGCCTTGTTTTTGTTATAAATGGCAAGAAAAGTCAGTTGGTACCGTATGTTATATGTAAATACTTGGGTTTTGTCTATAATTCTCGGAATATGACTATTGAACTGCCGCAAGACAAAAAAGAAATATTAAAACTACAGATTAAGAAGATTTCTAAATTAAACAAGTGCAGTATTAGAGAGTTCGCTACCTTCATAGGTACGATAGTTGCATGTTGCACAGCATTAATATATGGGTGGGTTCATCTGAAGGAGTTTGAAAGAGAAAAGTTTTTGGCTCTGAAGTCGAGTGACGGTAATTATGATGCGTATCTGTCCCTTTCGGCTAGGTTAAATCCGGATTTTCAGTGGTGGCTGGATCATATTGACAATGCAATAAAACCCATTGCACAATTTCAGGTTGTTTTAGAGATTTTCTCTGATGCATCGAGGTCCGGTTGAGGTGTTGTTTCTGATGGCCACCGAACGCACGGTTTTTGGAGTGAACAAGAGAAATTGTATCACATAAATTATCTTGAATTGTTGTCAGCTATTTTCGGACTTAAATGCTTTACTAGCAACCTCACAAATTGTGATATTCTTTTAAGGATAGATAATACTACCGCCATAGCTTACATAAATAATATGGGTGGTATTCAGTTTCCGAAACTTAGTTTATTGGCCAAGATGATTTGGGGATGGTGTGAGCAGAGGGGACTTTGGATCTTGCTTCTTATGTTCGATCCCAGGATAACGTCGAAGCTGATTTTGAATCCAGGCGGTTGGAATCAGAAACAGAATACTCCTTATCGCAATCTGCATTCCAAGCGATTTGTCAAAGTTTTGGTGATCCACAAATTGATTTATTTGCGACTCGAGTTAACGCGAAATGCGAGCGTTTTGTTTCTTGGTTTAGAGACCCAGGGTCGATAGCAGTTGATGCTTTTACTCTCAATTGGGGCATGGTTTTTTTCTATGCTTTTCCTCCATTCGCAATCATTTTGCGTACGCTTCGAAAAATCATTGATGATTCGGCTAGAGGAATTCTTGTTGTGCCACTTTGGCCAGCCCAACCCTGGTTTCCCCTTTTCTCTTCTCTGCTAATTTCCGACCTAATTTATTTCAAACCAAACCCTAATCTTTTACGTTCTCTGAATAGGCAGACTCATCCACTTTGGGAAAAGATTACCCTGGTTGCCGGTGTGCTTTCCGGGAAGCGCTTACAAGGAGAAGTGTTCCGGAAGAAGCATTCACAATCATGATGTCTTCCCTGTCAGATTCATCGATCAAACAGTATGATTCCTGTTTGAAAAAGTGGTGGTCCTTTTGTCTACGAAATAACATCGATATGTATGAGCCAAATGTTCCGCGGGTAATAGAATTTATTGCTAAAGAATTTGAGGGAAGTGCATCGGTAGGTACTCTTAATAGTTGTTGTTCTGCTATTGCTCTTTTGCATGGTCCACAGTTGGCCGAAGATGCCCGAGTTCAGAGGCTTTTCAAGGGTCTAGCGAATCTTCGACCTGCTAAGCCTAAATATGACACAACATGGGATCCTTAGCTTGTTTTGGATCACATAAGCAGTTGGGGATCCACGGTTAATCTTACTTTAGAAAGGCTTACTTTTAAATTAGTCTCTCTTTGTGCCTTAATTACGGCTCACCGCATGCAGACTCTTGCTTTGATCGATATCCGAAATATTGAGAAACACAGTGATTCTATTCGCATTAAGATACCTGGTAGAATTAAGACTTCGAGAGTCAATAAGACTCAACCTACATTGTTGACATGACATGAGATTGTTTGTGTAGCTTCGACCTTAGAGGTTTATTTAGAAAGAACTAAGGATTTACGGGGCAGTGAGACTAAGCTGTTTATCGCTCTCAGGAATCCGCATTTAGCTGTCTCTAGTCAATCTCTGAGACGTTGGATAAAAAAAGTTCTCAAAGACAGCGGCGTCGATACCAACACTTTTGACGCTTACAGTACGCGCCATGCTGCGACATCAGCAGCAAAGCGAAACGGTATTGCTATTGATATGATTAAGAGAACTGCCGTTTGGACGGAAAGTTCTGCTACATTCGCTCGGTTTTATGACAGACCTGTTGTTCCAACACAAGCAGCATTTGCATATGCTATTTTAAGTGAATCTTGATTTCTGTAAGTTATTTCTCGAATATAGTTTGTTTGATAGATGGTTGCCGTAATAACTTTAAACAACTACATTATGATCTTGAGGAAGAGGCGCGGAATACAATTTACTGATTAAACGAACTTACCTGTAAGTGAAGTTCTATCAGAATTGTATGAAGCGCCTCATCCGAATAGATCATTCCCACCCTTTCCCTTATGATTTCATGATAATTATTATTCATGAAATTTTATTTCCGACATATTACGGCTGTGCTTTAAAGAATGAGAATCTGGCCGAGGGCGGTGCAACGGATTGACAGGAAAGTTTTTATTTGTAAGTTTCTTTAAAAAAGCAATTATTATTATATCCTTATAGAGAATAATATTAACTTTGTATCCGTATTGTATAAACGAAAATTATTATCAAGATAATGAAAGAATATTAGAAGCAATTTGTCAATAAATATGTAATAATTTTTTTTTTTAATTTTTATTTTAAATACATGGTTCTTTTACATATATTTAATATTTATATATATTTTGTTATATATCATAATACAAAATTTATAATATAAAATATTTTATATATATTCTTTTATGTATTATTTTATATATATTTTTAATAAATATATATCCCATCTTAGGAAAAGACTAGTAAAGAGCGAAGTAGAAGGAAAAGAGGAAAAAAGCTATGTTGTAAAATTCTGTCGACAACCTAGGGTTAAATTGACGAGGTCTACCTGACCAATCATGGATACAGCAGACTCACTATCGCAAGTTTGGGCCTTACTCCTACAACTTACTTCTTATCCATGAGATTCTGGCGACTTTCGAAAGTGTCGATCTCCGTGTTGGGTTATGGAACTTTACCTACCCCTGGCGTCTTTCCCCGCAAGGTTTGGAACATTCAATCTCCCTCGATGTCAACGGTCATATATTTAGATGTTAAAGAGTAAAAGGGTTCAAAATTGTCTCTCATATTGTCGTATGTTTCATTTGCTGGACCTTCATACATAATTTCATATTTATTGAAATTACATACCTCGTTATGTAATGTATTGCAAAATATTTGTCCATATTCAACGTCTTTACAGAATGTGTCAGAAAGTGTACATATTATTCCATATCCTAATTAAATTTTATTTGAATTCAAAGAAAATTGTGTGCCATTACAGTCACCGTTAGGAGTTATATAACCTGCTAAAGTAACGCTGTGAAATGAAATTTCATTCACATTTAATTTTAATATTTGAAGGGAAGGGACTACTAAGAATGTTCCTATTGGTTGCATTTGTTTACATTGATCTCGTATAAAATTTTGAATATATTCACTGTGGCCATTTGAAACTATGGAAATGTGTGAGTGCATACCACAATGAGAAATGGAACGTCGAATTTCTAGTTTACATAATGTTTCTTTTGTGTTTGAAAATTCAGTTAATTATAAAAGTTGTTCATAAGTTCTTTCAACGTGTACTTAAGATCGAGGTAGATTACATTCTCCTACCTCTAGCAAGGATAATGTTGTGATATTTGATTGATTTGAACCTCAATCAAATCCTATGATGGCGTAGATTGTTATTATGTAGACAATGTTGTCAATGAGCAGTTTCCAAGAGGAAGCCTCGTAATATAATCTCTGGAAAAAGGAGGTTCCAATTTTTTCTGTGAAAAAAGGAACGCTTTCACTCCGCTGGGTATCGAGCCCAGGACCTTTCGATTGCCGGTCGAATGCTCTATCATCTGAGCTACGGAGGTTCCACAAAACTTTTCTCACAGAATCTATTTACGCCAATTTGGCCACGGATATATCATGAACTATATACAAATTTTTCTAAATCATGTCAGTCGATTATGTCGATAATTAGAAGAGTGTATCATTCACCATGATAACCGAACTCTACCATATCGACCCTATCAACATGTGATTTAGAATTAACGTATTTAAGACCAGATGGAATTTTCAATATATATTTAAACAATTTTTTCTGTGAAAAAAGGAACGCTTTCACTCCATTGGGTATCGAGCCCAGGACCTTTCTATTGCCGGTCGAAAGCTCTATCATCTGAGCTACCGAGGTTCCACAAAACTTTTCTGACATAATCTATTTACGCCAATTTGGCCACGGATATATCATGAACTATATACAAATTTTTCTAAATCATTTCAGTCGATTATGCCGATAATTAGATGAGTGTATCATTCACCATGATAACCGAACTCTACCATATCGACCCTATCAACCTGTGATTTAGAATTAACGTCATTTAAGACCAGATGGAATTTTCAATGTATATTTGCAAGTTGCTTGCAAATTTTTGATGGGAAAATTTGTTTAAATCTTAAGCTTTCTTTTCGGTCTTCTTGGGAAGAAGAACAGCTTGGATGTTTGGAAGGACACCACCTTGGGCAATGGTGACTCCTGAGAGCAATTTTTTCAATTCCTCGTCATTACGGATGGCAAGTTGAAGATGACGAGGAATGATCCTAGTCTTTTTGTTGTCACGAGCTGCATTACCAGCCAACTCGAGAACTTCAGCTACCAAGTATTCCATAACGGCAGCAAATGTAGCAAATATTTGCAAGTTCGGTTATCATGGTGAATGATACACTCTTCTAATTAACGACATAATCGACTGAAATGATTTAGAAAAATTTGTATATAGTTCATGATATATCCGTGGCCAAATTGGCGTAAATAGATTCTGTGAGAAAAGTTTTGTGGAACCTCCGTAGCTCAGATGATAGAGCATTCGACCGGCAATAGAAAGGTCCTGGGCTCGATACCCAATGGAGTGGAAGCGTTCCTTTTTTCACAGAAAAAATTGTTTAAATATATATTGAAAATTCCATCTGGTCTTAAATGACGTTAATTCTAAATCACAGGTTGATAGGGTCGATATGGTAGAGTTCGGTTATCATGGTGAATGATACACTCTTCTAATTATCGACATAATCGACTGAAATGATTTAGAAAAATTTGTATATAATTTAAAGGAGGTTCCAATCAACAGCTTATTTTGTTTCGCAATATACACTACCGTCGGAAATTGTGCGCACGGTGCTTGTCATCGCTATTAAAAATCACTGCTGACTTTGAACCACGATATTTCGGTGAAAAAAAGAGATAGGGCATTTTTAAAAATACAGTTGGAAAGCTTATGAAATTCTACGTCTATTGATGATCAACAGTGGGAAGTGACATTTATCGTATTGTCAAGAATATCATTGTAGAGAATGTTCTACCACGCCCTGAATCTATTGTGGTTGTCAATAATGTTGCTGATAGTAATCCTCTGTTTGGAAAAATTGAAGATTTATATATCAAAGAAAAGTGCGATGGTACTAAAGTAGAACATTTTGCTGTTAAAATTAAATTACTAAGTAGTTCATTCGATAAAAATTTCGAAGCTTATGAAATTAGTGAGGAAAACGAGCATAAATTTTACAACCTGAAAGATTTATATCTGATGAAAACTTACAAGTCAAATTTAGTTTTAGATAAACGTTTCATTGTATTCTCTTGAAAAACTTAAAAATCGAAATTTTTTTCAGAAATGTTATTCATATATTGTATTTCGTTTAATTAGATATTAGTTTGTTCTGAGAAAAAAATAAAAGAAATTATCAAAGCAATAATTTGTGCATTATTTAATTCATTTTTATTCACCTACAATAATAAACAAATTTTGATTATTATTAACAGGAACCACAGCAGTTACCACAGCAAAACAAACAGTTGAAATAAAAAATTTTTAAGAGCTGATACAAATACAATCATTCATTTGGTCCAACTGTATTTTACAGTTGGGTCAGTTTCAACCTACATTTGATTCAAATTAAGATTTAATAGTCTTCTTAAATATGTTACCACAGTTGTATTGTTCGTATTATTACAGTTCTGATCGATGTACTTTCATCTCAGTGTAAAAATAAAATTACTTAATTAAGGGGTCCGATACAATAACAGGAAAGGCGCCGGGCCTAGTAGGAACGGGAAGGGATACGCAGCGTATCTCCTCCCGTTCCTACTAGGACGTGCCCTTCTGCTGTTATTGCATCAGACCCCTCAATTAAAAGTTTTTTATTCTTGTTATATTTTTTGTTAGTTACTCATTCATTTTTTGAATTTTGAGTACCTAGTTTATTATTTATAAATTATATATATTATTATTATTATATACCTTTTATATATATATAATATATTTATAAATTTGGTGTTGCCGGTATTTCAGTTTGAAGAAGAATATAAGTGAAAATCGTCGACGTTTCGCCCAAACTTTTGGTCCTTATCACGACTATAAAGGAAATATTTTACATAAGTATTTGTAATATAAAAACGAAGATACAGATATCAGCATAAATAATTTGATAATGATATACATGTTGATTGATTGATAAATTTGAAGGAAAGAATAATAATAAATAAATTAAACATATAATATAATATAATATAATATAATTAAACAATTATTTCCTCACATCAGACAGAAACAGTTTTTTGCAGAAAACATTAAAGACACTCAAATTTTTTAGAAAAATAACACAGATGTAATCCGAACAAATGCATAACAAATGAATAAAACCATTATTATGAACAGAAATGAATACAACACAAAAATATACAATCTCCTAAACAATCCATGTGCATACACTAAATTAAAAAAAGATCCAACTAATGAAATAAATAATACACTTACTATCGCTTTGAATGATTTTAAAGATAGAAAAATTATTGATGAAAAACTTCATAAATTTCTTCATTGCAGCACCAATGTTGCACTCAAATTCTAGGGTTTACCTAAAATCGATAAAATAGACTGTCCATTAAGACCTATTACTTCATTTATTGGTTCACCATTATACAACTTATCCAAATTACTCTCAAATCTGTGCAAAAAACTGTTGGACACACGGAATATCACATTAAAGATAGTTTTGAATTTATAAAAAAAATTTCTAATACCTATATCCCCAATAACTTTACTATTATCTCACTTGATGCTGTTTCTATGTACACTAACATTTCATTGAATCTCATTAGAAAATCTGTTAAACAAAGATAGAATGAAATAAAAACCCATTCTTTTCTTAAACAAACACATTTTGATAATATTTTACAATTTTGTCTTGAATCTTCATATTGTACTTTTAACAATGAATTTTATAAGCAAATTTTTGGTCTACCTATGGTATCACCTTTATCAGCCACTGCTGCAAACGTTGTCATAGAAGAATTGGAAAAAATATTTTAAAATAAATTACCTTATGATATCATATTTTATTACAGATATGTAGATGACATTTTAATATGTCTACCAGAAAACAAAGTGGAAGATATATTATGTAGATTCAATTCCATAGATAAAAAACTTAAATTCACTATAGAAAAATTTGTAAATAATAATATTAACTTTTTAGATGTAAATATTCAAATTATTAACAATAAAATCAAAACTAATTGGTACAGAAAACCAATTTGGTGTGGTCGTTACATTAAATTTTTTTCAAATCACTGTTTATCACACAAAATTGGTATGATTTACTCTCTTACTGATAGAGGAATACTCTTATTTCTTAGAACTTTTAAATGAAAAAATGTTTGAACACTACAAAAAATTGATTTCCAATCAACGAAAAACAAATTGGGGATGTGAAATTTATGGCACAGATATTAAAGAAAATAGAAAAATCATAACTTTTCCATATATCCAAAGCCTGCAAGAACAATTGTGCAGAGTTTTCAAAAAATCCAAACTACAAATAATCTTTAATTTTGACAATACTTTAAAAAAAAATTTTTATCAACAGTTAAAGATAAAACTTAAAAAAAATTTAAATACAATATTATTTACAAAATTAATTGTATCCAATGTAATAAAAAATATATTGGACAAACATGTAGTTTTTAAAACGCACTTAAAACCGCATTCGCAGAACATGCTACTACCTATAAGCATTCTTTTGATTTTAAAAATACGAAAATTTTAGGTATTAAAAACAATTTAAAAAAAAGATTATCCCTAGAAATGATTTACATTAAAAAAAAAAATTCCTTAATTAATTACAAAACTGACATAGAAAATCTTAGTGCTATTTATAATAACATTATAACATCTGTAAAATAATGATTTCTCTATTTTCCTTTTATTTTCATACATGCAAAAATTTTGCTATGTAATTTTCAAATTTTACCGCGCTTTTGTACTACACATTTCATCCTTTACAGTACGAACGCTATTACAGCCAAAAACATAACGAACTATATTTAGATAGTAATTAAAAATTAACTAAGAAAATGTGAACTATTTCTAAAGAGAATTGCTTGTAAGTAATGATATTTATACATATTTCATTATAAATTTTATCACATACTTTTCATAGTACATTTATATTATAGGTCTCACTTTGTTCATTTTAACCTAAAAATGAACAGACAAGCAATTTATGTTTTCAAACTTAACGAATATTTGATGAAATATCTTTTATACCACAGACAATTTTATTGATTTTATATAAAATTTTACATTATAAAAAAAAATTTTTACTCCTAACATGGAATTTTAAACATTGTAAATAACAAAAGTATGATTACATCTACTGCTGTCAAGTTTGTCTGATGTAAGGAAACAATTTTTGAAAATTTATCCACGGTATGTTTTTCTCTCTTTTCTTTCTTTTAAATTTATCAATTAATCAACATGTATATCATTATCAAATTATTTATGCTGATATCTGTATTTCCATTTTTATATTACAAATACTTATGTAAAATATTTCCTTTATAGTCTTGATAAGGACCAAAACTTTGGTCGAAACGTCGACGATTTATGAATAAATATCTATAAAAGACCGGAAAGGCCACTTATATTCTTCTTTAAACTAGTTTATTATATTCAACATGTCGGCTATGAAAATGTGATATAATAGGCGCAAACTGAAAATAAAGTTTTTGTAAGTCTCGGGTCCTCTTGTTTTTATTATTCAATAATGCCTTTTATTGTATCTGGGTTGTTTGTGTTTCTGTTCCATGTGGAAATGTTACTGTCATCTTGGTGAAAAATTACAGTTTGAATTAAGTATGCTTAGAGAGCTATTACATCGATAAAATAGGGAACTATTTCCATGAGATCGTCAATGCGTTTTGCGATGGATTTAATTAATTATATCTAGAATAACATGTTAGGTCTCAAGTTTCATGATTTTTTGGTTTTATATAGTTTTTATAATTTACCAACAAAGTAAAGAAAAACTTCTATATTTTTGATCAATTGTATATAAATATATATCTTGTTATAATCAAGGGAAAGACATTTCATTTTTTATTTATTTACTTTTGTATGTACACACGTGAGCGTTGTAGTCTATTAATCTGAGCTACAGTAGGTTTGCCTTTATAGCTGATTTTAACATTTCCTTTCCCTAACACTTCATAAGGCCCTGTGTTATCACGCTGTTTAATTTTACCTCCTAAAGATACGTTATCTCCTATTTGCACTTTTAAAAAATTAATTTTTTTATCATTATATATTTTGGTTTTTCTTTTGCTGAAATAAGATTCTCTCTTGCTTGTGTTGTGTCTTGCAATCGCTCAAAATATTTTTGTCGGTTGGTACATAGACGGTTCTTTGTTCGTTTATTAATATGTACTCATCGCGAGGAATTGGTGCTACGAAGTTGATTCACCTTTTCTGAGAAATGGGTATTAGGTGCTGAATTTGAAATTTGTCATCTTCTAACACAGGTATTTTGGTGGAATACAGTAATTTACCATCGAATATAACGATTCCGATTTCGCTAATATCAATGATGTGCTGGTAGTTCACATTTTTCAATGGGATAGCATATTTTACATTTAGAGTATCTTCGAATTCTCTGAGTTCATCTATAAATATTCGCGGTGTTAATAACTGCGGGTGAATAATGCCATGCTTCCCATCATTGATAGCATCGATTATTAAGTTTACATCTTTGCTTTATTCTTGCAAGTTCATAGTACATGCCGTAAATTTATTTTATCTGAATAGATTCCGGGTATTATTATTAATTTGTTTTTCCAGTTTATTAAAATTAGCCATATTTCCTTTACTGTGTTCCATCATTACATTAACCCTGTATGAAGTTGAATTCAATAGAGGTTCAATTATTCTAGTTTGATTGGATATATTGTTCGCGAGGTTCTTATCATTATTTCGGATTACTAGTAGAAAAACTTCAGTGGGTTGGCATGCACAATGTAGTTTGGCTTCTTGCAAATGATTTCGTAATTGCTTCCTCCAATCCTTCTGATCACAGTGTAAGGATTCCTTTTCAAACAATGTGACTAAATTAGTTTTATGCTCCCCATCAAATAGACAAAGAAAATTTTCCAAACCAGTCCTCTCAGTGTCGTGTCCATCATTCTTTGAAATGTGTCAGGAACGTTTTCAAGACCGAAAGGAATACGGTTAAACTGAAAATCTCCCTCTAGTGTAGAAAAGACAGTCTATTTTTGGGAATCTTCGTCCATAGGGATTTGGTCAAAGCCGAAACTCAGATTAAAGGCTGAAAAGAATTTGGCTTTCCCTGAGTGATCTAGAATATCATCAATAACTGGGAGGGGATACGCGTCTTGATCAGTCTTCTCATTGATTTTTCTGAAGTTTACTACTAGTCTCTACTTAGTTTTCCCGGAGGCGTCTTGCTACTTCGGAATCACCCAAAGAAGTGAGTTAAATGGATACTTTAATTCAACTATTATGTTCATCGTTAGCATGCCATTTACTACCTTGCAGATTTCTTCCCCAATAACATTTAGGTTGTCGTAGTTGGCGTAAGTTGATTATCTTTTCATATTTCAACAAGATTTTGTGGGAGGCTAAGTTGGTGCACGGCAGTGGGTCGCCTGGTAGCGTAAAAATGTCATGATAAGACACCATAATTTTTTGATCAAAATTCTATGCGCTTCTTCGATATGATCAAACCTTAAACTTTCTTAAAGTAGCTTCAATCTCGCACTGAGTTCATTCTTCGCGATACAGTTAACGAATTTGGTTCGTTCTAGGAGTAAGGAGATAAATTTGAATTTGATTGCATTGTCGGACGGTCGTAACTCGTTTCTGGTTTCTTTGCTAATTTGTATAGATATAAGAATAAAAATCCAATAATATCGTCTTCTGGTAACGACAAATCATTGAAAACGATCATAAATGTATTCCTCCTTGCCCTGAAATTTTAGCACGGTTTTTTTTTTTTTTTTTTTTTTTTTTTTTTTTGGTGAGGGGGAAAAATGGCAAAATATTTTATAGACGTTGTACAGGACTCTCCTAGGACGGGTCTAGGCATACCTGTTAAAACAAAAAAACCCCCTCTCTCGAACCAATACACCACCCGCGGAACCGCCTTTCGGCTTTAAACTTCACGGGTGGTTGGTTCCATTAAAGTCGCGTACGACTCTTCCGTCATCCGTTCGCTCGGAACTTCCACCCGCGGCCACACGCCCATTAGGATAACCGACTAGCCGCGCCACCCAGGGGAGAAACAAACAGATTTCTCCCCCGAACGACGCGGAAAGTCAAGTCTGCCCGAGACGCAGGACCGCGGGTGCCGGCCCCGATGCGATTTCTACTGGCCCTCCCCGTTGTTTCGCTCTCGACGCCCATCAAGTTCTCTCGTCTTCATCACAAGTGTGACGAATGACTCGATGAGCGTCCAGAACCGTTCAGACTGGAGCATGAGGGGGACCATCGTGTCAGAAGTAAGTTCGGAACCCACCGCCTGAGCGAGGACCCCCCTAGCCACACCCCATTTTGCGCAGACGAAGAGTGCGTGCTCTGCGTTATCCACCGGGGAATCGCAGTAGCAACACGTCTCCTCGTCTCTCTTCTTGAAGCGCCTCAGGTACGCGTTAAAACAGCCATGGCCCGAGAGCGCTTGTGCCAAGTAAAAGCCGACTTCCCCGTGCTTTCACGAGATTGACATTCCGTGAGCATTTTTTCTTTTATTAACCCATTAACGTCCAAAATCACAGACTTTTTAACTGATTTTTGGACTTTGTTGCCAAAGCGAAAAAGGGAATATATCATGACCAAACCTCGTATAATCAAATATTTTTGGGTCTCTTCTTTTGACTTATGAAGTCAAAATTACATTACCGTGCACTGGAAAACCAATATGGTGGATTTTATTTAAAAAATTACCAAAAATTTGAAATTTTTTTTCTTAATTCTTTTTTTTAAATGGATAAAGCATATTGATCTATTTCAAACTATGGACAAAGGTGGACAAAATAGTTGTAGTTTATGAAAAAAAATTTTTGGTCCGGCTCCTTATATTTTATCTTTTCTAAAATGGCGGAAAACTATGGAAATTTGGAAAATACGCGTTTTTTCATGACATTTCTAAGATAATCTCGGCTTTGTCTCGACTATGCCTCACCTACACCTCGACTACGCCTTGGTTTCGATCTCCTGCGAGAATTGTCGCTCGTCATGCAATCACCCTCATTGTGTGCCTAGGCACATAATATACTATTGTATGTGATCGTGATATTTAAATTCAGAACTTTACGAATTTTTTCCGCTGAATCGGCGCTCTTAATCAAAAAATGGCTAGAGATATTTATGATCACAAATTTTACATGAAATACGAAAATATTTCTTTCATTAGCATATTATTAAATTTTCAATATTTGTACTGCCATATTGGATCCGCCATTTTGAATTTTCTAACACTGTCATCGGATTTTTATATACTGTGCCAATAAACATAGGAAAATTGAATTTAATAAAGGTTCAGGAATTTACATCAACGATAATCTTGAAAAAATACGGTATTTCCTAAGTACTCCAAGCGCCATATTGAATCCGCCATTAATCAGTTCGGTACGTATACTGATACGTACCGTCTGTCCATAATTCATCAATCAAACTTTGACTGCTTCATCAAAAAAATTCCGTGTATTATCCAATTATCTTAGAAATGTCATGAAAAATCGCGTATTTTTCCAAATTTCCATAGTTTTCCACCATTTTGGAAAAGATAAAACATAAGGAGCTGGACCGCCATATTGGTTTTCCAGCGCACGGTAATGTAATTTTGAATTTATAAAGAGAAAGATGAGACCCAAAAATATTAAGTATATAATGTTTGGTCATGATATATTCCCTTTTTGTCTTTGGCAAAAAGTGGCAAAAATGAGTTAAAAAGTCTGGGAATTTGGGCGTTAATGGGTTAAAGGGCATAGCCAGGTGAGCATACAAAATCTGCTCCAGCACGTATTAACTTGAAACTTCTGTCACAGGTTCGCATCCATGTTCATTTTCTTGGGAGTTATGGAGGGGGAAAGAAAAATTTAAAAAGTGTTTGTAAGAAAATAAAAAAATCGCGCGTGCAACACTGCACATCGTTATGGTACACTGCTCCCGATATCATGTTTTTTTCATTTTTCATGGTTAGAAACGTTATTGAAAATGAAGATAGCATTGTAGTGGATGTAATTGATATGATTAAATACATAATAAGTAATATTTCCTTCATAAACGTCTGCAGTAAGCCTATCCAAATAATAGTTTCCAGAGTTCACCACGAGGAGGTTGCAGTACTATTTTAAACGGCATGCTTTATTATAATTAGGGTGTTTTTAAAAATACATCATAGTCAGTAAACATGAGTTTTTTATAATATAATTTTATTTATAATCTTGCGCTCTTCGTTTGTTTAATTTGTTCTTGTTCGTGACTTTCGTTTATGTGCCATCTTAGGTGATTTATGGCAATACTTCTGACAAAGAATCTGATTGTAAAACTAGAACAGATCTTTTTCCCTCTGACGCAACTTCTGATGATCCAACATCTATGAGAAATTTAACTGTCATTCTTGAAGGACCGCGAATCCAATCGTATATCAAAAAGGAAATGTTCATACCACCTGGAAATCGGTGTTATACAAATCATATTCTAAAAAATCGAATATATGAGGGAGATCTTGGCCATTTTAGAGTGTATTCCAACACTACAAGTCTCAGCGCATCAGAGTTGTCTAATATAATGGAAACTCTTTCCATCAAATGTGATTCGACATTGCTTGACAAAATCGACAAATTTAACCTTTCAGAAAAATAAATTAAAATGTTTACTGTGTTATCTTGGGAAAATCTTCTTGAAATAAAAGACTTGTTGACTTCATTGCGTAATAGTTAATCTCGTTCAGTGATCCAAGTTCTTATTGTATTCCTTTTCAAATTAGGTACAGAAAATTTCAATAAACTATTAGCTTCTATATTGAACGTGGATAATCTCTGGACAGAGTAAAATTTCTCTTTGTAAGCCCTTCACTATTTGTACGACTGATGGATACGTAGTGGACATGCCTGGGCCGTATCCTGCAAACCAAAATGATGCGGATGTCTTGAAAACTATCATTGAGGATCCAAATTGTTTATGCAAGTTTTCGAGTACGAATGGTGTCTTTGTTCTTAACCGGGGTTTTCGTGACGTAGTTGAAGATTTGGGAGTAAACAATTTCAAAGTACTGATACCTGCTTTGAAAGGTAAAAGAAAGCAATTGTCAACAGAAGAATCCAACCAGTCACGATTTGTGACTAAAATTCGATGAGTGGCTGAAGCTGTTCATGGTATTCTCAAACAAAAGTATCGTTTTCTGGACCATAAAATAGATAAAAAGTTGGTACCAAATATTGGGAACTATTTTAGAGTGGCATCATTTCTGAATAACGCTTACGGTAAGAGGCTTCAGTCTGACAAAGAACTTTTATATGTATGAAATATTACAGAGGACGCATGCTAAAAAATATTTCGACAATACGCTAGCTACTGAGGCAGAGGAGAAAATATGGATACCTAGAAAAACTCCCTTCAAAACAGGCACAGCAGATGAGACTCTAGATTTTCCAGAAATGAGTTCTCAAGCTGTATCGTACTTAGCAGGAATATTAGATAAGGTTGGCAAACTGACCCTCAAGAACGTAAAAGAAGAACCCAATGTACTTGAGTTCAAAGTCAATCTCGACATATTTCTCGAGCATCATATAGAAGCTTTATAAGACACGCCTAACTGCTTCGGTGTTTCCGGGGTAACACACTATGCACGCGAGTAAGGTAATGGCAGACGAACAGTTGGTTGCTACTCACACATTGCTGCCATCGTGTATTACCTTTCTTATGCTATTATTTTAGTATTTGTCGAAAGTTCCTCAAGCAGCACAAGTATTCAGCGAAATGTTTTAGAAAAACCATTGCATTGCAGTGATTAATGAGGATAGTGATAAGGGTTAAGAAAATTCTGAATTGGTGAAAAGCGAGGGGACTCGCGATATTAAAGCACCGAGATTTGTGAGAGGCAAGGGGACTCACGATAATAATTCACCCGGATTTGTGAGAGGCGAGGGGACTCATTATAATAAAGAACCCTGGAGAAAAGAGTTTAAAATCGTACTGCAACCTCCTCGTGGTGAACTCTGGAAACTATTATTTGGATGGGCTGACTGCAGACGTTTATAAATATAATCTTCATTTTCAATAACGTTTCTAACCATGAAAAAATGCAAAGAGTTTTGTTGCAAAGTATGCTATCGGGAGCAGTGCACAATAACGGCGCGTAGTGTTGCATGCGCGATTTTCATTTTTTTTCACATTGTTGCAACCCTTCAAAAAATTCAACAAAAATATTTGTTATAAAGGATATTCTAAGGAATATTCATGTAAAACATGAATGTTACTTCACATGGATGCGAACCTATGACAGAAATTTCAAGTTAATACGAGCGGGGGCAGATTCTGTATGCTTGCCCGGCTGTGCCCGTTAAAGAGGCTCCGCTGTTAACTAATAATGATAATAATTAATGAAAATAATAATTATACAGAATGGTATGTGGAGGGGAACAAACGGATCCTCACTTTCCTATTTTATGGGAAAGCGGCTATTTTTAAAGTGTTTATATAAGCAACCATGGTGACATGGAAAGTGTGTCACAAAGAGCCATGCCTTAGTTAGTCTTTTAACTGCTCTCTATTAGAATAAACCGGTCAAGTAAAATACTTCTCCTTAAATAAAATTCGAAGTGAAATCATCAATTACACTGGTGATAAAATATGCTCTTTGTTATCATGGTATAAGATATATCATTTCCAGAATCGTAGAATCCATTAATTGTTTTGTTTTTCAATATCTTATACATTTCCTGAAATAATTTCAAAAAACAAAAAGAATGACTTTACAAAAAACCTTAAATTTAACTGAATATAACTGATTTTTTAGTCAAATACGTGTCATTCTCTTCTTTTTTTGATGCAGAAAAAGTTGCAATAAAGTTTATAGTTTAGCTGTAACTGTTCGAAAGATACATGGAAGATAAAATTACCTGTATTGTTAAAATTATCGACTCCAAAACACTAAAAATATTTCCTGAATTTACTGTTATCAGAGCGGCCAGTTGATTTCTCTTTGACGGGAGGTCGAGAATCTCGAGCCAGCAGCGATGCGGTTGTTGACTCCGACGAGGATGAAATCGACGTCCTGGGGGACAAGACACCGTCGCCAATTCGAGACACCATGTTACACTATTCAAAACGTGATTCACCACCCACAAGTTTTCATACCATCCATCCAAATCCGGTGACTCTTCCACATCAGCAACTTCAGAGTCAACCTTTTCAACGTCATCATCGCTGAGAAATGGGATTCTCCGCCAGCTCGAGGCTGACCTTCACCATAGGCACCTAAATTCGATGCCTAGTCAATTTCTTCGACGATAGCAGTTCCGCGTAAACAAAACGTGATTGTTCTTACAAGCTGTTTGCAGAGAGAGCATAAAGTCCTTAAAATATTGTTGTTATGAAGTAACAGCAATAAGAAAAAAAGCGTGATTGGTAATAGTTTGTTGTGTTATAATTTATATAAAAAGCTAGCATGAAAAGATATATTGATATTGAGGAATTCTAAGTATAGTTAAGAAATACCAATGGTAATGAAGTATAAAATATAGCTGAAGTACGATATAAATTTTCATGATTATTTATTTATTTTATCACCCATCATACTACATTTTTCAGAAAATTTACTCAGCATGAGTTAAATTTTGAACACATGCATGCAAAATTTAAGCAAAGCGCTAAGCAGAATAGCTTTGAAGAATTTCAAAATTTTCTCAAATATTCATTAAACAAACCAAAATACGCAAGAAAATTGTTGGCACAACTATTATTATCAAAAACTATTTACTAATTTTTCCAAATAATTTCAGTCGATTATGTCGATAATTAGAAGAGTGTATCACTCACCGTGATAATGGTTTGGAAAAATTAGTAAATAGTTCATGATATATCCGTAGCCAAATAGGCGTAAATAGATTCTGCGAGAAAAGTTGTGTGGAACCTTCTTAGCTCAGATGACAGAGCATTCGACCGGCAATCGAAAGGTCTTGGGATCAATACTCAGCGAAGTGGAAGCGTTCCTTTTTTGATAGAAAATCTTTTCAAAATATATTATTATCAAAGTTATAGCCAAAATTCTGTTGCGCTGCACGCTGCCGTAACAGGAAAATTCGCCTGCTAGTGCTGTAAATAATTGAGTCTTCTTTGAGTCTTTATCCACGTAACATTAAAATAGTTCATTTAAACATTAAAATGCCTAATCCGAATCGTTTTATTTCTTTGACGAAAACAGTCACTCTCGTGTTTGCAAAAATGTAAGGAAAGTGACCAATAAATAGAATGAGGATTTCGAATGATTTATTGCTACATTATTTTGTTTTCAACGGGATATAATCCTACCATTGAAAAAATGACAAAACAACATTGTATCCTTGCGTTACATACTACAAAGATGACGAAGGTTTAATTCAGCATGAAAACGGTTTCGATATTGATGCAGAATGGCATTTTTCTACTAGCTGATCATAAAGTGCATTTTATCACCCCCCACGGGGAAAGCAAATTCATTTTTGACCCCCAGTAGAAAAAAAAATCGTGCGCAACACTAGTGTGACTGTTGTAATCGCTTTTCTCGGGCATCAAACTTCATAGTCGCAAAATAATTTTTTTTTCCTAGTTGCACAATATACTATTCTTTGCTACAGTACATCACACGAGAAAGGCCCATGTGACGGGATAGGAGAAACTATGAAATGGAAAGCGTCTCGAATTAGCTCGCAAAGAATAATCGAATCACATATCATCAATGGGCTGCGGGGTTTTTCCGAAGTAGTTATTTCAAGTTATTTTGAATATTGCACATTATCAGAATATAATAACGCCGATGAGAGGCTAAGACAGAGATTTTCAACATCAACGATCATTCAAAACACGCGTTAATATTATCCTTTTTTACCGAAAAATTTGCAAGAATTAATTTGTAAAGACGTTCCACCGTACAAAGAATTTTCTTACTGTAAAATATATAAATAATTTTCCTTTGGATGGCTTTCATATGTCTGTTCATTAATAAAAAAAAATTCAAGAAACTTTATCGTTGTTGTTTACCATTAATGTTTGATGGCATATTTTTTGTTTTGTCTGTTGCATACTGTATATTTCCTGTACTTGATACTAGCCTTACTATAGAACAATTACGAAAAAAAGCGACAACGCATCATGCGCGACTAGCGCGGCGAATTTTCCGGGAATGGCAGCGTGCAAACCAACAGAATTTGGGCTATAACTTTGATGATAATAGTTTTGCTGAAAATTTTGTTACGTATTTTTAATCGTTGATGTTTAATGAATACTGGAAAATTTTTTCCATTTTTGAAAGTTGCAGAAAAATTTTTTTATCTTCAACTTTCCAATTAGGAGATTAGTTTTGACTTTGTTAAGCTGTAAAATTTTCATATTTTCGTTGAAAAAGGTTTTTGAAATCCTGAAACTATAAAAATAAAACTTATAAGAACTGGTCATTGGTTTTATTAAGCGGTTAAACAGAATTTTAAGGGAAAAAAATCCTTCGGTCAAGGACTGCCTTTTTATATGCAAAAGAAGCCTGTCAAGTTTGAGATTTATCAGATCAGCGGTTTTCGAGTAATGTTAGTCACCAACTATGTATATATATATATATTGGAACCATGGATTCATTTCAAGGGATTTTTTTTGTAAAATGACGGCTTTGTTTAACAAATGTGATCATCAGTTGATCATTCAAAGTATGTCATTGTCCATCACTAGCCACTACTTTGTTTCATTTTTCTGGCAGCGTACGGGTACCATTTCGGAAAAACGACTCGTCTTTTGAGGCTATCCATGAATCGACTCATTTCTTGGTATTTTCATGAAAAGTGAAGCGTCGCCGAGACAGAACAAGAGTCATTGATCGAAACAAGTGATGTTCAGAAGGAGCAATCTGGAGAATACGTCAGGTGGGGTAGGGCTTCCCATTTATACGTTTCCAAGCAGGTTTTCACTAGTTTTGCAATATTGGGCGTCTAGAAATAGTTGAACGATCAACTCCCAATGATTCTGCTAGTTCATCTTGCGTTTGACACGGGTCTTCATCGAGTGACGTCTCCAGTTCCTAATATTCGTTCTTTTTCAGGTGGCCTGGACGTTCTTTGTCCTCCGTGTCGAAATAATCATTTTTAATGCTTCTAAACCACAAATCCAACTAACAGTTCAATGTAGTTTATTTATATTGGCATTGGGACATAATTTTTCATCAAAAATCAATGTTGAAGGAAACATATCAAAGATTTTAAGAGGCAGAAAATATATTGTAGGGATGAAAAAGGCAAACCAAATTTAAAATTTAATTAAGTAAAGAATGTATTCATAATTTTAAACCGGCGTTGAAGCAAAATAATTCTCAATTGCTTTAATTTCGCGAGAAGTATTAGCGTATGTAATATAGTGAACGCTTCGCGGCTTGTTTTTGCGATTTAATATTCGCATCGAACTAACGTTGAGCAATCTCATATATGAGACGATAACTGTTAATAAAAGTCGTATTTATTTCATAAGTAAAACTCGCGTGTATAAATTTTATGTAACTATACGGCGCGAGAAATTCAAAAATGTCGGAAATAATATTCCGGGAGAAGTATTCGCGTATGTAATATATTGAACGCTTCGCGGCTTTTTTATGCGAATTGATGTTCGCATAGGACTAATCCTGATGAGTCTCATATGTAAGACGTTAAATATACATAAAAACCGTATTTATTTCCCAAAAGTAAACTCGCGTGTATAAATTTTATGTAGCGTTGAGTACGTGTTTAAATAATCCATCATTTGATAAACGACACGGGGCGCGAGATTCAAAATTCTCGGAGATTATATTCCGCGAGAAGTATTCGCCTATGTAATATATTGAACGCTTTGCGGCTTGTTTATGCGAATTGATGTTCGCATAGAACTAATCCTGATGAGTCTCATATGTAAGACGTTAAATATACATAAAAATCGTATTTATTTCCAAAAAGTAAACTCGCGTGTATAAATTTTATGCAGCGTTGAGTACGTGTTTAAATAATCCATCATTTGATAAACGAAACGGGGTGCTAGATTCAAAAATCTCGGAGATTGTATTCCGCGAGAAGTATTCGCCTATGTAATATATTGAACGCTTTGTGGCTTGTTTATCCGAATTGATGTTCACATAGCACTAATCCTGATGAGTTTCATATGTAAGACGTTAAATATACATAAAAATCGTATTTATTTGCGAAAAGTAAACTCGCGTGTATAAATTTTCTGAAGCGTTGAGTACGAGTTTAAAGAATCCATCATTTGATAAACGACACGGGGCGCGAGATTTAAAAATCTCGGATATTATATTCCGCGAGAATTATTCGCGTATGTAAGATATTGAAAGCTTCGCGGCTTTTTTATGGGAATTGATGTTCACATGGGACTAATCCTGATGAGTCTCATATATGAGACGTTAAATATACATAAAATCGTATTTTTTTCCAAAAGTAAACTCGCGTGTATGAATTTTCTGTAGCGTTTAGAACCCGTTGAAAGAATCCATCATTTGGTAAACGATACGGCGCGCGAAATTAAAAAATCATGGAGATTATATTCCGCGAGAAGTATTCGCGTATGTAATATATTGAACGCTTTGTGGCTTTTTTATACGAATTGATGTTCACATAGGACTAATCCTGATGAATCTCATATATGAGACGTTAAATATACATAAAATCGTATTTTTTTCCAAAAGTAAACTCGCATGTATGAATTTTTTGTAGCGTTGAGAACCTGTTGAAAGTGTCCATCATTTGGTAAACGATACGGCGCGCGAAATTCAAAAATCTCGGAAATAATATTTCGCGAGAAGTATTCGCCTATGTAATATATTGAACGCTTTGCGGCTTGTTTATGCGAATTGATGTTCGCATAGGACTAATCCTGATGAATCTCATATATGAGACGTCAAGTATACATAAAAATCGTATTTATTTCCCAAAAGTGAACTCGCGTGTATAAGTTTTTTGTAGCGTTGAGAACCTGTTGAAAGAGTCCATCATTTGGTAAACGATACGGCGCGCGAAATTCAAAAATCTCTGGAATAATATTTCGCGAGAAGTATTCGCCTATGTAATATATTGAACGCTTTGCGGCTTGTTTATGCGAATTGATGTTCGCATAGGACTAATCCTGATGAATCTCATATATGAGACGTCAAATATACATAAAAATCGGATTTATTTCCCAAAAGTGAACTCGCGTGTATAAATTTTTTGTAGCGTTGAGAACCTGTTGAAAGAGTCCATCATTTGGTAAACGATACGGAGCGCGAATTTCAAAAATCTCGGAAATAATATTTCGCGAGAAGTATTCGCCTATGTAATATATTGAACGTTTTGCGGCTTGTTTATGCGAATTGATGTTCACATAGGACTAATCCTGATGAATCTCATACATGAGACGTCAAATATACATAAAAATCGGATTTATTTCCCAAAAGTGAACTCGCGTGTATAAATTTTTTGTAGCGTTGAGAACCTGTTGAAAGAGTCCATCATTTGGTAAACGATACGGCGCGCGAAATTCAAAAATCTCTGGAATAATATTTCGCGAGAAGTATTCGCCTATGTAATATATTGAACGTTTTGCGGCTTGTTTATGCGAATTGATGTTCACATAGGACTAATCCTGATGAATCTCATATATGAGACGTTAAATATACATAAAATCGTATTTTTTTCCAAAAGTAAACTCACGTGTATAAATTTTATGTAGTGTTGAGTACGTGTTTAAATAATCCATCATTCGGTAAACGGCACGGTGCGCGAAATTCAAAAATCTTGGAGATTATATTCCGCGAGAAGTATTCGCGTATGTAATATATTGAACGCTTTGCGGCTTGTTTATGCGAATTGATGTTCACATAGGACTAATCCTGACGAATCTCATATATGAGACGTTAAATATAAATAAAATCGTATTTATTTCCAAAAGTAAGCTCGCGTGAATAAATTTTCTGTAGCGTTGAGAACCTGTTGAAAGAGTCCATCATTTGGTAAACGATACGGAGCGCGAATTTCAAAAATCTCGGAAATAATATTCCGCGAGAAGTATTCGCGTATGTAATATATTGAATGCTTTGTGGCTTTTTTATCCGAATTGATGTTCACATAAGACTAATCCTGATGAGTCTCATATATGAGACTTTAAATATACATACAAATCGTATTTATTTCCCAAAAGTAAACTCGCGAGTATAAATTTTATGTAGCGTTGAGTACCTGTTGAAAGAATTCATCACTTGGTAAACGACACGGCGAAAGAGATTCAAATATCTCGGATATTATGTTCCCCGAGAATTGTTCGCCTATGTAATATATCTCGGATATTATATTCCTCGAGAATTGTTCGCGTATGTAATATATTGAACACTTCGCGGCTTTTTTATGCGAATTGATGTTCACATAGGACTAATCCTGATGAGCCTCATATGTAATACGTTGAATATACATAAAAATCGTATTTATTTCCCATAGGTAAACTCGCGTGTATAAATTTTATGTAGCTTTGAGTGCGTGTTTAAATAATCCATCATTTGATAAATCCATCTTGGAGATTATATTCCGCGAGAAGTATTCGCGTATGTAATATATTGAACGCTTTGCGGCTTGTTTATGTGAATTGAAGTTCACATAGGAGTAGTCCTGATAAATCTCATATATGAGACGTAAACTGTTAATATAAGTCGTATCTATTTCAAAAGTAAAACTCGTGTGTATAAAATTTATTTCGCGCTTAGTACACAGAGAGAAATTTTAGGTTTCACTGACCAAAGTTTTTTTGTTAAAATCGTCTTTACAAAAATGTTAAAGTTCTCATGACAATCATGGTAGTGGCTGTCATACATTGGAAAAGTGTTTACTTCAACTGCAAGGAACGTTACTGAGACCACGATTCTGGTACTTGAAATACCATAGCGCTGCGGTTATAGGAACCAAAGTCCATCGTAAAGCCGCGCATAGAGTTTAGTTAAAATGACTAAGTCTACGGACAGTAAATACCCAGCCAAAATTATTTTTAAGGTTATAGGTATGCTTCTCTTAGTTATCAAAATACAAATTCAATTTGATGAGAAAAAATAAAGTTTCACCGAAAAGATCTAAGAAAAATAATCCGGTATAATGATATTTATGATAACTTTCGTCGATTAAGTTAAAAAATTGTCACTTTTTTCATCATCATAAACTTTTTTTGACTGACTATAGTTTTGACAAAATACGACGAGACAGCAAAATTGGAACGCATTGCATTGTCCCCGAACAAAATCGTTTATCATTTAGAAAGAATTGTCAAACTATATTTATAATAGAATTATTTACCTGATAATGCTTGGCACGGTGAAATATAGTCCAGGAATCGAGAACGAGAATTGGCAGGATTCAACTTAGGCTGCATATCTTTCAATGAAAGTTATACTTGATTTGTCTAGCGCAACAGCGAACGCTGCGGTTGTAGTAACCAAAGGAGCTTGGCAGTACACATAAAGAAAATGTACGTGTACTAACCGTTGGGGTACGTATAAAGCTGATTCTAATCATCAACTTTGGTCACAACAACCGAATACACAAAAAAGTCCAAATTACTGTCATGATAACTATAAAAGTAGTAGCTTCTCTCAACTTTTTTGGTCAAGGCAACTACTGTACAAAAAATTTATGTGCTATGTGCACAGGAACCAAAGCCGATTTCTCTCAGTGTACCTTTTGAAAGAATCCAGCATTTGATAAACGATGCCGGGCGCGAAATTCAAATATCACGGATATTACATTCCGCGAGAAGTATTCGCGTATGTAATATATTGAACGCTTTGTGGCTTTTTTATCCGAATTGATGTTCGCAGAGGACTAATCCTGATGAGTCTCATATGTCAGACGTTAAATATACATAAAAATCGTCTTTATTTCCAAAAGTAAATTCGCGTGTATAAATTTTATGTATCGTTGAGAACCCTTTGAAAGAATTCATCATTTTTTAAAACGATACGGCGCGCGAAATTCAAAAATCTCGGAGATTATATTCCGCGAGAAGTATTCGCGTATGTAATATATTGAACGCTTCGCGGCTGGTTCATGCAATTGAATATTCACAACGGACTATCGTTGACCAATCTTATAGATGAGACGTTAATTGATATTATATTAAAAGAAATTTTAAAAAGTATAAGTCGAGCGTTTAGTGACCTATATATAATATTTATAATTATTTATAATAATTATTATTATTTATTTATAATATTATTTATTAATATATATATCATCATTTATTTCTAATATAAACAGTGACCGATATAATATTTAATTGAAAATTGCCAAGAATAAATGAATTGATAGAAAAATTTCCTGAAGGTTGATATAATTAATAAAACCATTCATTCGAAACTATAATATATATTTTTTTAAATTAGGGATATAAGCCTAATGAGCCTAATGAGCCCTCTTTATTGTTCGCACGTGACTTCTTTCTCATTCTGGGTCGCCATGTGATTATATGTTGTGGAACAGCTAGACCGAGAGACCTTTTTTTTTATGATCGGGTTGTAAATCTTAGAAAGGTTCTCAATATCTGTTCTGAGATTTACGGCTTCTTTCGTACCTGCAATGTGACACATCTCCAACAGCAATCTCTTTTTGTAATTACATTCCATGGATAATATCTTGGTGCCATCAAAATCGAAAAAATGGTCCTTTTCTATGGTGTGTTTTGTTAACGCGTTTTGCTTAGTAGGGCATTCTCTAATATTATTTTTATGTTCATTTATTCGATTTTTTAGAAAACGTTTAGTTGGCCCTATGTAAACAGCTTTACAGTTATTGTCTTTACATGGGATGCTATACACGATATTAGAGAGCTGTTCTTTTTTTAAACGGTCTTTCGTAGATTTAAATATCATTTTAAACTTTTATGGTTTTTGAAGGCAGTATTAATATTGTAGCTGCCTAAGATTCTTGAAATTTTTTCAGATAGGCCTTCAACGTAAGGTATGCTAATAAAGGGTTTAATTTCTGTGTCTGCATCTATCTGGTTTCTACCTAGTCGTGATTTACGTTCTAACGTCTGAAGTCTAAATTCAATGATCTCTTTTACAAAGGTTGAGGGATAGCATTTTCTTGAAGAACGTTTTTTATTAGGTCAAGGTTTTCCGTGTCTGATAGAAGAATGGCTCTGTCCAGTAAGTTATTGACTACACTTTTTTTGTATCTCAATGGGTGGTGAGAAAAAAAGTTCAAGTATCTACCTGACCAAGTAGGTTTTCTATACCAATTAAGCGAGAGTTTTTGGTCCTGTTTTCTAGTAATGGAAATGTATAAGAAGTTAATAGTCCGTTCTTTCTCTTTTTCTAGGGTAAATTTGATGTTGAATTGGTTTGTATTGAAACATTGTAAAATATTTTCAATCTCTGTATGAGGAGCCACAATTAAAATATCGTCAACGTACCGAAGGTATAGCGGTAGTTGAAAACCAAGGCTTGATAACCTTTCTTTTTCTAAATCGTCCATGACTATATCAGCCAGGACAGGGGAAAAGGGAGAGCCCATGGGTAACCCTCGTTTTTGGAAGAAAGTTTTACCATTGAAATTGAAGTCCATGCTATCCAAACACAGACGTAGATCATCTCAAAGTCTTTCCATGGCATTTTTACTTTCGGCTGAATCTCATGCCATCTACTTTTTACTGCAGATACAGCTGCCTCTTTTGGAACGTTTGTAAAGAGGGATACAACGTCCAAGGAGGCGAAAACTGCATTGTTAGGAATTGTAACATTTCTTAGTTTTTTTACCAGTTCAAAACTGTTAATAACTTTGGAATGTGGAGGTGTAACGTTTTTCGTGATGACGTTACTAAAATAGGATGCTAGGTTATACGTAGGACGATAGGTCTAAGAGGGTGACCCACTTTGTGAATCTTAGGCAGACCATAAAATCTGGAAGGAACTGCGATAAAAGTTCTGAGTTCTTTTGCCAAGAGATTGTTTATTAGTTTTTTGTTTTCCCATTTTTTAACGTGTTTGTTGACCTTATGCTGTATCTTGGTGGTCGTATCATTCGTCCTAACTTTGTAAGTACTGACGTAACGTATCAGGGTTGTTTATAATGAAATTCTTTGTCTCTTTAATTTCTTTAAGGGGTTGCAAAAGTTTTGATTTAGGTTTACTACCATTCTTAGAGAAATTGTTAACACAATTTACTATTTTCAGGCGGGCCTCGTCTTGTGATTCAACCGGAATTTTATTAATGCTCGACTCAATATCCGCGATGATGTTAAAGGTAGGGGTATCGCGATTGTCCACAGTCAAGCCGAAATTGATGCCTAAACTAGCAACTTTCGCTACATTTTCAGGGATTTGAGTTCCAGATAGGTTTTTGAACCATTTCTGGTTAAGAACACTGTTGGAGATGGTCCTCGTACTGCGTTCGAGTGAGCCAAGCAACCTGTCAATTTTGTTTTTACACTTTAATTTGCAATCATAAAAAATCCTATTTATTTTAATTGTCTCTAACTGGAAAAAATTGTGCGAAACGTAGTCTGGAAAAAAGTTGTAAATTTGATTTTCTAACTGTGAAATATGATTCTTCAGCCTCACAATAGAAGCGCAGAGGTCTCGAATTTCCAAGTTCAAGATAGATTTTTGGAAGTTGTGACGTATGTTTCCTACAACGCAGGAGGAAAACTCTCTGATTAAACTGCTTAACATAATCGATTTCTATATGAGACCAATCTTTAAGCAGTCTGACCCAGCTAAACCCATATGTACATTGTATTTGATGATAAAAACCTTTACCTCTTTTGCCGCGGTATGTATTGCCATTATTAAAATAATTTCGAGACATGTTTGTATTAATGTCCTTAGTTTTTATCTTGACCCAAAAATAAATTCAATGTAGTTTATTTATATTGGCATTGGGTCATAATTTTTCATTAAAAATCAATGCTCAAGGAAACATATCAAAGATTTTAAGAGGCAG
The DNA here is from genome assembly GCA_030998225.1 of Diplolepis rosae. Taxonomy (NCBI): domain Eukaryota; kingdom Metazoa; phylum Arthropoda; class Insecta; order Hymenoptera; family Diplolepididae; genus Diplolepis; species Diplolepis rosae. The sequence goes on along the minus strand of JAPYXD010000694.1, from coordinate 2,308,672 downwards.
AAAATATATTGTAGGGATGAAAAAGGCAAACGTTTCGGCCACAAATGGGGGCCCTCTTCAGTGCCAAATTTAATGTACTTAGTGCCTAAGCTGTAAACGTGCAAAAAAAGTTATTAGCACTAACATTAGATTTTTTTGTTTTTGTTTGTTTGGTCTTTTTTTATGATATTTTATAAAACATGCAAAACTTATATGAGAAGGCAAGATGGCAAGCTCCAAGCCATCTAGAAACGAGACCGCTCCAAAGCACAGCCTTCAAAAAAGTGTGAGAACTCCTATCTGGCAGATCCGCGAAGGGTGAATCCGCAAAACTGCCCCTCCTCAAAGGTACACACAAGAACCACCTATGCACACTGATACTTCCTACAAAATAAGCACAGATCTTGCAGCAAAAACATCACCATCCACAAGGAGCTCACAACACCCACAAGAAGTAAGCACTTCACAGAATCACAAAAGACGAACCCGGAAGGAAACAGATTTTTCGTTAAAGGACAAAAATTAAAAATTGCTAGTTTTTATTTCAATTTTTAATCTTCTATTTTCCTTTAAGACACAGAGGCGGCAGATAGAAGTAGCCACACACTCTTTTTGGTGTCAAAAAGGAAACTAATTTGAGAAGAAAGCAGTACCGTTTGAAAACCAGCGTAAAAATTTAAATATATAGTCCCGAGTTTCCAGGACATAGACCGTGTATGGGGTTTGTTGACCCTCCACAACAAATTTTCACTGTATATATTTAAATTTTTACGCTGGTTTTCAAACGGTACTGCTTTCTTCTCAAATTAGTTTCCTTTTTGACACCAAAAAGAGTGTGTGGCTACTTCTATCTGCCGCCTCTGTGTCTTAAAGGAAAATAGAAGATTAAAAATTGAAATAAAAACTAGCAATTTTTAATTTTTGTCCTTTAACGAAAAATCTGTTTCCTTCCGGGTTCGTCTTTTGTGATTCTGTGAAGTGCTTACTTCTTGTGGGTGTTGTGAGCTCCTTGTGGATGGTGATGTTTTTGCTGCAAGATCTGTGCTTATTTTGTAGGAAGTATCAGTGTGCATAGGTGGTTCTTGTGTGTACCTTTGAGGAGGGGCAGTTTTGCGGATTCACCCTTCGCGGATCTGCCAGATAGGAGTTCTCACACTTTTTTGAAGGCTGTGCTTTGGAGCGGTCTCGTTCCTAGATGCCTTGGAGCTTGCCATCTTGCCTTCTCATATAAGTTTTGCATGTTTTATAAAATATCATAAAAAAAGACCAAACAAACAAAAACAAAAAAATCTAATGTTAGTGCTAATAACTTTTTTTGCACGTTTACAGCTTAGGCACTAAGTACATTAAATTTGGCACTGAAGAGGGCCCCCATTTGTGGCCGAAACGTTTGCCTTTTTCATCCCTACAATATATTTTCTGCCTCTTAAAATCTTTGATATGTTTCCTTGAGCATTGATTTTTAATGAAAAATTATGACCCAATGCCAATATAAATAAACTACATTGAATTTATTTTTGGGTCAAGATAAAAACTAAGGACATTAATACAAACATGTCTCAAAATTATTTTAATAATGGCAATACATACCGCGGCAAAAGAGGTAAAGGTTTTTATCATCAAATACAATGTACATATGGGTTTAGCTGGGTCAGACTGCTTAAAGATTGGTCTCATATAGAAATCGATTATGTTAAGCAGTTTAATCAGAGAGTTTTCCTCCTGCGTTGTAGGAAACATACGTCACAACTTCCAAAAATCTATCTTGAACTTGGAAATTCGAGACCTCTGCGCTTCTATTGTGAGGCTGAAGAATCATATTTCACAGTTAGAAAATCAAATTTACAACTTTTTTCCAGACCACGTTTCGCACAATTTTTTCCGGTTAGAGACAATTAAAATAAATAGGATTTTTTATGATTGCAAATTAAAGTGTAAAAACAAAATTGACAGGTTGCTTGGCTCACTCGAACGCAGTATGAGGACCATCTCCAACAGTGTTCTTAACCAGAAATGGTTCAAAAACCTATCTGGAACTCAAATCCCTGAAAATGTAGCGAAAGTTGCTAGTTTAGGCATCAATTTCGGCTTGACTGTGGACAATCGCGATACCCCTACCTTTAACATCATCGCGGATATTGAGTCGAGCATTAATAAAATTCCGGTTGAATCACAAGACGAGGCCCGCCTGAAAATAGTAAATTGTGTTAACAATTTCTCTAAGAATGGTAGTAAACCTAAATCAAAACTTTTGCAACCCCTTAAAGAAATTTAATCGATGGAGTATAATCAGCGTAAGTTTTCGAAAGCAGTCGATGACATAAACATCAACTTTTTCAAATTTCTGACTGCGGGCAACCCCTTAATTTCTTCTCTTGAAAAGTATTTCCTTTTAAGTATTTTATGATTCCAAATTAAAAATTTTCTATAGTCTGTAACTTCAATACTTTAATTCATGCTGGCTTAAGAGATTTTGAAGTAGGCTAAATAATAATTTTTGCAAGGATTTATTTGAAAAAAAACATTTGTTTTGGTAATAAGTTTATGTGCAAACAATATTGATTTTTAAAACCTTTCCTCTTGAATTAAGTTTGTATTTCCATGTAAGGATATTGAAACACTTTAATAAAAATAATTTTTACTTCCTTTCCTTTCTTTTATGTTAATGCAAAATTCCATGACAGAAAAAACAATTACGAAAGTAAGTGAAATTTCAAAAGAAGTTCTGTCTTTTGTCCAGAATCAAGTTTGACGTATTTGATACAGTTTAAAAATTCAAAAATTTCAAGAGTTCAATTTAAAATAAGTTACACGGAGAAAAATAGTTGCAGATATTTTACTCGACTCTATCGGTTAAACTTGGGACATAAGGACATTTCAGAATCTTTTAAATCCTTGTCGAGTAAAATGAATTTAGTAAATACTTAATTCACCCAACGTAAATGATAATGAGCGTTACATAAAGAATATTGAGGAGTTCAATAAAACGTGGTCGACGACAAGGGATCAAGATGCATCAGTGGGTCAACGAGAAATATATAAGTTTATCACTGACGCTCGAGGAACTTCAAATTATAGTTTTGTAAAATGAACATCAGGCGTCTTACTTTAACCGTCAGTAAGAAAAATTCTTATCTCAAGCCTGCCATTACTCATCCGATACATACATACATACACAACATACAGTCCCAGCCAATCGTATGTTTCATCACAAATACACTTAAACATAGAAACCTCACATATTTTAACCTAATACTACACTTGTATATAGAACAATAAGTTCTCGCCGAATCACGCCCACACTCGTTTACAACACTGAAACATAAAATTTGGAACTTTCTTATATAGTGACTGCAAGAATTATTCGGAGCTTTTGAGAGTACCAGTGTTGTGACTAGGGTTATTGGGCCTTACTCGAGTTAAAATAAATCAACTTTTTCCATAAATTATTATTAATTATTACCATTATAATTAATTTATGAATCCATTGCGTTTTGTTTCAAGTACTGCATATTATTTTATGTGCCACTGGCGCGCAAACTCGTTTTTTCGCTACAGTTAACAGTAGCGCAATGTAGTACATTGCGATGCAGAGGAGTGAAATGTAAAAATTGAACTGCGCATGCGCCCATAGCCATGAAACGAAGCACAATCTTCTTCTTCTTTTTCGTACAGCGTTAGCATCTTACTAGCAAAGCCTTGTAAATTTGAACGCGCATGCGTCTACTAAAATCCATTACTACTACACAAGATCGATAAAATCAAAATAGCCGCGACTAGTCGTGACATATCAAGTGTAATGACTAGCGCCGCAAACAACTAAAATACTAGATTAGATTCGAGTGTACGCATAAAAACTCGTATACGCACCGGAGTCACATGAAATAGAATACGTGCCAATGCACACAATTCGGGAAATTACGAGACTCGCGACAATGCTCGCAGGACTGATCGCGCCTCAGCTTCGTCTCGGCTTTGTCTCGGCTCCGATCTCCTGCAAGCATTGTCGTTCCGCACGCAATAATCCTCATTGTGCGCCTAGGCACGTAATATACTATTCCATAGCAACTCTTTTTAGTCCAGTATATTTAGGTTTTATTATTGCAAATCATTGGGTAAGAAAATTTTTTATTGCCATCTTTAGGGTACCATATAGGAAGCTTAAATCCAAGTTTTTGACCATCAACCCTTTGCAGGTTGTCCGCCATCTTGAATTAGGGGTGATTTCTTGTATCGCGATTAACAGTCGTTTTTTTTATTTCATCAAGAAAACAGTTGATACCATTTTTCAAGAGAAACATGAGTTCTACAAATTAGTTAATTATATGTTTTCTCGTCTTTTGTTTATTTGTTGCTTAAAAATCGATTATAAAAATTAAGAGGGTTGACAATTTTTTCAGATCGAATATATTTTTTTTATTTCGGTGCTATCGCAAAACTTTTCGGGTAAAAGTTGTGATTCACACTATCCTCTACAATTTTTATCGAAAACTTTTTTTTGTAAGAGCGATTGTTTACTTACCGTAGTGTCCGAAAGTTGCACGCTCCGTCACTCGGTAGTTGGTATTGCTGGATTGCGAGTGCTGTGCCGTACAAAATTATTCTAAGTTTTGTTGATGGAATGGAGCTCAACATTTCTTCTCTTTCCTTTTTATTTTTTTTCAATTAAAAATAATTTTGAGTATTTTTTGTATTGTATGATTGATATTGCAATAACCTTTTATTTGTTATTTTTATTTTGTTTTTTTTTATTGGCATTTCAATTACTTACTATTGCTCAATATAATTTAATATGATTATTTATATGATTTCTCTTGTTTGTTGAAAGAATAAATGAGAAATTCTCAAAAGTGAAGAATGAGAAAATTTTCACAGGAATTCGATAACAAAACTTATTTCCTAAAATTGTAAAATCCATGTTACGAACCTCACAATCATTAATTTATGAATATGCAAAAATATGATGAAATATCAAGATTCTCGATCAGTTTTAATTTATGTTGTTTATTTTTCAAAGTACCTTCTGACGTCAAATAATATGAAAAAAATCCAATTCTTTAATTTATGAATATGCAATCTGTAATGAAATTTTAAGGTTCTTGATCAGTTTGAGTTTCTTTTGTTCCAAAAATTTACAAAAATTTATCTTTTTTCCTCTTTCTTTTTCCTTGTAATTTCGCAATTTGCCGATTTGATTAGTGTTTGAATGCCTTTTTTTAACTGTGATATTATCGGAAAGACTTAAAGCCTTTTTACAAATAAAACAATCACTCATGGTTGGTCGGCTGCACGAGATGCATGTCAGCGAACGTTCCAAAATAGACTGATTACTGATTTTTCGAGAAAGTCAGACTTTTTTGTCTCATCGCGCTAGGTAAGATATGGAAAACGATCATTAGGCCTCAGCTACGTCACATACATTCCACAGTAGGCAGGTGAAAAAAGCGAGCCATTTTCCGCCAAGCGCCAGGTACAGCGCGGGCCACTGAGAGCTACGAGCTACCGACGATGCGCGCAACTTTCAGACGCTACGGTAAGTAAACAATTGCTCTTACAAAAAAAAGTTTTCCACAAAAATTGTAGAAGATCGTGTGAATTTTGCATAAAAGACATAATTCTCAATCATATTGCATAATTTGTGACGCTCTTTGAATTTCGCAATGTCAGAAGTTGTAATATGTCTAAGATTATAAGTTAAAAAAGATAAGTGTCAGTGGTTTTGTAACTGATGAAACTTATCAACAATTTCATTGCAAATTTTCAAAATAAATTTTTTAACAATCATCGTTCAGTTGCATGCAAAGTAAATGTATTTTTTTTTAATACGGGCACGAGAACAACGGGCGCGCGAGCGACTTTGTTAAGCACGCGCGTCGAAGCACGTTCCGCGCTCTCAGTAAAACATTTCTATCTCATCAAGTATTGCTCCAACCAACATCACTTTTTTCCAAAAACGTTTTCAAATGATCCTCACCAACTCCTCCGCTGGAAGTTTTTCCTAGCTTCAATAGGAAAAAACTTTCTCGCATGTCGAAAAAAAATTGATTGATTTCCAACCGCTGCTGATAAATTAATAATTAAGTATAATAATATCATATTTTTCAAAAATTCTATAATTTCGGTGCCGAGTGTAGTGTCTTGGGAATTCACAAACCAAATTTCAATAAAATCGGTTGAATATTAGTTGACTTTCAGCAATTTTAGTTCCAAACGGCATTGATTTTCGAAGGTATGAAAAAACCTATTGTTTATTTTACAGTGAAAAAACCTATTGTTTATTTTACAGTGAATAAACAAATCATCAGGGAAGAAAATTAATATAACAAAAAAGATGCGCTTTATTGAGCTGAACATCACAGTATTTTTTGTTTAACGTTTTTTTTTAAAAAAAAAAATTTTTGCCTCGGTTTGGAAAGTGGACAATACTTCTACCCGTTTTCGAGCGGAGAGGCTCTTGTTTGATTGGTGTGCTGAATTAATAACTCTTTGCTAAAATTCACTGTAATTGTATTTTGTATGTTTATAATTGGTTTGTATTATCAAGTATAATAACGTAGAACATCAGTATGCTGAAAATTTAACACGTTTTTCAAATTAAAATTTTTTTATGTCTGCCAAGGCGCGGATTATTTTTATTCGTTCTTGCGTGAATAGGTTCGTAGTGGAACGAGTCTTGCAGTTCAAGGTTTACCGAACTCCCAAGTGAAGCTTTAGAGTAAAATAAATGGAAGATTCTAGTATTTTTGTGATTGAATAAAAGATTGACTTTTTATAATTATACCTCGAGTATTAATATATATTTTTAGAAATCTTTAACGCACTCTTCCATACTTTACTCTACACTTTTGAATTTTACTGAACTGTGATTCATTCTTGAACATTTAACACATCAGAAATAATTACAGTAATACTAAATAATTTCTAACTTGTCCATATGTCCCAACTTTGATCGAAAGATGAGTAAAATTACTCGAACTATTTTTCTCCGTGTACATTTTTAATTCTGGATTTCTAAATTAGTTAAATTTTTAGATTTTATTACAGTCCTTCGTTATTATAGCCTGGTTAAAATTTGGAGTCTCTGGAGTTGATTTTTGCCTATTCGGAGTAAACATGAATAAATTCAAACTAAAAAACGATTTTTACTCCATGTAGAAACGCCTATTTTATTATAATGAATATGCCTAGTGTGGAGTTTATTCTGAATAACATTAGCTTCATATTTTTAACAGTGAAAGGAAGTAAATTTCAGACATGGAAACACAATCACCTAGAAAAAAAGATTAGTCATGAGGCGAATACTATAGATTTTAGACATTAGATTATAAGAAACCGACTACTTTTATAGTGGTTGCTGATTTTTAGGAAAAAAGAAAAAACCATCAAACACAGAATATGTTTCACGACTAGATAGAAGAACCGACCTTGGTAATTCCAGGCGGAGTCTAAAATGCGCCGTGCTTACAGTTAGGGCGAATCCTAATGCTCAGATAATGGGAAGTAATTGCAAGGGATCAGAGCTACTCTGTCAGTTCAGGTCCCTGCATAAGGGTGAGACGACAGGTTCTATATCCCAGTGTACCGATAGAAGTGGCGGGTCGAGAGGGGCACTCCGGTAATCGTGTTATCGGAGCGAAATCATGAGGCACGCACTCAAATACGCAATATGGTGGAGGCAATGCTCGCACGTATGCTGAATACGAACAGGAATTAGAGAGAAGAACGAAACACAGGTAGGTATAACAGAGATCAAGCTACAACAAAAATGGAAGAAAACTTGACCCGAATAGTATATTTACTCAGATATAAAATAAACATAAAGAACCTGCAATTGAAGAAATAAATTTTCTGTAAGATTATGTTGAATGCTAAAATATAATTACGTTCTGAAGCAAATATTTTCCATGCCTTTTTTTAAATAAATATGAAAAAGATTTTCTAAAGGTATAAAGCTCTTATGATGCCACAAAATATGTATTGTGCAGGGTGTGTAAGTACGGGCACGTGCACAGGATTATCTGGTAATCGGCTGTATTTATCTATAACTCTACAGGGTACACAGGCTACAGTGTACAATAGAAAAAGGTATCCTCAATGCGTCCTCTTTTAAGGGAGTTACTCAGGATGAAGAATTAACGAACAGAAAAATCCTAAACTTTGCAGAGCGTTAGAATATAATTAAAAAATTATCCATACGAAATTTCAAGGTCTGAGGTGGGTTTTTTAGTGAGATATTCATATTTCTATTTTGCGCCTCTCTAGTTGATTCAACATGGCCTCTTATGAGAAATCACGGAGTTTATCGTGTATTATCATTGATATCTTTTCAACTGACGAACAGATCATAACGGGATTTGAACAGTAGAAAAATAAGATGTTCAGGAATAGTTATTAACTTTAATAACATTCGAAGGTGGGTTCTAAAAGTAATAACAAATACGATGAAGATTGGAAATTGCTGTGATTTTGGTCTTTGGTTAGGTATGTGGCAACGTCGCATTCGTAGGTTATGTGCACGAAATTTGAAATGTATGCGTTATATCTATTCAGCAGCTCGTACCAACTGGCGATTAAAATTTGTTATGAAAATCATGTTTTTAATAAATGAAATATAACATATTAATTATTCGTATGATAAATAAACGAATTAAGTACATACAAACAAATTTATTTACATACATACCATAATACGTAGTACGTAAAATCTTTCTCAATGACACTAAATTTGTCTTATTTTCACAGTCTTTAATCGATATAACCATTTTTCAATACATATCTATTATCATCACAATAGTTCATTAATTATTAGTTAGAATATTTGATACATATACAATAAATATATACCAACTAAACTAAAGTAAATTAGTATTTTGTTTTCAGATAATCACAGATTTTATTTTTAACCTTCCTATTATTTGTCACACGAATTTTCCCATTTTTATCAGCACCAAACAAACGAGATAATTCATCAAAACCATGTTCTTTGTATGCAACGATAACCATAGCTATCGTGATGTCAGAGGCAATCATTTTTTTCCTCATTTGGACGGATGTGCAGCTTTTTAATTCATTGTATAATTTCATGTTTGAGAAACATTTCTTAGGTACTGACGTGACTATATGTGCGACAGTACACCTGTTCGCACACGAACAAACAAGATGCGACGTTGTCAGATCAAGTACTACTGTAGTCAACCTGCGTGTTTAACCCTGTTTTGACTAGGCGGGTGAGTGAGTAACTCCCTTAAAAATAACTGAAAATAACCGATTTATTGTTTAGCCATCAATGAAACAACCAGATATATTAAATTGAAGTCTTGAAAAGGGGGTCTGTAGGGTTTCACATGCCTTAAAGAGGTTTTATTTAAATACATAAAATTTACGGAGAATTCGGAGATCTTACAGAAGGTTTCACAAATATATATTTGAAAAAAAATTTTTTTGTAAATATTTCACAAATATAAGTGTAGGAATTATAGGAGGTTCTAAAGAGGGCTAAAGTAGGTCTAGTGAGAGTCAAAAGAGGACTTGGACTAAAGTAAAGCACAGGACTAAATGAGGCTCTAATGGAATCATACAGGACTAAAGTAGGGATAATATTTCGACTCGGAACAAAGTAAGAAATGTATACAATCAGAAAACCTTTCAGTTTGAAGCCATTCGCATTTGAGAAGGTAAGATTAGGGTGATTCTTGTCTTGTACCTCTTTTTTCGAGGTCAATTTGAAAAGTTTTTAGTTGGATTATCGAAATGCTGTGAGTTGACTTTATCAAAAAGTACTTGATTGTTGACGATTTTCCAAAACTTTTAATTTGCTCAATCAATTAATAAATTTCCGAAAATTATAATGATTAGACGTAAAGCATGTTCAAAGTTTTTCATTTTTTTTATTTTATAGAAAAAGAGTTAAACGAAGGTATATCAAATAATGATATTTGTGCGTCGTAGTATTTAAGATTCTTTTGAAAACTATTTTTCAATTGACATTGAGTAATTTTGTTCATCCTAGAATGTACGAGGGGCCGTTCACTCAAAATCGATTCTATGTGAGCATAATTATTCCGTTAAGTAGCTCACGATTCAAGTGATTCCACACTTGAAGCATGATCCGGTTCGATTCTGACAATTAGAAAAGAAAATAATCGAATCCAACCTCAGAAGAATCACAGGGATCATTCCGACAATTGCGCATTGAGCTGCATCATTACAATTGATTCCTGTTGATTCCACCTGAATACAGCTGATTCTTTGTTGATCCTTAATTGATTTAAATATTACAACCTACACCGGAGATCTCAGCTGAGAACCAATAAAGGTTTACAGCTCCACGTATGTGTAGCCCGCGCGCGAAACTGCGCATGAGACAAGTTTTAACGCGTTGATCTCAAGTGATCTCAAGCTAACTCGAGCTGACTCGCTCGATTCCCGGTGAGTCTTCTGAATCTTACTGATGAACGTGGCTTTTAAACTTCCAGAATCAATCTCTAAGATTTTACTGAATCAAGCTGATTCCCTATATGATTCTGAAAAATCTTTTGGCGAGTTACTGATTCTTAATCGATTTTAAGTATGGAAAATCATTGATTCTTCTAGTGAACGGCTCCTCGAGAATGTAAGATGAGAAAAGAATGATATAAAAATGATACAATTTGTGTTTTTTCAAGAAATCCCTGTAAACTTTTCTCAGAAATGTAGCATATCTATTCAAAGTGTTTTAATAGGGCAGATCAAAGTTGTTCAATACAGCTTCACACCAAAGAAATCAATTTAAGTAGACCTCTTGTTTTGGTCGAATATCCAAACCTTTCATTTCCTCTTAAAAATTAACACATCAAGTAATCTTTCTGTATTGTACAGGGTTTTCTAATTAGAGGTTTCATTTTGATTTAGAAGAAAAACGCGTGTTTTTTGTGAAAAATCATTTGATATTAATTCCATTCAATAGTGCAAGGTTTGCCATTAATAATGTAAAACAATATAATTCATATGGCCTCCACGCTTACGTTTGCAGGACCATGCTCTTTTCATGAAATTTTCCATTACATTTTCCTGCATTTGGGGCTCTATTTCATCAATAACGGCACGAATCTTTCCTTTGAGTTATTAACTTGACTGTGGAGCATCAGCATAAACCTTATCTTTCATGTAACCCCAAAGAAAAAAGTATAGAGGTGTTAAATCGTATATCTTCCAATTCTGGCCATAAAAATTCATCAATCATGGTTCGATAGCGCGATCCATTCACCGTAACAGCCGCTTCAGCTTGATTAAAAAAAAATAAAGCCCAATGATCCCTTCTACCCAAAAGCCGCACCAAATAGTTACACGTTACGGATAGAGAGGCTTTTCAATAACCATTTTTGGGTTTTCCGTGCCCCAAATGCGACAATTCTGCTTATTAACGTAGCTTCCAAGGTAAATGCATTTTTTAAGTGAATTTTAACAATTTCAATACGTTATTGAAGCGTGTATCGTTCCATTTTTATTAATGGCATTGTTTTTAGCTGTCATTTGTCGAAAAATGACAGCTGCCAAAATAGCGGGCTAGTCAAAGTAAAACTTCTAATTGCAAAACCCTGTATGTAAGTACTTTAGTTGATCTTAAAAAATATGAAATCAGCGCCACCCTTTTTGTATTTTCTAGATTTTAGTAAATATCACTTTTGATGACTCCGATCCGAGCCGAAACGTCTGATTAAATAGACTCCTTCATTTATGGACCCTAAAATCAATGAAAACTTACCAAGTATTACTAATTATAAACAAACACTTCAAAAATTTACGCTACGAAAAAACAGTTTTGATGAAGAAAAAATGGAAGATTCGCTAACTGACATGTGGAAAAATGTTTTGACAGTCTAGATTGAGCTTTGGTCCAGATCTGGCTGCATCGTGACCGCAAAAACTAAACGATCCGACTTCGTTCTGAATTGACTCAAATTGTTTTTCTATGGTATGTAAATTTATAAGTACCAGCTTTGACAGTCATGCTTGGATAACTTATGGGACTGTGGTTTCTCTTGTGAAAAATATTTCTAAGCTACACGATAATTTTTTGAGATTGAAAAATATATTACTACGCAGCAGAAGTTTTAAAACCTGATTTAATATTCTTGAGTGATCTGGTTCAAATAAATGTCTGCAGTACTGCACGAATTGCACGACCGGCGTAACAATTTCAACAGTAACAAAGCTAATACTTATTGCAATGGTCTGGCCGTTGCTTGCCATTGACAAAACTTGCAATTTGTCGACGAAAATGTGTAAAATATTAGCCATGTAATGTTAAAACATTGTTTCCAGGTATGATGTAGATTAACTTCTTTTTTCTTTCAAAACATATTTTTAAGTTATTTTTATTATACTCGGTAATGAACTCTCTTCATGTCAATTTTAAGTCCAATTCAGTAATTTGAATTTGTTAAAAAAAAACACATCAGAACCAGATTAGCCTGACTGGTCTCGCTCACGACACATACATTTTTTATTTTTTTAGACATTTTTTGTCATAAATTTATTACAGTGACAACGGCCAGTCTAGTTTGTCTGATTCAAGCCACATTAGAATTTATTCAGGCTAGTTTGCGCCATATCAGAGCCAAGCCATTTTTTCACATGGGAAAAATATATATGTTTGTGGTATATTCACAGTATAGATATTTGATATTTTCATAGAAGAAACATTATTTCATCACATAATCATGAAAATCAGGCTTGATAAGAGTCTAAAATATCCTGGAATTAGAAAATAACTGAGGCTTTACGTTTATGGTAAAGTTGCCGAAAAGAAATATTTAACAGATTCTTTGATGGTAATCCATATGTAGCAGAAACTCAGTGAATAAAAGATTCTACTATAGACATAACTATTTTTAAGAAAAAAATATTTTTATTTTTAGCACTGGTCGGGATCGAGACTAGACCGTCTAGACTCAGATCTGGCGCAGACTAGACGTTTTAGCCTGGGGCTAACCAGAACTGTAAAATTTTTGTAAAGTCTGTGGTTGGACAATACAGGAAGATGCAAGCCAGCAGCTATGTAGAAGCCAGTTGGACTTTATTCTGCATCCTGTTATTAAGTAATTAGCCAAGGCGAATAAAAGAATTTTTGAATTTTTATAATCAAAAGGGATGTAGAGCGGAGGGAAGGAGACGTCGAATTTGTGAAACATAAGGTAATAAGTGAAAAAAACTTTTTTTTGACAATGATGTAATTTTTTGTTGTTGATCATTTTAGACACCGTAGCATTTTTCTTAAATGCTGAAAGAACTTCGAAAATTTTGTGTGATATACTGAGCTAACTAGCGACAATTTTAGGGCAGACTGCCACAAGCTATAGGCTGCTCAGCCTCAAGCCAGGGCTGGTCAGATACTAGTCAGCGACTAGCCAGCCACAAGCTAGCGGCTAGTAATACACTAATTCGTGGCTGGTTAGCCACTAGTTCTTGGTAAGTTAATAAAGTTTGTGTTGAAAAACCATTTTAATTGAACATTTATCGGTTTCAATTAAAAATCCTAACCTCATAAAGTAATTTGATCTTTTCTTATATTCTTCTTTATTGGATACACTTGTTACTAACCTATGAATTTTTTGTAACTTGTAAAAAAGAATTTCGTTCACCACATACAAACTTTTTTGTCATAGAATGCTAACCAGCGCCAGATCTGAGCCAGATCAGAGCTTCCAGACTACTCGGTCTGGACATTGCCAGGTCTAGGCAAGGTCACACAATAGACAGCAATGAAATTTTTCAAGACCGGTAAGACAGTAAGAAAGAAAAAACAGTTAATTTAACATTTTTTGGACAAACACATATTTTTCATGTTGTACCTGAAAATTTCCCACTGCCGGAAGAAGGTATAATAGGCATAAAATTATTTTTTAAATATTGACCCTATGCGATAACATCAGAATTTTTGATACTTGACAACATAAAATTACCGCTCCACGAAGACGGAGAATTTATCCCTGGAAAGACAACAAAAGTATTCAGAATAGCAGCGACTGATCAAAATCAGGATGTACTCGTATTAGATCAAGAAAACATACCAGGCGGAATTTATAGAATTCAGAACAACGAGATTTCTGTACCCATTACCAATTACTGTATAGAACCTAAACCAATAAACACCAGAATTAAGTATGAACAAATACTAACTATTAATTCCTGAGACGTGAATTCACGCAAAAGGAGGGCGAACTATGGAATAGATTACAGGAAATTTTCAAACTATCGAAACTGGATCATTTAGAGGAACATCAGAAAGATATTATACAAAGATTGATTACAAAATACCAAGAAGTATTCTCTTTAGACACCGAACCACTCCCATGCACAAACCTAACACAATACGAAATTGTTCTGACATCAGGAAGAATCATTAATTTAAGGTCACATAATCTGCCGAACAAACACCGAGAATATTCACTCCAGGAAACGGAGAAACTTTTACGAAAATATTTAAATTGGTGGAGATATATATATCTCCACCAATTTATTGCGCCCCACTTTCGACCATGGCTCATTTTAAAGGGAAAAAGTCAAGATTTTTTTAAACATAATTTTGGAAAAAAAAATTAGCGGCCGCACTTGCAGAAAAACTCAAAAATATGTTTAAAATTAAAAAATGATGCTCAAATAATTTTTTTCATCTAAAACCATTGCCTTCAGCGTAAAGCTGATGAAAAACGTTTCTAAGACTTTCATAAAAAAATTAATTTGGATAACTTTTGTAGAAGTTATGGTTAATTGAGTATCAGCGTGCGCGGTAAAAGGTTGAAAATTCAAGCCCCTGTATACTGACAACCCGTCGAACTAGAGACCTTCTCTTACGGGAATTAAGAGGTTTACTAGGACAATAACTTCGCAGACTTTCAAGGAAATCGGAGACAAAAAGTTTTTAGGCGGCTACACTTGAAGAATTTTGCCCCCTATAAGAGAATCCCAATTACCATTTAACTCCCCACTGTGGATAGTTCCTAAAAAAGGTAATAAATTACGAACGGTCATCGACTACCGAAAAATCAATGAAGATACGGATCAAGATGCATATACGTTACACGTAATAGACGATATATTGGATCAGCTTGGTAGAGCAAAATTATTTTCAGCTTTTGACCTTTCAACAGGATTCCACCAAATTCCAATGAAGGAACGCGACAAGGAGTATACAGCCTTTTCTAAATCCCAGGAACATTTTAAATACAACAGAATGCCTTTTGGGTTAAAGAATGCTCCAGCTACATTCCAACGGATGATGGACAATGCATTTAGAGGATTAATAGGCACAAGATGCTTTGCCTATATAGATGACATAGTAATTTCTGGCGAAACTATTCAAAAACATAATGAAAATTTAGAAGCAGCTTTGGGAAGAATAAAAACTCTAGGACTACGTCTAGAACCCAGAAAATTCAAATACCTTAAAGCAGAATTGGAATATTTAGGACGCGTCATTACTAAGGATGGAGTAAAACCTAACCCAGAGAAATGGCCTATGAAGCGCTTGAGACAGTATCTCCTTGGTAAAAAATTCAAAATCCAATCGGGCCACAGAGCTTTGGTCTGGCTCCATAACGTTAAGGATCCTAGCTCAAGATTTCTATGATGGCGATTGAGAATCGAGGAATACGATTACGACATCGAATACGTGAAAGGAAAAGAAAACAAAGTTGCATACTACCTATCCCGACTTTTCCCTATAACACCTGATATTTCAAAACAAGCAATATGGGAAGCAGGAATATCCGATGAGGAAGATGGAACTGCGAAATTAAGAACTCAACCACAGAAAATCCAAATTTTCGGTACCCCAGTTATAACAGAAGATAGGGCACTAAAAGGAGAGGAAAAGATAAATTTACCACCAAGACGGATGAGAGAACATTCGGAGGAGACAGAGAACGAATCTGCAGAAGACATGAAACCCGAGAAACTTGACATGCATACGGAATTTATAAATTGGAGACTGCAACCCACCTTCGGCAAAGTTAAGACAAAACCTAACGCGATAGGAAAGTTATGGAAGGAAATAAAAAAGGGGGAAATGCTCATAAAATTAAGCTGGATCATAGAGGAAATTATTAACAAAAAACTAACTATTATAAGGCTTATTTTCGGAGATCCACTATTTACCTCACTGCAAAAGGAAGTACTTCAGGAAATGATTGAATTCCTCTCAAATTGATACCCACGCCTGGATTTCCGCTTATGTTTCACGCCTACCAGAGAATTGACAAAAGAAGAAAAACAAACTATAATCAAATCCACTCATATTGGAGAAAAGAACACGCCTAAGACTTATGGCTTGGAATGGACAATGAAATTAAAAAATACGTGTGACGTATTATGTGAACGGCCCCTATAAAGAATCAAGCCAAGAGCATATTACCTGATATACCTTTAATTTCCAACGAAAAATTGGCACTAGATATCTTTGGGCCACTCTCTGAAGCACAAAAAGAAAACCGCTAAATACTCAGTATGCAAGATTGACTAACAAGATGTACAGCTCTTGTACCCTTGCAGAATGAATCAACGAATTCAATAATAGAAGCCTTAAACGATCACTATGTATATATTTCTGGAGCACCTAAGACTATACTTTCTGACCAAGGATCAAACTTCTTATCGGAATTAATTACGCAATTTGAAAACGCATTGAATATTCAGCATATTAAAACAATTGCATTCCACCCGCAGTCAAACGAGATCATCGAAAGAATGCACCCTACTCTAGTAAACCTGATAAAGACTAGTATTGTCGGAAATAACAAACAATGGGACGAAAACTTGAAATACATCAATTCCGTCATCAACACTACTACTAATCAAACGACTGGACCTGATAAGGAAATTGAAGAAGAAACACGAAGAGATCATATCCAAAACCCGAGAGAGAATCCAGGTAGACATGTAAAAGACCAAAATGAGACTTGACGAAGATATAACTAGAAAACATCCAATATATAAAGCAGTAAATCTTGCCAAAACACTCAACAACACTAAGCAAAATAAATCAGAACCTGCCTGGAAGGGTCCTTTTGAACCTGAACCCGTGTCAACACTGACCCGGACTCCTCTCAACGTCCGAACAAAAGCACAATTATAAAATTTTTCAAGGACTCTAACAGTCGAATCCCCAAAACACAAAAAACTAATATACATAAAATTTCTGAGTCAGATCAGCAAGATTTCAGAAACAAGGTTTTGCACTTATCCAAGGGTTTGGTTGGAGGTTGGAATACGCTGATCATGACTTTGACTGGAACAATGTAGAGATTTTACACTCGGAAAGTAATAAGGGAAAGAAGAGAATTTATGGAGATTTTGTATATAAAAAGAGAGGGAACACATTCTATAAATTTGAAAACGGATTTGGTTAAGTACAATGGATTTTATGACAGCATGATAAGTTATCTTCAATGACGGTATTACTAGTAAATATCCTTGAGGTTTCTAGATTCTGCGAAACGATTATGAGTTTATTGAATGACCCTTGGGGTCTTTCAGGTGCTTGGGAAGGAGGGATGCTCGGGGTCTTGTTTCAGTTTCCTGTGGGGTTCCGTGGAGAAGGGTCTGCGTCTCCATGGATGGTGATAGGAGACAATTTTATTTAAATAATTAACATATTTTTTTTGTAGTATTGCAGCTCTGAAGAGGGTGCTGTAAGAGCACCGAAACGTCGGCGATAATTTAAGTTTTATTTATGTCAATGGTGGTGGGTAATAAAAACAAAAGAGGACGAAAGAAAGAAAAAGAAGGAAGGGGTTTTGGAAGGTTGCCTTCTTTTTTCTTTCCCCCTTTTTGTTTGTTTTTCTCACGATTTGTTTTCTGTTGAGGTGTGGTGTTTTTGTCCAAATTTGGTTGTGTTTTTTGTGTTTTGGGGATTCGACTGTTAGAGTCCTTGAAAAAAAAATTTTTTAAGGTCCTTTTGAAACAATAGATTACATCGAGAATAACAATTTAAGAATTAGAAATAAAGATGAGATCATTCGAGTACATATATTGTAGATCAATGTATGCCGTATTTTTCAGATGCTGATACAGACGACAACGCTACTAGCACTAGCTATGATTAGTCAGGTGAATTATACTCTGACGTCTCTTAAAGGAAATGTTTATATAGAAGAACAGTCAAAAGTTCACCTTTACCACGAAACATGGAAACTTGTTATTGGGATAAATTCCACTCCAAACGACCAATGACTTACTTCTATCGACACCACTATCAGTTTTGCTGAAACAGCATGCAATCACGAATGCTCACCTTGGTATCAAGTACGTCTCGTTAGAAATCGACACAATACATTAATACACGAAAATACCATCCTCATGAAGCTCTTAGGAAAACAACAAACCAGGCAACGAAGAGCATTAGCCAACTTTGTTGGAGATATTCCAAAAACATTATTTGGAACCCTTAACGAAAATGATCTAAGTCAAATAAATGCTGAATTTGACAAAGTTTACAGTGACAATAAAAATATAGCTACCGTGTTGTCAAATCACACAAAAATTCTTAAACTCATCATGGATTCCTCATCAGTCAATCACAAGGAGCTTCTGAACAACCAAAATAGCGAGCGAAAACTATCCGGAAATCTGAACATAGGAGTGAACACTATATCCAGAGATAGCTTTGTCAACAGCAAGTTGGTAATAGCCACAATTATGATAGACGAAACCAACGGAGATATCGACACAGCAATTAATTCTATCAATGACGGCAAACACGAAGTAGTACACACACAATTACTCACACCAAAGATCCTGAGGGAAACTATCCGAGAGTTCGAAGAAAGACAAAGAACAAGATACCACTTCGATGTCGAAGAAAGCAACTATCAGCACATCAACGACATTAGTCAACTGTCCGTAGCAATCATTAAAGGATTGTTTACCTACGTTGTCAGTATCCCGAGTCCAAAGAATGATCCCCATCCCCCATCCTGTACAGAAAGTTTACTTTTCTATAATACCAGACCATGACTATGTTATAAAATACAGAGAATCATATGTATCAACAGACAAAGAAACAGTAAGTAATTGTAAAGAGATTTCCAAGCATAAAATTTGTCCCAGAAATCAACCTAGAATAAAATTATTAGGCAGTGAAACCTGTGTAGCAACCCTATTCAAGCGATACGTCAATAATAAATGTAAACAATCACCCTTCTTGCTTCACAGAGAAACGTTTATATCCATAACAAAGCTACATTTTTATCCCTTTAAAGGAATTTGACCTAGATTTATCTTGCGAAAATAATATCAAACAAGAAAAGATTTCTGAACCATCACTCTTATTAGGAAACAATCGCAAACATTACAACAATGATGACTTACTCTATCTAGGAAACACAATTAAGTATAACACTTTTGAGTATTTTAACGTCACGTACGACATTCAATATTCTGCCAGCGATTTAGCAAGTCTCAAAAATAGGCTCATTTAATTACCCAAAATAATTGATAACGTCGGATTACAGCAAGCCAGGTTGAGTTTAGACGATACGGAAAACATGCTAAATTCTATAGTTCAGCATAGGCGAATCAAGACAACAACAGAAACAATCATGGAATTGTTAAAACATTGTATTCTGACAAGGATATGCTTATTTTGCGTTAAAACTAAAATAGATACACCCACGCATGTGATCACTTACAACTTACAACGCGAGCGTTCAGCCTTTGCTAACTGAACCACCCAAAAATAAACGTATCAAAATTTAGGGACTAAATTCATTCTAAACAGGGGAATGTTATGCTCAACGGTAAGATACCCCTTCTATTAGCACTCAAGGCCTATATAATGTACAGTGCAGGGCCCGCTTCTCAGTTCTTGTCCGACCAATAAAGCAGTAACTACTGAGCTTCCTAAGTGGATGACAGTAATATTCTTAAAACCTCTTTGTTCGTTATTACGCATAACAACTTGTTATGTCTAAACTTTAATAACAATTAGACGTTAAAATTAAAATTGAACAATTAAATGTTAGATCCGTCTAACGTTTCCGAATACAATATCTTGCTCAAAAACACAAAAACTGACCCGAAATTCGTTAATTTGAAGTTAAACGGTCAATTCTCGCACAAAACTACAAATTTCTCACAATTTTAACATGTCCCATTCGGAAGTTGATAAAAAAAGCGACCCATAAAAAATATCCAAAATTTTTTTCACTTGTTGGAAGGCAGTCAAATGGACCAAAAACTGACCCCAATTTCGTTGATTTAATGTTAGACGATGAATTCTTGCCAAAAATTAAAAACTTCTGACAATTTTAACATGACCCACCCGAAAGGTAATAACAAAAGGTACTTAAAAAAATTTCTAAACATTTGTTCACTTGTCGGAGGATAATCAAAATGACAAATAACTACCCGAATCTCGTTGAGTTAAACTTGAACGGTAAATTCTCGCTCAGAAGAGAAGAGTTCTGATGAAAATTGTATTTGTTTCTTTATCGACTTATTATATCTAAAATTCAATAGGTTTAAGACCCGTCTAACGCTTCTGAATGCAATATATTACTCAAAAATATGAAAACTGACCTGAAATTCGTCAATTCAAAGTTTGGCGGAAAATTCACACTTAAAATGAAAAAATTCTGACAAAAAAACAAATTTCTAAACATTTTTTCACTTGTCGGAAGACATTCAAACTGACCAAACCTGACTCGGAATTCGGTTATTTGAGTTAGATGGTAAATTATTACCAAAAACTAAAAACTTCTAACAATTTTAACATGCCTCAACCGAATGGTGATAATTAAAGCTACTGAAAAAAAATTTCTAAAAATGTTTCCACTTGTCGGAAGAGACTCAATCTGTCCAAAAACTGACCCGAAATTCGTTAATTTCGAGTTAGATGGTAAATTATTGCCCAATACTAAAATTTATAGAATTTTTTTTTGAGTGGCTTTTCATATTACCTTGTGGATGGGCCATCTTAAAGTTGTCAGAAGTTTTCTTTTCCCGTCGAACATTAAATCAATGAATTTGGGGTCAGTTTTCGTATTTTGAGCAAGATATTGCATTTTGAAACGTTAGACGTGTCTTACACCTATTGTTATTAAAGTTTAGACATAATAAGTCGACAATGAAGAAAAAAAATTTTGTCAGAATATACGTCTGAAATTTCAGCCCTATCGTCTAGTGATGTTAATACTACTAGTAGTTAAGGAGTTATATTATCCTTCTTTTACAAAACCCCACGAACTTTTTCGACTAACTAACATTTGATTGACATCTTGGCATAAAGTAGTTGAAACACTAATGAAAACCTTACATACGTTGAGATGCAGGTTCTTACCCTGAACCTGACAACTCTTTTCTTAGCCCAACTAATTTTATTAGTTCGAAATACCTAAAAATTAAAGTTATCAAAATCAAAGCTTTGTTGAGCGCCAGCCACTTTACTCAAATTAACAAAGTAAATTCAAATCCTAAGGAGACTCGAGACACTAGTAACGAACATTACAAGGTGGGGTCATTAAAAGGTCACAGCAGTTGATTGGTAAAGAATAAATAAACCAGAATTTAATGAAAATGATACTTTGGCAGAACACTGTTGGTTTAAACAAATTGACTCTATACAATTTAAATTTTTACAAAGAAAATGCCAAAATATCAAAAGGAAGGTTAGAAATCAAAATTACACAAGCCTCGGAAATTTCCGAGTCACACGCGACAATATGGCAAATTTAACCTACTCTATCGCGTCACCACCCGAGAGAACAAGGATTTAATAAAAATTTACTTTAATCATTAAACTTTTGATGTCGCGAGAGAGCGAGGTTAATTATAAAAAAAAAGATGCAAATATAAAAGAGAGAGAACTCGCGAACACAAGAAGAAAAGAGAGGCAAAGTGGTTGCGGTAAGTGAGATGGATGCTATAAAGCGTTAGTGTCAATTTAATATTGTCCAGTATGTCTGGGCAATCAAAATTGTCTGCCAAATGAAAATTAGATAAAAACCAAGCTTACGCCACCTGCGCGTCATCCCCTAGCTCAGGCACAAATCTCAGGATGAACTCCTTTTCCATTCCGGTCGATCCAAATACTTTTTCTGGACTTAATTCAGGGAGAAAATTTGACTATTTCGACGAGAGTGACGAAGGAAGTCACGACGCCAGCGAAATCCCCGACCTGCCCCACGAATTAATCGCGTGACCCAATCGCGGACCCGGAAGCAGGTCACATGTCACATTTCTACTAAGCGACTAGGCAAGTCGTGCCCATTACGATAATTGCCCATGGCAAACAATTTGTACAAACATGCGGTTCTCTCTTATATGGCGAACAGCGCGTGTAGTACATTGGCACTATGTTAGACAGTGTCCAATTATATGGTTTAACATAAATTTAGTATCTCTAATGTCGGAAATACTAGATATTAGGTCCTGGTGTCAGTGCGCCCCAGGCTCCTTCTTCCGGGTCACGCAGTAGCAGCTTGTCGTCCTGTACGTAGCCCCCTAGCGATCGATGGCGGCAATAATCGGAGCATGGATGCTCGTAAGTCGTCATAGCTGCCAATCTTTACTTCGGCTCGGAACCGGCTACCTCTCTTCTCCAACGCTGCTGTCCTCTAGTGCCGTTTTCCTCGTGTTGTGCATGGAACAGACGGGACGTGAAGCGTAAGTGCGCATAGTGCGTGATAAGTGTTACGAGTGCTCTCGGGTGGCGACGAAAAGCGGTCTCTCGTCACACGAATTTTTCCCCGGGCATAAGCCCACCTGTCATACCGGTGAGTCTACATAAATATCTTTTTAAGTGACGGGTAAAATTTACCAGGCCACATCGTAGATTGTAGGAGTATTAATTATTATTGTTGTACATTAATTATGATTTCTATTGTGAAATGATTTCTTTAATATATTATATAAAAATAAGATCTAACGATGTTAAAAATTTCAAAATTAATAGGTGCGCAACTAAGTTCCCGTTGTTCTATTGATAAAAATGCATCTTTATTAAAAAAATGGTTACAAATGAATCATTCAAAGTATTGCCCATCGATATCTACAACTTTTGCCCATCTTTTTGGTACAGCTCGAATACCGTTACTGTAAAACTGTTCATCTTTTAAGGCTATCCACGAATCAAGCCATTTTTTGATGTCTTCATATGAGCGGAACTGTTTATCAGCCAGACCATGTGCCATCGACCGGAACAAGTAATAATCGGACGGCGCAATATCTGGGAAATACGCCGGGGGGGGGGGGGGAATTTCCCATTTGAGCGTTTCCAGGTCAGTTTTAACGGGTTTGGCAACGTGAGGCTGAGCGTTGTAATACTGTAGAATTACTTTTTCGTGCCTCTACTCGTATTGTGGCCGTTTTTTGCGCAGTTCTCGGCTCAAGCGCATCGATTGCGTTCGATACTGTTCCCCAGTGATGGTTTCGTTCTATTTCAACATCTCATAATAAATAACACCAGCGTCTTCGAAGGTTTTTGGCCTTCCTTCACGCGGACGGTCGTCAACATTGAAATCACGGTCTTTAAAGCGACAGAACCAATCACGGCACGCTGTTTCACTTAAAGCAGCATCTACATAAAGTTTTTGGAGCTGTCGATGTGCTTCAGCCGCCGTTTTCTTCGAATGAGAGAAGAAACTTAACATTTCCCGCAAATGACGATTATTTGGCACGAAATCAGACATCTTCACAAAAACTAAAGTATATGACGCCAAAACAAAATCACTAATGTGTAACAACGTTTTGTTTACGATACGTCTAAGCTTGGCTCATGACGTTTTGAATATGTCACAATCGACCAGCACTTACTGCTGTTCACAAACAGCGGGAACTTAGTTGCGCACCTAATAAAATCTAGAAATTATACGTTTTTGTTTGTAGCATACCTATCATTAATAATTTATGCTATATATAAGCTTTAAAATTTTGATGAATAAAGTTAGCTTAAAAAATATTTGCTATAATTGTATAGGCTCCATGTTTCAATTCACGTGGCGCTACCATCGAAAGAAACGCGAAACTTTGTATTTACGCTTTATATCATAGGCCTAAGAAATCATATTAGTGCAGCACATGCTAAAATCATAATAAGCCAAAGTCATAACAAAACTTCATCGGCAAAATCAGAAGAAAAATGCAGAACGCTTAAACAATCGGATATACTTTACCTAAAGATACCGGCGATTCTGCTCGGAAGTCCTCATCTCCAACTACAGGCGTACACATTTCCTAACTCACTTTCCTAGTTAGAGCCTGCTTCGTATCCTTATTTCAAAATTTCTCTAAAGTCTATTGAATCTTAAATTTAAACTTAAAACTCCAGATCTCTACCTCGGTCCCTTGCTGTGAATCCTTAATTTTAGGCCTTAAACTGAAATCCTAATCCTAAATGTTCCTTTGGGGCAATTCTGAACCGCCCGTGTACCCTAAGTAACTTCTAACTCGGTAAGGAGGTTACGGGTGTAGACAGAGAACCCCCATTCACCACATAACCGAGATACTTTACCTCGGAACGACAGAATTCACACTGTTCCGGGTTGACACTCAAGTTGGCTTGTGCAATCTTATCTAAAACCGCTTCAAGCCACTTCGAATGTTCTTCGAAATTCTCAGTAACGACATTAATATCATCTAAATAACAAAATGCCTGCGGTCTAAGTTCCAGGCCTATCACATGGTCAATTAACCTCTGGAAGGTAGCTGGAGCGTTTGAAAGTCCGAAAAGCATCCTCACAAACTGGAATAACCCCCTGCCCGGTACGGTGAACGCGGTATATTCCTGACTCGCTTCGTCTAGAAGAATCTGGTTGAACGCGGAACTCAAGTCTATCGTCGAGAAATATTTTGACGCTTTCAACTGTTTCAGGATGTCCGACTTATACGGTATCGGATGGGCATCCTTTTTTGAAACCGCGTTCAGTTTCCGGAAGTCGAGGCGAAGGCGATAACCGCTATTTCCATTTCTCCCCATGATTATCGGTGTATATAACACTTTATCACACCTTTGGCCAAGATCCGATCTATCTCTTGGTATATGGCCTCTTGGACCTTTGGAGGCACTACTCTGTAATGTTGCTCAATGGGAGGGTGCCCCTGAACGTCTATATGGTGCGTTGCCAGTAGCTATGGCACCGCAACCCTCCTCTTCAACCAACCACGTCTTTAAAGGATTGTTTCTTCTGGTTTCGTCAAGCATGAAGACTTTCTTCGACCTAGATCCGAAATGCATATCGAATTCAGCCTGAGCGTCTAACCCCAAGATCATCTCGGTATCGAGGTGCTCTGCAAATGGTAACTCAACTTTTTCCTCGATAACTTGCAAAGATCCATTAGCTACTACCATCATTGATCTATGCGACCTGTCCAGCTCCTTCCCGGTAATGTACAAAATCCTCTGATCCACTTTATTCCTTACAAAAGTCCTAGTGGATCCCGGGTCGTACAAAGCGTATAGCCCTCCGTTTTACAGCGGTAATACAGTATTTTCCTCTGTAGGGCACAACCTATTTTAAAATGGCCAGGTTTCTGGCACCGAAAACAAATGACTTTTTCCCCTATTCCAGAGTCCTTAGCGGTCTTTCCAGCGGGCGTACTTGTACGCCGCTGACCTCTCCTACCTTGAAGGCGACCCTGCTGTGCTTAAAATTCCTTTTGTCCTAGAATTCTTTGCTCTTGTCCAACTTACCCTTCGCGGATCCCGGTTGATGGCCATTGCCCCAGATTTATTTACATTTCTATATCCCCCGTCTACGGTACTTTAGTTTCCGAGGCTCGGTTCTCCGGAGTTTCTCGGTAGTGTTACTGTCTCGGTAATTGCCGAAACCGGGGTCCGTTTATGGGCAGCAGGTATGTTTTCCCCTCGATACGCAAATTCGGGAAGGAAAGAGCTTTCTGGCAAGGGTGGAGCTCGGTCTTCCTTAGCCGATGACCATGACATTTCCCAACTTCTACCTAATCGGGCCAATTCATCGAAATCTCGGAAATCAAACTTCCGAATCACTTCCTTATATTCCGGTCTCAATCCATGGTAGGCCCAATCTAGTTGCTCGACCAGATTTGTGGCTTGGGCGGGTGGCAACCCGCCCGGGGATACCTAGAGAACACTATGGAACACACTCCCCAGATTTTAAAGCGAAACTCACCCGCATCCGCAAAGGCGGGAAGGCGGGTGGCACGCAAGCCTACTATCTACAAATCCAGTTTACTTCCACCACCAAGGTTCCGCACGTAGAAAAATTGGGTCCGGCGTAGCTGTCGAAGGAATAAAAGCCGATCGACAGACGTCCATTGGACCCGTCAGGTGTTTACTGGTATAAAGGCCAGTGAAAGAGCCAAGTTAGCCGCACTTGCCCAATGCAGCCCACTGCCCCAGATCCTATCTACCTGCGAGCCCCATTGAAGGGGTACTCGCTAAGGCAGTGAAGGAATATAGGGCCGAACACCGGGAAGAACGCAAGTACGTTGCCCAGCGGGTACGACGAGGACGCCTACCTCCCATTTTGCACAAAAATGCACCTGAATAAGCACCTAGGCCATACGTTCAAAATAGGTGCTAAGTGGGGTACTGGGTACCCCACTCGGTTCAGCGCCATTCGGCCATCCCGCCCTAGTTGCTCGACCAGTGGTACTTCATTTTTTAGCATCACGACCAATCCTTCCAAAATGGTCAGATAGTCATCTTCGTTTAAAATCGGTCCTAAATTCCGGCCATCTTCGCCATCTATCTTTCCTTCTCCGAAACCACAACAGGGCTACGTCCTTCAACAACAACGGCAGGGCTCTCAGCAAGTCGTTATCACTTATGGGAGTGATCCCACGGCATTGTTCCAGTCGAGTTCAGAAATCCTCGACGCTAACCTGCGTCGTGGAAGAGATCTTCGAGCTATATACAAATCGGCTCAGGTCCTGAATCTCTCGCCGTGGTTTGAACCGAAAGGTGCTAGTCCTAAACCACGACCCTCCGGGTAGCTACCAAGGTGGCCACGTTCAGGCAATCTTGTCACCTCGTGGTGAAAGTTGTCGTTCCTTGCTCCCTTTGTACCCGGAAGTCGGTTATTCTGGCCCTGGTTATCGTGTGTGTGTTTGACTCAGAACGGGGACTGAACTGTTTTTCTTGGTATGAGGCGGATTTTAGGTCTGCGTCCAAATTCAGGGACCTGAAATCCGCCTCATGCCAAGAAAAACAGTTCAGTCCCCCTTCCGTGTCAAACCCAGCCAGGTTAGGCCTATGCGTATGCTCATCTGGAGCCCCAGTCTGGTTGACTGTCTCCAATTGTTATCCAAATTAAGGTGGAGGTCAAAACGTCCGTCCCTAACAGGTCTAACACGGCTACTGAGCGCCTCGGGCCCACTGTGGGTGCGGGCGAACCGTTCCGAGGCCATACTTGGTACCCTTTCTCCGCCGAGGTCAAATAAATCTAAATTAGAAGCATCAAGAGTACTATGCGGGGCAGCTTGTGATATTAGTGGACTAAGATCTTTTCCCGTATGCAGCTTACCCGGGTCTCCCCGTACTGTATCCCGAAAACAAGGCCCTCGGCGTTCCTCGGGAGGTGGGGTATCCATGATCTCGGTCACGCGTCTTCTTTGTTCCTCTCACCTGATACCCGTGAGAGTCTCATAGGCGGGAATATCGGGTCAGGTAAGTGAAACGAATCACGTGGCTCGGTATAGGAAATGTTCGCATAACCGTATGCGAACGCTGAAACCGACGGCGCAGTAAGTGTAGAGGGCGTTATCCTCGACGTGGTGACACCATGCCCCAGTTCAGAGAGTGTCGAAACCCTCCGTGCCCCTACTCATCGTATCCGCCATTGTCGTGATTGGACAGATAGGTATAACCTCGCTAGCCGTAACCTTACGCGGAGCTCGGACCGATACTGGAACTTCCGTACTGTCACCTACATCCCTATAAGTTTCCGAGCCCCTTAGATCGTCTCTACTGCCTTGCGTAGCGCTCGAAGCGAGGTCTCATACTAATGACCTATTTGAGAGATCCTTATAAAGCAGAAACTGTCTTTTAAGTCGTTTATATTATTCTGACCTAGTTCCGCCCACGGAGAGTTCATGCCGAGTCAGTCCGTCAGTCAACTCGGTATCTGATAGTCCTGCAATCCATTCTACAATTTGATCTGCCGTTTCTGGCGCACTTATTTCTTCTGGCAAGGACATTTTCCCACGTACGAACAAAATCTTAGGTCACGAAACAAAATCTCCAGCTATACCCAATTTTATCGCCTTTATCATTAAAATAAAAAAAATATAAAAGAAAATGTCAAATTGTATGTAATTTTTTATCTATATGCCGCTCAAGTCTTCAAAATATACATATCATATATAAAACATAATATTTTCCATAATATACAGATAATATACAAAATGTATTCTATATACTCGATTATTGTGAGCCTTCCCTGTTGCACATAACAGGGACAAGCTCGCGTACGTCTTCGAGATTCCCACGCTGGACTCTGAGTTATTCAAATTGGCATTTGACCAGCCCTGGAGCACTTCTGATAAAGCGAGCTCCTCTCTTCCCCCCCTTTTTCCTGCATGGTTAGTGAGTCTGTAAGATAGAAATTTCCCCCGATTGTTAGGTTTCCTCCCTCAGGTTTATTTGATTTTGTGCTAGTTACCCGCACACCCCCCCCCCTTCTCTGTTTGGTACGACCCTTTGATTTTACCGCCCCCCCTGCTTTTTTTGGTCTCTTTGCAAGATCTTGTTATAATCCGTTGACTAGCCAACACGCGTCATTATAGTCCGTGCTCGCTTACTATATAACGATTGATGATATGAAATAAACTGTTGAATTAATACTTCCATGTAAAAATATGAGTCTCATTTCAGGTAGTTAGCAACCCCCTCCTCTATTATCATCCAGATTAAGGGGTTGAGCTAGTTGCACGGCCAGTATACTCCGTTCTAGGACAAGTTTAAGGTGGAGTTAGAGTTGGAGATATTTGGAAACTGTCGGGTAGCTATTTAGTAACTCTACGTTCTGGCTGAGTGTGACTCTTCGAACTGGCCCAAGAAAGGCCTGGCGCCTGGTAAAACTTTTGGTAACTGTAGAGGTAATTAGATAGTCCTAGAGCGAGGTACCGTAATTGAGCGTGGTAAGTTTTTTATATCTTTTATATAGATTTTTATATTGTCCAGACCACTTGGCAAAGAAAAATTCGATAGAAACCAAGCTTAGGGGATGTCCTCTTCCATTCCGATCGATCAAAATACTTTTTCCGGACTTAATTCAAGGAGACAATTTGACTAGTAATAGCCACTAACAGTCGCAGGACGAGAGTGACGAGGGAAGTCGTGACGCCAGCGAAATTCCCGACCTGCCCCATGAATTAATCGCGTACAAACACGCGGTTCTCTCTTATACGACGAACAGCTACTTTTGCCCATGTTTCTCGTAGACCTCGAATACCGTTACTGTAAATCTGTTCATCTTTTAAGGCTATCCACGAATCAAGCCATTTTTCGATGTCCTCATATGAGCGGAACTGCTTATCAGCCAGATCATGTGCCATCGACCGGAACAAGTAATAATCGGACGGCGCAATATCTGGGAAATATGGCGGGTGGGATAGAATTTCCCATTTGAGCATTTCCGGGTCGGTTTTAAGGGGTTTAGCAACGTGAGGCTGAGCGTTGTAATACTGTAGAATTACTTTGTCGTGCCTCTAATCGTATTGTGGCCGTTTTTTCGCAGTGGTCGGCTCAAGCGCATTAATTGCGTTCGATACTGTTCCCCAGTGATGGTTTCGTTCTATTTCAACAGCTCAGCTCAGCGTCTTCGAAGGTTTTTGGCCTTCCTTCACGCGGACGGTCGTCAATTTAAGAAGCCAATAAAGGGATCAAGACAGCATTACAGCGAGTGTGATTTTATCGACGCAAGTTATGGACAAATCTACAGATAAATAGGATGATCAATATGAAATTACCATGTGTCGTTATAATACCCACACATGATAACAAATCGACTGACCCAGAGAGAAAGTGAATGAAGCCCTACAATACCAACGCACTACCGTCACAACATGCGACTTGTAATAACATGCGCTGGTCATAGCATGTTACTCGTCATACTTGATCTTTCAAAGTTATATATTTATATATTTGATATACCTAACCCTTCTCAATCACTGACTATTCCTCATCCCTTAGAGAGGATCCTTCCGATCCTTACATAAAACGAGGAGATCTTTTAAGAAGAGAAATATTACGTTTCTGACGTAACACTTATGGAATTAAATAAAATGGGAAAAAAGTAAAAAAATTACCTTATATATATTTTATTAATTAGTATAATGAGCACGCGGAGGTCGTCTAAACTGCTGAATTTAGTTGATTAAAATTAATTTAATAATAATAATAATAATTTTTTTTCCAGAGGAGAAAGAGAATGCATTTACGCACGTTTTGTGGGACTCAGCCGGAGCAATACCTACTAAACTCAAAACTCCCGTGTTTCCTCGCCAGACAACGACCCCGCATCCGCGATGCAATTTTTTTTTACTTCAAGGTCGAGGTCTATGGGCGCTCTTCTATTTTTTGCGTGCTTGGCTCTTCTGGTAATCATCGTCATCTTCTACTGTTTATCTGTCATCAAGATGGTCTCAGTGCCAGATTGTCTTCTATCTTCTTCTGGCGTAGGGTCATTTCAACAAAAGCGGAAATTTTCTCCCAGGACTCCTCGCTCTCCAGCATTACCTCGATAATATTTTCGAGTATCAGCTGTCCAACTTCTATCTCCAATGTCGACCTAGGTGCAGCCCAACAGTCGCACTGAAAGAAAGTATGATTTGCGTCGTCGTTTGTGCCTCCACAGTATACACAGCTGGGGTTCGAAACTTTGCCTACCTTGTAGAGATAAGCACGGAACAAACCGTGACCCGTGAAGAACTGCTTCAAGTAGAAATCTACTTCTTCGTGTTGGCGGTCTACCCACGAACTCAGCCTAGGGATCAGCCTTGCATTCCATCGTCCTTTCAGTTCACTGTCCCATCGTTGGTGCCATATCGTCATGGTACTTTTTCTGGCCTCCGTTTTCACAGAAGGTTTATCTACTTCTCGCGTTCTCGAGTAGATTCTCTTCCTCCCCAATGCCAGCAGGTCAATGGGTATCACCCCTGCTATTACAAGAGACGCAGGAACTGAGACAGTGCGGTAGGAACATGCGATTCTCAGGGCACCTCTGTACTGCACTCCTATTAAGCGCTCTCTGTATGTTCTCTTTTTGAGCGCGACAGCCCAGATCTCGCACCCGTAAAGGAGGATAGACTCGGTAACCTACATCAGGAGCCGGCGCTTGCCTGGTCTTGGGCCGTTGACGTTGGCCATGAGTCTACTGAGGGCAGTCGTCACTGTGGCTGCCTTGTCTGACACTTTCTTGAGATGTTCGAAGAAGGTGAGCTTCGAGTCTACAATGATGCCTAGGTGTTTCACGGTTAACTTCGCCTCGATATTCTCTGTTCCAACCTGCATGATAATGCGTTCTGGGATCCGCTTGCCAGTAATCAGTAGCAATTCTGTTTTTTGCGTCGCCAGGTCTAGTCCGTGGTTTTCCATCCACCTGTTGACAAGGCGCATGACCTGAATCAACTTCCACTGCGATTTTTCGATGTTCCGTGCCGATATCACCGGTACGATGTCGTCCACGTAACCGGACAGGTACGTTTCCTCCGTCATCTTCATTCGTAGTATGTCGTCGTATGAGATGTTCCAGAGATTCGGCTCAAGGATAGATCCTTGAGCGGCTCCAGCTGTTATCTGCTATCAGCTGGTTCCTCCGGACCTTACGTACGTCAGTGCCCTGTCCTTCAGATAATTTTTTAGAATCCGCAGTTGGTATACAGGTATCTCAAACTTTTCCAACGCCTTGATCATGTCAATCCACCTGGCGGAGTTGAAGGCGTTTTTTACATCCAGCGCTGCCTGGAATGGTTGTTCCCGCTTTGAACAGCCTGCGCGGTTTACACTATCTCCTGTACTGCTTGCACCACGGAGCGCCCTCTCCTGGACCCGTATTGTCTCGGTGATAGGTCACCTACATCCTGGATGGCTCTCTCCAATCTGGGTTTCAGGAGCTTTTCTAGGAGTTTTCCCGTTGTATTGAGCATGGACAGTGGTCGGCATGCTGACGGGGAGTTAATGTGAATTGAACTGCGCATGTACCTTTAATCATACAGCGGAGCGTAATCTTCTTCTCATTCTTCTTCTTCGTACAGCGTTGGCACCGTACTGACAAAGCCTTGTACATTTGAACTGCGCATGCTGTATTACAATACGCTACTACTACACAAGATCGAGCAAATCAAAATGGCTGGGACTAGTCGCGAAATATCAAGTGTAATGACTAGCGCCGCAAACAACTACAATACTAGATTAGATTTGAATGTACGCATAAAAACTTGTATACGCACCGAAGTCACATAAAATAGAATATGTGCCAATACACACAATTCGGGTAATTACGTAATAACCCTTATTATGCGCCTAGGCACATAATATACTATTGTATACGTTTTAAATATTTACAGTAAAACGAGTAAAAAAGTTTATATACAATGCTAATTCAACTGTCTTATCGAACGATATTTACGCGTCTTTTGTTGATATAAGATGATCATACTGGATAGAGAAATTTCACCACAGACAATCGAAAGCGTGCATATTGTCTGTTGAGGAAGTTGTATTATTACCTGAAATTTGCATGTGCCTTGATTTTTTTGTACAAAAAAGTGCTTATTTATTATCTAAGCAACGTCCGATTAGGAAAATTTGAAACCTTTAAGAAAAAAAAATAGAAATAATGGTAAAGGGGGAACGTTATGCCAAAAAAATTTCCAGAAATGAGTTGAGTTATTACAGTGCTTTAATAATTTTGTCCTGTCACCTGTAGTTAACGTTTGGTTAAGATTATTATAGTTTTTGAATGATATTGTGAAGCATTTTTATTGCAAAATTTATCTTTATTATTATTTTTAAATTTAGCTTTTTTCTCAAAATTATGACAAATCATATTTTTTTCTAATTTGCTGCAACTGAAGAGAAAAAAAGAAGTGTTGTGAAAAAATCGAAATATCGCAACAAAAAGAGTTTTTCGACATATTTTAGACAACAACGGGTGAATATGCAGCTCAAAATTGCATATTGACGGGAATGATGAGCATGAAGATTCCTAAATCGCTCGAAGAAAAAACAAACGATGTACTTGCTGGGAGTTTTTTTTTCACCATGAAACAATTAATTTGTCTGTTTGTCATGGCTTTGTATGTTCTCTGCTGAAAATCGATAAATCTAGGTCTGCAACAACCAAAAAAAAGATTAAAATATGAGTCTTTAAGGGATAATCGAGGCAGAAGAAGCAGCGAGTGTTCGGTTCGAATGACGGATGAAATTAAAAAAGTGATACAAGAACACTGCTCGTCCATACCCCATTCTGAGTCACATTACAAGCGTGCAGATTCTTCAGTAACATATTTTGACAACTCTGATTTGACTTTGACAAAATTATACAGTTTGTTTGAAGAATATTATACTGAAAAAACAGGCAATTTAAATATCCGCTTGAGCGAGTTAACTTATAGCAAATATTTCAATCACAACTTGAATTTTGCGTTCTCAAAATTTTGTAATTTATTTATTTTTTTGTGATTTCTTTTTCGAACATAGAAATGACATAGACAATGTGAATTTGATCAAACACAACGAAACAAAATAGTAAAAAAATTCCCGCAGACAACCTGGACCTTGAAAATCTCAAATTTAAGGTCAAATTTTATTCCTGATATAAGCTTAGTTTTTAAAAGGTTTTCTTATGTAGTTTGATGCGCTGATACGTAAAAAATAGTGAAAAAGTCCCCGCAGAACACCCTTGACCTTGAACATCTTTATTTCGAGGTCAAATTTTATTTCTAGTCTGAGCCGAGTTTTGAGAAGGTTTTCGTACGTAGTTTGATGCGCTGAATACGTAAAAAACATTAAGAAAACTTCGCAGGCACTCTTGTTGTGTAGAACGTCTATTTAGAGGTCAAATTTCATTTCTACCACTAACACAGCAAGCTACTGCCGCAACTCGAGGATATTTTTTCGACTGCTTTTCCCATGTTTAGCGCACCAATGACGCTGGAAAGTCATCTCCATCTTTCGCCTATGCAAAGAATGAAATGTGATCTTGACTGTAGATTTTCAAGGTCAAGGATACCTCAGTGGTATTTTTTTCGTATTCAGTCCATCAAATGAAGTAGGAAAACACTCTGAAATCCTTGCTTCTACTAGAAATGAAATTTGACCTTGAAATACCAATTTTAAAGTTCAACAGTGTTTGAGGAATTTTAAAACTATTTTTTACATACATATTCAAAACTTTTAAACCTGAACCCGTATCACCACTGACCCGGACTCCTCTCAACGTCCAAACAAAAGCACAATTAAAAAACACAAAAAACACAACCAAATTTGGACCAAAAACACCACACCTCAACAGAAAACAAATCGTGAGAAAACCAAACAAAAAAGGAGGAAGTAAAAAAGAAGGCAACCTTCCAAAACCCCTTCCTTCTTTTTATTTCTTTCGTCCTCTTTTGTTTTTATTACCCACCACCATTTACATAAATAAAACTTAAATTATCACCGACGTTTCGGTGCTCTTCCAGCACCCTCTTCAGAGCTGCAATACTACAAAAAAAAAATATTTTAACTATTTAAATAAAATTGTCTCCTATCACCCTCCATGGAGACGCAGACCCTCCTCCACGGAACCCCACAGGAAACTGAAACAAGACCCCGAGCATCCCTCCCTCCCAAGCACCTGAAAGACCCCAAGGGTCATTCAATAAACTCTAAATCGTTTCGCAGAATCTAGAAACCTCAAGGATATTTACTAGTAATACCGTCATTAAAGATAACTTATCATGCTGTCATAACATCCATTGTACTTAACCAAATCCGTTCTCAAATTTATAGAATGTGTTCCCTCTCTTTTTATATACAACATCTCCATAAATTTTCTTTTTACCTTATTACTTTCCGAGTGTAAAATCTCTACATTGTTCCAGTCAAAGTCATGATCAGCGTATTCCTTTCTATGATCAGACAAAACATTATGATAATTACACTTTCTCCCAAGATTCTTTTTGTGTTCTTCTACTCTAGTATTAGGAAGTCTGCCCGTTTGTCCAACATCAGTCACTTTACACCTTTTACAAATCAGTTTGTATATCACCCCACTTTTTTCTAATCTATTCAAGATGTCTTTACCCAAAGTTATGTCTTTCCATCTTAAACGGTATTCTAAAAATTGTATGGATTTGAAATTTTTTTAACATAGATTGAATAGTTTTTGAAATATGACCAAAATATGGAAGAACAATACTGTTATTTTTATCAAAAATTTCACTTTGTGTATCCGTGTCTACATTTCTACTCTTTCTACTTTTAATTTGTTGGATTCTAATTTTAATATGTTTTTCAATCAAATCTTGTGAGTAGTGATTAAAAAATAAAAATTTTCTAACTTCTAAATTTTCTGAATGGAATGATTCATGGGACAAACAAACAGCTCTGTCAACTAGATTTTTAATAATAGCAACTTTATTTTGAAAGGGATGATTTGAGATGAAATTTAAGATTCTACCAGAATATGTACTCTTTCTGTACCAATCTGACACTATTTTACCATTATCAAGTTTAATTATTTCCAAGTCTAAAAAATTAATTCTATTGTTCCTTTCCATTTCATGGGTAAATTTAATTCTTGGGTGATAGTTATTGAAAGTATCTATAAGTTTTTGCAACTTATCCAAAGGTACACACAATAGAGTATCATCAACATATCTAAAATAAAAGGGCACAATAAACTCCAACCTCTCGAAGACAGTCTTTTCCAAATCTTCCATGACTATTTCAGCCAACATTGGAGAAATAACAGAACCTATTGGAGTACCAAACTTTTGTTTCTAGAATTTACCATTAAATTTAGATTTAGTAGAATTCATAATGAAATGTAATCCTTTGAGAAACTCTTTTTTATGTTGTGCCTCTTGAGTGGTTGATATACCGACCACCCCCGCACCTAAAAAGGTTAAAGAGTGCATTGAAAAGCACGGTTTTTCTAGTGTGAAAAATCTGTTGATTTTATTTTTTATTGTCAAAAGTATAAACTTTACAATAAAAATTTTCAATACAACCTCGATTTGATTTCAAGAGTTCTATAATTTTATTTAATTAAATATTAATTTAATTTATTTAATTAATTTTTTATTTATGTGATTTCGGACTTTGTTTTTACTCGTGACGTCACAACGTGTCCAATGGTTTTTATGGGTTTTTGAGGGCTCGACCGATTATTGCATCCGGCCGCTCAATTGTGAAAAAAAATACTGGGGAATTACAAGCCTGAAGGTTAGGATAGGTAGGCAAGTCCTTATCATAGACATCTCCATTTCCATCAATTAATCTTGTACGTTTCGCAAGTGGCACAAAAGTATGTACTGAATAATTAGCTGGATGCGACTGATGATTCTTATTTTGAAGTGCGCTGCCAGAAGAAGTTGGATTGTCCACATTTCTATTATTTTCCTTATCTGTATTATCCACAGGAGAATCGCAGTAGCAACACGTCTCCTCGTTTCTCTTCTTGGAGCGCTTCAGGTACGTCTTAAAACAGCCATGGCCTGAGAGCGCTCGCATCAGGTAAAAACCGACTTCCCTGTGCTTTCTATCCAACCAGGTATCGAGCTCCGAGATCAGGCGGTAGGTCCATCTGCTGGTCTGTTCACCATGCTATCTCGTCTGCCATCTCTTAGCGAGTCTGTGCTTTTCATCTTTGCGGATGGCCTCCTTCACGCGAGTGATTTCCTGTAGGTCGGTTATACAGGTAAGCCCCTTGCGGAGCTCATAGGTCTCCTGCCTTTCTTCCGCTAATAAGCCCATCGGCGGAATTTTCGCCAGGACCAATACAGCACTCGTCGAAACAGCTCTATAAGCTGAAACTATTCTCAGCGCAACACCTCTCTGCGTTGAGAACAGTTTCCGCTGGGTAGCATGGTTCTGTAGGGCATGAGCCCAGACCGAAGCTGCGTAAAGCAGCTTTGAATGCACCACGCTCGTCACCAGTCTCCTTTTCGCTCCCCTGGTTCCACCAATGTTGGGCATAAGCTAAGCCGAAGCTCAGCCTTCGATCCAACTGAACCCCAAGGTACTTAATACTTGGTTTCCACTTGTCCTCATGTTCTCCGAGAACGATCCTCGGGTACTGGAAGGGTCTTCTGTCCGTGACGAGCAAAGCCTCGGTCTTCTCAGGGGCCATTTTCAGGCCTCTGCTATCCAACCAAAGCTTTGCTCACCACAGACTTCCATTGATCCTTGGCTCCACGATTCTGGCGTTTTCAGCGGCACACACGACAAGTGCGTCATTCGCGAAGCCGAGTCTGAAGGAGCTGGCTCCTGATCCTGCATGGCACACCACCTCGGCAGAGCCAGGCTCACATCAGCACTGCCTTCTGATGGGTCGGGAAAGACACCAACAAGCGGTGGAGCACTCCCAGTGGGGTGCCATACGGGAACGATCAGTTGGACTGTTCTTAGTCACAGGTCATTCGTCTCAGTCGCGCGGCGTTTCCATACATACACCCTTCCCCATTCATGGGGATGAACGCGTCTATAGCGTACCCCTCTCTCAACTTGGGATGTTTCCGTTTATAGGGCACCCTTCAGTCAACTGAGAAGATACCCGTTTATACAGCCATTATTTTATATTCCGATTTTTCGTAAATAAATTAAAAGAAGATGTTTTATGTCCAGGAAGTTAGAACCGCGATTTTGGTTTTGAAAAAACTAAAGTTGCGCTTAATTGTGCTAGGTTTGTGCTAAATTGTGCTGCAAACAATTTTTGAAAAAAATGAAAATTGGGGCCAAAATGTTGAAAAAACGTTTTTTTTACCAGCACCGCCAGTTCTTTCTTTTGAAAAAACAAGAGTCATTCTGAGTTTTGCTAGGTGAGCATAATAAATCTCCTCCTCAACAATTTTCTCTCAGAGGCATCGTTTTAAAAATAATTACATTTTTGTCAATTTCAAAATTTGTATAAATATATAATTTTCAAAAATGCGAATTTCGAAAAATAAAAGTTGTGCTGAGTTGTGCTAGGCGAGCATAATAAATCTCCTTCTCAACAATTTTCTCTCAGAGGCATTGTTTTAAAGATAAATACATTTTTGTCAATTTCGAAATTTGTTTAAATATATAATTTTCAAAAACGCGAATTTTGAACAAAATAAGAAAAAAAAACGAAATATAAAATGGTTAAATGTTTAATCATAAAATGTTCCTACAAATTTTTATCATGGACTGGAAAAAATGAAATGACACTCCTTTCGTGACACCATACTTGCTAATGCAATTCTTTACCACTGGTTTACAGTTCAATAGTTTGTGGAAGGCAGTATTGTAATTATAAACCATCTCGACGATCGTCATCTCTTCAGATTATAAATTTCAAATCCAAGTGCCAGCCAGTACCTTACAAAAACAGGTACCTTATAAAAGGATTTTTACAGAGGATCATTAAAATCATAACTTAGTTTATAATGACAGAATTTCCGTAATTCAATTATTTATGTCTCCAGAAATGTTTAATTATGATTAAAAATGGTTTTTTATCACTTAAACGGAGAAAAATTATTTCAGTTAATGTATAGCGAACAAGTAATGAAGTTAAAATGATTCGTTTTTTATTTTTGGTTTGTCATACGTAATAGCTTCCAAAAAAATTGTTGATTTCAAAAGATGGTTCTTTTCGAATATCTTCATATTGTTAAAATGAGTCAGATAATTTACAGGAATTAGTTTGCAATCGAATTTGTTTGAATCCAAAGAAATATATTGATGTATCCGTACAAATAATAATGTTCTTTTATGTCATAATTTCGTAGATCTGAAAACTAAGTTAAGATTTTATTAATCCTCTGTAAAAATCCTTTCATAATGCCTACACTTTTCACTTGCAGGTAGTTGTAGTTGAGATTTACATTCTGAAGAGATGACAATCGAAGAGATGGTTCTTTATAATTACTATGCTGCTTTACAGCATAGTAAAGTGTAAAGAAGTGGTAGAGGAGCCCTTTTACCTATCTTACTGTCAAAGTCTATGAAATAACTTTAGATCGGAAGCTGGTTATTTATATAGGCTAGTTGTATACTTCACAGAAAGATTTTTCCGCGAAAACTGTAAAACCTGCAACAATAAAAATTCAAACCTTAAAGAAAACCAAGAAGTAGAACTACAACCCCTTTCAG
Source organism: Diplolepis rosae (assembly GCA_030998225.1). NCBI lineage: Eukaryota > Metazoa > Arthropoda > Insecta > Hymenoptera > Diplolepididae > Diplolepis > Diplolepis rosae. Next base: position 2,269,410 of record JAPYXD010000694.1, on the reverse strand, counting down.
CAGGCAACCAAACAATTGCATAAACAAATGCAGTCGTTGAGGACAACGACACTTTTAAGGAGGGAGTACAAGCAGCCAATTCGACAAAAAAAATTCCAAATACCACAACAAATCACTATACATCATTACGGATACCACTATTTTTATATGAAAATTAGGCACCGTCATAATTTACAGCTGTAATAAACTAATAATCGAAACAACAGAAGAAAGAGGAGAAGGATCATGGAAAGTTCGAGGAGTTTAGCAGTAGCGAGCTAACAACCACTCACACTCAAGAAAGAAATAAATCACACCCACTGAGAGAAACCATACTGTATTATAATCCAATCATATAAAGAAGTGCAATGTGACACCTTGCAGGGTGCAGCGTATGACCAGCAGCTGAGAATCCTGACTCGAACCTTCTAGCGATAAGAAGATCCGTGACCACCTAGAATGAATCATATACCACAAGGAGTAGAATACCCGTGCTAAGAGTACTCTAAGAAGTTCTCCTCCACCCATATGAATTCCTATATGACAAGTTTATTATTAGACTGGACAAAAATTGTATTTTTGCGGGCTTTATACAGAGTTACAACAAGGTGCCAAGTCGACATATTGAAAAAAATGCACCGAAAATGTGGCTGCCATCATTTAAGTACCGTAAAGAACTTTCATGGCGGCTCCGTAACAATGACCACCTAAGAAACACACATCTAGAAAAAGCTTGGTCACACGAACCACTACCATAAAAGCACTACGGAGGCAAGAATACATAACAGAGTGCTCAACGAACGGTATATTAGAAGCCTTTAAACGGACAACCACATTCAGGCGGTCCTATTAACAAAAGCACTACAAGCATGAAATTTATCATGGAACATATAAATATAAATTAAATGTCGAAGAAAGCACTTTTATATTTTTTTACAAAATAGATTTGTATAAGAAATATAGTATGAGATTTCGAATGGAATATTATCAATACTGCATAAAAGTTTCACTAATTTTGTGTTCCTTTCCTTTTGGAGGAACAAACGATCATCCTTGTACACCTACCTTCTTGCAAATATACAAGATATTATCTGTCTTTAGCATTTTGAAATCTCCAAAGCTTGGAAATTGTACACTCAGAAAAAAGATTTGATTGAATCAAATAAAATGATTAGTTTGAACGACTTTCTTTGATTTAAAGAAATGATTTGTTTAAATGAAACAAAATTTGTTTGATTCAAACAAAATATCTTTGGACCAAATAAATATTTGTTCGAATCAAATAAATTTCTGCCTTAAATCAAACAAATTATATCTTTGAACATATATCAATGCATTAATTTCTTTGTTTTGAAGAAAAATTAATTTGATTCAAACAAATATTTATTTGGTTCAAAGATATTTTGTTTGAATCAAACAAATTTTATTTCATTTAAACAAATAATTTCTTTAAATCAAAGAAAGTCGTTCAAACAAATTATTTTCTTTGATTCAATCAAATCTTTTTTCTCAACATATGCTTTACCAGCTGTTAGAGATTGTTTGATTTTTTACACAACTGGTCGTTTAACTGCTTACATTAAATAGCACACTCAGTGTTCGACATGCTTAAATGCATTTTTGACTACTTCTAAAATTCATGCAGATACCATATCTTTTTCTTGTGATCAGTTACCTGAAAGTTTGAGTAGATTTGCAAAAATAAATAAAGATTTCATACATCCAAATTTTAAGTTATACAAGCTTATCACAGTTGTCGAATATCTATTTAACAAAAATTGCCGGTCTAGCAATTCTTTTGATCTAATTCTAGACGATTTAATTTCATCTGAAACAAAATTTAGTTTTCAATGCAAAGAACATGCCAATGAAGCTGTGGAGATGTTAGCATATGTGATTTAATTTTATTTTAAATAAGAATGAGACAATTCGTAAGACAGGAAATGGCTGACATTTGAAAATTTAGCATCTTGAAAAAAAAGCAGCCAAGCATTGCGACACTTAACTAGTCATCATCGATCTGTACATGTTAAAAATATGTATAGCAAATTTTATAGTAATGAATATTTTTTGTCATGTGAAACAAAATTTATTTTTCAATGCAAAGAACATGCCAATGAAGCTGTGGAGATGTTTGCATATGTGATTTAATTTTATTTTAAATAAGAATGAGACAATTCGTAAGACAGGAAATGGTTGAAATTTAAAAATTTAGCGTCTTGAAAAAAAAGCAGCCAAGCTTTGCGACACTTAACTACACTGTAAAAAATCCAGTTGAAAATTACCAATCGATTATAAAATATTTTACTATGATTGACGTAGGAATAATACGACTCTATTGTGAATTTGCAACGATAAGCGGTGTGATTTCACAGTATTTGTATGAAGTTTGCAGTGAAAGTTTAATATTACCACTTGAATCAGGGGACATAAAATTACGCATGATAAACATGGTAAATTTCAACCATAGTGTAACGTATATTTGAATGTAATTTTACAACGTGTCAGTAAATTCGCAATACGTACTGCGATTTATTTTATCATGAAAGTGTAAAAATGCAGACTGAGTGTAAATCTACCAGAATTTTATAATTCCACGCTTCATGATGCATTTTTGTTTTAACGCCCGGCGCTGCAACAGAAAAGATTCTATGAACTCTCTATAACCTAGAAAGCCAACTCTCGTGCACATAGCAGCAGGTTTCAAATTCTTATTTAATTTATCATTTATATCGCGTTTCACAATGTAAAGGTAAGTGTTAAATTAAGAAAATAAACTAAAAAATTCGGCTTTGAATACTATTAATTTTATACTATTAATTCATAAAAATATACTACAAGAACCAATAAATATGTTAATAATTCTATAGCATATTGATTTCAATCCATGATATACATGCTTTTAGAAAGAAATGCTTTTGATTCAGTAGCATTTTTTTCTCAGTGTACTGTCAGTGTTAATTTACAAATGATATATATAGCGCATGCGCAATGAAATTCATCCCGGCCATTTTACATTGTCAATTGAATTTTGCAACAAGAAACGTAAAATTATACTGCATTGAAAGTGAGATTAAGGGAATGTTACTGTCTGCATGTGATTTTACCGTTCCAAATTATTTTTACACCATTTTGGTAAAATTACCACGTTAATCACTAATAATTTTATGTCCCCTGTTCTACGTGGTAATTTTTAACTGAATTTTTTACAGTGTAGTGTTCATCGATCTGTACATGTTAAAAATATGTACTAGCAAATTTTATAGTAATGGATATTTTTTGTTACATTTACAAATTTTTGATTGAGTATATATTTCCCTTCACATGATTTTTTATGTTGAACACAGGGTTTAACTAAATATTTATTTTTTATTTCATTCGTTTGAAGCTGGAAAATAAAAATAGAAAATACTTCTATTTAGAAGCTTAAGCTTTTTATTTATTTTTACTTATATTTTCAGTTATATGGAGATAACATAAAAAACAATTTTTTTCAGGGTCTCAAGAATTCTTCATGCGTATCCACAGTATATATTTTATGAAGTTTAATGTGTTTTTTTTTGTTTGTATTAATTGATTTATGGAAAATGTGTATTTTATGTCCTAGAATCATTTTAGGACCTTTTTTCATTTCATATTGTTCAGAAACTTAATTATTTAAATTTTTTAAATATTTGTCTATTAGTATAATGCTTTTGTAGAGCGTGACGCGTGTAGCGCCGCTCTGGTGAGTAAACTTCGCGCATACAAACCACGAAGGAATTGTAATAAGGAGACCTATCTCGATGTAAGCGACTTGGCAGGAGCAACGCACGGTAAGTGCCCGGCTTGTAAGTTCGAAGTAGTGGAAAGGAGCGCGCAAGTGCGCAGTTGTCCTCTTCTTACTCACGAGAAAATGTGCGAGTGAGACGAATTTGTCAAATTGTCAAATTGATCTAAGCCAGAGTGGTTATGTTGATTGATTTTTTGATCATTTGCAAGCGGCAGATATTTGTTCAATTTCAATTTAGTTTAAAAAAAAATATATTATCTCAGGACTCCTATAAAGCTAAAGGAGTGCATTATAAAAGTGGTAAGTATATACCGAATATAAGATTGTAAATCTTGAAATTGAAATTATGGTATTTGTTATTACGATTACTTCGTAAATCGTGTGTTAAATAATATTGAATAGTTTTTTCCTTTAAAGGTGAGGGAATTTAATCCGAGAAATTTTCAAGATTTTGAAGATCGCATGTAATATAATAAATTTCTTTCTTAGCAATGTCGTGTCGCGTACCGGGTTGCATACCCTCTCTGGCTTAGATCAATTTGACAAGTTCGTCTCACTCGCACATTTTCCCGTGAGTATTTTGTTTTTAGTTGGACAGGGCTGGCTAGGACCCCCTTACACTCCTGAAAACAATAAAAATATATAAAATATTTATAAAATTAGGCTTTTCAGAAGATCACATTTTGCGCCCCTACCTGAAGTGAGGCTCTGAATAGAGTTGTTTGATTGAACCTTTTGTGAGGTTTAATTTTTTTTGGATTATTACGCACTTACGTTTTGTGCCCTGGTATAGCGGAAGTGCTCCAGGGTAGAATAAGTCTTCAAGACATAAACTTTTATATTTTGCTAAAGCTGGACCATTGACCGATTAGTCGTGCGAGTACCCAAGCAATAACTTTCCTTTTTTTTACATTATAAGATAACTTTCACCTTAACTTTTTTTGGGTAAAATATACCAACGTTTTTCGGTTATCTGGTGACTGCAACCGTGTTGAGGTTTGTTTCTTTTTTACTGCGATTATTACTGCAATAATAATACCCCCCCCCCCCCATACTGACCATTTTTTTATTGTTCTGAATACCATTAACATATTTGAATTAATCTTTAAACCTTATTTGCTGATTCATTTACTCGAATATCACCCTCGTACCCGTCTATTTTGATCACTCCGAATAATTATATTTTATTTCCCGTTTGAATTCTTTTTGTTGTTCTGCTTAAATCATTACTTAACGTTGTTCTTTCCCTAAGTGTTGAGATTATTTGAGAAGTAGACTAGAACTTTTGAGATCCTTCCTGAAATATCGCTTTATTTTCGTTGGACATTGAGTACGTTGATCTTGTCGCTTCTGATTGATTATGAAGAGTGACCGCAAGAAGGCTACATCTTGGATATACACGCTCAAGAAGGAGGACCTGATTTTAGAACTGGAGAGGCGAGGCTTGTCCATTGAGGGCAGCTTTGACGTTCTCCGTGAGCGGCTTCTTAGAGCCGAAAGAGATGACGAGACGGCTCGGACTCGGGCAGTACTCACCAGGTACGCGATTCGGGTATTCAGACGGGGTCGTTGGGTAAAGCGAGCGCGTTGACGCCCGATATAGGGATGGCGGATCGTGGCAGCTTCGCACAGCAGACCGACAGTATTGCCAGTCGCGACACATCGCAACCCGCGAGTAGGGTGAATGCAGCCAGTCAGACCGAGTATGGATTATCGGATCTTACTCTCGAAGAAAGGATGGACGGAGAGGACGAGTATAACCGAAGGCGCCATGTTAGGGCTAAATTCAAACGGATTTAGTGGATTTTGTTACTCGAGGGAATTTGGGAGATCTGATTACCAAGTGATCAAACGACTGCCAAAGTGAATTTTATAAAGAAATGAAAAAACTATGCAACTTCGTTCAATGGATAGAGTTAGTCGTTTGTTCTTCTTCGGCTGAATCGTTTTTTGTTTTCTTTTCAACTTTTATTTGTTACTAAAGACCTTTAATTTAGTCACCATCTTGTTGTGAATTGTGTCCCAAAGTTTTATCTGCATTAATAATCCCAATCGCTGCTGTGGATGGAGTTAGTTCCATAGACAACGTTGGTCGTTTGTTCTTCTTCAGCTAGATTGTCTTTTGTTTACTCGGTTTTCTCTTCGACAGTGATTTGTTACTTTGCAGCTAAATCATCGTTTCTTTCGTTTGCGTCTTTTATTTTATCGGTGTGCTACTATATTAACTTTTGCTTTGCCTATATCTTGTTGTGAATTATGTCTCGAAGTTTTGTATATATTAATAATCCGGATCGCTTCTGTTATGTTTGTGGTAAGTATTGCACAAGTAAAGGAAAATATGAAATATCTAAATTCGTCAAAGATGTTAAAAAATAATTTTTTTTTTTTGAAACTGCACACCAAGATAACTCATGCGTTCCACATAGTATTTGCAAAAATTGCTACGCTGCATTAAGTCATTGGAGAAATGGAACTCGAAAACATTTGCCTCTTGATATTCCCATGATATGGCGGGAACCTCGAGTACATGAGGATTGCTACTTTTGTGTGACAAAAATTGACGGATTTAATAGTAAAAATAAGAATAAAATAAATTATCTAGAAGTTTCGTCAGTAACAAAACAGATTTCCAATGTAGCTGAGCATGATTTACCTTTTCCATCAATTCAAATGGAATCAAAAATTTCTTCATGTCTTAAAAATGAAGATATTGATTAAGTAGATTGTGAAAGTCATACTTCTGATAATAATGAATATATTCCGTTAGGTGATGTAAACCGAAAGCCTTTGTGGTAGGGCAAATTAAACGATCTGGTTAGGAGTTAAGATTTACCGAAAGAAGCCGCAGAATTGTTAGGTTCGACACTTTAGGAAGATCATTTATTGGCTCCTGATACTACATTCTCTTGGTGCAGGAATCGTGAAGATGAGTTTCTTTCACTTCTTAAGGGGGTCTTCTACCTAGTGGCTTCATTTTTGACACTGTTATTTGAATATTATTTAAAGGAAAACTAAAAACGCAATCGAGATGCGGTTTGTTGCATTCAACTTGTTTATTTAAATACATTTAACACTAATTTTACTGAAAATTTTCTGTCTTCGATTTGACCGTGACTTGACCTTGAAGTGTCCCTTGCAAAAAATGCATACACAAATGGTTGACACGATTCAGATCATAAAAATCGTCTGAAACAAAAAAATCAAAATGATTTTGTTTTTTTATCACCTTGGCTATCGTTTGACAGATGGGATTTTCAAAATTTGTAAATTTCGCAGAACAGTCAACTTTAAAAAAAAAAATTTTTTTTTCATGTTTTCGAGGTTAAAAACATCTGTAAAAATTTTTTAAATAAAAAAAAGCTAAGAAGCATCTGTCAGACGATAGGCACATGTTTTTCACTAAATTTTGATATATAACTTCAATTAATCAATCAATTAGTTTTCGAGATATCATGTCAACCAGTTACAAAAACGCAACTTTTGGGAAATCGCATTTTAAAGATATTCATGCATGAATTTGGCGGAGTGGAGCGGAGCTATATTTGACGGCTCTGGAAACCCAGAAATAATAAGATTTCAGTTATATCCTTTTAAGGGTATATTCCTAACACATTCTGGTTTGTAAAATTAAAAAAAAAAATCTAATTCTTTGAACCAACAAGGTAGAAGACCCCCTTAAACAAACCGAAACCTTAGTCTATTGCACTGATGTCCCCAAGTTAATGAAAACTCTGGGGCTCAACGATTATAATGCAGACAAATTTCGCTTATTTATCGACTCGTCTAAACGTAGCTTATAAGCAGTTAATATTTGTTACATTCTGTCATTCTGTCCACTTAAAGGAGACACATGAAAATTTATAAGTTTTTCTTCACTTTATACAATATGATAAACATCAATGCTCGATTTGTGGTGACATGAAAGTTATAGGACTGCTTCTGGGTCAGCAATCTGGTTTCAGTAAGTACCCTTGTTTCTTATACGAGTGGGATAGCAGGGCAAGTAATGAACATTGGATAAAGAAAAATTGGAAACCCAGAGAAAATTTAGAACCTGGTTCAAAAAACGTGATACGTGAGTCGAATCGATCTAGGAAAAGTATTTCTGCTCCCACTCCATATTAAATTAGGGCTCATGAAGCACTTTGTAAAAGCTCTATACAAATACGGGAAATTTTTCAAATATATTTGCGAAAAGTTTGTACACTTAACTGATGGAAAACTGAGAGAGGGGAATTTCCGTCTGACCATAAATCAGACAATTGATGAGGGATGAGGAATTTGATAAAACCATGACCCAAGTAGAAAGAAAAGCTTGGATGGGATTTAAAAATGTCGTTAACAGTTTTTCGGGAAATACAAAGAGTCCGAATTTTACAACATTGGTAAACAACATGCTTCAAGCTTTTCGCAAGTTTGTTTGTAATATGAGTTTGAAAGTGCATTTCCTCTTTAATAATTTGGATTACTTCTCCAATGTACATCTTGGAAGCATAAGCGAAGAACAAGGAAAAAGTTTCCATCAGGATATTTTAGAAATGGTAAGACGGTGTCAGGGACGGTGAAATACGAACATGCTAGCAGATTACTGCTGATCCTTAAAACGTGATCCTCCGTTACAAACGTATAAACGATAATCTAAAAAGCGCAGTTTCCATGAAGTTCAATGACATAAAACTATAAAAAAATATATAAAAATTATAAAAAATTTAAAAAAAAACGGAGTGTAGCTTAGATCGCCTCCACATGGTACACTCTGAAAAACAAAATGTTGAAAATTCTGGAGCTGAATGATCTTAAAAAATCTGTGTTAAGTTGGGATACCTAATAGGTAAGCCTGTCTATAGGGCTCCCTTAGCAGCCATCCTGGCGGTGACAGCCCTGCTGCTGGCAGAGTCCTTTCGGCTACTACCGCTGGTGGGCTGCAGGACGCGTCTGCTCCGAGCTTGGCCTCATGCATTCATCTCGGCGAGACACTCTCTCGGGTGTCGGGTGTGTTGTGTTCAGTGTCGCTGTAAATGTGTCGTGTCATGTTGCTGTCCGTGTGTACCCTCCTCCTTTTTCATCCGATTCTGATGTAAACCGTCTTCCAGTGAGGGCGTTCTGCATCGACCGAAACAAATAGTAGTCAGAAGGGGCAAGGTCTGGGCTATAAGGAGGGTGGGGTAAAACTTCCCATCCACTGTTTTCCAAATAGTTCTGAACCGGGATAGCATATTTCACATATGATTTTTTGCACTTGGGGTTGTCGTGATGGATCAATTCTTCATCACCAATAACAATCCGGTGCAAAAATGACTTCTTTTTGTGGCGTTCTAGCAGCATGTCGGACATGGAAAACTGCTTTTCAACGTCTCTCGGCTTAAGTTCATGTGGAACCCAATTTCCTTGCTCTTGAATGTATTCGGCTGCTTTTGAACTTTCGAAATGGCTGCTTGAGTGACTCTCAAAGATTCTGCGAGCTCTTCTTGTGTTTGGCAATAATCTTTATCGAGTAATGCTTCCAGTTCTTCATCTTCAAACTTTTTTGGCTGCCCAGGACGTTCTTCGTCTTCCAAGCCAAAATCACCACTTTTAAATCGTGCAAACCACTTTTGGCACGTTCGCTCAGCTAGAGTATGTTCGCCATAAACTTCCACCAAAATACGATAAAGTTCGGCATCAGTTTTCTTCATATTAAAGTAAGGAAGAAGAACTTTCCGCAAAAACACAACAATTATGGTGTTTACGCTTCAAATGAATGACATATACTGAAAAAGAAGCAGAATGACAGTAGCTTTCCAACGCATGTTCGGAATATTGGAAAGATGGAATAATAATCAAGTTTACGCCATCTCTTAGCAAACCGGACGAATTAAGTTATAGATCCAATACGAATATCTTAGAAAGTCATAAATCCCTTTTTATGAAAATCTAAAATCTCCGAATAACACTTTGATTGACAAAGCATAAAATGTTGTCAATAATAGATCTATTGCCCTGTAAGTTCAAACACACCTCTTTTCAATTTTGAGAATTCTTCCAGAAGTTTATTTCAGGTGAGTGATTTTTTATTTTTTTATCAAGAGCGCAAATAAGTTCCCGTTGTTTGTCAATATATGGCTCCAGCAGTAAGTGCTAGTCGATTTTGACATATCCAAAACGTCATGAGCCAGGCTAAGACATATGGTGAACAAACCGTTTTGACACATTAGTGATTTTTTTTTGGCGTCATATAGTTTGGTTTTGTGAAAACGTCAGATTTTGTGCCAAATAATCGTCATTTGAGGGAAGTGTTGATTTTCTTCTTTCATTCGAAGAAAACGGCGGCTAAACCGCTTCAAGAGCTCCAAAAAGTTTAAGGAGATGCTGCTTCAAGAGGAACAACATGCCGGGCTTGATTCCGTTGCTTCAAAGACGGTGATTCCGATGTTGACCGTCCGCATGAAGGAAGGCTAAAAACCTTCGAAGAAGCTGATGTTATCTATTATGTGCTGTTGAAACCGACGAAACCATCACTGGGGAACAGTATCGAACGCAATTGATGCGCTTGAGCCGAGCACTGCGCAAAAAACGGCCACAATACGAGCAGAGGCACAAAAAGTGATTCTACAGCATGAAAATGTTCAGCCTTACGTTGCCAAACCCATTAAAACCTACCTGGAAATGCTCAAATGTCATATTCACATGTCGTATTCCTCAGATATTGCGCCGTCCGATTATTACTCGTTCCGTTCGATGGCAGTTCCGCTCATATGAAAACATCGAAAAATGGCTTGATTCGTGGATGGCCTCAAAAGATGAACGCTTTTACCGTAACGGTATTCAAGCTCTATCAGAAGGATGGGCAAAACTTTAAATGATTCATTTGTAACCATGTCTTTACAAAAAAGTTGCATTTTGATGAAAAAAACTGCGGGAACTTAGTTACGCACCTAATATACAAGGTGACCCATTATAATCTATAATCTCAAATATCAAAGAATAGGAGTTCTCATTTAACCCTCCGTCTGACACCCGGTTCCAGCCAGACCTTTTTTGTTTTTAATCGTTAATTAATTATATTTCTAATTCAGCTGGCGGCTCGTGCTCCCAGGTAGCTTCCTGAAATGTTATTGGCTTTCGATCTATAACAAAATCATGACAAAAAAGTCTTTAGAAAAGGATGTTATAAGGACATTAAAAAAGTACACCTTCGGACCGACACATGGTGCCTGACTGGACCCCTATACATTTTGTATGGAAACGTATGGAATCCCAAGTACCATTTTTGTAACTCAGCTGTATATGAGAAGGTGCGAGAGGAACAGAAGTTTATTCAATTTTTAAATTTTATTCTGCATCCTCCTCCTTCACGCACACATCCGTACAAGCTTTACAAAAAATGTTATTCGGGATGTGATATATTTTTTGATTATTTTATGTGCCTCTGGTATGTAAACTCGTTTTTACGCTACAGTTGAGAGTAACGTAATGTTGTGTATTACGATACAGAGGAATGTGATGTAAGAATCGAACTGCGCATGCGCCTATTACGATACATCGGAGCGTAATCTTCTTCTTATTCTTCTTCTTCTTCGTACAGCGTTGGCACCGTGCTGATAAAGCCTCATACATTTGAACTGCGCATGCATCTATTTCAATACGCTACTACTACACAAGATCGAGAAAATCAAAATGGCCGGAAGTACCACCTTGATCAAAAAGTTTTAGGACTTTATTTTTAAAATAAAAAATACAAGTTTATTCATCATAATCGATATTGTCCTCTTCAAAGTACTCCCCATCGACTGCAACGCACTTAGGCCAGCGCTCGATCCAATCCTCGAAACATTTTTCATAATCGGTTTGCGGGATAGCCATCAGAGGCATCTTCGATTTTTCCATGACCTCATCTCGGGCGCTGTAACGCGTTCCGCGGAGCGGTTTCTTGAGTCGACCGAATAGTAGGAATTCGCAGGGAGCGAAACCAGGTGAATTCGGTGGTTGTTAGATGGTATTCGTTTCGTTTTTAGTCAAATGCTCACAGATAACGATGTCATTGTGCGACGATGCGTTATCGTGGTGCAAAATCCACGAGTTGTTTGCCCACAAATTCGGTCTTTCTTGGCGAATTGCTTCACGAAAACGTCTCATAACGCCCAAATAATACTCCTTGTTGACGGTCTGGCCTTCTGGAAGGAATTCATGGTGCACAACACCTCTGCAATCCATAAAAACCGTAAGCATCACCTTCTTTTTCGACTGAAAGCGACGTGGTTTTTTCGGTCGCGGCTCATTGGGTGAACGCCATTCACTCGCTTGATGTCTGGAGTGCGTGTCATACTCATAAATCCACGTCTCGTCACCAGTAATTATCCGTTTGATGAATGATGGGTCGGAGTCAACCTTGGAAAGCATGTCTTTTGTGACATTAACTCGATCTCTTTTTTGCATGAAATTCAGGTCTTCCCTCACCAGCTTTGCAGCGACACGTCTGAGGCCCAAATCATTAACCAAAATGTCTTGAGCGGATCCGTAAGCAATGTTCAACTCCTCTGCAATCCCTCTAATGGTCAATTTGCGGCTTACGGTCATCCACCCTTTGATTTTGTTGATGTTTTCATTAGTTTTACTCGTTAGAGTATCGTTGTTGAAACACTTCTCCAACATTTCCAAAGTCTCCGCACTGTTCAATCCATTTTTAATACAAAATTTAATGCAAACTCGTTGCTGCAAAGTCGATGACATTTTTTATTGTGAAAAATCGAAACCACACACAAAGATTGATGTACACAATACAGCGTCACTTCAACAAATGTCAACCTATCAAGCTGAAAATCTGACAGAATGTCAATGACACTTCTACCAACACAACAATAAAAGAAGAAATGAAATCGGCCGAACGAGAGCGCCACACGGTGACGAGTCCTACAACTGTTTGATCAAGGTGGTATTGCGCTTCGTCTATTTCCCATTTTGAGCGTTAATTGACGATTGAGTGTTGAACGATACGTTAGTGCCAATAAAATTATTATGGTAAAGTCAAATGTCCCCCTCGGTCCTGTTCAACCTTTGTCCGAACCATTTTTTCGTAGATAAAGTATTTTAGAAGATATTTGGGAATATAAATTAAAATGGGTCACCATGTATGTATACGAGGGCTTTTCAATAAATCCGTGACTTTGAAATGAAGAACACTTTTTACAACAAAAATTCTAATTTATTTTTCAACATAGCCCCCTTTTAAGTGTATACAATTATTATAGCGGTACTCAAGCTTCTTCATGTCCTCTAAAAAGTAATTTTAATTTTTTTTAATCTGGGGAATAAGGTGGATGAGGAAGTATTGCGTAGCGTAAATCAAATAATTTTGCCGTTTCAATGGCACTCGTGTGAGCTGGTGCATTGTCGTGGTGGGAAAGCACATTTTTTTGACAAACGCGGCCACTTTTCCTTCAGTATGGCATCAAATCGATCTAATAATGAGGCATAATACTCTCGTATAATAGCTTTTCCCTTCTGTAGATAATCGATTAATATTATACCGCGTATACAACCACACGAGCCCGCTTGTGATCGACTGTGAACAAACGCGGCACCCATCTTGCAGATAGCTTCCTCATGCCCAAACGTTCATGTAAAATGTGCCATACGCGTCCCACTGAAATGTTTACAGTCTCACTAATCTCACGCACTTTCAATCGACGATCGTTGAGTACGATGTCGTGGATTTTATCTATCATTTCTTGACAAGTCACCTCTTTTGGACGACCAGGACGCTCAGTATCACTTGTGTTAATACGGCTGCAACGAAATTCAGTGAACCACTTATGAACCATGCAATGCGATGGAGCAGACTCCTCATGATGTTTTTCGAGCTTTCCTTCAGCTCCTTTGATTGATTTTCCCCGTAGAAAATAATGTTTAATAAGCACGTGAAACTCTTTTTTTTCCATGGTTTTGTTTTAACAATGTAAAACTAAATTCAACTAGCTGTAAAAAATTATCTAACCAACGTACTGACTAAAAACTTTGTATACGCACTGATATTACATGGTATTCTCTTAGAGTAGTAACATATTTAAGATAAAAAAACCATCGTTCGAAAAGTCACGGAATAATTGAACAGTTCTCATATATATATATATATATAATTAGAATATTATTTTATATATTATATATATAATAATATAATTATAATATAATATGTCATACAGGAATTGTTTAGTCGGTCTTACGGTCTATTAAATAAAATTTTCTATTAATTCTCCTTCATATATTTATTAAATTCTCCTACGTTTCGACCTTACTGCAGGTCTTTTTCAAGGAATATGTTCTTCACTAAAATTTTACAAAATAATTTAAATCTAATTACACTTTGCAAAGCGAGCTAATATATATATTATTGTTATAAACGAGTACTTACATAATTTATTAATACAAAAAACACACATGAAAATTACGTCATATTATTAAAATTGTTAATTAAAATAAAAGCCTCAACAATTGAGGGATTCAATAATTTAAAATTACATTGTAATGTGATGTGTACTATCAGGCGACGCAACACAAACTGTAGGATAGTGAGACGAAGAAACAATAAATTGAATTAAATTCACCAATAAAAAGCGTGCTAAAGCTTGAGAACGCAAACTTGGAAATCAACGTTCAAATTTAATATGTTAAATAATACTATGGTAAATTTGATTAATATTCATAATTTCAGTCTTTAAATTTATGGAAATATTAAAATTTTTATTGATATAAATTGATGCAATAATTTTTCTTTTATATTTATTGTATTTTCTAGCTAAAATTTTAACATTATTAAAATCAAAGAAATGATTATAATCCCAAGAATGTCGAGATAAGCCTGTATTCAAATTTTCAAGTCTACAATCTCTCTTATGCTCATAAATTCTATTTTTTAATCTCCTGCCAGTTTCACCAATATAGACTTTATCACATCCAGTGCATTTTATAAGGTAAACTACATTGGATAGATTTTCAATTTTATCAGAATCTTTATTGTTTTTTAACAATTTTCCCAAAGTGTGGTTATTATTGAAATAGACATTGATATGGAATTTCTTTGACCCTCTCCTATGTCTTTCAGAAAGACCTTGGATGTAAGGTAAAGTAACTTTAATTTCATTTTTTTGTATTTTTCTAACCATTTCAATTTCTTTTTATCTTTAGTTGAAGTATTATATATTTCATGAACACGTTCCTTAATGACACTCTCTATCAACATCAGTGGATAACTATTCAATTGTAAAATAACTTTGATTTCATCTAAATTTTCTTTTCTATATTTGATGTCGCTTAATTTAATACATCTATCAACTAAACCTTTAATTAACCCAACCTTCTGACTAAATAAATGATGAGATTCATAATTTAAATAGCAACCAGACCAAGTAGGTTTTTTAAACCAGTTTGTAATTGAAGAACCATCAATATTTTTGATAATCTTTAGTTCTAAGAAGTTTAAGGTATTATTTTCTTCATTTTCAAGTGTAAATTTAATAGATTGCTCGATATTGTTAAAAACATCAAAAAACTCTGTAATTTTACTAAACAATTCCTGTATGACATAATAATATAACGGTCGAAGAAAGGAAGGACAGTCATCACTGTTTATAATTAATATAATATAATATAATAATAATTATATATATATATATATATATATATATATATGGTTGGGTTAATTGAAGGGCCACTTTTTAAAATGCTCTTTTAATATTTCGGAAGTTTCAGAACTTCTGTAAATCGCACTCATAAAGGAATGTTTCCTCGATTTTCTATAAAGACACTTTTGTACGAAGCCACTCAACTGGCTGAGCCTCTGGGATTTTATGTATTTTAATGCAGAACTTCAGGATGTGTGAAGTCAATCTGAGGGCTAGAAGAACCACGGACAACTTTTTAAAATGCTCTTTTAATATTTTGGAAGTTTCAGAACATCTGTAAATCGCACTCATGATGGCGTTGAATACATATTTTGAAATTTATTTCTCCAAAGAAATCTAATTGCAAATCACGGCAGGTTTCTAATTGTAAATAGAATAATTTAGTTAAGTCCAATTACGGAATTTTTCCCTAACCCTGTTTTATCAATTGAAATGTGAATGAGTACAGATCAATATTTCTTGCAAATACGTCACAAATTTCGTCCCGATAATGATATTTACATACATATTTGAATATAAATTTTGTTTAATCTGACACGTTGGAACATTCATGAAGATTCAGTCCACATATTTCTGACCATTTGGGAATTTGATATCTTATTAAAGAAATATTACTAATACTTTAAACTAATTTATTGCGCGTTGCCACACGTTTATGTAAAGTTTACTCTTTTTTCAAAATTACAACTTTTTTATTTTCTATGCAATGCTACCGGAATATTCCCTCCATTTTCCATAAATAAACTTTTGTACGAAGTCACTCAACTGATTGAGCTTCTAGGATTTTATATATTTTAATGCAGAACTTCAGGATCTGTGAAGTCAATCTAAGGGCACATAAACATTCCTCAGTGCTTTTCACTCAAGTTTTCAAAACTTCAAATCGATATCTTATTTCGTATGGTCGAAAGTTTGTTTAAAATAAAAAGGTAGGAATCGGGTAAGTGTTTGATGGCCTTGAAATTAAACTAATAAAAAAGTATTAAATCAGATGTAGAATATTTTCTCGTACACTTTAATAGAGTTCATTTAAATGTACAAAATGCAATTTCTATAATTTGGTGTACAGTTTTAAGGTGTACAATTTCATTGTGCTTGAAAAAATGTTAATGAAATTATGTTTAGTAGGTGTTTTCTTTTGTCGTACAGAGTTTTATTATGTAATAGTATACTAGGTTGTTCAAAAAGTTTTGAAAGCGGAAATGAAAATACGTTTTTTTTTGGAGAAATCACTTTTATTGCTCAGTATAATCTCCCATAAGATCAATACATTTGGTCCAACGGTCTTCCAACTTGTTTATCCCGTCATGGAAGTGACTTTCTGCAAGGCCTGCAAAATACTCCTCTACGACGGCTATAACCTCTTCGTTTGATGAAAAATACTTCCCACGAAGGAATTTATTGAGGTGTGGGAACAGCCAGAAGTCAGAGGGAGCTATATCAGGCGAATAAGGTGGATGCTGCAACAATTCGTACTTTAATTCGGTTATTTTAGTGATGGTTTTTTGAGCTGTGTGAGCGGGTGCATTGTCTTGATGAAAAAGGATTTTTTTCTTCTGCAAACCGGGTCTTTTTTCACGAATTTTTGCATCCAATTAATTCAAAAGGTTACAATAATATTCAGAATTTATTGTTTTGCCAGATTGGAGATAATCCACCAACAAAATCCCTTTTGCATCCCAAAAAACTGATGCTAACACCTTCTTCGCCGATTTCTGGACACGAACTCGCTTCGGTGCCGAAGTGCTTGGTTCACACCACTCCTTAGCCTCTTGTTTTGATTCAGTATCATGATGGAAGACCCAAGTCTCATCCGTAGTGATGAATCGACGCAAAAAATCCCTTTTATCCTTTTGAAAACGCTCCAAATGTTGCTCAGAAAGTCGCATTAGAACGTGTTTTTGTTCCATTGTGAGCGAATGCGGCACCCATTGTGCACAGAGCTTTCTGAAACCCAAAACTTCACGTAAAATATGACTCACACTGCCTAATGGGATGTCTAGGGCCTCTGCTAAATCTCTCTCGGTCAATCGACGATCTTCCAAAACCATATCCTGTACTTTTGCTATGAATGCTGGTGTTGATGCACTTTTTGGACGTCCTGAGCGTGGATCGTCTTCAACGCTTTTTCGACCACGTCTAAACTCTAAAACCCATCGATGCACAGTTGGAAATGAAAGAGCAGCTTCCTTTAACACTTTCACTATTTTTGTATGAATTTCCGTTGCTGATAAACCTTCCAAAACAAAGAATTTTATCACTGCACGATATTCGGTTTCTTCCATTGTACAAAAATACACTGACACGTCAACTTCAAATGGCTTGTAAACAAACAATGAATTGACAGAGTGGAATGACACTTTGGGTATGTTCATATGAAAGATGAAATCTTAAAATGGCGTAGAAATTTTGGTTCTTCTATTGCTCTATAGATGTCGCTCTCAACACTTTTTGAACAACCTAGTATTATGTGCCTAGGCACACATTCCTTCAAATGATAGTTATAAATCGCATAAGACAAAAAAATAATTCTTTCGAGTCACGATTCCGATATGATAAACTAATAATAATAACTTGCAAAAATATTTTACCAGTTATTTTAAGTTTGATTTACCTCACTTACCATTTGCTCTAAAATGCATGATCCTGTATAATATCTATCAAACTTTGTTTTTCGAGGTTCATTCAACAGGTTGACATAATTTCCTATATAAAAATTTACGGGATTAGATTTCTGATCATAATATTTCTTAGATTCCTCTTTAGTAATATTAATCCTTTCAGCGACTTCTGAGTGAAGATTATGAATTTTTCCAAAAAGATCATTCAAATATTGATCCTACGTAATGGAAAGTTTTTCCTTTACAAAACTGCTTGGGATATTAGCTTCTTTACCAAATACAGGAGTATACGGTGCAAAACCAGTACTTTTATGCACTAAGACATTATATGAAAAAAATGGCAAAACGCAGCCAGTCATCCAAGCTTTGTTTGTTTCGCGATCCAAACCCCTCATGAAATTTTTTATTGCGTTTTCCTTCTATTCTGGACACCGTTCTAAGCCTTGAGTTTCCGCGCCATTTTTAAGACATCTCCTACCCTATTATTATTAATTGCACTATTGTCAGCTTGTCCTGAATATTCTAAAGATCTTTCCCAATTTTCCTGATCGTGGAGGGGGTGACTTCAGTGACCCAATACACGATCTGTTTGAACCGACACCATATCTGTAGACGCAATCGGCGCCAATTGAATTTCGCTTGATACTGGTTACCGCATTATCAATTTGTTGTGGATAGAGGGGCTCTTTACCCAGAGTTACTGCCGAATACGAATACATATCTAAATAAGCAGTGGGGGATAATGTACCAGGGATGGTCCCGAAGGAATAACCCCCAAGCCAAGGTGTTAACTACCGTGCCGAGGACTGCATGGCATCAGGGAGTGGTGTCTTACACGGTGTCTCTAGGAACCAGGCTGCCTCCTAGAGTTTTGAGACCTAACCCCGTATGTGCGGTTCTGCAGGGGTGGACCGAATACTTCCTTAGCTAATTGTAGGAATTGAAATGGAGAAAAAAAACCTTAAATAATAGCATGTGTGAAGAGCTGTTTGGAGGTGGATTGGACGTTGTGGAAGTACCAGATGACTGCGAGAAATCTCAGGCTAGGCAGCATCGTAACTGGCTGCATCAACGAAAGCGATTGTTGCAGTCTGCAAAAGGTGATGGACACCTTAAAGAGGATGGAGGACTTCTGTCCGTTTTGCGGAAGATGCAGCTCCTGAAAGAGAGCATGAAGCGCAACGACTGCTACATCGAGCACTTCGTGTGCCATCTTAAGGACAAGATGGTACAGAAAATTAAGGAGGTAAGATCCCCTAAGAAGGTTGTACTGGATGGGGGCACCCACACTCTCCCCAAGCTAGCGTCGAGGTCCACCCCGGATCCTTGTAAGTGGTTGAGGGAGCTGACGGTCAGCCCAGAGGAGAGGGCTGCCAAGAAGCCGGTAGAGAAGAGGCCTGGGACATCAAGCAACCAGAGTAGTAGGTTGAGGTTCCTGCTAGGAGGGACCTTCGGAAGAAGAAGCAACCAGAGCGGCCAAAAAGGGCCCGCTCTGAAGCGGTTATCATAAAACCCGCGGAGGGTGTTAGCTATGCGACAATTCTGCAGAATCTGAAGAGCCGCGTAAACCCCGAGGAGCTAGGGGTCAGGATTGGTGGTATCCGCGAGACCAGAACGAAAGATGTCCTGGTCGAGGTGAAATGCGCAGCGGAAAATAGACTTGACTCTGCTTTCCGCGGCATAGTCGGTGAGTCTGGATCATTCCACCACCTCGTCCCCACGGTCGAGCGTGAGATATTGGACATCGATCCCACCGTGGAGGAAGAAGAAGTAGCAGAAGCAGTCCGGAGTTACCTACGGGAGGAGCCGTCTTCGGAGGTAAAGGTATCCCTGACGAGGAAGCTCTTTAGAAGCACTCGGAATATCTTCGTCAGACTTGAGGACTCGCGTGCCCTGACTTTACTTAAGGCGACCCACATCAGTATCGGGTGGGTCTCCCGTAGAGTCCGCAAGAAAACGGAGATTAGTAGGTGATACCGCTGCCTGAGGTTTGGACACATGGCGGCTGACTGCCTGGGACCGGATCGCAGCAGGACTTACTGGAGGTGCGGCGAGAAGGGACACGCTGCGGCATTCTGCTTCAGGAAACCGCGTTGCTACCTCTGCACCGCACGAGACGAGAAGCCCCGAGGTGGCCATATTCCGGGGACTATGCGTTACGCGGCTCGGTTCGGTGGATTGCGCCCATAGACAATGACCCTGAAGTAAAGCTAACGCGGTTCTGGGGTCATTGTCTGGCGAGGAAACAGGGGTGTTTTGAGTTTAGTGGGTATTGCAATTTCCGAGTCCAACAACAGCGTGCGTAAATGCATTCTCTTTTCTCCTCTGAAAAAAAAGTCTTAGATAGATGACGTCATAGTGGTAGTAGTGTGATCTGTCCACGATTTTGTAAAGTATTGGTACGTAATAAAGAATTTTCTACTTTTTTTCAATGTCATGTGCATACAATTCATTCCTACGCCTTTGGGTCCATAAATCTAAATGAATTTATAATAATAGGTTTAAGGACAACCGCGGAATCTTTCATATTTTAATTAAATATTCCGAAAAATGTTGCATTTGGCTGATCTTGCAAAATTGTTGAAAGATTTGAACACTAATCAAAAAATCTTTCAACGAAATGCAGTCAATAAATGCTTAAAGTTTTATATCATGTTTCTCAGTTCTAAAATAAAAATATTTTGCACCAGATTTGAATTCAAATTTTATCTTAATTTTATGTAGCCTGAGCACAGATTTTTATTTCAAAAAACTAAATGCTGTACAAAACAGAAAATTTTGTTAATTGAAGTACAGTTGGCTTACAAATCAAAGCTGAAGTATTTCCTGAATCAAGTACAGGGAGAATATCCTACACTACTGGTTACTTCTGTCTACACGACTCAGTCGTGTAGCTGAAAAACGATATCACCTACACGAGTGAGTAGTGTAGTGGCACGAACAGTTACTGCCGGTAAACGATTGATTAGTGCCACTACATTACTCAGTCTCGTGTACGTATAGTTGGTATTTTTTTCAGCTACACGACTGAGTTGTATAGAATGAAGTAACCAGTAGTATAGGATTTTCTCCTTGTAGTTGATTTATAAAACTTAAAAATGTTGTAATTAATTAATAATGTTTTTTAGCTTTTTAATCTATCTACAATACTTCTATTAGAAATTTTTTTCTTTTTGTAGAGCATTTCATTTCTTGAATGAAAACTCTGTGCTTAGGCTACATAAAATTAAAATTAAATTTAAATTTAAATCTAGTGAAAAACAATTTCTATTTAGACCGAAATTTTTTATACCGAAATCAGGCAGATATACGTAGTTTATCATTCTCTCTACCATCCCCAAAGTTTATAAATAGTATTTTCATTACAAAAAAAAGTTATATGGGCGAAAAAATAAAATTGATTACGTGGTTACGTGGTCCACCTAGAGGCATGGCTTTGAGGCTATGGACCAACCGGATCACGTGACTAGATTCCTATCTTATCATCATTTTCAATTCATGTTACCCCATTCCCGTAAAAAATTTTTAAAGTAAATAAAATTATAAACATTTATGACCAGAGTGACCCATAATAATGTATTTCATGTGCCAACGGCGCGCAAACTCGTTTTTTCGCTACAGTTAACAGTAGCGCTACAGAGGAATGAAATGTAAAAATTGAACTGCGCATGCGCCTATGGCCATGCAACGAAGCACAATCTTCTTCTTATTCTTCTTCTTCTTCGTACAGCGTTAGCACCTTACTGGCAAAGCCTTGTACATTTGAACTGCGCATGCGTCTATTAAAATCCATTACTACTACACAAGATCGATAAAATCAAAATGGCAGGGACTAGTCGTGACATATCAAGTGTAATGACTAGTGCCGCAAACAACTGCAATACAAGATTAGATTCGAGTGTACGCGAAAAGATCTTGTGAATAAAATTCCTGAAATAATTTAGCGTTTAGACGGCAATACCTGGACCCAAACTGTTCGTTTGCAGCAAGTGAACTTAGTGCAGCCAAAACGATTTGGCCGCATTAAACGACGAGTTCGGTCAGTACACAAGCAACCCGATAGCTTCATTGGGAAAACCCCATTTTTTGTTACGGCAACTAGACCTTTTTACATTATCATCATATCAGAAAGTATTAGTTTTATGTGAGAAATCACTTTTCGGTTTTTCATCAAATCTCGACGTTTCGAGACTCCCTGAGTCAGAAAAAAACGGTTTTTATGAAACTGTCTATATATATATATATATATAGTCTCCTATTTTATTTTTTTATTTTTATTATGAAGATACAAGTTTCTACTATTCTCATTCAGAATTGATAGAAATATGATTCCAGTTCCTTTATAACACGATGATGATTCCGCGGGAAAAAATAGCATTGAAACAAGAAAATGTTTCCAATAAAGACAATATAATATTTTCTTGATTCAAGTAAATACACTTCATTTAGGAAAATTGATTTCCTTAAGTCATGTATATTAGGGTGACCCTTATTTTGGGTGATGTCAAATTACCCCCCCCCCCCCGCTAAAGTTTTGAAATGGATAGAAAAAGTCGTGTAAAATTTTCAGCTCGATACCTCAACGTTCGTGGGAGAACTGGGAAGGTTCCTGAAGTCCAAGGATATAGTTATCTAATTGCTTAAATTTGCCGTCGAGCGATTGCTTATTTTGATGACTGAATTTTGATGCCCGTAAGCCGATTTGATTTGATAGGCTTGCTTCGCTTGTAATTGTAGTAATTTTTACTTTTACGTGTGGTGATATGGCCATTTGCTAATTTCTGCAAAAAGCCACAAACAAGAAAAAGAAGGAAAAGATATCTCAAGGTTTAGAGATGCCGCACAAGCTACTTTTTTCCTATTTTAATAAAATGGGAAACTTAAAAGTTTTTGGTTTTCAATTTTTTTCTAAAGCCCAAATGCATGTAAAATTTGTTTGAGTTCACAAATATGTAGTCTAAGAATGCGTCTTGCAAGGAAAATTTTTTCAAACGTGCAACGTAATTTGTTCAAATTTTTACAAGGAGCTACTCTAAACCTGAATCAGTGAACGGCCACTGATTCGCAGTGACTATTTACTGATGGCAGCAGCTATAAGTCTTTCACTGTGAATCAGTGAAATTAAACTGATGAATCAGTGATATAGATAGAACACACTTATTGAATCAGTGAAATCTTCAGGTGGGGATAATAAAACCAGCAATATTTTAACAATTGATAAACTCGTTTATTTTAGGTTAAACAACACTAAAAAGAAGTTACGCAATTATTATTATATATTGCAATTAATATTGATTAATTAATATCTTGATTGATTGATTAATTAATACATTAATTAATACATTATATTATGTAACGTGTAGATGAAACTTTTGAATTCGTGAATTCAAAAGTTATGTTCACGTAGCGCGTTCACTGATTCCTCAGTGAAGTCAAAGCAGGAACCTGATTCATCAGTTGATATGTTTTCACTGATATTATCAGTGACTATTTCACTGATTCAGGTTTAGATAGTAAAAACAAGAAAAATGACGATAAATTACTATAAAAGTAAAAAACCCTGTTTTTAGCTCCTTGAAAAGATTTTAACAAATTAAGTTGTGCGTCAGGAGAAATTTTCCTTGTAAGGTAAAAACACCAATAGCTGGACAGTACCCAATAGCCGGACAGAGGCATGGATTTTTCTCAAAATTAGAGATTTATGAATCACTTATCGCTATTTTGGTGTACCGCATACAAACCTCGAAACGTACACTTTAAAAAAGTGAAAAATTTGTTGAATTAGAAATTAAAACTTCGCCAAGAAAAACAAATTTCTCTACTGAAGCACAAGCCTGGTCGAAATGTAGCGAAATCTGCTCTATAAACTAACTGACGTGTTGTCTTTGTTAAGCAAATGACATTTACATTTACCTTCATTTGTAATTTTAATACGTGTTACACTAAAGACAAATGCTTTATATAAACCATAATATTTTTCAAAATTAAAAAACATTTTCCTTTAATTAAATATTTTAAATCCGGTTATTAGGTCAATGAATATTCGTTTTGCCTAATAACCGAACGCGTGTCCGGCGATACATTGCACTGCTTTTGTGTTTTCAAGAAATGTGGTGAGTATTTGATTGTTTTCAATTCATAGAAGATATCCGTCTAATAAAATAGTAGGAAAATCACTTTACACATATTTTAATTGGTCAAATATAAAATCGAACCTCAATTGAAATTTGACGTTTATTTTCTTGTTGATTTTACATTGAAAACAATGAAAATATGGATTTAAGAGTGAAATTTCCCCACTTTTTGATCTTTTTAAATGATAATTTTCAATAATAATGATAAACTGTGATTAATAATGAATAATTTTTTGAAGAAATAATGTTTAAACTATGGATTTTCTGAAAATCTGATATTTTGAGAAAGTATTTTCATTTTAACATATGTATTTTCTGGGTTTTATGTATTTGGTGTCTTTATTATAGATCATGGAAAAAGCATCAGAAAAAAAGATTAAAAAGCTTCATACCAAAACGGATATTATTAATGCGATTGAGGATATAAGGCAAAAACGATTGATAATTGGGGCTGCAAGCTCTAAATATAATATATTCTATTTGTAAAATCTTTTCAATATTTTTTTTTAAAAGCGTAGACCTAAAAATGTTTCCGTAAATATTTCCCAGTGTTTATCATGCTTAAAAAATATCAAATCCATATCAACCAAATTATAATATTCTCTTGTCCGAGTATTGGTGCAGCGCTGTCCGGCTATTGGATCAATTCACTTTTCCCGTCCGGCAATTGGCTCCAGGGCATTATTTAATAAAGAGAATTATTAAAAAACTAATTTTACATGCATTTGGGCTTTTGGAAATAATTGAAAACCAAAAACTTTCAAATTTCCCATGTTATTAAAATGGGAAAAGGGTAGCTTGTGCTGAACTGAACCTCTAAGCCTTGAGATACTAAGCTTAAAATTTTACACCATTTTTTTTTATTCATCAAAACTTTTTATTTGGGGGGGGGGGGGGGGTGTGGAAATTGTTTATCTTCCAAAATTATGGGCACCCTAATGTTCATTTTCTTCGGTCAAGGAAATTTTGTATTTTCCGTACTCGAGACAATATTTTCTTAATTTAATTATAATTTTTGTCCGTGTCGTTTGCGCAGGTCACATAATTTTTGCAAAAAGACATTATAATACCATACTGTACAACCAGAAAATTCTGTATGTCGAGACTTGTACTGAAACGTGTTTTTCTTATCATATTGTACGTGGTCACCAGCGTAACGTAGTCCAATCACCCCCTTGACGCTACACTGCGCCAAAAATTATCACACCAAATTTGTTGTGTCCTAAAAAACGATTTTGACTCAAATTTAACTGACTGGTGTATATAAGGCCATAATTCTATCCTTTTCTAATGGTCGAGTTTTTGTTCCATGCTAAAGTTAGTTCAATGTATCCAATCAGTAAAACCTTTTTGTGAATGAAATTAATAGATACATGTAAAAAATAATTTATTCAGATTTGCTGAAAATTTCAACACTTTTAAACAAGAATTTAGGAATCGTAAATTATCAAAGGATTACTTCCATGAATGTTAGACTATTCAGAAAAATATAACAAAAAAGTTCAGGTGTTCAAAGTTCCTCAAAATAAAAAAAAAAAAAAAAAGTTCATGGACTGCTCAGGAACTTTGAAGTATTCCTGAACAGTTTCTAAGTTTTTCTGTACTGTTTTGTCATTTCTGATTAGTTAAAGGTTTTACTTAAAGTTCTTGGAAATTAATGATTACTAAACTTCTATTCAAAAGTGACAAACTGTTCAAAAAATTTCAATGGGTTATTTACTTGACGTGATTTTTTTATACTCAACTCAATAGCTATGTAATATAATTAATTTTATCATCATCGATAATATACATGTAAGAGGTCTGGTATCATCTTATTATCTCCTTCGAGCATCAAGAGCATGAGAAATTTCGTTAATGCGTCTATATCGAGAACATGTGCCGCCTGCAATGACCCTTTTGATATATATTCCTGTGATGTGAGCGACGTTATTATTATACGAATAACTTGGTATCTACCGTCTAACTCGCATAGGTAGGTACATTACGTGAATGCATATAGGTCTGACCCTCCGTCGGGAAAATAATGAAAGTAATGAAACACGCCCACTGCATTTAGCGCTAGTCTGGCAGCACCCGTCCCCTATTGGCTATTGTACCTGCCACTTTATTGTCCTTTATTTCATTAGTTTTGCCACATTCCGCCCCATTGTTCGGGGTGCGAATCCCCTCCCCCTTATCCCCACTCAGGTCTTGTCGCTTTTACAAATTGCCCTCACCCCCTAGCCTCTAACGCTGGAAAAAATGTGACCCTTAATTTATGTACTGAATAATAGGTATTTTAACGAAATCTTGTAAACCTCATAATCGACGATCAATGCTAGTTTCATTCACGAGCCTTGTTCGCCTGCGTGCGCCCCTTCTTTATTTACTTTAGAAAATGTTATCTCTCATAATACTCATCATTCGAATTCGCTATTGTTCAGGAACTATTTTTTTTTGCTTGTGTAGTAAAACTACAGTTAAACAAGTAAGAGCGTAGGAGGTCTCATTTTCAATCGGTCAAAGCGAACACCCTTATTCATCTGCGAGCTTATAGAGGGACCACCCTCTGTTCTTAGTGCAATGTAAAAAAAATACTAGTTGCCACTGACCTGCAGGGTTTTGCAGGAGAATGATGCTCCTAAGCATCGAAGCAAGCTCTGCAGCACTGGAAGGCACAGTTTCAAATTGTGAGATCCGAATGACCGTCACAATCTCCTGACGCAACCCCCATTGAGAAGGTGTGGGTCTGCGTGAAGCACAAGTTTCGAACAAAAAAGTGTACACTAAAGTAGTTGCGTCGGCGAATTCGTAGCATTTAAGGGATCTTCCCCGCGAATATGAGAAGTCAACTTAGTAAAAAATGCCTCGGAGGTGCCAGGCAATTATCGTAGCTGACGATGACTGGAGGTTTCATTGAAAATTTTGCATCTTCCATATAGGGACATAAATAGGGACCCCAGTTTGGAACCCATACAGGGTTCTATATGAGTTTTCATCTCTGAATTCTTCGGTACCTTTATGTAGATGGTCAGGTATCCAGTAGATCCTTCTAGGGGTACGAATTAGATGATATTAGGCACTGAGATAAAGTGATGATTTCGACAAGAGTAAAGTGGGGCGGCGGGATGACAGCCACAAGAGTAAGGGAGATAGAGTGATTTTTCTACAAATGCAGCAGAGACAGAGTGATGTCTGTTGCTTGGATACTAAGTCTACAGATCTTTCCAAAAATCAGGAAAACGGACTACGGCGATTACATGATTTCCGTACTAAAAAAATGTTGATGGGATCCGGTTCGTACTTTAAGATTCGGACGTTGACTTATTTTCCGACGTTCAACAGGTAGCTGCACCATTATTTCACTCACAAGACTGATTCGAAATTAAGTAAAAGAACTGAATTAGACTAGATACACTTTATCTTGGTCTTCGGTGTTGATCTCCTTTAATATTATTTTTATAATATGACAGTCAGCGTCGAGCATAAGGTAGTCATATTCAAAATTTATATTAAAATCCTGAAATACATTAATACACAAACTTTCTGAAAACACCCAAAATATGCCGAGGAAACCGTTTATGGTCCAGCCACCTCCAGCACATTCTTTTCATTCTCCAAATCAAATCCTTAAAGGAACAAAATCTTACCCTCCACTCTCATCCCATTATGCATGCCTAAAAACCAAAACATAACTCAGTTTACGATTCAAACTCCCAGGAGAAAGTGTTTGCCGTTTAAGTTGCGTGGTTTCCCAGAAAACGGAAAAAATAGGATATATACAAAAAATCATAATTTTAATCAAAGTTAGTCCTATTTCTTTACTTTATATATTGGATCTATAACTTAATTCGTGCGTTTTTTTCAAAATTTTAACGTTTATTTAAGAAAAACCTGAACAATAGTATTATTCAAAGTATTTCCCATCTTTCTGGCAATTTGTGGATTCCATCCCAAAATAACTGCGCTGGCTTGGCGGCCAAGAATGAATCAAGCCAATTCCTGATACCCTGTTCTGATGTGAACCGTATTCCAGTGAGGGCGTTCTGCATCGAACGGAACAAATGGTACTCAGAAGGGTCAAGGTCTGGGCTATAAGGCGGGTGGGGTAAAACTTCCCATCCACTGTTTTCTAAATAGTTGTTAACCGGAATAGCAACATGGGGCCGAGCGTTGTCATGATGGAAAATTATTGCCTCGTGTCTGGTCGCATATTCCGTGCGTTTTTCGGCTATTGCTCTCTTCAAACGAATTAATTGTGTTCGGTAGCGTTCTCCATTGATGATTTCACCCGGTTTTAGCAGATCATAATACAGCACACCCTTCTGATCCCACCAAATACAGAGCATTACCTACGCGCCATGGATATTCGGCTTTGCCGTTGATTTGGCTAGTTGGCCGGGTTTCACGTATGATTTCTTGCGCTTGGGGTTGTCGCAATGGATCTATTTTTCATCACCAGTAACAATCCGATGCAAAAATGACTTCTTTTTGTGGCGTTCCAGCAGTATTTCGGACATTCAAAACCGCCTTTCAACGTCTCTCGGCTTGAGTTCATGTGGAGCCCAATTTCCTTGCTTTTGAATATATCTGGCTGCTTTTAAACGTTTTGAAATGGCTGCTTGAGTGACTCCCAAAGACTCTGCGAGCTCTTCTTGTGTTTGGCAACAATCTTCATCGAGGAACGCTTCCAGTTCTTCATCTTCAAACTTTTTTGGCTGCCCAGGACGTTCTTCGTCTTCCAAGCCAAAATCACCACTTTTAAATCGTGCAAACCACTTTTGGCACGTTCGCTCAGCTAGAGTATGTTCACCATAAACTTCCACCAAAATACGATAAAGTTCGGCATCAGTTTTCTTCATATTAAAGTAATGAAGAAGAACTCTCCGCAAAAACACAACAATTATGGTGTTTACGCTTCAAATGAATGACATATACTGAAAAAGACGCACAATGACAGTAGCTTTACAGCGCATGTTTGGAATATTGGAACGATGGAATAATAATCAAGTTACGACATCTCTTAGCAAACCGCAAGAATTAAGTTATTAAATTAGATAAGATTTAAAAGCTTGAAGTCGATTGATAAATTGTGGACAAATTTAGAAAAATATTATACTTACACATTTTCAAGTACTAAACATTAAAAATTAAGACATTGCTATTAAATTTCGATAAAATTACCCCTAGAATATTGTTTCGCGGCTCTCTACGTTTTTTATGCTTTTATTTATATAAAAAAAATTTCCTTATCTAATGCGTATCAATAGTGTTTATCCATTTCAAGAGTTCTTCTATATAATCAAAAAGTTTCGATGTACAATTTCAATTACAAAAAGCTAGGCAAAAAATTTAGACACATTTCATATACACTTGCAACTTAATTTCTTTAAAAAATTTATAAATTATAATCTCAATTCATCCAGTTTTAATTAGAACATTTCAATGTAAAATTTCACTCAAATGTAAAATTTCACAATTGCATCTTATTTTCGTTACACAATTTAGTTTACAATGTTTTTCAAACTCTACATTATACGAAAGAAACTTCGGCCTTTATTTCTATGCACAATTTTTTTCAAACTAAAAATTTTTTTACATCTACTTGTCTAAT
Organism: Diplolepis rosae; assembly: GCA_030998225.1. NCBI lineage: Eukaryota > Metazoa > Arthropoda > Insecta > Hymenoptera > Diplolepididae > Diplolepis > Diplolepis rosae. The sequence goes on along the minus strand of JAPYXD010000694.1, from coordinate 2,239,651 downwards.
TTAAAATTTGCAGTTTATTCCCAAAAACTGCATTTTATACGGAAGCAGTGTTATTCTCATTGCTTTACAGTAAAGAAATATTGACATAGGTATTTGAGATATAGACTCAAACCAAAGAAAACTTTATGTGCAATATCATATGAAAATTTATGTCCTTTTTGTGTACTTTCTGAATAAGCAGCCTCATTGTCTATACCTAAAATTGTGAAAACCTTTTGTATAACACTACGGACTCTTTAAAGTTCTAAGTCATTGCAAAAAACTGTCAATTTTTCAGTTCTTCTTGTTTAAAAAGTATCACAGCTGAAAAAAATTCGAAGAAAAATATGCCAAAGAATAGTATATTATGTGCCTAGGCTTTGCCTCAGCTGCGCTTCGACTACGCCTCACCTACGCCATGACTATGCCTTGGCTTCGATCTCCTGCAAGCATTCTAAGCGAGCCCCATAATTACCCGAATTGTGTGCATTGGCACATAACACGTGGATCAAGAAGTCCCGGGACTAAATAGGAAAAACACATTTTTTTGGAAAAACTCGGCTTTTTTCTTCAACATAGTCTCCTTCAAAAGCAACACAATCAGTCCAGCGCTTCTCTAACATTTCAATACCTTTCTTGTAGAACGATTTATCTTTGGCCTCACAATAAGCGTTCGTTTCAGTGATGACTTGCTCGTTGGAGTAGAATCTCTTTCCTTGGAGCATTTTTTTGAGGTCTACAAACAGGTAGTAGTCGCTGTGGGCCAGATCCGGTAAATATGGTGGGTGCGGAAGCAATTCGAATCTCAATTCATTCAATTTCGCCGTGGTAGCGAGCGACTTGTGACACGGCGCATTGTCTCGGTGAAAGAGCACTTTTTTCTTCTTCATTTGGAGCCGTTTCTCACCGGTTTTGTTCTTCAAACGCATCAATTGGCCAATGTAACGTTCGCTATTGATCGTCTTACCTTTTTCAAGGTAGTCGATGAACAAAACTCCAGAAGCATCCCAAAATACTGAGGCCATAACCTTACCGGCCCACATTTGCGTTTTTGGCCGCTTTGGACGCTTCTCACCGACTGCAGTTCACTCGGCTGACGACCGCTTTGACTCCGGAGTGTAGTTATGGATCCAGGTTTCGTCCATTGTCACATACCGACGCAATAAATTTCGTTTATTTCGGCGAAACAACCCCAATAAGCGCTTGGAATCAACGACACGTTGTCGTTTTTGATCCACCGTAAGCAAACGCGGCACCTACTTTGACAACAGCTTCCTCATAGACAGATATTCATGCAAAATAGCGTACACCCTGCCGTATGATATCTTTAAGGTGTCAGCTATCTCACGCAATTTTAATTTACGGTTTTCGAAAACGATTTGGTGGACTTTTTTGATGGTTTCCGGTGTAACTACCTCATTTAACCGGTCGGAGCGTTCAGCATCTTCAGTGTGTGTACGACCACGTTTAAAATCAGCATACCACCGACAAATGGTTGGTTTTGATGGAGCAGAGTCCCCGTAGCACTTTTCAAGCCATTGCTGAGCTTGCACTATGTTTTTTTTTTATCAAAAAGTAATGGTAAATCAGCACATAAAATTGTTTCGAATCCATTGTTTTGAAAATATCAAGACTAGCGTCATTTAAATCACTGTAACTCGTGGACCAAACATCAGAATGTCATGAAATTTTGATAGGTATCTTTTGAAGGTTGGTACTCATGAAAAACATACAGGACTTTTGTTGGCAACGTCATCTATGTGTCACTCCCGGGACTTATTGATCCACGTGTTATTCTATTTTATGTGACTTCGGCGCATTTACGAGTTTTTATTCGTACACTCGAATCCAATCTGAAAAGGTGAAAATTGCCGTGATTATCGCCCATCTCACTTGACATTTCGCCAATACATCCGGCCATTTTGATTTTTTCAATGTTGTGTAGTAGTAGCGTATTGTAACAGACGCATGCGCATTTCAAATGTACAAGGCTCTGTCAGTACGGTGCGAACACTGTACGACGAAGAAGAAGAATAAGAAGAGGAATACGCCCCTCTGTATTGTAATAGGCGCATGCGCAGTTCAATTTTTACATTAAATTCCTCTGTATCGTAATACGCAACATTACGCTACTATAAACTGTAGCGTAAAACGAGTTTACGCGCCGGGGGCACATGAAAAATGTTAAATTAATTTTTACAGATTTCACTTCATACCAAAAGAAATTTGGTTGTATAATTTTACGAAAAAAATCTTCATAAAAAATCAAGTCAATCACCTCACTGTATACACGCATAATATGCCACGCTTTCAAAGCTTCCCCATCTCATTTATATAGAAATACTGTTTATCCTCTTAAAATTATACATTATACCACAAAAATTTCAACCTACAATTTCATGCACGAATGTCAATTTAAATAGTTTATTGCGTGCCTCGGCGCACGACGAGAGTTATTGCGCGACGAGCGACAATGCTCGCAGGAGATCGAAGCCAAGGCGCAGGTGAGGTGTAGTGGATGCGTAGTCGAGGCGTAGCCGAGACGCCGAGACGAAGCCGAGATGAATTCGAGGCGCGATCAGTCATGCGAGCATTGTCGCGAGTCTCGTAATTTCCTGAATTGTGTGCATTGGCACGTATTCTATTTTATGTGACTTCGGTGCGTATACGACTTTTTATGCGTACACTCGAATCTAATCTAGTATTGTAGTTGTTTGCGGTGCTAGTCATTACACTTGATATTATGCGACTAGTCTCAGCCATTTTGATTTTATCGATCTTGTGTGGTAGTAGCGTATTATAATAGACGCAAGCGCAGTTCAAATATACAAGGCTTTGTCAGTAGGGTGCTAACGCTGTACGAAGAAGAAGAAGAATATAAAGAAGATTGTGCTCCGCTGTATGGCATTAGGCACATGCGCAGTTCAATTTGTACATTACATTACTCTGTATCACAATACACAACATTCCTCTGTAGCGCAATACACAACATTGCGCTACTCTTAACTGTAGCGAAAAAACGAGTTTACGCGCCAAAGGCACATAAAATATTTTTTATACTGAGACATTTATTTGCAACTTTTCAAAAATGCTTTTCTGGTATTCGGATATTTACGTTACGTGAAAGAAATATTTACCTTAGAGTAATCTCAAAATTTATTTACCTACATGTAAAAACAAAATGATAATTACTTTAAAAAATCTCATGCAAGAAATCCTACGTTAGCAAACCTTTTATCTGTATTATTAGATCAAAATAAATCACTAATGAGGGCTCCGATCAGAGCCGAAACGTCTGATTATTATTAATATTAATTATTAATTAATTAATTAATTAATTATTAATATATTTCAGAGTAAATCGAAATATATTTAATTAGTCTGGGCTTATAATCTTTAGTTGGATTAAAGCTTTAACAGAATTGTTTAAGAATTTAGATGAGTCTTGCGTTTTTGTTACAAAAAGCACGTGGCCCTTGTGGCGGAAGATCAGGTGGCTAAAGCATTTGAGCAAGGTTAGGTGTATAGGAGGAAATACAATTATGAAATGTATGCTAACCTCGCGATGCACAGCAAAGCACATCAAAATTCTTTTAAAAGAAACCAGTATATTAGGCATGTGTTTAGGCGAACGAGAGGAAGAATCGACAAACGGCAGAAAGCTGTGGCGACAAACAGTGCATGGGTGTACGTGCGCTAGATATCTCTATCTCTTCCTCTCTTCTTCGTTCTCTCTTTTCTCTTCTATTCGTCTATTCTATCGCAATGATATAGTCGCGAGTCTGCTATGCAATATCTAATTTATGCAATAAGGCTTCTGAATTATATCTTCACCAACTACAAACGGAAGATTAATGCATAAGCATAAGTAATATTAAATTATGTATTTGATTATTCAATTTGAATAAATTAATAACTTACGTTCTATCTGAAATTCAAAAGTAGCTGAATTGTTGAATGTTGCTGTGAATGCCGATGTAAAGGTTGGTTCTTGATACTCTATTACTCGATATATGGGCAACGTGACCCTCAAATCAGTCTTGTCATGTTCAGAAATAAGAGCTTCATCTTTTACACAACTTAACATTGAAACCTCTGGTTCTGTTTCAGTCTTAACATTCTTGTGTTTAACATATGTATATGTAGTTATGTAGTTATATGTAGTTTACATATGTAGTTTGAGATTGAGTTTCAATATTGAGATAATTATGATCTGGAACTAAAAACAAGATAGTATAAAAGATAAATATTAAATTAAATTAAAGTAAATTGCTTTTAATTGCCTTTTAATTGGAAAAGCGTTTTATCGACGATTTTTATACATTGCTCATCGTTTACATGCTTTTTGACGTTTGCATGAATTACATTATTTTATTTATCAAATTCGTGTACATTACTGGATTCAGTCCGATTATGTGGTACGCAATTAAATATAGTAGGAATAGAACATTTCACTAATCTGGGCTTTCTTCAAGGGAATCTGAATGAAAATGGACTTAGGATATTTTACTCTTATTTAAAAAAGTTTAATAACTTGCGTTACGAAATGGTGAAAAGAAATTATTGTTATGTCTGTTAAATCTTACCCTTTGATTAATATTTCCATTGGAGTCTTTCTGGATGTACTCACGTACAATGTCATTTTCTGTAAAATGGTTTTCGCAAATACTTTGAAAGGATTTGAGTTGATATCCTCCAGGAATATTTTCCTCCCATTTTTCACGAAGTTCCTCATTTTTCCGTACCATGAACATCGAACATTTTCCTTCTCCACTGACAGCATGTTTTTTATCGCACTTCGGAACGAAACAATACTTTGGCATTGCACTGTCGTCCACAATCACAATATGACATTTGATAAAAAACATGCTTTATTGGTTAGGATGCTTAGACCGGTGCTCCAACTGTCTACCCTTCGCCAGATCCTCATCCTTGAGGAAAGCCTTAGAGAGGCTAGTGGGCGGTCCCCTATTCCGGGCGACTTTAATAGTAAGTCGCCCGAGTGGGGAGAAGCCCGTCTGGACAGGAGGGGAATATTGGTCTGTGAGATGGTCGCCAGGAATGACCTGATTGTATTGAATCGGGGCAGGGATTTTACGTTCAGACGAGGAGGCGGGGGGTCGATTATTGACCTCACGATTGCCGCGCCCCGGCTTGCCTCAAGGATAGGCGACTGGTGCGTCCTCGAGGTAATAACCTTGAGTGACCACCAGTGCATTGAATTTAGTATCCAGGAACGGAGTCATCCAGTGAATACAGAAAGAGGCAGAAGGTAAGGAGCCCCTCCTGGAACACAAAACGACTCAGCAAAGACAAGCTTCGCGAACATCTTGAAGAAACCAGGCTCATAGATGTCTCTCGGAAAACCAGTTCGGCTTTCGGAATGGCAGGTCCACAGTTGACGCCATCCAGGCAGTTGTGCACATCGCCACTGAAGCAAGAAGAGGAACTGGTAAGCGTAAGGGATTCTGCGCGTTGATCAGCACTGACATACGCAATGCGTTCAATACCGCGAGATGGAACATCTGCATCGAGGCGATGGTGCGGAAAAAGTTTCCAGACTACCTGTTGCGAATGATAGATGACTATCTGAGCGACAGGTGGGTGATATACGAGGGCGAAAAATGGTCTCTCAAGGAAGAGATAACATGTGGCGACCTCCAAGGGTCGCGGGTGGGTCCACGAGTTTGGAACGTCATGTACGACGATTTCCTATGCATGGACCTGCCTGCTGGAACGAGCATCATCAGCTTCGCGGATGACGCACTTGTCGTGTGCGCCGCTGACGTCAAAATCCTGGAGCTGAGGATCAATGATAGTCTGTGGCAGGCAAAGCGTTGGTTGGATAGCAGATGTCTGAAAATGGCCCCTGAAAAAACCGAGGCTTTGCTGGTCACAGACAGGAAATCCTTCAAATACACGAGGATCGTTCTCGGGGAACATGAAATCAAGTGGAAAAAGAGCATTAAGTACCTGGGTGTGCAGTTGGATCGAAGGCTTAGCTTCGGCGAACACCTGCAGATCGCGACAACCAAAGTCATCCAATGCCCAAAATTGGTGGATCCAGGGAAGCTAAGAGAAGGCTGGTGGCGAGCGTGGTAAATTCAAAGCTGCTTTATGCAGCCCGATCTGGACAAGTGCCCTTAACAATTATGCTATCCTGAAAAAGCTGTTCTCGGCACAGAGAGGCGTCGTGATGAGAATTATCTTAGCATACCGAACTGTGTCGACAAGCACTGTGCTGGTCCTGGCGAGCGTCCCACCAATAGATTTATTGGCAGAGGAAAGGAAGGAGACCTTTCAGTTCCATTAGGAGCTCACCTGCTTAAAAAACCTGCAGGAAATCGCTCGCGCGAAGAAGGCCATCCGCAAGGATGGAAGGCACAGACTCGTCGAGAGATGGCAGACGAGATGGCATGGTGACCAATCCAGGAGATGGACACACCTTCTAATCACCACCTGGCTGGATAGAAAGCACGGTCAAGTCGGCTTTTACCTGGCGCAAGGGCTTTCGGGCCATGGTTGCTTTAATGCGTACCTGAAGCGCTTCAAGAAAAGAGACGATGAGTCGTGTCACTACTGCGATTCCCTTGTGGGAAATGCAGAGCTCACACTCTTTGTCTGTGCCAGTTGGGGCGCGGAAAGGGAGGCTATCGGTCGGGCAGTGGGCGTACAACTCATTCCTGACACGATGGTCTCTCTCATGCTCCAGTCTGAACAGATATGGATGCTTATCGAGTCATTCTTCACCCTGGTGATGAAGATGAGGGAACTCGATGGGCGTGCAAAGCGCGGCAACAACGGGGGCCAGTAGAAATCTAGTCGGGCCCTGCACCCGCGGTCCTGCGTCTTGGGCGGACTTGGCTGTCCGCGTCAACCGGGGGAAGAATCTTCTTATTCAACAAGTGTCATCGATAGTTGATACAGCTGCTCGATACGATTTTCAAACGAGTTTGAAACGATGTTTTGCTTTTGAGTGTACTAGATAAGAGGACCTCCAGGTCCATTCGTAGAATGTCCTGAGACTGTGTCACCACCGTAGTCGGAGTCACTGTGGACAGTCAGGTTGTTTTCGCCATTAAAAAATATTCCGAATTTTATAGTACCTTTTACATACTGGAAAACACGCTTGATCATTTTCCAGTGACTAGTCATAGGATTTTTGTTATATCTACTTAAATAGTTCATGGAAAAACTGATGCCTGGTCGAGTTATTGTGGCCAAGTAAAGTAAACTTCCAACAGCTTCTTGGTACGGTTTTGACGTTTCCAAAGGTCTATCGTTTACAAAATTTCCAGGGTCAGTAACCATTTCTCTTTCTATAGGTGTGTAGACTGGATTCATCTCTTCAAAATGAAAACGTTCCAAAATTCTTTCTGCGTATCTTGACTGATTCATAAAAATTCCATTCAGACAGACTTCAATTTTCATTCCATGGTACGAGAAAATATTTTCTTTTCTAGTGTCACAAGTGATCTTGAACTTCTTATCAAGTTTTCTCACAACTTCGACCATGCTCTTCTCTTGCTTTTTCCGACCATGAGTACATTGTCCACGTGCAAGACTATTATGATACTTCTGTCCTTGTTGTAATATACACATGGATCATCATCCGTAGACTCAAAGTGTAACGAGTTAAAAAAATCCGTGAATTTCGTATTGCAATTTTTAGGTGCTTGTTTTAAACCATAGCGACTTTTTTCAATTCGCATATGCGTCCAGATTTACCATTCAATCACCTAGGTTGATACATAAAAATCTTCTCATATAATTCACCATGTAAAAGGACGCTTTTCATATCAAACGCCATTATTTCCATACCTTCACATGCAGCTGTACGTAGTAGTCAAAGTAGTCCCTATTTTCTTTTTGCTCGAATCCTCTGACGATAAGTCTTACCTTGTATTTTCCTTTTACCTTTTCGCATAAAATGCAACGGCAGGTCAACGGCTTAGAATTTAGGTTTTTCAGTCAAAATCCAGGTTTTCATTTCAATCAGCGACTTATATTCATCCTTCATGGAATTTTCCAGTTTTCATCCTTAAGAGCCTCAGCGACAGAAATATTACTTACTTCACTGATCATAGCAGACTCTATTTCTTTCATCATCAACGCCGAGTAATCATAATCATAGGCACGTGCCCTTGCATATTTGAGGTTAAGCCTGAGAAAGTCTGTGAATAAAAATGTTTGCCCAAGTCTGATTATCTTAAAAGGATTAGTAAATAAGTCAGGATGGAAACTATAAGGTCGTAATTGGAGAGTTTAACGGAAGATGTTCAAGGAAATATAAGTAGCGAATCTTGAAGATTTAAACTAGATCTTACACTAAAGTCAAAGAAACTTTTCAATGTTGCTACTGGAGTAGAATTGAAGCCAGATAGAAGTGATGATAGTGCGGCTGTAGCTCCATGGTTAGCGAAAGATCTTGAAGCACAAACCCTCATTGGTTCAAATAGCAGCGGCCAAATTGTGAAGAAAATATGTAAGTGTACGTCTGCAAATGCTATGCTCTGTAAAATCGACACCTTGTATGGAAAAAAGTCTGATGTTTCCGTCGAAGGTTTACAAAGACTTTTGTTTGTATACAAATACAACGTAAGTAAGTCTGTCATTGAAAATTGCCTGCAAATTCAACAGTATGCTGATTGTCTGCTGACGGTGAAGAAATTAAAGAATCTTGGATCATGCAGAGAATTTTAGGAATCCTTCCGCCAAAACTTCACCATTTCAGAACTGCCTGGGATAACGTAAGTGCAATAGACAAATCTCTCAGAAATCTGTTTGATCGCTTAAGACGGGAAGAAGACAGAATAAACAAAAGCGATTTATTAACTAAGCCTACGTCTCAAAATGCACTAAGGTTATTAAAAGGAAGGAAGAGGCCGCACATATCCCCCCTCTTTATCTCTCTCTCGCTCTCCCCACCCCTCTATGATTAATCAAGAACAACGATACTCAAGGATTCATATCACTTTAAGGACTTCCGGCAGTTGCTGAGACCTTCAATAGAACTTCATCTCACCAAATAAGATAAGTTATTTGAATATGGCACACACTTATAGGAGTCAAAGGACAAAGGTGTCCGATAATGAAATCTTAGATTCCGTAATAGAAAGTAACGTTAATTCTCCTGTTAGTAGTCAAGAAACTAGCACCCGGCGATGTAATTGTATCTGTCGCTTCGAGAGATAACGCCCCTTTAATAATGTCTAGTACAGGTCAGGATAGTAATTGCTCATCATCGGCAATAAACACTTCAAATATGACTAGTTTGGATATTAACAGAGGCGGATTGCGGTTTGCAAAAGACATGATACCGGGATTTGATGGCAATAATCTATCCGTGACCATGTTTGCACAACATTGTAGAACTACAGCCAGATGTATTTCATCAGACGAAATAATCTTTTTAATTACGATAATTAGAATCAAGATGACTGGTTCTGCGCGATGGTTGATTCAAGATATGGGGAAATTAACCTTGGCAGTATGGTACACGGATACAGGATACTATTAATAAGATCACTCGACAAGTAATAGTAAAAACTTCGGCGAAAACAGTATAGAAAGATGTCAGGAATATCGCGAAAATGGGGTCGGGAACTTCAGGTGCGGGCTAGATGAAAAAACTCTGATGTTTATAAAAAACAAAAATCCTGCCACTCTTGAAGAAACTATCGAGCAGGCCATGGTAGTGAATTTAGAGCGTAAATCCTACAACTTACTTCATGCTAGTGATTAGTCAAAATCGTCTGAGGCAGGCTATTCAGGTTATTCTAGTTTTAGAGCTTTTAATAGGAAAAGTCAAGTGACTGTAATAGATGGGGAACATGCAAGTTCTAATAGAGGTCGACCATTGTCGTCAGTTGAATGTTTTGAGTGTCATCAAAAGGGTCATCATAGGCGCGAATGTCCCAAATTCAAGACTTCTGGTGTAAAATTCATCTCGAATTCGAATAATAATAACAAGAGAAAACGCGAAAATTCTTGTACATATTGTGAGTATGACAACCATACTTATGCAGAATGTAGGCTCAGAAAAAAGAACATCAGGAAGAAAGAAACGAAAAAAGGCTCAGGGCGGATTACTCAAAAAACTAGATGAGAGGGGTGCAGAAACAGACCCAACTCCTTCCAAATCAAGAATCAAGTCCAATAAGCGGATCGTCCCCCGAATCTCGGTAGTCTTTCTTGGGGAAAAAGCATTATTTCTAATTGACACGGGTTGTGAGTTAAATTTAATTAAACAAAAGTTTGTTGATTCAAACTGTTGGGTAAATAGATCAATAATTTATGATCTTTTAGGAATCGGATCTGGAATGACACCTACATTAGAAGAAATCACAGTTTTGAATAAAAGAATAGAATAAAAATCACCGTCGATAGTAATTCAATGAGCTGCGAAAAATCCCTTTAACGACATTTTGTTTACCTGCAAGAACACAAAAAGTTATCGAGATACCGATTAGGGAAACGTCCTCTCAAACTAGATTTTTGCCTAGAATAAATGTGGGAGCAGGTATCTTTTTAGGTGAAGCACTTTTGAATTTTTATTCAGGTAGTGCAAGGTGCCGGCCTCAAGCAAGAACAGGAGCGTATCCTCGGGGCTCTCCCGAAAATTTAAAGAAGCGCGCAAATAAATTTGCTTCATTTTTGAGAATTTTGGAATTCGATCATTTAAATGATGAGGAAAAGGAAAGTCTTTCAGAAATCCTAGGAGATTTTCTATATCAATTTTATTTACCTGGTGATAAATTAGAAGCAACTTTGTTGTTGACACACAAAATAATTACTGTAAATGAAAACCCTATCCAAATGAAACAATATCGTTATCCCCACACTTAGAAAGGAAGTAAATCATCAAGTAAAGGATTTATTAGACAAAGAAATTGTCCAACCATATAGTCACCATATAGTTCTGCATTGTGAATTGTTCCAGAGAAACCTGGCCCAAATGCAGAGAAGAAATGGAGGATGGTCATAGATTATCGCGCGTTAAACGAAAAGACTGTAAGGGATGCGTACCATCTTCCTCACATTACCAAAATTCTTGAACAATTAGGGGGATCGAATTATTTCTCTGTTTAAGATCTAGCATCAGGGTTATACCAAATACATCTACACCCTGATTCAAGTGCAAAACCCGCTTTTAATGCCCCACATTGTCATATAGAATTTACTAGAATGCCATTTGGTTTGAAGACAGCACCATCTTCTTTTCAAAGAATGCTGGATATGGCTCTTACTGGATTACAGGGCACTGACAAGGAACATTAGGTAGGCGTCTCCCTCCGATTTTCTTCGGTCTCGCGTATGTTGTGTACTTGAAAAACTAAGCGACACGTATTTTTTCTAACGTGCCCAAAATGGGTTTGAGGGGGTAGAAACCACCCCCCGAAAGTGTGGTACCAAATACCCATTTAAATGTTTCACATATAATAACAGAATCTTTCACAATCAAACCAACTCGAATAATGACCTCACAATTACAGATGAAAATGTGATTTGGTCAACTTAATCAAAAAGATTTTTTGGTGGTAAACTACCCCACAACAACTTTTCATTATACAAAACATTTCCAAACGGGCATGATTACAACCCAAATAACTGGACAAAAAATATGTTCCACGCGATAATAAAATAAAGTTTACGTATTTTTGCATTTTGATGAGAAATAAATATATGTGATAACCGCCCTTAAGTGCATTTTATTATAATTCTGCTAAATAAAGGAAGTTTCGCCTACAAAGCCAAGCAGAAAAATGTCCGCGAAGACTCGATGGCTGTGTCTGACTCATATGCACTTCCGGTTTATAGTTTCATGCCTAACTAATCTGTCTATAGTCGACAATACGTCGCAACTTTTGCGTGAGAGCTCACGCCTAATACACTCAAGCCTTCCACGCAGTTATTCTCACGAATTATGCTCTATTTATTTCAGAAAAAGACTAAGAGTTTAGACTGAGCCGCCTCAGTATTGTGACAGGATCTAATATTCAAAATTGAACTTTAAAAAGCGAATTATCCTGTTTCAATATTGATGAATGTAATTTGCTAGGCCCAACGGTAATAACAATAGGCATAACACTTTACAACAGAAATTAAAAACCTCATTGGCACGCGACTCTGTAATTAGTAACACCGAAAGCTAAGACGACAAAAGCGACACAGAAGTAATAAATCACGATAATTCCGTAATAATAAATATCGAAGAAATGGCAATAGCCATACCCAACAACCAGCAGATATCCCTACGCGAGGCACTAGAGGTAGTCCCTTTGTTCGATGGGATTATCGTACCATTGTCACATTTCAATGAGGGTTGCATGGCGGCACAGGCAATGCTGCCAACACCCGCAGCTCAAGAAACCCTTGCACGTTTATTAAGAGATAAATTATCTGGAGAAGCTTGAAAATACATTTTTGGTTCAACTTATGCGACCATAGAACGTTACGTTATTAACTACATTAATAACATAATGTTATTAATGATACTATAGATAATGAACGAAGATTGGCTGCAAATTCTGCACTAGAAATAAATAGGAATACGGACTTTTCGAAAAAACCGAAACCGAAATAAACGTGGAAAAAAACACAGTGAAGAAAAAGCTATGATCAAAACGCTTAATTCAAAAAAAGATGTTCAGGTATTGACAAATTCTTCTCAGAAATTGCCTATGAAAAAACGTGGCGCAGGAAAACCCAAATAAAACCTAAATAAAATACTTTTTAAATGTTGAAAAACGCATGGAAAGAATTTTTTAAATATTAATAAACATTTAAAAAATAAGAGCGTAGAATAAGTATGTTAAAAAAAGTTTATGTATTCAAATCTATTAGCCTCTGTTTTCAAATCATTTATATAGTAGAGAATCCTTGTTTTTGATCATTTCGCATGAATCTTGATGAAAAAAAGTTGATTTTCTTACGTGTCCAAAAATAATTAATGGCGAAAAGAATGGTACGTGAGAATGATTAACGATGTAAATATTTTATATAAATAAATAACAATAAATTTTACAATGTACCATCACAGTGTTAAAAAAATCTGCGAAAAAGACATAATATTCCGTTGCTGCTGCGCACGAAGGCTGGACCATCTGTTTGCGCGCCGAGCATTTTTTATGAAATTATCCATAGTTACAGTATTTCTGACCCGATTACACTGTAATTTTCAAGACGCTTTCTTCAAACGTTATGTCTTTTATCGACTTTGGAGGTGTTGCGCAGGTATTCTGAACATACTGTAAGAATTTCAAGCATTTCACCAGTTATTGAGCTAGAATCGGCGAGTTAAGTTTCAAGTAACATCGAAGATTGATTTAATGGTATTTTTTATTTTTGAATTTAACACCCTTTTTTTTCTCCCGCTTTCTGGCTGTGGACAATACTTTTACTGAATCTAGAGCGTAGACGCCATTTTATGATCGGTCCGCTCAATTGTGCCATATCAACCGTGCGTAAGAGATTTGTATCTAGAGCGTAGACGCCATTTTATGATCGGTCCGCTCAATTGTGCCATATCAACCGTGCGTAAGAGATTTGTCGGTTTATAAGATATTCACGAGAATTTTTTTTTTTATCTAATCGAGCGCGCTTGAGATGATTAATATGTACTACTTTCGGCTTATTTTTTATTTGAATTTTAACATTGCCCTTTCCTAAGATTTCTAGAATTTTATGAGGACCGGAATATTTTTCGAGTTATGACATTTCTTTAATGGCATTACTTAAATCTGCTATAATGTTTATTTCCTACTTTTTTATTGCGAATTTCTACAAGTATTCCTTATCTAAACTGTCCCTGTAGATAAATATGCGCAAACATTTTCAGTAGAACTAATCATTATAGCAAAGGTTACTTCATCGGTTACTAATGAATATACAGTTTGTATATGATTATGAGCTAGATCATCGATTCCATTAGCGTAGCCTTTATATAAAATACTATATTGATTGAACTTGCAATTATTGATAGGTACCGTATTACAAAACGTATGAGCACCTTCTACATCTAAACATGTTGCTTCGGATAGAATACAAGGTCTGCCGGAGCGCAGGTGTATTACATTGTTATTTAAATCCACTCTTGCCTTTTGTTCTTGTATTTTAATTTTCAAAGTTCCCTGCACGACTACAGATTCCCAGTTTCCGTAAGGATCTGAATATGCAGCTCCAGTACACCTCCCTTCGTTATCTAAGGTTCCCGCATAAATTATGGGGCGTGTTGTTGTGCTATTTACTCGAAATCTGCTCATTACATAATTATTAAATTGAAGTATCCCGCTAACATGTAATCTTCTACATGCTTCTCTACTTATACCATAAATGTATTCATGCTCGCCATTTTTTACCACTCAGATATGTAAATACATACTGCAGTGAAAAATGGTCCGATTTATTCCAAGCTTGCATTGGATAACTTTAGTTTCTACAAACTCGTTAACCTGTAAGAATTCTACATATTTTCTTGTTACATTGAGCTGATTCGACGGTACTTCACATTGACCTTCATCTAACAATGATATTGTTGTTATATTTAGTAATCAGGATCCGCAGTCATATCCGATTAACGCTGTTGTAGCTTGAAACAGCAAAACGAGAGTAAAGGTAGCGAACATCTGTAATCCGAACATGAATTGATTATTCCTCTTCTGAGTGACGGCCTTTTTTTTCCTAACTTTAATTTCGTGGTTAATATGCGATATTCTAAGCCTATTGGCATGTACTATGTTACCCTTTCCCTTAAATTGAATTTTAATGTTACTGTTATTAATAACTTCTAAAATTTTGTGGTGGCCTGTATAATGGTCCCCGAATTTCCCAGGTTTTGGTCCCCTTAATCAAAAGACGTAGTCACCTACCCTGGAATTTCTACAAGATTTCCATAGACTGTAGTTCCGATTCCAATAAGACGTGTGACTAAGTCATTAATATATCCTTGATAGGTTGGTTGAAAATCATCCTCTCCGAGTGGTTCACTTGAAGGTGATCTAGCCAAACGCCCCAAGACCACTCCGAAAGGTGTATACCTTTCGAAGTGGTCTTTGCACGTATGTCTTGTGACTTCATGTACGCACGTATTATAATTAAATATTGCAATCTGTATCCACTATCCCACTCGCAATTCTTTCCAGAATACTGCTTAAGAAATTCACCTAATGCATGGTGTTAGCGTTCTAGAGAACCATTGGATTGTCGGTGAAATGCAGTAGTATTTACTTTCTTTATTTTAAATCTTTTTGCTACCTTCTGAATCAAGCTGCTAAGAAAATTTCGACTTTGATCTGTTAAAATGACCTTAGGCGCTCCAAAGATGCAGATGGATTTTTTAATAAATGCATCTGCTATTGCTATTAGCTATTAGCTGCTATTAGCTATAGCTAATGGATTTGGTAATAGTACTGCAAGACTGAATTTTGATAATTGGTCTTGCATTTTGAGTATAAATTCGTTATTGTTTTTATTTTTGGGTTAAAGGATTTAGATACCTCTCTGTGACCACCTATTGGAGAATCGTGAAGTTCTTTAAAAATTTCCGGTCTTCGATTTTCTGTTACGTATTGTAGTGTCTCTTTACAAACAATTATTTTAATAGAAACGTTGTCAAAGACTTCTTTAAAAATCTCTAGAACGTCCCGTCATGGTATCTTCTCAACGTAAGGGCTCTTAGCTATGCTAAACTCTTTCAAATTTTTAATTATTAGAGATTTGCGTAAAAGAGTGAGTGCGCAATAAATGTTAATTTTAATTGTAGCTTGTGATTCTGGGATTTCCTCGCGAATGCATAAACTGAAGAGGTATTTGTTATTGCTTTTCTTGGTCTCGTTAATGCTACCTACTTGTGATGTACATTTAATTGGGATTTTATTTGCTTTTTATAATGCTCTACTACCTTCATTGCAAGGGCTTCCATTGTTTGTTATAAAGTACACGATGTTGTCTGAACGAAATTGTAACAATTCCTTTGTTTCAGTTATGTTACGATTAAACGGTGTTTCACTCGTTGCCTTTAATTGGGATATACTTCCTTCATTTTCTGAATTTACCTCTGTTATTTGTTGATTACAAATATTTCTGTTTGTTTTCTTTTCAGCTACTGTTCCAAATTCACATGGTTCGGCATCAGTAAGAGATAAATCAGTATCTAAATTTCCATCGTTGTACTTCAAATCTCCTGGTTTCACTGCAGCCTGTCTACGAGTTATAACATTAATTTGTCTAAATTTAACTGGGTTCCTTGAAAGAGCATCTGCGTTAGCATTCAGCCTTTCAGGTTTATACACAATTTCGTAGTCATATTCTGACAGTTTGAACCTCCATTTCTGAACTCTGGTGTTCAAATCAGCTGTTTAGAACCGAATCAAAGGTTGGTGATCTGTGATAATTGTAAATTTTCTCCCGAACACATATGGTCGGAATGTACGTACTGCGTGTATGACAGCTAATGCTTCCTTTTCGTAAGTTTCATGTTTTAGTTCAGATCCTCTGAGTACCCGAGAAATATACGCAAACGGTAGGTCACTTCCGATTATCTCTTGTGATGAAATTCCGCCAACAGCATAACCGGATGCATCAGTGGTGATTAAGAAAGGTTGACTCATGTCAGGGGCTTTTAACAAAGGTGCCGTGCACAAAGCCTCCTTAAGTCTTAAAAATGCTTTTTCGGCGTCTTCAGACCAACAAAAGGCCTCGTTCTTTTGCAGTAACCTTGTCAGTGGTTTTACGAGTCTCGAAAATTCTTTAATGAATCGCCTATAGTACCCGGCTAAACCTAGAAATTGCCTGATACTCTTAACATTTTTTAGTTTAGGAAATTCCCTGACTGCTTTTATTTTTTTTGGATCTGGGTTAAGTTAATTGGCACTGATTATGTGCCCAAGATATGTAACTTCACGTCGTAGTATTTCGCATTTCTTTGGCTGAAGTTTCCAACAAGATTTTCGAAGGCAGTCCATTACCTTATCGAATAATCCCTCATGTTCTTTGAGGGTTTTCGCGTAAATGACAATATCAACAATGTAAACAAACACGCCCTTTTCTATCATAACATCTAGTATGTATAATAAAATAATTATCTAACCTCTGCGATTTTGTCTATAATTTACATTTGTTTAGTTATGATTTTTTTGTGATTTAATTTATCTGAATTCAAGAATAATTTCTTATTCAGAAATTCGAGACTCTAGAAGGTGCATTTAACTTGATTTCTCGCGTCTAGGATGCATCCTTATCTTAGGCGTATGTTTGTTTTCTGATACTATTCCAAGTTTTCGTCTTACGAAAGAGATTATTCTTGAATCTACCAGGTGTACAATGTTTCTTAAAATTTACTTACTTATAAATGCATTTTATAGTTTATTCAGACGTAACAACGCCAAAACAAATTTTGAGCGGCGGATTTAAATTTTCAAAATTTGAGTGGTCGTTACATGTAGGTATGTGTTTGAATGCCTGACGTGCACGATGTGCGCGGGTTTTACATTTTCCAGTGAGACACTTTTGACAACTTTATTCACTTCAATTTCAATGACTCTGTCTGATAGACGATTTACGACCCTGTGGGGTCCAGTGTATGGGGGCTCGAGTGACTTCCTAGATGGATTTGCACGCAAAAATACGTGCGAATAGTTAGAGAGGTCTTTGTGCACAAAAATGTTCCGCTTGTGTCGGTGCTCAACCGGGACGGATTTTACCGCGCGCATATGCTGCCGGAATTCTTTTAAAAAGACCTGAGTATCAGGAGAGAAATCATCCGGTAAAACCAATTCGCCAGGAATGCGCAAGGTTGTCCCGTATATATACTCGGCTGAAGATGCGCCACAATCCATAACATTAGATCGCAATTCGAGCATAAACGATTGTGCATAACTGCGTGAGTGAGTCTATTAGTTTGCGGTGACGCAAGTCGACATTGAGACCAAAGTAAGATAGCAGGTCTGCTCCCATGATGGGGTAAGGAACCGCCGCAACACAAAAGTTCCAAGTGATTTCGCGCCTCAAGCCGAGGTCGATAATTTGTAGAGATTTATGAGCACTATCAAAAACCAGTATTGAAATTTTTTATTTTTTCAAAAAGTTATTTTCAAAAAAACAAAAGTAGTTCTCAATCCCTCAATTTTGATTGGATGAGGCTGCTTAATGAACTTGTCTTTACGTTTCCGGCTCCGATAAAGTGTACCAAAGCTCAATTCAATCTGATAATTCTATCGAGAGTTATGCCGCACACGACCTGCAGACAGACAGACAGACAGACACTTTCGTAAAAACCGTTTTTTCTGACTCAGGGGGTCTCAAAACGTAAAGATTTGATAAAAATTTCGAAAGTCATTTTTCACATAAAACCAATACCTTCTCATCCATAATGAGAATGTAATACATTCTTTCGACTATGGCGATATAAAATCAAAATACAATTATACAATGTATGTATATTGTGTGATGTCTGGTTAAAAGTTGCAAACTACATCCTGCGCTCATCGAATGTTCAATATCCGAATTGAGGCACTTCGGGTGTCGAAAATCGAAAAAATCCGATCCGAAGAAAGGTGCTTCGGATGTCGAATATTCGACATTCGACGGACGGCCGATCGAATCGAAAAAATCCGACATCCGAAGAGGGGTGCTTCGGATGTCGAATATTCGACATTCGACTATGCGGCCGATCGAATCGAAAAAATCCGATCCGAAGAAGGGTGCTTCGAATGTCGAATATTCGACATTCGACTATGCGGCCGATCGAATCGAAAAAATCCGATCCGACAAATAAGGCGAATCGAATCGAATTTGCGACATTCGATCCGACTGAATGCACACATCTAATTCGCACCCGAAGCTGTTCCGAATCAGCAAGTGGTGCCTGATAAATTACTGAAAGGCTTAAAATGTATTATCCATCAACGATTAGAAAACGAGGTAACGCAGCCTTAAAACTAGTCTTAAGGCACTTTTTAAAATTTCATAGAAGAAATAAGGAAATACAGTTTGCAAAATTTGCAACAAGAGTAAATTTACATTATAATATTTGAGAGACTGTTCTTTGGATTAAATGCGCGATGGATCTCGAAGGGATGATTTTAGTACAAGCGTACTTCTTAATTTAAATGAATTTTTGCGACGCGGATACACAGTTCACATTTCACCTGTTATTTTGGATGATGAAGGGTGGCCGGCAGTTTTTATTTGCCGGAGTAAAATGAGTGAAATATCTTAAACTGCTTTAAGTTTTTTGCACCAAAACAAATTCCCATCAGATATGGGTTCAAATAAGTATTAAACGTCCACTGATGTCACTGATATTTCAAGATTTTTACCAACGACGCGGCGTGCGAGTTGGGGTCACCAATGTGGATGATTCTCGGCTATGCCTGTGCATATTACCGGAATCTTCACTGGACTCACCTCTACTCTATATTGCAATGGTAACCTAAAGGATGATCCTCACACAGCACTTACTGCTGGAGCCATCTATTGACAAATAGCGGGAACTTAGTTGCAAACCTAATATATTGTTTTTCTTGATAGCATTAAAAGAATTTTCTTAATCGTCTTTATTTCCCGATTTAGAAATATTCGTTTTATTTTTATCTTCTTTAATACTTTCGACAGGATTTCGTGATGACGCGTCAGCATTAACATTTGTTCTTCCTGCTTACATACAACATCAAAGTCGTTCTCGGCTAATTTAAATCTCCATCTTGTTACTCGAGAGCAAGGATCTTTAGAATTTGGGAATCATACTAATGGTTTATGGTGCTGACCATAAACCATTAAACTCTAGTAGCTGACTAGAGTAAAACGTCTACCGTAAAGGTTATAACCGGTGACCTCCGCTGAAACGTCAAAATTAAAATGTATTTAACAAGGTGGACCTGAGGATTCGGGATTACCCTCGTTGTCACCGTCGTTATTTAGGCGGCTAGTATAATGAGCGCCTGGCGTCTCTCGACGCCATATTTATAAAGTTCGTGACCCTAAAAGTATGCAAAAAAAACATGCATGCAAAAAAGAAGCAAAGCTAAGTAGGGGTTCCGACTAGGGCTGGATACATTCAGGAGTTCGGATCAGTTAAGGATTTTCAGGTTAGGGAGGAATCTTAACCTGAAACATAGGAGCTCTCGCAAAAAAAGTAAAATAAATTAAGCTGCGGTTAACTGCAATTAAATTTACAATTTATTTGATAAGTGGGCAAAGCCCTGGCTCGACATAAAACCAACATTAATTTGATGCCAAAATGGCGTACAGCGCCTAAGAAAAGAGACAAAGCTCTGAGAGAGCCTGAGAGCCACGCAGGTGTGAGAACAAAAACATATTTACAATGGCCCGGAATAGAGTCCTAGAAACTTACCGGCCTCCCGTCGCATATCCACATGCATATGAGACAATAACATCTAAATAAACAGAGAGCTCTTTTCCTTGTAATCCTGATAATACTATATCCATAAGTCTTTAAAATGTTGCAGGCGCATTTTCTAATCCAAAGGGCATCCCATGAAATTCGTAGTGTCCAAATGGAGTTGAAAAGGCTGTTTTATGTGAATTTTTAGCATCCATTGGTATATGATGGAATCCAGTGGCTAAATCAAAGACTGAAAAATATCGTGTGTTTCGTAGTTGATCTAAGATAGAAATAATATTTGTGAAGAAATAGTAGTGTCACCCTCCATATTAATATTATAAAAGATGCTGGTTTGCGATCAATGAGGGTCAAATATAAAGAAGGAAAGTCTTCATAATGTCCAAATTGTTGCGACGTTTCGTTGGCTATGGGTTTGCCAACCTCATCAGGCTTTATTAAATTACAAAAATACCAAATAGTAAAATTGTCACACACAAGAAAAATAAAAATTAAATTAACTTAATATAAAAAACATACACAAAATTATTGAATTTTACCTTTATAAAAGAAGGTTAACTCATGATGAGTAATGTCGAGAATATAGAATTATAATAAAAGTCATGATTTTACTAATAAAATGACGTGATGTCATGGAGTCGACGACACTTTGTCTACTAAATTATTATATTCAAACAGTTAACTTTAAATATTGACAACAGTTATTGTAAACATAGAATTTGAAATGTAAACAGACATCAGCTGGAAAGCTATCATGAATTTAATCAATTAAGTAATTGCCTGCGAATTTTAAAAGACAAACATAATTGCTCTCCTTTATTTTATTACAGATTTGTAAATGACACTATTCTGTGTGTACAAAAGAAATTTATTGACTTGGTTTTACACATTTTGTATTCACAAGATAAGAACTTACAATTCACCTTTGATGTTCAACAAAATAATCAAATTAACTTTCTGGACTTGTCATCAATTAAATAAGAAAATAAAATTATTTCTAATTGGTTTCAAAAACCTACCTCATCAAATAGAACAATTAATCACTTTTCCAATCATCCAATTTGTCAGAAAAGAAAAATTGTTTATAACAATTAGCGATATCTTTATCTCTCAAAACGTTTGATAACGCCAATTTGAAGATTGTTAAACAAATATTATTAAACAACGATTGTCCAAATAGCTTCATCGATAAAAATATAAAAATCCGTGTGAATAAAATTAAATACAGCTCTCCAAATTCTCTAAATAAAAAAAACCGTTCAGATTTATACAGACATCAACCAAAGGTATGTTTGCCATACAACGTAACAAACTTCACTAAATTGTCTAATATTTAAAAAAAATACAATATGTCAACTATCCCAGTCGTTAGAAAAACTTCGGAATTAATAATAAAATTAGGTAAAGACTCCACAAACAAATGGGAACAAACTAATATTGTGTACAAATTTAATTGTAAAAATTGCCCTGCGACTTATATTGGTGAATCTAAGAGAGCATTAAGAGTTCGTATTAATGAACACAAAAATAAAAAAAAAAAAACAGTGAATCCGTAGTCTGTGAACATCAATTGGAATTCAACCATGAATTTGATTGGGAAAATACCAAGTTTGTTGATTACCATATGTCTCTGACTATCGGAAACGATTAACATCAGAGATGATTCTTATAAAATTTAATAAATTTAATATAAATAAAAAAGAAGACATATTTACTTTGAATAGAATTTATTTTTCATTACTTAATTGATTAAATTCATGATAGCTTTCCAGCTGATGTCTGTTTACATTTCAAATTCTATGTTTACAATAACTGTTGTCAATATTTAAAGTTAACTGTTTGAATCTAATAATTTAGTAGACAAAGTGTCGTCGACTCCATGACATCACGTCATTTTATTGGTAAAATCATGACTTATTATAATTTTATATTCTCGACATTACTCATCATGAGTTAACCTTCTTTTATAAAGGTAAAATTCAATAATTTTGTGTATGTTTTTGATATTAAGTTAATTTAATTTTGATTTTTCTTGTGTATGACAATTTTATAATTACAACTAATAAACTAATAAATTACAATTTAATAAAGCCTGATGAAGTAGGCAGATCCATAGCCAGCGAAACGTCGCAACAATTTTGACATTATGAAGAGTTTTCTTATTTATATTTGACCCTCATTGATCGCAAACCAGCATCTTTTATAATATGAATAATATTTGGTACAGGACAAGAATCTCCGAATGTTTTCTCATTTAATTTGCTAAAATATAGAACCATTCTCCACTTTTTTCGACCACGTGAATCTAGCTTTTTAGGTACAATAAATAATGGTGTATTATAGGGAGATTAGGAAGGTTTGACTATTTTATTTTTAAGAAGCTCATCAACTTGTTTAGTGATTTCTTTCTTGTTTGCTGATGGAGATCTGTATTGTTTTGAAAAAATCGGCCGCTTATCTACTGTAGGAATTGAGTGCATAGCAGCATTAGCAGGTTCTAGAGGTTCATCTGGTATTTGGAACCTGTCTGAATGCTTAGTAATTAATTTTTTAACGTGATCTGGCTCTTGATTCAAATGATCCAAACGAAGGAGTACTGTAATTTTATTTATTCTATCTTCACCTGAATTGATATAGAGTTGTGACAATGTTTCTTCTGTTTCGTTCGTGAAGATAAATGTGTCGATTAATTCTTCAGGATTGTTGCTTTTGTATTTGTTTCTGAATGTTGCAGTTTCTATAATTATTGATAGTCATTTCTTCAAATTCATCTAGTATAACAGTAGTAGTTTCTATTTCCGCTGGTACAGAAAATATGTTAGCTACTTTAATATGAGATTTCCCACCATGGTTTTTAACAATAGCGTTTCCTACATATATATTCCATTTTTCAAAGAAAGTAAAGGTATAAACCCTTCTTTTTGATCAACATTTGTGATTCAAATACAAAGAGTAGAAATTGATTTTACTGGAAAAATTGTGGTTTCAGGATTTCTGAGTTGGATATTATTTATCATTTATTTCCAAAAATTTTGATATATAATTAATGTTGACATTATTATCAGTAAAAGATTCTGTCCCTAGTACTCCGTCTTCCTCTACTGCTACACTGTTTGGAATTAAATTAAATATTGTTGGATATCCAAAAATGTCCAGTGTAATTTGACCTAATTTATAAACTGGTACATTATTGATTCCTGTAAGACGTAAAATTTCGTTTTGGTCGATTTCTACATCGCGTTCTATTATATTCAATTTTATTAGGTTTCTTATACCATTATAGAAGGAATTGGGTTATCTGAGTGTAAATTTATTTTTGCTATCTTCATTTCGACTTCTAGAGCATTGTTTACCGTATCTCGAATGAGACTCGTAGAGGTTGTTTTCCATAAAAATATTATTGATTATAATTTTAAAGAATTTTGAAATCTTTCTGTGGGAAAAAAGACGCTTTCGACTGCGCTGGGATTCGAGCTCAGGTTTTTCGATTGCTGGTTAACTGCTCTCTTTATTTTTTTATCTATGATACATGTGTCTGGAATGTATGAAAAATCACATCTTATAAAATTACTCTTTATTTAAAGTATACAAAAATAAATTTTCAAAAATTCATTTGGGCCTTTGCTTCGCGTTTTTTTGTTCGACTTTCAGCCCTCCGATTCTCATAGTCATGTTCATTGTGCTTTTTTCCAATGATATCTCTGACCACTGACGTTCTTCCCCGAAGTTCAGAACGTACTTTGTTATTGAAATAAAAAAGAGTAAAGTTTTATTCATTTCTGTATAATTCATATAAGTAAATTGTAATTCTTTTACAGTAATTCTAATATATATTTTCTACACCCTGAAAAGGTCCAACAAAAGTTTTATCTTTGTAGATTGTAATTTCTTATTTTTAACTAATGAGAACTTTTTCAGAAAGTTACTTAAATCCATATAAGAATCAAAGTTTCTTTAGAGGTTTCTCATAAGATTATTTTTCTTAGATGGTCCTCACACTGAGAAGAAAGATTCTAAGATCCAAAGAAATGTATTTAATTGATTCCATTTATTTGTATAAAACAATTCGTTACCCAATTCAATTAAAAATTTTTTAGAAGCATAAAACGCGTTCTCTGTTCCAAAGAAATAATTTATTTGAGAGGCATTTCTTTAATACGAAGAATTCCTTTAATGCGATCAGACACGAGGCAATAATTTCCCATCATGACAACTGTCGGCCCCATGTTGCTATTCCGGTTAAGAACTATTTGGAAAACAGTGGATGGGAATTTTTACCCCACCCGCCTCATAGCCCAAACCTTGCCCCTTCTGACTACCATTTTTTCCGGTCGATGCAGAACGCCCACACTGGAATACGGATCACATCAGAACAGGGTATCAAAAATTGGCTTGATTCATTCTTGGTCGCCAAGCCGGCGCAGTACTTTTGGGATGGAATCCTCAAATTGCCAGAAAGATGGGAAAAAGTCATAGCTTCAGATGGGCAATACTTTGAATAATGGCTAGCTCCGGGATCAGGCGGTAGGTGCATCTCTCGGTCTGCTCACCATGCCATTTCGTCTGCCATCTCTCGATGAGTCTGTGCCTAACATCCTTGCGGATGGCCTCCTTCGCGCGAGTGATTTCCTGTAGGTCGGTTATACAGGTAAGCCACTTGCGGAGCTGAAATGTCTCCTGCCTTTCCTCCGCCAATAAATCTATTAGCGGGACGCTCGACAGGACGAGCACAGCACTCGTTTATTAATTATTACTACCACCTTTTCTATTCATTAAACATTAATAATTATTAATACTGCTGATATTACTATTAGTGATTGCAGATGATCAATCACAGTCAATCAATAATAAGGATACATATGCTATCATAGATCAAAGGATCGATTGATTACTCAGACCCACAAAAAAATTGGTCTCAACTTTACATGTGACTAGGCTACCCGTATGGGTTTGAACCACTGAATTCGAATCCGGTCTCAAAATTTTCCTTAGACCCCACAATTTTCCCCTAGCCTAGGGAAAAAGTGTAAATCTTGGAAGTTTCAGGATCCATTAAAGTAATATTCATCCATGGGAATTTCAATAAAACAATGTGGTTTCTACACATGTACGTCACGTACACAAACAAAACCTCAGTAAAACGTCAAGTTTTCCTAAATTATACACTATTACCCCTAGGCTGGTGGAATTCGGAGGTACTGTAGAAAAATTCTAATGTCAGATTCGAACTTAGTTACTCGAAATATGTAGAAACCACATTGTTTTATTGACATTCCTGTGGATAATTATTACTTTAACGGAGCCTGACACTTCCAAGATTTCACACTTTCTCCCTGGGCTAGGGGAAAATGGCGACAAACGCCTCGGCAAAGACAAGCTACGAGAACACCTCGAGGAAACAAGGCTCATAGATAGACTTGGTTGGGCAATTTATATCATGTTAGACGCCCATGCTCTGATTCAAGAGATCCCAGATAGAATGACGTTAGACACTTTTGTACACTCAGAGTACGCTTTGACCAAATTTTGTAATCTATATCCCTGCTATATCCCGTTTAGATGTTATTAGACGTCATACTTTCGATCCAAGAGATCCCTGATAAAACCACGGTAGACCCTTTTTGACACACAGATTACACTTTGACCAAATTTTCCAATCTGAATACCTGCTATTACCCCTTTAGATCCTATTGGACGTCCATACCTGAAATTCAAGAGATCTCTGATAGAACCACCGTAGACTCGTTTAGACACCGAGAGATCACTAGAAAATATTTGTCAATGTATGTTCCCGCAATAACCCGTTTAGACCCAGTTAGACGCCCATACCTACGACTCAAGAGATCCCTGATGGAACCATGGTAGACCATTTTAGACACCTAGAGCGCACTTGGCCCAATTTTCAAATCTATATCCCCGCTATAACCCGTTTAGATACTATCAGATGTCTATAATTTCGATCCGAGAGATCCCTGATAGAACCACATTAGACCCTTTTAGACACACAAAGTACACGTTGACCAAATTTTCCGATCAATATCCCTGCTATATCCCGTTTCGATGTTATTAGACGTCATATTTTCGATCCAGGAGATCCCTGATACAACCACGGTAGACCCTTTTTGAAGCACGGAGTACACTTTGACCAAATTTGCCAATCTATATACCCGTTAGACGCCGATACTTTCGGTCCGAATGATCCTAGACAAATTCACGGTAGACCCTTTTTAGACACACCAAGTACACTTCGACCAAATTTGGAAAACTATATCCCCGCTTTTACCCGTTTAGATTATTTTAGTCGTCTCTACTTTCGATCCGAGAGATCGAACAACCATGGTAGACCCTCTTAGACACACAGAGTACACTATGACCAAATTTGCCATTCTATATCCCCGTTAGACGCCGATACTTTCGTTCCGAGTGATCCAAGATAGATCCACGGTAGACCCTTTTTAGACACACCGAGTACACTTTGACCAAATTTGCAAAACTATATCCCCGCTTTAACCCGTTTAAATTGTTTTAGTCATCTATACTTTTGATCTGAGAGATCCCTGATACAACCACGGTAGACCCTTTTTGAAGCACGGAGTGCACTTTGACCAAATTTTCCAATCTATATACCCGTTAGACGCCGATACTTTCGTTCCGAGTGATCCAAGATAGATCCATGGTAGACCCTTTTTAGACACACCGAGTACACTTTGACCAAATTTGCAAAACTATATCCCCGCTTTAACCCGTTTAAATTGTTTTAGTCATCTATACTTTTGATCTGAGAGATCCCTGATACAACCACGGTAGACACTTTTTGAAGCACGGAGTGCACTTTGACCAAATTTTCCAATCTATATACCCGTTAGACGCCGATACTTTCGTTCCGAGTGATCCAAGATAGATCCATGGTAGACCCTTTTTAGACACACCGAGTACACTTTGACCAAATTTGCAAAACTATATCCCCGCTTTAACCCGTTTAAATTGTTTTAGTCATCTATACTTTTGATCTGAGAGATCCCTGATACAACCACGGTAGACCCTTTTTGAAACACGGAGTGCACTTTGACCAAATTTTCCAATCTATATACCCATTAGATGCCGATACTTTTGATCCGATAAGCCTGATACAACCACGGTAGACCCATTTAGACACACAGAGTACAGTTTGAACAAATTTGCAAAACTATATCCCCGCTTTAACCCGTTTAAATTGTTTTAGTCATCTATACTTTTGATCTGAGAGATCCCTGATACAACCACGGTAGACCCTTTTTGAAACACGGAGTGCACTTTGACCAAATTTTCCAATCTATATACCCGTTAGATGCCGATACTTTTGATCCGATAAGCCTGATACAACCACGGTAGACCCATTTAGACACACAGAGTACAGTTTGAACAAATTTACCAACCCATATCCCTGCTATAACCGGTTTAGATACTATTAGATGTCCATACCTTCGATTCAAGAGAAGCCCGACAGAACTATGATAGACTCGTTTAGACACCCAGAGAGCACTTGACCATATTTGTCAATGTATGTTTCCGCAATAACCCGTCTAGTTCCCGTTAGACGCCCATACCTACGACTCTAGTGAACCCTGAAAGAACCACGGTAACCATTTAAGACACCTGGAGCGCACTTGTCCAAATTTTCAAATCTATATACCCGCTATAACCCGCTTAGATCATAATAGACGCTCATGCTCCGTTTAGGATATCCCTGATATAACCACAGTAGACCCTTTTTGACACACAGAGTCATAATGTCAGTTTTCTGGCCGGGAGGAGGTCTCAATCCATAAATTAATATCAAGACTTATTTAATAACTAGGAGAGGCGTGTGACGCGGTCAATTTCAGAGTAAGAGGTTTATGTAAAGAACTTGAGATGGCAGCGCCTCCCGGTCTTGGAACGTGGAACGTGAAGCTGGGCCGTGAGGAGAGACGCCATTCTTGCTTGTGTGTTCGTCTAGTAAGGTGTTTGTCTCAACCAATTTGTTTAAAAAGAGAAAATTACCAATTGTATCGGAAGAGAATCGCGGCAGACTAGGAATAAAGTTTTCTCTCTTTTCATTTCCGTGACACAAAGGTGAATGAGCAAAAATATATCAGGTGCGTGTGGGCTTTTGGATGGACTGGATGAGTGAGTGCTTGTGTGTAGTAAATGAGGGTGTGTTACTTTACTTAAGATTATTTGGTGCTTTCCCTTTCCTTTATAACATTTAGCATATCCTTCCGGTGGTGACTGTGCAGCCAGTTCGCCCCCACAAAATTCCTCACAGCAGAGCTAGACGGGCAAGGGATTTCGTCATCACCTCTTTTGGGTGATTGGCGCCCTTTTCTGGTATTTAGAAAATCATATCGTACTTTACTTATAATGAGTAATGCGTGGTCGCCAATTTGTGGCGTCGCCTGACCGCCATTACCCTTGAGTGGCGCGAAGGCACGTCATAGAAGAGATGTGATTAGCAATAAAAATAATAATAATGTTAATAATAATAGACAAAAAAAATAAGGTCATAATGAGTGATATAGAATATAATAATACAATAGTATTATATCATTATTACAATAATTTTTTTTTCATGGGATATTCATAACAATTGAATTGAATTCGAAAAATATTTTTTTATTGATAAATTCCAATATAAAATTATATAATTAAATAAACAATTTAACAGAAAAAAAGACTTTTTGCAGTAATATCTTCTATTCTAATAATGGGAATTGAATTTTTCAAAGTGCGTTGTGTTTGTAATACTTCCCTCTTTGGGCCGAACCTATTTAAATAAGAAAAAAAAATTCAAAAAAAATTTTCACAAAAAATTCATGTTTACGAATTTTTTCTCAAAATCAGAAATTTTTACAGCTTAATACGGAGGTTCAGCCTGTAAAGGAATCATGTAAAGGAACCTGTAAAGCAAAAAATTTTCAATTCGATCTGAACCTCCGTTTTTTTGCAATCACTGCACAACGAAACAAAAATAAAATAAGCTTCTCTTTCCTGCGGCCCGTCAATTTTTGCGAAAGGCGCTCAGCCTGTTTGTCTCTCATTTTTTCATTTTTCATCCAAACAATTTAAAACTTTGGCATTTACCCTTTGAATAGTAATGCTATTGAAAAATGCAATAAAAAAAGCGATTTTTTGACTTCCTAGTCTCCTTAAATTGTATTCTTAAAATACCAGGTAAGTGCTTCTGGTTCAGGCAGCATATCGTAAGAAGCATGATTTTCCTTAATAATTCCGTCGATTTTTTTTAACCCTTTGACTCCTGGTAGTACATATATGTACCTCTACTTTCGAAAATCTATTACTCCCACGAAAGTCAACGCAGACTGTTCGTTAAGGTATTGTTCTGAAGATTAAGGATCGAAATTTTGCCGAAAAAATATGATCTTGAGATATGCGACTCTATCTACGATAAATTGGGTAGCAGTCTCTGATATATTTTTTAGTGATCAATACATGAAAAAATAGTTAAATGTGACTCTTATGCACAATAGTGCGGTTTTTCTACGTCATGTGGTGGTTTTTTCCAACAATCGGGTCGTTTCTTGGGAAATTTTTGATATAATTACTTATGGTATTCTTTTTTACATTCTCATCATGGATGAGAAGGTATTGGTTTTATGTGAAAAATGACTTTCGAAATTTTCATCAAATCTTTACGTTTTGAGACTGCCTGATTCAGAAAAAAGGGTTTTTACGCAAGTGTCCGTCTGCCTGTCTGTCTGTCTGTCTGTCTGTCTGCCTGCCTGTCTGTCTGTCTGTCTGTCTGTCTGTCTGTCTGTCTGTCTGTCTGTCTGTAGGTCGTGTACGGCATAACTCTCGACAGAATTATCAGATTGAATTGAGCTTTGGTACACTTTATCGGAGCCGGAAACGTAAAGACAAGTTCATTAAGCAGCCTCATCCAATCAAAATTGAGGGATTGAGCACTACTTTTGTGTTTTTGAAAATAATTTTTTGGAAAAATCAAAAATTTCAATGCTGGTTTTTGATAGTGCTCATAAATCTCTACAAATTATCCTGATAACATTTTTGATTAAATCAAAATTAGAAATGTTACAGCATATTCAAATTCGAAAAAAGTCAATATCAAAATTCCATTTTTAAGTTAAATTATAAAAGATACGAAAAAACGTTATGATACAATATTATTTTTTACATAAAGACCTACAAATTTGAATCGTAACATTTTTTCATAAGATGCATATTTCTCTTATTAATTTAAAAAAAAAACCATTGAAAATCCAAAATTCAATTTTTTAACAATAATATGTGAAATACGAAAAAAACGTAAGAATACAAAGTTGTTCATTTCAAAAAGATCTACAAATTTTGTCTTACACAGTTTCTGATAAAAGATATCTTTTTTGTTTCAATTCCAAAAAATACGATTAAAATTCAAAAATTCCATTTTTTAAACAGAATATGTGAGATACAAAAAAAACTTTTAGATGAAAAATTGTTTGGCTAAATAAGGTCTACACACTCTTATCGAGAAATTTCTCGACAGGATGTATATTTTAATTTGTTGATTTTTAATAATGAAAAAAATTCGATTTTTTTCACCAAAATATGTGAGATACGAAACAAGCGTTGTTCTGCAAAATGGTTTCCTAAAATAAAGTCTACGATTGTTTTTCCTTTTCGAGATATTTAGAAGAAAATAAATTTATCAATAATCATGTAATTTATTAAAAAGTTATTGAAATATATACAGAAAATCGAGCGCGAAGCGCGAGTGTCATGATGAGAATGTGTTCCTTAAGGCCGATAGAACCTTAAGTAAATTGAATTTCCTGTTTCACTTAAACTGAAAAAGAAACTTAGTGAATTTGAGAAAATGACTAATTTACATCATCTTTAATATCATTAAATTGGTTTGAGCTTCAGTATTAAATTATAAGAAATAAACTTAAACGTATACGAAGAGCACAAGACCGAGCGCGAAGCGCGAGGTCCAGGAAGAACGGAGCGCAAAGCGCGACGATCAAATCGCGCGCCCTAGGCGCGCTCGAACTTGCGAGCGAAGCAAGCTGCGCGCGATGTAAATATGCCCTCTAATCGGGCAGATTTTTTTTTTGCTTCAAATTATTTTGATGTGAAACAATAAAAAATTTCAAAATGAGATGAAAATTAAGTAAGTTTCTTTTTCAGTTTAAGTGAAACAGGAAATTCAATTTACTTAAGGCTCTATCGGCCTTAAGGAACACATTCTCATCATGACACTCGCGCTTCGCGCTCGATTTTCTGTATATATTTCAATACCTTTTTAATAAATTACATGATTATTGATAAATTTATTTTCTTCTAAATATCTCGAAAAGGAAAAACAATCGTAGACTTTATTTTAGGAAACCATTTTGCAGAACAACGCTTGTTTCGTATCTCACATATTTTGGTGAAAAAAATCGAATTTTTTCATTATTAAAAATCAAAAAATTAAAATATACATCCTGTCGAGAAATTTCTCGATAAGAGTGTGTAGACCTTATTTAGCCAAACAATTTTTCATCTAAAAGTTTTTTTTGTATCTCACATATTCTGTTTAAAAAATGGAATTTTTGAATTTTAATCGTATTTTTTGGAATTGAAACAAAAAAGATATCTTTTATCAGAAACTGTGTAAGACAAAATTTGTAGATCTTTTTGAAATGAACAACTTTGTATTCTTACGTTTTTTTCGTATTTCACATATTATTGTTAAAAAATTGAATTTTGGATTTTCAATGGTTTTTTTTTAAATTAATAAGAGAAATATGCATCTTATGAAAAAATGTTACGATTCAAATTTGTAGGTCTTTATGTAAAAAATAATATTGTATCATAACGTTTTTTCGTATCTTTTATAATTTAACTTAAAAATGGAATTTTGATATTGACTTTTTTCGAATTTGAATATGCTGTAACATTTCTAATTTTGATTTAATCAAAAATGTTATCAGGATAATTTGTAGAGATTTATGAGCACTATCAAAAACCAGCATTGAAATTTTTGATTTTTCCAAAAAATTATTTTCAAAAACACAAAAGTAGTGCTCAATCCCTCAATTTTGATTGGATGAGGCTGCTTAATGAACTTGTCTTTACGTTTCCGGCTCCGATAAAGTGTACCAAAGCTCAATTCAATCTGATAATTCTGTCGAGAGTTATGCCGTACACGACCTACAGACAGACAGACAGACAGACACTTTCGTAAAAACCCTTTTTTCTGAATCAGGCGGTCTCAAAACGTAAAGATTTGATGAAAATTTCGAAAGTCATTTTTCACATAAAACCAATACCTTCTCATCCATGATGAGAATGTAAAAACACCCTTTCGCGATGTTTTCTTGCAGCAGGCTGAAAAATTGAGTTTAGGCGTCAAAAAATAAGTAAAGCAACATATCTTTTCTCGTAGTGTAAAATCAATGAACGTCATTGTTTAAATTACGGTTATTTATCATTTTTTAACGAAATTTCACGTTTTTCGCTTATATCTGATTATTTTCATTTTATCGGAAAATAGTTTCATAACTTTTTTTTCCCTATAAAAAACCCTACAAAACTAGATGCCGACCGTGAAAAAATATTAGATAAAAATATAAAAAATTCATCAAAATCAGCGGAGCGGCGGATTTTCGATAACTGACGCACGGCGGCAAGGTGGGGAGGGGCTGGATGCACTCTGAAAAAATATTGATTCGATCATTCAAAATCGACGGCGCAGCTTTAGTCGCACTTTTCTCGGGAACTATTTGCGATAAAGTAATGATTTTTTTTTATTTCATGCCTCGCAACGAGAGGAATTCATTTCTACTGTTGAAAATTCAATAATTTTGCCAGTTGAGCATTGAAATACGTGTAATTAATTAACTGAAATTCGTTGCAGTTTTATTCGATGTTTCGATGTGAAAAAATAAAAAAGGATTTTACAAATAAGATAATTTATTTTTTACACGTATATTTACACTTCTACTCCTATCGTAAATTAAATCTAAAGATTTTATTAACCATACACACAATTTTATCTTTGCTTAAAATATTCAATATTTTAGAAAAATATATATCTCAACAATCATATATTTTACAAGCGTATATTTTTTACTAATTAATAATATATATAATATGATTTTATGCATACAGACATTTTATCATACCTACAAATCCTTTCCTTAATGACTGTACAATCTCATTTTTAAAATTAATTTAGATCATTTAGGCGGCGGGCTTTCATTGTCACAATTTGTTGAACAATTAAGCAAAAACTTCATCGCACTGTATCTCCATTGCTTCTTACGGAATCTTGAACTTTTTTTTTAAATGAAAGCTCTTTTCATACACTTTCAATGTACACAATAAAAAGTTATGAAAATTAATTGGAACACTTGAAAAAATGCATTTTGCAACAAAGAAATTTATAAGCAAATTTCCCTTAGTTGCAAAATTGAATTTTTTTATTGAAGAATGATGATTTTCAATGTAAAATAGTGAAATCTATCGATAAAAAAATCAGCATCACCACGTCTACTTCTCAGGTTCGTACAGGTTAATTGTTTATTAATTTGTTTATAAGGTCATAAGTCATAAACTAACAAACTGCCCGACTCCAGGTTTTGCATACATAATTGTTAATGATAAGAAGTATTCGGACGTTGTTGAACGGTGGATATGAGTAAACAAAGCCTTTGAATTTGAAAATATACTATTGAAAATATAAAATTCAAATTTTTAACCAAAATATGTGAAATACGAAAAAAACGTAAGAATAAAAAATTGTTTACTTTATTAAAGTCTACAAATTTTGTTTTATAAATGAGCCGTTTATTTTAAAAGTGGCCTAACTCCATTTATCTTCAAATCGAGATATTTAAGGGTTTGCGTTTCAATGAATTTAAAAATATACGTATAGGATACTAATGAGTCATACTGCTTGAGTGTATCTAAGGGTGTTAAATTTATAGTTCCTATTAAAATAGTTTCTTATCAAGAATGGAGTTAGGCCACTTTCAAAATTAACAACCAGATTCATTATAAAATTTGAAGGTGCCCCAGTCCATTCAACAACATTTAAGATGCTGCAAATTGAAAAAAAAAACAATACTGAATTTATTTTACATATCTTTAAAACACTTCGGAAACATAATTTATGCGATTCAAAACATTTTCTAACTACATAACGTACAAAATTACAAACATAAATTTATTACAAAACAATTTATTACTCATCTACATTTTGTGCGTGTGTAAGCGATTTAAAGTAATCATGATGTTCCGGTGGTACGTATCGTAATAGGTCAATTATGTCCTTAAATTTTGCTGCTGTAATTTGTCTGATATTTTTTTACAATGGTGTCAATACAATATTTTCGAATTTTTTTGGTCTACCCCGACGTGGTAATAAATTCAGGATTTTGAAATTTTCATTCTTATTCTTTGATGTCTTCTATAAAATTTTATACGGTTCATTTCTGACAAAACGCATCCAACATATTTTCAACCGTTTTATCGATTTTCCATCAGAATTCTTCACCCTTTTAAAAATTGCGTCTTCTAATAATTTTGTTGATACAAAATCTTCTTGTCTCATTTCATTTAAAATAAAATTATTACCTTTCCGACACTTTTTAATAATCTTATAATAATCTTGGGGAACGAAGAGTAAATTATTTTTTTTAATGACATTTCTACCACGCCAAAATCTCTATCATTTGGTAAAAACGAATGTCCTGTTATTAAAAATTTGTGATCTATGATTTCCATATTATTTTCCAAAGTTTGTACAATCTTTTACCACATTAAAGCTACTTTAATGTTTCTATTTTGCCCGGTGCACATATTACTGTAAGCTATAATGTGTCTTTCACTTCTTAAATTTTTAACATGTTTTAGGATGCATGAAACAATTTCTTGAGCACCTCTGGATAGTCGCATTTTAGACACGTATCTTTGCGCGGTTGGTGTAAATTTATATCAAAATCTTTTTTAAATATTTTTCTGTAAGTCCACTCATTAACGGCTTTAATATTATTTTATGTGCCTCAGACGCGGAAACTCGTTTTTCCGTTACAGCTGAGGGTCAAGCAATGTTGTATATTCCGTTACAGAGGAATACAATGTAGAAATTGAACTTTGCATGCGCATTATAGTCTTACAGCGGAACGCAATCTATTTCTTATTCTGCTTCTTCTCACTTCTTCTTCGTACAGCGTTAGCACTGACTACTACACAAGACCGATAAAATCAAACTGGCCGGGACTAGTCGCCAATTTGCGCCCGCTTCGTACAACTAGCGCAGCAAACAACTACAATAAGTACTAGATTAGATTCCAATGTACGCATAAAAACTCGTATCCGCACCACAGTCACATAAAATAGAATATGTGCCAATGCACACAATTCGGGACATTGCGAGACTCGCGACAATGCTCGCAGGACTGATCGCGCCTCGGATTCGTCTCGGCTTTGTCTCGGCTTTGCCTCAGCTACGTCTCGACTATGCCTCACCTACGCCTCGACTACGCCTTGGCTTCGATCTCCTGCGAGCATTGTCGCTCGTCACGCAATCACCCTCATTGTGTGCCTAGGCACATAATATACTATTTTCTCCATTCCTATCATTATCTTTTAAATTTTTTCTTGCTGAAAAGAAATGAAAATTACAAAATTTAAAATAAGCTACAGCTTATGTTCTATTGCACTATTGGATCTATAACTTAATTCGTGCGGCTTGCTAAGAGATGGCGTAACTTGATTATTATTCCATCGTTCCAATATTCCGAACATTCGTTAGAAAGCTACTGTCATTGTGCGCTTTTTTCAGTATATGTCATTCATTTGAAGCGTTAGCAACAATAATTTTTGTGTTTTTGCGGGGAGTTCTTCTTCATTACTTTAATATGAAGAAAACTGCTGCCGAAAGTCATCGTATTTGGGTGGAAATTTATGGTGAACATGCTCTAGCTGAGCGAACATGCCAAAAGTGGTTTGCACGATTTAAAAGTGGTGATTTCGGTTTGGAAGACGAAGAACGTCCTGGGCAGCCAAAAAAGTTTGAAGATGAAGAGCTGTAAGCATTACTCGATGAAGATTGTTGCCAAACACAAGAAGAGCTCGCAGAATCTTTGGGAGTCACTCAAGCAGCCATTTCAAAACGTTTAAAAGCAGCCGGATACATTCAAAAGCAAGGAAATTGGGTTCCACATGAACTCGAGCCGAGAGACGTTGAAAGGCGGTTTTGTATGTCCGAAATGCTGCTGGAACGCTACAACAAGAAGTCATTTTTGCATCGGATTGTTACTGGTGATGAAAAATGGATCCATTACGACAACCCCAAGCGCAAAAAATCATATGTAAAACCCGGCCAACAAGTCAAATCAACGGCACAGCCGAATATCCATGGCGCGAAGGTAATCATTATGAGCTGCTAAAACCGGGTGAAACCATCAATGGGGAACGCTACCGAACACAATCAATCCTTTGAAGAGAGCAATAGCAGAAAAACGCCCGGAATATGCGACCAGACACGAGGCAATAATTTTCAAACATGACAATGCTCGGTCCCATGTTGCTATTCCGGTTAAGAACTATTTGGAAAACAGTGGATGGGAAGTTTTACCCCACCCGCCTTATAGCCCAGACCTTGCCCCTTCTGACTACCATTTGTTCCGGTCCATGCAGAACGCCCTTACTGGCATATGGTTCACATCAGACCAGGGTATCAGAAATTGGCTTGATTCATTCTTGGCCGCCAAGCCATCCCAGTTTTGGGATGGAATCCACAAATTGCCAGAAAGATGGGAAAAAGTCATAGCTTCAGATAGGCAATACTCTGAACAATACTATTGTACATGTTTTTCTTAAATAAACGTTCAAATTTTGAAGAAAAGCCGCACTAATTACCTTATAGATCAAATAGAATAATTAATTTTTTTCTTTTCAGTTGATGTTTATTTAGTGAATAATGAATTTAAATGAACCAAAACTTATATGTATATCTCAAGTACCCTAAGAGAGAATATTAGTTGTGGTTACCTATTAATTTCAGTAAAAAAGAATAACAACTATAATTTTCTATTCTATGCCATTAAATCACCTTAGTCTTTACGGCTAAATTCTTTGAGTAGCGGTGATAAAATTTTTATTAAATTCTAGTAAAACCGATTAATCGCCTCGTATTGTATTTGGAACTATTTTGATGCAGTATCACGCTACGTCAAGCTTATAATAAAAATTACGAAAATTTTTTTGTAGAACTTACTAATTGTGTTCATCAAATTTATATTTGCTACTTGTCATGTTTACAAAAATGTATTTTTTACGAAGATCGAAGCGTCTTAATATCAAGAGCTATTTCAATCTAGTAAGAATTAATTAATAAATTTATAATACGTACATAATTGAAATAATCACTGCAATCTTGAAAAAAAGTTAAATCTACCAAACAACGTGAATGGTTATAATTATATCATTATTTACATATTATTATATATATATTGATTAATTTGAGTATTTTATTTTTGGGTAAAAAGGGGATTGAATAGTAGTTTATGAAATTTGAATTTTCACTTTTATATTGTCTTATAATCATACGTAAAAAATATTTAATAGTAATTCGTAATTAATGCTATTTCACTTGATTGAAAAATTGAACGCATACAGTTTTCAACGTTGACTTCCAAAATTTCATAGAGAATTATGAATTGTTCATGTCTAAAATCAGAAACTGTGCAGATATAGAAATTAATGGATAATTATTAGTTTATGAAGCAGAGAAAAATTCAATGCAGTGATTATGCCTGGCCTTAGAGAGGATTTTGCTATTTTCCATGCCTCGTGCAGCGCAGCATCACCCGTTGATCGGGTGTATTTCCGCCGCGCTCTCTGGCATTCACGGCGTAGGACAGACAACTGGTCGTTACACCAGTACCTGGAGTTTTTGGTACGATTGTGCCCCTGACGAGGCATCTAATGGTCACTTGCTGCCACCACTTTCGGCCTCTTCACCGGCACTAAGTCTTCCAACGACCCAGCAGACTTCTCCCAACCAAGCCCATCAATGAGCCTGGTCTCCCCCAATTCAGTACAATCAGGTTGTTCCTGAAGATCATCTCACCAACCAGGATTCCCCTCTTATCTAGGTGTGTTCCTTACCCCACTTCTATCCCACAGCCTCCTTAGTTCTCCCCTGAATACTGGGCAAGAGCCGCTTCCAGGAACGTGGGCGACATCTTTTCCACATCTATTCACGCACATCAGGCGTGTTCCTGCATGCGGAAATCCACCCATGCGACCCTTAGCTTTCCGAGATGAAGAAACGTTGAACGTCTGCCTCAACCAAAAAGACCTGATACCTAGAGAACTCTTCGAGACCAAAGCCATTACGCCGGCCTTCTTCCCGACTGTCTGGCCAAGCGTCTTTTCAAAGGCAGAAACACCGCCCTCTTCTTTGGGACCAAAAGCACTTACCCCTTCCTGGACCTTTGGATGGTCAAGATCTCCAGTCCTGCATCAATGGGGTTCACATTTGCCTTCATCTCTTTTACGCAATCAGCGTAGGATTGTCCGTTCCTCGTTGAAACCCTGATAACATCGCCTGGCCTGGTAGGCAAAAGAGCGCCTTGGATCCTTCTTTGTACTTTCTTCATTCTTCTGTGCTTCCTGCACATTCATAATTCTTCTTTTTTTCTTGTTTTCCTTTTTTCTTTTCACCAGTTGCCAGAACCCAGCATCCATGAAAGTCTGGCTGTTGGTCGTCTCATCATATGAAGACGAAGTTCTGCCATTCCCTTTTTTGTGGATTCATTCTTCGGGTGTAGGTATTTTTGGTATATAGGGATCCTACTCCCCTAGATCAACTTTGGAAGATTAATTTAACCTACGATGTGAACTCAATAGTATTTATTCAATAATTAACAAAGGTCTAGTCAGACCATGACTTGTGATCACGGGAACGATCAACTACCTTCTTCTTCTTCTTCTTCTTGTTTGTGGCATAGAACATGATATATGAGTAGATAGGAAACTCGCCGAATCGCACTTAGCCAATCATCGTTCCCTACAGTACTCCCCCCGAGAGAGAGCGGTCAAAAATATATAATCGTAGGTATATCGAGTATATCGTCAATAATATATACATACAGGTGTGATTATACCGAACATAGGACGGAGAGAAAGAATTCCATGTTACAATAAGTAATTTGACACATACAAATATACATTTTCCTACGTAGTTTAGGCAATTATATTTTTTATGCAGTTTAGGCAATGTTTTTAGCGTCGAATTTGATACAATAAAAAAATTTTGTGAAATAGAAATGCGTAAAATTTGCGGAAAACAATAGTCATACTCGCAAATGAAGATGAGAGGGGAAGGTATCAAGGCATAGATCACGGACGTTTGACTTGTCTTGGCTCTTCTCTGCCATCAACCACTACTGAGATGACATTCCCTCAGCATTTTTACACTTACATTTATTGTTTAAATGTAACTCGCTTGCGTGAATATGTTTTAAGAACAGGTTTTGCAATGTCCGGATGAGTTACATTTTGCGATGGATCAAGGTGATCGACGTCGTCACGCAACAAGTGCGCCGGCTTAATATTTTCGACAGAAATATGGCGTGAAACGCCGTTAACGTCTATTTCAAGAACTCTGTCTGACGGGCGATTTAAAACTTTATGAGGGCCCGTATAAGGGCGTTCCAAAGCCTTCTTGGCGTTATCACGCAGAAGTACGTGAGACATGAGCTAAGTTCTTTAAAAACAATGGCGTTTCGTTTATACTTTTGAGCTACTTGAACTGGTTTTACCTTCCGCATATGTTCTCGAAACTCTTCGAGAAAAATGTGCGGGTCAGGCGAGAAATCCTCGGGCAAGACGAATTCCCCGGGAATTCGGACGGTGGTTCCGAAAACGAACTAAGCAGGCGACGCCCCGATGTCTAAAACGTTAGTCTGTAAGCCGATTAAAACTGAACACAATGATCGCGACCATTCGCGGTGGGAATGGCATATGATAGCCGTTTTAAGTGATCGGTGCCACCGATCTATCATGCCATTAGATACGGGATGATAGGCGGTGGTTCGTATGCGGTTGCAGCCTATTAATTGCAAGAGTGCTGAGAATAGTTGGGATTCAAATTGGCTGCCTTGATCCGTAGTTAATGTTTATGGTGAACCATACCGTGAAACCCAATGGTCGAAGAATACTCTACAAATGGTTGATGCTTCGATGTCTTTAAGTGATATAGCCTTAGGCCAAGGCGAAAAACGGTCGATGATCGTAAGGCAATACCTTAAACTATTACTAATGAGGAGTGGACCAATAATGTCCATGTGCACATGTCGAAAGCCTTCATCAGGAGCGGCAAAACTCGATGATAGTGGGCGATTGTGCCGCTGCATATAAAACTGCATCGTTGGGTGTTTTTTTAAGAATCGCAGAATCAGCCGGAAACAGAGAAATATCAGATCCAGTGTCTATCAAGTAAATAATTCCACTTGAAAGATCTCGAATATGGAGACGCTTTGAACCGGAAGAGCCCATATCGACGGTCTCCGTACGAAAGGGCTGACTTAGTTTTCCGATTTTGATGATACTTTCCAAGAACATGGTTGAGTACATTTTTGGGCATTTTTGCCGAATCGCTGATGGTAGAAGCAGCGACCCTGGGAACTTCTACTGCGCGAACGATCTCGGCGCTGAAAA
Organism: Diplolepis rosae; assembly: GCA_030998225.1. Lineage (NCBI taxonomy): Eukaryota > Metazoa > Arthropoda > Insecta > Hymenoptera > Diplolepididae > Diplolepis > Diplolepis rosae. The sequence goes on along the minus strand of JAPYXD010000694.1, from coordinate 2,198,610 downwards.
TTACGTGAGTTAGAACGACCACGTAAGTAAATAAGTAAGACATTTTGTCGGCCAGGTTGGCCAGTTCTTGAAGATTTTCAACGTTTGATAAAGCTGATATTGCGCGTACTTGAGATGGCATTTGTTCAAGAAAAATACTTTTAATTACCGCGTTGGTACAACTGCCATCGTTGAATGCTCGTAGTCTTGTCAGAAGAAGAGAAGGTTTCCCTTCTAAAATAACCTTTCCTCTGAATAATTTTTGTAGACGTGATTTAGCGGAGATTAAAAAACTTTGTATAATTTTGTTCTTAATTTGTGTATAAATATCTGCGGGTTTAGGCTCTAATTCTAATAAATGTTTTATATGCGGAATGAGATCGTGATCTAGGTTGGCCACCAGATAATCAGCATTAGTTGATTCTAGATTAATTCGCGCCTGACGAAAAGAAGCCTCGACTATTAAAAAAAAATGATGATGGATCCTCGCGAAAGAACTTCGGGATCTTAGGAGTACGATAAGTGTCCGCGCGTTGGTTCTCGATCAATGCTAAATTCTCGATCATTTTTGTGAGTTCGACCTCACGAGAGGATGACTCGCCAGTTGCCATTTTGATAAATTTAAAATGAGGAATATAGCACCAAAATATAGCGATAAATATAAGTATTGCACAAATAATTGAAATTGTGTAATGTAATTGAATTTTTTAAAAACAAATATAAATAGAATGGTTAGAACCGGAATTGGCTTGCTGCCCGATCACGCCATGAAGACTCGGAGATTTCAAGTCGTTGATTGAACAAAATTTAAATTAGAAAGATAGCGCAAAAAATTTGAATGGAAAATCAAAGATGTCCGGTATGCAAGTTTCAGTCTCCAGTATGGAACACAGCAATATACAGAGGTTGAAACCTGAATAATATTTGGATTCATTTGTCATAGATTTTAAAAGACCATGGAATAATTTGAAATCAAATTAATTCAAACAAATAGTTTTGTAAATTGTATTCTAAAGTCCATCAGATTTTATATGCCGCCTTCTAAAATTTTCTCGACAGTCGCAAAAAGCGATGCTCAGAAAAGTAATTCGTAGAATCGCGCAGCAGACAATGCGGCTCGGCTTTTTTTTTGTAATAATTTTTGTTAGATTTTGAAATTACGCCTCGTTAGGTTTCGTTTGAATCTTGATTGGAGCGTACATTGAAGAATTAGTTTTTATAATTTTTATAATATGTTTTAAAATTCTATTATTATTATTATTATTATTACTAGATTACTATTACTATTACTATTACTATACTATTATTATACCATTACTATTACTATTATAGTTATTTTTTTACATTAACAAAGTTTTGGCGAGCATTGAAATATAAAAAGAATTGTTTAAGTTGAACTTTTTTGAAAATAAAAGGCATTTTTGAAATTTTGTTAATTCCACATTTTTTAGAATGAAGACAAATGCATGTCAAATTTGAAATTTATCTATTATTTTAGTTTTGCTTTCAAACTTTGAATGTGATCCAAATATTTTACGTGAGTCTCCACGACATGTATCGGCTATGCGGGTTAAGGCGTGCAATTAGAATTGGGTTAGGATGCGTGCGTAAAAAGTAACTTTTCAAACTTAAAGTTACTAGAGAACAAACAGATCGAGTCATCAAAGTGTTTTACAAAAAGAATAAATGATGAAGCAAACATTGGTAGCATGAAACAGATTGTCGATATTATACACAAAATTTTCCAATCGTAAGCAATAAATTGACTTAGTAGACGGTGAAAAAAACTATAACGGTCTCCTATTTTTTAAACTTTTAAACCTCTAATTGGTAGAGAAAACCTTCACGAAGCGAATAAATCGTATAAGAAAGCTCGCGTTGAATGGGAAGTCGGTTTTTTATGCAAAAGAAAAACATAAAATTTTCTGCAAACAATTGCTCCAAGCTTAACGTCATTTCTGATTCGTAATTTCGCATGGGTAGTAAAGCGAAGTTTCAGCTTCATATTGCATATCAAAATGTCAACTAGAAATGCATAGAAACTCAGATTTCGCTATTTCTGGAGTTGCATAAATTCGTCTAACTTGCAAGAGATTAGAATTTCTGCGTCTCAGATATCAGACGAATCGGTCCAAAAACTTCTGTCAGCCAGCTCGAAGTCGAACCCAAAAGCAGGTACACGGAGAAAAATAGTTGAAGTAATTTTACTCAACTCTGTCGATTAAACTTGGGACATAAGGACATTTGAAAATCGATTAAATCGTAGTCGGGTAAAATCAATTTGATATATACCTAATTTACCCAAAGTGAATAACAATAAGCGTTACATAGGGAATAGTAAGGAGTTGAGTGAAACGTTATCGACGACAGGGCACCAACATGCGTCAGTGGGTTAACATGAAAAGTATAAGTATATCACCGACGCTTGAGGTGCTTCAAACCGTAGTTGGGTAAAATGAGCATTGGGCGTATTATTTGAACTGGCAATGGTATGGTTCTCTTAAATAAAAAAATCTGCCCGCTTCGCGGGCACATTCTCATCGCGCGCTTCGCTCGAAAGTTTGAGCGCGCCTAGGGCGCGCGATTCGATCGTCGCGCTTCGCGCTCCATTCTTTTTAGACCTCGCGCTTCGCGCTCGGTCTTGTGCTCTTCGCATACATTTAATTTTATTTCTTATAATTTGATACTGAAGCTCAAACCAATTTTATAATAATATTACAGATGATGTGAATTACACATTTTCTCAAAGTCACTCTATTTCTTTTTGAATTTAAGTGAAACAGGAGATTCAATTTACTTAAGGCTCTATCAGCCTTAAGAAACACATTCTTATCATGACGCTCGCGCTTCGCGCTCGATTTTCTGTATATATTTCAATAACTTTTTAATAAATTACATGATTAAAATAATTTATTTTCTTCCAAATCTCTCAAAACGGAAAAACAATCGTAGACTTTATTTTAGGAAACCATTTTGCAGAACAACGCTTGTTTCGTATCTCACATATTTTGGTGAAAAAAATCGAATTTTTTCAATATTAAAAATCAAAACATAAAATATACATCCTGTCCCGAAATATCTTAATGATAATTTGTAAACCTCATTTAGGCAAACAATTTTCCATATAAATGTTTTTTTTGTATCTCACATATTTTGTCTAAAAAATGGAATTTTTGAATTTTAAACGTATTTTTTCGAATTGAAACGAAAAATATATGCCTTATCAGAAACTGCGTCAGACAAAATTTGTAGATCTTTTTGAAACGAACAACTTTGTATTCTAACGTTTTTTTCGTATTTTACATATTATTGTTAAAAAATTGAATTTTGGATTTTCAATAGTTTTTTTTCAATTAAAAAGAAAAATATGCATCTTATGAAAAAATGTTACAATTCAAATTTGTAGGTCTTTATGTAGAAAATAATATTGTATCATAACGTTTTTTCGTATCTCGTATAATTTAACTGGAAAATGGAATTTTGATATTGACTTTTTTCGAATTTGAATATGCTGTAAAATTTCTGATTTTGATTTAATCAAAAAATGTTATCAGGATAATTTGTAGAGATTTATGACCACTATCAAAAACCAGTATTGAAATTTTTGATTTTTTCAAAAAGTTATTTTCAAAAACACAAAAGTAGTGCTCAATCCCTCAATTTTGATTGGATGAGGCTGCTTAATGAACTTGGCTTTACGTTTCCGGCTCCGATAAAGTGTACCAAAGCTCAATTCAATCTGATAATTCTATCGAAAGTTATGCCGCACACGACCTACTACAGACAGACAGACAGACACTTTCATAAAAACCCTTTTTTCTGAATCAGGGGGTCTCAAAACGTAAAGATTTGATGAAAATTTCGAAAGTCATTTTTCACGTAAAACCAATACCTTCTCATCCATGATGAGAATGTAAAAAAATGTTTACCTCGAGCCTACTAATAATCATCCGGTAAAATACATAAACAACATACAAATACATCACATTTCAAATCACAAATATACTTAAACATATAACCTTACATATATAAACCTAATAACTACACACTTATATATAGTACGATACGCTTTCGTCGAATCACGCACACGCTCGCTTACAATGCTGAGATATAAAACTTGGAACTTTTTTATATAGTGACTGCCTGAGTTATTCAGAGCTTGTGAGAGTAAGTGCCGTCAATAACATTTTTGAACCTTACTCAAGTAAAAATAAATCAACTTTTTTCATAAATGATTAATAAATTATTTTTAAAAATTAATATAATTAATCAATTATTATAACTATGATTATTAATATATATAATATTATTATTAAATTACATTTGGTATGCATTTTTATTATAACGATGTATGAAGTTTAGTGAAACTAAATTTTCAAATGTAGATTAAAAAATTGCATTATTATTAAGAAGTATCTTGTATAAAAACATTCAAAAGAAGGTTCTTTTATTTTCTGTGTTTTATATTTTCAAAATATGGATTTTACATTTGCGAACTCCAAATTATTATTCTGCCTGAGTAATTTATGTGATATTTCATATTTTATGTAATACACTTATCGATTTTTTTTGTTTAAATTTTCATAATATCAATTTAATTTTAAGAATTTAAGTTTTTGAAATTAAAAATTTTTATGTGTGCTACAGGCTCAGATTACTTTCATTCGTTCCTGCGTGAATAGATGTAGCTGTTGGAATAAATCTTGCGATTCACGGTTTACTCAACTCTCGATTGAAGCGTAAAGTAGAGTGAACGGAAAGCTCTACTATTTTTGTGATTTAATAAGAGATTGGTTTTTTATAGTTATACTATGAGTAATAATATATATATTAAAAAAATGTTAATACACGCTTTCATACTTCACCCTATACTTCTGAATTTTACTCAACTTTGATTCATTTTTGAACATTTAATACATCACAAATAAATACAATGATACTAAATAACTTCTAACTTGTCCTTATGTCCCAAATTTGATCAGAAGTTGAGTAAAATTACTTCAACTCTTTGTCTCCGTGTAGTGGGTCATGACAATAGGGGCAATAAACACTGTGATGACTCGATCTGTTTGTTCTTTAGTAACTTTATTTTCAAATGTTACTTCTTTCGAAAAGTAATTTATTTTCAACTTGTTACTTTTACAAAAAGTAACGTAACTCACCCAGAAATACATATAAATAAAGTGTGGTGTAATATCATACTTTCTGCATGCAAGGAACGCACGTTTTCTAAATATTTATGACAAATTTGAGCAGGCATTCTAAATCATTGCTCATAAAAGATTGATTAGAACATATTCAGTATTCGTAATTTTTCACTCTATTACTACCCCAAAACAGTATGCTTGATTCGAATTCAATACTTCAGATTACTTTTTTATTAAATTTAAAGCCACTTCATAGGCATTCCACAATTCGCGTTCTCATAGGTGACATTACACTTATATGATGTGTTTCGCGACAAAACTCTATGATGTTGAATCTCATGGGTTAATTAAGGATAAGATCAATTTTAAAATATGAAAAGAGTTTTTACGAACATTTTTCGTTAACCTCGAAGTCATAAAATTTTTGTCTGTCCCAAGGGTTCTATGCATGTAAATTTCATCCCGAACTGAGGTATAAAAGTCCTTCGGTTTATAGAGCTATTGTTTATTGCTTCTATTGTCTTCTTCCGTTATCTGATCTAGGAATAAATTTCCGTCACGTACAAGAATTTCCTTCCTAACATTTTGTCTCACAATTCGTCACAAGTTTGGGTTTGAGACGTCTCAAACTTCTATATCATAAAAAAGCATTGAAATGCATAATTGTTTGCTTGAATGGACTCTAGGAATTTTTTTCCTTCTTGAGATATTTAGAAAAAAATTAATTATTTTATGTGCCTCCGGCGCGTAAACTCGTTTTTACGCTACAGTTGAGAGCAGCGTAATGTTGTGTATTATGATACAGAGGAATGTAATGTGAAAATTGAACTGCGCATGTGCCTATAACCATGCAGTGGAGCGTAATCTTCTTCTTATTCTTCTTCGTACATCGTTGGCACCGTATTGACAGACTTGTACATTTGAACTGCGCATGCCCTATTACAATACGCTACTACTGCACAAGATCGAGAAAATCAAAATGGCCGGAACTAGTCGCGAAATATCAAGTACAATTGACGAGAATCATGATGAATACTAGATTAGATTCGAGTGTACGCATAAAAACTCGCATACTTCAGCAATTAGAAATTTAAAAACTAGGTTTTCTTAAATTATGGGTTTTTGCAATTACGACCATAACAAATTTATTTTGAAAAGTCTTAAATGAAATGATCCAAGTCTGTTTTGAACTAAAATAGGTTTGCCAAGCACTTCTCTACGTGAAAAAAATTCTCACGAATATATTTTTTTCGTGTCGAAGAACCATTTTTTAGTATGGAAATTTCTAAAGGAACCACTTTTAATGCGAGCCTTAACTGAATAGGACCTCTAGTTTCTTCTATGTGAAGAACCATTTGTCTATCCTTGGAGGCACATATCTTTTCCACTTCGTCCTGAGAATGAGGCTTACTGGCCACGTGCTATATAACTTGATCACAAATCCGGCCTCGTTTGAACCTACGGTTACTTCAACGCTTTTGCTAACAAATAATATTGTCAACTACGTGCGAGGGCGCCCTGATTAGATTTGCACAATCGTGCGAGTCGAGCGCGTCAGGGAATAGGATACGTTATATCTAAAGGTACGAAATCTGATGCCGTTGATTCTACCAACTTTGAGGTACCAGTGAAATACCCTTCTTTTGTACGAAGTGAACAGGGGGGGAAAATGAAAAAACCAACCCTATAGTGAATGTAGTGTGGATATAAATAGTGAAATGTAGTGACCCCTATAATTAATGATACAAACAAGACTCTATTCGGTTTTCAGAGAAAAAATTGTTTCTAATTCCTAAAAGATTAAAAATCTACATTTTTATTGGAAATTTATGGTTTTAAAATACTCAACGAATTATTGCGAATTATTTGCAAAGTTCAGTTTGCGTCTAAATAACCCCAAATTAAAGTATTTAATCGTCAAGCTACATTCTGATAAAGAAACGTTGAAAATGAGAGTCCATGTCTTTACTGGGAAAGTCTAGGATAGAAAAGTCTAGGTAATAATTACGTATGTCATCTAGAGAAATTATATTGATAATTATCGCGATCACACGTGCACCAAGAAAGAAATCAGGAACAAAGAATGAGAAAGGGGAGAAAGGGAAAAAAGAGATGCGTTTACGGACACTTACTTTAGCGCCGGTAATAAGATCCGTATCTCCACAACGTGTTTAAAAATAATTACAGTGGAAGATTCAACGATAGTCACGGAGTCACACTCACCTCTGCGTTTCCTCGACCAGTAGAGTGGCCCTCGTTTCACCAGAGGATAAAGCTCGGCACCCAGCCACCCCAAGCTCCCACCAGAATTCTTTACTTCTCTTCAGGCACTGTTTCGAGAGGTCCTCACCTTTCAACCACTCTATCACCGACGGTTAGAGAAGTAAAGACTGAAGCCCCCTCTCGATGTAAAGGGCTTACCCCGACGGGGGCGAAAGCCAGAGTTGATTCTAGATGACAATATGTCAGGGCCTTGCTACCTAGTCGCTCAAGTCTTAGTAATTGTTCGAAAGTCTCTGCCCACGAAGAAACTTGATAGCTCGGAAAATAAAAGATTGAGTTTGGATAAAATTGTATACGCTCAGTGGTTCGAAAAAAGTTTAATTCTTAAGGTCAGGTTGTAGAGTTCGAAATAGTATTCTAAAATTTGGAATTTCCCACATATTTTTAAGAATAAATCTATCTAAGATAGGCGCGAAAGATAATTTCAAGATATTACAGGAAATCCTTTTTGTTTGTCAGAAAAAGGATAATATTCTATTTTAGAGAATTTCCTCCGAAGATGAAAATTTATTGATTTTATGCAGTATAACCATAGATACAAGAAAAAGGCAATTAAATTTTACAAATATCTTTATAAAAGCGTATGATAATCAGTCACCTGACAAGTATGCTGTGATGTGCTAAGTTTATTTTTAATTTTTTTCGCTAAAGTGTAAAGGCCATCACCCTATATATAAAGTATATATATTTTATTAGATTGAAGATTTATCAGTTTCATCTGAGGAGATATTCGTTTTAATTTGCAATATCAAATACATAATTTAATACCAATTTATCTTTAAATTGAGGAAATGTGTCAAAAAATAAAATACAAATAAGACGCTACGAATAATAATCCAGGATCAGGCAAAACTTTTGTGGCCAATACGAGGTAGCTTGATGAACCTTGTTGAATTTTATAGATTTTAATTTCCTAAACCAGAAAATAAGGCTTACTTTTTCTAGAGGTTCCTCCTTTAATTGTTAACTTTTTTTATGAACAAATAAAAATTAACGTTTTTTAAATCAACCACTCAAGTTGCGAATGTTTAAACTTTCGAAAAAGTGAAATTTTTCAGTTTTGAAACTGCAATTGTAAAAAACTCAATTTTATTTCTAAATTTTATACTTTCGGAATCTTAGAGAAAAAATTGTTTACCAATCGTATCTTTTTTGTTACTTCAAAAATAAGGAAACTCTCATAAAAGCATCACTAAATCACTGAAATAAGACTTAAATAAAAGAAATTGGTTTTTTTGCAATTAGAGTTTAAAAACTGAAAATTTTCACTTTTTCGAAAATTTAAACATTTACGACTTGTAAATGGTCAAGGCTCACCCTTTATACTCTGGGAATCAGACCTAACTATAAGAAGAGAACATTGTGCAAAAACGACTTACGAAGCTCGTATACCCTAATTTCGATCTTAGAGACCAAGATCAGTGAATAAAGTCCTGATCCTCCCGTATCACGATATAGTGTTTTCAAGTAACTAAAGGGAATTTCATCGATTCCCTATTTTTTGACTGATTACATCGGTTCATTTTGTTGCTTGCTCGCAATGTGATAAGTGAATTAACTAACTAGTTGAGGTACTATGTTAATTAATTCATGGAAAATTAGCAAGGATTTAGCTCTACACATGAGGTTCATAAAGGTTTCTTTTGAGAAAAATCTACCTTGAATGATTAACACTCAACAAAATTAATGCTCAATGCTTCGTTCAGAATTAAGATTGAACCAATAACATAAATTAACTTGTGAAGAATTTGAAATCTTTCTGTAGAAAAAAAGACGCTTTCGACTGCGCTCGGGTTCGAGCCCAGGTCTTTCGATTGCCGGGCAACACTAACCACTGCGCTACACAGGCGTCCGACATCTCTTTCTCCACAAGAAGACCTTCTTATATCGCCTAGTGGCTCTGCCTTGCGGCTGTAATTATCCTGCCTACATTATCAGAGTGATCCTCTGATAATGTAGGCAGTGACACAAATTTCAAACTCAGCTAATTAATTTGTAATATAAATTAACACTGATCGAAATTAATGCTAAATGTTTTCTTTAGAATTTCAAAAGTACACAACTCAATAACTGAATACAACTGAATACTGAACCAGATTTTATGCTCAATTTTCAATTGAAGAATTAAGATCAAACCAATAATATAAACTGAGACCGAACGAAATTAATGCTCAATGTTTCGTTTAGAATTAAGGTTAAACCAATAATATAAATTAATACTAAACGAAATTAATGCTTAATGTTTTGTTTAAAAATTCCAAAGTACAAAACTTAAATGACTGAACACTGAACTAAATGAATTATTCAATGTTTCATTGAAAATTTCGTGATAAACAAATCAAACGAACTAGCACTGAATTAAATGAATTGCTCTATGTTTTAATTGGTAATTGAAATAAACAAATTAAACGAACTAACACTGAACTAAATGAATTGTTCAATGTTAAGATCAGAATTTGAGAAAATCGTCTGTCTGAGACTCGATTGAAAATTTTGTGCGTTAAACAATTTGAGAGATTGAAATTAGGAAATAGAAAAATTGTTGGAAATTGAACTTAAGGATTTAGTAAGGAATAAACAATTCTTACTTACTTGGATGTTTATTTGAAAAATTGAATTTCTGGTACAGAGTTTGGTTCCTTGACAATTTAGTTTTCGCAGTAGAAGTTTTAAAAACGCCTGGCTTAGAGCTGTTTAAAAGAAAGCTTGATATGAGGCTAGAGCCCAAGTTGAATAGATTTTCATGAAAATTTATCGCCTATATATATGGTTTGCATCCCATATGTTCTATAACTAAGACGAAGAAAACATGAGAATTTTTTTGGTTCATACCGGGTGTCCTCATATTCACTTGCCTTTTACAAAAATTGATTTAAATTTAAATCTAATTTTTCAATTAGATCCTCTCAATTTCTTGCTAGGCAGATTCTATTTTAATTTCAACTCAAATTGCTACTTAAATTTTTGTATTTGCAATATGTACTATTAACTAATACTATTTTCTAAGTCCTATTTGAGCTTAAGTCATAAAAAACTTAATTTCACCCTTTTAATTTCGTAAATTGAAGTTTTCTTGACTTTTACGCGGCTATATTTAAAAATAAAAGTTAAGATTCTAAAATATCGGAAATATTATTAATATTATAATATTATTTGGAGGAAAATTCTAAAATCTGTTAAAGTTGCTCTAGGTGCAGTGCTTTGAGATTGGGGGAACGTTCTTATCTTGTGTACTTTGACATTTTTATTGCTCTCTTGCACTCTGGGTCAGCTGCATACAAGTGCTCGCTTCCTATGTATACTGGGTGTCAGAATTCCTTATGAATTACTGTTTTCTATTTGCTACCTCATATAAAAAAAATATATTCTAAAGACTCACGTCATTCCGTGTTCTGCACATTCCATAGCAAACGGAAAGCTTATGTTCCATGCTATAAATAAGAAATTATCGTAACTTATTCACAAGCGCAATGCGTTTACATTATTTCATACGCAATTATTGGTAAAAAAAGTGATATTAGTATAAATTACATTTTGAGACAAGGAAAGTATATTTTTGAGCCAAATACTGCTTAAATTTGCTAGTAAAGTAAGTTATAATAATCCAATGTTCCTCGAAAGAGGTAAGCTGAGTGCCTGTAATCTCTTTATGTCTACCTCTATACGTTTAATTCTGCTTGTTATTAGATAAGAAAATTAATGAAATTCTAATTCTGCATGTATGCTTCATATTACATGAACAACATTTTGTTACCAAACTTTACAGCTGACAAAATAGAATTTTAAATTAATTTTTTTTTTTAATAATGCTATTTAAGACAGTATATGAAAAACTAACGTGTCATATCGAATAAAGCATTCTTCGATTCTTCAAGACTGTTAAAAAATGTGATCTTAGTATAAGTTACATTTTAAGGCGCGAAAAGTTTATTACACACAGCTGAATATTGCTTTTAGCTCTCAGTATATAATTAATCGTTTAACTTAACTTTAAAGTTGTAAATTCACTCGATATACTGATGTATATTTAGTAGAATATTCGATATTCACGTAAACCTTATTCTACGTTAAACTTGAAAACTATAATACATTTTTGTAATGAAGTTTATTTCGTATCAAGTTATAAATGTCAAATCTCTCTGACATTGTGAAATCTCTCGCACAGTTACATGACGATTCGATTTGATTATGGCTTTGACTTGGTCATCATCAACTTCATTTGGCCGACCTGAACGTTGCTCATTTTTGAGTGAAAAACTCCCAGAACGGAATTTATCAAACCAATTTCGAAACTGTCTGTTTTTAAGGCTTCCTCACCACACACATCACGTAACTTTCTAGCAGCCTGTGCTACATTCTTTCCTTTACGGAAATAAAAAGGAAAAATATGACGAAAATGCTCGTTAGGCGTAAAATTATATACTTCAAACTTTACATCTAAAAATAATTTTAAACAACAAAAAATTCAACTAGTGGTATTTGCGACTTACAATGTGAAAGAATAATACGTAATTTCAAATCAGGCATTGTTATTGTAATTTTACAATGAATAGTTTTAAAAAAGTGATCTTAGTATAAGTTGCATTGTAAGACACGGAAACTTTAGCATACGCAGCCGAATATTGCTAGAAGTTCCTAGAGCATAACCGTAGCGTTTAAAAGAAGTCACTGTGGGTTTTTATGCCTGAAAGGTTGTAAATGGGCTTGATATTCGCATATATTTAGCAGACTATTTACGTAAACCTTATACTACGTCGGGCTTGAAAAATCTTTCATTGTAAAGTTTATCTCGTATTAAGTTATAAATGTCGATTCTCAGCTATTGTAATTTTGGACAATTCAAATTAAGTTTTTGTTCTTGTGAGACCCTTTTGTAAGGCAATTTGTGTAAAGCTGTTGTTCTAAAAGCGCCTTATATGCATTTGTCAAATTATAAGGATTTACTTCTTTTTCGTTTATCTAAGGAATAAACATTACTTTTTAATACTTTTTTTCTGTTGATTCCGTATCTAGATTTAAGTCCATATATGCGAACAAGTATTATACAAAAATCAGTATCTGAAGAAAACCCTCTATTCATAAGCTGCAGTTTATAAATAGTTTATATTTATATTATATCATAGATATTGTTTAGTACTTAATAAACAAGGATGATTATAGTACACGGAGAAAAATAGTTGAAGTAATTTTACTCAACTCTGTCGGTTAAACTTGGGACATAAGGACATTTGAACATCTATTAAATCCTAGTCGGGTAAAATCAATTTGATATATACCTAATTCACCCAAAGTGAATAACAATAAGCGTTACATAGGGAATAGTAAGGAGTCGAGGAAAACGTTATCGACGACAGGGCACCAACATGCGTCAGTGGCTTAACATAAAATGTATATCACCAACGCTTGAGGTGCTTCAAACCGTAGTTGGGTAAAATGAGCATCGGGTGTATTATTTGAACTGGCAATGGTATGGTTCTCTCAAATAAAAAAAAATTCTTACCTCGAGCCTGCCAATACCCGTGTAAAACCGGTCGTCTTTTAATGGGCTTGAAAAAGAAGCCAAGGTAGCTCTTTACTCAAAAGAAGTCAGGCTTGTTTTGTTTCATATCCAAGCCTCCCTGACTTTCAAAATGCAGTCAGGCAGGCTTCATTTTAAAGCGCCTTTGGCTTCTCTGAAGGCTTCTTTGTGGCTTGAATTAGAAGTCAGGTTGACTTGTTTACCCGTGTAAAACCGGTCGTCTTTTAATCGGCTTGAAAAAGAAGCCAAGGTAGCTCTTTACTCAAAAGAAGTCAGGCTTGTTTTGTTTCATATCCAAGCCTCCCTGACTTTCAAAATGCAGTCAGGCAGGCTTCATTTTAAAGCCCCTTTGGCTTCTCTGAAGGCTTCTTTGTGGCTTGAATTAGAAGTCAGGTTGACTTGTTTAACGACTTTTTTCCAGGACTTCATAAGCTTCAGCGATGAACCCTTTGCTTCCGTCATCAACCTGAAATTAAATTCCCTGATTTTTTTACTTTTGAAGTGGTCCATGAGTAAACACCAGAAACTAAAAACTCTTTTTCCGGATAATTATCTTGAGAAATATAGAAATTTTTGAAAGTTTGGGCTTCAAATGAGAACGACAAGTTTGAAGGAAGTAATGATTCCTGATGTCTCCTCTGATAGCACTCACATTATCATGCAGACCTTTTCATTGAAAAGGGCATTAGAAACTGAATAAATGATCACCATCTAGGGCCTCCTTGCCCACTTTCCAACTACTATTTAGCGTTTTTAACTTACTTTGTAAAAAACCGAAAAAATGCTGGTTTCTGGCCTTTGCCCATGAACCACTTCAAGTTAAAAAAAAAACTGGGACCTATAGTCTTGATTTCATTTGGTGCAGAATGCATCCTTAACACATCCTGCAATAAGAAAATAAGATTGCTTCTACATTCAAATCCACATAATAATGAAATGTGCACACAATATTGCAAAACTAATGTGTGTCCAGAATCATTGATAGTATTGAGATCATCTTCAAATTAATTCACTGCTAAAAATATTGTCCTTATATGACAGTCATATGACGAGGAACAAGGGGCTTACCTCAAGTCTGCCCAAGTCTAGGAAGTCTCCTCCTCCTGGGTGCTCTTCCAGTGGGTTCGTGGGAGGATCATGGAACTGTTGGTCACTGTCTGTTCCACTGACAAAAGCTCCATCACCCTAAAGCAAAAGAGGACTGACAATGATTATCATTAATTCGAGAGCATCAAGCAGAAAGTGCAAATAGTGTGAAAATGTGTACGCTACTCACATTGCTTGTATCACTTTGGTGACCAGAGCCTGAGGCTTGTTCCTCCATTTTCTCTGCTACTGTAGTATCAGTTTTCTAAAAGAAAATAACAACCTTATTACCACTGTATTCGTATGTTTATGTTTCACATGACCAAACAAAAATTAGAGAAACCATAGCAGCGCACACAGTAATCATACCTCAATATTATCAGCATCTCGGTGTCCTGGGCCATCACATTGTTTTGTGCGTTTCAGTGATGATGGTTCACTTGCCTTTACTTCTCATTTCCTCTTGTTGGGGACATAAGAGGGTTGATCTGATTTGATCCTATAGCATAAGTTTTTTACTATATTCTTATAGCCTTTCAATTCTGTACTCTGTGCTTTATTCTGGATCACGTATGCTGGAAGTGTCAGGCAAAAGCAGTGAATTAGGTAAGGTTTCTACTGTTATTATGGCTGAGTACTCATAACGAAAAACTAGTCAAGGCTCGCTCATTAAAATTAAAAGCAGAAATGAAGAAAAACAGAAATGCTTACTCTGAATCTGACTCAAAACCTTCTCACTAACCAACTCGTTATACAGAGCAGTGACAAATTTGTTGGGCTTCTGATAGTGGAGAGCTTTGATATTTTCAAGCTTGTCCAAATGTATATACACTTCCGAGTCAATAGTTTTAATTTCTGGGCCTTCATTAGTTGAAGCGGAACCTGCAGACACCAACCCAATGGTGGAATATTGACAATTAGAAGTGACAAAATAAGCCAAATTTTGTGAAGGGCTGTGTCAAAAAACTGAGCTTTCCTGTAGAATTCTGCCACTCATATGATGAAGGAAATTGAAAAACACTGGAGTCCTGTGAGTTCAAGATAGGAAACATCTTAGTTTTCACGAAGTGCTGACATGAATTGATAAAAAAGCACCAGCGGGAGACTATTGTTTACCTTGCTTTTGTCTAATGGTGGAGGCGTTGCAGCTGCCTCAAAAATATTCAGCATTGCTTCATAAGCCATGTCCATGTTCTGTTTGGCATGGGCCGCAATATTCATTCCAAGATGGAATGCGTTTAAACTTGTAACTTGAAAACAAAGAAAAATTACATTGAAACATCTGCCAAGTAAAGTCATGCATGATAATTTTAAAAATCTGCAACAATATTTACTGTATTGAGTGATGGGGAAATTTGGGCACGTGCATATCCCCGATGTTTCTTCACTGTCCTTGCTGGGTACCTCCAGGGATGACACAACCTTTTCTCCCTCAGTCCCTTTACCTGTCTGCCCAATGCCTCGCTCGGCCTGGACGACGGCGTTTTGCGTCCCCCTCGTTAACATACCAAAAGATGGCGAAGTCCATTATTTGAAAAAAAAATCCTCTTTAAGCGTAGCACTTAGAAATTTTAGGACTTGCTCGCGTATGAAACCTGACCAACTTCTTTTTCAAGCCACAAAAAAGTCAAACGACACAAAAGCCTGGAAGGCTTCTTTTAGTAGACTGTAAAACGCCAGTCAAGCACAGAAGTCGAGTTAACTTCTTCTGAAAGCCAGAAAAAAGCCAACCGCAACAGGCTGCGGTTCGATAAAGCCAAGGAGGCTTCATTTTTTAGCCCATTAGTAGACAACAAGCAAAGTCAGCTCTTTTTTGGAGCCTAAAACGAGACAAAACGCCACTTTCACGCTCCTTTCCAACCAAAAACGAGTTATTCCGTTTTACACGGGTAGTCATCCGGTACATACATAAACAACTTACAAATACATTCACACCATTCAGACGTAGCCAATCACATTTCAAATTACAAATACACTTAAACATATAACCTTACATATATAAACCTAATAACTACACTTATATATAGTACGATACGCTTTCGTCGAATCATGCACACGCTCGCTTACAATCCTTAGACAAAAAACTTGAAACTTTCTTATATAGTAACTGCATGAGTTATTCAGAGCTTATGAGAGTAAGTACCGACAATACAATTTTTTAGCCTTACTCAAGTCAAAATAAATCAACTTTTTTCATAAATGATTAATAAAATATTTTTAAAAATTAATATAATTAATCAATTATTATAACTATGATTATTGATATATATAATATAATTATTAAATTACATTTAGTATACATTTTTATTATAACGACGTATGAAGTTTAGTGAAACAAAATTTTTAAATGTACATTAAAAAATTGCATTATTATTAAGAAGTATTTTGTATAAAAACATTTAAAAGAAGGTTCTTTTATTTTCTATGTTTCATATGTTCAAAATATGGATTTTACATTTGCGAATTCCAAATTATTATTCAGCCTGAGTAATTTATGTGATATTTCATATTTTATGTAATACACTTATCGATTTTTTTTTGTTTAAATTTTCATAATATCAATTTATATTTAAGAATTTAAGTTTTTGAAATTAAAACTTTCTTAAGTGTGCCAAAGGCGCAGATTACTTTCATTCGTTCCTGCGTGAACAGATGTAGCTGTTGGAATAAATCTTGCGGTTCACGGTTTACTCAACTCTCGCTTGAAGCGTAGAGTAGCATGAACGGAAAGCTCTACTATTTTTGTGATTTAATAAAAGATTGCTTTTTTATAGTTATACTACGAGTAATAATATATATATTTAAAAATGTTTAATGCACGCTTTCATACTTCACCCTACACTTCTGAATTTTACTCAACTTTGATTCATTTTTGAACATTTAATACATCACAAATAAATACAATGATACTAAATAACTTCTAACTTGTCCTTATGTCCCAAATTTGATCGGAAGTTGAGTAAAATTACTTCAACAATTTTTCTCCGTGTATTTGTCTTGAGAAAACAAAATGTTCTCCTGCGATAAATAAATAATTATTTACTTGAATTAAATATTCAATGCATTTAAAATACTATATTATCTTTTTAAAGGCATATACCAAGGTGTTACTCAATGCTCTATCACTACAGTATTATTTATTCAGCTGTTTTATTTGAATAATTTTCGCATATGATGGACTGAAAATTGAACACGCCAAAACAATGATATCAGCTATTGAAGAATATTGAAAATGCTGAGAAAGAAAAATAAAAGAATTTCAAAAAATTGTTTTCTTATTTAGCGTTTTCAATATTTCTTAACAGTCGATATCACTTTTATGGTGTGTTCAATTTTGAATTTATGAAAGTTAAATATTTTCCGTAAAAACAGCTAAATATATACAGGCGCGCAAAATTATGGTGTAACAACTTGGTATATCGATACCCACGTTCTAATATGTCGTATCCCACAAAATTTGAGAAATTGACTTTTTTTATAAATGGATTAATAATAATGTTTTACAGCTTATATTAAAATCTTGTCAGTCAAATTGTTTATTTAATATTTTTAAATAAATATTCTAATATGTCGTATCCCACATGCCGATTTTCACGAATTCTAATATGTCGTATCCCATATCCATTGGTTAAGTCAGCGCCAGCGATGTGACAGTCAATTTTTATTTTGTGATTAGTCTTAAGTTTATTTTGAGAAATTATTTAATAAAATGAGTAAGAAGGTAATTAAAAATAATTTTTTTACAACTGCAATTAAATCTAGAGCATCCGCTGAAACCTCTGATTGTAGATCGATTAAAAAGAACCAAAAGTAAATGGCAACAATTACAGGCATTAAAAAAAGTGTTGCTGAGAGATACACACTGCTTCTATGATAATATAAAATATATTGATGATACTGACTCTGCTTCTGACCAATCTCCATCAATAAAAAATTTGGAAGCCGAGAGTAAAAATATAGTTAAGGTAACTGAAAAGACTAAGAGTAAGAAACGAAAAGCTAATCAAGTTAATCTTGGTGTTAAAAGCAAAGTACTGCGTACTAATAATAGATTTAAAAAACCTGAAGATAATGATATTAATTATAAAGAAAATTGTGATAATACCAGACGAAAGAGGACAAGAAATTTTCAACAATCTCAGTAAGAAAATGTACCTGAAGTAAAAAAAAAACAAATTAAGAGTACTTAACCCATTAATGCCCCACTGGACACCTTTTCTATACTCTTGTCAACAGGTTCTTTTTGATATTAAATCAGATGTTCAAAAAATCGAGACTAGTCTTTATTAATGCAAAATTGTCTCAGCTTTCAATTGGTGCAATCAGATTTGCAAAAAAATGTATAATAAAGAAGTGACTTTCGTTTATTTAACAAGAAACACGTAATTTCGAAGAAACAAAATTTAGTTTTTTTATATTTTTACATCGAAAACGCTATTCAAAATCTCCAATTCGTACATTTTTTGCGTCCATGGACCCTTATCTTCAAAACCTATGGGTTGGTTCCCCAAATTTCAAAATGGCAGCATCCAATATGGCGGCTTGGAGCCAAAAATTTTTTGCTCATTTTGACACTTTTGAATTAAGCAATTTGTCAATGTTGAATGTTTACCAATTTTGGTACACATGGGTTTTTTGGGTCGCTGATCATGAATCTACAATCAAATTTTACAAATTCAAAATGGCGGATCCAATATAGCGGTCAAAATTCTACGAGATTATTCAGTTTTCATGAAAATTAGTAAACGGGGGTGTTTGGGGTCGTAGATCATGAATCTTTTATGATATTTTATGCATTCTGTATGCCAGATCCAATATGGTGACCGAAACACTCGTGATGAAGACGAGAGAACTTGATGGGCGTCGAGAGCGAAACAACGGGGAGGGCCAGTAGAAATCGCATCGGGGCCTGCACTCGCGGTCCTGCGTCTCGGGTAGACTTGACTGTCCGCATCGTTCGGGGGAGGAATCTGTTTGTTTCTCCCCTGGGTCGCGCGGCTAGTCGGTTTGCCTAGTAGGCGTGTGGCCGCAGATGGAAGTTCCAGTCGAACGTATGACGGAAGAGTCGTACGCGACTTTAATGGAACCAAACACCCGTGAAGTTTAAAGCCGAAAGGCGGTTCGGCGGGTGGTGTGTTGGTTCGAGAGAGAGGGTTTTTTGGTTTCAACAGGTTTGCCTAGACCCGTCCTAGGAGAGTCCTGTACAACGTCTATAAAAGATTTTTCCACTTTTCCTCCTCACCAAAAAAAAAAAAAAAAAACAAAAAAACAAAAAAGTATCTTTGAAAATTGGAATACAGGGATTGGCGCTTGCTGATTATATATCACTTATTTTTATCCGTTTTTTAGCTATGAAATCACGTTGCCCAGCGTTAACCACGTGGAGGTTAACGAAATTCAGAAAGGCTTTTTTAAATTTTTTTATTTTGTTTAATATTTTCAAATTTTTTAAAAATTTTTTTTCATTTTTTAAAAATTTTTTTTGTAGTTTTTTATTCTTAATTTTTTCTTTCTTACTATTAACTTTTGTAAGATCTGATAACAGATTCATAATCTACGACCCAAAAAACTCCCGTATACCGATTTTCATAGTAATTGCATGATTTTTTGAAGTTTTGGCCGCCATTTTGAATTTGTAAAATCTGATAACAGATTCATAATCTACGAACAAAAAATTTCCCGTATACCAATTTTCATTGAAATTGAATGATTTTATAAAATTTTGGCTGCCATATTGGATCCGCCATTTTGAATTTGTAAAATTTGATTGTAGATTCATGATCAGCGACCCAAAAAACCCCTGTATACCAAAATTGGTAAACATTCAACATTGACAAATTGCTTAATTCAAAAGTGTCAAAATGAGCAACAAATTTTTGGCTTCAAGCCGCCTTACTGGATGCTGCCATTTTGAAATTCGGGGAACCAACCCATAGGTTTTGAAGATAAGGGTCCATGGACGCAAAAAATGTATGAATTGGAGATCTTGAATAGAGTTTTCGATGCAAAAATATAAATAAACTAATTTTTGTTTCTTCGAAATTACGTGTTTTTTGTTAAATAAACGCAAGTCACTTCTTTGTTATACATTTTTTTGCAAATCTGATTGCACGAATCGAAAGCTGAGACAATTTGAACGATTTTTGAACATCTGATGTGATATCAAAAAGAACCTGTTGACAAGAGTATAGAAAAGGTGTCCAGTTGGGCGTTAATGGGTTAAAATGAAAAAAAAAATGTTTTAAGCAATATTAAAGATAGTAAAAATAAAATGTATCAATAATATTATATTATAATAATTATGAATTAAACCATACAAAATAAGAGAGAAAAATTTTACGTATCGGATGAAACGATATTTAATTATAAAACGATTAAATCAATTTTCTTCCTAAAATACATTTTAATTTTTTACATTCTCATCATGGATGAGAAGGTATTGGTTTTATGTGAAAAATGACATTCGAAATTTTCATCAAATCTTTACGTTTTGAGACCCCCTGAGTCAGAAAAAAGGGTTTTTACGAAAGTGTCAGTCTGTCTGTCTGTCTGTCTGTAGGTCGTGTGCGGCATAACTCTCGACTCAATTATCAGATTGAATTGAGTTTTGGTACACTTTATCGGAGCCGAAAAAGTAAAGACAAGTTCGTTAACCAGCCACATCCAATCAAAATTGAGGGATTGAGCACTACTTTTGTGTTTTTGAAAATAATTTTTTTAAAAAATAAAAAATTTCAATAATATTTTTAGATAGTTCTCATAAATATCTACAAATTATCCTGATAACATTTTTTGATTAAATCAAAATTAGAAGTGTTACAGCATATTCAAATTCGAAAAAAGTCAATATCAAAATTCCATTTTCCAGTTAAATAATACGAGATACGAAGAAACGTTATGATACAATATTATTGAATACATAAAGACCTACAAATTTGAATTGTAACATTTTTTCATAAGATGCATATTTTTCTTTTTAATTAAAAAAAAAACTATTGAAAATCCAAAATTCAATTTTTTAACAATAATATGTAAAATACGAAAAAAGCGTAAGAATACAAAGTTGTTCGTTTCAAAAAGATCTACAAATTTTGTCTGACGCAGTTTCTGATGAAGCATATATTTTTCGTTTCAATTCCAAAAAATACGTCTAAAATTCAACAATTCCATTTTTTAGACAAAATATGTGAGATACAAAAAAAACGTTTAGATGGAAAATTGTTTGCCTAAATGAGGTTTACAAATTCTCATTAGGACATTTCTCGACAGGATGTATATTTTAATTTTTTGATTTTTAATATTGAAAAAATCCGATTTTTTTCACCAAAATATTTGAGATACGAAATAAGCGTTGTTCTGCAAAATCGTTTCCTTAAATAGATTCTACGATTGTTTTTTCTTTTTGAGAGATTTGGAAGAAAATAAATTATTTTAATCATGTAATTTATTAAAAAGTTACTGAAATGTATACAGAAAATCGAGCGCGAAGCGCGAGCGTCATGATGAGAATGTGTTCCTTAAGGCTGATAGAGCCTTAAGTAAATTTAATTTCCTGTTTCACTTAAATTCAAAAAGAAATAAAGTGACTTTGAGAAAATGTGTAATTCACATCATCTGGCTGGTTGGTACGTGGGTGAGAAAGAGACAAAGAATATAGATAGAGAGAGAGAGGTTTGGTACCTTTATTTTGAGGGTTAATCCACACGGCGATGACTTGTAAGTACTGGATCCCCACAGGTGTAGTCCAAGTGTGTGAGAGAGGCGGAGTTATAGGCCGCACAGTTATATTCCGTAAAGGGCGGTGATCCAAATTTATGACACTGTTCGAAGATCTTTACAAAGATCGATACAAGTCCACGATGACTTTTACGACTCCCGAACTTGGATTATAAATTGTGTCAGTCGAATTTTATTAATCTCAAATTCAGAGATTTTCGAAGTTAAATTGAAATGCCGCACTGGACTATTGTCGCGAGACCGGTTATAAATCCGAAGGAAAATTTAAGTGTCGAACTAGACGAAGAATTTACTGACTGCTTTCTCTTAGTGTGGGCCTCTTTTATATTTTTTCATACAAATTTACGGTCAGCGAAAATCGTGACGTAGTCATATCGTCTTAGAGGAGAAGGGGCCCTATACTCCTCCCTACTTCCCCTACTCCCTATTCCCCTTTATCGACTTTCTCATAGATTTCTCAACTCAATCCAGCCTGTGTGTATTATATACATTCAAATACGTCGCGGGACGTGACACCTCCCCCCTTAGTTCGAGCGCGGTGAGTTAACGATACGCGATCGAAACTTCGGTAGAAGAATACATTTTTAATCCAAGATGCTTACTCAATCAAGTACATATTTTCAATTTAATTTGCCAATTTATAACATAAAAATTTTGTTTATACAGAATTATAGGAATTGACATTTTAAATTATTGTTGCGAATTAAAAATTTATAACAAGTTTTAAATAAATGCATAGTAATAACCGTGGATACAAGTCTGGAAATATTACAATCATTGATAACATATGTTATAGTGGTGATTAGGTAATTTAACAATTTTTTCTTTGATTGATAATAACTATTTAAACTTACAACATGATGATTGTTGATGAAAAGAAGATTAAAAATTGTAAAATTTCATCGATTAGATATTAAATAGTAAAGAGCAATTTACAAGTATTACAATGGTTGATGTATACATTAGTAAAAAGAGAAATTGACATATATAATATTAATAATACAGATTAAATATAATATTTAGATCGTTGATAACATATATTAAATAATAGACGTTGTAACTTGGTGCATTGAAGAGAAAAATCTTGGTTAAGTCTAAAATTGATTTCTTCAAAACATGGCATAGCTATTGCTTATTATTACTTTTACATGTTTCTAAAAATTAATTTCATGAACTTCAATTTCATTTGTGTATTATTAAATGAATAAAATAATCATAAGAAAAACAATTTTACATAATCACAGGGTAATAGATTTTCCTACAATTCTTGTACTTTTAATTGTTTTTCTAATCTTTCTTGTAAAATTAATAGAGTTATTTGTGCATGAAACATATGAAGAATAGTATTTATTCAATTTGTTATTGTTGCACATTAATTTCTATTGGAAAAGCAATTTTTACATTAAACATTTTGTAACGCCATCGCATAGTATACATTTACAGACTCAATATTTGTAGAAACTGTTCTTCCAATAGGATGGAAATCAAGAAAAGTTCCCTTGATGGAAGAAAAAACAAAATTGAAATTATATTTATGATGGCACCGATTATGAAGTGCTTATTTATTTATTAAAATATTTATTAAAATTATCTTTTCGCATAGTTAATTGATCGCGACATTCAACTAAATTTTTCCTTGTTATAATTTTTTCTGTTTGAGAGTTTATAGGAGGAGGTCCTGGGGGTGGACGATTATAATTATCATGATCTTTATCGATTTTTTCACAATTTATTTGAGATCTTCGGTTTAATCTCAAATTTTCTTCAAAATAAGGCTCTTCAAATTCTTCTTCCAATTTTTCTTCTTGGTTTTCTTCAAACTTCTCTTCAAAATTTTCCTCAAGATCGTCTCCAAAATGTTCTTCAAAATTCTGTTCAAAATTCTTTTCGAAATTTTCGTCAAAATCTTCTTCAAAGTTATCTTCCAAATTTACTTCATAATTTTCTTCATCGTTTTCTTCGTGTGTGGTTTCAATGTCGTTGATTTCATCTTCTGAGGTTGAGAAATAATTTTCACTGTCATCACTTTCAAATTCATTAATATTTTTTTGCTTTTTGGCATTCTTCTTTTTTCTGTTTTTTGCTTGAGCTTGTTTTAAATAATCTGAATAATTAGGATCAGAGTCGGAATCTGATTCTACTTTTGTTCGGCTTCCCATTTGCATATTTATTTCTGGTAATTCGTTTTCAAATATTTGTTTTCTTGGCCTACCTCTCTTCCCTTTTGTTTGAGAGGGAATATTTTTCAAATTTGTAAATAGATTTTTTCTTAGCCTACCTCGTGATTTTTTCACAAGAGGTTTAGAAGAAAAATTTTCGTCTAATTTTTCTTGAGTTTCATTTCGATTCATATTTTTTGCTTTATCTTGCTCTATTCTCTTTTGAGCTCTTGTAGTAATAGTTTTCCATGATAAATTTTCGTATTTTTTGGAAAACATTGGACTTAATAAGAATATTGTCATAAAAATAAGTCTTGAAGCCATATTTTTGAATAAATTTGTGTATTTTAAAATATTCTTACCAATCTCACTAAATGATTCTTCACTAAGGAATTCTTGTAAAAATTCTGGAATTTTTGTGTCAATATTCAATATTTGGGCTTCTGGAATTTCGCTAAAATGATCTACGTCGTCTGGTACCATTCCTGGATTCAAGTTTTTTCGTTTTAAAGGTTTTACCTCATTTTTAGAGTTTTCTTGTTTATTTCTTGTAAAAGTTTTCTTGGAAAACGTTTTTTCTTGAGAAGTCATAGAAGTATCATTGTCATCAACTTGTAAATATTTTGATTTCTCCTGGCTATCATCAATAGGGTTTCTTGAGAGAGCGTCTGCATTTACATTCATTTTTCCTGCTTTGTAAATTACATCAAAATCATATTCTGCGAGTTTTAATCTCCAACGTGAAACTCATGAACAAGGGTCTTTAGAATTTTGAAACCAAACTAGAGGTTTGTGATCAGTCACTAGAGTAAATTTTCTTCCATACAAATAAGGACGAAAATGAGTTACACAAAATATTATAGCAAGAGCTTCTTTTTCATATGTATCATATTTTTTCTCAGTATCACTTAGACTACGTGAAGCATATGCTATTGGTTTATCTTTACCTATTTTACCTTGTGATAAAATACCTCCTATTGCAAATCTTGAGGCATCTGTTGTGAGTATAAAGGGTTCAGAAAAATCAGGTCGTTGTAAAAGTGGATCTTCACATAACTTTGCTTTTAAAATATCGAAAGCTGCTTGTTGTTTTTCTGTCCAATTAAAAGGTATATCTTTTTTCAGAAGTTGATTTAAAGGACTTGCAATTTTTGAAAATCCATCAATAAATCGTCTATAATATCCTGCTAAGCCTAAAAATTGTTTAACATTTTTCTGTGTTTTTGGAACTGGAAAGTTTTTTACAGCTATTATCTTTTTTGGATCTGGACGTACTCCATTTTTATCAATTATATGACCTAAATATCCTACTTCAGGTCGTAAAAATTCGCATTTGTCTGGTTGTAAGTGAAGATTTGCTTTTCTAAGTCTTTCTGCTAAATTGTTGAATTTAATTTCGTGCTCTTCTAGAGTATTTGCATATATAACTATGTCATCAAGATATACAATCTTTTGGGTCCATTTTTATATGGTGAAAACCGGTAGCTAAATCAAACACTGAAATAGTATATTACATTACAAGGGGCGAAACAGAGCGATTGCATGAGCGGGAAGTTTGCTGCCCGAGTGAAACGAGGGCTGCAATCACACGAAATGCTTTCGCTGTGTTTTGTTTCGAGTAATGTATAGGCACCGTGCGAAGTCATGGTAGGGAGAGTTAAATCGACGCCAGCGCACGCAGTGGATAATTAAGGCGTTAAAGGAGGCTGTTTTATATTTCCGAGCAATCAAAATACATGTGCAAATCTAAATTTTGTTTTAATTAAAAAAATATAGCTGAAATGAGCCACCGAAGTTGTTGTGTTGTGAATTGTTAAAATACAAGCAGGAAAAGTGAGTGTAAATTTTATAAATTTTTTCGGGGGAAATATTCTCTACAACTTAACCGTTTCCAATTTTTGAAAATAAATCAATTATTATCAAATACAGCAATTTGTTTATAAAAATTTTGCTTTGGAAAATTGATTTTTAATTATTTCAGTCATTAAAGAATTTATTTTCAAAAATTGGAAACGGTCAAGTTGTAGAGAATATTTTCCCCGAAAAAATAAGCAATGATTTAAGAAACTTCAATCATTTTTAAAAAATTGGTAAGAAGCGATAGTAAGGAAAAATCCTATTACAAAAAACATTATTAAAAAATTATTTTTCGTAATTTTTAAATTTTTTCATTAAAAAGAGTGTCTTTCCTTACATATGACACGGCTGATGATATAATTTCCAGTCTTGAAATCATAGAAAAACTTCTTTTTCCAGAGACTGATTTTTGGCACGACAACTACCTTAACCTTATATTTACTGGTTTCTATATCATTTTTATTATGGAAAATACTTACTTTTTACTGCTGATTTCACACAAATACTTCACAAGGAAAAACAATCGAATTTTAAAGTGAATAAAATTGTTTTTTGTTTGTTTTTTTATTGATAATAAACATTTTTATAACTAAGTCCCATTATAATACATTGTCAAAGTTCTCGAACAGCCTCCTTTAGTTCACTCATGCTATGGCGCTGCAGTCACGCACGGTGCCTATACTATTTTTCATAGCAGCTCTTTTGAGAATCTGATTGGCTGTAACTGTGGAGCGGGTTGAAACAGCGACTTTGAACCCTAGGGTTGAAAATTGTAGTTTCAACCCGCTCTACAGGTACCGAAAATCGGATTTTCAAAGGAGGCGCTATGAAAAATATTTTACTGATCCTAGAGAAACAAGTATATCGTTTATATTAGGTAAAGGATACGAATCGCCAATTGTTTTTTCATTTAATTTACGAAATTCAAGAACCATTCTCCATTTTATTTTTCCTTGGGAATCAGGTTTTTTAGGAACTATCCACACTGGAGTGTTATATGGTGATTGTGAGGGCTTGATTATTTTATTTTTTAATAATTCATCTACTTGTCTTGTAATTTCTTCCTTGTGAACTGGGGGAAATCTATATTGTCTTGAAAAAATTGGAGCGTCATCTACAGTAGGAATTGAATGTTGTAATACATTAGTAGCTTCAAGTGGTTCTCCTGGGATTTGAAATCTGTCTGCATTATTTTTAATTAATTTTTCTACATGTTCATATTCATCTTGATTTAAGTGGTCTAATCGAAGAAGTTTTCTAATACATTCTACTCTGTCTTCGTCTGTTACATTATAAAATTTGCATGAGTTAATTAGAGAATTGTCAGTTTTTAAAAAGTTATTTAATATTTTACTTGATAAATCTTCGTTATTTGTTGTTTGAAATTAATTAAAGTTTCAATTTGTTTATAACATTCTTGTTCTTCAAAGTCTTCTAAATTAACTATTGGGACGGATAATGTAATTGGGATTTCATTTGTGTTTGCAAATTTTAAATAAGCTTTTCCTCTGTGATTTTTTACAACTGCGTCACCTACGTAGACGCCATCTTGGATATGTAATCGAGGTACATACCCTTCACTCTTTTCTGTATTTTTTATATTAACATAAAATGTTGTAACTGTTCGAGCTGGAATAGTAAATGTATTGGTAGATTTAAAAGGGTAACAGTGGTTCTCAATTTCT
Source organism: Diplolepis rosae (assembly GCA_030998225.1). Lineage (NCBI taxonomy): Eukaryota > Metazoa > Arthropoda > Insecta > Hymenoptera > Diplolepididae > Diplolepis > Diplolepis rosae. The sequence continues at coordinate 2,171,159 of JAPYXD010000694.1, read as the reverse complement.
AAGCATTTTGAAGTATAGTTTATATTCACACTATTATCTTGAAAAAATTCTGATCCTAATACTCCATCTTCTTCTACTGGGACTTCATTGGGAATAATGTTAAATATCGTTGGATAACCAAAAATGTTTATTTTTACCTGTTCTAACGTGTAAAGTGGTAAATCATTAATTCCTGTAAGTTTCAATACGTTTTGTCTATTTATGGGTAGTTCAGGGTTGAGAACCTTTTGTTTAATTAAATTTCGAGCAGCACCATGATATATGTTGTTAATTTGCCGCAGTGATTGTTGTTCGGGTGGGAGGTTGAATCCTGGCGACTTAGGAGTTATCACTCACTATCTGAATCCTCCCCGAACAGCTCTCGGAACGCCTTGCGCTTGGTGGTCCTTTGGTTTGCTGATACCTGTGACGAAGAAGCGGCTTCTATCGGGGAATAGTGCGTACGGATGTCCAAGACGTCTTCGCTGGCAGTCGGCGTCTTGGCGTTCTGAGGATCCACCTTTTTACCAGGTGTCGGGAGAAGACGGTCCAGTGGTGGAGTCACGATCTCCACGAACTGATTTCTTCGAGGTGGAGTGGCTTCCCTTGTTCGGCGTCTCACGTTGGTTAGTGGGCGGCTGGTTTCGCCCAAGATTGGTGGGAGAGTTTCGGGGGGCAGTGGAACGGCCTCTGGAACGCCTTGCCCCTCTGAATCTGGCCTCAGATTCAAAACGTCCGGCTTTTCTTGCCCTCTCTTCCGAGGAGAAAGTGGTGGAGCGCTGGCAGGTGGCGGGAGGACTTCCGGGTTGCAACGTCTCCCCAAATCCAGCCTCAGATGGGAGACGTCTCGGATTTTATCCCCTATCTCCCTTGTCAAAAGCGGTGGAACGATGGGAATCGGCGGGATGTGTTCCCGAGCGTAACGTCTCCCTGAATTTGGCCTTAAATTCAAGACGTCTCGTTGACGTCCCAACTCCCTTGAAATTGGTCCAGGAGGGTGGAGAGACGAGTCGTTGGAACCGGAGGGAGAACGTCTCTCAGGATCCGGCCTCCGATCCTGGACGTCCCAATAGAGGAGCCTCAGCCTCGCCGGTTCACGATGGCCAGCGCCGATCTGCGGCCTAGTCGATAAGCGAGGATCTCGCCATGTTGCTCCAGGTGGAGAAGTTGAAAGTCCGCGCCGGGTAACCTGGTGGGCCTGCCCTGGAAGATCGGACGTGTCGGCTGGGTGGCGTACCCTTGCTCTGTCAGCGGTGGACGTCTTATATAGGCCTGTGCCCGTTGCTGGTCCCGGAGCCATCTTCGTTCTCTGCGGGTCTGCAAAGATGATTTGTTTAGGGGACTGATTCTTGCTGCCCGGAAATCTGCTCGCCGTCCCCTTCCGGATCTGGAGACGTCCACGAATAGTAGGTATTCACCACGAGGCGGTATTCCACCTTGTGGTAAATTCCCCCTATTTCCTGAGGCGGTATACCACCTCAGGGTGGAGTCTTCTTCGGACGTCTACTCCTGGGCGGTATTCCACCTAGGAGTCAGAGCGCCCCGATGATAGTCGCCAGGGCGGTATGCCACCCTGGAGACCGGAAACGGCGAGAGGAATTCCCCAGGCGTTTCAAGGATGTCCACTCACCAGGTGGGCCGGAGAGCCCATGCTGCGAGATTCGAGAAGGCGAAGAAAAGTTTGTTCTTTCGTATTAAATTTAGCTCTTAAAAGAGCTGGTGTAAATCAAAAAGAGGTGAAGAGAAGGGTGCAGGCTGTGGCTTCGGTTAAATGTTAAATGTATTTTACCCTCTCTCGAGTCCATCAGCCAATCGTGGTGACCTGACCGAACGCGCGCTTCATTTTCCTGGATTTACGTCTGGCCGAAATTCCTCGACTTATTCCAGGAAAATAAAATATGAAATAAAATAAATCAAGGGACGTTAAATGTGCCTACTGGCTTACATCAACCAGTATCAATCATCATGTGTGTTGGATTTTTTAGACCTTCCGTTGATATTATAATTGATGGAATTGAAGTGGACTTTGAAATATTTATTGTTGTTGTTGTATAATCGTTAGAAGTGGATGCCAGTGGTTCTCGATTTATGCTTTCCTCAGTGCACCCGTGCTGGGGAGAGCTTTGGAGTTTTCCTGATTAGCTGTTTGTGATTGGTTATTTGGACGTATCTTGCAGTCTCGTACTAAAGGACCGGGTTGTTTACAGTAATTGCAAATTATTTCAGTATAATTTGAATTTTGTTGAGTGTTATTATTTTGTAAAAATCTATTTTTATATGGTTTATTTCGATTTTGAAACTGTCCTGAGTTAAAGTTTTTATACTGTCCTGGATTCAATTGTCTATTAGTATTATTAACATTATTTCTATTATTGTAAAAATTTCTAGGAAAATTATTATTATTGTTGTATCTTTGTTTTAAAAAATTATTATTATTGTTTCTATAATTGTTATTTCTATTTTGTAAAAAATGATTGTTGTTATTATTAAAATTATAATTTTTATTTCTTAAAAAATTGTTATTTGGAAAATTATTGTAATTGTTTTTTGAAAAATTATTATTATTATTACTTCTTTGACCATTGAAATTACTATATCCTTGTTGTTTAGGATGCAAAAATTTTTTTTGTTTATTGTTAAGAACTGCATCTTGAGCTTTACTTAAATGAAAACATTTTTCAGTTGTGTGACCTGGTTTTTTACAAATTAAACAAATAGTTTTATTTTCAAGTGCTACGTTGAATCGGGTGGTTTTATTATTTTTATTATTATTAGTTGATTCTTCGGTTTTTAAATAATCAGTATTTTTATTTCTTCGCAGTGCAGAACTTGCAGCCAATCTTCGTTCTATGTCTGTTGTATCATTAATTACTTCCTTAAATGTGTACTTTTCTTCCACATCAATTTCTAACTCAGGACGCAAACCGCGTATAAAACATTGAATTACATCTCTTTCTAAATTTTGTTTAAAAGCATTATCTACCTAACCGTCATTATTAAGTCTGTGAGCATCTTCTATTCTATCAGCAATTTCTTTAATTCTAGCAGCATAGGAAAGGACATTTTCTCTTTCCCACATAAATGTATTACCTAATTCTCCCTGCAATTGATATACGCTTTTCGCAGGGGCATATACTCTTTTCAATTTTTCTATTAATTCCTCTATTGTTGCATACGTTGACCCAAAAATACATTTTCCTGCCTCACCAGACAATCTACCTCTCAATAGACGTGCAAGATTTTCTTGGGCAGCAGGTGTCGGCAGCAATGCCTTTGCTTCCATGCAACCCTCAATAAAATGGGACAATGGGAGGTTACTTCCGTCGAACAAAGGGACCACCTCTAGCGTGTCGCGTAAGGATACCTGCTGGCTGTTAGGTATGGCTACGGCCATCTCTTCGTTGTTTACTATTACGGGATTATCCTGATTTATGACTTCTGTATCGCTTTTGTCGTCGTCGCTATCGTTGTTACTAATTAGAGAGTCGCGTGCCAATGAGGTTTTCAATTTTTCTTTCAAAGTTCTATTTTCTATTGTTATTACCGTTGAGCTTAGCAAATTAGATCCGTCAAAATAAGATAACTCGTTCGTTAAAGTTTGATCTTAATTACTAGATCCTGTCACAATGCTCAAATCTGGACAGAAATTTGAATCACAAGCACTTCGAACTTTGCTCTACCCAATGATCGTAATCAATGGTGACCATTCAACGTACCCAAAAGGGACTTATACTCTCGTGTGCTGTTTTTTTTGTTTGTTTTAACTTAAATCAAAACTTAGTTAACAAATTAGAATAATTTTTTAAATAAGATAAGTTACTTAATCACTTAGGTTAGCCTCAAGGTCAGATCCCTGCGTGATTTTTCAATAAATTATAAAATTTCAAAGAAATGATTTGATTATTAAATCATTAAGGTTAGCCTCAAGGTCAAATCCCTTTGTGATCTAACAAATCTATTTTATTGAAATTTCAAGTTACAAGTTGGAATAATATTTCATAATCATTTATTTATTCACTAGAAATAATCAATGTGTTAATTTTCAATTGACTTGTGTTTCCCGGGCCGATGCACCAGAAAAAAGGAAGTATGTTACGTCACAAGTACGCAAATATACTTACTTTGATCGAAGATTCCTCGTTTTACGTTAGGATCGAATGATCCTCGCTTAGGGATGAGGATAAGTCAATGAAAAACACAATGATTATGAAAATAATACAAATTGAATTTATTTTATTGGTTAAAAGGTCAGAATACACATTCGTTAAGACAATTCTTATATAATATAGGCACAGGCTGGTTGGTACGTGGGTGAGAAAGAGACAAAGAATAAAGATAGAGAGAGAGAGGTTCGGTACCTTTATGTTGAGGGTTAATGCACACGGCGGTGACTTGTAAGTACTGGATACCCACAGGTGTAGTCCAAGTGTGTGAGAGGGACGGAGTTATAGGCCGCACAGGTTTATTCCGTAAAGGGCGGTGATCCAAATTTATGACACTGTTCGATGATCTTTACGAAGATCTATGCAACTCCACGATGACTTTTACGACTCCCGAACTTGGATTTTAAATTGTCCCGGTCGAATTTTATTAATCTCAAACTCAGAGATTTTCGAAGTTAAATTGAAATGCCGCACTGGACTATTGTCGCGAGACCGTTTATAAATCCGAAGGAAAATTTAAGTGTCGAACTAGACGAAGAATTTACTGCTCCCTACTTCCCCTACTCCCTATTCCCCTTTATCGACTTTCTCGTAGATTTCTTAACTCAATCCAGCCTGTGTGTATTATATACATTCAAATACGTCGCGGGACGTGACAACTGTATAAGAAAGTTCCAAGTTTTATGTCTCAGTATTGTAAGCGAGCGTGTGCATGATTCGACGAAAGCGTATCGTATATTTAAGTGTATTTGTGATACAATACATGATTGGCTACGAAAGAATGGTGTGAATGTAATAATTGTACAATGTTAATAACATATTTATTAAATCTAATGAATATTTAATAGTACTACAAAAACATTTTTTTGATTTAATTATTCATTTTTTGAAGACAATAAAAATATTTCTCTGATCTAAAAAAATATTTATTCGTCACCACCCAGCTCAACCATTTATTTGAATCAAAGAAATATTCTTTGATTCAAATTATAGGTCCGCGCCTGTTCCTGATGCGTTTCCCTATCAAGTCTGATAGGGATTTTATCTGATCATTTAATCTTTCAATTGTAGCGCATATTAAGTTTAATTCGAAAAATTCTGCACACTTGATGCATAGGTGTTATGTAAAGTAATGTATATATATACCATATTTTCTCTTGTCGTGTTACTATGTTGTTAGTATCTATAGCAATATATATTCGCTATACTTAGTGATGGAGACGAGCTTTTCCTAAGTCTTCAGAAAATACCGTGGTTCCGGTCAATGACCAGTGTACCAGTGATCGTCACTTTACTCTTGAAATTTGACATAGTGACATTAATCATAAAAAATGATTAAAATCAATGATAATCCAATAAAATGAAAGATTATATTTGTGTGCCGGTTACTGGAACTGAGATACCGATTACTGGGACATTTACCTTATCCACACAGAGAAAAATCGATGTTTAGAATTAACATCTAGATGCTTAACTATGGGACAGCCATCTTATATGTTTAGTTGTAATATCTAGATATTCAGCTGTAATATCTGAGATTTTAAATTATGTAGAGATTAATATCTTGGATATTACAGTTGAACATCTAGATATTACAATTTAACATATAAGATGGCTGTCCCATAGTTGAACATCCATTTTTCTCCGTGCATGCTCTCGAGAACGGTTGCAAGTCCAAAACATTTTTATTCTAGTTTCCTTTCTCAATTATCATCATTGCGTATCCATGTTAAGTCTCCTGGTTCGTATATTTCTTGAGGAATAACTATTCTTGAATCTTGGATCCTTTTATTTTTTTCCTTTGATCTTTGAATTTTCTCTCTTGCAATTTGAATATGATTTTCATGCCTTCTTTCCCACAATTTTACCAGTTCATCATGAGATAGAGATGGTGTTGTTGCTAATGTGGGTGGTAAATTTTCTTTCTTTCAAAAAGTTAATTCGAAAAGCGTAAATTCAGTTATTTCATGTGCAGTGGTGTTATAGGCCATACAAATAATTTTCAGATTTAAATCCTATTCTGTACGGTTATCTGCTATGCCTGTCCTAAGTAAATCTTTGACTACAACATACTCTTCCTCTAGACATCCGTTGCTCTGTGGGTGAAACGTCGTACTTTTTATTTGTTTGATTATAAAGAGTCTTTCAAATTTATCGACTAATTCGGAAACAAAGTGTCTGTCATGACCTGTCGGGATGTTCTTTGGTGACGAAAATATGTAAATGTAGTGGTCTAGCAGTTCTATTAGGATGGATTTGCTTGTTGTTGTTTTCAGGAAGATCAGTAAAAAATATTTAGTTAGCACATCTTAAATCGTCAGTATGTATTAATTCCCTTCCTCGGTGACGGACAATGGACCGAAGATGTCCATTGCAATTTTCTCGTTTGGTTCTAAAAGAGTATTGTTGGTTCTCTTCGTCTGATTCGTGTTAACTTTTGTGCCTTTTTTTTTTTTTTTTTTTTTTTTTTTGGTGAGGAGGAAAAATGGCAAAATCTTTTATAGACGTTGTACAGGACTCTCCTAGGACGGGTCTAGGCATACCTGTTAAAACCAAAAAACCCCCTCTCTCGAACCAATACACCACACGCGGAACCGCCTTTCGGCTTTAAACTTCACGGGTGGTTGGTTCCATTAAAGTCGCTTACGACTCTTCCGTCATCCGTTCGCTCGGAACTTCCACCCGCGGCCACACGCCCACTAGGATAACCGGCTAGCCGCGCCACCCAGGGGAGCATCAGAAAGATTCCTCCCCCGAACGACGCGGACAACCAAGTCGACCCGAGACGTAGGACCGCGGGTGCAGGCCCCGATGCGATTTCTGCTGGCCCTCTCCGTTGTTCGTCTCCCGACGCCCATCGAGCTCACTCGACCTCATCACAAGTGTGACGAATGACTCGATGAGCGTCCAGAACCGTTCAGACTGGAGCATGAGGGGGACCATCGTCTCCAGGAGTGAGTTCGGAACCCACCGCCTGACCGAGGACCCCCCTAGCCACACCCCATTTTGCGCAGACGAAGAGTGCGTGCTCTGCGTTATCCACCGGGGAATCGCAGTAGCAACACGTCTCCTCGTCTCTCTTCTTAAAGCGCCTCAGGTACGCGTTAAAACAGCCATGGCCCGAGAGCGCTTGTGCCAAGTAAAAGCCGACTTCCCCGTGCTTTCTGTTCAGCCAGGTGGCGAGCTCCGGGATCAGGCGGTAGGTCCATCTCCCTGTCTGCCCACCATGCCATTTTCCCTCGCTTTTGAGATCGTTTTGTTTTCTCCAGTGTCCTCTTTCTTCCAATGTAGGTTCTGGCGTCGCGTTGAGACACACATGTGTTTTAATTTCCTCCTTGATTTCCTTATATTATTGCCCTCCGAAAATGATGCTATTCTTAATTTCTTTTACTATCAAGCCTGAAAATAGAGGATAACAAATATCCATTTTCTTCCCATCTTCGTATTCGCCCAATAAGAACGTCTCTGTTTGAGCTTCGTTCAACCCTAGCGAACCAGGTTGAACGCTAGGTTTACGCTACAGTGTGAACCTAGTGCAAACCTATCATAAAGTAGCAATATGGCTCATGAAGGCGACAAAATAAATATTTAAGGGGAGACTCGGGTCATTCGTGTATTTTTTTTTTTATATTCCAAAGAATTTTATTTCATGGTAAAAATAATGTGTTCCTTCCAAATTTTTTATAGTGTAAAATATAAAGGTTGAACTAATAAAAAAAAAAATTTCTTTGTTTTTTATTGTATTTGTTTACAAAATGGTGGCCTCAAAAATGACCTCCTTTCCAGCTTTCGCTCAAATATTTCGGGAATGGTTGACCCCAAATCAAAAAATGAGAAAGATCTATAGTCTGTATAGTTTTAGCTATCGTGTGAACTATAATCAGAAATTTTTGTTTTAGTTTTTTGTTTATAACATTAAAGGTAATTATCCAATCTTAATGACATTAATTGAAAAGTTGTAGAAAATTGAATTGCGAACAAAATGAGCCGCCGTTCGATATGATTGGATAATTAGAAGCGAAGAAAATTCGGAAAAATCGGGAAATTGATTTTAGTGATTTTATTGATTTTGTCAGCTGTGCTAATTGATCCATGGCCATAAAACTCATTTTAAAAGTTATTAATATTTATGACCTAATAGTTTATTATTTAAAAGCAGGATCCATATGTCATCCTCTTCAGATTTTACAATTATATTGTGTTGTAGAATTCTACAATAGTTTTAGAAAAAAAAAGAAATTCATAAGAATAACAACCTAAATTTTTATAAAAATAAGTATATATGTAAATCTAAACACTTGTAATTTTTATGTCAACTTTTTCTATAACTTCAACGTACATATCGCCGATTGTTATTAAAATACTGTAGTCAATCTCAAATTTGAAATTTTTGTCAAAAATATCATAACAGGAATAGACGTGTGCATTCTGTGCATCGAATGTCGCAAATTCGATTCGATTCGCCTTATTTGTCGGATCGGATTTTTTCGATTCGATCGGCCGCATAGTCGAATGTCGAATATTCGACATTCGAAGCACCCTTCTTCGGATCGGATTTTTTCGATTCAATCGGCCGCATAGTCGAATGTCGAATATTCGACATCCGAAGCACCCTTCTTCGGATGTCGAATTTTTTCGATTCGATCGGCCGTCCGTCGAATGTCGAATGTTCGACATCCGAAGCACCCTTCTTCGGATCGGATTTTTTCGATTCGATCGGCCGCATAGTCGAATAGTCGAATATTCGACATTCGAAGCACCCTTCTTCGGATGTCGAATATTCGACACCCGAAGAGCCTCAATTCGGATATTGAACATTCGATGAGCGCAGGATGTAGTTTGCAACTTGTAACCAGATATCACACAATATACATACATTGTATAATTGTATTTTGATTTTATATCGCCATAGTCGAAAGAATGTATTACATTCTCATCATGGATGAAAAGGTATTGGTTTTATGTGAAAAATGACTTTCGAAATTTTCATCAAATCTTTACGTTTTGAGACCCCCTGAGTCAGAAAAAACGGTTTTTACGAAAGTGTCTGTCTGTCTGTAGTAGGTCGTGTGCGGCATAACTCTCGATAGAATTTACAGATTGAATTGAGCTTCGGTACACTTTATCGGAGCCGAAAACGTAAGGACAAGTTCATTAACCAGCCTCATCCAATCAAAATTGAGGGATTGAGCACTACTTTTGTGTTTGTAAAAATAACTTTTTGAAAAAATCAAAAATTTCAATTCTGGTTTTTGATAGTGCTCATTAATCTCTACATTTTTTCATAAGATACATATTTTTCTTTTTAATTAAAAAAAAACTATTGAAAATCCAAAATTCAATTTTTTAACAATAATATGTAAAATACGAAAAAAACGTAAGAATACAAAGTTGTTCGTTTCAAAAAGATCTACAAATTTTGTCTGACGCAGTTTCTGATGAAGCATATATTTTTCGTTTCAATTCCAAAAAATACGTTTAAAATTCAAAAATTCCATTTTTTAGACAAAATATGTGAGATACAAAAAAACGTTTAGATGGAAAATTGTTTGCCTAAATGAGGTTTACAAATTCTCATTAGGACATTTCTCGACAGGATGTATATTTTAATTTTTTGATTTTTAATATTGAAAAAATTCGATTTTTTTCACCAAAATATGTGAGATACGAAATAAGCGTTGTTCTGCAAAATCGTTTCCTTAAATAAAGTCTACGATTGTTTTTTCTTTTTGAGAGATTTGGAAGAAAATAAATTTTTTTGAATCATGTAATTTATTAAAAAGTTACTGAAATGTATACAGAAAATCGAGCGCGAAGCGCGAGCGTCATGACGAGAATGTGTTCCTTAAGGCTGATAGAGCCTTAAGTAAATTGAATTTCCTGTTTCACTTAGATTCAAAAAGAAATTGAGTGACTTTGAGAAAATGTGTAATTGACATCACCTCTAATATTATTATAAAATTGATTTGAGCTTCAGTATCAAATTATAAGAAATAAACTTAAACGTTTTGGAATTTGTATGTTGTAAAGAAACTTTTAACTTCATTATGATTGCGCTTTAAGAACTCAAGATTTTATACAAATAAATATACTCTTTTACATAAGAGGGTGGCAGCAGATCTCTTTTCTCTTTAAAGATGGTTCGTTTACTCGTGAACAATCTGTCAGAACTTCTGGATGTTGCGGGAATTTGTTAATAATGCTGAACAACAGTGTATAGATATAACTCTCTCTCTCTCTCTCTCTCTCTCTCTCTCTCTCTCTCTCTCTCTCTCTCTCTCTCTCTCTCTCTCTCTCTTTCGCGTGTTTTTCTTATGTACAAGCAGTGAATAAAGGTTAATAATTGTAAATTCGTTGAATATTCATTTGTTGTTAGCTTCCCTCACCCTGGTTCGGTTTAGAAATTCTTTGGATTTCTTCACCGACCAAAAGGAGGGGAATTAATTTAATAATAGTAAAAGGTAAGTGACAGGACGTTACATATAGTCCCTGTACGTATAATTATTTTTCTCGAGTTTTCAGGCGTACAGAATTTTATTTTGTAGTTATTTTATTAAATACAAATCACGTTGCCTGATTCTTCAAACAATTTTAATGCACATTCCTTTAAATGATATGAATAAATCACATATGAAAAAACGAATTCTTTCGACTCACGATTCAGATATGATAAACTATTAATAATAACTTGAAAAATGTATTCACAAATTATTTTACATTTAATATTATATTTACATTTAATTAAATGAATAATTATATATTTTTAAAAAATTAGTTAAAATTATGTAACATTAATTTGTCAAATTTAAATAATTAATATTTGTCTATTCTTTAAATATGACGATATAAAATTAAAATACAACCATTCAATGTTTATTGTGTAATGTCTGATTAAAAATTGCAAACTACATACTGCGCCGGTCGAAAGTTACAAATCCGCCATTCGATCGGACGTGCTTCGGATGTCGATTATTCTACATTCGACGGATGCACTTCGGATGTCGAATATTCGACATTCGCCGGACGGCCGATTGAATCGAAAAAATCCGATCCGAAGAAGGGTGCTTCGAATGTCGAATGTTCGACATCCGAAGAAGGGTGTTTCGGATGTCGAATATTCGACATTCGACGGACGGCTAATCGAATGTCGAAAATCCGACATCCGAAGAAGAGCGCTGCGGATGTCGAATATTCGACATTCGACTATGAGGCCGATCCTATCGAAAAAATCCGATCCGAAGAAGGGTGCTTCGAATGTCGAATATTCGACATTCGACGGACGGCTAATCGAATGTCAAAAATCCGACATCCGAAGAAGAGCGCTTCGGATGTCGAATAATCGACATTCGACTATGAGGCCGATCGAATCGAAAAATCCGATCCGAAGAAGGGTGCTTCGAATGTCGAATATTCGACATTCGACGGGCGGCTGATCGAATTTCGAATATTCGACATTCGACGGAGGCCAATATCGGATCGAAAATCGGATCGAATCTTTTTGCACACCTCTAAACAATCGTCGAAAATTTTTTTACAAACCAAAGAGGACAAATTATTGATTTACAATTTTTGTAAATTTTAGTCATAAAGGAACTTATTTTTGTCAATTTTAGTCATAAAGGAACTTATTACAATATTGCAACGACAGGTGAACCTTAACTTCATTTTTCTTAATTTAGAACTTTTGTAATCAAAGTGTGGATTCGCAGAAGCTAATACCAGTATACTGAGAAGTACTAAACGGAAATCTGTGTGACGAATTTGACAGTGCCGTAGTAATGGGAAACCACTTATTATAATAAATTGAAAACTATTTTTATTTTAAGAATATAGAATCAAAATTATAAGTTTGTTAACTAAATTGATATAAAATTAAATTTTATGTGATATGCACCTTGAAGTTGTAAAAAAAGGTGACACAAAAAAATTACATGTATTTAGATTTACATATATACTTATTTTTATAAAAATTTAGGTTGTTTTTCTTATGATTTTTTTTTCCAACTATTATAGAATTATACAACACAATATAATTGTAAAATCTGAAAAGGATGACATATGGTTCATCGAAACGTTATTAATGAAATAAACATCTGATTGTCCGAGGTTGGTCATTTTCCTGCTTTTAAATGAAGAAAATTAGTCGGACGGAAAATATCATATAAGTTAAATTAATTTTTACGCTTTGACCTAAGAAAACAGCGTTTCTTTTCTTTTATAATTTTTAAATTTTACAATTTAAATCTTAATTTCAACGTTTATTTTGAAAAATGCTTTTAAATTCCATTGGTAATGACTGGCACAAAGACATATTACAACTAGAAATTTTATAAACACAAACACGGAACTCAGAATATATATGGCTAGGAAACAATTCCTTTTAAATTGTCGTTGTCAAAATATCTTTCCCAATAATATTGTTAACGCTACTTTAAATTTAAGAAATGTACATTTTTGTAGTAATAGAGTAAAAAATCATATGAATAGTGTTACGTCAGAAACGTAACATTTCTCTTCTTAAAAGATCTCCTCGTTTTATGTCAGGATGAGAAGGATCCTCTCTAAGGGATGAGGAATAGTCAGTGATTGAGAAGGGTTAGGTATATAAAATATATTTATTGACAATTGAAATTATATCAGGTAAGCACCATGGAAATGTAAATATAGAATCGTAATTAGAAATACCCTTTTAGTTATCCTGAGTTTGAATTGATTGATGATCAATTGAGTCCAGTAAGCGAATGTGGTCAGTTGAGTGTAACTTGTAATCTTCAGATAGTTGCTGTTGTATAGTAAATTCGTAATCTAGACAGTTGATCTAGTTGATTCTTCGATCACAGTTTCGAGAAAATTTGGAAGGCGATTCCCCTTCACTTTCTAATGTCGTTGAACTCAGCGTCGAGTTAGAATTCGGGTTGAGTAGCGGTAGTAATCTGGTGAAGCTGGACTGACTGGATTGCACTCGCGGTATAGATTCGATGGCACTGGACTGGACTCGCGTTGGTCACATTGTAGAAATCGAACGTTGACTAACCGCGGTGTGCCTACTCCCATGTATTTTGAAGGGGTACTTACAGATGGTGGCGGGGCGAATGAATTTATATCAGCGACATGTAGGGGACGTAGCAGGAACTAGATTGCACGAAAACTACCCATCCCCCCTCCACTTCAGATCCAGTAATGATGGGCGCAAAATTGTCGCCATCCCATGCGAATAAGGAGAAATTCGGATTTTATTATATTTGAGGTTACTTTGTACCTGGCTCAAATCGGCTTTGAAGGTAACTAGAGTTTTATCTTTATCAACACTTAAATGCGGATTTAAAACTGAAGAACAAAAATACTTTTTAATGCAAGCTTTCTTACCGGGTTTTGCAATATGATAATACGTAATGAATTTGTATACACAAAACGAGAAACCAAGCCTTTACGTGTTTTATTTTAGATTTAAAACAAAAGTTATTGGTGACTTACCCGATTTGCAGCTACAACTATTTTAATTTGTAGGGCAAACAGTAAAGAACTGCTAATTGTTGGCACATTAGGTATTAGCACTTTATAGATCGAATTTCATTAAAATCACTGGAAATCGCTATGAATTTTAATTAATTAAAACAGGCAGACAAGTGACAACATGTCGACTCCGCACGATGTTCATTTCGATGACACACTAGCGGCGACTAGGGGACGTAGCAATTACTATTTTTCTTTCGCCACTTGGTCTATAGGAGTGGGCACACCGCGTTGACTAACTAACTGAACTCGTGGTGTAGAGATGATGGTACTGGACTGGACTTCTCTTGGAACTTTCGCTTTTTATAGAACTTTGAAAGGTCAAGTATGACGAGTAACATGCTATGACGAGTCGCATGTTATTACCAGTCACATGCTATTACAAGTCGCATGTTATGACGGTAGTGTGTTGGTATTGTAGGGCTTCATTTACTTTCTCTCTGGGTCAGTCGATTTGTTATCATGTGTAGGTATTAGAACGACAAATGGTAATTTCGTATTGATCATCCTATTGATCTGTAGATTTGTCTATAACTTGCGTCGATAAAATCACACTCGCTGTAATGCTGTCTTGATCCCTTTATTGGTTTCTTAATCTGCTTGTTACTTGTGGCGGTAGAGTCGCGGGACGTGACACCTCCCCCCTTAATTCGAACGCGGAGAGTTAACGATCGGCGATCGAAACTTCGGTAGAAGAATACATTTTTAATCCAGGATGCTTACTCAATCAAGTACATATTTTTAGTTGAATTTAACAATTCATAACATAAAAAATTTCGTTTATACATAGGAATTTACATTTTAAATTATTGTTGCGAATTAAAAATTTATAACAAGTTTTACATAAATGCATAGTAATAACAGAGGATACAATTCTGGAAATATTACAATCATTGATTACATATGTTATAGTGGTAATTAGGTAATTTGATAATTTTTTCTTTGATTGCTAATAACTATTTAAACTTACAACATGATGATTGTTGATGAAAAGAAGATTAAAAATTGTAAAATTTTATCGATTAGATATAAAATATTAAGGAGTAATGTCCAAGAATTACGATCGTTAAATGTATACATTAGTAAAAATAAAATCTAAAAAGCCTTATAAATTATTGATTATACATAAAAGAAATTGACATATATAATATTAATAGAGATTAAAAATAATATTAAGATCGTTGATTACATATATGAATTAATAGACGTTGTAACTTGGTACATTGAAGAGAAAAAACTTGGTTAAATCTAAAATTGATTTCTTCAAAACATGGCATTGCTATTGCTTATTATTACTTTTACATGTTTCTAAAAATTAATTTCATAAACTTCAATTTCATTGGTTTATTATTAAATGAATAAAATAATCATAAGAAAAACAATTTTACATAATAACAGGGTAATAGATTTTCCTACAATTCTTGTACTTTTAATTGTTTTTCTAATCTTTCTTGTAAAATTAATAGAGTTATTTGTGCATGAAACATATGAAGAATAGTAAATATTCAATTTGTTATTGTTGCACATTAATTTCTATTGGAAAAGCAATTTTTACATTAACAATTTTGTAACGCCATCGCACAGTTTACATTTACAGACTCAATATTTGTAGAAACTGTTCTTCCAATAGGATGGGAATTAAGAAAAGTTCCCTTGATAGAAGAAAATCAAAACTGAAATTATATTTCATTTAATTATATTTAATTATATAATATAATTATATATTATATATTATATATTATATATTAATTATATAGCACCAATTATGAAGTGCTTATTTATTCTTGTCAGAAAAAGGCTTTTTTTTCATCCAAAAAAGAAGAAAAATGCAAATATTTCTATATTTTTCTTTAAGTGATAAAATCAAATGTTGATTCGAATAAAAACTAGCATTTGTCTTACTAAAAAGGTTATTAGTTTGTTTTTTAAATATTCAATGAACAAAAACAGAAATGATTGAATCAAATATAAAGAAAGTATTTATAAGAATTTTAAAGAGGTATAATTTTTGTGTGATGATATTAGATTTTTAGTTTGTGCTGAACAGAAGAGAAACTTGAAAAACTTTGATCAATTTGGCAAATACTTGCTAGTTTAAGAAGTTTAATTTGCTCTTGAAAAAAAAAAAGACCATGAAATATATTGAAATTTTTTCATTGCAATTTGAAGGTACAGTGAGCTTCTCGAATCTCTGAAATAGAAAAAATATGATTAGAATAAAATTTCAAAGTATCTTTTTGTTTAAAACATTTCCTGGTTTAGTTAATCTAAACGCTTTGGTTTTATTCAAAGTTTATATTATTTTAAGTTTGAATTCAAATTCAGTTAATCAATTTTGTATATTTATGTGCGATCTTTTTATTCGATTGACGTGAACTTCTGTCGGTTTTCCTTTTATGTTGATTTTTACATTTCCTTTTCCTAGTACATCTAAAACTTCGTGAGGTCCTGTGTATTGATTATCCAGCTTTTTAATTTTTCCTCCTTTTAATAAAAATACATTATCCCCAATCTTTATTTCCAAGGGATTTATTTTTCTATCGTGGTACATTTTTGATTTTTCTTTTGCCTTTATGAGGTTTTCTCTTGCTTGTGTTCGCATTTCATGCAGTTGTGTGACAAAATTGATCAAATAATCATCATAGGTTTGCAATTTTTCATTTTGTGATAGAGGTTCACCAGAGGGTTCACGGGCTAATTTTCCAAAAACTAATTCGTAAGGCGTACATTTTGTGGCTTCGTGTACACTTGTGTTATATGAAAACATTGCTAATTCTAGCCAATCGTCCCATTCTGAATTTTTTGCTACAAATTGTTTGAGATATTCACCTAGGACATGATGTGATCGTTCAAGTGATCCATTGGATTGAGGGTGAAAAGCTGTGGTACGAAATTGTTTGATTCTAAAGCGTTTTGCTAATCTTTTTAATAAATTGCTTAAAAAATTTCTGCCTTGGTCCGTTAGTACTCCTTTTGGCGATCCAAATATGCAAATAAATTTTTTCACGAATGCGTCTGCTATTGTACCAGCTTGATGATTAGGAAGAGGTATAGCTAGAGAGTATTTTGTAAAATTATCTTGTATAGTAAGAATATACAGATTTCCAGACTTTGTTTCTGGTAGTGGACCAACAATATCCATTGATATTTTTTCGAAGGCAGTAGTGGGTGTATCAGTAATAACCGTAGGATTTTTGGTTTTAACCCGAACTAATTTTTTTATTTGGCATTGTAAACAGCTTTGAATATACTTTTGAATATCGACTTTCATATTTTCCCAAAAAAATTTTTGGCGAATTCGGTTATAAGTTTTTGTGACG
Source organism: Diplolepis rosae (assembly GCA_030998225.1). Lineage (NCBI taxonomy): Eukaryota > Metazoa > Arthropoda > Insecta > Hymenoptera > Diplolepididae > Diplolepis > Diplolepis rosae. The sequence continues at coordinate 2,154,184 of JAPYXD010000694.1, read as the reverse complement.
CCTTTATGGCCTCCTAATGCTGAGGAGTGTGTTTCTTCAATTAATTGTGATCTTTGTTCTTTTGTTGGATATTGCGTTATGCCATTACAAACTATTATTTTCGTAAGAGAATTTGCAAAAACTAAATCAAATATTAATTTTATTTCTTCCCAAGCTATATGGTTGATTTTTGAAGTCTTTGAAATAGTAATTGATCGTAAATTCAATTTTTGAGATAATTCGTGTAATGAATAAATTGCCAATTTTATATTATTCAAGGTTTCAGATAAATTGTCTTGAATTTCTCCTTCAATCGGAAGAGCAAAATGATAATAGTTTCCTTTTTTAATTTCTTTCGCTGTTCCCTTCTGTAAGTTTTTGAATTTTGGTAAGGTTCCACGTTTTTCTAGACTTTTTGATCCGTTGTCTCGAGGATTTCCATTTGTTGTAACAAAATATACATAATTATCTTTTCGCATTGTTAATTGATCGCGACATTCAACGATATTTTTATTCATTAAAATTTGCCTGGTAGATTTTGATTTGGTTGGAGGGGGCTCTGGGGGGTGGACGGTTTTCTTCGAATTCTGAATTATTATCATTTTCAACATTTTTCCTGGTTTTTATTTGTCGATTTTTGTTTATTTCAGAATTTCGTTCATAAAAAGTGTCTTCGATATTTTCATTTTCAAAAATTTCTTCAATACAAGAGCTTTCAGAGTTCTCTTCATCTTCAGGTTTCATATCACTTACTTCGTCTTCAGAAGTAGAAAAATAATTTTCGCTTTTTTCCTCTTGAGGTATAATAAATTGTTTAGGCTTTTTGCCATTTTTATTTCTTTTATTTTTTGCTTGGATTTCTTTTAAATAGTCCAAATATTCAGGATCAGAATCAGGATCAGAGTCGGAATCTGATTTTACTTTTGTTCGGCTTCCTTTTTGCATATTTATTTCTGGTAATTCATTTTCATATATTTGTTTTCTTGGTCTACCTCTCTTTCTTTTTGTTTGAGAGGGAATAATTTTTAAATTTGTAAGTAGATTTTTTCTTGGCCTACCTCGAGGTTTTCTCACAAGAGGTTTAGAAGAAAAATTTTCGTCTAATTATTCTTGGATTTCATTAGATTTAAATTTTCTAGATTTTTGTGCTGATTTGAATTTTTCATTTGTTCTTGTTTTTTCTTTTTACCCCTAGTAGTCATGGTTTGTCATGGCGAATTTTCATAATTTATAACAGAAAGTTTTGAAGATAGCAGTTTAAATAAATTTTTATATTTAACTATATCTTTATTAATTTTGTTAAGTAATTTCTCATTTAAGATTTCATTGAAAATATCAGATAACTTCAAATTAACATCGAATATTGTTCCTTCTGAAGTTTCACTAAAGTCATTCGCATCATCTTCGGCGAATACTGAATTAAAATACTTATTTTTCGAAGTATTTCCTTTTTTGATATTATTTTCTTGATTAATTTTTATAAAAGCATTCTCAAGATTCATTTTTTTCTTGAGATGTCATGAAGGTATCGTCATCATCTTCGTGTAAATTTCTTGATCTTTCTTCATTAATAATCGGGTTTCTTGAAAGAGCCTCTGCATTGACATTCATTTTTCCTGCTTTGTATACTACATCAAAATCATATTCAGCGAGTTTTAACCTCCAGCGCGAAACTCGTGAGCAAGGGTCCTTAGAAGTTTGAAACCAAACTAGTGGTTTATGATCAGTAACTAGGGTAAATTTTCTTCCATATAAATAAGGACGGAAATGAGTGACACAAAATATTATTGCAAGTGCTTCTTTTTCATATGTGTCATATTTTTTCTCAGCGTCACTTAAACTACGTGAAGCATATGCTATTGGCTTATCCTTGCCTATTTTACCTTGTGATAATATACCTCCTATTGCGTATCCTGAGGCATCTGTTGTGAGAACAAAGGGTTACGAAAAATCGGGTCGTTGTAAAAGTGGTTCTTCACATAATCTTGATTTTAAAATATCAAAAGCTGTTTGCTGTTTATCGGTCCATATGAAAGGGGTATCCTTTTTTAGAAGTTGATTAAGAGGATTGGCAATTTTTGAAAAACCTTCGCTAAATCTACGATAATATCCTGCTAATCCTAAAAATTGTTGGACATTCTTTTGTGTTTTTGGAACTGGAAATTCTTTTATGGCTATTATTTTTTTGGGGTCCGGTCGAACTCCATTTTTATCCATTTTATGACCTAAATACCCTATCTCAGGTCGTAGAAATTCACATTTGTCTGGTTGTAAATGAAGGTTTGCTTTTCGAAGACGTTGTATTAAATTATTAAATTTTTTCTCATGTTCTTCTAGTGTATCAGCAAATATGACTATGTCGTCAAGATATACAAAGAGTTCTGTCCCTATTAATCCAGTTAAAGTAATATCCATTAACCTTTGAAATGTTGCAGGGGCGGTTTTTAAACCAAAGGGCATTCTATCAAATTCATAATGGCCATGAGGTGTAGAAAATGCAGTTTTATGAGAGTCTTTAGGGTCCATTTTTATATGATGAAAACCAGTAGCTAAATCAAACACTGAAAAATATCTGGCAGATCCGAGTGAATCGAGAATCTCCGATTGTTTTTTCATTAAGTTTTCTGAAGTCAAGAACCATTCGCCATTTTATTTTACCTTTAGAGTCTGGTTTTTTAGGAACAATCCAAACTGGAGTGTTATACGGTGATTGTGATAGTTTTATTATTTTATTTTTTAATAATTCGTCAACTTGTTTTGTAATTTCTTCTTTATGAACAGGGGGGAATCTATATTGTCTTGAAAAAATTGGAGAATCATCTGTAGTTGGAATTGAATGTTGCGAAACGTTAGTAGCTTCAAGTGGTTCTCCTGGGATTTGAAATCTGTCTGCACTGTTAATAATTAATCTTTCTACATGTTCGTATTCGTCTTGATTCAAATGATCCAAACGAAGAAGTTTTTTAATGCATTCTATTCTTTCTTCACCTGTTATGTTAAAAAATTTGCATGGATTGTTGAAAAAATTTTCGGTTTTTAAGAAGCTATTCAGAATTTGGTTAGATAAATCGTCATCACTTAAGTTTTTTAAATTGCTTGATTGACTTGTTACATTTTGAAAATCTCTTTCTTCAAAGTCTTCTAAAGTAATAGCTGGTATTGATATCGTTACTGAAATTTCGTATGTATTTGCAAATTTGAAATAAGCTTTACCGTTGCAATTTTTTACAATTGCGTCTCCTGCATAAATTCCTTCGCCAAAATGTAGCCGAGGTACGTAACCTTCGCTTTTTTCAGTATTTTCAATTGGAACATAAAATGTTGTCACTGTTCTAGCTGGAATTGTTAATATCTGTGTCGATTCAAATGGATACAGTTTATTTTGTATTTCTAGACATTTTGATACATAATTTATATTGACTTTATTTTCTCGAAAAAATTCTGAACCTAGAACTCCGTCTTCATCTATTGGAACTTCATTAGGAATTATATTCAATATTGTTGGATATCCTAGAATGTTTATTTGTATTTGTCCCATTGTAAAAAGTGGTAAATTATTTATTCCTGTAAGTTTTAACACTCTTTTTCCATCTATTGGCAAATTAGGATTTACGGAATTTTGTTTAATCAAATTTCGACCAGCACCGGTATCTATCATCATGCGAGCAGGGCTTTGAAGGCCTTCTGCGCATATCATCATCGATGGAATTATACTTGGTTTGGAAACGCTTATCTTTATAGCCGGTTGATCGTTAGAAGTGGATGCTTCTGGTTCTTGCCTTACGCTTTCCTCAGTGCACCCGTACTGGGGAGAGCGTTTGAGTTTTCCGAATTTTGCGATTGTTGTTTATTTAATCTAACGTTACAATTTGTTATAATATGTCCTGGTTTTTTACAATAGTTGCATATAACTTCTGATTTTTGTGGATAATTTTGATTTGGTCTACTTAATTGCTGATTTCGCATTTCTCGTTAACTATTTTTATTTAAAAATTGTCTGTGATTTGCATACCTGTTGTGATCTAAATTTTCTTGTCTATTATCATTATTTCTGTTTCTCGAAAAATTATTATTATTGTAATTGTGGAATCTATTGCTGTTAGGATAATTATTTCTGTTACTTGAAAAGTTATTGTAATTGTTGTTCCTGTTCCATGAAAAATTGTTATTCGGATAGATATTATTATCATAATTGTTATTTCTGTTTCCTAAAAAGTGGTTATTCCGGTAATTATTTCTTGCAGAATTATTGTAAATATTTTCTCGTCGTTGGCGATTATTACTAGGCTGTTGATTTTGCATAAAAAAATTAGGACTTTGTTTTCTAGATACTGCTTCTTGTGCTTTGATTAAATGATAACAATTTTCAGCAACATGACCTGGTTTTTTACATATTATACAATTTATGTTGTTATCTCGTGCAACATTGAACCGAGTTATTATATTAATAAGGGTACTACTTCTAACGCGTCGCGTAAGGATACTTGTTGATTATTAGGTAGGACCATTTCGTTGTTTCTAATTGGATTAACGTTTTCTGCAGGATTTTTGTGAACAATTTGTTCCATTTGTTCGTTGTCGGTACTATTATCGTCGCTATCGTTATAACTTAAAACTGTTTGGCGTTTAAGAGATTTCCTGACTCAAGCACAACATCTTGGTCAATCTTTTGCAATTAAAAATATTCTGTTAGTTAACAGAGTTAAAATAAAATTTTCAAACGATACTGTATGAGCAATTGAATTTTGCCTTACCCAATTGATCGTCATCAAATGGTGACCGTTCAACGAATCTAAAAAGGACTTATAGTCTCTTGTGCTGCTTTTTCTCGTTTTAACTCGAATTAAAACTTAGTCAACAATTTAGAATTAAAGAAGTACGAGATTAGACAGGCATGACTCAAGCACAAAATCCTATGTAATCTCTGCACTTTCAGAAATTCCGATAATAAAATTTCAAATAAAATAAGTCTTTTGATCACTTAGGTTAGCCTCAAGGTCAAATCCCTGCGTGACTCAACAGAATTTATTTTATTTTAACACAGTTTGTACAAAATAACAAGAAATCAGGAAATAAAATAATGTTTCAAATAAAATAATTATTTAATCACTTAGGTTAGCCTCAAGGTCAGATCCCTTTGTGGTTTGATAAAATAATTTTATTTTAACAAGATATGTGTATAAAATTTCAAATAAAATAAAATGATTATTTAATCACTCAAGTTAGCATCAAGGTCAAGTCCTTTCGTGATTTTATCAAATTTATTTTATTTTAACCAATATGTGTGTAAAATCATATAAATTGTAATTGTAATTTATTAATGTTTGATTCCCATTAATCATAAAATTTCGATATCCCATTCACTGACTAAGTGCTCCCGGCCGATGCACCAAAAAAGAGATTGGGTATGTTACGTCAGAAACGTAAGATTTCTCTTCTTAAAAGATCTCCTCGTTTTATGTCAGGATCAGAAGGATCCTCTCTAAGGGATGAGGAATAGTCAGTGATTGAGAAGGATTAGGTATATAAAATATATTTATTAACAATTGAAATTATATCAGGTAAGCACCATGGAAATGTAAATATAGAATCGTAATTAGAAATACCCTTTTAGTTATCCTGAGTTTGAATTGATTGATGATCAATTGAGTCCAGTAAGTGAATGTGGTCAGTTGAATGTAACTTGTAATCTTCAGATAGTTGCTGTTGTATAGTAAATTCGTAATCTAGACAGTTGATCTAGTTGATTCTTCGATCACAGTTTCGAGAAAATTTGGAAGGCGATTCCCCTTCACTTTCTAATGTCGTTGAACTCAGCGTCGAGTTAGAATTCGGGTTGAGTAGCGGTAGTAATCTGGTGAAGCTGGACTGACTGGATTGCACTCGCGGTATAGATTCGATGGCACTGGACTGGACTCGCGTTGGTCACATTGTAGAAATCGAACGTTGACTAACTAACTGAACTCGCGGTGTAGAGATGATGGTACTGGACTGGACTTTGTCTATAACTTGCGTCGATAAAATCACACTCGCTGTAATACTGTCTTGATCCCTTTATTGGTTTCTTAATCTGCTTGTTACTTGTGGCGGTAGAGTCGCGGGACGTGACAATAGTATTGTAAATAAACGAGAACATCGTTTACGAAATGAGACATTCACAATCACTTAGATTACTTAAATAAAAATCTAGAATTTCGGAAAAAAAAATGAAAAAAATAATTACCTCTTGAAATTTTTCAAAATATTATTGAGTTTCAATTAAATTTACAAAAAATTAATAATAATAAAAAAGAAAGAATTTTAAATAAAAAATTGGCAAATTTAAAAAATACTCAACAAATTTACAACATTATACAATCAAACAAACATAAAGAAAATCTCAATAATGAATGTCAAGATAATAAAGAATTTAAAGATCCGTGGATAGTTAACTGTACTGATGCTCATATTCCAGATTATGTAAATGATGTTCTAAGATTAGGAAACAATTTTAGCTCTTCGTTTTTAACAAAAAAGAAGGACATGGATTTTGAAATTATAAAAGATATAGAATCAAATATGGAAAAAATAAAAATAGAAACGGACAGAGAAGAACTTAGACACAAACTTTTAAATACTACTTCTAATTTTTTAAATAGTTCTCAAAATATTTCTGCAGTTGACAAATCCATAGCCAAAAATTTGAAAGAAACTAAATTATTTTTACAAAAAAACAGTGAATTATTTATCACAAAAGCTGATAAAGGCAATGTCACGGTAATTTGAAATCGTTCTGAATACAATGAAAAAATGTTACAACTTTTGGAAGACAATTCTACTTATAAAAAAATTAATTATAATCCTCTTAAATTAATGAAGAAAGATACTTATAAACTGTTAGAAAGTTGGAGGGTAAGGGATTTTTTAGGAAAAAATGCAACAAAAAAAGATATTTCTATAAACAACACAATCATACCAAGAATATATGGTCTACCAAAAATTCATAAGCAAAATTTTCCTTTACGTCCAGTGGTTTCACATATAATAAACACTTCCACTCATAATATGTCAAAGATTTTTGCAAAAATTCTAAAAAAAGTCTTTACCAGCTCCAAATTCACAAGTAAAAAATTCGTTTATTTTCAAGGATGTAATTTCAAAAACAAAAATTACAACATATCACATAATGATTTCACTACTCTAAGAAAACTGGAGTGTCAAACTTTGAGTGTCAAAATGTAGATAGTCAGTCTGAACTTCTAGATAGCACAACACTTTCTCCGAAATTTTTTCTTTTTGGTCGGGGAGACACTCATTTGATATTCAGCTTAACTGTTACCAGAGGGTCAGAATCACTATAAAGAGTGTCGATTGGTGAAATACGCGCCAAAATTGTAAAGTCACGTGGGTTCGCCTATTTTCCCTCCAATATCACCAGCGTGGACTCTAACGTCGTTGCCGGTTTCGCGTTCTTTACGTGTTAAAGTGTCACGAGGGTTATTTTTGCCAACTAATTTGTGAGTACCTATTTCACTTGCTATAATAACATAATAATTGTGAAAGCTTAAATGTAATAGTTTTGAGGTTAGCCATAGAGGTAGATTATAGTCTGTTTTTCCCCCTTCGATAATCTATTTTTCTCTCTGCGATGATCAACTTTTCCCCCTAAAGTATTCAAGTTGACCATCTTATTTTCACAATTCACAGGTAATAAGTTACACTATCTAGAAGGCTATCCTAGAGTTCTAAATTTCTCGGACATTTAAAATCCGGTCACGTTCTCGTGACTGTGACCGTCATTTTAAGACAACTTGAGAATTTACAGAGAATTTAAGGGAATTTTACCATACCTTCACCAATATTTTCTTTTTCATTAAACCTTATAATATTGTAAATTTATTTCCAATCACTATGAATTACAATAGTGAAGGTTTCATAAAAATAAACTACGAAAAATGTCAAGTTTTATCGGAATTCAATATCAAAAAATTTTTTCTTATAGCCATTATATTAAATTCAAACATAAAGAAAAAGTAATTCAAGTTTTCTTTGCACAAATTACGCTTTGATTTAAATAATTGTTTGACAGTTTCGGGACAGTTTATGCACTTTTTTAAGTGCTTTATTTGTCGAGTGGCATGCTTTCTGTACATCTGATCACAGTATTTGCACTTTAAAGAAGCTTTATTTTGTTTATCAATAATTTTTTTTTTTTAAATTCCAAACTATATTCTATTTTTTTTTATTTTTATTGCGCACGTTACACGAACTGCCAGAACAAAGCATTTATCAAAAACAATTGAAAGCTTGAACCGTTACGGAAAAATATTTTTAAATTCTTATAAATTCTCGAAGAGCACATTCATCAGAGAAATTCTCAGTCATATTCCTGTGCTCCCAGACATATTCTCGGTCACATAAACTCTTTAGAACTCTAGGATGCCCGTGAAGTTAGCACCCCGACTATAATATTTTTTTATTTTATTATATGGAATCATTTGTTAGTCGTTTGTTAGTGTTTGGTCGTCAGGTTTTAACGTTTGGTAGTCAAAATTAGAAAAGTTATTAAGGTTTTAAAGTTGGGGTGCTAACTTCACGGTAGCACACCACTTTTTGGAATTTCAGAATAAAAATTGTTGCAATCGTTTGTTAGTCGTTTGTTAGTGTTTGGTCGTCAGGTTTTAACGTTTGGTAGTCCAAATTAAAAAAGTTATTAAGGTTTTAAAGTTGGGGTGCTAACTTCACGGTAGCACACCACTTTAATATTTTTTTAAAATTCCTTTTGGAATACTTTTATTTTCGTTTGCTAATGTTTGGTCGTCAGGTTTTGGCGTTTGGTAGTCAAAACTTTAGAAAATATTCAACTTTTATAAGAGTGTAAAAATCAACCGGAAGTATCATGAACAACTGTTTCACCGTGCAGCTGTTCCTGCCTGCAACACACGTAAGAGAAGCGCGAAATTTAAATTTAAAGAAAACTTCATATCACTCGAAAAACTATTTGGTGTTATAATTATCCATAACTGTTGTGGGTTTTCTTATTTTTAAATATAATAGAGTATAATTCTATAATAATGGTAGAAAAAATCTTTCATATTGCAAAGGTAAATTAATCTTTTCAATACTTTTCGATTTGCCATTAAATGATTTTTTTACGTTTGAATATTGTACACAGGTTCAAATTACATTTATTGAAGATATTTTATAAAATTATGAAATGGAATTTTTATCATTAGTACATTTCAATTCTATTCGCCTTTTTTAATCTGTATCTTATCCACCGAAAATTTTCTTCGTGCGATGCTATAACTGATTTTTTTCCTCCATAAAATCATAATTCAATTTTTCAAGCTGAGCATTTTAATGTAATAATAAATATTAAAGGTTGGATACTTGGATAGAGCTAATTTTATGTGAGCAATTAGTCTCTTTCAAATCTAATCTAATAGACAATTATTCACTTTCTCTAAGACAGAAAAATTATTACTTTATCTTACTTTGACACTTATATAAAACACTTGCTAAAATCAGATGAATAGATTATTCTGTTTTTCAAACAGGAAATAATCTTTATTTTTATATTTTTCTTTGTTTTTTATACTTAAATTGCTAAGAATTATTCAAGTGGTAATAAATGATAACACAAACCTTTCGATCACAATAAATATAATTGGTATTAACAATTTAATTAGAAAACATCCAATTTAGCTGTTTTTCTGAAAATTAATTTTTCGATCAAAATAACCACATTGATTTTTGTTTACAGAATTGATAATTATTAATTCTTGATAATTATTCATCGGCATTTACAAAATTCTTAGCGATTTTACTTTTGCCTACTTTTTCATCTCTAAACTTCAATCTTAGGCTGATACGTTAAAAAATCGTTTGCCTAAAAATCTTTTTTGTTTTAATATGCCTTGTCTATTAAATATGCCATGCTTTTTTAATAACTTATATTTATTTTCTACTTGCTCATTTCGTTTTTCATGAAAATTATATTGACTCTTGGTATTCTATTGTGGAATTAATTTTAGTTACAAGGATGTGGAGAACGCGTGACGTTGAATGGCTCCAGAATCTTTTAAAATATTTTTGTAACATGAACATTCTTATCAATATCAATAATAAATACACTAGAACACAAATCTTATATAGGAATGTAAAAAAAATATTTTTATAGAAGATATCAAACTTTTTAAAATTAAAATTACAGTCAAATCTTGTCGTTAATTTTTTTTAAAAAGCGCGTGAAGTGTCACGTGACCATACATGCGACACTTGCATTGCCGCTGCTATCTGTATCCGAGCCAATGCGAATCACTTCGAACCAATCCAAAAAAGGTTTTGTAACGAAATCAAGCTTTCAATCCGAATCAATCCGAAAGGAATTTTCAATCAGAATCAATTCAAATGAATCCGAGGTTGGAATGATTCGGATAAAAAAAAATTAGTTTCGGATTTATTCGGATTGTTGCCTCGTACAAAACGTTTATTATTTCATTAAAATCCTCAGCTTGAAAAATTGAATTATTATTTTATGGAGGAAAAAAATCAGTTATAGCATCGGATGAAGAAAATTTTCGGTGGATAAGATACAGATTAAAAAAGGCGAATAGAATTGAAATGTACTAATGATAAAAATTTCATTTTATAATTTTATAAAATATCTTCAATAAATGTAATTTGAACCTGTGTACAATATTCAAACGTAAAAAAATCATTTAATGGCAAATCGAAAAGTATTGAAAAGATTAATTTACCTTTGCAATATGAAATATTTTTTCTACCATTATTATAGAATTATACTCCATTATATTTAAAAATAAGAAAATCCACAACAGTTATGGATAATTATAACACCAAATAGTTTTTCGAGTGATATGAAGTTTTCTTTAAATTTAAATTTCGCGCTTCTCTTACGTGTGCTGGAGGCAGGAACAGCTGCGCGGTGAAACAGTTGTTCATGATATTTCCGGTTGATTTTTACACTCTTAAAAGTTAAATATTTTCTAAAGTTTTGACTACCAAACGCCAAAACCTGACGACCGAACATAAGCAAACGAAAATAAAAGTATTCCAAAAGGAATTTTTAAAAAATATTAAAGTGGTGTGCTACCGTGAAGTTAGCACCCCAACTTTAAAACCTTAATAACTTTTTTAATTTTGACTACCAAACGTTAAAACCTGACGACCAAACACTAACAAACGACTAACAAACGATTCCATATAATAAAATCAAAAAATAATATAGTCGGGGTGCTAACTTCACGGGCATAACTCTAGGCTGTCCTATAGTTTAACCTCAAATATAGTCTGCTTCACCCACCAAATGTTTAGAGTTCTTAAATTCTCGAGAATTTAAGTTGGTGGAATATAACCGAGAATATTACAGAATTTAAAGAATATAAAGAGAATTTGGAGAATTTATGTTTTGAATATCAATTTATGTGTACTTATCAATTTTGAAAACATGTTTGTTATTAAATAAGAGGCATTTGATTGTGTACATGTGTTTGGAATGAAAAAGAACCTTGAAATTGTTTTACTCTCAAGATATTAAAACTTTTCACCGCTGAAATTTTAGGTTATGTTCACTTTGAATTTAATACTAAAGATATTAAATTAACATTATCTCCATAATTATAAAAATTGCAATGAATTATATTAATTTCTTCAGTAAATTAAACGTCTTATTTGCATGAAATTCTTTAAACAATTTTTATTAGAACAAAATAGAACATTATTATATTTTAATTATGTAAAACACATTACTTTAATGAGCTTGAGAATCTTAGTAATCATTTTCAGCCTTTTGTTTTCATTTTCCTCAATACTGTTCAACTTTTTAAGACCTAGCATATAAAATATAGAGTGATATAGCTTAAGCTACATTTAAAAAAAAATATTTAACATTTGACCTTCATAAACGCTTAAATCGTAGTATAAAAACTTTTGAGAATGCAACTTTAGTAAAAAAATATTGATATCACTTATACCTATTCTCTACCTATTCCTAAGTATGTACCCATCGTTGTCGAAAAATATGAGGCTAACATATTATCATTAAGGTAGTTGTCGTGCTAAGAAACACGTCTCTGAAGAAAAAAGTTCTTTTATGATTTTGAGACTTGAAATGATATCATTAGTCGTTTCATATGAAACAGAAAAAATTATTTCTTATAGAGAAAATTTAAAAATCACGAAAAATAATACTTTTAACATTATTTGTTGTAATAGAATTTTTCCTTACTAAACCTTTTTATCAATTGTTTGAAAATAATTGAATTTTCATAAATTATGGCCTATTTTACCAGGGAAAATATTCTCTATAACCCTACTGTTTCCCAGTTTGAAAATAAGTGGAAAATCTTCAAATATAGCTATTTTGAAAAAAAATTCTTTTTGAAAAATTGCTTCAACGCTTTTAATAACAGAAAACTGTACTTTTAAAATTGGAAACAGTAGAGTTATAGAGAATCTTTTCCCCAAAAGAATAAGTCATGATTCATGGAAATCCAATAATTTTTTTCGTGCACAGTGCACTAGGTTAAAGTACGAATAAAAAAATTGGAAAAATTCCAATATTGCTTTTGCTAAGAAAAACATTTTTATAAGGTATATAAAACATATAATCATGAATTTTCTATAGTACTCCCTTCAAACATATATTTATATAATTTTTATTATGATTTCCCTGCAGATGGAATGTTTTCAAATTTTCCCTTCGTTTTTGTTACAATTTTAACTCTTTGCATAATGCAAGAAAAAAATTATACATTTATGATGACAATTTACTGCGATTTGGAAGAATCTTAGCTTTAAAATAAGCCCAAGAACATTAATAAATGTTGATTATTCAATTCATAATGAGAGCAAATTTCATCACTCACAAAATTAAAATTAAGATAATTTAAGTAATCATCGAAAAACACGTGGTCCCCCAATTTTGACCGGTAGTGTATTCTAATTAAATAAACTAATGTTTCCAGTGCATTTGATATCCTTCGCTTCGTCTCATTCAGTCTCATTAGGATCAACTTTTCGTGATAAGTACTTGCAGACCCGGCAACCACCGGCAACAGGCAAACGACGTGTTGTGATTATGATATTTATTAAATTTCGACAGACGCTTATCATATACAATCAGAATATGTTTGAAATATTGAACTATAATTTTATACGCAATAAATAATTGATTCTGATTGTTTAAAACATTTAAAAAGTCAAAATGAGAAAATTCTCATAAATTCTAAGAGAATTTATCTGCCAGTTATATTCTCGGTAATATTCTCATTCTCGTTACCGTTCTCAATGTAATATAACCGACTCAGAACTCTACAAATGTTTAGGTTTACACTCCAGTTTTCTCAGTGATATACCAGGGGTGTTAGTTGAAATTTGCCGGTTTTACTCATAGATGTCGCTAGAGATATGTATACATTTCTATGATTTTGCATCTATGTCATATTTTTCTATGGACAATAACCTTCAAAAATACACAATTACATTCTGCCAAAATAATAGCATCATAGTTGTTTACCTCAGTGAATATGTCGAGTTTCGTTCCAAGTAAATCGCATTTGCGGCATTCGTTGCTTTTCTTATTTCATCAAAAGAAAAAAGCAGTTGAAGCTCAGCGATTGCTGGTAGAAACTTATGGTGAACGTGCTCCAGTGATTAGAACATGTGAGACATGGTTTCGTCAATTTAAAAGTGAAGATTTCGATTTAAGGGGACCGTTCTATCATTTTGGCCAAAATCGTAACTTAACTTTGTACATAGATTTAAAAAAAAACTGCAAATGTTAGATACATCAAACTTTCCACACATATAGTCCTTATTATTAGAGCACAAGAAAATTTTATTGTTTGTAAAAATCTTGACTGGAGTGCATTATTTATGCGACTGAAGTTGACTCTGCGCCGCGCGCAGTGGTAAACGGTGTGCAAGGTACAGCCGATTTGAAGGTTCCTATAACAAAAAAGTGTATACAAACACTAAATGTGACCCGAGGAGCAATTTTCTAACGTTCAAAAGCCATGGGAAAAATCCAAAAGTATGGAAAATGGGTACCACACCAACTGAACGATAGACAAATGGAAAATCGAAAAACCATTTGTAAAATGCTGCTTCAACGGTTCGAAAGGAAATCTTTTCTGCATCGAATTGTCACGGGGGACGAAAAATGGATTTATTTCGAGAACCCGAAGCGGAAAAAATCATGGCTTTCACCTGGTGAGGTCGGCCCATCGACTCCAAGGCCAAATCACTTTGGCCGTAAGACAATGCTCTGTGTTTGGTGTGACCAGTGTGGTGTGCTGTACTTCGAGTTATTAAAACCTGGTGAGACGGTGAATACGGATCACTACCGACAACAAATTATCAATTTGAATCATGCGTTGATCGAAAGACGGCCGGAATGGGCCCGAAGACATGGCAAAGTTATCCTACAACATGACAACGCACCCTCTCATACCTCTAAAGTGGTGAAGAACACATTAAAAGCATTGAATTGGGAAATATTATCGCACCCGCTGTACTCTCCAGACCTCGCCTTGCCCGACTATCACCTTTTCGAATCGATGGGACACTCACTCGCAGAGCAGCGCTTCGCCAACTTTGAAGAAGTCGAAAAATGGCTCGTCAAATGGTTTGCCTTGAAAGAGAAAAAGTTTTTTTGGAATGGTATCCATGATTTGCCTGAAAGATGGGCAAAATGTGTAGAATCCAATGGTCAATACTTTGAATAAAATTTTTTTGAGATTCCCTTGAGAATTACGTGTTTTCTTTATTGAAAAAACCGGCAAACTTCAACTAACACCCCTGGTACATGTCGCGTCCTTATTTACAAACGTTCCGTTTGATTTAGTATTAAACAGTATTAAAAAAGATGGTGTTCTATAAAAAGTGCTACAAATTTGCCTTTACAAGAGTTTAAAAAAAGAATTGAATTTCTTATGAATAAAACGTTTTTTCAGTTTGATAACAAATATTACCAGCAAGTTTTTGGCACTCCAATGGGTTCTCCTATATTTCCCCAATTTTGGCTGATTTAGTTTTGCAAGATCTTGAGGAAGAGGTTTTAAAAAAATTAAGTTTCAATATACAGGCTTATTACAGATATGTTGGTGACATCTTTATAATTATTCCTAAGAATAAGATTAAAGAAATTCTAAAAAAATTTAATTCCTATCATTCACGTTTGAATTTTACATATGAATCAGAAATTGATAATCTTTTGATGATAAAAAATTATGATGGTACCATTGATACGAATTGGTATAGAAAAAACGTTTTCAGGTAGATATTTGTACTATTTCTCAAATCATCCTCTTAATTAAAAAATTGGAATTATTAAAAATCTAGTAGACACTGCAATACTTCTGTCACATGAAAAATTTCATGAAGAAAATTTAGAAACAATAAAAAATCTTTTGATGCTCAATAATTATCTTGAAAATTTCATTAATAAGCATATAATAAAACGAATTTTCCAACTAAAAAATAAAGACAAAAAGTCTTCTTTTATTTTGAAGAGTAATGAAAGAGAAATAGATTACAAACGTGTAGTTTCTATTCCTTATTATGGAGACTTAACTTGTAAAATTAAAAGACAGCTAAAAGATTACAACATTACCACAGTTTTCAGAAACACTTCAAAATTAGAAAAATACATAAAATTAGGCAAAGACCCATTGGGAAAATTTGAAATTTGAAATGTGGTTTATAAGATTCCATGCTTGAATTGTTCAAAAACTTATGCAGGCCAAACGGGAAGAATTAAATTACATTTAGTATACATTTTTATTATAACGACGTATGAAGTTTAGTGAAACCAAATTTTCAAATGTGCATTAAAAAATTGCATTATTATTAAAAAGTATCTAGTATAAAAACATTTGAAAGAAGGTTCTTTCATTTTCTGTGTTTTATATTTTCAAAATATGGATTTTACATTTGCGAATTCCAAATTATTATTCTGCCTGAGTAATTTATGTGATATTTCATATTTTATGTAATACACTTATCGATTTTTTTTTGTTTAAATTTTCATAATATCAATTTAATTTTAAGAATTTAAGTTTTTGAAATTAAAAATTTTTGCATTCATAATAATAATTACTTATGCTATTTAATATTTATAGTATTTGCAATGTAGTGATAATTATATTCATTTATTTATGACGTAATAATAATTATGTTTGTTTATTTAAATATTCCATTTTCACGATAAGATTATTTTTGATGACATCCATTTGTTCATATATCTATTTATTTATTTATTGGTTCATTTAATTATCAATTGCAAACCCTTTCCATGTACATAAATAAATAATCCTGCTATAAATATTGTAAAAAAAAAGTAAAAGAAATAGCAGCGTGGGACGCCCATCCAGCGATCCTGAATAAAGCTGCTTCACCTGAGTAAACGGTCGAGTGGGAGCAAACACCGATTAGTGTGGCGCTCGCTGAGAATACGAACGAAAATGTCCGTGAAAAGCTGACTGCCTCGTTCTCGCCACATTCACTTCCGGTTTGGAAGTAAATCGTTAATTACTGGGCGAATACTTGACCAAACCTCGCAAATCTTTTGTGCGAATCTCGTGGGAACCTACTTGTTCTAAAAGTAAGCCTAATTTCGTGGATTTTGCCCCCGTTTCGTCGCAAGAGGCGGATACTTGAGGCTGGGCCGTCTCAATGATGTAATATTTCTAATTTTGATTAAATCAAAAAATGTTAGCAGGATAATTTATAGAGATTTATGAGTACTATCAAAAACCAGTATTGAAATTTTTGATTTTTTCAAAAAGTTATTTTCAAAAACACAAAAGTAGTGCTCAATCCCTCAATTCTGATTGGATGTGGCTGGTTAAGGAACTTGTCCTTACTTTTTCGGCTCCGATAGTGTGACAAAGCTCAATTCAATCTGATAATTCTATCGAGAGTTATGCCGCACACGACCTACTACAGACAGACAGACAGACAGACAGATAGACAGACAGGCAGACAGACACTTTCGTAAAAACCCTTTTTTTCGGACTCAGGGGGTCTCAAAACGTAAAGATTTGATGAAAATTTCGAAAGTCATTTTTCACATAAAATAAATACCTTCTCGTCCATGATGAGAATGTAAAAAGTGTGAATCAATAATTTGACCTCTTCGGTTTGTAAAAAAATTCGACGATTGTTCCTGTTATGATATTTTAGACAAACAATTTTTTAATTTGAGATTGACTACAGTATTTTAAATAACAGTCGGCGATATGCAGTTTGAAGTTGTAAAAAAAGTTGACACAAAAAAATTATAGGTATTCAGATTTACATATATACTTATTTTTATAAAAATTTAGATTGTTTTTCTTATGATTTTTACATTCTCATCATGGATGAGAAGGTATTGGTTTTATGTGAAAAATGACTTTCGAAATTTTCATCAAATCTTTACGTTTTGAGACCCCCTGAGTCAGAAAAAAGGGTTTTTACGAAAGTGTCAGTCTGCCTGTCTGTCTGTAGTAGGTCTTGTGCGGCAAACTCTCGATAGAATCATCAGATTGAATTGAGCTTTGGCACACTTTATCGGAGCCGAAAAAGTAAGGACAAGTTCATTAACCAGCCTCAGCCAATCAAAATTGAGGGATTGAGCACTACTTTGTGTTTTTGAAAATAACTTTTTGAAAAAATCAGAAATTTCAATACTGTTTTTTGATAGTGCTCATAAATCTCTACAAATTATCCTGATAACATTTTTTGATTTAATCAAAATTAGAAATGTTACAGCATATTAAAACTTGTAAAAAGGCAATATCAAAATTCCATTTTCCAGTTAAATAATACGAGATACGAAGAAACGTTATGATACAATATTATTTTCTACATAAAGACCTACAAATTTGAATTGTAACATTTTTTCATAAGATGCATATTTTTCTTTGTAATTTAAAAAAAAATATTGAAAATCCAAAATTCAATTTTTTAAGAATAATATGTGAAATGCGAAAAAAACGTAAGAATAGAAAGTTGTTCGTTTCAAAAAGATCTAAAAGTTTTGTCTTACACAGTTTATGCAAAAACATATATTTTTCGTTTCAATTCCAAAAAATACGATTAAAATTCAATAATTCCATTTTTTAGACAAAATATATGAGATACATAAAAAACGTTTAGATGAAAAATTATTTGCCTTAATGAGGTCTACACATTCTTATTAAGAAATTTCTCGACAGGATGTATATTTTATGTTTTGATTTTTAATATTGAAAAAATTCGATTTTTTTCACCAAAATATGTGAGATACGAAATAAGCGCTGTTCTGCAAAATCGTTTCCTTAAATAAAGTCGACGATTGTTTTTCCTTTTTTAGATATTTGGAAGAAAATAAATTATTTTAATCATGTAATTTATTAAAAAGTTACTGAAATGTATACATAAAATCGAGCGCGAAGCGCGAGTGTCATGATGAGAATGTGTTCCTTAAGGCCGATAGAGCCTTAAGTAAATTGAATTGCCTGTTTCACTTAAACTGAAAAAGAAATTTAGTGAATTTGAGAAAATGAGTAACTCGCATCATCTTTAATATTATAAAATTGGTTTGAGCTTCAGTATTAAATTATAAGAAATAAACTTAAATTTATGCGAAGAGCACAAGACCGAGCGCGAAGCGCGAGGTCCAGAAAGAATGGAGCGCGAAGCGCGACGTTCAAAAATTCCGGAGCGCGCAGTGTGACAATCGAGTATTGCGCAGCGCGAAGCGCGACGATCAAATCGCGCGTCCCAGACGCGCTCAAGCTTGCGAGCGAAGCGTGCTACGCGAGATGAGAATGTTCCCGCGAAGCTGGCAGATTTTCTTTTTTTTTAAAAACGATTATACAATTCTACAACACAATATAATTGTAAAATCTGAAGAGGATGACATATGGTTCTTCGAAACGTTATTAATGAAATAAACATCTGATTGTCCGAGCTTGGTCATTTTCCTGCTTTTAAATAAAGAAAATTAGTCGGACATAAAATGTCATGTGTGTAAAATTTATTATTTAAAGAATTTGAAAATCTTTCTGTGGAAAAAAGACGCTTTCTACTGCGCTGGGATTCGAGCCCAGGTCTTTCGATTGCCGATCGACTGCTCTAAACACTATGCTACACAGGCGTTCGACATCTTCTTCTCCACAGGAAGATCTCCTTATATCGCCTAGTGGCTCAGCCTTGCGGATGCAAATGATTTCAAATTAATTAGTTGAGTTTGAAATTTTGTCACTGCCTACATCATCGAAGGATCATTAGTCGCGTATCAGATAGGATACGTTGTCGACAGGTGTCCTCGTAGGCAATTTCAAACTCTTATATTGCAAATAAATGCAAATGAATTCAATATTTAAAGAATTTGAAAATCTTGCTGTAGAAAAAAAGACGCTTTCGACTGCGCTGGGATTCAAGCTCAGGTCTTTTGATTGCCGGTTGTCTGCACCGAAACCGAAAATCAAGTTTTCTGAAGGCTTGCTTGCACTACATGGTCATCTGGACGCGTGAAGAATGCCACTATGAGATTCCTATGTATTTTTTCCAGCTGAAACCGAATCCATAGCCCATTTGACTTAGGCACGTTAGGATTTCGTCCCAACCCTTAAAAGACACTTCAACCAATCACTAAATCCAATATACCAATAATCCCATAACCAAATAGTCCCTAAAACATGTAATGCCTCGATCCCATAACCCCTCAAAACGATGACCCCATAATCTCTCAATCCCATAATCCCATAACCCTGTACATTCACGATAGTTTGCTTTTCCTGACCCTTTTGTCATCAAAAGATCTGTGAAGCGGGTTTCGTTTGCGCTTCTTACTATTTTTAACACTTTCTCTTTTCAACATACAATAGAAGTCTGCGATCTTATTACCATCCCAGTTATCCTGGTAACGTCCTTCAATTTCCTTGATATCTTGATGAAAGCGTTTCCTTTGCTCAGTATGAGGGCTTCCCAACTTTGACGAGAACAGTGTCAACTCGTCGTCGGACACACACTGGCTTCATCCTTACACCCTACCGGCCACCTGTATGTCAGCGCGCCTTCGCTGGCTTCGTTCCCTTAGAAAACTGGATCATTCTACATATTTTCATTTGAAACAGTTGTCACCATTTCCAGAATTCTCTAAGCTAGCAGGATTTTTAGTTTGAGAGAGCTAATTTTTGCATACAAAATTTCCACGGTGGAATAAAATTGTATGATCAGGTAGCTGGGACTGCCAAAAGATGTTGAAGAATATAAAGTTCGCTCACCACTGTAAGTCACAAAAGAAACCTACAGGGTTATCGGGTAAAGGGGTAATGGGGTAGAGGGGTAATAGGTTGATGGGTGTTTAAGTTTATCGTATGAAATTCACCCATCACTCGAAGTCACAAAAGAAACATACGCGAGATTTTCGGTTTTGCAGTACATGACCTTTTCGATGTACAGGGTTATAGGGTAATGGGATTCAGAGATTATGCGGCCATAGTGTTGAGGGACTATAGGGTCAAGACAATACATGTTTTAGGACTTATTAAATTAATTAATTAATTTTTAAATAAAGATTTTTCATTCCATAACATAATTCACCTTAGTTTTTGCCCACAGTAGTATGTATCTTAGATACTAGAAAAAGCTATTGACTGTCAATCTGATGAAAGAATGTTGTCTGGAAATGGTTAAAGCTTTTAGGTCAACGATTTTATGAATAATCTAAACTATTTGAGTTTTTTTTCATGCTGAAATTATTTAACAATCGTCCATTTATGGTCGCTTGTTGTTGCAATATAAATTTTTCCGTTCCTATGTTTTTTCCAATCGTGCGTCAGAGGACTCATCAAACATTATCCAACCAACCATAATTTCAGGAAAGGACCATTGGAATGCATAGAACTGGACCATTAAAAGGATTTTGGCAAACGTACGTTTGAGAAAAAGAAAACGACGGAAGAATCTCGGGAAAAATTATGTAACTGCCGTTTGCAACATTTATAGCCAAAAAGATGAAATTTGTTTTAAATTATGATTTGTTGGTTTTTAAATAATTGACCGATTAATACTTTTGTCATTTTAAACATTTGTACACAAAAATATAAAGTGTTCTAAATTATTTTAAATTTTATTTGTAGAAGATGAAATTTTGGTTTTGTATTTTCGTTTATAAACGTTACAAACGGTAGTTACATGAAAAATGCCGGTAAAAACTCAAAAAATTATATAGTATCTCGGGAAAAAAGAATTTTAGAATATTGACACTAATATATAATAATGTTCATGCATCACTCTTCGTGATAAAAAGTTGTTTAGAAAAATGTGGCAATATCAAAAAAATTATTTTGAAAAAATTTTATTTATTACTTAATTGACAATTAAAAAAAAAATTGCAAAAAAACATTTTTTCCCCCATGTGTTTTGTAAATTAAATATTTACCTTGAAAGGAAAAAAACCACTGAAATCCATGGATTTTTGCAAAAGTTATTACCGTTCGCACAAAAAGTTGCTTGTGAGAAAACGAAAAATACGCGTTTGTACAGTTGAAGAAAAAATTAGATTTTCCGAAAACACCGACTTCAAAAGCGAAAAAAAATACGTTTCACCTAAAATAGTCCAAAGAACCATTCCTGAAAGTATTAACGCAAAGCAAATTTTTGAGCGAAATGGCCTGTGTGATTTGAGACGGATTGACCCTGCTACTTTACACTAGGTCTATGCTGCAGCGCACAGTGGAGTGAAATAGAAAAACGAGGTTCAAAATCATTTTCTGAGCTGAATTCTTGACCGATTTGAGATTTTTTTTTTTGAAAAATCCAACATTAAATTTTGAAGAGATCGCTGCAGGCCGATTTTTGAATTTGTTGTTGTTACAACTTTTATGCTAATGTAAATAGCGGAAAAAATGTCAATTTTTCGAATTTTATTTTTTATTTCTTCGAGTAAATTTTTCCTAGGCCTGTCACACCCCAGCTTCGATGCGTAGAAGTATATAGAATGGAATAATTTTGTTGACATGTGAATTTATTTGTTAAAAACAAATAGATATAACAATTAGTCAACGGAATGGATTGGTCATTTGTGCAATCCAATTAAGCATCGGAATCAATCGTTCCCATCTCTAAGATGATATCTCATCATGAAAATTCGTTATCCGTTATTATTTGTTAACTTGAACAACAAATAATATAAACAATTGCACAGTATGGGCATTTGTAGGCAAAAACGAGCCGAATTTCTTCCGAATCTTCATCATAATACATTGCTTGTGATGTTGACAGATGTTATCTTGTCATCCGACATTATTTATCAACGTTAGCAACAAATCATATAAACAAATGCACCATATGGGCATTTGTAGGCAAAAACGAGCCGAATTTCTTCCGAATCTTCATCATAATACATTGCTTGTGATGTTGACAGATGTTATCTTGTCATCCGACATTATTTATCAACTTTAGCAACAAATAATATAATGGTGCATATGGTGCATTTGTTTATATTATTTGTTGCTAAAGTTGATAAATAATGTCGGATGACAAGATAACATCTGTCAACATCACAAGCAATGTATTATGATGAAGATTCGGAAGAAATTCGGCTCTTTTTTGCCAACAAATGCCCATATGGTGCATTTGTTTATATTATTTGTTGCTAAAGTTGATAAATAATGTCGGATGACAAGATAACATCTGTCAACATCACAAGCAATGTATTATGATGAAGATTCGGAAGAAATTCGGCTCGTTTTTGCCTACAAATGCCCATACTGTGCATTTGTTTATATTATTTGTTGTTCAAGTTAACAAATAATAACGGATGATGATGATCTGGGTACCTGAATACTGGTGATGAGCACAAGAGTTCCTTCGTCTTGTTGAAACTTTGCTCGCATTGTTGTGTCGAATTGAAAGTTTTATTTGCTTTCGTTAATTCTATCATTGGTTTTGCAATAGTTGAAAAGCATTTAATAAATTTTCTGTAATATCCAGAAAGTCTTAAAAATGATTTGATCTGTATTTGATTAGTAGGTTTTTAAAAATCTCGAAAAGCCTTAGTTTTGCTTGGATTAGATTTAACTTTTTCCTCCGTGATAAAATGACCTAAGTATTCTAGCGCTGGTTGAGAAACTCACACTTATCTGGTAGGAGCTATAGCCTGGTTGCTCGTAATATCTCAAATAAGATTACCAGTTTCACGATGTGTCCAAATACGATGATATCATCAAGGCGAACGAAACAAATTTTTCCTATGAGTCCTCTGAGAGCTGTGTTTATCATCCGCTGGAATGTGGCAGGGACATTCTTGAGCCCAAATGGCATTCTATTAAAGTGGAAATGGCCTTCTGGTGTTGAAAAAGCTTTATATTTCTTTTATTCGCTGTCCATAGGAATTAGATGAAATACTGAATTCAAATCGAAAGCTGAAAAATGTATCGGTTTTCATAGGTGATCAATTATGTCGCCGATTACTAGTAACGAATATGCGTCTTGATCCGTTTTTTCATTGAGCTTCCTAAAGTTCATATCGACACACCATTGAACTTTGCCCGAAGAATAATTTTTTTTGGCACTGCCCATTAAGGGTGAATAGCACGTTGAGTCAGAATTAGAGATTATCTCCTTGGTTACACTGTAAAAAATATCGGTAAATTTTCCTACTATATATTAGAAAATTTTTCCTAAATCCTCCGGAAGCATATATTCTCCTACTAGTCCAAGCAACAGGGAATTTGTTAGGACATTATTTATTTCAGAAAACGGACTGCGCCATCAGAAGAAAGGTTGGTCATGGAGTAATTGTGTCATGTTTTGGACAACGAAATGTGATTTATAAATTTTTTATTAACATTTAAGACCAAAAAATCGCACTTTTTTAAGTTTTTTGTTTATAACATTGAATGTAAATATCCAATCTTAATGACATCCATTGGAAAGTTGTAGACAGTTGAATTGCGAATAAAAAAAGCTGTCGCTTGATCTGATTGGATAATTAGGAGCGGAGAAAATTTATAAATTTTTTATTAACATTTAAGACCAAAAAATCGCACTTTTTTAAGTTTTTTGTTTATAACATTGAATGTAAATATCCAATCTTAATGACATCCATTGGAAAGTTGTAGACAGTTGAATTGCGAATAAAAAAAGCTGTGGCTTGATCTGATTGGATAATTAGGAGCGGAGAAAATTTGGAAGAACCGGGAAATTTAGCTTTTATTAAACAAATTAATATCTCAGTTAATTTTTAACTTTTTAGGTTGAGGTTTGGTAGAAAAGTAGCAGACTTTACGCTCTTCAAATTTATAAAAAACGGACACTTTAAGATAATACGTTTCCGCGCTATTGACACTTTAATTTATTTAACGGGTTAATTGTAAAATGTCTGCTTCCCGCAGAGGTGGTCTGATTTTTATTTTGAAAACGGCTTTTAAAAATATAAATCAAGCACAACAGAACGTCAATCTTGGTTTTTCGCTAAAATGTTGCAAAGTTGATTGAAAACCACCCCAAAAATGGCTTTAAACGCCTGAATACAGCAAAGTGACAGTGGTGGGGGCAGAAGGCGAGTAGGCTCACTGAGTCACTTTGCTGCGATCAGGCGTCTGAAGCCATGTTTGGGGCTTTTTTATCAAACTTTGCAACATTTTAGCGAAAAACCAAGATTAACGTTCTATTGTGCTTGATTTGTATTTTTAAAAGCCGTTTTCAAAATGAGAATCGGACCACCTCTGCGACAAGCAGACATTTTGCAATTAACGCATTAAATAAATTAAAGTGTCAATAGCGCGGAAACGTATTATCTTAAAGTGTCCGTTTTTTATAAATTTGAAGAGCATAAAGTCTGCTAATTTTGCACCAAACTTCAACCTAAAAAGTTAAAAATTAACTGAGATATTAATTTGTTTAACAAAAGCTAGATTTCCCGGTTTTTCCGAATTTTCTCCGCTTCTAATTATCCAATCAGATCAAGCGACGGCTCTTTGTGTTCACAATTCAATTGTCTACAACTTTCCAATGGATGTCATTAAGATTGGATATTTACATTCAATGTTATAAACAAAAAACTTAAAAAAGTGCGATTTTTTGGTCTTAAATGTTAATAAAAAATTTATAAATCACATTTCGTTGTCCAAAACATAACACAATTATTCTATGACCAACCATTCTTCTAATGGCGCAGTCCGTTTTCTGAAATAAATAATGTCCTAAATCATTCATAACAAATTCCCTGTTGCTTGGACTATACGGAAAGTGAAAATGTTTTATAGATTTGAGGAAAATTGACCGAATTTTCGGACTTATTTCGGAAATATTAGGAAATATATCAAAAAGGTGAGAACATTTCACCAATCTCCTAAGTTGTAGGACATTTTTCCCATGAAAGCGGAAATTATTCCACAAAAACGGAAATTTGTTCACTTTTTATGGATCTTTTTCCACTCAAATTATAAAATATATCTTTTCTAAAAAATGGGAAATTTTTTCCAATTTTTCTACAATTTCTACTATGAATTTTTGAAAATTATTCCACATAAACGGAAATTAGTTTACTGTTTTCGGACTTATTTCCGAACTATTAGGAAATATAAAGGGTTTCCCAATAACGGTGATATGGTTTGAAATTGAAAAAAAACACTGAATATTCATTCGGAATTGATCGAAATCTTTTTTATTATATTGGATATTCTATGCCATTTATGATTTAAACAATATATCGGCCAAATGTCCCCCGAGACTTGAGCCAAAAATGCGCCTCATCAGAAAAGATGATTTTTTGATGAAAAATGGGATCATTTTCAATTGATTCCAGAGCCCAATCCGCGAACTCCCGACGCAAACGATGGTCATTAGGCTTCAGTTCTTGGGCCAGAATCATCTTATAGGGATGCAGGCCAAGATCCAATCGCAAAATACGCCAGGTAGTCATCCTGGACAGGCCCAATTCCTGAGATCGGCGTGGCACGGACAATTCACGGTTTTCCTCGATACTGGCCTGTACGGCGGCTATATTTTGTGTAGAACGTGCGGTACGCATACGATTTTTAGGCTTAGTATCCAATAGAGTAAATTCACTCTCCAACTTATCGATTATTCGACGAATTGAGAGCGCGGATGGAGCAGAATGACGACCATATTTTGCACGATATGCTCTTTGAACACCGACAAAACTTCTCGAATTTTGATAAAATAATTGGACAATTTCCAAACGTTGTTGCAAAGGAAGAACCTTAAAAATTACACATATGACGGACAGACATTATGGTAAAAAATGATATGAAAGAATTGCACGTTTGAAACTATAAATTGGTCTGAATAACTGAGTTTGCGAAAGAAACTATACAAAAGGTTTTTTTGTGTGAAATTACATCCTGTGCAAAATTTTCCCCTATAAAAATGCAAAGGAAGAACCTTAAAATTGCACTTGTGACGAAAAACTTTGTGGTAAAACTGATATAAAAGAGTTGCATATATGACACTATCAAATTGGTCTAAATATATAAGAATACATAATGAAGAAACATAAAGAATTGAAATGTGCTGGATAAACATTGCAGTAACACGGGACGGAAAAACCATTGTGGTAAAAAAAAAATTTTATAAAGAATTGCACGTGTGAACTGTAAAATTGGTCTGAATAACTAAATCTACAAAAATATAAACCGTACATAATTTGTTCTGTAAAAATACAAGTAGAAGAAACTTGAAAAATTGCAAGAGTGACAAATAAACATTGTGGTAAAAGGGGGAATCAATTCTAAATTTTTCAGCCTCATCAGGAAGTTGTATATAGATACAATTTTTAATTTATTTCTATAAAAACATTAGAAGATAAAAAATAAATGATACTAACCTTCAGTCAGAATGTAAATGGAATTGTATCCAAAAATTCACAATTATCCCGGATTTTTTTCTTTTTTCGTTTACTGAAGAGACACATATTTATCAACACTGCTGTCAGTAACGTATTTACTTTGGAACTGAGTTGTGTTTTTAAAAACTGCTGGAAAGTCACAGTGGAGTAAAGGATGAGGAGAGGGTTTTTTTTGTTTTTTTTTGTTTTGTTTTGAAGTGGTGCGAATTAAAGTGCGAATTAAAGTTGAAAAGTCGACCGAAAGAGGTTGGTTTATTGTACCAATTGGTCTTGATGTTATTTCCCTCCCTGATTACCAGAACATCCAAAAAACAAATCCAAAACCACCCACTCAATTACAAAATAAACGTCATCAACAACTTAGTTGATAAAGGCATCACCCTAGCACACAAAACTTTTCACACGGAAAATATTAACAAAATAAAAACCACATTAATAAAAAACAATTATCCGATTGACTCCATTAACCATGTTATAAAAAACGGTTAAAACATCTGTCACGTAAAGCCGCTGTACTGAACACCCACACACACCGACCCCCTGAGGGTTACACACCCACACACAGAGGCCCCACACAGCAGGACCCGGCAGGTCAAACCCCTAAATATTTGCCTCTTCCCTACGTACAAGGACTATCTGAAAAATTGTCGGGTATTTTAAAACGCTTTAATATCAGAATTGCTCCTCGTAATACAAATAATTTAACACATTTGTTCAAGTCTCCTAAAGATCCCATCTCAAAACTGGATATCGCAGACGTCGTGTACAACGTCCCCTGCACTGGTTGTACAGCACATTACATAGGTACGACTAAACGACCTCTCAAAAATAGAATTCGTGAACACATCAAAGATGTTTACAATCCCCCTGACAAATGGACGGCCTTAACAAAACATGCGTGGCATCACGATCATACTTTTAACTTTCAGGATGTAAAAATTCTCGATAGAAGCAATCTTTATAAAAAACGAATGACACTAGAAATGAACCACATAGCTAGCAATCCTGATGCTGTAAACCAAAGAACAGACATAGAAAACTTATCGGTTTTTTACCTCCCCTTGTTAAATGACAAAATTTAATCTCAGAAAAATTACATCTCTCCAACATCTCGCTTAGGATTTGAAACGGTCTTGACCACAGTTGACTCATTTACGGTTCTCCTTTGTCATAGCTTCCTGGATCATCTTGGACACATATTTCCAACTTTTTTTATACACGTAAAGTTAAAACCACTTCATAACAAAACAAAAAAAAAAACAAACAAAAAAAACCCTCTCCTCATCCTTTACTCCACTGTGACTGTGAAATACGTTACTGACAGCAGTGTTGATAAATATGTGTCTCTTCAGTAAACGAAAAAAGAAAAAAATCCGGGATAATTGTGAATTTTTGGATACAATTCCATTTACATTCTGACTGAAGGTTAGTATCATTTATTTTTTATCTTCTAATGTTTTTATAGAAATAAATTAAAAATTGTATCTATATACAACTTCCTGATGAGGCTGAAAAATTTAGAATTGATTCCCCCTTTTACCACAATGTTTATTTGTCACTCTTGCAATTTTTCAAGTTTCTTCTACTTGTATTTTTACAGAACAAATTATGTACGGTTTATATTTTTGTAGATTTAGTTATTCAGACCAATTTTACAGTTCACACGTGCAATTCTTTATAAAATTTTTTTTTTACCACAATGGTTTTTCCGTCCCGTGTTACTGCAATGTTTATCCAGCACATTTCAATTCTTTATGTTTCTTCATTATGTATTCTTATATATTTAGACCAATTTGATAGTGTCATATATGCAACTCTTTTATATCAGTTTTACCACAAAGTTTTTCGTCACAAGTGCAATTTTAAGGTTCTTCCTTTGCATTTTTATAGGGGAAAATTTTGCACAGGATGTAATTTCACACAAAAAAACCTTTTGTATAGTTTCTTTCGCAAACTCAGTTATTCAGACCAATTTATAGTTTCAAACGTGCAATTCTTTCATATCATTTTTTACCATAATGTCTATCCGTCATATGTGTAATTTTTAAGGTTCTTCCTTTGCATTTTTATAGAAAAATTCTGCACAATTTTTATTTTTTTGTTCGAACTTTGTTAGTATGGACCAATTATATGGTTTACATGTGCAATTTTATCATGATGTTATCCGTCACACGCGTAAGTTTCTTAAGTCCCCTCTCTATGTATTTTTATAGCAAATTTTGTACAATTTTCAATTTTTTATACGTAAATTTAGTTAGACCTATTCTATAGTTTCAAAAGT
The DNA here is from genome assembly GCA_030998225.1 of Diplolepis rosae. Taxonomy (NCBI): domain Eukaryota; kingdom Metazoa; phylum Arthropoda; class Insecta; order Hymenoptera; family Diplolepididae; genus Diplolepis; species Diplolepis rosae. Next base: position 2,125,070 of record JAPYXD010000694.1, on the reverse strand, counting down.
GCAATCCATTTATATCGTTTGTCAACACAATGTCTATCCGTCATATGTGTAATTTTTAAGGTTCTCCCTTTGCATTTTTTATAGAAAAATTCTGCACAATTTTTATTTTTTTGTTCGAACTTTGTTAGTATGGACCAATTATATGGTTTACATGTGCAATTTTATCATGATGTTATCCGTCACACGCGTAAGTTTCTTAAGTCCCCTCTCTATGTATTTTTATAGCAAATTTTGTACAATTTTCAATTTTTTATACGTAAATTTAGTTAGACCTATTCTATAGTTTCAAAAGTGCAATTAATTTATATCGTTTGTCAACACAATGTTTATCCGTCACACGTGCAATTTTTTATTCTTTTCTGCCTTTGTATTTTTATAGAAATAAATCTCACTGATGTGGACTCCAATCTGAGTCGAAACGTTTGAGGAAAAAATGAAACCCTGAGTTCACATTATTTCTGGACCCTAAAGCCAAAGTAAAAAATCATCTATCTATTAATATTATTGAGGGTCGATATAAGCCAGTTTTTTATAATACAGGAATTATTATTTTTTATTGTTTAAAAGTAATTAAAGTGTACAGACATCCGCTAATATGACCTTTATTATACTTGAAAGCGGGGTGGAACTCCAGAAGAGGCTGGAGACCCACCCCGTCTCGAAAAAAATGGGTATCTCCCGGAGACCGCGTTCTGCGTCTCTGAGAGACACCCCAAAAACTCATTTTGAAGGTGAGAAGAGGGCAGCCCCCTCCCCCCTCAGGAAAGAACTCCTAAGAGGGGGAAGAGCGGCCCGTCACAGTCGTATGCACAGGTGGCCAAGAGCCAGGCCCCGATTAAAGAGGGGGACTGGTAAGTGGTCGCCAAAAAGAAAAAAAATAAATAAATGTGTCACGTCCCGCGACGTATTTGAATGTATATAATACACACAGGCTGGATTGAGTTAAGAAATCTATGAGAAAATCGATAAAGGGGAATAGGGAGTAGGGGAAGTAGGGAGCAGTATAGGGCCCCTTCTCCTCTAAGAAGATATGACTACGTCACGATTTTCTCTGACCGTCAATTTGTATGAAAAAATATAAAAGAGGCCCACACCAAGAGCAAGCAGTCAGTAAATTCATCGTCTAGTTCGACATTTAAATTTTCCTTCGGATTTATAACCGGTCTCGCGACAATAGTCCAGTGCGGCATTTCAATTTAACTTCGAAAATCTCTGAATTTGAGATTAATAAAATTCGACCGACACAATTTATAATCCAAGTTCGGGAGTCGTAAAAGTCATCGTGGACTTGTATCGATCTTTGTAAAGATCTTCGAACAGTGTCATAAATTTGGATCACCGCCCTTTACGGAATATAACTGTGCGGCCTATAACTCCATCTCTCTCACACACTCGGAATACACCTGTGGGGATCCAGTATTTACTACTCACCGCCGTGTGGATTAACCCTCAACATAAAGGTACCGAACCTCTCTCTCTCTATCTTTATTCTTTGTCTCTTTCTCACCCACGTACCAACCAGCCTGTGCCTACATTATATAAGAATTGTCTTAACGAATGTATATCCGGAAATTTTAACCAGTAATATAAATTCAATTTGTATTATTTCATAATCATTGTGTCTTTCATTGACTTATCCTCATCCCTAAGCGAGGATCATTCGATCCTAACTTAAAACGAGGAATCTTCGATCAAAGTAAGTATATTTGCGTACTTGTGACGTAACAAATGAAAAGAAAAAAGTGAATGCGGAAAGAAGGGCGAAGGACCCTGTGCAAAAAGCACAGGGTACAAACGCCAAGAGGACTTCGAAGCGCTCCTCGCCCGCCAGGTTGGGCGACGCCATCAAGCTGTCGGCGAAGGACGGCCAGTCCTACGCCGACATCTTGAAGGAAATGAAGGCGAAAGTCGACCCCCGGAAGGCAGGACTTGAGGTCTTCTGTATCCGGAGGACCAGGAAGGAAGAAGTCCTTCTGGTCCTTAAAAAGGGGGGAGACGTTTCGGCCTTCCGAAAGGAGCTCGACCTGGCGGTTGGGGAAAGTGCGCAAATTTCAGCCATCAAAATTAGGGACCTCGACGAGACCGTTGAAAAAAAAGAGGTTGTGTCTGCCCTGTGCTTGGCATTGGGCAGACCAGCACTCGACGGGTTGTCGAGATGGTCGCTAGGAATGACCTGATCGTCTTGAATCAGGGCAGGGAATTCACGTTCAGACGAGGAGCGCGGGGGTCAATAATTAATCTCACGATTGCCGCACCTCGCCTCGCTTCAAGGATAAGCGACTGGTCGGTTCTCGAGGTAATAACCTTGAGTGACCACCGGTGCATCGAACTTACTTTAGAACAACGGTGCCAAGCAGTGGATAAGGGTAGGGGCGGCGAAGGAAGGAGCCCCTCCTGGAACACGAGACGACTCAGGAGGGAAAGACTTCGAGAATACCTCGAAGAAATCAGGCTCATTGATGAGCTTGGTTGGGTCTGCCCAGCTGGGTCGTTTGAAGCTACTCTGCGCTCGGCGGGGCAGAAGGTGGTCGCGGCTTGCGACTACTCGATGCCTCGCCGCAAGCGCAGACAAGCAAAGGGTTCGATGTACTAGTGGAACGAACAGTTGGCGGCCCTGCGTCGAGAATGCCTCGCAGCGCGGCAAAAATTCACCCGATCAAAGGGGGATGCTGTGCTGCACGAGGCATGGAAAGGGGCAAAAGCAGCTTTGAGGCGAGGCATAAAGAAAAGCCGACTTCAATGCTGGAAAGACTTGATCGGTGAAGTCGAGAAGGACCCATGAGGCCTCGCCTTCAAAATAGTAACTAAGAGATTGGTTGCTAGAAGAAAGACCCCGGGCCTGGATAATCCCGATCGAGTCAAGTACATTGTGCTGGGCTTGGTTCCACATGTAGAGCCGTTCCAAAGACAGAGCCGAAGTTCCTGCGTGATCCGCCGCGAAGAACTCTTCACTCTCGAGGAATTAAAGAGAGCGGGTGGCAGGCTTAAGGCAAATACAGCACCTGGTATCGACGGGGTGCCGAACGAGATCCTCAAAGAGGTGATCGAGGCATACCCGGAGGTCCTCCTAGAAGCCTTCAACTCCTGTCTTCGGGAGGGGAGGTTCTTCGTGGACTGGAAGAAGCAGAGGTTGGTCGTGCTGAGGAAGGGCAACAAACCTCTAGGTATTGCCTTGTCGTACAGACCAATATTTTTATTGGATACGATGGGGAAGCTTCTGGAGGAATTGATTCTGCAACGGCTTCAGGCTCTCTTGGTCGGGGAGAACGATCTCTCGGAAAACCAGTTCGGTTTCAGGAAAGGCAGGTCCACTGTGGACGCTATCCAAGCTGTGGTTAACATGGCCACAAATGCAAGAAAAGGAACTGGTAAGCGTAAGAGGTTCTGTGCGTTGATTAGCATTTACATAAGCAAAGCGTTCAATACCGCGAGATGGAATATCTGCATCGAGGCGATGATGCGGAAAAAGGTTCCAGACTACTTGTTGCGAATGATAGATGACTATCTGACTGACAGGTGGGCGATATACCAGGGCGACAAATGGTCTCTCAAAGAAGAGATGACATGTGGCGTTCCTCAAGTGTCGCGGGTGGGTCCACTCGTTTGGAACGTCATGTACGACGACTTTCTGCGCATCCTAGAGCTGAAGATCAATGAAAGTCTGTGGCGAGCGAAGGGCTGGTTGGATAGCAGAGGCCTGAAAATGGCCCCTGAGAAAACCGAGGCTTTGCTCGTCACGGACAGGAGATCTTTCCAATACCCGAGGATCGTTCTCGGAGAGCATGAGGTCGACTGGAAAACAAGCATTAAGTACCTGGGGGTGCAGCTGGATCGTAGGCTTAGCTTTGGCGAACACCTAAAGATCGCAGCTGCCAAAGCCATCCAATGTGGAGCAAGCTTGGCCCGGCTTATGCCAAACATTGGTGGACCAAGGGAAGCGAAAAGAAGATTGGTGGCGAGCGTGGTGCAATCGAAGCTGCTTTATGCAGCTCCGGTCTGGGCTAATGCCTTGCAAAACCATGCTATCCAGAGGAAGCTGTTCTCGACGCAGAGACTTGTCGCGCTGAGAATAGTTTCAGCATATAGGACTGTCTCGACGAGTGATTTTACTTGGCGCAAGCGCTCTCGGGTCATGACTATTTTAACGCGTACCTGAGGCGCTTTAAGAAGAGAGACGAGGAGACATGTTGCTACTGCGATTTCCCGGTGGATACCGCAGAGCACGCACTCTTCGTCTGCGCAAAATGGGATGTGGCATGGGAGACCCTCGGTGAGGCAGTGGGTTTCGGGCTTACTCCTGACACGATGGTCCCTCTCATGCTCCAGTCTGAGTGGTTCTGGACCGCATCGGGGTCTGCACCCGCGGTCCTGCGTCTCAGGTAGACTTGGCTGTCCGCGTCGTTCGGGGGAGGAATCTGTTTGTTTCTCCCCTGGGTCGCGCGGCTAGTCGGTTTGCCTAGTAGGCGTGTGGCCGCGGATGGAAGTTCCGGTCGAACGGATGACGGAAGAGTCGTACGCGACTTTAATGGAACCAACCACCCGTGAAGTTTGAAGCCGAAAGGCGGTTCCGCGGGTGGTGTTTTGGTTCGAGAGAGGGGGTTTTTTGGTTTCAACAGGTTTGCCTAGACCCGTCCTAGGAGAGTCCTGTACAACGTCTATAAAAGACGTCTATAAAATACTGTTTACATTATTCATGCAACTTTAATTAATATCAGCAACTTTTATTAGGTAAATGTCATTATTAAATTACTTTATTTTACACATTTGCATTTCTTAATCCAAATGATTTGTTTGATTTGTTACGGCGGTCGGTAAAGTCGCATCATGTACAAAAGTAAAAAAATGACAATTGAAAGATATCAGAGACTTTACATTATTCATTACATTATTATTCTTTCCTAGTTTTTATCGCTGAAAAATAAGATAATTGTATTTATTGCTTCACCTTCTAATCCAAATTTCGCCACAGAATCATAATTGCAATGCTTTTAATTTCTTTTTTACCATTCTTAGCCGTAATAATGCGATTTCTACTGGCCCTCCCCGTTGTTTCAATACAATCCAAGTTCTCTTTAAGTTCTCAAATTACGTAGATATTTCCATTTCTGCAAGTTTAGAGCACTAACAGAAAACATAGTGAGATTCTCCTTTAAGTCCCGTAGGTTCTCCATACAAAATAAACAAAACTACACAAACTTGCACAAACTTAAAGTGTCTGTAAGCAATGGGCCCAATCTGTGTTATTTGTATGCTGTGAAAAACCATTGCTCAATCCTGGATTTATACATATAGTAATAATAATAATAATCTGATAGGCACCTGTTTGTAAGTGAGATTCATAAGGTGACGAGACTGTTGACAAATTAAGGGCACCCATTTCGGAAGATATAAATGGCGTAGCTTCTGAAGTCCCCGTAGCTTCACCAGCTCTTTCAGACGGATCACTTCTTATAGCCTCAATATTATTTTCGGTGGTTTTGCTGAATTCTCTCTTCTCGTCTGTGTAACTTGTCTCTTCAAATTGATTATCCATGACCAACTGTTTGTGTTTCGAAAATTATGTTATGTGACCTCGGTGCGTATACGAGTTTTTATGCGTACACTCGGATCCAATCTGGTATTCATCATGATTCTCGTCGATTGCAGTTGATATTTCGCGAATAGTATCGGTCATTTTGATTTTCTTGATCTTGTGTAGTAGTAGCGTATTGTAATAGAGCATGCGCACTTCAAATCTACAAGGCTTTGTCAGTACGGTGCCAACGCTGTATGAAGAAGAAGAAGAAGAAGAAGAAGAAGAAGAAGAAGATTACGCTCCGCTGCATGGTTGTAGGCAAACGCGCAGCTCAATTTTTACATTACATTCTTCTGTATTGTAATACACAACATTACGCTACTCTCAACTGTAGCGTAAAACGAGTTTACGCGCCTGAGGCACATAAAACATATTATTTTGTAAGGCTCATTTAAAAGTTGTCTATTAATTATTTTATTAAATTAATGATCAATTAGATTATATTATCAAAATGTATTCAAATAAATGTTGATCATTTGTCAGATATCCCCAAAAATTTTATAATTCAAGAATATGCTTTTGTTTTTTAATTAATAAAATGAATCAAAAAATAAAAATCAATATACAAAGGGATTTTTCATTTAAAATATGAAAAGTTGTAATTCATTGACAAATTGATTTACATTTTATTGTAGAATTAAGCAACTCAAACCTGGACGCAGTTTTCGCGACTTATTTGCTTTTGACCGCTGATATCTTCGCTTATTGGAAGCAAATTTATGAATATAATAAATAGAGTCCTTGTAAACGAGATAAGAGGAAATTTGAGAGGCCCATTCTGCAATTGGACAATTTAAATCAGCATGTAAAACTTGTTTCCTCTTAGGGGTTGAACATAAGCAACTTACGAAATAGTTCTTTAAGCTGTAAAGGATTGATCGATGGTTTTTCTCCTTTCTTCCCCCGTTTTCCTTTGGCCACATACTTTGAAATTGTGTGTATGATATAAGTAATAACATTTTGCGATAGGTAAAACCCACATTTCGGCGAAATTTCTTTCTTAAATAAAAGTTAAGTTACTCTTTCGGACATTTAGAAGATTATTTATTTTAATCAAGAATACTTTTATGTAATGTACTTTTACTTTATTCGATGCTGGTTGCAAATAATGAGACGGCAACTGAAAAAATCAAAGAAAAAGAATAATACAGATGAAATTATGAAAAAATGAACTATGAAGCCTACTTCAGTTTTTAAGCAGGCTTCACCTAGAAACTAAAAGTAAATTTCACCTCAAATGTTTTGTTGCAATTTTCAGTAGAATGTGCTGACTTATAAGAACACTTCATTGCAGCCAATAGTAGTTTTTTCGACGCCTTGAAATTGAGCCTGCCGAAAAAAGTTGCTCCCTTGCAGACACGATATATTCCTTTCAAAGATTCTGAAACACAAATTTTAACCCACTTTATAGCAATTACACTTCCCGCTTTCGCCAGAACTAGGGAATAATAAAAATAAAAATGTTTTAACTTTTTTTTCCACTTTCAAAGAAATATGATGATTTTTTGCCCTGTTTTTGTTTGTATTTTGCATTAAAAACAATATTTAAACAAATTCTTTAGCCATAATCCTAGTTTCGGCCAAAACTATACATTTGCTAAGTAAGCTCAAAAAATTTCCAGTCAATTGGATCTATGATAACTATCATGTCTAGCATGAGTGGTATTATACTGATATATCCAGAGTTTGTAGGGTTTAATAAAAGTAGTTTTGTTGATCAAAACCAATTATTTTTACAACAAAACTACTTTTAATAAACACTACAAACTCTGGATATATCGGTACAATACTACTTATGCTGGAAGTTACTTTTACACAATGTAACGTAACTCGCCCAGAAATGCATATAAGGGGCAAAATTCGTCAAGTGTTCCCGCCTAAAAACTTTTTGTCTCCGATTTCCTTGAAAGTCCGCGAAATTATTATCCTAGTGAACCTCTTTTAATTCCCCTGAAAGAATGTCTCTAGTACGACGGGTTGGCAGTATACAGGGGCTCGAATTTTCAACCTTTTACCGCGCACGCTGATACTTAATTAACCATAACTTCTACAAAAGTTATCTAAATTAATTTTTTTAAGGAGGTCTTGGAAACGCTTTTTCATCAGCTTTACGCTGAAAGCAATTGTTTTAGATTAAAAAAATCATTTGAACTTCATTTTTTAATTTTAAACATATTTTTGAGTTTTTCTCCAAGTGCGGCCGCTAATTTTTTTTCCAAAATTATGTTTAAAAAAAGCTTGACTTTCTCCCTTTAAAATGAGCCATAGTCGAGAATGGAGCGAAAGAAATTGGTGGAGATACTATATATGGTGGGTTCCATGGCAAATCGGACAGGTTCAGGACTCCATGTTTCCGATTTACTTAAAATTTCAAGGATTTATAAAATAACATAAATAATGAAGAAACCCAAAATTTGAGATTATTTCGTGCATTATTTAAAAAGTTATAGGATAAACAAAACAAAAAAATGTTTTTGCTCTTTTTCAATTATTGAAATACTGAAACTAGAAAAAATTCTGAAAAAAATTACACAAACGTATCATTAGATGGCCGATGTAGTAGTATTTTTTGGAAAAATTTTTACTTCAAAATTAACAATAAAAAAATGTTTTTCTGAAACAAATTGATTTTTTGAAAAAACGCCATCTTTGAAAAATCTGAAAAAATTCATAATGATAGCTCCGAGTATTATGCAAATTTTAGGTGTTTAATCGAGGTGCGCACTCGAAAATTGCGCGAAATATGAATTTTTTTGAAAAGTGATGCGCGTGGAATCACGATCTTCGATCGACGGCGTCGAGTGCGACTTCCACTAATACTGTATTACTGTCAACTTTTTCGAGAACGTTATTATCAAAAAGTGATAAGAAGTAATTATTCATTGCTTATATTATGTACATGTTAATATTAATATATTATGTTCACATGAATTTGCATCTTACCGCTATCAGAAGTGCCAAAGATAATTCGAAAACCGGCAATTTCGTCGTTACTCTGGATTTTTCAGAAAATTTCGCGTTTGTTGTTCAGGAAGCCGTTCAAGTTTTCTACTAGAATAATAATCAGGCAACGGTTCACCCGTTTGTATTTATTACAAAAATGTTAAAGCTAATAAAATAGAACATGTATCTTATGTTGGGATATCGGATTGCCTCAACTATGACACAATTGCAGTACACTTGATTACAAAAAAATTTGCATCTTTGAAAAAAAATTTCACAGTCGTTAACAGAATTGAATATTTTTCTGATGGAGCACATCAACAGTACAAGAACAAAATTAATTTTATTAATTTATCGCATCTCTTAATAGATTTTGGAGTTGCGGGTGAACGGCATTTTTATGCAACAGGTCATGGAAAAGGAGCCTGCGACGGTGTCGGAGGCACTTTAAAACGGATAGCTAGACGATCCTGTTTGAAATCTGGCATCTAAAAGGAAATTTTGACTGCTCAAAAACTTTATGAGTAAGCAGTAGAAAATTTGAAAAACTTGAATTTCTTTTTATGTTTAAGGAGCGTTTAAGAAAGTGCATATGAGTTCTTGAAAATTAGGTTTGCGAGATGTAAAATAATTAAAGGAACACTTTCCATTCACTCTGCATCGCCCGTTGATAATAAAACTCTCGAAATCAGAACGTTTTCGAATAATTCTACGTCGAAAAAAAATTAAATTGTAATATTTCAAATGAAATTTTTAAAGCTAATAACATTTGTGGCACATATTACGTAACAGAAGCGGTAAGATGCAAATTCATGTGAAGATAATATGTACATGTACATATAAGCAATGAATAATCACTTCCCATCACTTTTTGATAATAACGTTCTCGAAAAAGTAGACAGTAATACAGTATTAGTGGAAGTCGCGCTCGACGCCGTCGATGGTAGATCGTGATTCCACGCGCATCACTTTACAAAAAAATTCATATTTCGCGCAATTTTCGAGTGCGCACCTTAATTAAATACCTAAAATTTGCATAATACTCGGGGCTATTACTATGAATTTTGCAGATTTTTCAAAGATGGCGTTTTTTCAAAAAATCAATTTGTTTCAGAAAAACATTTTTTTATTGTTAATTTTGAAGTAAAAACGTTTCCAAAAAATACTACTACATCGGCCATCTAATGATACGTTTGTGTAATTTTTTTCAGAATTTTTCCTAGTTTCAGTTTCTAAATAATTGAAAAAGAAAAAAAACATTTTTTTGTTTTGTTTATCCCATAACTTTTTAAATAATGCACGAAATAATCTCAAATTATGGGTTTCTTCATTATTTATGTTATTTTATCAATCCTTGAAATTTTAAGTAAATCGGAAACATGGAGTCCTGAACCTGTCCGATTGGCCATGCAACCCACAATATATAGTATCTCCACCAATTTCTTTCGCTCCATTCTCGACTATGGCTAATTTTAAAGGGAGAAAGTCAAGATTTTTTTAAACATAATTTTGGAAAAAAAATTAGCGGCCGCACTTGGAGAAAAACTCAAAAATATGTTTAAAATTAAAAAATGAAGTTCAAATAATTTTTGTTATCTAAAACCATTGCTTTCAGCGTGAAGCTGATGAAAAAACGTTTCCAGGACTCCCATAAAAATTTATTTGGATAACTTTTGTAGAAGTTATGTATATGTATATTATGTATACTGACAACCCGTCGTACTGGAGACATTCTTTCAGGGGAATTAAAAGAGGTTCACTAGGATAATAATTTCGTGGACTTTCAAGGAAATCGGAGACAAAAAGTTTTTAGGCGGGTACACTTGACGAATTTTGCCCCAATAAATAAAGTATGTAGTAAAATCATACTTTCTGCCTGCAAGCAACGCCTGTTTTCAAAAATTTTAAATGCTTAAAAAATTAATTGGAACATACTCAGTTTTCGTATTTTTTTACTGTATTACTTTCCTGAAACAGTATGTTTGATTCGAATTCAATACTTCAGATTACTTTTTTATTAAAATTACAGCTACTTTATGAGCATTGCACAATTCGCGTTCTCATGTATGTGACATTACACTCATGTGATGCATTTTGCGAAAAAACTCTATGATATTTAATCTCATGGGTTAGTTAAGGATAAGATCCATTTTTGAATTGAGAGTACGCCGCACGTACGGTTTATTGCCTCTATTCTCATGACCCTCCACCTGCTCTTGGGTTCGACTTCGAGCTGGCTGACAGAAGTTGTGGGGCGAATTCGTCTCATATCTGGGACGCAGAAGTGCTAATTTCTTGCAAGTTAGACGAATTTATGCAACTGCAAAAATAGCGAAATCTCAGGGTCTATGCATTTCTAATGACATTTTAATATGCAATATGAAGCTGAAAGTTCGCTTTATTATCCATGCGAAATTACGAATCAGAAATGACGTTTAGCTTGGATCAATTGAGCGTTCAAATAGACTCTTATTTCCAGAAAATTTTATGTTTTTCTTTTGCATAAAAAACCGACTTCCCATTCGACGCGAGCTTCCTCATACGATTCATTCGCTTCGTGAAGCTTTTCTCTATCAATTAGAGCTTTAAAAGTTTAAAAAATAGGAGGACGTCATAGTTTATTTCGACCGTCTACTAAGTCAATTTATTGCTTACGATTGGGACATTTTGTGTATACCCAAGTCGAAATATAGGTACTTTTCTGATACTCTAAAATTCTCTACCTCAGAGAATTGACGAGGATCTAATGAGGATTTATTTCAATACAATCAAAGTCCTATTTAAGGGAGTTACTCACCTACTCGCCTAGTCAAAACAGGGTTAAACACGCAGATTGACTACAGTAGTAAAGGGTTTCCCAATAAGGGTGATATGTTTTGAAATTGAAAAAAAACACTGAATATTCATTCGGAATTGATCGAAATCTTTTTTATTATATTGGATATTCTATGCCATTTATGATTTAAACAATATATCGGCCAAATGTCCCCCGAGACTTGAGCCAAAAATGCGCCTCATCAGAAAAGATGATTTTTTGATGAAAATTGGGATCATTTTCAATTGATTCCAGAGCCCAATCCGCGAACTCCCGACGCAAACGATGGTCATTAGGCTTCAGTTCTTGGGCCAGAATCATCTTATAGGGATGCAGGCCAAGATCCAATCGCAAAATACGCCAGGTAGTCATCCTGGACAGGCCCAATTCCTGAGATCGGCGTGGCACGGACAATTCACGGTTTTCCTCGATACTGGCCTGCACGGCGGCTATATTCTGTGTAGAACGTGCGGTACGCATACGATTTTTAGGCTTAGTATCCAATAGAGTAAATTCACTCTCCAACTTATCGATTATTCGACGAATTGAGAGCGCGGATGGAGCAGAATGACGACCATATTTTGCACGATATGCTCTTTGAACACCGACAAAACTTCTCGAATTTTGATAAAATAATTGGACAATTTCCAAACGTTGTGGAAGCGTGAAACTACTCATGATTAAATGGGAAACCTTACTGATGACAACTGACAGCAGACGTCAAAAATTTCAGTTCAAATGAGCCCGATAGGGACATTCAAAATCATATCACCCCTATTGGGAAACCCTTTACTTGATCTGTTAACGTCGCATCTTGTTTGTTCGTGTGCGCATGGGTGTACAGTCGTACATATGGTCACGTCAGTACCTAAGAAATGTTTCTCAGACATAAAATTATACAATGCATTAAAAAGCTGCACATCCGTTCAAATGAGGAAAAAGATGATTGCCTCTGACATCACGGTAGCTATGGTTATCGATGCATACAAAAAACATGGTTTTGACGGATTATCTCGTTTGTTTGGTGCTGATAAAAACGGGAAAATTCGTGTGAGAAATAATAGGAACGTTAAAAATAGAATCTGTGATTATCTGAAAACAAAATACTAATTTACTTTAGTTTAGTTTGTATATATTTATTGAATATGTATCAAATATTCTAAATAATAATTAATGAACGATTGTGATGCTAATAGATATGTATTGAAAGATTGTTATATCAATTCAAGACTGTGAAAATAAGACAAATTTAGTATTTCATTGAGAACGATTTTACGTATTATGATATGTATGTAAATAAAGTTGTTTGTATGTACTTAATTCGTTTATTTATCATACGAATAATTAATATGTTATATTTCATTTATTAAAAACATGATTTTCATAGCAGATTTTAATCACCAGTTGGCACGAGCTACTGCACAGATATAACGCATACATTTCAAATTTCGCGCACATTACCTACGAATGCGACGGTTGCCACATACCCAACCAAAGACCAAAATCACAGCAATTTCTAATCTTCATCGTATTTGTTATTAGTTTTAGAACCCACCTTTGAATCTTGTTAAAGCTGATAACTATTCCTGAAAATCTTATCTTTCTACTATTCAAATCCCGTTATGATCTGTTCGTCAGTTGAAAAGATATCAATGATAATACACGATAAACTCCGCGATTTCTCATAAGAGCCCATGTTGAATCAACTAGAGAGGCGAAAAATAGAAATACGAATATCTCACTAAAAAACCCACCTCAGACCTTGAAATTTCGTACGGATAATTTTTCTATTATATTCTAACGCTCTGCAAAGTTTAAGATTTTTCTGTTCGTTAATTCTTCATCCTGACTAACTCCCTTAAGTACTCGAAATGTGCGAAAATGTCCATTTCTGCACGTTTTGAGAACTTAAAACGGACTTAATTAAATCCTTATTAGATTCTCGTAACTCCTCCATGCACTGCTATACATATTCTATTGCTCATGCGTCGTTTGTCGAGCCTTTTTTTGAAATAGCAAAAATTTCAATTCAAATGTTCTTAATAAATAATCACTATTAAGCATGCAAAAATTTAACATCAATCTACCTTCTTACTTATGAAAAATGCTAGATATAATTATATTGCGATTTTATAGAATATAAGAAATTTATACTAGATTATAAATTTTATATGTTCAATGAATTGTCAATAATAAGTTTATTATTCATTCCTTAAGTAAAAAGGTAAATTGCTATTAAATTTTTGCAAACTTAATAGTGATTATTTATTAAGAACATTTGAATTGAAATTTTTGTTATTTCAAAAAGTACGCTTAATTATTTTTATAACTATAAATATTCTAATTATATTATAATAAAGATTAAATTATTTTTCATAGCGCCTCCTTTGAAAATCCGATTTTCGGTACCTGTAGAGCGGGTTGAAAGTCGCTGTTTCAACCCGCTCCACAGTTACAGCCAATCAGATTCTCAAAAGAGTTGCTATGAAAAATAGTATAAATGACTCGAAACAAAACACAGCGAAAGCATTTCGTGTGATTGCAGCCCTCGTTTCACTCGGGCAGAACAAGCTTCACACTCATGCATTCGCTCTGTTTCGCCCCTTGTAATGTAATATACTATTTCTTACTACCCTAGTCGAAAGTACGTGGTTTCGGCACCAATTTCACCGCAGAAAGTCTAACTTTCATGCATTGGTCAAGCTATATGCGCGCCCTTTATAATAGCGGGAGTAAAAACGTCGATAACCTCAAGCGTCAAAATTTGTCCGCTCTCTGCTAATGTTTATCAGTGTCAATGAGTGGATATTATTTAGAATGTAATAGTAGTGACTGTAGTATAACAAAAATAAAAATAAGAAAATGAATGACATATCAACTGATGAATCGACAGATGAAGAAGAAACTATTAAAAACTTTGAAACTGAAGCTCAATTAATAGTAGAAACTGACACTTTACCCAAAAAGTCGGTCGACAGATGCATGCTAGTCTATGATAATTACCGAAGATGGAAACAAGGAAATAGAAATCTAAACATATACAGAAGCTATTTATTATTATTAATAAAAAAAAAGTTGGTACAGTCTCTTCTAAATAAATCGAAAATAATATTTTAAAAATTTTTAAAGTATGTTAAAAAAATGTTATAATTTTGAAACCTTTGACCAATTATCGGGAATCATCCAAATTTGCATCGTTTGCTTTATATTTTTATTCTTTCTAATTTTTAAACCTATACTTTTAAAATATATTAGATAGAATTTGGTAAAAAATTTTGATTCGAAATAAATAAATCGTGGATAAGGAGCAATTTGATTTAAACTCCATTGTATAGTTGAAATATTCAGACCTGAATTTAATTTTCGCTTCTTAAAGAATTTTGAAGTTGCTATCGACTCCTGATATCTGCGCTTGTTGTTAGCGAATTTATTAATATATAGAATGAATTCTTTCTTTGAAAGATTAGATTTCACTTGGCATACCCATTCTGCAATTTAAAAAATTTAAAGAAGCAGGTTAAATTGTAATTATTTTACCAGCCTAATATTAATAACTTACGAAAAAGTCCTTTAAATTATGTAGGATTTATCGCTGGTCTTACTCCGCGTTTTCCTTTGGCCGTATAATTATCAATAGTGTGCCCGTACACTTCAAGTAGGACTTCTCGCACTACAATTTACCATTTCTCATCTTCATCAAAATTTACATCAGTTTGGATCGTCGTATTAATGTGGGCAATGATATTTTCAGGCAAATAAAATACACACGTGGGCGAAATTTCTCGCTGTAATAATTGTAATAAATGATTGTATACTGCATTAAGAACATTATCTACATAAATTAAAATAAAACTAGGAAATAAAACATGGTTCATAGTTTTTAAAAATAATAAATTATGCGTAATTTATTTTTACCATATTCAGAGCCGGTTGCAAATATTCAGACGGCAACTGAAAAAAAAATTAATGAAAAATAATGAGATGGAAACATCAAACTATCAAAATTGAAATCAAGATGAATTTTTAAATAAATTTCACCTAAAATTTATCTACACTTTTCTCAGTTGGGTGAGCTGACTTGTATTGATGCTTCATGGCAGCCAATAACATTTCCTGGAACGCAATATCCCTTTTTGTGACTGTAAAAAAAGTTATCTATAAATAATGTGAAATAATAATTAGGTAAATGCAGAGAAAATAAGTAGAGTAAGTATCATAAGATTTACCTTTTCCAGGAATAGTTGCCGCCATAGCACCACTCCAATTCTCGTTAGTTAACTCTTCATCCTCTGATGAAAAATAATGTAAATTGTCGTAATTGCTCGAAGACAAAACTTTTTGAGAAACCGTTTTGGTCCCAATCGAACATGATTTAGCTGTTTTCGAAACGGCTGTTATCAGTACTTCAGGACTGGCATGATGAGTTTCTCTTTGAAACGTTTGTTCAGATGTCGAGATTTCAGGAGCAATATAATCTTGTTGAATTTGCGTTTGAACATTTCCAGAATTAAATGGATGCATCAAGTTATGAAATTGATAACTCGGTTGACATGTTATATTTTGATTATGTAAATTTACTTTAGATGTTGTCGTTTGCTGATGTAAATTTGAGGGGATATTAGAAGCTGATAGCTGCAGATTTTCTTGAGACGCAAGCATCGGTTTTTGTGCCTTTAGTAAAGTGGTTTCATTAACCGAGTGGAAATGTTGTATAAATGTTGGTATTTGATGCTGTAACATGGATGAATGTCCTATTCCTTGCTGTAAAAAACTGATTCGTCGAGATGGGTACCATTATTGGTGACTGAGCAGTAGAATCTGATGAATGTGTGGAAGCTGTAAGCTGACTAATTCTGTGATTTTTTTGTGGATGAAAACACTTAGGAACGACTGACGATTCATTTTTCAATGAATTTTCAAATTGTCTTTTGTTGGTCTCCATAATATTCTTTTTGAACTTATTTTTCTGGTCCAAGCTTTTTTTTTCTTCAATAATTTTTTTGGAAAAAATTTGTCTAGAGTGGTCCAATATTTCGCCTTCCTCGGACACGAAGGTTTCATCGAGAGCATTTTTATCTTCTGAAAAATATGCCTTTTATGTAGAAAAATTAAACGGAATACATTATTCCTACATTTTTCCACACTAAAAAAAAAGGTATCTGAGTTCTTGTGGCGTTATTTACGGCTTTGTTTAAAATTAGAATTCACCATGAAGATTTGTAGGTTGTGGCATGAAAATTTATGTTTCGATCATTAAATATTAAATTCGTACGTACCTGCTATTGCTAATATTTTGGCTTGAGCCTTCGTTTGTGATCCAGTTCGATTATCTGTCCACGTTAATGTGTCAATCGAGTTTATAGGCCTGTGTTTCACAGGATATATATATATATATATCTTGATTCTGCGTTTGATCGCTTGACTGACGGCGCGTACTTAAACTGAACATTACGGTAAATCGATTTCCGAATCGATTGAGTATCAAGCATTTCGGCATGCGCGTGCATCTGTTTAAATTGGATCTCTTTTAAAAATCCTACATATCTTTAGGAAGAAAAGCTCACAAATATTCTTGCAAAAATCATAATGACACTAAATAAATAAAATAAAAATAATGAAAAGTAAATCCTTGCATATATATTAACTGGAAGATTTGTAGATATATATGTATACAACAATTGGTATCTAAAATGTAGTAACTTCAATCGGAAATAAGGCATAACGTAACCTCTGTATGGCAGGACGCTCATTGAGTCATTCGTCACACTTGTGATGAAGACGAGGGAGCTCGATGGGCGTCGAGAGCGTAACAACGGGGAGGGCCAGCCGGCCAGTAGAAATCGCATCGGGGCCTCCACCCGCGGTTCTGCGCCCTGGTCGGACTTGGCTGTCCCCCCTAGGTTGGCGCGGCTAGTGGGTCTGCCAAACGGGCGTGTAGCCGCGGATGGGAGTTCCGGGCGAACGGATGACGGAAGAGTCGTACGCGACTTTAAACTGGAACCAACCACCCGTGAAGTTTCAAGCCGAAAGGCGGTTCCGCGGGTGGTGTTTTGGTTCAACGTCTTTAAAAGATTTTGCCATTTTTCCTCCTCACCAAAAAAAAAAAAAAAATAAAAAAAAAACCTCTGAATGACAGAGAAAAGTACAAAATTGTGATATTATTAATTTTCTTATAACAGTATTTAATTGAGTGGTAATAAAATGAATTTAAGGGTGAATAATGTCAAAAAAAGCTCTTACTGAAGTTGGTAATCGTCGAAGAAGTGATCGGCTGAAATTACTTACAGTAAATGGAACTAATAATGAAGACAACAACACTGAGGTACCTAAAAATCCAAGAGTTTTATTACCAGCTGAAATGTGAGTATGTCATTATTTTTTCTTTTTTATCTTAAAATAAAATTTCACTTTTTCAATTCTAATTTGAAAATAAATAGAATTTTTTTAAAAATTTATAGATTTTTAGAAAATAAGTGATAATTTCATAAAAAATGACATTTGTGATTTACTATTTAAAATTCAGAGGTATAAATCTATATCATTGCTCCAAAACTTTTTTTGTTTATTTATCATATGTTTTCTAATAATCAAAATTCATTTGAGGGATGTGGAACACGATATGAACCAAGCAGGAGTTGAGGCTCATCCTAAAGAAGATTTGGTAGAAATTATTCCTGAAGGATATAAAAAAAGATCCAGAGTGAGTAACAGCATTAAATAGTATGAAGAGTTGAATCACAATGATTGCAACGAGTCCGAAGTCTTCTGCCGGAGTGAAGCGAGGGCTGCATTCACACTCGTTGAATCCGTTGTTTTTTGTTTCGAGTAATGCATATTATTTTTCGTAGCAACTCTTTTGAGAATTTGATTTGATGTAACTGTAGAACGGGTCGAAACTGTAATTTTTGACTCTACTTTTAAAGACTCAACCCGCTCTATAGGTACTGAAAATCGAATTTTCAAAACAGGCGCTATGAAAAAGTTATTTTCTTATATGTAGGAAAATCCTCATTTAAAAATCTTTGATATCAAAGTTTGGAATAGATTATTGAGTGTTTCCAAAACATTGTATTGAGTGTATTGAGTATTGAGTGGTTCCAAAATGGGAAATGAGAAACTAAAGTGTAGCTAAAATGTGCATTTTTGTTACATGTCTTCCATAATACACACCCCTAAACTAAGATTAGAGAATACTTTATTCTTTCGCGCGAATCTGTAATACGTTTTCAAAGATTGTTAATCAAATAAAAATAAAATTGAAAATCTGGTGATAAATTGAAATAGAGCATGAAAATTGTTTTTTCAGTATTTTCAATGAGTTTTATCTCCAATCTAAATATTTGAAAAATAATTTCAAAAGTTGGTATCGAAGAATTCTCTAGCAACATCGATAGTGTTAACTTTTTTTCCCATATTAAAATAAATTGGAATAACTTTATGCAAAATATATTCCGAATCGAAATTTCATGGTAAACTATTCGGAGTTTCATTTGCAAACTTATTCAAGTATTGAAGCTTTTTATATTCCTATTGATTGTATATTGCAGAAACACTACAGAATCAGATGATTCGAGTAAGGCGAGTTCTAGGACACGAAATGAAGATGATTTAAAAAATGAATTTAGCGAGAACTCTAATGCTGACTACAGCTCATCAGATAATGAACAATATTTAGATATATTTCTGGACAATGAAGACGATTTAATAGATCAACCGTTATTTCGAGGATCTTCAATAACTGTAATGAAAAGCATGCTATTGCTTTTAGCAATTTTACTTCATCATAATGTAACAATGACATGTCTGTCCGACAATATTACATTTAGTAATTTTGACTGCTTGTGTCAAGACTTGAAAAAAAACAGTTTGTACAAATTCCGAAAGTTTTTTAGTCTTGGAAAAAATAGTTATATAAAAAAACATCATTATTGTACAACATGTTTAAGTGCATTAATAACAAGTGAAGAAATTTGCCCATCTTGCCAGAAGAAAAAGAATGGTTATTTTGTTCAATTACCATTTCTCGAACAGCTAAAAGAAATGTATAAAAGAAGGGATTTTTATAATAGTTTACAGCACCGATTTTACAGGCCAATGCATATACCAAATACTATAACAGATATTTACGACGGTACTTTATACCAAGCGTGGACTAATAACGGTTTTCTGTCTAATGCAAATAACATTTCTCTTTCTTGGTGCACCGATGGTGTTCCTGTGTTTAAGTCGTCGAAAATTAGTTTTTGGCTCATTTATTTAACTATTAATGAGTTGCCTTTTGATAACAGAAAGAAGAGACTTTGCTTGCTGGATTATGGCATGGTAATAGTAAGCCTGACATAAATTGATTCTTTTATAGTCTTCGTTCAGATTTAAAAAAACTTTCAAACGGTGTTCAAATATTTGTACCAAGCATTAATGAAACAATAAATGTAAAAGCTGTTCTTATTGCAGGAACTTGCGATACGCCTGCTAGATCTAAATGCTTAAATTTGACAAATTTCAATGGTAGATACGGTTGCTCATTTTGCTTAATTGAAGGTGTAACTGTTCCTTTACAACCTCAAGGCCATGCTCATGCGTTTCCTTATGAAAATAAATTAACCCTAAGAACTTCTCAAGACTCACAAGCATTTGCTAATAGAGCTACTGCAAATGAACCCGTAATGGGTGTAAAAGGCCCAACAGTCCTTTCACAACTAATGCTAGATTTCATTCTAAGTTTGGGGCTTGATCGCATGCACAGCGTTGATGGTGGAGTCGTGAAGAGAGTGTTAAATTTATTTTTCAATGTTGAACATCGTGCACAGCCCTTTTCCTTGTATGCGTTTATTAACCTCGTTAATAGCAGGCTTACATCAATTAAACCTCCAAAATTTATTCATCGCATGCCATGCTCTATCATAGAATTTGTTCATTGGAAAGCTTCAGAAATGAAAATGTGGCTTTTTTATTATTCAATCCCAGTTCTTCAAGGAATTCTTAGAGATGATTCTCATAATCATTATCTTCTTTTAGTAATAGGAATAGCACTGCTTAGTTCTGACAAAGTTACACTACAAATGATCCAAATAAGTCGCGATTTTTTAAATAAGTATGTTAGGCAATTCGAGCCCTTATATAGATTACGATACTGTTCAATAAACACACCAAATTTTGCATTTTCCTGATAGCGTACTTGGACCATTGTGGTTGTATACTTGTTTTGAGTATGGGGATTTAAATGGTCTATTTTTACGACTTATTCATGGTACTAATCACATCGATACTCAAAGAGCTAATTCTCAAAATCAATTTATCTCAATGACAAAACAATTGGAAACACCGGAAATAATTCGACGAGCAATTCAAAATGTTCAAATTTTTAGAAATTTCCGAATGTGGGCGTTTTTGAGATTATTAACACTAAACCTACCGACATATTATATATACCTATTTCTACCGATGGCAGTCAAATGACCGCTTTTGAAATAAACATTATAGTCTTTTCCAGTTGATTGTAATTAATACAGAATTTAGCATAAACAATAAACACAAAATAATTATCATATAATAATTAAAAAACATTTATTTTTCGGGCGGTCAAAAGCGGTCATTTGACCGCTCTGGTAGGTTTAGTGTTAAAGAATAGTAAATTGCATGTAGCAAATACGTATAAAAACAATTTACAAACTTGTTCATTTGCAGTGCAATACATTGATAACAATGAATTGAAATTAGGTATCATATACTGTTTTATTAAAATCCATAATTGTAATTGCGAGTTTCAGAACTGCGAATGTGAAGATTCATTTTTTGCAATTTTACAAAGTGAACTCATTTGTCGTAGTTTTTTCCAAGCTAAAGGCGATAACTTTCAATCCAATAGTCAATTCTTTTTACAAACATGTGAAGTCATTGAAAATGTAATCGCTGCTCCAATTGCAAATCTTGTGTCGGTTTGTATTCATATGAATGTAGATAATACTTGAATTGATTGCCTATTAACCAAAAAGAACTCGAATAAAAATATTCTCACATTAATATTTGCAGAAAATATTAATTATTCTCCTCACATAGTAACCTTTTTCAATTATATAAAATTAGTAACGTGTATTAAAATTAAATATTAAAACAGAGCTTTCTTCATGAGTCAGCAAAATATAGTTAATGAGATTAATATATTAGTTAATATTAAATATTATTTTAAATAATTTATACCCTAGGGTTGAAAATCGTAGTTTCAACCCACTCTACAGGTACCGAAAATCGGATTTTCAACGGAGGTACTATGAAAATATAGTTTATTATTTTTATAAAAAATTTTAATTTAAAAAAAACAAAAGATAAAATCAAGCATGCATTTAATTTTTCCAAACTAACAACATTTTCGATAAATTTTATTTAAAAATTGCAGTTAAATTATTTGAGCGTTTAGAATTTTATTTTCTATAAAGAAAATTGTGATATCAAAAGATTCAAGATATTTTGATGCTTGAGATTAGAAAAGAAAATTATTAAAGTACATTCTGAATATATAATCTGTTCCAAATTTGTAAGATTTAGTTTTTTATTCGAATTTTGTTAAAAATAATAATATTTTAAAATATTTGTTTCAGAGCATGGATTATGTTTACATATTACCTTCAGTTAAAATTCGCGAGGCGTGGACCAGGTCTACTCCCAATTGCATTTTGAAGGAAGTTTGCAGTGATGCAGTTTCTAAATTTAAAGCAGACTCACAGGCGTTGATTCTGATGGAGGTTAGTGAGGTTTTCGCCATGCTCCAGAAAGATGAAAAAGAAGATGGAAGTGGACTCATTTTTAAAAAATTATAAAAAACAAAAAAAGTAAAAAACTTTAAGATATATTACAATAAAGAATTGTTTTGAATTAGATTATACTCAAGATTCTGTAATAATTGCAAAAAATGTAATTTTTTAACAAAATTTTAATGAAAATAAAATATATGATATAAATTTTGTAATATAAAGATGTCACGGTCGAGAAATAACTACACACTTGATATTAAATTTAAGCAGTTTGAACCGTGGTTCAATTGCGTTTTCTTTATTCAAATAGTTTTGTTCAAACCAGTCCGTGCAAACCTCATGGAGGAGTATAAGGAGACGTATCTTAGGCTGGGGAACTCGACTTGGATTGGTCGTGGTTTTCCGGAATATTTCGCGGAGTCGGGAAATAGAATAATTTTACTGAATCGAATTTCAGCGCCTCTGCTGGACGGAATCTGACTTGTTTTCCGGCTTTTTCATACATAACCACCAATTTTAATGTTGACACTTTCGTGGGTTTTCGGTCCATTTTATTTGAAAAGTCGTAGAGAATGAAGTGTTTTATTCCCGGCTGTGACTCTACCACTGATTTAAAATCTAATTTTCGGAAAAATGGGGGAAAAAGTCACTTTTTTCGTGCACCAAGAAAGGTAAGTAATCCCAACCTGAGTTGCAATATTTGTAACTATAACTTTATTTTAACTGTAATCTTTGATGCAGATTTAATCTAACTTTTATTGAAATTTAATTTCTAATTAAGTAGTTCAACATGTATCTAATAAATAACATTCCTTTATTTTCGTGTAGTATAGTAGCAGTAGTAGTTAGTGTAGTTTTATAAATAAAACTTATTTTAAAATATTTCTTTGACAGGAAGAGAAGCTTCAAATTTGGCAGAATGCAATATCTGCATCTGCGTGTGGACCAAGAAATAAGCCATTAAAAAGTAAAAAAGAATGTGTTTAAAACTAAAATACTTTGAAAGAACACATTTTATTAATGTTGACATATTGTCTTGTTAAAATAAATAATTTATTTGATATAAAACATATTTTTTGGGTTGAAATTATTTATTGTCTAAGCAAAGTCACTCAAGATTCCCATACATTAAAAAGAAATTATATATATTTACAAATTTTATTCTATATACATATTTCAACGTAAATTAACGTTAAATTAATAAACTTATGATTATAGGCCCAGTGAAACGTTTTCGGCACTCCTAATTATTTCAATTCACAAATTAAATTGCGTGTAATATTTCCACGATGTTTGAGAATCTTCTCCGCTAAAATATTACATTTCATTAGAATTCTTATCCATCTTTACAACAAAAGTTATTAAACACATTGTGAGTAGCGCAAATTATTTTTTAAATAGCCATTTTGTCAACAGCTTGTAAAAGTTCAATTAATTCCTTTAAATTACTGATTCGTTTTCCCCGATACGATGAAACAATTTTGTCATCAATACCTATTGCGAAATACAGCAATTCGTTTCTTAACACAGCAAGAAGTTTCCACTTTTTGGAACCCAAAGAATTTATTATTACCTTTTACGAAACCCCATTGTGGCGAGGGTAATTGTATTTCGTGCAGTGATTCTTGAAAGCTTTTAAATATCTGATCTTTTATGCATTTACTGCTCCTCTTACGTTTTTCCAATTTCGTACTCATATCTGCAAATTAAAAGCATACAAATAAATTTAACATTAATTTTTATAATCCACTGAATTTCCGAGACCAATATATTTTAAAATCTATTGTAAGAACATGCATTTTATGCATGTTTTAGCAAATTGAATTTAAAAATAAAATTAAAAACAAAAAGAACTTTTTGAATCAAACACATTTTACATAACCATCGACCGCATTTATAACCAAACATATATAAATTTTAAAGGCAGCTACTTACTTTATTTTCTTTTACGATTTTTGACACTTTCACTATTAATTTCTTTTCTTTCTTATGTAATTGTTATCCTCTTTATCTTATTCTATTCAGTAATACATGAAATTACACGATGAAGATTGCTGCCAAACACAAGAAGAGCTCGCAAAATCTTTGGGAGTCACCCAAGTAGCCATTTCAAAACGTTTATAAGCAGCCGGATACATTCAAAAGCAAGGAAATTGGGTTCCACATGGACTCAAGCCAAGAGATCTTGAAAGGCGGTTTTGCATGTCCGAAATGCTGCTGGAACGCCACAAAAAAAAGTCATTTTCGCATCGGATTGTTACTGGTGATGAAAAATGGATCCATTACGACAACCCCAAGTGCAAAAGATCATATGTGAAACCCGGCCAACCAGCCAAATCAACGGCAAAGCCGAATATCCCTGGCGCGAAGGTAATGCTCTGTATTTGGTGGGATCAGAAGGGTGTGCTGTATGAGCTGCTAAAACCGGGTGAAACCATCAATGGAGAACGCTAACGAACACAATTAATCCGTTTGAAGAGAGCAATAGGCGAAAAACGCCCGGAATATGCGACCATCATGACAACGCTCGGCCCCATGCTGATATTCCGGTTAAGAACTATTTGGAAAACAGTGGATGCGAAGTTTTACCCCACCCCCCTTATAGCCCAGACCTTGCCTCTTCTGACTACCATTTGTTCCGGTCGATGCAGAACGCCCTCACTGGAATACGGTTCACATCCGAACAGAGTATCAAAAATTGGCTTGATTCATTCTTGGCCGCCAATCCTCCGCAGTTCTTTTCGAATGGAATCCACAAATTGCCAGAAAGATGGGAAAAGGTCATAGGTTCAGATGGGCAATACTTTGAATAATAGTATTGTACGTGTTTTTCTTAAATAAGCGTTCAAATTTTGAAAAAAAAACCGCACGAATTAAGTTATAGATCCAATATATTTTCACAATTTTGCCTTAAATCTTGGTTTTGTCGTAATAAGTAAAAATCAAAAATATCTGTAATTTGTGTTTTTATTTTCAGAAAATATACATAAAATTATTGTATTAACTTCAATACCTTCAAGCTTAAAATTCTTTATGTATATGTGATATTTAGGAAATTAGCAAATTTTATTGATTTTACATTTCTACATGCTAGTGGCTAAAGTCCAATTTTTGAAAAATATATCGTTAATTTCTTTCATCATTAAAACAAAAAGTTCCATAAATTTTCTTTTCTGTGGTGAAAATTGATCGAGCTCAACTTTTTTCAAAACAGCTAACACTTTGTCGGGTCGAGATAGCTCTCTTCGGCGTTGTATGCAAGTCTTCTGCAAGTACATCCTTGCTGGTTCCTGCTTCTGGGATATCTTCTTCTGATTCTTTTTTCTGGAATATAGATTAGAAACATTTAATGTCCTATTGCCAGAACACATGTTTTTTCCATATGAGCAATTCATTTATATTTAACGTTTATATTACAAGTTTATGTGCTACATTTCAATTTTTTACTTTAAATGATTTATCAGAATTTTTCAATGATAAAAAATATCTGAGCACTACATTGTTAGAAACCTTTGGAAATTTGCAAAATTTTTATGTTACAAATGTAGCATAAAATTTGACGATATTTATGATGTTTTTGAGTAAAGCTAACTTAAAAGTGCGAAAAGTGTACTGAATTTTCTGAAATTTTATTTTAATTTGCAAAGCTGTAACTAAATAAAAATCCACTCACATGTTTCGAGAAATTGCGGTGGGAATTTCTGACATTGTGGAATTTGTATTAGCAATTCTTAGCTATTTTCCCATAAATAATCCATTGTAATTTTATATTATATACGTACTTGCATCTATATCTTCAGTAACATTTAGACAGAAGTATATACTAGTTTTTTAGTTTAGGTATATCAAAATTATGTGCTAGAATTCTATTCTTATTATTTTTGGATCCTAGTCATTTATTAACAACATCGTATGAAATTCAAAATATTACTACTGACGTGTGCAAACTGCACGCTACTATCTCCAAAGTCTCGTATGCCTTCTCCAGGTTTTTCTGTTTTGGGCATCAAAATTTCAAACTCTGATGGGGAAGAAACAGCCGCCGGTTTCATGTTCACAACACTTTTACACGACATATCACTACCCGGCGGTAAATTTAACGTCGGAACAGCACCGTATTTTAAAAGAAAAGCACCATTCCATTCACAATAAAAGCATTGTACTTCGAAATTTCGATGACAAACAAAAAATTGTCTTTCTACTACTTGGAGGTATTCTAACCTCGACAAGTAGGGATTTGCGCATGCTTGTATCCATCGTTGTCTAGCATTTTCTCTCTTCGGAAACCGATGAATAGACACAGTTTTCTTTCGACCACTTTTAGAGGTACACCCACAAACAGCACACTGAATTTCGCACTACGTATTCATTATAGTGCAATCGCGTTACGACTTGTTGATACTTGTATACAACAATGACGGAACTCATACAAAGCGATTCCCCTTGCCGCACTCCATCAGCTTCCGACAACTAGCGCCGCGCACAGTACTGCACATGAACTACCCTACGGGGACACCCAATATATTAGAGGTTGACCTGCCCTGATACCAAAGTGTTCAAGGAACACTGGCTCACAGGGAGCTTCGCATGGCCGTTCTACCCTTGGCTAGGATCTAGGATCTATACTACGATCTATATCTAGGAGAGGGGCGATGCGTTTGAGGGACGTGTTTGGGGAACGTTGCGGAAATTATTACACCCTTTTCCCTATATACGTTTTGCTGCTAAGAAACGGAGTTTCACTACTGTGGGCGCTCCTAAATGCCTCTTATCCGCAACCTTATGCTCAGGAGGAGCTTGTGGGGCATAGGTTACGACAGTAGGTGTGGCAGTATTATTGACATTATTTCTGGTACAACAGATATCAACTTGAAGGTTTGGAAGACATTTCCGCACTAGGTTACAAATTCCGCACTTATAAATTGACAATAAGGTTATTAGAACTAATGCAATATATCCTAGGTATGTAAGTGTATCGGTAATGGTTTCAGTCCATGTTCGTGTTCAACGTTTGTTTATGGCTTTGTATAAAACATTGTCAATTTCGTTGGAAGTTCTACCTGCGTTTAATAGTTGTTCATTATTTACTTGTTTTTGGATGGGTAGCAATTTGTCATTCAGTAGGTCTAAGTTGTTGCTTGCATAAGGGATCGAGATATTTTTTGTATAGAAAATGTAATTACTCATTTCCCTTGATTTTCTTAATTCAACTGTGGTATTTTCGGTGGTCAAAATACAATTATTTTCGGAGGATAATAATGTCACTTCAGTGATTCTAACGTCTTCAATTTTGTTTTCACAATTAATATGCAAGTTAATTACGTTTTCCGGAATCACAATATATACTACGGATAGTTTGATTCTCGAAAGCATGTGTGTCGGCTTAAATATAAGTTGGATGAGAACGTTGACAGACCTTGATTTTCACGAGTAGCTTGCATTTATATATTTCTATTCCACTCGTAGGGACATACAGGGGAAGAATGAAGCGATTCCTCCCCTGAACGACGCGGACAGCCAAGTCCGTCGAAGACGCAAGACCGCAGGTGCAGGCCTCGATACGATTTCTACTGGCCCCCGTTGTTGCACGCCCATCGAGCTCCCTCGTCTTCATCACCAGGGTGACGAATGACTCGATAAGCATCGATATCTGTTCAGACTGGGGCATGAGAGAGAACATCGTGTCAGGAGTGAGTTGTGCGCCCACTGCCCGACCGACAGCCTCCCTTTCCGCGCCCCACCTGGCACAGACAAAGTGTGTGTGCTCTGCATTTTCCACAAAGGATCCGCAGTAGCTACACGACTCTTCGTCTTCTTTCTTGAAGCGCTTCAGGTACGCAATAAGCAACCATGGCCAGAAAGCGCTTGCGCCAGGTGAAAGCCGACTTGAACGTCCTTTCTATCCAGCCAGGTGGTGATTAGACGGTGTGTCCATCTCCCGGATTGGTCACCATGCCATCTCGTCTGCAATCTCTCGACGAGTCTGTGCCTTCTATCCTTGCGGATGGCCTTCTTCGCGCGAGCGATTTCCTGCAGGTTTGTTAAGCAGGTGAGCTCCTAATGGAGCTGAAAGGTCTCCTTCCTTTCCTCCGCCAATAAATCTATTGATGGGACGCTCGCCAGGACCAGCACAGCACTCGTCAACACAATTCGGTATGCTGAGACAATTCTCATCATCATCACTCGATTTCATGTTCCCCGAGAACGATCCTCGGATATTGGAAGGATCTCCTGTCCGTGACGAGCAAAGCCTCGGTCTTTTCAGGGGCTATTTGCAGGCCCCTTTCCTTCTAACCAACGCTTTGCCCGCCACAGAGTATTGATTGTAATCATATTAAATCCGTCGTGTCTTAAGACGGTTCGCCCATCATGAGAACCCTACCACAGTAGGGCTACTATCCCCGCCTGTATAGATCCCTGGTTGTGTGTGCTGAAACCGAGAAGCGGCTTATTGGATGGTCGGTCCTATCGGCACATTTAAATAAAGCTAGAAAAAGATTACGGGATAGGCCCGCGCCATAATGATGGTAAAGGTTTAACGTCAACCCTATCGACCAAGCGGCACCGGTTCCGCCCCGACACCTGACCCGGACTTCAGGCTAGACGGTGTGCGATTTATCCTACGCAGCGTCGGATATAAGGAAATACTGACCAGGTAATCCTTCTTTCCTGCGCCCGGGCGTCCATGATTTCAACCCCGAAATTGGCTCCAGACAGTAGAAACGTGAGCGGTTTTCCCAGTTTAACATGTGGTTTCACGGGATCTTTTCCCTTCGCGGCTGAACACCGGAGGGACTTACATTTACCCATATTACTTTCATAGAGGTAAGGTACTGACATCGCGTCCTACCCTGGTCGGGAGGCTACTACTCCTCCCTTGGCTAGTCTTTCGGGAGTATCCACCACGCGCCGGCCTCAGCCCACTCACTCAGCAATCCATTTATTTCTGGTATGTGTGGGTGTCAGTATCATGCTGACGGCGACAGCCCTGCTGCTGGTAGAGTCCTTTCGGTCACCACCGTTGGTGGGCTGCAGGATGCGTCTGCTCCGTGCATGGCCTCGTGCATTCAGCTCGGCGAAACACTGCCCCCCCTCAAAACACTCTCTCGGCTGTTGGGTATGTTGTGTTCAGTGTCACTGTAAATGTGTCGTGTCATGTTGCTGTCTGTGTGACCCCTCCTCCTTTCTCATCCGGGCTTGGGACCGGCAATGGCGGAGTTATTCTTTGTGTTGTTATTGATTTGGGTACTCATTTGATTCAAATGTTTTGTATTTTCTTTATTATATACTAAAAGCGATTTACCTTTATAAGAACCTGAATTTAAAATCATTTTAATCACTTTAGTCTAATATTTAATACTGGAAGCTAAATCTTTATTTCCTGCATATAAATCATCAAGTTCTCGATTAACATAGGTTAAATCAGATTCTGTCAAGGTTCCAAACAATGTTTTCAAAATACTTTCTATGCCGTTGATCCATTCTCTCTTATTTCTATTCGTTTTTCCTAACAATTTATACAGAAACTTACGTTGTGAGTTCAAACGTTGCATTCTATTATTGATAAGTGTTAACTCTACTTGCTCGGTACAATTTTCACACATCTCAGACGTTACTTCATAATGTTCCATAATGTTATTAAACCTAGTATGTACATTATCTACATCGAATGATACTTATAAATGCCAGGTTACGTGGTACAATCTGGCATCACCTAAGCCTTCAGTAAAAATTGTGACGTTATGCAGTGGAGTCATTTTGAGGCAGAAAATGAAGGAGATGAATGAAAGGATGACCCACATAATCCGCATTCTGAAAGCATATTATTATAGTATTGATAATAGGGCTTTAACAGATTCGCGTGAATTATGTAGTACTTATTTACAAAAAGGATCTGAAAATTTGTTTCACTGCTACGCCGCATTACTGTTCCTGGCCCTATCCATTCAGAATCTAACTTGTTTTGCTTCATTTCATTATGGATTAATACAAAATCTCCGACTTCAGAAATAGGGTTTGAGATAACAATGCGAGAATCTTGCAAAATTTTCAATCGCTCTTGTGTTTTCCTCATGGATTCCTTTCCGTTTTCTAGATAAAATTCGTGTCATATCTTCCATATATCACCTTGATCAAAAATTTTTAGGACTTTATTTTTAAAATCAAAAATACAAGTTTATTTATCATAATCGATATTGTCCCCTTAAAAGTAATCCCCTGCGTCTGCAACGCACTTATGTCAGCGCTTGATTCAATCCTCGAAACATTTTTTATGATCAGTTTGCGGTATAACCATAAGAGCCATCTTCGATTTTTCCATGACCTCATTTCGGGTGCTGTAACGCGTTCCGCGGAGCGGTTTCTTGAGTCGACCGAATAGGAAAAAGTCGCAGGGAGCCAAATCAGGTGAATTCGGTGGTTGTTGGATGGTATTCGTTTCGTTTTTAGCCAAATGTTCACGGATAACGATGACATTGTGCGTCAGTGCGTTATCGTGGTGTAAAATCCACGAGTTGTTTGCCCACAAATCCGGTCTTTTCTGGCGAATTGCTTCACGCAAACGTCTCATAACGCCCAAATAATACTCCTTGTTGAAAGTCTGGCCTTCTGGAAAGAATTCATGATGCACAACATCTCTGTAACCCATGAAAACCGTAAGCATCACCTTCTTTTTCCACTGAAAACGACGTGGTTTTTTCGGCCGCGGCTCATCGGGTGAACGCTATTCACTCGCTTGATATCTGGAGTGCGTGTCATACTCATAAATCCACGTCTCGTCACCATTAATTGTCCGTTTGATGAATGATGGGTCGCAGCATGACCCTGTTTTTTAACTTCCATGCTAATTATTTTAATCAAGTTCATGGGCACAAATATTCCGTCATCGTGTAATTTATGTTTTACCTCGTTCAATTCTAAGTAAATGTTCGACAAATTGAATTTTTAACTATGCATAAACGGGATTCCTATTATACCGTTTTCAGGTAATGGGAAATCATTTGGCTCAATGGCAAATACGTGCTCTTTTCCTTGAAATTTTAATTTTGTTATTTCCGATGTTGTGTGTTTGTCATTTCCCATTGAGAACACTTGTGACTTTTTCTCGTGGGTTTTCCAAGTGCACGAGTATTTCCTTAATTAAGTTGAGTGATGAACCACTGTCAACTAGTAATCTTCCTGTTCTATTGATTCCACGTAGATTTGCTGCGATGGAGAACAACCTTCCGGATATTGCAGAAACTCGGTCTCTGCCGTTTCCTCCTGATCTTGAACCTCTGTGACGTTTTCCGTATCGTTGTCCTTCTCCTGCAGGCTGAAAACTCGGTTTGGAGGACGAGTTGTAGTGTGGCCAACAGGAAAATTTCTCTCCTTTGCGTAACATTGAGATTCATTATGTCCAGGTCGCTTACAGTTTTTGCAGAATGCTTGAAATCTTTGTTGCGATGACGCATAATGGGTTGAAGAATTATATTTATGCTGGGATATTTTGGAATAGTCGAGCCATGCTGAAACACCGACCTAGGTTGTGAAAAATTTGGTTTTACTGGGTCTTTGCTATTGGTTGGTTTGGGACTTAGGCTCTTGTAATTTTTTTCTGTGTACCAGATCTCCGCTTCTAGGGCTTCCTGATGAGCTCTATTCAAGGTATCGTGTCGGAGAGGGCGAACTTGTGCACTAATGCATGCGAAAGATGGATGAAGAGGCATTGTCCCTGGCCCTAGAGCGTGGTCAGCGATCCTAACACGCGATTCCGGACAGCGCGGTTACCCCGGCGCAGGCCAAGGTCGTGTCAAGCATGACTATGCAAATTATCCACCGGGCCTGCATGGAGGCGAATCCAAGAACAAGAGCTTGTGGCGGTAGACGTCCTGCTTACTAGTGGACGAACGAAATCGCGGATCTCAGAAAGAAGTGCCTGAAGCTTAGGCGCGCGACCCAGCGCTACAGAAAGAGTGACCGCGATTTGGACCTTAGAAACAATAAATATTGGGCGGTGAAAAAATCCCTAGGACGGGCCATCAAAACCAGCAAACACCTTCTTTTACTGCGGAAGATAGGTGCTGGAGCGCGGCCGTATGGAGGAAGCACTGGGGCAAATATCGCCAGATAACATCTTTGGCGTGATGCTCCAGCGCCAGAAAAACTGGACGACGGTCGCCGGCTTTGTCCAGGGTGTCATGCTAAATAGGAAGCAGGACATGCTGAACGAAGCCGGATAAAAAAGTAGAAAGAAGCAAGAAGGAGAGGCCAACATTGCCTCAAGATGGCCCCCACCCGAAAGTAATGCCTAACGGCGGTTCTGGGGTGGGATTCCAAGGCCTAGAGACAGGGAGGGAGTTTTAGTGGGTAGGGCTGCGTGAGCAGCAGAGGCCCACACACCAGGGGGACATGGAGTCCCCTTGAAGGTGCATAAAGCATTTTTCCCTTGCTGAAAAAAAAAAAATTATTATCATTGACTAGACTATACCGAGGGTTACTGCTGAATACGGGTACAAAACTAAATAAGCAGTCGCGGACATGGGGGTGAAACCCAATGGTAAATTACTGGAAACAAACATGGCGGTAAATGCATGCGATCCCCCACTTTTGCATGGAGCCTTTCAGTGCTCCCGCTGCCCACCTCACCAATTTGCCTGAACACATTCTAAAATGAAATTTTTATACATCTGAAGCGATCAGGTGCTGAAATTGCAAAACTTTGTATTACTATATATTAAGCAGTAAATTTGGTCTTGTAATTTCATAACTTGATTGCCTCTGGTGCCTCATTGGAGTCTTTAGCATTAATTTCCTTGGCTTTAGACTAACTTTCATTTCACAAGCTGCTATGACTCATCTGAACCGCAAGATCAACTGTTTTCTGGGGGATTTTTAATTGGCTTCGTGATTCCCCCACATTTACATGGGCGTGTTTCTCCCCTCCCAAAGCGGGATTCACTCTCATGGTTTTCTGGATGATTTTTAATTGGCTGCGTGATTCCCCCACATTTGCATGGACGTGTTTCTCCCCTTCCATAGCGGGTTTCACTCCCACGGTCGCGGACAATGTTCCAGGGATGGTCCCGAAGTAATAACCCCTAAGCCAAGGTGTTAACTACCGCGCCGAGGGCTGCATGACACCAGGGAATGGTGTCTCACATGGTGTCTCTAGGAAACCAGGCCACCTCCTAGAGTCTTGAGGCCTCACCCCTGCATGCGAGGCTCTGCCGGTGCGGACCGAATACTTCCCTAGCTAATCGTGGGAATTAAAATGGAGTATCAAAAATTAAATAAAAGTATATGTGAGAAGATGTTTGGAGGTGAATTGGACGTGACGGAGGAGACGCCGGATCCGTTCGAAACCGATAAGTCCCAGGTACAGCAGTACCGGGACTGGCTTCACGTGAGGAACGAGAAGCAGTTGGAGATCTTGAAGAAGGTGAATTCGCCCCTGGAGAAGATGGAGAGCTTTTCCAGGACCAAGAAGAATATGCAACTGCCTATCAGGGACGGAATTCAGAAGGCGAAGAAGGAGCTCGGGGCGCTGCGGTATGATATAGAGGATACCGTCTGTGACCACGACTCCTTCGAGTACCTGATGCGAGGTCTAATGGTGAACAAAATCAAGGAGGTGAAACCACCAAAAAAACAAGGGAGTAGTTGACGAGGGTAGCCAAACCCTCCCACAGCCGGAGGCAAGGTCCACACCGGACACACGCAAGTGGCGTAGAGAGCCGACTGTAAGTCCAGAGGTGCCTGTGGTCAGGAAATCAATAGAGAAGAGGCCTAAAGCCTCCAAAAAGGAAGAGGAGTAAGTAGTTGTCCCCAGGAAGAAGGACCTCCGGAAAAAGAAAAGAAAGAAGCCTTCCAACACGCCGGAGCAACCTCGCTGTGCGCGCTCAGAAGCGGTGCTCATCAAACCAGCGGAAGAGATGAGCTACGCTACTATCCTGCATGAATTTAAGAAGCGCTTCAACTCTGACTAACTGGGCGCCACAGTCCACGGAATCAGGGAGACGCGCTTCAAGGACTTGCTCGTGGAAATTAAATGCTCCACAAAAAGCAGAGGGAGGCTGAACACTACCTTTAAAGAGGTAACTGGAGCCAGGGGGATGGTACAACATCTCATCCCCGGATCGAGGTCGAGGTCGACAACCTAGAACCAACTATCGTTGCGAAAGACGTCGAGGATGCCGTCAGAAGACTCTTCGACGAAGAACCGCAGCTGGAATTAAGGGTGTCTCTAAGTAAGACATCCTATAGAAGAAACTGGAAGGCGTATGTGCTTCTGGAGGAGGCAACGGCGCTGAAGCTGCTCAAGGGGGCCTACATCAAGATCGGGTGGGTCTCCTGCAGAGTTCGCAGGAAAAATGTGGTGAACCGGGGCTTCCGCTGCCTTCGCTTTGGCCACATAGTGGCCAGACCACAGCAAGTGCAGCTGGAAATGCGGCGAGGAGGTACTCCATCTTAACTGATACTAACTTATTCAAGAAATATCAAGACAATTTATATAAGTTTTTTATTTATACAAATTTTTCATGCAAAATTAATTAAACTGCTGCAGAATGAGCAGGGAAATTTTCTTCAGCATCAAGAACTAAGCAAATATATACTGGACCAGACTTGAAGGATTCATTTTGCTTTGAACAATCAGTAACTATTAAAGGAGCAAATTCTGAAAACTCACTCTTTGATAAATATGGTTAAGGTTCTCTTCCATAATAATTTGCTTGAAAACTATTGGATCTATAACTTAATTCGTGCGCCTTTTTTTCAAAATTTGAACGTTTATTTAAGAAAAACATCTACAATAGTATTATTCAAAGTATTGCTAATCCGAAGCTATGCCTTTTTCCCATCTTTCTGTCAAAATGCGATGAATTGAATCTTTTGACATGTTTAAATTCCATTGCATGTGTCGCAAAGAAGATTTTGGCTCATTTTTTATAAATTCACGCACAATTTCAATATTACTTGGTGCAATCACGAAACTTTCCTGACCGGGATGTTCGTCGTCCTTGATGTCTCCACGACCTTCTTTGAATCGCTTAAACCACTCATGGACTCTGGCACGGAATAAACAATTGTCACCATACACTTGTTTCATTAATTCAAACCTTTCAGTAAAAGTTTTACCAAGTATCAAACAAAACTTAATATTCGCTCTTTGTCCGAAGTTCATTTTTCGACCGATGCTATAAACACACTGTCCCTTATAAAGCAATAACTCGGCTTCTAATTGTCCGTTGGTCATGAAATTTTGACAGAACGTCAGTGAAGGATGTACCTCTCCAACTCCTACTCCCATCAGAAGATAGCGCGACTATAAATAGCTATTTTGAAAAAGTCTCGTTTATTTTGGAACGCACCTAGTATATTGTATTGAGCGGTATCGAGATATCAAAATTATCAGCATCATCAGTTAATGATGTATTTGCATTACTTGATGGAAACCAGCCTGAATTTTCCAGGTATTTGCTCTGAGCTTCATAAATTGACATATAATTTTTTACCAAGCTCGTGAAACCAACATTTTTTTTGCCATTCTCTACAGCGTTCAGTTCATAGCGTGCTTCTTCAAAAATATGACACATAGCATTAATGATAAATCTGGTATTAGTAACTGGAGTTCAATCCACTTTTACCAATTTTCTTTGAATATGGAGAGAACTTTCACTTCGTCTTGATGTTGAACAGTAGAAGAATTTGAATTTTTTTCTTTTTTTCTTCCTTGAGCTGTCACCTCGAGACCTAGATTTTTCAGAAGCTGAATGTTGTGAGGTCTTAGCATCTTGAATGCATGTTTGTGACTGACTTTTTTGAGGCATTCTACTCTAATATTATAACCGTAACCGATTTCTCTATTAAATATAATCCTCATTATTATTTTAGAGATTTAATGTGCAGTCTGATATTTATAGTGTCACCTCGAAAATTCACCAAATTTATATCTTCATCGACTGCTCGTATCTGAATTTGATCTATTGTCTTGACGGCAACTGGTAAGTAAATGTCGTGAGATGGCACTTGAACTATTTTATATCCTGGTGGTACTACTGGAGAAAATTCATGAATAGTGTGCACCTTCTGATCATTGATGTATGCACCCGTAGTAAGATTGCACTCGATTTTCAGACATTTTGCTTTTATCATGAACACTGGTAAATTAGATTTATGTACTTTATTAGCTTCTAGTATCTGAGGTTCAAATTCCAATAAATATGCTATTGAATCTTATTTTCTAAAATTTATTTCGCGACTACAAAGAATCTCACTACGTAAAGTATTTGTAATAATTGTATAAATTATTATAAATACATTACATCTGATACTTTCTTCAAACATTAATTCTTCCCCATTCACTTCATTATTCTTAGTCTTGGCAATGAACCGTCGGTTGCGTCTAAAATAATTCTCTAAATTATCTCTGATGATATACGATCGACCATTTACATTTCCGACAATGGTTCCATAGTTCCACTCCTTTCCATTTTTCTTAAAAATAACGAGATCGCCAAAATTCAATATTGGCAGTGCTTTTGCATTTCGATCATAATAGTACTTTTGCTTTTCTTTTTTTTCTTTAATTTTGTTTTGGACAGTCTCCTCACTCAAATTGCTGCGATGCAACAAAGAATTCGAAATCGGCATTCTCGTTTTGATTAAACGGCCGAAGAATAACTGGGACGGTGCCAATCGCATGCTTGCCACAGGAGTTGAATTATGCTCCAAGATACGATATTGATAATTTTCTGTGTCTTGATCTTCAACAGAACGTTTCAAAATATTCTTCGCAATCGCAACACTTTTCTCGGCTAATCCATTGCTTTGTGGATACCGAGGGCTTGAGAATTTCATAATATTATTATGACCATTTGCAAATGTTTCTAACTCACGAGAGTTAAATGGCACATTATCCGCTCTAATTATAGTCGGATATCCAAGTCTGTTGAAATTATTCTTCAATTTCCTAATGACGTGACGCGCCGTTTTATTGTCCAAATGTTCAACGATTAAAAATCCTGAATATGCATCAATCACAGACAAGAAGTCCTTTCCAGCATACTCAAACAAGTCCATAGACACTATATGATGCGGATATTTCGGTAGCTCTTCTTGAACCAGTTCCTTTTTTTCATTATTCAGCGTAAACATTTCACAAATGGCACAGGATTTAACCATTTCCTAAATCTGACCATTCATGTTAGGCCAGTAATAATACATTCTTGCACGTGCAAGAGTTTTTTCGATTCCCAAATGTGGTGCATGTAAGAATTTACTGAGTTTTCCTTGCAAACCTTATGGAATTACTAGTCGATGATCACGAAAGAGTAAGCCATTCTCAAAATAAAGTTCATTTTTGAATTTGTGAAATTCACGGCTCTGATCGTCCAGTAAATGATAATTTGGCCAACCGTTCTCTACACATCGGCAAATTCTCAAAAAAGTCTCATCACGTTCAATGGTTGAACGGTAGAAATCATAATTCTGCTTTGATAGACACGCCGATTGCGTAACTGAATGTATGATTCCAGACAAATCCGTTTCTTCATCACATTCTGATAATTGGGCCCGTGAAATGCAGTCAGCCACAAGCATTTCTTTTCCCGGTTTGTAAAAAACAGTCATCTTCGAATATTTCAAAAGTGACATGAACATTCGCTGAAGTCGCATTGTCACATCATCAATATTACGCTTGACTAATGTTTCCAACGGTTTGTGATCACTTTCAACCATAAATTCACGTCCATACAAAAAATAATGAAATCGCTGACATGCGAAAACAATTGCCAACAACTCCTTTTCGATCTGAGCCCACTTTTCATGGAGAATAGACATGAGGAGACCAATCTCTTATGCATGAACCTCACAAAAGTTGAGCACGTTTTTGTCGGAAGTACATGGGAAAGGTACAAGAACTTCCCGATTGATGGCGCGAATGCAAATGGCGTAAAAAAATCGCCGCTTCCTTCCGTTCGCTCAAAATATTCTAGCATAACCGCAAATTAAGGTTAATATTTGTTAATGTTTGTAAACATTCTTATAATAAATATATGTTACCATGACAACCTGCATGCATGCAAAGGTACACGAAGACTTCTTTTTACGCTACTTGCAGGAGCGCCATCTCTTGGGACGTTTCCGCACTCAATCAATGTACTTCCGACAAAAAGATGCTGATTTTCAGTTACATTAGTTTGGTCTCCTTATGTCTTATTCTCCATGCCACTTTTGTTCACTTTTGCTCAATGTCCTTGACGCATACGCTACTGGATGCTCATTCTGCACAATGACACAACCCAATCAATCCTTTGATGCATCCGTTTGCACAACGACTGGCAACTTCGGATTATAAATCGCTAACACTGGTTCCGATGTTATGATACCAAGCAGATTTTTGGATTCCGATTCATGATTTTCCATCCATTTAAATTTAACATCATTTCGAGTTAAGTTGCGCAATTCTGCCGATTGTTTTGACAAATTTGGAATAAACATTGCTAGATATTTCAGAATGCCCAAAAATCTCAATACATCCGCCTTGCTTTCCGGTTTTTTCATTTTCAAAATTGCATCCCGATATTTCAAATGCGCTTTAATTTTTCCTTCAGATAAAATATGTCCCATAAATTTGATTTCACGCTTTCTATATTGAATTTCATCCGGATTAAATTTAATATTATTTATTTATTTATTCACAAAACTGAATTTACTGACGAATTCCATTTTCTGTTCCATCATTCGGGAACAATGTATTGTAGATATCACGGACTTGACGGCCAATCAACCACAAAAATGTTGCAATTTTTATTGACTCCGATCCATTTTCTTTACCCGTTGCTCGCATGTATATCAAAAATTCACTTTTCCATGTTCGCCATTCTTTTGCCACGTTTGTGCAATCCAACTCCTTTGGTAACCG
This sequence comes from Diplolepis rosae, assembly GCA_030998225.1. Lineage (NCBI taxonomy): Eukaryota > Metazoa > Arthropoda > Insecta > Hymenoptera > Diplolepididae > Diplolepis > Diplolepis rosae. The sequence continues at coordinate 2,086,083 of JAPYXD010000694.1, read as the reverse complement.
GTCGTCCGACATGTTTTTCAGCAAATTATTTGATTTTCCAAAATAATCCCAAAATATTTACGATAAATATCTCCTGATGACGATTAAGTTTTCATTTTCACTTTTGACGTTCCAATGTTTTCAAAATCCGATAATTTCCCAAAAATTGTTCACTATTTCCCAACAAATCTTCAAAAAATTTACAAATTTTTCAATAATCCGCTTTCCAAAATACGATCCACTTGAGTTTTTTTTTAAATTTTACTTCTGACACCATGTAATAATTGTATACATTATTATAAATTAAAAGACTTTAATTTAATGTCTAAATATTCTTCCATGGTTTTTTATTACTTTCTTGCTGTCACAGTGAGCGTTGATGCTCCACTGGGTCACTCAATATAAGATGGTGAAAATACATTGATGGGTGCGTTCCTAATAACTATATGAGTATACTATAGAGACAAGCAGGGGCATCTATCAACAACAGATATTATTACAGTATTCTTATCAGGTTTAATATGGATCTCTATTCCTTTTTTAACCAAGACATTTTGTAAACATTTCTGAATATCTGATACTTCATAACTACCTGTAGGTATATCAATTTCTTCTTTTTCTACATGAAATTTATTTCTATTTTTTTTTTGTTTTTTTTTGGTGAGGAGGAAAAATGGCGAAATTTTTTATAGACGTTGTACAGGACTCTCCTAGGACGAGACTAGGCATACCTGTTGAAACCAAAAAACCCCCTTTTTCGAACCAATACACCGCCCGCGGAACCGCCTTTCGGCTTTACCGTGTGTTCGTTCGTGCGGCATCAGGAAACCTGTTCAAGGTCCCCTGATACTTTCGCTCCAAACCGCGTCCTTACGCGCTTGAAGGCCGCAGAGCGACCGTCGTGGCGCGTGCGTCCGGCAGGCCCATCACCAGGGAAAAGCCTGTCTATAGGGCTCCCTTGGCGGCCATCATGACGGCAACAGCCCTACTGCTGGCAGAGTCCTTGCGGCTACTACCGTTGTTGGGCTGCAGCACTCGTCTGCTCCATGCTTGGCCTCATGCATTCTTCTCCGCGAGAGCCTGCCCGCCCGCAAAATTTTATTTTATTCATAAAATTTTATTCATAAAATACTAATTACAACAAATATTACCTTTATTATTATTAACTATTATTATTACTATTGTTAATAATAACAATTAACGCAATGCAACAAATGTTATATAAAAACAATATTACTTCAACCTTTTTATTTATAATTGTTATTAATCACTATTATTACTAATATTTTATATTGTTATTAAAAGTTGCAACAAATAGTATATAACAATAATGTTACTTCAAATTTTATAATAATTATGTTTATATCAATTATCATTATTGTTAACATTCTTATTTGATGTTAATCAACGATCAGCAATTAATTATAACTACTCAAATCACTATGATTATTATTATGTTATTTTCTAAACAAAAAAATTGTTTTAAATATGAAGATTAATAGAATTATAAACAAATTAAAATTACAACGAAACTATATCAAAATCACCATTTATAACAATTGTATTATAATTACTCTATTACTTACATATGTATACAAACAATGTCATTGACTCTTGCGACTAAGTGTACATAAAAAACCTGGTGGCACGGGTTTACACAGCCCTTGAAAAGATGTGAGTGCACCAACACCACGAAAGCATGACCCACATGGACTTGGAAAATCGGTGCGAGCCCCTAAGCTCACCAACGCAGCATACAAGCAAAGCTGGCCCATAGTTTCAATTTAACACACTGACACTCAAGATACCAATGCACTTCGAAGAGGATATTGAAACTATACAACTCGAACCCCCATGCTTCCGTTCTACGGATTGAAAACACAAGCGACAATATATACCAGATGTCAAGGCCTAAGAGAGAGTCGAAATCTAGGGAGTCTAAGCGCGGATCAAATTTCAAACCGACCCGTCGTCGCCGAACAGTAATAAATCTTTGTGGGCGTAGTTTCCACGTGCTCGGGAAAGCTGAAATATTTAACGGAGTGAATTCCTATAACTTTGGATATAGTGCATTGTCATCGAGGTATCAAAACAAAGATACCCATTAAACCAAGGATTAATCTGTCACTGTTTGAAAACAACGGTAATTAGGGGAGGTACCCGATTACCGGAGGATCAATTGCACCTGAGAGATTATCGTTTTCGAGAGCTCTCCTCATGAAGAACAACCCGTAAGTCAAAATAACTGTTTTTATTGAAGAATCTCTTTTTCTTTACTTTTTGAACCCTTTAGACTCACGGTGTGTTTTTCTTTAAAGTTGGACCAATCAGACTCGATCAACCAAAGGAAAACAGCCTGCTACCAACAATTAATAATCGCTTGGGTCAAAATAAAATTTGTATTTTTTAATAATAAATTATTATTAACATCAAATGTAATCTGATTCATTTGGCTTGTCCTCTACCCGGTTAATTGTTAATTTTATAAATAAACAGAGGAACATAGTTAGGGTAATTGGCTCTAGGCTTTAGGTAGGAAATATACAGGGTGTCTAAAAAGTTCCGGGACGGTTGGATATTTCTTCAGGTAAAATATTTTTCAAAAAAGTGAAGCTCAATCCTGAAGTAAATTTCAACGAGGAATTCAATGGTGACCTTCATTTTGACCTTGAACTTGACCTTCATGGCTTTTTCAAGGTCAACTTTGATTTTTTTTAATGGAAACCCCCTTTTTTTACATCTGCAATCGATAGAGCGGAAAATTCTACGTTCAAGTACGGACCCAAGTCATAGGTCAATTGTAACGTTCCAGGTCAATCAGAGGTTATTTAAAATAAACAAAGTTTTCCAAGAGGTCAGTGCAATTCCTGAAGTAAATTTAAACGAAGAATTCAATGGTGACCTTCATTTTTACCTTGAAGTTGACCTTCATGGATTTTTAAAGGTCAACTTTGTTTTTTTTAATGGAAACCCCCTTTTTTTTACATCTGCAATCGATAGAGCGAAAAATACTACGTTAAAGTACGTACCCAAGTCATAGGTCAATTGTAACGTTCTAGGTCAATCAGAGGTTATTTAAAATAAACAAAGTTTTCCAAGACGTCAGTGCAATTCCTGAAGTATTTTTCAACGGGGAATTCAATGGTGAACTCTGTACTGATCTTGGTTACAGCGTTTTGAATATTGTAAAATCATACGTATAGGAAATTTTTCATTAAAAGTTCCAGGAGTTCTGGTAAGAGTTCTGTTCCTCCCCAAAGAGTTATATTAAAAATTCCTATACCGTTTTTCGATACCTAAGTCAATACCTATACCTATATAGGTATGTAACTATATAGGTACCAATCCTATACCGTTTTTCTATCCCCATACGAATATTACGAAACGAAACTAAATTTACGTATTATGTGTACATACTTACTATCTTTCGCTAAAAGATTATTAAGGTGCAAGCTAAACTTTCGGAACGAGAGGGGGTATCTGTATTAATGATGCGTGGTTGGGGAGATCGAATTCGATCTTATGATCAAGTTCGATTGCTTTTTAATCGCACTTTTAGTAACTGGTCGGCCAAAATCTGCAGGGTCTGAGGACATGCAGATGGACATAGCCCAATCATTTGTTGAAAACCCACACCTTAGTTTACGTCGAGCTAGTAATGAGCGTGACGTTGCTCCTGAGACAGTGCGAAATATTTCAAAAAGCATTAATTTCTATCCTTACAAAGTTCATCTGGTACAAGAGCTCAATGAAGACTATCCTGATCGTCGGGTTGAATTTTGTGAAATTATGATGGACAGAATTAATAGAGATCCTCTTTTCTTGTAAAATACAGTATTTTCAGATGAAGCTACTTTCATTTTGAAAGGTGAAGTTAACAGGCAAAATTGTAGATATTGGTCCGACACAAATCCTGATTGGATGTTGGAGAGTCACACACAATATCCACAAAAGATCAATGTTTGGGCCGGTATCTTGAATGATACATTGATAGACCCTTTCTTCATCGATGGTAATCTCAATGATAATCAAAATTATTTTTTAATAGCCATTGTACAAGTCGACAAGTTGTAAGCAGTTTTAATTTTCTTTAAAAATTGATTTTTTCAACAAAATTGAAAACAAATTTCATATTTTGTAATTCCAAACTATTGCACAGCTGAATTTTTTTTTAAAACTATTATAATGTTATAAAATATTTAATAGTTATGATAATAAAACATAAAAAATTTTCCACTTATATAAAATATAAGTTTTCGATTGTTTTCTAAGAAATTTCAATAAAAGATCGTTAAAACTGAATCGATTAAATTACACAAAAATTCTATTTCTTATCATGTTCTTGAATCCAAATGTCTGTGTAAAATAAGAAAGATAATTTAGCAACAAAAAGTATTACTCGTGGTCGCTCTAAAAACAATCCAAGGACTAGAAAACGAAAATTAAAACAGTCCTTCGAATAAAACTAGTGCCTCAACCTCTCAAAAACTAGAGTTAACAAAAACACCTATTCAAAATACCAGTATAATAATAAGTTCTAGTATACTTCCAAACGTCCAGTCAAATTTAACGGATTCAATATTATAGTCATGTTTTGATGACATTGAAGAGAATATATTATTTTTAAAATCTTCATTGTTCATGCAGATTATCAACATGTTTTCACATTCCAAGAATCTGAATCCTTTATGTATATTATATAATTATTATCGACATATCAACGAAGTGTTCCGTACATCGAACTCTTTCTAAATTTTTTTCCGCTATTCTATTGTTTTCGTTGAACATGTCGGTGACACTAAATATTTTTCAATTTAGGGAATAAGGGTTAAATCGATTGGGTTTCCATTCATGTGTCGATTCCGAATGAAACTGTGTGTAAAGTATTTCTTCCCTTAATAATGAAAAATAAGGTCAAATAACGTTAAAACTCCAGTCCAATAAATACTAACCGCGACTCTCTGTGACTTGCCAAGACTCGCTTGTACTCGTCATCTCCAATTATAAACTACCGGGAGAATTCGCGCTGTTCTTGTATTTCATAACGCTATTCGTCTCTTGCTACGAAATACTCGCGTGTGAAAACCCGTTCAGGATATATCATCTTTACTCCACCCATTTACTCCAATGTTCATATATAAACGTTATAAATCTGTGTTTCCATCATTGCAATGTCATATTTTTAGTTGTGTGGTTAAGGCAAATTCTCTATCAGGCCACGTGATTAAATCATATGTAAACTTTTCTATGTTGAATCACGTTTTTCTATCGCCATCTACAGCATTTCTTGAATTTTTAGAAAAATATTTTGTAAAAATAAAATAGAGAAAAATTCTTTTGTAACATTCAGTTTTTTATAACTTTTGATTTGAATACCATATTAATATTATATTCATCATTTATATAGGCCATCAGCATTTTTTTAATATTCGTGTATATCCACTCTTCGCGGACATTACATAAGTAGCGTTCACATATGAGCAGAGTTTTTTATGATAATTTTTTGTCAACCTAAAAGTCATAAAATCACAACGGAAAAGCTTATATGAAAGTAGCAAACATACTTTCTATACCAATAGAAATAGAAATTCCTATAGTTATGTTAGAAGATTTTGAAGAAATCACATTAAATAATACTCCAATTGAACCAGCCTCATACCAAATTAACACCTTTACAAACAAAAAATCCCCTGAAGAATTAATTGACAAATTTATTTACAACACAGAAAAAATATCATCGCAATTTTATACAATTACAGCAGAAGACAGAGTTAAAAAAATCAAAGAATTACTTCGATTAGATCATCTGAATCAAAAAGAATTAGAGCGCGTTAATAAATTAATTACTAAACATTCAGACAGATTCCAAATGCCAGATGAACCTCTAGAACCTACTAATGCAGCTATGTACTCAATCCCTACTATAGATGAGCAACCGATTTTTTCGAAGCAATATAGATTTCCACCAGCACACAAAGAAGAAATTACTAAAGAAGTTAATGAGTCTTTTAAAAAATAAAATAATTAAACCTTCGCAATCTCCTTGCAATACACCAGTATTTATAGTACCTAAAAAACTCGATTCACATGGTCAAAGAAAGTGGAGAATGGTTTTAGACTTCAGGAAATTTAATGCAAAGACAATCGGAGATTCCTATCCATTACCTAACATAATTGATATTTTAGATAAATTAGGACATGCACGATATTTTTCAATCTGATTTAGCTACTGGATCCCATCACATTCCCATGGATCCTAAAGATTCACATAAAACATCTTTTTTGACTCCATTTGGACACTACGAATTTGACAGAATGCCCTTTGGATTAAAAAAATGCCCCAGCAACATTTCAAAGACTCATGGACATTGTATTATCAGGACTACAAGGAACAGAACTCTTCGTTTATCTAGATGATATTGCTGCTGGAGCTGCAAGCAACGCGGCTTCTCACGAATGAACTGCCGAAACAGGCCTCGGAAGTTCTGTTCCTGATGCGGGACCCTCTGCCTCAGACATAACTGGGATAGACATACGGGCAACACCATCGCACTCATGGCCGACGGGACGAAGACCCGACTAGGAGAACACCTTTCCGGCCGCATGCGGATCACGAACCGATGATTCGACGTGCAAGTCACCACCATGCGCCAGATGACGTACGACGTGCTCTTGGGGATTTACATCTTGGTCCCTCTGGGTTTAACCATGACCTCAAACGGCGCCAGGATCTTGCCGCCACCCCGCGCCGGTACAGGTGCCTACGCCACCGAGGGCACGGGGCCCTCGGTGGCGTAGGCCTCGTAGGCGTAGGACCCACGGCCGGCCTACAACTAGAAGAGAAGAAAAGAGTAGAGAGGTTCCTGAAAGCCCAGATGGAGCGCCTGCTCGCCAATAAGGGCGTAACACCCCTCATCAAGCACGAGATCCGACTCGAGGACCATACGCCGATCAGGCAAAGGTATCGGCCCCGAAACCCAGCAACCGAGAGGATCATAGATGAGGAGGTCGATAAGATGCTGCAGTAGGGGGTCATCCAGCCGTCGAATAGTCCCTGGAGTTCACCGATCGTCATCACCCGGCGAAAAGATGGGAAACCCAGGTTCTGCGTCGACTTCAGGACAAGGTGTCCAAGAAGGACACGTACCCGCTCCCGCAGGTCAACGCCACCCTGGATAAACTGCGGGGGGCCGATACCTCTCATCCATCGACCTGAAGAACGGGTACTGGCATGTACCTCTCACCGAACGAAGCAAGCTCGTCGACTGGACACTCGCCAGCTTACCTGAGCTTGGGCCGTGAACTGAAGCCGCCCGGAAGCCTGGCCACTAGGTAGCCACACCGTAGGCGGAAAAGTGACAAAACAGGATCGAGAAGCTCCACGCTGCGCTGAAATTGGCACGCGCTCAGATGGCAAAGAGTTTCCAGAACCAGCAGAAACATTATAACCTAAGGAGACGACGATGGGCACCGGAACTAGGCGAAAAGGTGTTAAAGAAAACCCACCACCTATCGAGCAAAGCCGACAAATTTAACGCAAAATGAGCCGAGTGGTCCGACGGACCATACACGGTCGTTAGGAAAATTACCAGCGTCATCTTCGACCTAAAGGACGAGAGGGGGAATACGGTGAGACGCGTACACGTCAAGGACCTCAAACCCCTCCAAAGCGAGTCGACATAGGGAGAACAACACCACCAACAGGCATCAGTACGAGTTCAGTGCTCGAGCTACACACAACGATGTCCTTCGAGAACGAAGTCAGTGAACTGGAGAGACTCCTGGAAGCCGATGGCTTTATCAAATTCTGGAGGATGGGCCCCCTCTATGACATCGAGGAAGCCGACACCTCCGACGCGGCCATGATTAGGAAGCCGACCAGACTGGCGAAGGTGCTAACAGCCCCGAGAAGAGCCCCACACGGTAGCGATTGCCAGCAAGGCGAGTATCCCCGCTTCTGTGCCGACTATCAGGCAGGGGGCGAGCTGCAAGTCATCCGAGACGGCAGGGGACGAGCTACCGAGGAGAGCACGCCTAATTGAAGCCGCGCCCTTGCCGCCACGGGCGCGCGCTCCCAGGGCCCGCAAGGCGCCCCTAGCACCGTCGCCAGCGCCAAAACCAGCGGCAAGGCAGAAAATGTCACTAGCGCCAGCACCAGTACTGGCGACAGATCCACCGCCAGCAGCGAAAATGACACCAGCACCGTCACCAACATCGAAACTGGCGGCAAAGCCGAAAGAGGTAATTTTTAAGCAGGATGAAATGAATCTTAAAGATATCTATGATGATCACGTAAACTTGATTGGTTGATTGTTTTATAAATTTGAGAAATTAATAAAAAAATGTGTCCTAATATTTTATAGAACTAGTTGCACTTTAGACTCCGTTGAAACAAGATGTCTTTGAGGAACGAAAACTTTCATAAAAAGCAAACGTATATATTGCAGCAAATTGCCTTAGCTAGTGATGCAATTTGACGTAAACATAAATTAATAAAATTGGGCAAGGAAACAATTGAACAGACTAAGTTAATTCTGTTGTAAAGATGCGAAGTGAAGATAAAGAAAATATTTATTATGATGATGATGATGATGATGATGATGATGATGATGATGATAATGATGGTGATGTAACTTTTATGTCAGCTACTGATGAAAGAGTAGATGAAAGAGAAGATTCCAATAATTCAGAATTTTCAAATGTCAATGACACTGAAAATAATACAAAAACATCTTCTACTTCATGGCAAGATAATATTAAACTTTTATTTTAAAAAATTCCTGAAGAATCTCTTATAAGTTCTGATGGTCTTGAAAATTATAGAAAAATCATTCTCGCAACAAATGCTCATAAAAAAACATTATAAAGCAGCTAAGGACGTTCGTAGTAGTAAGTTTTTTAAATATAAACATTTTATTGAAAAAATAATAGAAATAATCATAGACAAAGTAAAAGACAAGATATATCAGGTCGAGGTATAATACCTTGTAACTTTTTTGATTTCTTTTATTTGAATTTTAAATAAAATAATCTTTAAATTGGGAGTTCACATGCGGGAGGAGAAATAAAAACGATTCAGGATGTGGTTTATCCAATTTAATGAATTTTACACTACATCGATTTTCCCTTTACAAGAAATTTTATTCATCAGTATTACATGAGTTATTAAAGGAGGGAAAATCGATCTACTCTAAGAATTATCCCTTAAAATTGCTTTCTATTAACCCCAGATAAAATCTTCAATTATACATTTATTTTCGGTGGATTTTTGTTAAGACACAAAGAAAAAGATCCTCTATTTTCTAATCTTAATCTAGTGGAGACAATTATTATTCCTTTCTCTCTCTGATGACTCGATATAATGCAAGTTCAATATAAGGTCTGCTTGCTTTCGAGACAAGAGGTTCTGTCTTCTTTTGATCTCACAAGAGTCAATCTTTTCCGCGGACCTCAAGAGTGAAACCAGTTAGAACTCAGCGGGGAGCAGAAAACTCCCAACCTGCCCTAAAAGGTCTCAGACGACAAGTTAGAACTCGTCTGAAAGCAGAAAACTTCCAGCCTGTTCTAAAATGCGACTGAGGCTGCTTACGGCTCGCTTGCGAGCCGCCGGAATGTCTTTTCCACGGCAGCATTCCGCTTTTATAGCGTTTCGCGGCCTATCCCCACCATGGATGCCGCGTAGCGCGTGGGGGACGCGTTTCTCTGTTTGGACCTCAGATACTCTGGTTCCTTCTTGCTTCGTTGGCCTTTTCCTTTTCCTGCTGTTAATGTTTCTTGCCTTTACACTGATTTCTTTTAATTGTGACAGTTCTCTAATCACAGTGACTGCTATTTTCGATGTTCCCCCACATTGTGTATACACACTCCTGTGTGTATCTCTAAGCTCAGTCTGAGTGGATATTTCTGGCATTTTCCTTCTCTTTGATTTTCACTTTGCTTTTTTTCTTTCCCTTATTGTTTCCACTGGTGTCGTGGGGAAAACTGACGCCTTTCTTTACTTTCACTTTTCTAATGTTTTTCCTGATGATTCATCCTCTCTTCTCTCCCCTCTTCCTTCAGATACCCCCACTCATGCGGCATCGCCTGCGAGGTACGGCTTCAGATCCACTGCATGGAACTGCCCCCTCTCCCGATCAGTCTTCAAGTTACTGAGTATGTAGGTGTTTCGTGCGATTCTCTTCTTTACCTTATAGGGTCCTTCATAAAAGGATAGGAACTTCGCTACCTTACCGGTAGCCGTATTTGATACATTACAGGCCTTTACCAGCACAAGGTCTCCAGGTTGAAAGGTAAGTCCAGTTTTGTCTTTGTTTATTCTCGCATTCCTTCATTCTCCTTTTGTTTTGATTCGTTCTCTGATGATGCGAGTCAGTTCAGTCTTGTTATTTATACTTTTATTGATTTCCATTTTTGGGATCCACTTTTCCCATATTCTAACTGGCCTTTCTCCTCGTAATGCTTCATGGGGTGTGGTTTCTATTGTATCATGATATGACTCATTAAATATGGTCTCTATTTCTTCTATGCAATTATACCAAGTGTGATGTTTGTCTTCTGGTAAGAAGTTAGTTATATTATGTTATACTTTGTTCTAGTTTTGTTTCTAATTTCTTTATTTGTAAAAACATTATTAGTAATAAAACTGTCATTAGAAGTATTATTATAATAATACAATAGTAATGAGAATATAGTCATGAAAATTTATATTTTTAATATAAAAAATAGGTTTTTTTTATTCATTCCTAGATATTTTGAGGTAAAAATTTCGTGTTTTAAAAATGACCTTCCTTTTTCTAATTTCTAAAAAGGTTTTTATTTTGTTCTCAATATCTTTGAAATAAATTTTTAGGAATGTTGCAACCGAAGAAAAAGAAACGCTTGTATACCATATATTAAGGTCATTGATTTATCTAGAAATATGAGATTTTTGTTTTGTAGATGGGGTAGGTTCATGGATTTGATTTTGCACTCTGGTTCTGTTTGAAGGATTCCTACATTTTGAATGTGGATTGTGATCTGCAATTTTTCTGGGCAATTCAAATTGATGGCCTGAGGTGTTGGAGTTGCATAAATCCAACCGTAATTCTTAATTAATGCCGTCCATACTATTTCTATGAAAATTTTTGAAATATCTTCAAATTTTCCTAAGGCTGGATTTTGTATTATTGATATATTATCTTCGTGCAAATGTATAGGTTTCTGTTTAGTTTATTTTTGCATGATAGTTTTTTGGATTTTTTGGGATAATGAACTATTTATTTGCTTCTGCATCACGAAAGATATGTATTTTAAAAACATGCTGATTTTTTCGTTTTTGAATTCAAACTACTTTTTTGTTCTGGGTTGCAATTATCTGTTTTTGGGGTATTAATACAATAATCAAGAAGTTGGTTGTATGTTTTTGTTACCTGATGATGGAAACTGAATATTTGATAGTTATCTAAATACGATACAAAATGATACTCTTTGGAAAAAAAACTCGAAAGTTTGCTATTGGTTCGAAAAATATACCTGGAAAGTTTAAAAATGTTGTATATATAAATGGATATAAATGGATATGGATATAAATGGATATATATGGATTCAGTCGATTTCAGTAGGGATATAATTAAGAAAAGGATTGTAGCTAAAAGTTGACGTTTTATTGAGCTTCTCGATGGTCTGAAAAATAAAATAAATTAGAGATTAAAATGGTTTCTGTCAAATGTCTTATGGTTTATTTTATAGACTATTTATTCTAGTAGTTTTTAAAGAGAATGGTTGAAATAGTCGGTCGAAGGTAGTATGGATTCGAAATGGTAAGGTAGGGGGAAATTGAGTGGCCTTGTCCTTTTATTTTCTTATTATTTTTCTAGGGCAGTAAGCTACATTGTGTGCTTGTGTATTGCAATATTTGCAAGAATTTTCCTAGGTAACTAACTCCGGTCGTGGATCTGTTTGTACTTCTTGGTCTTTTGTTTTGACTTTATAGGTTTCCATATTAATGTCTTCGCATAGATCATAATTATTCATTAACAATTGTAAGAGATTTAAAGCTGCTTTATTTTCGGCTAATTTTGTACTACCGGTGTGAATTACTGAATGGTCCTTAACGTTTTCGTGTGCCATGAAGAGAGAACTTGATTCAGAAAATGAGCTGGCACTGAAGAGGGCCTCTATTTGTGGCCGAAACGTTTGCTTTTTTTACCCCCTTTTTTTCATCTTTTTCATCTTTTTTAAACATGCTTCGTGTTTTATATATCTAGGACAGGTTCGTTCAATAATTTACTCCTGATGGAAATGAGCTGACCCAATGCCAATACAAAATACTAAAACGATTTAATTTCGGGTCAAGATAATAATTAAGACAGGAACACAAACATGTCACGAAAATAAATTCAAATATTATTTCACACATAGGAAATTTTATTCCATAGGTACAGTCGACTCAGAAAAGTTCTAAGTACAGTCGACTTGGAAAAAGCTTATCCTTTTAGCTGCGGTAAAATTTCAGTACAAATTGACCTCTTATAAAATGCAAAATTTATACATAAAATCCCTCGATATCTCAGGTAGAGTCCCCGGCCTGACTGCTGGTCAATATATCGACCAGTCCCGTAGACAACGTAAAGTGCAATGTAAAAAATTTTTCTCATTGTTACGTACGGTTATTACCAATTAAATCAAATCAAATCAAAATCAAAAAGTAAATAGCATTACCCTTAATATACTTTATTAATAATTAGGAGTCCGTGGAGGTTGTCCAAACTGCCGAATTTAGTTAATATAAATATTAACTAAATTCGTTTATAATTATGTGGGATCGTTGGTCTTCTACTCTTGGACTGAGAGTGTATTCTATACGCACATAAATAAAAAAGACAATTTATTCTTTAGGAAAACAAAACAACCAAGCCGATGTGAACACTTTTACATGGGTTAAAGCAGAAAAAGTAGATTAGAACGATAGAAAGTACGTTACCGCCTTCTTGTGTTCATTCTAGTTCCTTAACCAGTTAACTGTGATTGACGAGTATACTCGTCATAAATACATGGAACTCGCCATGGTCGCCACAGTTAACTGGTTAATCCTACGGGATGTCCTGGGAGAAAAAGCCAAGAAGGAGAATACGTTCTGACTGCTGAAATCCTAGAGATACGGGCCAAATTCGAGTTGAGATTGTGGTGGTTCCAAAAAGAAGGAACCGCTCTTGAACTTACGCGACTCACTCGCGCACACACCCTTTTTTCTTTAATTGAACCTTATAGTTTTAAGGTGAGAAAGAGGTGGATGGCTTTTAACCAGAAGGGAGACAGTACTTTTAAATTGTCTGCCCTTCACCACTGTTATCTCCCAATAATCCTATTTATGGTTTTAGAAAATAGACTCCTCGTCGTTTTGAGATTCGACGAGGTGTATATTTTCTTATCTAGTTAGTGCTTGGCTTACTAGATTTTTAGCTCCAGATCCAGTGTGTCCAGATTTGACACGCGAACGTTACGCACACAACGTCAACAGCAGTACGTACGTGAGAATGGTTGCGCGCGCAGCGTAGTGTGTCTGCTGTTCGCAGTGGTTCTTTGAGTTTTCTCTGGTTTTCTCTCTGACAAGGAGCCTTCAACCAGAGAAAATTCATAGAACCACTGCAAACAGCAGACACACTACGCTGCGTGCGCAACCATTCTCACGCACACTGCTGTTGGCGTTGTGTGCGTAAGGTTCGCGTGTCAAATCTGGACACACTGTCCAGATCGCGACACACTATTGGTACTTGTGACCAATTGACCACCGGCGAGCTTCTATATAATAAAAACCCGAACTTAGCAGCAGTGCTCCCAGATCGTGAATGAAATTTACCCTCTCCATACCTACCAGTTTAGAGCCGCAAAACGAAAACTCAATGATTACCACTGTCTGTGACGTCACTGCTTCGGGTAATGCCGAAAATGTACGAAGGCAAACGATTCGAACTTGTAATTTCTCTTCGTCCTCGCCTCGATCGGCTATTTGAAGGTTTGAGTTGATTTCTCTCAATTTCTGTTTACAAAACTTGAAAAGTTGACAGAAATTTTGAAATTTTGAAATATTTAATGTTTATGACTTTCAGGAATTATTATAAATGGTTTGTAACTGTGCGAATTGCGGGAAATATATTATAAGGCACTAGAGGTTTGTAAAGTTGTAATATATTAAATGTATTGTTTAAAGGAATTTGAGGTTATCTTACTAATGTTTCATTCTCAGGTGGTTTTAGTTTACATTGTTTATGTTGTATTTTCCAATTCATTTGAAATATTTTTAATTTAGAATGCTACTAATTTATATGAATTTTTAATTTATCAAAATAGTAAATATTGTCACTGCATAATTACCTTTGATACTTACCTTTCTTCTAATGCTATTTTCTTGAAGCTTCATGTAGACTAAAAGTTATATATTGAATAATAAATTGAAAATAAATAAAAACTCAAGTCATTTTTTCATATAAATACTTTCTTGATTATTGACTTGTATAAAATATGTGACCACAATTTTGAGAAAAAAAGTTATTAATTCAATATGCTTTCTCACAAAAACTTTACAAAAACCCGTTAACGGCTTAAAATATTTATTTCCTTAGATTTCACTTACAATTCATCATATAGATAAATAATTATTTACGAGGAGAGCAGAATTACATTATAAATGGTCTGTTTTAAACTAAAATCTTACAAATTATAATAAAGGTAGTTATTGTGCTAAAAATCAGGTCTCTCGAAAATAAAAGTTTTTCCATCATTTCAAGAATTGAAATGATGTTGTTAGTAGTGTCTCATGAAAGGAAAAGCATTTTTTTTATACAAGGAAAACTTAAATCTAAAGGAAAAGAATCATTTGAATAATGTTTTCTGAAACTGAATTTTTTCTTACTGTCTCTTCTTACCAAATTTGTTAAAAATTGTAGAATTCTAATCAATCATCGCTTATTATTCCGGTGAAAACATTCACTATAACTTTACTGTTTCTACTTTTGGGAATAAATTATAATTTTAATTATAATTATTAAATAATAATAATTAAATAAATAAGAATTAAATAATAATAACTATAATTATTTTAAGCCGTTAAAGGGTTTTTGTAAAGTTTTTGTGAGAAAGCATATTGAATTAATAACTTTTCTTCTCAAAATTGTGGTCACATATTTTCTATAAGTCAATATTCAAGAAAGTATATATACGAAGAAATAACTTAAGTTTTTATTTATTTTCAATTTATTATTCAATATATAACTTTTAGTCTACATGAAGCTTCAAGAAAATAGCATTAGAAGAAAGGTAAGTATCAAAGGTAATTATGCAGTGACAATATTTCATATTTTGATAAATTAAAAATTCATATAAATTAGTAGCATTCTAAATTAAAAATATTCCAAATCAATTGATACATACAACATAAACAATGTAAACTAAAACCACCTGAGAATGACACATTAGTAAGCTAACCTCAAATTCCTTTAAATAATACATTTAATATATTACAACTTTACAAACCTCTAGTGCCTTATAATATATTTCCCGCAATTCGCACAGTCACAAACCATTTATAATAATTCCTGAAAGTCATAAACATTAAATATTTCAAAATTTCTGTCAACTTTTCAAGTTTTGTAAACAGAAATTGACAGAAATCAACTCAAACCTTCAAATAGCCGATCGAGGCGAGGACGAAGAGAAATTACAAGTTCGAATCGTTTGTCTTCGTACATTTTCGGCATTACCCGAAGCAGTGACGTCACAGACAGTGGTAATCATTGAGTTTTCGTTTTGCGGCTCCAAACTGGTAGGTATGGAGAGGGTGAATTTCATTCACGATCTGGGAGCACTGCTTAGCAGTGAGAGTATTTTTGAATACTTTCAGTGTCACTATACCGCGTTTGGCTTCCGTCGGAGAGAAGATTTTTTTTATTGTTGAATGCCCAATTCGTAGCCCTGGCTAGGTCTTTTTACGAACCTAGGTCAACTAGCCAGGTGATAGGACGCGCTTGTTCCGAACCGCGGACGGGCTAAGTAGAGAAAAGTATTTTCTCTACTGCCCGAGTAGTTCTGTTTAGTACCAGGTTGCTCGAGTAACTGCGAATTTGATTGAATTTAGTTTTGCCTAGAAGACTCGTGTGTGCGCTAGCGTACTATTTGTCAATATTTTCGTTCGAAAATTTATTCCATTAAGACGTGTGTTCTCCTCTTTGCTCCTACCTTCTGGACATCTTAATCCTGTGCCAATTTATAATATTTTCCTACAGTTTACCTTCATTTGGGAACAGCATGAATTAAAATTTTGAAGAATTTGTGCTATTTTGTAATTCTAAGCTATAAATATATATATATACATGTAGTGTATATATATTTTAAACATAATATACAATAGTATAATTCAGAATTTATACAAATCAAAGCGATTGATTATATGAATGCATACAGATAATATTCACGCGTTAGTTTTTATTTTTTGCATTAATGATCTAAAACAATATAATGTAAACCAGGAATATAGTAATATAACTGTTGAATAATAATAAATATTATAATCTTGGACCTACTAATATTATATACGAGCGAGGCACACACACTCATACATATACGCTTCCCCGCTACGGAACCTCACATGATCCATAGATTAGCAGCAACGGCCGACTCGCGGAACACCCTAGCTCTTTGCTTGTCGATCGTTACATAGAGCGGACAAGAGGTCCGTCTACTCGCTTATACCATAGTGTCACCCCAGAAAACACTGTTATATAACATGTATGTAACTGTCACGTAACAGATTGTAACACGTTACATAGCTGGTGACCTACAGGTGAGTCACCTGTGACCCAAAATGTCACACACTGTGTGATGAATTAGGTCTATAATAGCTTTGTAACGCTGTGATATAATGGGTCTGTAACAGACTTATGTAACATATGTGCTATATTGTTACGCAGCGTCAATGTAAATATGTTCTATGTGTTATGCAATTATGTTATACAGAAGTTTTTTAAAAGCGATATGTAAATAGTAAAGGGTTTCCCAATAAGGGTGATATGTTTTGAAATTGAAAAAAAACACTGAATATTCATTCGGAATTGATCGAAATCTTTTTTATTATATTGGATATTCTATGCCATTTATGATTTAAACAATATATCGGCCAAATGTCCCCCGAGACTTGAGCCAAAAATGCGCCTCATCAGAAAAGATGATTTTTTGATGAAAATTGGGATCATTTTCAATTGATTCCAGAGCCCAATCCGCGAACTCCCGACGCAAACGATGGTCATTAGGCTTCAGTTCTTGGGCCAGAATCATCTTATAGGGATGCAGGCCAAGATCCAATCGCAAAATACGCCAGGTAGTCATCCTGAACAGGCCCAATTCCTGAGATCGGCGTGGCACGGACAATTCACGATTTTCCTCGATACTGGCCTGTACGGCGGCTATATTCTGTGTAGAACGTGCGGTACGCATACGATTTTTAGGCTTAGTATCCAATAGAGTAAATTCACTCTCCAACTTATCGATTATTCGACGAATTGAGAGCGCGGATGGAGCAGAATGACGACCATATTTTGCACGATATGCTCTTTGAACACCGACAAAACTTCTCGAATTTTGATAAAATAATTGGACAATTTCCAAACGTTGTGGAAGCGTGAAACTACTCATGATTAAATGGCAAACCTTACTGATGACAACTGACAGCAGACGTCAAAAATTTCAGTTCAAATGAGCCCGATAGGGACATTCAAAATCATATCACCCCTATTGGGAAACCCTTTATGTAACGCAGGTATGTTAAACAGATGTACGATGATAAAATATTGATAAAACACAACTCATTTCTTTGAATCAAATTTTGCACCTTCGTGTTATTTGTCGATTACTGAATATTATACGAAGGGCATGTGAAATTTTATCATAAGAACAATTTAGTTTACACAAGTTATTACCCACAATTTTTAATTTTTTCAGCTATTATTGATATCGGTATTCGGGAAATCAAAATATCTATACATAATATTACATGATTGTTACATATCGAATAATAACGTGCATTATACACAACTTACAGAGAAGCATTACACAGTAATGCCGTCATAGTACACTTACGTAACACTGCAAAGAAAGTGTTATAGATCATTCGCGTAACCAAGTTACAGAATCAAAGTTACAGTATTGTCACATAAAAATTATGTCACACTATTACGTAGCTGTTACTAATATACATTATATACAACTAAAATAACTATTCCGTAAAATTGTTACATTGCCCTTACGTAACAAAGCAACGAAATTGTAATAGATCATTTAGGTAACCAAGTTATAGAAAAGATGTTACGTGATTCTTACATAAAAATTATGTAACATTGTTACGTAGCTGTTACTAATGTACATTACATACAACTCACATAACTATTCCGTAACACTGTTACATTACCCTTACGTAACAAGGAAACGATATCGTTATAGATTATTCGGGTAACCAAGTAACTTCGCGGGCAGTTGGTTCCAGCTTAAAGTCTCTTCTACGACTCTTCCGTCGTCCGTTCGCCCGGGACTCCTATCCGCGGAAACACGTCCGTTAGGAAGGCCGGCAAGTCGCGCCAACCAGGAAAGGAATAAGAAGATTCCTCCACCGGTCGATGCGAACAGCCAAGTCCGCCCAAGACGCAGGACCGCGGGTGTAGGCCCCGATGCGATTTCTACTGGCCCTCATTGTTGCCGTGCTCTGCACGCCCATCGAGCTCCCTCGTCTTCATCACCAGGGTGACGAATGACTCGATAAGCATCGATATCTGTTCAGACTGGAGCATGAGAGAGACCATCGTGTCAGGAGTGAGTTGTGCGAGTGTACGAAGCGATTGTGAAACGAGAGCGAAGTGATATTAAAAATTCTAATGAAAATTTCTAGATTCTCTTTTCACATTCTCGTAGCCATCGTTAGACATTCGCCTCAATCTCGACAGTAGTGATTGAAGCGAGTCTCAGAATTTCGACTCGGGATGGTACGATTGTTTTGATGAATTTATGGCAAGATTCGGTTTTGTTAAAAGCAATTACGACTATTGTTTATACACTAAGAATTCACACAAAGATCCAATATATATATTAGTATTTGTAGATGATCTCTTAATTTGTTGCAAAGACAAACATAAAATAAATCAAATCAAAGCCAGTCTAATGAAAAGATTTTCAATGAAAGATGAAGGCCAAGTAGGTCAATATATTGGAATAGATATGGATTATAGTAAAGATAGAAGAAAAATGACGTTAAGTCAGACAAAATATATCGAATCTTTGGCTCTAAAATACAAGTTAGAAAATGCGAAAATATATGATACTCCAATGGAAGCAAATGTAAAATTAGAAAATGCGAGCGTAATTGATGAATCAATTAAATATAGAAATTTAATTGGTGAATTATTATTATATATTATATACTACCTAAGTCGTTTTCAAAGTTGTTATTATCAAACACATTTCAAATATACAATGAGAATTCTAAAATATTTGTACAAAACCAAAGATTTAAAACTAACATATTATGATGATGTAAAGAGTGAAATACTAGATTGTATGGTAGATTCCGACTTCGCCAGTGATAATGTAAATAGAAAATCGATAACAGGTTTTGTAATTAGACTATACGGAAATTTAGTTTATTGGAAAACTCACAAATTATGTGAATGAAAATTACGAAAATGGAGTTATTGATATTGTAAAAATTGATTCAATTTGTAATTTAGCAGATATGTTAACTAAGAGTTTAGATAAGACAAAATTTGTTAATAATAGAAAAGCGCTAAATCTAATCTGAAATTAAACACAAATGTCAAACTAAGAAAATTAATTGCGTTAAAAAAAAAACTAAATATGTAAAGGATCAAGATTATAAATTTAAGGAGGAGTGTTGAATTTATCATTATAAATATTATAATCTTGGACCTACTAATATTATATACGAGCGAGACAAACACACTCATACATATACGCTTACACTGCGGAACCTCACATGATCCATAGATTAGCGGTAACGGCCGACTCGCGGGACACCCTAGCTCTCTCTTGCTTGTCGATCGTTACATAGAGCGGACAAGAGGTCCGTCTACTCGCTTATACTATAGTGTCACATCATTATATATTAATAATATATTACTTTTCATTATTAATTAAACCACAAGTCTTCTAATTAAACTCCCAACCACGATCCTCTTCAACAATAACACATGCGTTTATATAAGTTTCTGCAGATATTTACCTATTAGCTTTCGTCATTTATATTTATAGTGATCCTGCCTGTATTCATATTTTAGTTTTAATTTCAAATTAGTTTGGTAAATTATCACTCAGATAAAATTTGTAGGAATACTGTTAAAAATTTCTGCATTAAACTTTCATCGCATATAATGGAATTCTGTTTTTCAGTAGCGCATATTACATTCGAAATAGTGTCATCTTAACAAGAATACAGCCTTTAACTTTAATTTTAATATACGTATGTATATATTTTTATAATGTTTCACTTGTTCACAATGACAATAAAACATTGAATTCATAAATATATAAGATAATTTATTATGAATAAATAAATAAGATGTTGCACAAGTCTTCGCACAGAATGATACTTAGGTGGTAACTTACTTGTCTACCTCTTAAATTAGAGGACAAAAGAGAAAATTGTCGTTTTTTACTCCTATAATTGCAAGTCAACGGCACAAATCCTTGCAGGATAGTTGGGTTTCGTTTGAGTCTCCGTGAGGTAGCAAAACAACGATAAATTTCGCAGGAGGTAGTTTGGTTTTCGTTTGAGTCTCCGTGAGGTAGCAAAACAACGAAAAATCTTTCAGGAGGTATGGTGTAAGGGATACAAGTCCACCAACTGGTATGAAAATTATCCGCTTACGTATCTTGCTAAGTACACGAGAAATGAATCAGGCTTGCACTTGTTAACAAGATAGGTTAGTTCGTCCCGATTTCAGAAATGAATCACTATACACGTAATCCAGAGGAACTATCTAGCACTACTGCTTCTTTTATTTACCAACTACCGAAGGTAGAATCTTGCTCATAGAAATCCACTGAGACTTACGTTTATTGAAGGGTCTGCTCACAACGTTGACTTACTGGTCCGAAATGAATCGAGTTGACCGTACAACTAATCGGAACTTAATTACAAACCACCAGAGGTAAATCTACATACGATACGGAAAAAAAAATAATAACCTTATATGGGAAATCAAAGATATTGGATTGAAAATTAAATTATTTTAATTTATGATACGTAGGTCAGGCCGAATTAAAAATAAAATGGCGAACAATAGGCCAGTAGAACCTGAGCAGGAAATAGAACCCGTTCAGGAAAGTTTATGGTGAACATGCTCTGTTTGAGCGAATGTGCCAAAAGTAAAGATCATAATAGTACAAACACTACTCTCTATCCTCACTCTGAACCAAAAGAAGAAATTGGTAGAACACATTATTCTATCCAAATCTAACATCGTAAGAATGTCGCATGTTTCTTTTACAACCTTATTAAACAAACTCATGTGACAAAGAGGAGGATCACCCCCAGTGGCGCATTAAGAAATCGTGCGTCTTTTTATAAGGCACTTTTTCACGCTTTAAAAGAAGATCACACGATTTCTTAATCCGCCACTACCCACCCCTCAATTATGAAATACTTATTGAACAAACAAGTAATAATAAGTATCTGTTCAACCCCAATTTTAAACCTAAACCCGTATCACCACTGACCCGGATTTTTCTTAACGTCCAAACAAAAGCACAATTAAAAACTTGAAGGGCTCGAAACCACTCGAATCCTCAAAACACAAAAAACACAACTAAATTTGGACCGAAATCACCACACCTCAACAGAACACTAGAAAACAAACCGTGAGAAAAACAAACAAAAAAGGAGGAAAGAAAAAAGAAGGCAACCTTCCAAAACCCCTTCCTTCTTTTTCTTTCTTTCGTCCTCTTTTGTTTTTATTACCCACAACCATTTACATAAATAAATTTTAAATTATTGACGACGTTTCGGTGCTCTTCCAGCACCCTCTTCAGAGCTATATAAAAATTACATAATCATCAGTAGTGGCAAAGATTAGGGAAATTTAAAGCAAACAGTAGCACAAAACTTATATAAAACCTTCATTGAGGTAGTTGTCGTGCCAAAAATCAGTCTCTGGAAAAAGAAGTTTTTCTATGATTTCAAGACTGGAAATTATATGATCAGCCGCGTCATATGTAAGGAAAGACACTCTTTATAATGAAAAAATTTAAAAATTACGAAAAGAAATTGCCGTGTTTTAGGAAATCATGGCCCTAAAAATCCTGATGTAATGATATACGATACGGATGAAACTTGTGTTGATGTGAGATTCTTAATAAAGATCGCTGATTAATTCCACTCTTTTTTTTCATTTTTCTGCTGCTCGCATGTGGATTTAGTGCAGCAAAAGCTAAGATGGTAGCCGTATTATTTTCATTAACAATTGGTCGAAGATTGAGTCGTGTTTGTTTCACTGCACCGAAGCGACAGAAACGGTCAGCTAATCGCTTAAAAGCCACGTGCGATTTTTGTTGCGTATCCGGATAACGAGCTGCATACAAATATTTTGCGTTTCTGTAATGTTTACGACATTCCCCCAGCACAATCAACATATCAAAATATTCTTGGAAATCTTTCATTTACGCCTTCCGATGTACTCACATTAGAAGGTAATGCGTAACTAACTGATATGTCAACAGAAAATGCTTACTCTCTGCGGATGTTAACAATACCCTATTGATGTGTATTATCATTGGTATCGTAAGAAATGAAAAGAAATTAAAATGATTGTTCGACTATTTTCATACTTTGCATACGCCTGATGACATGAAAGAAAGAATACGTCGAGCGTCTACCGAAATTACACCACAAATGTTGGCTGAAGTCAGACGGTCTTTTCACCAGCGAATTAACAAGTGCTTAAAAGTCGAGGGTCATCACCTCAAGTATCTTCTGTAGGTAGACCCAAACCAAGGTTAGTGTATCCTTTAAAAGTGAATATTCCGATATGTTTCGATTTTTCGACTATTTTCATACTTTGCGTGACTTGAATGACCTTGTGTTGTAGGTCTCTGAATTCGTCTAAAAAAACGATAATAATGTCATCGAAAAAAAATACATGATTCGATTTGAAGAAGTGGAGTTGACCTTGACTTAGCTTCAGCACCTCCACCGATAAAAAAATAGGGTGGTCAAGTATGACGGTGTAACGTCCCGAGCTAAGGCGAGGGTAGGTTGGGAAAATTAGGAAAAGGGAGAAAAGTTTGCTGATTATGGTAAATCAGAGTGGTAAATTCTGATTATTTATATTTGTGTGGGATCGTGGTCACTAGTCAAACCTATGCGGCTCAAGTTGTTCACAGTAATAACAAATTTGATTATATTGCGGTACACAAGCTTTATTAATTAAAAGATAGATATACAATAAGTTTTGAGATGCTTATGTGTATGACTTATACTACTTGTCAAGATGAGAAGGCAATGTTAAGAATTGTATGCGTTTATGAGTTAATAATACAGGTTTTGAGATGCCTATATACTATATGTAACCTACGCATTAAAAGTGTGCATCTATATAAGTCAATAATACAGGTTTTGAGATGCCTATATATGTGACTTCCGCGGTTGATTGCGTGCGTTTTATGTTAATATACTAGATTTTGAGATGCCTAAGCACACAATTCACGCACTACAATTGGCGTTATAGTTAATATAATAAGTTTTGAGATGCTTATATATATAACTTAAGCTTTTTTCTGCTTGAGAAGGCAAGAGAAAGAGTTTTGTCGTATAGTTCTCCTTGTTGATAGCTGGATAACGGCACAATCCTGGCTGGAGTTAAGTAGTGCTAGTCAAGTGGTACAGGACGCATATTAGACAATCCAACTTACTTGCTAAACACTGGTTAAGTTCGTTTTCTGTAGATTTAACTCTTAGAACTCGACTTAATACGACGATACACGTATCTAACGGCACTTACACTGAGAGACTTTTCGTTAGAATAAATCGTAAAAGTGAATCATATTTTAGTATATTATCGTTTCAAAGTGAGGCAAGCAGGGTTTACGTATCAGAAATTAATATAGTGGTTTTCAAGGGGCAAAGTTGATATTTTCGTTTGTATAAATGGAATATATGTTTTACTATCTGTTATAAAACCGACGAGAATTTGAAATTCACTATATTAAAGTTGCGAAGCGAATTTAAAGTGGTGTTGATACATTTTATTCGAAAGGCTGAAAGAATATTTTCAAATTTTCAAACAAAGAATATGGGAATCTGAAAACCACTATATGAAAAATCACTCACTCCACCAAAAGGTTTGACCTTGAGAAGTGACGGCTTCAGAAAAGGAATTCTTGTGTCTTTTTCTGATGCGACATGCTGAAACACATACACAAATATTATTATCATACCTTATTTATGTTCACATATTTAAGTACGCAATAATACACTATTTTATAATAACATACTTGAATTAAATTTTAGAATCGCTTTTTAGGTTCGAACCCTCTAACCCTACCTATATCTACATAACTAAACGCATGTCTAACGCCTAAAGCCTCTCGGCTATTCTCGCATGCCATATTCCGAAAGAAATATCGCTTATAAGCCACTACTGAGTTGGGCAGACTTAGATTAAGTCTACGAAGCCAATCGGAAAACATCGGAAGCACTCGTACTGCATTCTGAAACAAATTATACAAAAAATCGAGAATAAATGTTTCGATTTTTGCTACGCGTCTCCAGATTTCTAGCAAGTTCATATTCATAATATGAATTTCTCAAACATGCTTTCCAAGATGTGATATTCATTATTCATCTTATTCAAATTATTTTTAGACAACTTAGAAATCATAATATCATTTTCTCGTACTTTCAATTTCTCGAATAGAGATTCATAATATTTAGTATTTAAAATACTACTTTATCTTCTTCATGTATTAAAGACCGTTATGACTATATCAAACTTCGATATCATAATATGAATAAGTATAATAAAGCCTCGGCTTTCCCCATTCTGAAACGATATTATACTAAATTTTGATTCATCTTTATCATTTACTCTAACGAAAAGTCTCTCAGTGTATTAATTCACGACCACCGGACTTACACCACTTAAGGACCAGGGATTATATTTACCAAGTACCGAGGTAGTCCTTGTGTAAGATACCGATTTACGAATATCGAAGGGTCAATTCGTGACACCGACAGTATGACTTGCGGACGGAGTGATTACCGCCGTTAAGATCTTGAAGACTGAAAGCTACTAGCGAAAAGACAACCTCCAGAGGTAAATCTGGGGTTTATATATTATTGATTATTTCTATAGTGGGAGATTGCCTGGTAATTTGTAGATCGGCACATACGTTGCTAATTTGTAGATCGGCACGTACAATGATAAATTGTTGATCGGCACGCGTCTGGCGGCAATGTCGATGACCATGCTTGCTGACAGTCGCGTAAACTCGTGAACTCGCGGCTAGTTCTCACGCAGGTCATACTATCGGGATCAAAGTCCATTGACGCTCGATGCGGTACTTCTTTCTCTCGTCTTTTCAGCTATGTTACTTAATGAATATATGTTGACAGGTCGGTGCAATTGTACTAGGTTATAATTGCACTAACTCATCTATTATTTTATACCTTGGTTTATATTCTTATAGTATTTATGATATTATTTGAGCTAGTTTGCGGATCCCCAATAATTTGATTGATATTATTGATTGATTATCCATTATTGGTTATCGCTGATTATTATGTGCTATTGTTTGATTATTATTATTAATCATTTAACGGCTGTTCTTAACAATAATGAATGTTATTGTTATTTTCGTTAAAATAATTATTAATGTTTTATTGGCTTGGTTTTCTACATTACCGACGCTAAGGTAGTTTTCCTATTTTATGCAACTCAACTGCCTTGTCGATCTCAGGTAATTATCCTATCGACAAGTAGTTATCATCGCCTGGTTGTATGCCGGGTTGCCTGGCTGTAGGCGCGATTTTAAATTTTGTTAATTTTTACGGGATGTAAGAGCGGTCTCCTCGAGCACTGAAACTTATATCTGAAACATTTTTGGATATGATCAATAGTTTGAGTGCTTTCGCTCTATAACACTTTATGTGCCTCGCCCTGTATATTTGAGGCATGAAAATCAGTACAGTCAATTTTGAGAAAATCGAATATTATCATTCCTAAAAATTTATTTCAACAACATTGAAAAAATAAAACAATTCCTCTTGAAACTTAAAGAAAAAGGAGACATTTCTCTCATTTTAGAGCACCAATTCCTTACTTCAAAACAATTAAAAATAAATACAACACCTATTTTTTATATTAAAAATATAAATCTTCAACATTATACTCTACTTACTATTATTATAATGATGCGTTAAATGACAATTTTATTACTTACAATATTTTCAAAACTAAGAAAATCTAATATAAAACTATAACAAATTACACCTAGGCTAAAACAAAATGAAAGTGAAAATTCCAAAAATACAAAAACACAATTAAGTAGCACTATGGTGCCATTATTGAAAATCCTGAATTTTTATTTGGCAATAAGTTTAATAATATTAATTTTGTAAAATTCGAACGAAACTTAATGAAATTTATGAATAATTATTAACAAAGTCATAAATTATAAAATATAATAGACGTCTAAAAACAAAAATATTCTTTGATTGAATACCCTAAATAAAGGGAAAGAGAATAAAGGAAACGTAAAAATAAAACAAACATTATCAATTTCAACAGAAATAAATGTTTATTCAAGTAATAAGTGAAACAAATATTCCACCATACGTACAAATATTTTTTTTTAAATATATAAAACTAGTTAAAAAAAAAAAAAACTCCCCTTTGCTTAACAACAAAAACTACCTTTATGCGACCTATCGTTTAAATTTAATTATTAACATGCGAAAATAAAAAGAAGAAACACAACAAATCTTTGCAAAATAAATATATTTCATAAAATATAAGTCACATCCACATAAATTATAATTTAATGATAAGTTTTACAAGCAAATTTATGGGACACCAATGGGGTCTCCTATCTTTCCGTTTTTTGCTGACATAGTTATGGATGATTTGGAGAACTCTTGTTCTCCAACTATGATTATCACTAATTGGTTTCGTAAACAAACATCGTCTGACACAGTTATTAACTATTCTTCAAATCATCCAACTCAACAAAAGAAAAATATTGTTTTTAACCTTGTTGACAGAGCAATTTTATTATCTCATCATGAATTTCATCATGAGAATTTGTGTAAAGTTTTTCAGATTTTAAAACTTAATAATTATCCTTCAAATTTTATCGAGCAGAATATTAAAATCCGTCTGGAAAAAATTAGATCTTCTTTTAATTCTATCCATAATGAAAACATCAGCAAAAAAAGAAGTACTTTTCTCATAACTTCAATATTACTATTTGCTTGCCCTTTATTGAAAGAATTTTTAAAAAATTATCTTCAAGTTTGAAAGTATTCAATATTTCAACTATCCTAATTGTCAATAAAAATTTGAGCTCTGTCATCAAATTAGGTAAAGACAGCACAAAAAAAATGGATAGAACTGATGTTGTTTATAAAATTCGTTGCAAAGATTGCGAAGCGTGTTATATCGGTGAAACAAAAAGAACTTTAAAGACACGTATAAAGGAACATATTAATAATAAAAATAACGAATCAGTTGTTTGTCAAGGTAGGTATACATTGTACCATAGTTTTAGTTGCTCAAAGTTTTAATTGCCCATAAAATTACCAGAAGTAATTTGAAAAGTATATTTGAAAAGCAGTGTTTGACGAAGATTATGAAAGGAATGCATTGGCAGAAACTGCAAGTATATATCAAATATAGGCGGTAGAGAGAGCTTCAGGGAAATGTACAGGAATCCTGCATCTTGCAATCATCGCATTTTTTGCCAACACATTCCTTTCATAATCTTTGTCTAACACTGCTTTTCAAATATAGTGACGTCTGGTGATTTTATGGGCAATTGAAACTTTGGGCAACTAAAATTATGGTACAATGTATACCTACCGTTTGTCAGCATCAAATTAATTTTAGACATGAATTTGATTGGAATAGGACTGTTGTAGTAGATTCCGAAATTATTTATAAAAAGAGACTTATATCAGAAATGATTCATATTAAATGTCATAAAAATAGCATAAATAAAAAAGATGATATTTATACGTTAAATTCTAACTACTTCCCACTTCTGAAGAGTTTGAAATTATGAATACTGGTTCTTTTTTTGAAATTATTATTTAACGTATGAATACTCATTTGTATAATATACAAGTTTAAGTTAGTGGTAGTTTATTAATATTAGTGCCCTCTGTCTTATAAATAAGGAAAGAAAATTACGAATAGAATTAGTTTAATATTTCACTTCGGGACGTAACAATGTGACTAATTAAATTAGATTTTAATAATTGACTAAGTGTTTTAAATGTAAAGACTTCAATTTTAAGGTAAAATTTGTTTGTGACTCTTTAGAAAGTGTTTTTTTTACTGTTTTGTAAAATGTTGTAAAACTTATTGTGATTTCTAATTTATATGAACTTTATCATTTAAATATAGCCTGATGAGGTTGGCGAACCAAGCCAACGAAACGTTGCTCATGACAAATTATTGTTGAGTGTTTCAATTATTTTTTCTAACCCACAACTTGATCGACTTATATATATACATCTACTATATACTATTTTTTCTAATAAATAAATAAATTTTAATGAAATTTATACCATACTAACTATATATAGCAATATTTTATTGATTTGTACTCAAGTATATTGAATGGAAATATATATATTATATTATAATATTTATCACTCATCCTTATAAATAAATGAAATCCAAGGCTGAGATTGTAAACAAAAAAGTGGGCATAAAAGTGGGTTTATAATGAATAATTTATTATATGATAATAATTATTTCGACATTACATTAGAAATTTTTCACAATATCCTGAAATACTTGAATCATGACGCAGGAAGCTGAGATCAGTGAAAGTAACTTAAATATAAAGTAAAGTAATGCCGAATTTAATGTTCATAACCTCTAAAGTGGTTTAAGGACCAGTTTTAGGAATGTTTGAATTGCAGAA
Source organism: Diplolepis rosae (assembly GCA_030998225.1). Taxonomy (NCBI): domain Eukaryota; kingdom Metazoa; phylum Arthropoda; class Insecta; order Hymenoptera; family Diplolepididae; genus Diplolepis; species Diplolepis rosae. Next base: position 2,056,923 of record JAPYXD010000694.1, on the reverse strand, counting down.
ATGTTAAATTCAAAGAGTAGACAGTAGTAGGCCCGGCCTATACTGAAAAAAGGGTATGTAGGCCGGGCCTCAATGACCTCCATACAATCTCAGGCCTGTGTTTATCTAATATGCTATACGTGAAAAATCCACCTCGGTATCGATATTTTCACTCATATAGTTTTCATTATATAAAAGTATTGATATAAAAAATATAATTAGCATCACTTGAAGTTTCGATTTTGATTATATTCACACACCTCTAGCGTTTCAGGAAATCGAGTTAAATTTCGTCTGCAGGCGTTCGTCTGTAAAATGCTCTAGAGAAGCTGGCTGGACCATTAGAACCGCAGAAGAAGTATCCGCGTCGCCATAAAAGGATGAATATTAATCCGATTGGAATTGTTAGAAGTAGACCAATCAGCATACCAACTAAAATCGCTGCATCTCTTTCTGGCCTGGCCTTGTAAATATCCAGACAACGCAACTTCCGGTTTGCGAGAGATGTAAGATTTTCACCAAAGTGTTCAGGTGGTGAGTTGCACTTCAGCTCATTTACCTTCTCTCCCATTAATTGACGCCCAAGTGCAGGAAGCAAGGAACCAATCTGCGAATTTTTTTTCTCAGTATTAATTACGAAACTATTTGAATCTCATTGCCAAGATCGACACAAAAAACAAGTTTATCTCATGAAATTAAAAATTCTCTCATTAAAAATTGAAAATGCACTTATATTGTCAGACAGCCTGTCCGATCTGTGATGTTTGGATGTTTTTTTAGTGTTTGGTAATTCGATCACTGTCATTTTCATGAACCTTGTGTAAAAAGTACGTATACTGTTCAATTTATACCTGTTTTAAAAAATGTTTTTTAGAAATCATATGGGTAATAATTTATTGAAATTATAATCTTTTTTGGTGCAATTTTATCTTTATCAAATTTTAAATGAAATTCTAAATTCTAAATTCTAAAAGTTACTAGATGTTATGTTACAAAATTTTCTTGCAGTAAACCCTTGCACACTTAAAATTCGATTATAGCTTAAGAAGTTAATTAAATATGTTAAGGTTAACTCCGCCATTGCCGGTCCCATCCCGGATGAGAAAGGAGGAGGGGTTACACGAACACCAACGTGACACGACACATTGACAGCTACACGGAACACAACACACCCAGGACCTGAGAGAGCGTTTTGCGGGCGGGCAGGGTCTCGCCGAGAAGAATGCATGAGGCCAAGCACGGAGCAGACGCGTCCTGCAGCCCACCAACGGTAGTGGCCGCAAGGACTCTACCAGCAGTAGGGCTGCTGCCGTCAGGATGGCCGCCAAGGGAGCCCTATAAACAGGCTTTTCCCTAGAGATGGGCCTGCCGGGCGCACGCGCCACGACGGTCGCTCTGCGACCTTCAAGCGCGTGCGGACGCGGTGTGGAGCGAAAGCATCAGGGGACCTTGAACAGGTTTCCTGATGCCGCACGAACGAACACGGAGTGAATGCGGGGGGCCCCTTAATCGGAGTATCGCCCCAAATGCGCATGCGGCGACGACGCTGTACTTCCCGCGTGCGCTCTTCTGGTCCCACCACAATCACATGCACGACTCCGACATCCACACACACCAGAATGAATGGAATGCTGAGTGAATGGGGCTGCGGCCGGCGCCTGGTGGATATTCCCGATAGACTAGCCAAGGGAAGAGTAGTAGCTTCTCGACCAGGGTAGGACGTGATGTCAGTACCTCACCTCTGTGGAAGTAATATGGGTAACCGTAAGTCCCTCCGGGTTTCGGCCGCAAAGGGCAAAGATCCCGTGAAACCACATGTTAAACTGGGAAAACCGCTCACGATCCTACTGTCTGGAGCCAATTTCGGGGTTGAAATCATAGATGTCCGGGCGCAGGAATGAAGGATTACCTGGTCAGTATTTCCTTGTATCCGACGCGGCGTAGGATAAATCGCACACCGTCTAGCCTGAAGTCCGGGTCAGGTGCCGGGGCGGACCTGGCACCACTCGGTCGATAGGGGTGACGTTAAACCTTTTGCATCATTATGGCACGGGCCTATCCCGTAACCTTTTTATTAGCTTCCTCAAATGTGCCGATAGGATCGACCATCCGATAAGCCGCTTCTGATGCAGACTGCCAGGGAGAGGAGGGCCGATGTGTTGCTCATTAGTGAGCAACACAAATGGTCCGAAAACTCTTCTTGGTACCAGGATGCATCAAGGAGGGCTGGGATCCTTGTTTGCAGCCCTGATTTGAGCATCGGGGATTTCCTGGAGACCGACGCGGGGTTCGTTTGGGTGGAGGTGGCGGGGGTACGTGTGTACAGCTGCTACTTCTCTCCCAACGATCCCTTCGAGATCTTCGAGACCCAGATCCTCCTCCTTGAGGAAAGCCTCAGAGAGGCTAGTGGGCGGTCCCTTATCGCGGGTGACTTTAATAGCAAGTCGCCCGAGTGGGGCGAAGCCCGTCTGGACAGAAGGGGGATCTTGGTCGGTGAGATGGCCGCTAGGAATGACCTGATTGTATTGAATCAGGGCAGGGATTTTACGTTCAGACGTGGAGCGGGGGGGTCGATTATCGACCTCACGTTTGCCGCACCCCGTCTTGCCTCAAGGATAGTCGACTGGTGCGTCCTCCAGGTAATAACTTTGAGTGACCACCGGTGCATTGAGTTTAGCATCCGCGAACGGAGTCACCCAGTGAATACGGGAAGGGGCGGCAAAGGAAGGAGCCCCTCCTGGAACACAAGACGACTCAGCAAAGACAGGCTACATAAACATCTTGAGGAAACCAGGCTCATAGATGAGCTTGGTTGGGCTAAGTCTGCTGGGTCGTTGGAGGACACCGTGCGGGCGGCGAGGCGGAAAGTGGTCGCAGCATGTGATCACTCGATGCCTCGACGGGGGCACGGACGTACAGGCGATTCAATGTACTGGTGGAACGACCAGTTATCTGTCCTGCGTCAGGAATGCCTCGCAGCGCGGCGGAGATTCACCCGCTCAAAGGGTGATTCTCTACTGCGCGAGGCATGGAAAAAAGCAAAATCAGCTCTGAGGCAAGGCATAAAGAAAAGCCGACTTCAGTGCTGGAAAGACTTGATTGGTGAGGTCGAGAAGGACCCATGGGGTCTCGCCTTCAGAATAGTCACCAAGAGATTGGTGACTAGAAGAAAGACCCCGGGCCTGGATAATCCCGATCAGGTCAAGTACATCGTGCGAAGCTTGTTTCCGCATGTAGAGCCGTTCCAAAGACAGGACCGAAGCTCCTGCGTGGTCCGGTGCGAAGAACTCTTCACTCTCGAAGAACTAAAGAGAGCGGGTGGAAGGCTCAAGGCAAACACAGCGCCGGGGATCGATGGGTTACCGAACGAGATCCTCAAAGAGGTGATCGGGGTATACCCGGAGATCCTCCTAGAAGTCTTTAACTCCTGTCTTCGGGAGGGGAGGTTCTTCGGAGACTGGAAGAAGCAGAGGTTGGTCCTGCTGAGGAAGGGCAACAAGCCTCTAGGGGATGCCTCATCGTATAGACCAATATGTCTATTGGATACGATGGGGAAACTCCTGGAGGAAATGATCCTACAAAGACTACAGGGTCACATGGTCCGCGAGAATGGTCTCTTGGAAAACCAGTTTGGCTTTCGGAAAGGCAGGTCCACAGTTGACGCCATCCAGGCAGTGGTGGACATCGCCACTAAAGCAAGAAGAGGAACTGGTAAGCGTAAGGGATTCTGCGCGTTGATCGGCATTGACATACGCAATGCGTTCAATACCGCGAGATGGAACATCTGCATCGAGGCGATGGTGCGGAAAAGGTTCCAGACTACCTGTTGCGAATGATAGATGACTATCTCAGCGACAGGTGGGTGATATATGAGGGCGACAAGTGGTCTCTCAAGGAGGAGATGACATGTGGCGCCCCTCAAGGGTCGCGGGTGGGTCCACTCGTTTGGAACGTCATGTACGACGATTTCCTGCGCATGGACCTGCCTGCTGGAACGAGCATCATCGGCTTCGCGGATGACGCACTTGTCGTGTGCGCTGCTGACGACGTCGGAATTCTGGAGCTGAGGATCAATGATACTCTGTGGCGGGCAAAGCGTTGGTTAGATAGCAGAGGCCTGAAAATGGCCCCTGAGAAGACCGAGGCTTTGCTGGTCACAGACAGGAGATCCTTCCAATATCCGAAGATCGCTATCGGGGAACATGAAATAGAGTGGAAAAAGAGCATTAAGTACCTGGGAGTGCAGTTGGATCGAAGGCTTAGCTTCGGCGAACACCTGCAGATCGCGACTGCCAAAGCCATTCAATGTGGGGCTGCTCTGACTCGGCTCATGCCCAACATTGGTGGACCCAGGGAAGCTAAGAGAAGGCTGGTGGCGAGCGTGGTAAATTCGAAGCTGCTTTATGCAGCTCCGATCTGGACAAGTGCCCTTAACAACCATGCTATCCTGAAGAAGCTGTTCTCGGCACAGAGAGGTGTGGTGATGAGAATTGTCTCAGCATACCGAACTGTGTCGACGAGTGCTGTGCTGGTCCTGTCGAGCGTCCCGCCAATTGACTTATTGGCGGAGGAAAGGAAGGAGACCTTTCAGCTCCGTAAGGCGCTCACCTGCTTAACAAACCCGCAGGTAATCGCTCGCGCGAAGGAGGCCATTCGCAAGGATGGAAGGCGCAGACTCGTCGAGAAATGGCAGACGAGATGGCATGGTGACCAATCCGGGAGATGGACACACCGTCTAATCCCGGAGCTCACCACCTGGCTGGATAGAAAGCACGGTCAAGTCGGCTTTTACCTGGCGCAAGCGCTTTCAGGCCATGGCTGCTTTAATGCGTACCTGAAGCGCTTTAAGAAAAGAGACGACGAGTCGTGTTGCTACTGCGGATCCCTTGTGGACAATGCAGAGCACACACTCTTCTTCTGTGCCAGGTGGGGCGTGGCAAGAGAGGCTGTCGGTCGGGAAGTGGGCGCCCAACTCACACCTGACACGATGGTCTCTCTCATGCTCCAGTCTGAACAAAAATGGACACTTATCGAGTCATTCGTCACCGTGGTGATGAAGACGAGGGAGCTCGATGGGCGTGTAGAGCGCGGCAGCAACGGGGGCCAGTAGAAATCGCATCGGGGCCTGCACCCGCGGTCCTGCGTCTTGGACGGACTTGGCCGTCCGCGTCGTCCGGGGGAGGAATTGCTTTATTCCTCCCCTGACAGGCGCGGCTAGTCAGTCTGCCTAACGGGCGTGCGACCGCGGATGGGAGTTCCGGGCGAATGGATGACGGAAGAGTCGTACGCGACTTTAAGCTGGAACCAACCGCCCGTGAAGTTTAAAGCCGAAAGGCGGTTCCGCGGGCGGTGTATTGGTTCGAGAGAGGGGGTTTTCTGGTTTTAACAGGTATGCCTAGCCCCGTCCTAGGAGAGTCCTGTACAACGTCTATAAAAGATTTCGCCATTTTTCCTCCTCACCAAAAAAAAAAAAAAAAAAAAAAATGTTAAGGTTAATATGATTGCCAACTAAAATAATTTTTCTTTGATATTTGAAAAAATAAATATGCATATAATATTATGGCCTAAAAGACATAAATGACATAAAATAAGTTTATGTCGATCATTAGAAAAGTATTTAACTCACAGTGATAACGCAACTTTAGCCTATCGATTTTATCAATCTGTGATTTATTGTAGAATTAATTGAACTTTATTTTAAGGCCATGGATCAACCTGGTCTCATCACTAGACTTCTATAGACTTGTCTTAGTGCATTTCATTTACTATTATAAATTTTCAACTTGTTACCTCATTTTTTAAATAAATGGGGTACACGAATTGAAACTCAGATTATTCGACTCGAATTGCATTCAACTGTCAATCGGAAGGTCCTGGGCGGGGTACCCAGCGGGGTCAAAGTGTTCTTTTTTTTTACAGAAAATATTTTTTAACTTTGTAAAATCTTATTGAAAATTCAATTTGGTCTTAAAATGAAGTTGATTGACTAAAATGATTTCGAAAAATTAGTTATAAAATAAGTTCTTTAATTAAAATCTAGAATCTAGTGTAATATACGAGGTGTGTCCAAAAAGTATCCGACCTGCGTTCATATCTCCGCGTTGGTGCTATTCTTCGTCATCCGGACCGTGGCATCCTTCGAAGTAGTCCCCATTTAATTGAATTACACGCTCCGAGCGGTGCTTCCACATCTTAAAGCAGTCCTGAACGCAGATTGTGGAATGGCCTCGATGTCGTCGAACCGCTTTCCTTTGGGCACCATTTTCAGTTTTGGGAACATCCAAAAGTCGCAAGGAGCTATGTCGGGACTGTACGTAGGCTGGCGAAGCTGTACAATCTTGTGTTTCGCCAAAAATTGCTGCACAAGGTTCGACGAATGCGCTGGTGCGTTATCGTGGTAGAGAAGCCAGTCACCGCTTGACCAGAAACGCGGTCATTTTCTTCTAACGGTATCACGCAATCTTTTTAGAACTTCAACTTTACATTCTTCGTTGATATTCTGATGTCTTGGGGCAAATTTGTAGTGCACGACACCCTCACAATCGAAAAAAATAATCAGCATTGACTTGACATGGCTCCGACTTTGACGTGCTTTTTTCGGCCGAGGCTCGTCTGGACGCTTCCAAATAATGTTGTTTAGTTTCAGGATCGTAATCATAAACCCATGATTCATCACCAGCAATAACCTTCTTGAGGACGTTTTCATCATCACTGACCATTTCCAAGTTGTCCTGAGCGATTTCAGAGCAAAGGTCTTTCTGCTCGCTCGTGACCAATTTCGGAATGAATTTCGCACACACGCGAGTCATTCCTGGAATCTTTTTCCAAATTTCCCAAACAGTAGTTTTCGGCATTCCGAGATCATTTTCTAGTTCACGAACAGTCATTCGACGATCACCTACAATCGCAAGTCGCATACGCTCGATGTTTCCTGGTGTTGTTATCAGCGATCAAAAAGTGCAAAAGATGCAAAACTTGCAAAACTTGATGCAAATTCGTTGATCTTTTCTTTCTGTCATTTTCAACGGTAAACAAATGCGACGAACGGAAAAAGCACGTTAGACATAAACACATGCTGCGCGCGATCCAAGGCGTTCGTGAGAGACTAGTGGTTACGCTCATACCCCGCAGAGGCCAATCGAGCGCTCTGGCGCGAAGATATAAACGCAGGTCGGATGCTACTCGGACACAGCTCGTACATAATCATATATATAATATAATTAATATTTAAAAGTAACGTGTTGTTAACTCTTCTTTTTAACAGCAATTTTCTCAACCCATAAAAATACTGTCCGACTACTACACTGAAAAAAATAGATACTAAATATGAGATACTAGAATGTTGGATATCACCTTATATAATCTAGATAATACTACATAATTTCAAATTAATTAGTTGAGTTTGAAATTTCTGCCACTGCCTACATTATCGGAAAATCACTAGTCGCGTATCAGATAGGATACGTTGCAAATTAAATTTAAATTTAAAGAATTTGAAATCTTTCTGTGGAAAAAAGACTCCTTATATTGCCTAGTGGATCAGCTTTATACGAGGTCTATCCGGAAAGTATCGGGCCTACCTTTATATCTCCGCGCCATAGTGTTCAAGTGACCTCTGCAGGGCATGAACGTCAACAGTGAAGCCTCACGAACCATTTGGTTGATTACTAACATCTGCCAGGTGTATCGTTCATGCGCAGCGTGTCTTTGTTTACAATGATATTTTGAGTTCGGCGGATTTTGTGATTGTTAAAAATTTTGTTTTCAACTCGGAAAAATGAGTTCGGAAACTATTAAGATGATGCAGAAGGCATTTGGGAATGAGTGTATGAGCAAAACACGAATAGAAAAGTGGTATAATCGTTTTAAAGGAGGGCGCACTTCTGTTGATAGTGATTCTCGTTCTGGCCGACCTTCGACGACAAAAACATTGGATAATATTGAGTGCGTGCGACTTGCGATTGAAGGTGATCGTCGATTAACTGTTTGTGAACTAGGAAATGATCTGGGAATACCGAAAACTACTGTTTGGAAAATTTTGAACAAGATTTTAGAAATGACTCGCGTGTGTGCATTGCTTCGATAACCTCCGTACAGTCCCGATTGTGACAGCCCCCTGTGACTTTTGGCTGTTTGCAGAACTCGAAAAACCACTCAAAGGACAGCGATTCGATGGAAAAACGACGGTTGAAAATAATGCGACGAGCATACTCAAGGCCATCCCTAGAAGTGAGTTCCAGGACTGTTTCGAGAAGTGGAAACATCGCTGGAAATGTGTTATTCAATCAAGTGGGGATTACTTTGAAGTATGCCACCCGCCCGATAATGAAGTATAACGCCAGCGTGGAGATATAAAGGCAGGCCCGATACTTTCCGGACAGACCTCGTGCATCTAATACATTCTCTTAAATATACAAGATGTTAATGACCAATGACAGTTTATATTCGAAATTTACAATATTAGATATTAAACTTTAATATCTAAGATGTTATAAACAGTAACGTTCATGTGCCCGAGGAAAAGTCACGTGATTAGTCTTTGAATTTCATATGAATTGTCTTTCGCGCTCGCCTATAGCTTTTCCGGTTGCGTGGTTTTTGGTTTTGACACTGAATTAATAATGTCGTGTCTGTATGAAGTTTTAGAGTGTCATTTTAGAAAAAAAATTCATATTACCAGTACCAGTATGTCATTTTTGTACCTTCAATCTCTGAAATGAATCAGAATTTGCTTGCTGGGATTCGTAATAGGTTCCAAATGTTTACAATTATGCTGAACGTTTTTATAATCTCCATTTATCAACGGGTTGTCTTGACTTTGAGAATAATCAACCAAATATGGACTTGCAAAAACTCTTAGATCAAGGAATTTGAAAAAAAAGGAGATTATAAGAAAATTTTGAATTCCTTAAGTAACCATTATTTATATCATGTTATATATTCTAAATTTGATTTTTTTTCATTCAATTTTTCAATCAGTATTTTTACCTAATTATTAGACGATTGCATTCAATGACATAGATATTGACTTGAATAATCTAAGATATAACATCTAGATATGATAAGATATGATATCTAAATGGTTGTCGCATAGTTGTATCGCAAAAATATTATCTGCTAATATCAAGATATTGCGGTTTATTATCTATTTTTCTCTGTGTAAGTATATAATATCTGCCCACTAAAAATCTTGTCCAATCACTAATGTTTTCTTAAACCTTTCTTTCCTCTCTCGAAATAAACTTTAAATCAAAATATAATATAAAAGGAGAAATTTTTCATAGTTCTCGTAGAAAAGTAAAAATGTCCTTGAGAATGTTGATACTTCTAAGAGAAATGCAGGAAACACTCTTTTGTCTATATTTTATTTATTGCTCCATTTTTTGTCTGAACTAACTCTCAGTTTCTTCCCTTTTTCATTGAAATCAGAATTTTCAGTTGGTATCCCTCGCTTATGAATTAAAGGTGGATGTATTTCTATTTTCAAAGAAAACTCTCTCATGACCGACTGTACTAATATGATTGAATGATTATGGAACTTACCAGATATTGATTATCGCAATCGCAGCTCCATTGGTTGTTCATTAAATTCAATTCTTCAAGTCTATCCCACCTTCCAACGAAACGCTCTGGTAAATATCGTAGGGCGTTATTCGATATTATTAGTTTCTTCAATACGGGCCATGACGCACCTTCCGTGTCCTGCAAATGAAATGAAAATTTCTCATTCAATGCACACAACTACGTCGTCTAGTTAGAATCTTGCTCTATTTGAAAGAATTCAGATTTTAGGAATAAATATTTTCAGTCTGCATTTAGCATTGGATATATCAAAATTTAATCTCTAAATACCAATCATTAATAAATAATTCTTCTACTGATTTGATTAGATCATTTTTTAATAATAAATTATTAGTTGATTGGAGCATTCTTTTGGTGACTTTTAGTAATTTTTGAAAATAAGCAGGGACTATAGTGATTAGTAAATATTTTTACTAAAGCAATTTTGCGAAAGACTGTATATTCTTTTTGAATAAAAGAGCAAAAAAACAACATTTTAATTTATTTTAGACAAAATACTCAAATGCTGATTTGAAAAAACAACTATTTGAAACTTACGTTGTGAACTAAAGCTTTCTCATCAATTTCAATGAGATTCGAGCAATTGTGTACTCTCAAAATTTTCAAATTTTTTAATTTTGAAAAAGCCCTGCTTCCAATTCTAATTAGTTTGGACATATTTCGTAAATTTAGTTCCTCAAGTTCTGGCAAATCAGGAAATGCATTAGTTTGACCAATAAATTCGATAGGGTTGTTGTCCATTGTTAGTACTTTCAATGATTTTGCATATTCCAAAGCCAAGGGAGGCGTTGTAAATTTATTACCACTGATGTCCAGTTTTTTTAAATGTCTGAAACAAGGGTTTCAAAAATTAAGGAGATAAATGAAGATATTATTTAATGGATGTTAAAAATGATAGCATAAAACTCCAATTAAATACAAGTCAGACTCCCAATACCGGGATTTTTTCGAACCTGTTCGGGTATCTCCATGCAATTTTGCGGAACTGTAATTCTTAGAACGCAAGCTATTGGGCGAGGACTCCGCAATACCAGGCCTCCGATATCGAGAGTCTGACCTGTATTGATAATTTGATCAGATTAAATGCTTTGAACTAAAAAGATTATCGTGTATACTAACTTATGAGACATGTGAAAAATATGATGAGGCATCGAGTTGATGTCACAGTAACTCAGATCAAGTTCTTCTAACCGTGAAATATCCGATATAGCGAGATTTGTGGGTATATCAATCACAATAAACGGATTCCCTCTAAGATTTAGAATTTTCAAATCAGGAACATGCTCAAACATTGCTTGATCTAAAGTGTAGAGTAGATTATAACTCAAATTTAAAATTCTTAATTTTTTCAAGGGCTCGTAACTTTCCACTGCAAACTTTCCCTGTTCAATAAATACTGTTTATATTTAAATTAAAATTATGAATCAATAAAACAATTAATTGACTCCAAACTCAGAATTCGCTTCTTATAATAAGTGGTCTTTCCATATAGTGTAAATTTGTTCTAAATATTATGATCCCATCATATGCAAAGCATACAACTTAGCTAAACACAACTATCTCTTCAACTCTGCATATATGTAGAGGTGATTCTCAAATAGAAAAGACATTATAGTATAGATGCGGCATAGGTCGATGGTGGCGGAGCCCGATGAATGTAAAGGGTTTTCCAATAGGGACATAACAATTTATCTATGAATAAAACACAGAAATATTTGAGATATTGAGTTAAAATTTATTTTGGGTATAGTGCAAGCATCACATTTTATGGATGAAATACGATATTGGTCATATGGCCATTATGAGCCCGTTTACAGCGGTCGATTCTTTGGACCCAATTTTCCACCACTCTGGCACACATTTCGACCGAAACGTTGGCAATTTCGCGTTGAATGTTGTCTTTGAGGTCGTCTAAAGTTGCTGGCTTGTTGGCATATACCAGTGACTTGATATGGCCCCATAAAAAGAAATCCAATGGCGTTAGATGGCATTCGACCGGAACATTCCTCGAGATAACACGTTCACCGAATTTGCCTTTAAATAAATCGATTGTGACGCGTGCTGTGTGGCTAGTGGCACCGTCTTGTTGAAACCACATATCGTTGATGTCAAGTTCATCCAATTCTCGCTAAAAATAATCTTCCAACATAGCACGATAGCGCTCTCCTTTGACGGTAACATGACGGTCGTTTTCATCCACGAAAAAATACGGACCAATCACACCTCCAGCATGAAAACCGCACCAAACAGTCACTTTTTGCGGATGCAACGGTGTCTCAAGAAGAACATTTGGGTTTGTTGCTGACCAATAACGCATATTTTGCTTATTAACAAAGCCATTGAGCCAGAAATGAGCTTCATCGCTGAAGATGATTTTTCGATGAAATTCTTCATTTTCTTCAAGCTTTGCCAGAGTCCAATTGGAGAAGTTTCGGCGTTTCAAATGATCAAGTGGCTCATTTCGAATCGATGCACTTACGGTTGCGATAATTTCTTCGCTTCGAGCAATACGACGTCTTTTTGGCACCGGAACGTTCAATAGTGTAAATTTGGTCTCGAATTTATCCACTATAGCACGCACGTCCTGTGGGGTGGGACGATTATTACTGTCGAAAAGATACGAAATTGTTATGTCCCTATTGGAAAACCCTTTTTATAAATCCGTCAAATAGACATTCTGTCGTTTTGGCAAATTTTGGCCATTCTAGGCCGGTCCTGGAAAAGAATTCCAACTATGACCGGAACTAATTATGATCTATGTTTTTAGGTATACAGAGGAAAGACTGAGGTTCATAAAATTATGTTGCTAATGTTGATGAGAAATTTTTTCCATGATAATTTGTTAACACTTCTTTAATAAGAGCATGCATTTTATAATTGCATTAAAATAAAATTATAGGTTTAATAATAATGTAATTGCTATAAATACGAACGCTGCGCTTAAATCTATTAATATTCGGGAAATCACATTTAATTTATTATTTTTTAAAGCTTTCTAGCCGTAAAAAGTATAGTGGATTCATTGTTTGCAATTTTTATATACATTTCTAAAGGTTGAATGTTTAACTGCTGGTACTTTTTTAGAAAAGTTGAAAACAAAAAATTTCGTACACATGATTATGATAGAAGGTGAAATTTAATTTTTCAAAAATAAGCGAATAAATAAATTAATTGATAAGATTTCAATATACTTATTGCAATTAAACTCATGGCTCTCTGGTTTGAAAGGAAACAAAGTCCAAAACATTATTTGAAAAATAATGTTGAGAAAAAAATTAAATAAATATTTTTAAATTTAATAATAAATGAATTATTTATAATTTGCATTTATTCATGATTCTAATTTCGTTATATTGAAATTCGCAAAATTCGCGAAGTGTAGCACTCAAAAATTTTCATCCCTCCGATTTTGATAAAATGTTGTGAGATTGTCGTACTATTGGACTACATCTAATATGGAAATGGGGGAAATGTCTTGCGTAGATGAAGGGGCTCAAACTTTCGATCGTTTTTTGACATGTCCATATTCGTTAAAACATTGGTCCTATAATATTATTGGATCTCTAACTTAATTCGTGCGGTGTTTTTTTTTTATTTGAACGTTTATTTAAGAAAAACATGTACAATAGTATTATTCAAAGTATTGTCCATCTAAAGCTATGACTTTTTCCCATCTTTCTGGCAATTTGAGGATTCCATCCCAAAAGAACTGCGCCGGCTTAGCGGCCAAGAATGAATCAAGCCAATTTTTGATACCCTGTTCTGATGTGAACCGTATTCTAGCGAGGGCGTTCTGCATCGACCGGAACAAATGGTAGTCAGAAGAGGCAAGGTCTGGGCTACGAGGCAGGTGGGGTAAAACTTCCCATCCACTGTTTTCCAAATAGCTATTAACCGGAATAGCATATTTCACATATGATTTTTGCGCTTGGGGTTGTCGTAATGGATCCATTATTCATTACCAGTAACAATCCGATGCAAAAATGACTTCTTTTTGTGGCTTTCTAGCAGCATTTCGGACGTGCAAAACCGCCTTTCAACGTCTCTCGTCTTGAGTTCATGTGGAACCCAATTTCCTTGCTTTTGAATGTATTCGGCTGCTTTTAAACGTTTAGAAATGGCTGCTTGAGTGACTCCCAAAGATTCTGCGATCTCTTCTTGTGCTTGGCAACAATCTTCATCGAGTAATGATACCAGTTCTTCATCTTCAAACTTTTTTGGCTGCCCAGGACGTTCTTCGTCTCCTAAGCTAAAATCGCCACTTTTAAATCGTGCAAACCACTTTTGGCACGTTCACTCAGCTAAAACATGTTCACCATAAACTTCTACCAAAATACGATGACTTTCGGCAACAGTTTTCTTCACATTAAAGTAATAAAAAACAACTCCCCGTAAAAACACTTTTTCAGGCACAAAGTTCGACATATTAGAGTGAAAACAAATTATTGCTGTTTACGCTTCAAATGAATGACATATACTGAAAGAGACGCACAATGGCAGTAGCTTTCCAACGCATTTTCGGAATATTGGAACGATGGAATAATAATCAAAAATTGATTCGAAGTTGCGTTCCTCTCCAAATGCATATATTAAAATTAAGCAGATTTATTTTGTCTATCAACAGAATCGTTTCACTGTTAGAAAACTCATTTGTAAAATCCAAAACTAAAATAGTTTTGCCAATAAACGATTACTTTTGACTATGAAAAGAAATGCTTTAACTATTAAAAGATTGCATTTGTAAGCTAGCGGAAGAAGTGCGCCTGCGCATGAATAAGTGTACATCGTCTTGTGCTTAACAGTGCTTAACCCTTATTTTTCATTACTTCTGACAATTGAAGCATTATAAATTTATTGATTTTTCATGCTTTTAACCATCAAAGGGTTGTTTGTCGTCCTTTTTAAAAATCATTTTGTAAAGCGACCTTGAATCTTATTTAATATTATGTGTTTCTTTGAGGTTTTATCTTAAAATTTAGCGGGAAAAACTGCATTTAGTTCGTGAATGAAGGAATTTTTTTTCAGACAAATCCTTCTGTTTTTTTTGGCGGAAAACTCAATTCTTCGTCCTTAAAAAATCGACTTTTTTTGAAAAAATATCACTGTAACTGTAAAAAAATTTTTTTTTGTAAAATCCTTCGTTCACGAACAAGGTCACACTATATACTAATAGTTTTTTTCTTTTTCAGCTGAGCCGTTACCGTTAAGCCATTACAAACAAAAGGAGTTTCGGCAAGGAGTGTACACTAACGTCGGAAATTGTGCGCATAGTGCTTGTCATCGCTATTAAAAATCACTGCTGACTTTGAACCACGATATCTCGGTGAAAAACAGAGATAGGGCATTTTTAAAAATACAGTTGGAATGCTTATGGAATTCCACGTCTAGTCATGCTCAACAAATATTTTGTTCACTTTCTGAAAATAATACAGCACGTGAGGAGTTAAAAAAAAAAAATTCAGGATTTTTTCAAATTCTCTATCTCAACTTCAACTTTTTGCATGACCTAGGAAATATTTTTCCAAAATCTAAAAATTATACGACATAAAGTCTATAATATTATCTTTAATTTAAGCCAAGAAAACTTGAAAAATATTTATGGGTATCCGAGATACGATTAAAAATGTTTAATCATATCTGAGTTGAATTTTAATCGACGATCACGGTTCTCGGCCGGTTTGTTGCTCGCCTCCTTCGTTGAGGCAGGACCGAATAGGCCACGCACAAAGGTGGCGTTTAAGTGGAGCTCTCTTATATGTTCTTTGATCCAAGAACGTGTTTCCTTTATTTCCTTTCCTTTCATTCTTAGTTGATATTTACAATGACTTTAAAAATTTTTATTAATGTTCTAAAGGGTTTCCCAATAGGGGTGATATTATTTTGAATGTCCCTATCAAGCTCATTTGAACTGAAATTTTTGACGTCTGCTGTCAGTTGTCATCAGTAAGGTTTGCCATTTAATCATGAGTAGTTTCACGCTTCCACAACGTTTGGAAATTGTCCAATTATTTTATCAAAATTCGAGAAGTTTTGTCGGTGTTCAAAGAGCATATCGTGCAAAATATGGTCGTCATTCTGCTCCATCCGCGCTCTCAATTCGTCGAATAATCGATAAGTTGGAGAGTGAATTTACTCTATTGGATACTAAGCCTAAAAATCGTATGCGTACCGCACGTTCTACACAGAATATAGCCGCCGTACAGGCCAGTATCGAGGAAAACCGTGAATTGTCCGTGCCACGCCGATCTCAGGAATTGGGCCTGTCCAGGATGACTACCTGGCATATTTTGCGATTGGATCTTGGCCTGCATCCCTATAAGATGATTCTGGCCCAAGAACTGAAGCCTAATGACCATCGTTTGCGTCGGGAGTTCGCGGATTGGGCTCTGGAATCAATTGAAAATGATCCCAATTTTCATCAAAAAATCATCTTTCCTGATGAGGCGCATTTTTGGCTCAAGTCTCGGGGGACATTTGGCCGATATATTGTTTAAATCATAAATGGCATAGAATATCCAATATAATAAAAAAGATTTCGATCAATTCCGAATGAATATTCAGTGTTTTTTTTCAATTTCAAAACATATCACCCTTATTGGGAAACCCTTTAGTTTATAAGAATTTTAAGAAATAAAACATTTTTACATATCATTGTTCTATTCGTTAATATGGAGATATTATTGGATTTAAATAATTTTTAATAATCACAAATAACAATAAATATTTTTTTAAATTTAGAATAATTAGAAATAAAAATTACTAATGAACAGAATCAAAAATACATATAAGAGGGCTCCACTTAAGCGCCACCTTTGTGCGTGGCTTATTCGGTCCTGCCTCAACGAAAGAGGCGAGCAACAAACCAGCCGAGAACCGTGATCGTCGATTAAAATGCAACTCAGATACGATTGAAAATTTTTAATCGTATCTCGGGTACCCATGAATATTTTTCAAGTTTTTTTGGCCTAAATTAAAGATAATATTATAGAACATATCTGCTATTATATTGACCCAAAATTCACAGAATTTTTAATCAGTTTTTCTTGTTAAGGTATAGGGTCAGTTTCTTTTTTTTTATCCGATTAAAATTATCAATGTTGAATATTAAAAAAGGAAAAATCTCGGTTTTTCTCCATTGTATCAAACAAAATGAACCATTTTTAACCCGGAATCGAGAAAATACTCATAAAATTTTCATTTTTCCATTCAACATGGATAGGCTTCTTTTTTTCCAGTTTTTTTTCATTTTCTCAGTTTTGCCAAGAATTGAATTGACAAGGTTCTTGCCTGGGACGGCAGGAGTCCTATTGGCTCGTCGCCACTTCTCTTGCCTCTCCTCTAAACTCTACGCTAAGACGCTCAGGGGTCTTTCTGCGGAGCGCGTTGCATATCATCATTTCCACAGTATCATGGTAAGAAGCAATAAAATTGTTCGTTTCGCAAGTTAGTTTTTCAATGTTTATCGCATCCAACATTAAATTTACATTTTCGTGATGCACACAAACGCAAACCGTATGGGTTCCACTAGCCGCAGCCAGTACACAATTGCAAGGTATAAGTTGTGAGAATTTCGAAAGACTAACTTTGACTGAAGCATTTTCCTCCTTAAGTATGACATATAATTCTGAAAGCCTGCAAAGAATCAATCTTTTCTGGACATGCTTCCGTGATCTATCTATTTTTCACCGAAACGAAATCATTCATGGCATTATTGTTGCAAAACTTTATAATTGTTTGAATTTTTCCTTGATTTGGTTGCAAACTTCCATTGCCCATTGATGTTCTTTAATATCACAATCATTTTTTCTTTGCTTTTTCGTACAAAGTTGATACTTGTCGACCTCATTTTGAAATTTGTCAAGGCAATAAAAATAATTACTCGATGCTGAACATCTACAATATCGAAAATTTATAGCGAGCAACAAATAGAATAATAAAATAGATTATAAAAATATTTTCATTTAAATAATTGTTAAAATCACTTGTTTTTTTAAATTTAAAGAATTTTTTTAGTCATAGATTCATTTTTTCTCTACATGGCACACACACTTTAGCATCAAATAAAATGCCAAAAACTGTTCTGGAAGACTCAAGAAACTTGTCTCAGCCCTTTCGTAGTCGAGTTATGATCAGTAATTTTGGAAGGATTTCAAAAATGAATACTGGAGAAACGTACTTTCTCTGAAATTTTTTACTTGATCCGAATACTAACAGTGATTTTACAATAATTTCTGGAATTAAATAATTTCATAATCAATAAAAGTGAAACAAAGAAAACTTCGAAATCAGTCAAGTGACCTTTACGGATGTTAAAAAAAAGAAAACCTACGTAACGAAGAATTGTGATATTTACTGAAGCGCCAAGTTGTGGAATCTTATAAAACAAAATCATCAAAATATGTTTTCCACTATATAGTTCTTCACTGAAATATGCGATACTAATAACGTCAAATTGTCTCACCAATTCGAATCTCATAATATTTGCAAGGAAATACTTCCAGCCCATCATGTTATACAGGGTGTCTAAAAAGTCCCGGGACGGATGGATATTTCCTCAGGTAAAATATTTTTCAAAAAAGTGAAGGTCATTCCTGAAGTAAATTTCAACGAGGAATTCAATGGTGACCTTCATTTTGACCTTGACGTTGACGTTCATGGCCTTTTGTAAGTCAAATTTGTTTTTTAAAATGGAAACCCCCTTTTTTCACATCTGCAATCGATAGAGCGAAAAATACTACGTTCAAGTACGTACCCAAGTCATAGGTCAATTGTAACGTTCAAGGTCAATTAGAGGTTATTTGGAATTAACAAAGTTTTCCAAGAGGTCAGTGTAATTCCTAAAGTAAATTTCAACGAGAAGTTTATTGGTGAGCTCTGTATTGATCTTGGGAACAGCGTTTTGAATATTGTAAAATCATATGTATAGGAAATTTTTCATTAAAAGTTCCAGGAGTTCTGGTAAGAGTTCTGTTCCTCCCCAAAGAGTTATATCAAAAATTCCTATACCGTTTTTCGATACCTAAGTCAATACCTATACCTATATAGGTATGTAACTATATAGGTACCAATCCTATACTGTTTTTCTATCTCCATACGAATATTACGAATCGAAACTAAATTTACGTATTACGTGTACATACTTACTATCTTTCGCTAAAAGATTATTATGGCGCAAGCTAAACTTTCGGAACGAGAGAGGGTATCTGTATTAATGATGCGTAGTTGGGGAGATCGAGTTCGATGTTATGATCAAGTTCGTTTGCTTTTTAATCGCACTTTTCGTAATGGAGAAGAGTTAAATCTTGTCTCAAAATCAACAATTGAAAGAACTGTAAGGCGCTTTATGAATCATGGATCTATCAAGGACATTCAGAGAACTGGTCGGCCAAAATCTGCAGGGTCTGAGGAGATGGAGATGGACATAGCCCAAGCATTTGTTGAAAAACCACACCTTAGTTTACGTCGAGCTAGTGATGAGCGTGACGTTGCTCCTGAGACAGTGCGAAATATTTCAAAAAGCATTAATTTCCATCCTTACAAAGTTCATCTGGTACAAGAGCTCAATGAAGACGATCCTGATTGTCGGGTTGAATTTTGTGAAATTATGATGGACAGAATTGATAGAGATCCTCTTTTCTTGTACAATACAGTATTTTCAGATGAAGCTACTTTCACTTTAAAAGGTGAAGTTAACAGGCAAAATTGCAGATATTGGTCCGACACAAATCCTGATTGGATGCTGGCGAGTCACACACAATATCCACAAAAGATTAATGTTTGGCCCGGTATCTTGAATGATACATTGATAGGTCCTTTCTTCTTCGATGGTAATCTCAATGCCCGTGCATATGAAGAGCTTCTCAGAAACCAAATTGTACATAGAATAAGGGGGATTACAGGCGATAATTTTCATAATATTTGGTTCCAGCAGGATGGAGCAGAGGCTCATTACGGTAGGGAGGTTCAAGCATATTTGGATACTCAGTTTCCTCATAGGTGGATTGGAAGAAGGGCCGAAATTGAGTGGCCTGCTAGATCTCCTGATCTGACGTCTCTCGACTATTTTCTTTGGAGTTATTTAAAGAGCAAAGTATACTCAACGCAACCCCAAAGCTTAGACGAATTGCAGAATCGGATTCTGCAAGAGGCTACTTTGATTGATAGGGAGATGATTTGTAATGCTGTAACTCATTTTTACAATCGCATAACTTTTTGCCAAGATGCTCAAGGTTTTCAGTCCGAACATCTTCACTGAAGCGTGAGAGGCAAGGGCACTCACGCTATTCAAGCACCCCGAAACGTGAGAGGTAAGGGGACTCGCGCTAATCAAGCACCCCGAAATGTGAGAGGAAAGGGGACTCATGCTAATCAAGCACCCCAAAAGGAACAGAATTTACTACATCCACGTCGTTGTTCCTGGGTAATGCTAAACGTAAACGTAAACTGCTTGGAAAAAACCTTGAAAAAACCTTGAAGATCATCAAGATCAATACAGAGCTCACCAATGAATTCCTAGTTGAAAAATACTTCAGGAATTACACTGACCTCTTGGAAAACTTTCTTAATTTTAAATAACCTTTAACTGACCTGGAACGTTACAATTGACCTATGACTTGGGTACGTACTTGAACGTAGTATTTTTCGCTCTATCGATTGCAGATGTGAAAAAAGGGGGTTTCCATTTTAAAAAAACAAATTTGACTTACACAAGGCCATGAACGTCAACGTCAAGGTCAAAATGAAGGTCACCATTGAATTCCCCGTTGAAAAATACTTTAGGAATTGCACTGACCTCTTGGAATACTTTTTTCATTTCAAATAACCTCTAATTGACCTTGAACGTTACAATTGACCTATGACTTGGGTACGTACTTAAACGTAGTATTTTTCGCTCTATCGATTGCAGATGTAAAAAAAGGGGGTTTCCATTTAAAAAAACAATGATGACCTTGAAAAATCCATGAAGATCAACGATAAGGTAAAAATGAAGGTCACCATTGAATTCCTTGTTGAAATTTATTTTAGGAATGACCTTCACTTTTTTGAAAAATATTTTACCTGAGGAAATATCCAATCGTCCCGGGACTTTTTAGACACCCTGTATATATATCATTTTAAAGGAGAAAGAATAAGCGTTTTTTAGCCTACTTAAGATAATATATATATATATATATATATATATATAAAAATATAATAAAAATGAGCTTTTTGAGAAAACTTAAAGATAGACAAAATTCCAAGTTTTTTAATAGAAAGAATTTTTTTTTCGTAAATATTTTCATTGAAAAGTACGAGAAAAATGCAATGAGAAATACTTATTGTGGATTTTTCTAAATGTAATATTATAGGACCAATGTTTTAACGAATATAGACATGTCAGAAAACGATCGAAAGTTTGAGCCCCTATATCTACGCAACACATCATTATCCCCCCCCCCCCCCCATTTCCATATTAGATGTAGTCCAATAGTACGACAATCTCACAAAATTTCATCAAAATCGGAGGGATAAAAGTTTTTAAGTGGTACACTTGGCGAATTTTTCCCCATATATTTATTTGAATTAATTAATAAGGAAAATTTAGGTAAATTTGAATTAATTTTTGCAATAATAGCTTTTCTAATTTTCTTATTTTTACTGCTTCTCTTATTTTTCTTTGAATTAACATTATAATTATTTTTTAATTATTTGCAACATTTTCCTCTAGAAAATTCGGTCTAAAATCGAAATAATATAATTCATTTTGAAAGGTTAGTGTGATACAAAAATATAAAATGTAAGTAATACAATAGTATATTATGTGCCTAGGCAGACAATGAGGGTGATTGCGTGACGAGCGACAATGTTCGCAGGAGATCGAAGCCAAGGCGTAGTCGAGGCGTAGGTGAGGCATAGTCGAGGCGTAGCCGATGCGTAGTCGAGGCGTAGCCAAGACGTAGCTGAGGCAAAACCGAGACAAAGCCGAGACGAATCCGAGGCGCGATCAGTCCTGCGAGCATTGTCGCGAGTCTCGCAATGTCCCGAATTGTGTGCATTGGCACATATTCTATTTTATGTGCCTCAGCCGCGGAAACTCGTTTTTCCGTTACAGCTGAGAGTAAAGCAATGTTGTATATTCCGTTACAGAGGAATACAATGTAGAAATTGAACTGCGCATGCGCATTATAGTCTTACAGCGGAACGCAATCTATTTCTTATTCTTCTTCTTCTCACTTATTCTTCGTACAGCGGAACGCAATCTATTTCTTATTCTTCTTCTTCTCACTTCTTCTTCGTACAGCGTTAGCACTGACTACTGCACAAGACCGATAAAATCAAAATGGCCGGGACTAGTCGCCAATTTGCGCCCGCTTCGTACAACTAGCGCAGCAAACAACCACAATAAGTACTAGATTAGATTCCAATGTACGCATAAAAACTCGTATCCGCATCACAGTCACATAAATAGAATATGTGCCAATGTACACAATTCGGGACACTGCGAGACTCGCGACAATGCTCGCAGGACTGATCGCGCCTCGTATTCATCTCGGCTTTGCCTCAGCTACGTCTCGGCTAGGCCTCGACTAAGCATCGGCTACGCCTCAACTACGCCTTGGCTTCGATCTCCTGCGAACATTGTCGCTCGTCACGCAATCACCCTCATTGTGTGCCTAGGCACATAATATACTATTATGTGACTGTGGTGCGGATACGAGTTTTTATGCATACATTGGAATTTAATCTAGTACTTATTGTAGTTGTTTGCTGCGCTAGTTGTACGAAGCGGGCGCAAATTGGCGACTAGTCCCGGCCATTTTGATTTTATCGGTCTTGTGTAGTAGTCAGTGCTAACGCTGTACGAAGAAGAAGTGAGAAGAAGAAGAATAAGAAACAGATTGCGTTCCGCTGTACGAAGAAGAAGTGAGCAGAAGAAGAATAAGAAATAGATTGCGTTCCGCTGTAAGACTATATAATGCACATGCGCAGTTCAATTTCTACATTGTATTCCTCTGTAACGGAATATACAACATTGCTTTACTCTCAGCTGTAACGGAAAAACGAGTTTCCGCGGCTGAGGCACATAAAATTACATTTCAAATAATATTAAATCCATATCATTTTAATAATAAAATGAGTATTAACTATTTTATCTCAAAGAAATGTTCTGCAATTTTCTAGAAAGTCAAAGTTCAAAATTACTTTGAAAATATGTATAGTGAATATACAAAATTTTTAACTATCATAGAAATTTAATTTATCGCACTCAATTCGACTGATGTGTCTTCAGCTTTTTAATTATATTTCTATTTTATTAAGAATATTCAAAAATGGATTACCGAGCAAACATTTAAAAAAATCATACGGTGCACGATTTGCTAAATTTAATCATTTTTAAAAACCTCACACTCTTGTGATTGTATTGGTACGTCCCGCGACTCTATCGACTCAAGATACAGCATAATCTATAAAGAAATAAAATGATAATTAAAATCGAAATTGAATTGATATATTTGGCTGTGACATTAATGCCGGATAATAAAATTCATCAGAGCGTGACTCATCGGTGAAGGCAACTCATCCGAACTTAAGCTTCAATACCAAATATGAAAAAGGTGGCTCACCTTGCCTTTTACCCCTACCATAATGGACATACTTCAGATCTACAAAAAGGGAAGGCCCAATGTTACAGTTCAGTCACCGTGCGAGTTCTGCAAAGTAATCAACACGAATTGGTCTAGTCCCATCATATTTACACAGCGAGTTCAGTGCAGTTCTAACAGATTTTTACCCGCGAGTTCAGCGATAGTTGAAAGTGAAAGGGAGTCAACTTGGAGCATCCACCAAAATAACAGGGGTCAGCAAATCAATCAAGGGAAACCAATCGGACCTCAACATTCTGCAATACAACCTATTTAAGATTCATCTCGAAACACCCACGAAAGGAAGATTCAACTCATCAACTCGACCCAACTGGACTCATTTAGAACTCAATTTCTAATTTACTGACTTATTCCTCATCTCTCAGAGAGGATCCTTCTGATCCTTAGTTTCTTTCTTGCTCACGCAAGATCATTCTTTCCTAAAAACTGCGCACATATATGCACCACAACATATCACAGAGCCATTATTTTTCTTGAGGTACTTGACCTTAAAAATACGGCTTATATTTACACTTAATTACGCTTTGTTTTCAAGATACCTTATTTTCTCAAAAAGGGATCGCAGCACTCTGTAACTGAAGCAAAGGAATCAAGACTCGTTACTAAAGTTCGATGGGTGTTCGAAGCAATCAATGGGTTGATAAAAACGTGGAAAGCCTTCAATAATGTTTTTCCAAATAGTCAAATCCCATACATGGGGGATTACGTAAGAATACTCTGAGCAATTTGCAATGCTTTCTGAGCTCCTAGAATTCGTGACAATCCCGATGATAATCTGATTGCTGAAAGAATGTTGCGATTGGCTTCGCAGCCCAATCACCTTCGAGAACGTGCTGAACAGGAATGATGGGCCAAAAAGAAGGCATCATGGCTTTCTATCACGCAAGAATCACTACCCGATTTTCCAAGGTTGACTCTTGATGAGTTGCGATACATCACACTTGGAGTGTACCAGTTGAAGCAAGCCAAATCATATACCGAAGAACACTAATCGGATAATGGAATATACTCTTTTCTGGTCCACAAACAAGAGAGAAACATTTTGGGGGTACAAATTCAATCTCATACATCGTCCAAAGAATACAACTTATGGATAGAAACTAATGCTGTACCGAATCCGATAAGTAAATTTAACAATTATTTTTATCATTGGTGATAATAATGTAAATTTACAACATTATGATTGTTGATGAAAAGAAGATTAAAAATTATAAAAGTTTATCATCTAGATATAAAATAGTAAAGAGCAATTTACAATTATTATACGATCGTTGATGTATACATTAGTAAAGAGAAAATAAATCATCGATCATATAAAAGACAACACAAGCAATATCAACAGATGGTCTAAAAAGCTCACATTCAATTAAACAAAAGGTTCTCAGACCTGAGGTGCCAATAAATAAACAAAACGTATTGAAACTTACAGGAATTAATGATTTACCACTTTATACATAGGACAAGTAAAAAATAAACATTTTTGGTTACCTGACAATATTTAACATTATTCCTAAGAAAGTCTCAGTGGAAGAATCTACAGTATTAGGATCAGAATTTTTTTAAGATAATAGCGTCAATATAAATAATACTTCAAAATGTTTAGAAATAGAGAACCACTGTTACCCTTTTGAATATACAAATACGTTAACTATTCCAGCTTGAACAGTTACAACAGTTTACGTTCAAATAAGAGATACAGGGAAAAGTGAGGGGTATATACTTCAATTACATATCAAAGATAGCGTTTACGTAGGAGACGCAGTTGCAAAAAATGACAAAGGAAAAGCTTATTTAAAATTTGAAAACACAAATAAAATACCAGTAACATTATCAGTTCAAATAATTAATTTAGAAGACTAATTTAGAAAAAATAAAAAATTTAAATAATTTTGAAATAACAATAATAACAAAGATTTATCGAGTAAAATGTTAAGTAACTTTTTAAGAACTAAAAATTCTCTCATTAACTCATGCAAATTTTATAATGTAACAGACGAAGACAGAATAGAATGTATTAAACAGCTACTTCGATTGGAGCATCTACATCAAGACGAATAAGAACATGCACAAAAATTGATAAAATTGAATACAGACAGATTTCAAATTCCAAGCGAACCACTTGAAGCTACTAATGTATTACAACATTTAATCACAACTGTAGACGACTCTTCGATTTTTTCAAGACAAGGTAGATTTCCCATATTTTCACGAAGAAGAAATTACTAGACAAGGCGATGAATAAAAAAAATAAAATAATTAAACCCTCACAATCACCCTATAATACTTCAGTAAGGATAGTTCCTGAAAAACCCAATTCTCAAGGAAAATTCTCTAGGATCAGCGAAATATTTTTCAGTGTTTTATTTAGCTACCGGTTTTGCAAATACCCTAGAAGAGCACGAAATTAAATTAAAAAATTTAGCAGCAAGACATAGGTGTTACATCCTGCATAAGTTTAAATTGTTAATATTCGTGTAGAATAGGAAATTAATACAGCGATTCTTAAAATTTTCGGCCACATAGTATATACGGGAAATAGACACATGTATGCAGCTGACTCTCACTGCAGGAGTGCAATAAACATGTCAAAGTGCATGATGAGGACGCTCCCCTAGTCACAAAGCACTGCGCTTAGAGTACTCTCCAGTTTTTTTACAGATTTTTACAGATTTTCTTTAAAATAATATTTTGTTAATTTTCTTTTATTTGAACTATTTTTTCGATAAAGTCGCGCAAAATCAAAATAACTTCAAATTACGTATTCAAGGATATAACAAAATTAATCTAAACTTAAAGAACTAGAATAAAATTTTGTTATATCCTTGAATACGTAATTAGAAGTTATTTTGATTTTGCGCGACTTTATCGAAAAAATAGTTCAAATAAAAGAAAATTAACAAAATATTATTTTGAAGAAAATCTGTAAAAATCTGTAAAAAACTGGAGAGTACTCTAAGACATGATACCATGAAGACATGAAAAAAGCAAACGAAAAAGAGATTAAATTCACGAATGCGAATAAATTAAATTAGCAACTCATGTTAAACTTAAATCAAATTTATCGGATAGGACTTAAAATGTAAGAAAATCTAAGAAATTAGGTTTATTTTTAAGGAATTTTGTAAAAGGCAAAGTTAATATAAGGACACCTGGTATAAACCAAAACAGCCCTCATACTCTCTTTGTCTTAGTAATAGAACATATGGGAACCAAAACATAAATACGGCGACAATTTTCATGGAAAATCAGTTCAACTTGGGCTTTAGCCCCATACCCAGCTTTTGAACAGCTCTGAGCCAGTCGTTTATAAAAGTTATAACGCGGACCTAGTTCAGAAAAAGTGCAATTGTAACCAGTCTCCTATTCGAAAATAAGTCAAAGTAAGTTAAAATTGTTTAAATCTTCTAATTCCTTAATGTAATATTTCCAAAAAAATTTCTATTTCTTTACTTCAAACTTTCAAATCATTAACGCATAATTTTTATTCAAGTCTTAATCGTAACCATTTTCTACTTTTATTTATTGAACAATAAGCATCAATTTGTTCAGTGTACCTTTATAGTATTTGCTTGATCTAAACTTTTCAATTAAACATTGAGCATCAATTTGTTCAGTGTACATTTATATTATTTGTTCGGTCTAAATTTTAATTTGAACATTGAGCATTAATTTTGTTCAGTGTCAATTTATACTATCTGTTTGATCCAATATTTTTATTGAAAATTGAGCATCAATTTTTTCAGTGTACCTTTATAGTATTTGTTTGATCTAAACTTTTCAACTCAAAATTGAGAATTAATTTTGTTCAGTGTCAATGATATTTGTTTGGTCTAAATTTTCAATTGATCATTGAGCATCAACTTTGTTCAGTGTCAATTTATACTATATGTTTGATCCAATATTTTTATTGAACAATAAGCATCAATTTGTTCAGTGTACCTTTATAGTATTTGCTTGATCTAAACTTTTCAATTAAACATTGAGCATCAATTTGTTCAGTGTACATTTATATTATTTATTTTATCTAAACTTTTGAATTGAATATTGAGCACTAATTTTGTTTAGTGTCAATTGTATTATTTGTTTGGTCTAATTTTTAAATTGAACATTGAGCATTCATTTTGTTCAGTGTCAATTTATATTATATGTTTGATCCAATTTTTTTATTGAACATTGTGCATCAATTTGTTCATTGTACATTTATATTATTTATTTTATCTAAACTTTTCAAGTGAATATTGAGCACTAATTTTGTTTAGTGTCAATTGTATTATTTTTTTGGTCTAATTTTTAAATTGAACATTGAGCATTATTTTGTTCAGTGTCAATTTATATTATATGTTTGATCTAATTTTCAAATTGAACATTCAGAAATAATTTTACGAGGAAGACTTGCGGATTAGGCGAAAAATCCTCGAGAAGGACTCCCCAGGAATCCGGAGTGTGGTACCGAAAGTAAATTCAGCTGGAGATAACCCGATGTCCAAAATATTGGTGCGAAGTCTGAGTAACACGGTAGACAAAGAACGCGACTATTTGCGATGAGAGTGGCATATAATGGCGGTTACAACCTATGAGTTGCAACAACGCTGCAAACAATTGTGACTCGAATATTCTTTCTTGGTTAGAACTTAGTGTTTCTGGGGCGCCGTAACGCGAAAACCCAATTGTCAAAAAATGCTCTACTTTTGGAAAGAGGGATTGCCTCAGGCCATTGTCAAAAACGATCAATGATCGTAAGACAATATTCCAAACCGTTGCTAACGGGCAGGAGACCCACTATATCTATATGCACGTGGCGGAAATGTCCATCCGGCGTTGTGATTTGTGGTGAAAATAAGCGATTGTGACGCGATATTTTTGACTGCTGGCATTCATGACATGCTTTACACCAGTCGGAGACATCGCGATGCATCGATGGCCATACATAGCGCTTTCTAATAACGCGATCAGTGACCTTTGCACTTGGGTGCACAGGGTGATGAAATAACTTGATGACTGATTCGCGTAAAGATGACGGAATGATCGGACGTAATGCTTCGTCGGTGAGATCGCAATAAATGGAAGTGTGCCTCGGTCCCGAGTGGATTTCCCGGATTGAAAGAGAACAATTTGGATCTATTATTCAATTGTTAAGCTCATCGTCGTTAGCCTGAGCTAGCGCAAGTTCCAGCAAACTAAATTCGGTTGGGAGGGGAATTCTTTCGACCCTAAAGAGCCAATCAGCTACGACATTTTCGTTACCAGCTTGGTAATTGATATCTGTCGTAAATTGAGAGATAATGTCCTCCACGGCTATTGGGACCTGATGGTATGCCATGAGAAGAACGAATTTAGAAAAAACTTTCTTGTCTCTCAAGATGGTAGAAAAAGCATGAAGATGGGGTACAAGATAACGATTACGAATCGTGATCGCGTTTAGCCATTCAAAAATGGCCGCAAACGCATCATTCGCCGTTCTTTTTTTTGATCATATGAATTGGAGTCGCCCAAGGGCTACTAGAAGGCCGACATATGCCGTCTTCTATAATTTTGCGAAAGATAGCCTTGGCAAAAGCCAGTTTTTCAGGCGATAGGTGAAGAGCTCGCTCGGAAACCGGAGGACCACTGATTAAAATATGATGTTGGACGTCGCCGACACTGGGGCCGACTCTCTGAACGGTGGACAAACGCTCGGGAAAAGCAGCAAGGATATTGGAAAAGGTGTGGTCTTGATTTACAAGGTTTAAGCCGCAAACAGGTTCTGACTTTAGAAAAACACGAGAGCTTAAGCCGGTGGTGATATCGACCAATCGTGACCCGTGGAGGTATGGAACGAGATGGAAATGCGCTATCAACTCTACTCCTATAATAGGATAAGGGACCTGCGCTACGCAAAAATTCCATTTAAATACGCAGCGTAAATTCAAATTGAGAGTTACATTAACTTCACCGAATGTAGGCACGCGTGAGTCATTATCAGCAAATAACACGATATCACTCGGTTTTTTTGTTAAAGTTTTAGAGTCCGCTGGAAGCAGAGAAATGTCCGAGCCAGTGTCGACGAGGTAAATTAGACCAGTAGACACGTCCCGGATATGGAGACGTTTAGATAATGCAGGGCCTACGTCGACGATAGTCTCCGTTCGACTAGGCACATACCATTTTCCGAATTGTAAATATTTTTACAGGAGCACGGCTGGACACATTTTTTGGCGTTATTACTGTAGCGCTGATGAGAAAAACAGCGTTTATTTGAGCTGCGATTGCGAGACCAATCGCGACTGTGTGAATGACGGCTTCGAGTCTGATGCGATGATTTTAAGTCGCATATTTCCTAATATAATTTCTCGAATTGACGAATTGGAGTTTCCGTCAGAGTTGTAAACGGATCCGTAGGAACAGGTAAGGCAGAGTTTTTAGAAGTATGATTAGTTGTCACGGAAGTTGATGCAACCTGATAAATGATAGGTTGAGAAGCCTCAGACACCTTGTTCGCCAGGTTAGCTAGCTCTTGAAGGTCTTCAACGTTGGAAATTACTTAAATTTTTCTGAATATGAAAAGGCATCTGCTCGAGAAACACGCTTTAAAATCCCGCCTGAACAACTACCGTTGTCAAGAGCGATGTGTGTGTGTGTGTGTGTGTGTGTGTGCGTGTTCCAGTGCTGCGGTCTAGTGATCTACAGTCTACGGTCTACAGTCTACAGTCTAGTGATCTACGGTCTAGTCCGTAAGTGGTGGGGACCGCTGCGCGCGCTGCTTCGCGTACATAAAACTTCATTTGTTTATAACTCGTTGAAAAAACTTTTCGTTCAATAATAATTTCAGTTGGCGTTTTAAACATCAAAAGGCTATCGAATTCAATGAAATCATGTCTTGATGGAATCTTTCACCATGTTCATCACTAACTGCTCTCATTTTTTTTGGGGAGAAGTTCAAGTGAGAATGCATTATGTGAATTACAAAATTAGAAAATAAAAATTATAATATTAAAATAAAAAATAACATTAAAAGATAATAATGTTAAATGAATCTTATTTAATTCCTTATTGGTTCACAGGCATTCCAAAATAAACCTGATTTTACTTCAACTCTCGCTTATTCTCTGTTGTTTAAAAAGAGATAAGACATCAGTATTCAAAATAAAAATCAATATTATTCTTATACTTATGCCAAAATGAAAAAATGCACATAACTCAATTTTTAAAATAACGAATGAAATATTAATACAATTGATATTCGAGACATTTAATCATTTAGTTTTATTCATTTTTGGATGAGTGAAAAATAATATTGAGTTCTATTTACAAAATTATTCCACAAAAGTTTTTAATTAGGATCTTATTTGAAGATAATAAGTAGAAGAAATGGATTTATCCAGCATTTTCTAGGTTTTTAAGTAGGACCCAACTAAATGTAAATAAGACCTCAATACATCCTGTTATATGGTATAGGTACTAATTTAGCAGAAATTTCATTTTCTTGAAAATTTACTATATTGTTACTCGGTTATGAATCCCGTGTAAAAAAATACAAAATGGGCTGTATATTAAAAAATAATCTGACACAGATCTGTCGTCGAAATTCCCTCCAAGATGCAGCCCATTTTGTGTTTTTGTAACAGTTGATTTATAACCTAGTAACAATCTAGTGGTTTTTTAAGGGGATGAGATTTCTATCAAATGAAAACTCCTCCAAGATTGTTTTGTAAAAAAAATTAGGCACAAAGGTTGTTAAGTTAAAAAAAAATATTCAGTGATAATTAGCAATTTTATAAAATCTTACCTCAAAAGCATTCGGATGCAAATTTTCAGGAGTAAGTTCATTGTGAGTAAAGTCTAATTCTATGAGATCAGTCAAATTTTTAAAAGACTTTCCATCAATTTTTTGAATTTTATTTCTAAAGAAAATTAATTTTTTTATTGAAAGTGCTGGAAACGATGTGACGTGATTTAGAGATGTATTTTCGAAAGAGACAACTTCCCAAGTTTTGTTTGGCCAATGGTAGTCTTTAAACGTTTTACTACAGTCCCAAGTGGTGCATTTAATAAAATCATCTAATTTAGAAAATCACATATTTAAGGCCATGGATCAAGCAGTACAGCTGACTAAATCAGTACATATACAGGCAGAGTTCTGTATATAGATTCCTGTTATCGGCATTTATCCACACTCGAGAGTCTTCAATGCTGGAAGATTCGCGAAGGTAATGACGTCACGC
This sequence comes from Diplolepis rosae, assembly GCA_030998225.1. NCBI lineage: Eukaryota > Metazoa > Arthropoda > Insecta > Hymenoptera > Diplolepididae > Diplolepis > Diplolepis rosae. The sequence goes on along the minus strand of JAPYXD010000694.1, from coordinate 2,025,518 downwards.
TGGTATATTCTAGGAGTTTATGACATAACTCAATGAAGAATAGCTATTTTTCCAGAAGTTTATGACGTCATACAATGAAAAAATATGCATTTTCTTGAAGTTAACGACGTCACCCAATAAGAAAATGGCTCTGTTCCATGCCAAGTCTCGAAGATTACACAGGTCAAAATTTTATCTACTCTGGAACACCAGAAACGAATTAGATATACAAAGGTTTTTGAGGTCGCTGATTACGATAAGATGGTCAGTTAACCTCCATCACGTCATGTTCAAGGTCATTTGAAGGTAAAGTGTAGAAAAATACGTCAGAAAAGTCTGGAAAAATTCTTACTTATATGTTTGAAGTCACTGAGTTCGAATCCAAGGCCAGTTAGTCTTGATCTCTCCAAATTCAAGGTCATATGAAGGTCAAATATAGGAAAAACTGTTGGAAAAATCTAGAAAAATTCATATTTATTTTTTTATGGTCACTAAGTTCGACACCGAGATCAGTTAGCCTTGACTCTGCGAGGTTCAAGGTAATTTGAAGGTCAAGTGTAGAAAAATGCGTCAGCAAAATCTGAAAAATTCTTACTTATGCGTTTGAGGTCACTGGTTTCGAATCCAAGGTCAGTTAGTCCTGATCACTCCAAATTCAAGGTCAGCTGAAGGTCAAATATAAGAAAAACTGAAAAAATATCTTGATCATGCAAAAACAATTTGGGCAGCTTCTACCTTTTTTTCGGCAGTGTATTTCTAAAAATAAATTCCAAGTTTCATATGCATTCAAAAAAATATAATGAATACTTCAATATGGAGGTGAGTTCATTGAGCATTCGGATCGGTTTAAGTCATTTACAACTCAACGTAAACGTTGTAGAGCTGAAAATTAATATAGTTTATTTTAATCTCAAGCTCGAAAGCATTTAAGTTGAATATTGAACAATTCATTATATTTTTTTGAATGCTTATGAAAATTTGAATTTATTTCTGGAAATACACTGCCTACAAAAAAGGTAGAAGCTGCCCAAGTTGTTTTTGCATGATCAAGATATTTTTTCAGTTTTTCCGATATTTGCCCTTCAGATGACCCTGAATTTGGAGTGATCAAGACTAACTGACCTTGGATTCAAGCTCAGTGATCTCAAACACATAAGTAAGAATTTTTCCAGATTTTTCTGGCATATTTTTCTACACTTGACCTTCAAATGACCTTGAACATGACGTGATGGAGGTTAACTGACCCTCTTATCGTAATCAGCGACCTCAAAAACCTTTGTATATACAATCTGTTTCTGGAGTTCCAGAATAGATAAAATGTTGACCTGTGTTATCTCGTCACTCAATGAAAAAATGGTTCTGTTCCGTTCTAAGTATCGAAGTTTGTATCATAAACAGTGTTCGAAGACAAGAAGGATCTCGAAGGTAAGCTGTACATAACACATAACTCAATAACTCTCCGGCCGAACGAAGAAAAACACAGTTTTTTCGAGAAATTCGACTTTATTCATCAACCTAGTTTCCTTTAAGCGTAATACATTCACCCCAATGCTTCTCTAACTTTCCGATGCCTTCTTTGTAGAATAATATGACTTTACTTTCAAAATAGTCGTCAGGGTCTATGGCAATCACATTTTCACTGGAGCCAAATCTATTTCCCTAGAGCATTTTTTTCAGGTCAGCAAAGAGCCAGTAATCGCTGGGAGCCATATCTGGAGAATATATTGAGTGAAGAAGCAATTCGAAGCTTAACTCATTCAATTTTAACATCTTTTTCATGGACTTGTGCCGTGGTGCATTATTTTGGTGAAACAGCACTTTTTCTTTTGCATGTGAGGCCGCTTTCTCTTGATTTCTGCGCTGAATCGATCTAGTAATACCATGTAATAGTTTCTGTTAATGCTATCTCGCGCAACTTTAATTTACGATCGCCCAAAACTATTTTGTGGACTTTTGCTATGTTTTCCAGAACAATTGCTCATTTTGGGTGATCAGGGCGGTCAGCATCATCGGCGTTTGTACGTCCGCGTTTAAATTCGGCATAACAGTCGATGATTGTTGATTTCCAAAGTGCAGACTCCCCACAATGCTTATCTAGCCACTGTTTTGCTTCAACAGTATTTTTGCCCATTAAAAAGCGATGTTTGATTAGCACTCGAAACTCTTTTTTATCCATTGTTTTGAGAATGCCAAAAGTTGCTTCACCAAAACCTCTGTAACTTCTGAACTAAGTATCAGATTATCATAAAATTTTGTCATTTAACGTTTGAAGGTTGATACTATTCAGAAACTATATGGATTTGACAACAGTGGTGCCATCTATATGTCAGACCCGAAACTTATTATGTATGTTGCTTGTTGAGATGTGTTTTTGTTGAAGAACGAATGATTAAAAAATATTTCTTGGAAATAAGAATAGGGTTTATAACTACTTTATAGTAATGGATGACAGTATCTTCAAATCTTGGCATCAAGTTACAATGAATAAATTTTGCATAAGCTGCGGTTATCGAATGTTAATAGTAATAAATTAGATAACGTTACCCTCTTGGTATTAAGTTACATTGAATAAACAATTGCGAGATCTTTATTTACTTCACATCAAAGATGGTACATTATTTATTTCATGCGTGAAAAATATTATTCCGAGTACACATGCAGTTGTGATTATGATTTCTTTCTTGAAATATCTGCCATTCAAGTGTTGTCAAAAAATTTAAGAAATATCTCTCTACAAGATCATGGACTTCAAAAAAACTGAATAGAGTAGCTGTCATCTTGCCCATCGAGAGTCTAAAATAATTAAAAACGGATGAATCCTATAATATTACCAGCTTGAGAAAAGTGAATACGAAATGCAGACTGAAAATAGTTGCAGATATTGAGAATTCCTTTGTTATATACGGAGAAAAATATTTGAGGTAATTTCACTCAACTTTCGATCAAATTTGCGACATATAAGGACAAGTTAGAAGTTATTTAGTATCACTGTAGTTGTTTGTGATATATTAAATGTTTAAAAATAAATCACAGTTGAGTAAAATTCAGAAATGCAGAGTGAAGTTTAAAAGCATGCAATAAAAGTTTCTAAATGTATATGGGCAAAGATATTATAAACCTAGATGCGGTGCAGGGCGTCAGAGTGGGGGAACGATATATATAGCTAACCACTTTTTCCGCCATATCGAAGTGCTGCCCTCATCGTACTACCAAGCCAAATCAAACCCAGCAAAGAAATGTCGATAACGTTTGGATAAAGCAGAGCCAAAAATTCTTTTCAAAGACTTTTAAGGTTAGGAATGTCAAATTTGACAGCTTGACAACATAATGTAAACAAAAGTTATGGCATGATGATTAATTAAGAATTACAATTACGAATAAAAAATAATTTCTAAATAAGTGTCGAACTTTTAAATTATATTAAATTAATAATTAAGATCCAAAATATTTTAAAAGTGAATTTTTAAAAGTATTTTAATTGAAGATATGTGTTGTTGATACTTGACTCTAGGTTCCAAAGTAAATAAAAACTTAGATTTACGCAGTTATAGAAGTTTTTGTTCTGATCGAAACCCTCATCAGAGATTTATTTTTAAAATAAAAAGTGCATAATAAAAAGTTATTAACTTAAGATTTCTTTGATGGAAATTTTTGAAAATCAACATTTGAGAAAGAAAACTTGTAAAAAGCTGCCTAAAATTATCATTAAGTCCTTTCATCGATATGAAACCAAATAATTATATCCCGCAATATTATTTTCAATTTGAAGAATTTGAATTCTTTGTGTGGAAAAAAGACGCTTTCGACTACGCTGGGATTTGAGTCCAAGTCTCAGTGGAAAAATTTCAAACTCAACCTATTAATTTAAAATTATGTCACGTCCCGCGACGTATTTGAATGTATATAATACACACAGGCTGGATTGAGTTAAGAAATCTATGAGAAAATCGATAAAGGGGAATAAGGAGTAGGGGAAGTAGGGAGCAGTATAGGGCCCCTTCTCCTCTAAGAAGATATGACTACGTCACGATTTTCGCTGACCGTCAATTTGTATAAAAAAATATAAAAGAGGCCCACACCAAGAGAAAGCAGTCTGTAAATTCTTCGTCTAGTTCGACACTTAAATTTTCCTTCGGATTTATAACCGGTCTCGCGACAATAGTCCAGTGCAGCATTTCAATTTAACTTCGAAAATCTCTGAGTTTGAGATTAATAAAATTCGACCGGTACAATTTCAAATCCAAGTTCGGGAGTCGTAAAAGTCATCGTAGACTTGAATAGATCTTGTAAAGATCTTCGAACAGTGTCGTAAATTTGAATCACCGCCCTTTACGGAATATACCTGTGCGGCCTATAACTCCGTCTCTCTCACACACTTGGAATACACCTGTGGGGATCCAGTACTTACAACTCACCGCCGTGTGGATTAAACCTCAACACAACTTACGAATCATAAAGGTACCGAACCTCTCTCTCTCTATCTTTATTCTTTGTCTCTTTCTCACCCACGTACCAACCAGCCTGTGCCTACATTATATAAGAATTGTCTTAACGAATGTATATCCGGAAATTTTAACCAGTAAAATAAATTCAATTTGTATTATTTTCATAATCATTGTGTCTTTCATTGACTTATCCTCATCCCTAAGCGAGGATCATTCGATCCTAACTTAAAACGAGGAATCTTCGATCACAGTAAGTATATTTTCGTACTTGTGACGTAACATACTTCCTTTTTTCTGGTGCATCGGCCGGGAAACACAAGTCAATTGAAAATTAACACATTGATTATTTCTAGTGAATAAATAAATGATTATGAGATATTATTTCAACTTGTAACTTGAAATTTCAATAAAATAGATTTGTTAGATCACAAAGGGATTTGACCATGAGGCTAACCTTAATGATTTAATAATCAAATCATTTCTTTGAAATTTTATAATTTATATAAATTGTATAAAAAAAAATAAGTTTGAAAAATCACGCAGGGATCTGACCTTGAGGCTAACCTAAGTGGTTAAGTAACTTATCTTATTTAAAAAATTATTCTAATTTGTTAACTAAGTTTTGATTTAAGTTAAAACAAACAAAAAAAAACAGCACACGAGAGTATAAGTCCCTTTTGGGTACGTTGAACGGTCACCATTGATTACGATCATTGGGTAGGGACAAGTTCGAAGTGCTTGTGATTGTATTGTTCATAACTTTAATTTTAACTCTGTTAAGGAACAGAATATTTTTATTTGCAAAGATTGTCCAAGGATTTGAGCTTGAGCCTAACTTGTCCAGTCTAGAGAAAAATAAATTGTGCATAACTCGAATCTTATCTGATCTTTGTTATAAACAATTTTATTTATTTAAAAAACAATTTATAATTCAATAAATTAATAAAATAGATCATTATAATTTATAAGACACACGTGGTTGGTACAAAATATATATATATATATATATATATATATATTGTTATAATTTTAAGAAATGTATTATTTAACATTATAATTTTACGAAAATTGAGCGATTATTTATTTATTTGAATATTTTATAGAATTATATTTTTATTTTATTATCTTATTTCCTAATAAAAGAGTAAAAATATTAATTATTGTTATAAACAAATAAAAATAATTAAATTATATATTGAAATTATTATTATAATTTTTTTTTGAATTTTTATAAATCAAAATTATATTTTTACTAATTTCACTTTATTTACAAACAAAATTTTACATGTAGTTTTTTTAAATTGTTATAAACAATCGATAATTAACAATAAATAATCTAAGATAACGCTCAACAAAAAGAAACTGTAAATTTATAATGACTCAATGTCAAATTCAAATACCCCTGTAGAATCCGCCCAAAAAGTTATTACGCGTAGTAAAGCAAAACAAGACAATCAACTCGCAAAAATTGTCGATCAGAATCAAATAGATTCCTTGAAACTAAAAAGATCAGGTAAAATCAAAGAAAATTTAGTCGATTATAATAAATACAAGGATATTTCAAACACTTTTTCTGCTGAACAAGAATTAGATAACACTCTTCAGCTAGACGATTCACGTTTCGACAAGACTCTAATTAATGATTAAACCATATCAAGTGAAAATTCTAGTAATACTAGCGGATTTCATTCAAGTTTCTGTCCAGATTTGAGCATTGTGACAGGATCTAGTAATCAAGATCAAACTTTAACGAACGAGTTACCTTATTTTGACAGATCTAATTTGCTAAGCTCAACGGTAATAACAATAGAAAAAAGAACTTTGAAAGAAAAATTGAAAACCTCATTGGCACGCGACTCTCTAATTAGTAACAACGATAGCGACGACGACAAAAGCGATACAGAAGTCATAAATCAGGATAATCCCGTAATAGTAAGCAACGAAGAGATGGCCGTAGCCATATCTAACAGCCAGCAGGTATCCTTACGCGACGCGCTAGAGGTGGTCCCTTTGTTCGACGGAAGTAACCTCCCATTGTCCCATTTTATTGAGGGTTGCATGGAAGCAAAGGCAATGCTGCCGACACCTGCTGCCCAAGAAAATCTTGCACGTCTATTGAGAGGTAAATTGTCTGGTGAGGCACGAAAATGTATTTTTGGGTCAACGTATGCAACAATAGAGGAATTAATAGAAAAATTGAAAAGAGTATATACCCCTGCGAAAAGCGTATATCAATTGCAGGGAGAATTAGGTAATATATTTATGTGGGAAAGAGAAAATGTCCTTTCCTATGCTGCTACAATTAAAGAAATTGCTGATAGAATAGAAGATGCTCACAGACTTAATAATGACGGTCAGGTAGATAATGCTTTTAAACAAAATTTAGAAAGAGATGTAATTCAATGTTTTATACGCGGTTTGCGTCCTGAGTTAGAAATTCGTGTGGAAGAAAAGGACACATTTAAGGAAGTAATTAATGATACGATAGACATAGAACTAAGATTGGCTGCAAGTTCTGCACTGCGAAGAAATAAAAATACTGATTATTTAAAAACCGAAGAATCAACTAATAATAATAAAAATAATAAAACCACCCGATTCAACGTAGCACTTGAAAATAAAACTATTTGTTTAATTTGTAAAAAACCAGGTCACACAACTGAAAAATGTTTTCATTTAAGTAAAGCTCAAGATGCAGTTCTTAACAATAAACAAAAAAAATTTTTGCATCCTAACCAACAAGGATATAGTAATTTCAATGGTCAAAGAAGTAATAATAATAATAATTTTGCAAAAAACAATTACAATAATTTTCCAAATAACAATTTTTTAAGAAATAAAAATTATAATTTTAATAATAACAACAATCGTTTTTTACAAAATAGAAATAACAATTATAGAAACAATAATAATAATTTTTTACAACAAAGATACAACGATAATAATAATTTTCCTAGAAATTTTTACAATAATAACAATAATGTTAATAATACTAATAGACAATTGAATCCAGGACAGTATAAAAACTTTAACTCAGGACAGTTTCAAAATCGAAATAAACCATATGAAAATAGATTTTTACAAAATAATAACACTCAACAAAATTCAAATTATACTGAAATAATTTGCAATTACTGTAAACAACCCGGTCATTTAGTACGAGACTGCAAGATACGACCAAATAACCAATCACAAACAGCTAATCAGGAAAACTCCAAAGCTCTCCCCAGCACGGGTGCACTGAGGAAAGCATAAATCGAGAACCACTGGCATCCACTTCTAACGATCATACAACAACAACAATAAATATTTCAAAGTCCACTTCAATTCCATCAATTATAATATCAACGGAAGGTCTAAAAAATCCAACAAACATGATGATTGATACTGGTGCTGCTCGAAATTTAATTAAACAAAAGGTTCTCAGCCCTGAAGTACCCATAAATAACCAAAACGTATTGAAACTTACAGGAATTAATGATTTACCACTTTACACGTTAGGACAGGTAAAAATAAACATTTTTGGTTATCCAACGATATTTAACATTATTCCCAATGAAGTCCCAGTAGAAGAAGATGGAGTATTAGGATCAGAATTTTTTCAAGATAATAGTGTGAATATAAATTATACTTCAAAATGCTTAGAAATTGAGAACCACTGTTACCCTTTTAAATCTACCAATACGATTACTATTCCAGCTAGAACAGTTACAACATTTTATGTTAATATAAAAAATACAGAAAAGAGTGAAGGGTATGTACCTCGATTACATATCCAAGATGGCGTCTACGTAGGTGACGCAGTTGTAAAAAATCACAGAGGAAAAGCTTATTTAAAATTTGCAAACACAAATGAAATCCCAATTACATTATCCGTCCCAATAGTTAATTTAGAAGACTTTGAAGAACAAGAATGTTATAAACAAATTGAAAATTTAATTAATTTCAAACAAACAAATAACGAAGATTTATCAAGTAAAATATTAAATAACTTTTTAAAAACTGACAATTCTCTAATTAACTCATGCAAATTTTATAATGTAACAGACGAAGACAGAGTAGAATGTATTAAAAAACTTCTTCGATTAGACCACTTAAATCAAGATGAATATGAACATGTAGAAAAATTAATTAAAAATAATGCAGACAGATTTCAAATCCCAGGAGAACCACTTGAAGCTACTAATGTATTACAACATTCAATTCCTACTGTAGATGACGCTCCAATTTTTTCAAGATAATATAGATTTCCCCCAGTTCACAAGGAAGAAATAACAAGACAAGTCGATGAATTATTAAAAAATAAAATAATAAAGTCCTCACAATTACCATATAACACTCCAGTGTGGATAGTTCCTAAAAAACCTGATTCTCAAGGAAAAATAAAATGGAGAATGGTTCTTGATTTTCGTAAATTAAATGAAAAAACAATTGGCGATTCGTATCCTTTACCTAATATAAACGATATACTTGATTCTCTAGGATCAGCAAAATATTTTTCAGTGTTTGATTTAGCTACCGGTTTTCACCATATAAAAATGGACCCAAAAGACTCTCGTAAAACCGCATTTTCCACACCTCACGCTTATTAAGAATTCGATACAATGCCGTTTGGCTTGAAAACAGCGCCCGCCACGTTTCAAAGATTAATGGCTTTAACATTAACTGGATTAATCGGAACGGAACTTTTTGTATATCTTGATGACATAGTTATATATGCAAATACTCTAGAAGAGCACGAAATTAAATTTAACAATTTAGCAGAAAGACTTAGAAAAGCAAATCTTCATTTACAACCAGACAAATGCGAATTTTTACGACCTGAAGTAGGATATTTAGGTCATATAATTGATAAAAATGGAGTACGTCCAGATCCAAAAAAGATAATAGCTGTAAAAAACTTTCCAGTCCCAAAAACACAGAAAAATGTTAAACAATTTTTAGGCTTAGCAGGATATTATAGACGATTTATTGACGGATTTTCAAAAATTGCAAGTCCTTTAAATCAACTTCTGAAAAAAGATACACCTTTTAATTGGACAGAAAAACAACAAGCAGCTTTCGAAATTTTAAAAGCAAAATTATGTGAAGAACCACTTTTACAACGACCTGATTTTTCTCAACCCTTTATACTCACAACAGATGCCTCAGGATTTGCAATAGGAGGTATTTTATCACAAGGTAAAATAGGTAAAGATAAACCAATAGCATATGCTTCACGTAGTCTAAGTGGTACTGAGAAAAAATATGATACATATGAAAAAGAAGCCCTTGCTATAATATTTTGTGTAACTCATTTTCGTCCTTATTTGTATGGAAGAAAATTTACCCTAGTTACTGATCATAAACCACTAGTTTGGTTTCAAACTTCTAAGGACCCTTGCTCACGAGTTTCGCGCTGGAGATTAAAACTCGCAGAATATGATTTTGATGTAATTTACAAAGCAGGAAAAATGAATGTAAATGCAGACGCTCTCTCAAGAAACCCTCTTGATGATAACAAGGAGAAATCAAAATATTTACAAGTTGATGACAATGATACTTTTATGACTTCTCAAGAAAAAACGTTTTTCAAGAAAACTTTTACAAGAAATAAACAAGAAAACTCTAAAAATGAGGTAAGACCTTTAAAACGAAGAAACTTGAATCCAGGAATCGTACCAGACGACGCAGATCATTTTAGCGAAATTTCAGAAGCCCAAATATTGAATATTAACTCAAAATTTCCAGAATTTTTACAATAATTCCTTAGTGAAGAATCATTTAGTGAAATTGGTGAGAACATTTTAAAATACACAAATTTATTCAAAAATATGGCTTCATAACTTAATTTTATGACATTATGTTTATTAAGTCCAATGTTTTCCAAAAAATACGAAAATTTATCATGGAAAACTATTACCACAAGAGCTCAAAAGAGAATACAACAAGAAAAAGCAAAAAATTTGAATTAAAATGAAATCCAAGAAAAATTAGACAAAAATTTTTTTTCTAAACCTCTTGTGAAAAAACCTCGAGGTAGGCCAAGGAAAAATCTACTTACAAATTTGAAAAATATTCCCTCTCAAACAAAAAGAAAGAGAGGTAGACCAAGAAAACAAATATATGAAGATGATTTACCAGAAATAAATATGCAAAAAGGAAACCGAACACAAGTAGAATCAGAGTCCGACTCTGATCCTGATTATTTAGATTATTTGAAACAAGCTCAAGCAAAAAACAAAATGAAGAAGAATGCCAAGAAGCGAAAAAATATTAATGAATTTGAAAGCGAAGAAAGTGAGAATTATTTTTCAACCTCAGAAGATGAAATCAACGACATTGAAACCTCACACGAAGAAAATGATGGAGAAAATTATGAAGAAAATTTGGAAGATAATTTTGAAGATGATCTTGAAGACAATTTCGAAAAGAATTTTGAACAGAATTTTGAAGAAAATTTTGAGGACAATCTTGAGGAAAATTTTGAAGAGAAGTTTGAAGAAAACCAAGAAGAAAAATTGGAAGAAGAATTTGAAGAGCCTTATTTTGAAGAAAATTTGAGATTAAACCGAAGATCTCAAATAAATTGTGAAAAAATCGATAAAGATCATGATAATTATAATCGCCCACCCCCAGAACCTCCTCCTATAAACTCTCAAACAGAAAAAATTATAACAAGGAAAAATTTAGTTGAATGTCGCGATCAATTAACTATGCGAAAAGATAATTATGCATATTTTGTTACAACAAATGGAACTCCTCGCGACAACGGATCAAAAACTTTAGAAAAACGTGAAATTTTACCAAAATTTAAAAATTTACAAAAAGGGATAGCAAAAGAGATTAAAAAAGGAAACTACTACCATTTTGCACTTCCAATTGAAGAAGAAACTAAAGACAATTTATCCGAAACATTAAATAATATAAAATTATCAATATACTCATTACATGAATTATCTCAAAATCTGAAGTTACGGTCAATTAGTATTTCTAAAACTTCCAGAATTAATCATATACTTTGAGAAGAAGTGAAATCAATTTTTGACTCAATTTTTTCAAATTCAACTACAAAAATTATAGTTTGCAATGGAATAACGCAATATCCAACAAAAGAACAACGAACTCATTTAATCGAAGAAGCTCATTCTTCAGCATTAGGAGGCCATAAAGGCGTTACAAAAACTTATAGCCGAATTCGCCAAAAATTTTTTTGGGAAAATATGAAAGTAGACATTCAAAAATATATTCAAGGCTGTTTACAATGTCAACTGAAAAAATTAATCAGAGTCAAAACAAAAAATCCTATGGTAATCACAGACACACCCACTACTGCTTTTGAAAAAATATCAATGGACATTGTTGGTCCACTACCTGAAACAAAATCTGGTAACTTATATATTCTAACGATACAAGACAATTTTACCAAATATTCTTTAGCAATACCTCTTCCTAATCACCAAGCTAGTACAATAGCAGATGCTTTTGTGAAAAAATTTATTTGCATATTTGGATCACCAAAAGGAGTACTTACTGACCAAGGCAGAGATTTTTTAAGTAATTTATTAAAAAGATTGGCAAAACGTTTTAGAATTAAACAATTTCGTACCACAGCTTTTCACCCTCAATCAAACGGATCATTAGAACGTTCACATCATGTTTTAGGAGAAAATCTCAAACAATTTGTTGCAAAAAATTCAGAATGGGATGATTGGTTTGAACTAGCAATGTTCTCGTATAATACTAGTGTACATGAAGGCACAAAATGCACACCCTATGAATTGGTTTTTGGTAAACTGGCTCGTGAACCTTCCAGTGAACCTTTATCATGACAAGAAAAATTACAAACGTATGATGATTATTTAATTAATTTCGTAACACAACTACACGAAATGCGAACACAAGCAAGAGAGAATCTTATTTCAGCAAAAGAAAAATCGAAAATATATTATGATAAAAAAATAAATCCTTTAGAAGTAAAAATTGAAGACAACGTATTTTTATTAAAAGGAGGAAAAATTAAAAAGCTGGATAATCAATACACAGGACCTCACGAAGATTTAGATGTACTAGGAAAAGGAAATGTAAAAATCAGCGTAAAAGGAAAACCGACAGTAGTTCACATGAATCGAATAAAAAGATCGCACATGAATATACAAAATTGATTAACTGAATTTGAATCCAAACCTAAAATAATATAAACTTTGCATAAAGCCAAAGTGTTTAGAATAACTGAACCAGGAAATGTTTTAAACAAAAGATCTTTTGAAATTTTATTCTAATCTTATTTTTTCTATTTCAGAGATTCGAGAAGCTCACTGTACCTTCAAATACCAATCAAAAAATTTCAATATATTTCGTGTCTTTTTTTTCAGAGTAAATTAAACTTCTCAAACTAGCAAGTATCTATCAAATTAATCAAAAATTTTTAACTTTTCTCTTCTGTTCAGCAAAAACTAATAATCCAATATCATCACAAAGAAATTATATTTCATTAAAATTCTTATGTGTAATTTCTTTGCATTTAATTTGATCAATTTTATTTTTGTTCACCAACCTTTCAAAAAAACAAACTAATAACCTTTTTAGAAAGACAAATGCTAGTTTTCATTCGAGTCAACATTATATTTTATCACTTAAAGAGAAATATAGAAATATTTGTATTTTTCTTCTTTTTTGGAAGAAAAAAAAGACTTTTTCTGACAAGAATAAATAAGCACTTCTTAATCGGTGCCATCATAAATATAATTTCAATTTTGTTTTTTCTTCCATCAAGGGAACTTTTCTTGATTCCCATCCTATTGGAAGAACAGTTTCTACAAATATTGAGTCTGTAAATGTATACTATGCGATGGCGTTACAAAATGTTTAATGTAAAAATTGCTTTTCCAATAGAAATTAATGTGCAACAATAACAAATTGAATAATTACTATTCTTCATATGTTTCATGCACAAATAACTCTATTAATTTTACAAGAAAGATTAGAAAAACAATTAAAAGTACAAGAATTGTAGGAAAATCTATTACCCTGTGATTATGTAAAATTGTTTTTCTTATGATTATTTTATTCATTTAATAATACACCAATGAAATTGAAGTTCATGAAATTAATTTTTAGAAACATGTAAAAGTAATAATAAGCAATAGCTATGCCATGTTTTGAAGAAATCAATTTTAGACTTAACCAAGTTTTTTCTCTTCAATGTACCAAGTTACAACGTCTATTAATTAATATATGTTATCAACGATCTACATATTATTTTTCATCTGTATTATTAATATTATATATGTCAATTTCTCTTTTACTAATGTATACATCAACCATCGTAATACTTGTAAATTGCTCTTTACTATTTTATATCTAATCGATGAAATTTTACAATTTTTAATCTTCTTTTTATCCACAGTCATCATGTTGTAAGTTTAAATAGTTATTATCAATCAAAGAAAAAAATTGTTAAATTACGTAATCACCACTATAACATATGTATTCAATGATTGTAATATTTCCAGACTTGTATCTTCCATTATTACTATGCATTTATATAAAACTTGTTATAAATTTTTAATTCGCAATAATAATTGAAAATGTCAATTCCTATAATTATGTATAAACAAAATTTTTATGTTATAAATTGGCAAATTAAATTGAAAATATGTACTTGATTGAGTAAGCATCTTGGATTACAAATGTATTCTTCTACCAAAGTTTCGATCGCGGATCGTTAACTCCCCGCGCTCGAACTGAGGGGTGAGGTGTCACGTCCCGCGACGTATTTGAATGTATATAATACACACAGGCTGGATTGAGTTAAGAAATCTATGAGAAAATCGATAAAGGGGAATAAGGAGTAGGGGAAGTAGGGAGCAGTATAGGGCCCCTTCTCCTCTAAGAAGATATGACTACGTCACGATTTTCGCTGACCGTCGATTTGTATGAAAAAATATAAAAGAGGCCCACACCAAGAGAAAGCAGTCAGTAAATTCTTCGTCTAGTTCGACACTTAAATTTTCCTTCGGATTTATAACCGGTCTCGCGACAATAGTCCAGTGCAGCATTTCAATTTAACTTCGAAAATCTCTGAGTTTGAGATTAATAAAATTCGACCGGTACAATTTCAAATCCAAGTTCGGGAGTCGTAAAAGTCATCGTAGACTTGAATAGATCTTGTAAAGATCTTCGAACAGTGTCGTAAATTTGAATCACCGCCCTTTACGGAATATACCTGTGCGGCCTATAACTCCGTCTCTCTCACACACTTGGAATACACCTGTGGGGATCCAGTACTTACAACTCACCGCCGTGTGGATTAAACCTCAACACAACTTACGAATCATAAAGGTACCGAACCTCTCTCTCTCTATCTTTATTCTTTGTCTCTTTCTCACCCACGTACCAACCAGCCTGTGCCTACATTATATAAGAATTGTCTTAACGAATGTATATCCGGAAATTTTAACCAGTAAAATAAATTCAATTTGTATTATTTTCATAATCATTGTGTCTTTCATTGACTTATCCTCATCCCTAAGCGAGGATCATTCGATCCTAACTTAAAACGAGGAATCTTCGATCAAAGTAAATATATTTTCGTACTTGTGACGTAACAATTATTTACAATTATTTCATACCAAAGAAATATTTTAAAAATTGTTGAATTCTTTCAACCTCTTCTTTCGAAACAATGTCAAGTTTCTTATTTTCTCGCATGTAAAACTATGTTGATTTTTAAAAATTTCCAACAATGAAATCCTAAGTTAACAACTTTTTATTATGCATTTTTTATTTGAAAAATAAATCTCTGATGAGAGCTCCGATTAGAACCAAAACACATTTTGAAAAACTAAATAATATTTTTCAATTTCATACATATTCAATTATATGAATAGGTAATTTACAGATTCGAGATCTTGTACTTCGTTAAAGCATGATTTTTAGGACTACTTTTAGGTGTGGAAATTTCATAATTTTTATCCACTTTTTAATATTTTAGGATGCCTATCTAAATAAATCCTCAGGCTGATCGAGCTCATTCATTGCCCCAAATTTTATTCATGTTCCAAGTTAAGGGGGATTTCTACCTTGTTGAGTCAAAAAGCTATACCATTTTCTCGAATTTTTCATGAAAAAAATTTGAAATACAAAAAAATAATTTTATTAATAAATTTTATTTTTGCCCAAACTTATTTTTTTATCGCTTCGAGCCAAAGGGCATAACCGGGTTTCTATGTGAAATCGGCCTTGAAACCAACTCAAATTTCGCATCGACTATATTTTACCATCTTCGTTTTTTGCGTTTTTTAGCTAAACTAATTATAGGAAAATTTTGAAAAAATCAGGATTGTTTTTTCCAATAAACGATACATTTGTGAATTTTTGCAGATTTTGTTATGCATAATTCGTGATGCAAGAAATTCCAAAAATTTTTCCACACAATTTTATTCATGTTTGATTTGCGCGACCACTCTTTTGAATTATGCTATTCATTAGTTACCTATCGATAATTAAAACAGAATTTTTGCAGATTTTTGCAAGGTGTGGATGGGGGTAAAAAAATAAAAACCGTCAAAATACACATTCTTCCAACATCTTATTATTAAAGCACTTTTTATAATAATAGTAGACTAATGAAAAAAAATTGTTATTTGCTAATAAACCTCTAACACGGTTTACTGCTAAAATTTTTGCAAAATATTTTGCGAATTTTGGTTGTTGCGAAAAATCGAAATCCATATTTTGTACAATTTTTAAGTGCGCACCTTAATTATAAACCTAAAATTTGCGTAATACTTGCAGCTATCACTATGAATTTTTTCAGATTTTTCAAAGATGGCGTTTTTTCAAAAAATCAATTTGTTTGAAAAAACATTTTTTTTTATCATTAAATTTGGAGTAAAAATTTTCCCAATGAATACTGCTACATCGGCCATCTAATGATACGTTTGTGTAATTTTTTTCAGAATTTTTCCTAGTTTCAGTTTTAAAATAATTGAAAAAGAACAAAAACACTCTTTTGTTTTGTTTATCCCATAACTTTTTAAATAATGCATGAAATAATCTCAAATTTTGGGTTTCTTCATTATTTATGTTAGTCTATCAATCCTTGAAATTTCAAGTAAATCGGACACATAGAGTCCTGAACCCGTCCGATTTGCCATGGAACCCACCATATATTCTTGCAATTCATGTATATTTAATAAATTATTTTAAAATAATTAAAATTATAATCCAAACCACTTCTATACCCTCTTTATTTTATTTTGCAAATTCTTTTCCTCAACTATAAATTTAATAAAGTTTGGTAAAAATTTAAAAATGAAAGTAAGTAAATAAATTCTTTTGACAATAATTTTAATCAACTTGGAGTGTCGGGGAAATTAAATTAAAAAATCAAAAAAATTGAGTAAAAAATAGAAGTATTAAATTTCATACGATATTACTGCATTTTTGTATTTGAAAGTATAAATATGGTTTATAAATAACAATGCTTATATTTATTCCATCGTAACTCAAAATATTTTCATTATTCAATAAAACAACTCGCAATATCTTCCAATATCAAAATATCAGAACTTCCAATTTCGAGAACATATTTTCTATGGTTTGAATAATTTTCTATTTTGTTTGAGTCTTTCTTTGCGAATACATAATATATATTTCTTTCTATCCATTAAAATAATGAAAAAAATTCATAAAAATATTGCTGGTTTATTATTCAGTACATTAATAGTCTTAAATATAAATTTAACTTAATTTATTCCTATTGTTTTAATTTCAATCAAGTAATGTTAAGTGTAGAATATTTAAAGAGAGATATTTTGAAGAACTTTTTTCATTGATTATTTCATCGAGAATTTCTGTATAATGAAATTTGTCACATAGATGCTATTTGTTGCATTTTTGAGCGGGATATGGTTGCTAATAATTTTAAGTTCTGTTCTATACTCTATATAGAATTTTGTTGTAAAAAAGGAAGTCCAAGAGCTATAAAGAGGAGCTATAAAGTCATAAACTTTCCAACTTCGGAAAATAAAATTGATATGCCTCGACTTCTTTGCTTAAATAATTTTATTTGAAGTTCAACAATTTTTAAATTTAAATAAAAAAATAAGACATTTCATGCGAAAATTTTAAGTTGAAAGTATATCTGAATCTTGTTTTTTACAAAGGTAAAAAAAGTCTATAATTTCTAAGATTATCGTCTTATTTCAATATTTTGATATCTCTTCTTAAATGCTGTTTTGAAATTGTCTGTAAAAGGGTTTAAAAAATATTTTTCTATTATTGTATTTTTTTTATAATTATTCGATTAATTTGAATACCATATTGAGATATAAATAGAAATTAATAGTAGTATATTTTTGGAAAAGATTTGCTTTGAGGTCCATAAATGATAAAATTAATATCAATCTGACATTTCAGCTTAGATCGGAACCCTCATCAGTGTTTTTTATGAAATTATGAAAATATACAGAAAAAGTCGGTTATTAAATCGACGTAACTTTTTTATATGACAATTGTAATAGTTTGTTTTTGGGGTTTACTATAAGTATACTTATTCCAAGAAATATAAATTATGTATTTTACACCCATACAATACATACTCAATTTGCCGTGCAAAAAATGTCACGTAAAGAATTTCTTTGAAATATTTTTCTTGAAAAAAATGTTTTTAGGATTGTTTTATATTCAAGCCTTTCGTTTTCAAATATATAATATATTTACCATGTAAAAAAGCTACGTCTTTTCAAATCTAAAATATTTCATTCCAAGAAAATCTCAATTCAGCTTCCCACTTTTTCTGTGTATTTTTAGGTTTTAACAGGTTTTATTAAAAATCACTAATAAGGGCTCCGATCTGAGCCAAAATGTCACATTCATATTAACTTCATCATTTTCGACCAGAAAGTCAATCTTTTCCAACAATAAACCAGTATTTAAGACCAAAGGTCAATACAACTTGCACTTTCAATTAATAGTGTAGTACACAATAAAACTTTTTATATCAATTTTTACTAAAGTATTTTTCAATTTAGTGAAAAACGTATCACTCTAAGACTTTTTGTCAAAAAAAAAAACTAAACTTTAGAAGAATGATATGAAATAATAAAATTTGCTATGAACTATGCTATAGTTTCATATTATTCTCCTAAAGTTTAGTATTTTTTTGACCAAAGGTCTTAGAGTGATACGTTTTTCCCTAAATTGAAAAATACTACAGTAGAAGTTGATATAAAGAGTTTCTCCGTGTAGGTGCCTAAAGAAAATAGTATGTATAATGATAAAAATTGAATTAAAATATTATGAATTTTAAATAAAATTGTAATTATATTTAAAAATGTTATACTTAATTTTGTTCTGAATATTTTTAATTTACAAAAAATTGAAAAAGTTTAATTAGGAATTTCAAAGTGACATGTTTGATAACATGTCTACTATTATATTGACCCAAATTCATTTAAACTTATAGGTATGAATCACTATTATTTCAGTACAGGATTTTTTTCACGTACTCCTGTATTCTGTTCCGGATATATTTATATGTACATAATACGAAAAAATGTAAATAATGAACAATAAATTCAATTCAATTTGAAGAAACATTATTACAAGTACTTCTTTGCTGAGGAAATTGATTCTGATTGTAAATTAGAGTCAACATACAAACTAGACAATCCTTGTTATTTTTATTTTTTATAATTCCGAAATTCAGCTTTGTAAAAAGGGAGTCTAATGTGGAAATATGTTTAAATATTATTTATATTAATTTATTAAAATGATTGATTAAAATTAAAATTTATTTATTCATTAAAATTTAATACTTGATTTTTAAATTTATTCATTTATTAATTAAAAGTTAATAATTTATTATTAAATTATAATATAATTATAATATAATATTTAATAATTAATTATAATTTAATATTATAATTAATTAATTAATGTTTAGTGACTACCAATAAGCTTCTGATATTAAAATCAATAAAAAATTCAAAATCAAACTCATCATATTATACGCCCAAATGTTCAACATCATATCTTGCGTTTTATCGCTGGTCTTGAATATTTTCAATTTATACAGCTTAAGCAAATGTTACCTTGTGGGTATTCGAGAGGATTGAGGGGTACGGGGAGAGTTGTGGACAGCGCTCCTAAGGTTTAGTTGGCGAACTACTTCGATTGGCCAAATTCGCCGGCAGAGGTGTACGGGGGGACCTGAACATTTTCGCCGGACGCGCCGTCTACAATCTTCGCGGGGAACTAGGCCTGCACCGCATCTAGGCTTATAATATCTTTGATATGGGTCATTCCATATTAGATTGACAGTCGATGTCGCAGATTTGAACGAGATAATTTTTTTTCGGTTCTTTATCAACAATAAATAGACACATATTTTTTTGTTTGGCCAAAAAATTTTTTTTTACAAGTATACGATTTTTCGAATTTTCTAAGAAATGATATTTTCGACATAGCAAGCGCACTTTGAAGCCTGTTTATCTTGAAAACAATTGTTCGCACGAAAATTTTTCCAAATTCCGAAAATTAGGGTTTTGACTCTTCTTTACAGAGATTGTTGCGAAAAAATTTTTTAAATATTTTTTAACATGCAAAAGTAAAGAAATAAACGCGAAATCGTTTTTTTCCAAATTTGGCCCCTTTCGAATTTTTTTTTTTTTTCGTGGATTTAGATTCTTTGAAGTTTGTTATAAAATATGGCGATTGAATCAAAATGGCTGGATCATTGATTCGGAAGTTATGGAATTTTGAAGAGCCTCGCGCGGACTCGCGCGCAATCCGGGCGCTTCCACACGCGGCGAGAGTTTTAACGGGCGTAATTTATTAGCGCTAAAAGTAAAGGTAAACGCTCGCCGCGTGTGGAAGCACCTGGATTGCGCGCGACGCCGCACGAGGCTCTTCAAAATTCCATAACTTCCGTATCAATGATCCAGCCATTTTGATTCAATCGTCATATTTTATAAGACTTTAAAGAATCTAAATCCACGAAAAAAAAAAAAATTCGCAAAGGGGCCAAATTCGGAAAAAACGATTTTGCATTTATTTCTTTACTTTTGTATGTTACAAAATATATAAACAATTTTTTCGCAACAATCTCTGTAAAGGAGAGTCGAAACCCTAATTTTCGTAATTTGAAAAAATTTTCGTGCGAACAATTGTTTTCAAGATAAACAGGCTTGAAAGTGCGCTTGCTATGTCGAAAATATCATTTCTTAGAAAATTCGAAAAATCGTATACTTGTAAAAAAATTTTTTTTGGCCAAACAAAAAAATATGTGTCTATTTATTGTTGATGAAGACCCGAAAAAAAATTATCTCGTTCAAATCTGCGACATCGACTGTCAATCAAAAATGGAATGACCCATATATTACTACTTGTAGTATAATTATAAAAAACCAGTCTTTTATTAAATCACCAAAATAGTAGAGCTTTCCCTTCATTCTACTCTACGCTTTAATCGAGAGTTGAGTAAACGATAAACCGCAAGCTTTATTTCACCAGCTATATCCATTCACGCAGGATCGAATGAAAGTAATCTGCGCCTTGGGCGCACATAAAAAATGTTTCATTTGAAAAACATGTTGAATTTTCAGCATACTGATGTTCCAAGTTATTATATTTAATGATAAAAATGAATTAAAAACATACAAAATACAATTACAGTTTATTTTAGTATTAGCTGAGGCAAAGCCGAGAAATCAGTCCTGCGAGCATTGTCGCGAGTCTCGCAATTTCCCGAATTGTGTGCAATGGCACGTATTCTATTTTATGTGACTTTGGTGCGGATACGAGTTTTTATGCGTACACTGGAATCTAATCTAGTATTGTAGTTGTTTGCGGCGCTAGTCATTACACGTGATATGTCACGACTGGTCCCGGCCATTTTGATTTTATCGATCTTGTGTAGTAGTAATGGATTATAATAGACGCATGCGCAGTTCAAATGTACAAGGCTTTGCCAGTAAGGTGCTAACGCTGTACGAAAAAGAAGTGAGAAGAATAAGAAAAAGATTCTGTTCCGCTGTAAGACTATATGCGCATGCGCAGTTCAATTTTTACATTGTATTCCTCTGTAACGGAGTACACAACATTCCGTTACTCTCAGCTGTAACGGAAAAACGAGTTTCCGTGCCCGAGACACGTAAAAATTTATACTAAATATTGATGATTTTCAAATTAATTAGTTGAGTTTGAATCATTAATTATATTATACAGGGTGTCTAAAAAGTCCTGGGACGGTTGGATGTTTTCTCACGTAAAATATTTTTCAAAAAAGTGAAGGCCATTGCTGAAGTAAATTTCAACGAGGAATTCAATGGTGACCTTAATTTTGACCTTGAAGTTGACCTTCATGGCTTTTTGAAGGTCAAATTTGTTTTTTTAAAATGGAAATCCCCTTTTTTCACATCTGCAATCGATAGAGCGAAAAATACTACGTTCAAGTACGTACCTAAGTCATAGGTCAATTGTAACGTTCAATGTCAATTAGAGGTTATTTGAAATTAACAAAGTTTTCCAAGAGGTCCTGAAGTAAATTTCAACGAGAAATTCATTGGTGAGCTCTGTATTGATCTTGGTTACAGCGTTTTGAATATTGTAAAATCATATGTATAGGAAATTTTTCATTAAAAGTTCCAGGAGTTCTGGTGAGAGTTCTGTTCCTACCCAAAGAGTTATATCGGAAAGTCCTATACCGTTTTTCGATACCTAAGTATCTTATGATCAAGTTGGTTTGCTTTTTAATCGCACTTTTCGTAATGGAGAAGGGTTAAATCCTGTCTCAAAATCAACAATTGAAAGAACTGTAAGGCGCTTTATGAATCATGGATCTATCAAGGACCTTCAGAGAACTGGTCGGCCAAAATCTGCAGGGTCTGAGGAGATGGAGATGGACATGGCCCAAGCATTTGTTGAAAACCCACACCTTAGTTTACGTGGAGCTAGTGATGAGCGTGACGCTGCTCCTGAGACAGTGCGAAATATTTCAAAAAGCATTAATTTCCATCCTTACAAAGTTCATCTGGTACAAGAGCTCAATGAATACGATCCTGATTGTCGGGTTGAATTTTGTGAAATTATGATGGACAGAATTGATAGAGATCCTCTTTTCTTGTACAACACAGTATTTTCAGATGAAGCTACTTTCACTTTAAAATGTGAAGTTAACAGGCAAAATTGTAGATATTGGTCCGACACAAATCCTGATTGGATGTTGTAGAGTCACACACAATATCCACAAAAGATTAATATTTGGGCCGGTATCTTGAATGATACATTGATAGACCCTTTCTTCATCGATGGTAATCTCAATGCCCGTGCATATGAAGAGCTTCTCAGAAGCCACATTGTACCAAGAATAAGGGAGATTACAGGCGATAATTTTCAAAATATTTGGTTCCATCAGGACGGAGCAGCGGCTCATTACGGTAGGGAGGTACGAGCATATTTGGATACTCAGTTCCCTCAAAGGTGGATTGGAAGAAGGGGTGAAATCGAGTGGCCTGCTTGATCTCCTGATCTGACGCCTCTCGACTATTTTCTTTGGGGTTATTTAAAGAGCAAAGTATACTCAACGCAACCCCAAAGCTTAGACGAATTGCAGAATCGGATTCTGCAAGATGCTACTTTGATTGATAGGGAGATGATTCGTAATGCTGTAACTCATTTTTACAATCGCATAGCTTTTTGTCAAGAAGCTCAAGGTTTTCAGTTCGAAAATCTTCACTAAAGCGTAAGAGGCAAGGGGACTCACGCTAATCAAGCTCCCCAAAGGGAACAGAATTTACTACATCCACGTCGTTGTTCCTGGGTGATGTTAAACGTAAGCGTAAACTGCTTGGAAAAAAACTTGAAATATCCTTAAAGATCATCACCAAGATCAATACGGAGCTCAGCAATGAATTTCTTGTTGAAATTTACTTCAGGAATTACACTGACCTCTTGAAAAACTTTGTTAATTTCAAATAACCTTTAACTGACCTGGAACTTTACAATTGACCTAACACTTGGGTACGTGCTTGAACGTAGTATTTTTCGCTCTATCGATTGCAGATGTGAAAAAAGGGGGTTTCCATTTAAAAAAAACAAATTTGACCTTCAAAAAGCCATAAAGGTCAACTTCAAGGTCAAAATGAAGTTCACCATTGAATTCCTCGTTGAAAAATACTTCAGGAATTGCAATGACGTCTTGGAAACTTTGTTTATTTCAAATAACATCTAATTGACCTTAAACGTTACAATTGACCTATGACTTGGGTACGTATCTGAACGAAGAATTTTCCGCTCTATCGATTGCAGATGTAAAAAAATGGGGTTTTTTATTTTAAACAACAAAGTTGACCTTCAAAAAGTCATGAAGGTCAAGTTCAAGGTCAAAATGAAGGTCACCATTGAATTCGCCGTTGAAAAATACTTCAGGAATTGCAAAGACCTCTTGGAAATCTTTGTTTATTTCAAATAACATCTAATTGACCTTAAACGTTACAATTGACCCATGACTTGGGTACGTATCTGAACGAAGAATTTTCCGCTCTATCGATTGCAGATGTGAAAAAAGGGGGTTTCCATTTAAAAAACAAACTTGACCTCCAAAAAGCCATGAAGGTCAACTTAAAGGTTAAAATGAAGGTCACAATTGAATTTCTCGTTGAAATTTACTTCAGGAATGACCTTCACCTTTTTGAAAAATATTCTACCTGAGGAAATATCCAACCGTCCCGGGACTTTTTAGACACCCTTTATATATCATCAATCTAAAACATTTCGACTCTTTGAACTTTGATTTTGATAATATTTAAATATTTTGAGGCCCAATTTTGGCTTAATTCACACAAAAGTTTAGCTTTCCAAGTTCGAGTTTGGACTTCAAGTTATAATTTTTAATTTCATCAGTTTTAAAAATATTTTGAAAGCAATTTTGCCCCGTTTTGGCTCAAAATTACTTTTGAGGTTCACAAGTGGGTCACACGAAGGGTGAAAATTTCGCGAATTGGGATTCTTTATTTAAGGAGCAAGAATACCGAAAACAAACTCACGATTTTAATTTTCTTTTGAGTGACCGAAGGCAATGCTCGCGAATCCTCGTAATTCTTGTCCGTGACTCCGAAATTTTGTATCTAAAATCCGTAAAGAAAAACTTCGATTAGTATTCGCTATAATTTCGCGCAGTTGCGCCTTGAAAAACACGTTTTAAGTTAGGATTTTTCCTACTCCTGAAAATAATAGTTTGGTCGACTTGTGGGCTCCCTTCTACTTCAAGCATTACGCATTTACATTCCCATATTCCACCCCTAAAAACTTTAAAGAATGAAAAATTTTGTCGCTCTACTTTAATTAAAAATTAATTAATTGGAATTTTCCAATTTAGCATCAGAGTTCTGTTGTGTAGTAAGCGCTCTCAGGCTCACACTTCAGAATCTTTCATCATCTGCCCTGGAAGATATGTTCAACTCCTTAATTTCCAAAAAAAACCTTCCCACAGAACACCGTGATTATTCGTGTATATGTTCCCCAATTCTCCGGGGGCAAGGAAAAACGTTTTACTGGTAAAGTGCCCTAAGGGGCTACGGCACCAGATCCACAATTGAGTTTTTTTTTTTTTTAATAGAAAGAGAGAATGTCGTCTCACTGCTAAAGTGCCCTGAGGGGCTACGGCACCTGATTGACAATTGAATTTGTATATAATAAAAAAAATAATTAAAAAAATGTATTGCCTCACAGGTAAAGTGCCCTGATGGGCTACGTCACCTGATTGACAAATGAATTTATGTGAATAAGTAATAATAAATATTGTCTCTCAGGTAAAGTGCCCTGAGGGGCCACGGCACCTGATCGTCAATTGAAATTTATAAAAATGTCTCAAAAGGAGAGTAAAGTTCCCAATTTCTCACACTGAGGTAAGTCAACGGGTACTAGCCACTCGAGACTCGGGGGACAAATCCAATATAGTTGCAAAAAGGCAACTCCGCCACGAAACACTGAGATTGGTGTTTAATGATCCAATATAACAAAATCCAACAAAACAAAACGTGCCCAGATTTAATAAACCGTAAGACCCACAAGTCCCTATCTATATGGAGGATGGGGGAGACACAAGCGACCAAGTTCTCTAAGACTCGGGAACCGTGATGCTAAAATGCACGATACCTGATCTGAGCCGCGATCTAATTTGCTTGAATTAATTGCCCAAGGCGATTTTTTAAATGTTTTAAATTTTAAATTTAATTTAAATGTCTTCTCTGACATTTATGTCAAATGGCTTCTCTGCGATCTCTTGTGTCGTACTACACAGGTTATTTTCTATCATTGCTTTTATTTTGTAGTCGTCAACTACAGTTGGGCGTCCAGAGCGTGGTGCATCTTTGAAGTCAAAATCTCCGGATCGAAAACGAGCAAACCAATTCTGGCACTGGCGTTCTGCTAATGATTTTTCACCATAAACATCATACTACTTTTTCCGGGCTTGCACTGCGTTTTTACCTTTTCGGAAGTAATGAAGGAAAATGTGACGAAAATTACCGTCTGGAATCTCCATTTCAAATCAATGAAAAACAATAAATAAACAACAAAACTTGAAACTTTTTTTTTACTGAATAATCTATGAAATGTCAGCTGTTAAATACCATATCGATGCCCCCGAGCTATTTTGACGTATTCCTAGCGAGTGCGTACAAAGTGTAGTATCTCTCTGATGCGTTGAAATAGTGTAGTATCTCGCTGCGCCGTTTTAGAAGTGTAGTATCTCTTCAGGACTCTTAAAATCTGCAGTAACTCGTTTCTTCTCTTTTAGAGAACGCACCATTACAGAATTTTAAGTGAATTTAAAAGTCACCAATTGATTCTAACCTCGGATTTAAGAGTTAAAAAAAAATACGTCATTTTATAATCAACAAATTTCACATGAACGCCTATACAAAGAATATTATTCCGTAAAATATTCCTTACTATTTTGATATTCCAAAAATGATTTGTTGTTATTTCCGTATCTTTATTTTTCAATTAAATTCACTCGATTGATTCGAATAAACTATCCGGTCAACAAAAAATAACCTGAAACCGAGTAAATAATGTAAGAGAAGCATAGAGAAATGAATCAACTCGATAAACAAAAAACTAAAAATTGATTTTCAGGAGATAATAAAAAATAACTAGTAAACTCCTCTAGATTGCTAAGTAAAAATAAGTGCAAACTTCATTTTATTCAATAAAGAGTTATGTATTTTGAATAAACTGTTTTTGTATAAGAATTGCATTAAATTATTATTGTTATCCATTTCTGATATATCATTTGACAAAAAAATTCGGGAACGTTTCATTCTTTACATTGTTCATCATATACAGCGTTCATTTGTTTCTTTTTTCGATATTTGTCTAACGCTGATCAAATGATCAAATGATGCTTTTACGTTCACTGCACACACGTCATGTGCACCAGTTACTACAGTAGTGAACGGAAATCGCTATCTAAATCAAAATCTCCTCAATTTTCTATTACGTTGTTCAAAGTATAAGAAATTGTAAAAAAATTAGTAATAATATCATATGATTCTCCACAATTCGATTTATTAAGCAATAAGAAAAATTCAATTCCAATAAAAAACGAGTTACTACAGATTTCAAGAGTCCTCAAGAGATACTACACTTTGTACGCACTCGCCAAAAATACGTCAAAATAGCTCGGGCACATCAATGTACGGTCTGAAGTCCAGTGGAAAAAAGCGAAATGACTTTATTGCCAACCCAATATAAGACAATATATTTTTTTCATATAGTTTTATTTTTCAGAAAATAAGTATAAAAAATCTTACATGCTATTCTATCAAGCTATTATGAGAATTATCAAAGCCTATCCATTCAACATATAGTTTATTTTCACGCTTCTTGAGTACTGTCTCTATTATATAGACATCTGAATTCTTAACTTTGGCTAATTCCTGTTAATAAAAGCAACCAGATATAGATGTTTCCTGCTCATCTTCGTAAAAGTACGTCGTTGGTTCAGTATTTTTCAATTGACTAACATTGAATACTTCTCTCGTCCAATTTGGCTTACAATATTTTTCAAAAACATGTTTAATTTTGCTTATTCTGAATTTATCACCAATTTTGAATTTTTACTTATTTCTTCTCAAACTATTAACTTTGAACTTTTTAAATATATCAAACACAATTTCCTTTCCATTTTGTTTAGTAACATCTTTTGGATTCATTTTACTCGTTGCATTTCAAGCGGTGTTTGATTATCGTGAGTCCCCATACCTCTCACGAAACGGAGTGCTTGATTAACGTGAGTCCTCTCGCCTCTCACACTGAGAAAACTGGAGTGTCAAACTTTGAGTGTCAAAATGTAGATAGTCAGTCTGAACTTCTAGATATTACAACACTCTTTCCGAAATTTTTTCTTTTTGGTCAGGGAGACACTCATTTGATATTCTGCTTAACTGTTACCAGAGTGTCAGAATCACTATAAAGAGTGTCGATTGGTGAAATACGCGCCAAAATTGTAATGTCACGTGGGTTCGCCTATTTTCCTCCAATATCACCAGCGTGGACTCTAACCTCATTTCCGGTTTCACGTCCTTTACGTGTTAAAGTGTCACGAGGGTTATTTTTGCCAACTAATTGGTGAGTAGCTATTTCACTTGCTATAATAACATAATAATTGTGAAAGCTTAAATCTAATAGTTTTGAGGTTAGCCATAGAAGTAGATTATAGTCTATTTTTCCCTCTTCGATAATCTATTTTTCTCTCTGCGATGATCAACTTTTCCCTCTAAAGTATTCAAGTTGACCATCTTATTTTCACAATTCACAATTCACAGGTAATAGGTTACACTATCTAGAAGGCTGTCCTATAGTTTAACCTCAAATATAGTCTGCTTCACCCTCCAAATGTTTAGGTTGACACTCCAGTTTTCTCAGTGCACGAACCGGGGAGCTTGATCATCGTGACTCTTCTCGCCTTTCACGAATAAAGTTTTTTGTAAACCTATTCAATCTTCGTCACTGTCGTTCTCAATTACAGGCATGATGCTATCTTGCTGAAACATTTTCCTGAGAATTTCAGCTGGCTTCAAAATCTGACAAGTACCTTACATGGGCATGATACTTATCAATACCTTGCATGATTTGGAAAAATTAGTATATGGTATGTTCCATGGCAAATCGGACGGGTTCAGGACTCCATGTTTCCGATTTACTTAAAATTTTAAGGATTGATAGACTAATATAAATAATGAACAAACCCAAAATTTCATGCATTATTTAAAAAGTTATGGGATAAACAAAACAAAAAAATGTTTTTTTTTTCTTTTTCAATTATTTAAAAACTGAAACTAGGAAATATTGTGAAAAAAGTTACACAAACGTATCATTAGATGGCCGATGTAGTAGTATTTTTTGTAAAAATTTTTACTTCAAAATTAACAATAAAAAAAAATGTTTTTCTGAAACCAATTTATTTTTTGAAAAAAACGCCAACTTTGAAATATCTGAAAAAATTCATAGTGATGGCCCCGAGTATTATGCAAATTTTAGGTCTTTAATTAAGGTGCGCAGTCGAAAATTGCGCCAAATATGAATTTTTTGTAAAGGTTGCCTTGCTCTAGGCGCGATTTTAATTTCATTAAATTTTACGGCATGTAACAGTCCTCCCTCCTTAGAATAATCATCGTCCTCGATGACAAAAGTTATTAATTAGTTGGCGATTGACGCTTGTAACTCAATTTGTTATTAATAGTGATCAGTTTAGTTTACTTATTCTTGTTTGAATTTAATCCTATTTTATGTGCCACCGGCGCGCAAACTCGTTTTTTCGCTACAGTTAACAGTAGCGCAATTTAGTATATTGCGCTACAGAGGAATGAAGTGTAAAAATTGAACTGCGGATGCGCCTATAGCCATGCAACGGAGCACAATCTTCTTCTTATTCTTATTCTTCTTCGTACAGCGTTAGCACCTCAATGGCAAAGCCTTGTACATTTGAACTGCGCATGCGTCTATTATAATCCATTGCTACTACACAAGATCGATAAAATTAAAATGGCCGGAACTAGTCGTGCCATATCAAGTGTAATGACTAGCGCCGCAAACAACTACAATACTAGATTAGATTCGAGTGTACGCATAAAAAATCGTATACGCACCGAAGTCACATAAAATAGAATACCTGCCAATACACACAATTCGGGAAATTACGAGACTCGCGACAATGCTCGCAGGACTTATCGCCACTCGGCTTCGATCTCCTGCGAACATTGTCGCTCGTCACGCAATAACCCTCATTGTGCGCCTAGGCACGTAATATACTATTTCGCAAGTTATCTTTTTCTATATTTCTGCGGATTCCATAAAATGAGTGTATTTTTGTTATGTCTAGTGTATCGTGTCTTGTGTCATCTAGGAGTCCCAAAGCGATTCAGGTAAGTGATACTCATCGTTGAATTTTTCACATATTCTTGATGATTTAATCCATTAGTTTCCTTAGCTCTAATTTTGCATAGTAAGATTTTGCAATCATCATCAGTTTGTGAGATGGGCAGCTGCGATCTTTTGTGTCGAAGATGTGTTAGCTGTCAGTACATTATTAATCATGGAAAATCCAGGATCGTCGTCAAGCGGGTGAACTACCATCCCCTACTCTCTCTACATTGAGAATAATGCCCATCTACCCTATAATTTGTTGGTGGATCGTGGGGTACCTCGTGTCCAAGGTGAGTGCTTTTCTCCTTCTTTTTGTTTTTTTTATGTGTCATCTGGTGGGGTGAAATAATATATAATAGCTTCGGTTTTGTTTCGTTTATTGCTAATTGTGTCATCGCGAGTGCCTTCGTTATTTCCTTTTTGTTTTTATCATTCGGTGTGAATGATAGATACTCCTGGTGACGCGATGCCTTCTGACCTTGTTTCTGGATTGGAGGATGCCGTCGCCGATTTTGACTTGTCCCTGCTGGATGATGCAGCTCAGCAACGTCCTGTCAGCGGGGGTGACGCGTCTTCTTCTGGCTGTTCTTTGAAATTAATGGAGATTTTTCCTGATTTCTAGACTGGTGTTGGGTGCTGTGTTTCGAAATCTGACAGTTTATCCTTACACATTTCAGCAATATAGGAACGCCTAGGGATCTACCACGTTACTGTTTGGGGAGTCAAGGTGGATAATATTATCCCAATTTTTGCGACTTGCTGCTCCGATATTTTTGGGTGTTCGGTGTCTGTCTCGGAGTTCTCGGTGGTCCATAGGTTGGATACTCGTCGCACGGGCCATCTGTTGGCCGCGTCCACCCTTGCCTTTAAACGGCAAGTTTTGTTGAAGGCTGCCGATTGTCAGCTCCGAGGGCTCTTCGTTGGGATCTGCTGACGTGTGTGTGGCTGTTGATTTTAATTTTTTGGTTTCATTGTCATTGTTTTTATTTTTAATTTTGTTTATCTGTTTCTTAATTATTTTTTCTCTTTTCAGATTCCTATGTTCGGGCGCCTCAGGTTCCACCCGCCAGGTCCATGGTACAAATTTACAACCTAACTTCGTCCTTGGTGCCCTGGATGAGGTTTCTGTGGTTCCTGATGCAGGAACTGGTGTCAGAATTGCAGACGAGTAGTGGAGCAGGTCGCGATCTATTGGTTCATTTTTTTTCATAATTGTTTTGTTTGTTCCAGTGTCCAGGGTACCGAGGAAAGGTTCTGTCGCTGTGGGCGATATGTGCGAATCTCGACATCGGAACCTGTGTGATGTTCCTGTGGATCCTTACAGGCTGGCTATGGAGGTACTTGACCTCCTTTTTTCTTGTTCTTTTCTCTTTTTATTCTTTTGTTCGTCAATTTCAGATTTTTAATTAATTACTTGTTGTTTTCAGTTCCATGACCCGAGGTGATATACTGCCATCGGCCAATTGTTAGAGGACATCGAGAGTTTCCAGCACTTCGATAGGCGCCATATCGTCCCTGAATCTGAGGTGTTCGTGTGATTTGTATTTATATTTGTTGTATGAGTATGACGTGTGTGTGTGTGTTTTTATGTATTTATTTTGTTGTGTATTTATGTACTTATTTATGTATTTAGTTTGTAAATTTTGTTGTCTCTCTTTGTTTTGTTTCTTTCTTCTGAATTTTTAAATATATATCAGAAATTTAAACTTATCGCTTGTCAAAATGTACTGAATTAATACAATTAAGAAACAAGTTGTTTCATGGGTGTCCCGATTGTATTAAAACAATACCTTTTACTTTCTTTTGTTATACCCTTCCAAACCATTTCCTTTTCCTGTCACGAATAGTATTTAGGTTTATTTGTTTCAAATTAATGAGTTGACCTTTTCTAATTTTACTATATATTTTTAGTATCATCCATACATATATGGGTAAAATCTATGTTTATACCCTAAGGGGTTTTTTTTTCTTTCAATGACATATAAATATGCGTACATATATATATATTGTTCGCTCTTTTATTAAAATTTGTATTTGTTGATCAAAAGTTCGCTGCCCTTGAATTAATTTCAATATTAATTTCTCTTCCTTTTTTTCTCTTCTTCTTTTGCTAAATAATTCTTATTAATAATTATTAATTTAAAAGGAACGAATTTTTTTAGTTAAGCTTTTATTAATAATTTTATATTGAAAACCAAACGAATTTTTGATCAGGATAACATACTAGCGAGATTGTTGCTGACGATGGTAGGCGTGCTTGTCATCTTGTCGCTTCCATTGGCATAGAGAGGCGAATTGTTGTTCTTCCTTTATGCTGTTGCATGCTCGGTGCCATACAGCTTCTCCTCTATTTTTTGCATGATTTTCGTGTAGTTTTCCGTGTCCTCCCTCCTTAGATTTTTCAGCGTCCTCGATGACACAGGACACGAACATAACACGACACATTGATAGAAACACTGAACACAACACACCCAGGACCTTAGAGAGCGTTTTGCAGGCGGGCAGGGTCTCGCCGAGAAGAATACATGAGGCCAAGCACGGAGAAGACACGTCCTGCAGCCCAACAACGGTAGTAGTCTGGAATTGGTACTGCTATGCAGTATTTTGAAAGGTTGTCCTGCATGGTTAGTATGTGTTTATTGCCGTCTGGGGTAGCTGGTAATTTGCCTACGGTGTCTAAGGAAACCTGATCGAACGTATCCACGGGTGTATCTGTTATCAGCATGGGTTCATGGATTTTATCTCTAACAATTTTTTGTTCTTGGCAAACTTTACATTTTCTTACAAAATCAGTGACTTGTTCTTTAATGCTTGGCCAAAAGTATTTTCTTGAATTCTTTGATATATTTTATTGACTCCTTTATGACCTCCAAACTTATTATCGTGGTTTTCAGATATTATTTCTAGACACGACTCCTTAGGGAGTGTGCTTACATTGCCGTAACACACGCTTATCTTCATATTACTATTTGCAAATTCATTCGTCGACATTTTGAGCAGTTCTTCTCTCGCCAGATCATCTGTTAAGTCAACTTGTCGCGAAATACGGAATTCGGTGATGTTTTCTCTAAATAACGCCACCCTTAAATTTTGGAGAGCTGTTTGGAGATACTTTTTGTCTAGATCGTCGAAATGACGGTTTTTTATTATTAATGAATATATATTGTATCGTCTTTGAGGGGTAATCAGTACCTCTCCTATTTTTGGCTGCTTATTTTTTATTTCCTGTCGGTCTATTGCTCCAATGTCAATTAGTAATCTTCCTATAGGGGTGGTTATTTCACTGTCAGTAGAGAGAAAATGTACATAATTGTTTCTCAAATATGTTAAATCTTCTCTGCAACTAAGAATTTTGAAGCTTGTAGTAGGGGTGTTTGGGTTATAAACGGTATGTAATCCTGGGGGGATGCTGGTGATAACATTAGAATTGTTTTTAGTCTCATTTTCGGATGTGTTTTGAGAGAGCTTTTCTGAAAATTGAGGAATTTCCATGTCCATTCTGCGTGTCTTGTATCTAGTGGATGAGGTTACGGCGTTGGGGTGGTGTTCATCGAATGCTAAAGGACTAAAGTTTTCTAATACTTCTGGTGTTGTAGCAATCTCGGGTCCAATAGTTACGCTTTTTCGGGTCCGTAGAGGTGGATTGGGTGTAGGTTGGGCTTCTTCATCAGAAGATGAAATTCCGGGGTCCAGATTTTCCTTTGCTTCTGTGTTCACCTCTTTTCCCATTTCCTGTGTCTCTTTCATCAATTTCTGTGCCGCTTTAATTGCTGTTTTGATTCGGTTATCAAATTCCGTCTCACTTTCTGGATCTAGTTTTCCAATGGCCTCCAAGACTTCCTGATCGTCTTTTCCTTCTGAAGCGGCTGCGATCCCGAAGATAGGGGCATCTTTTTCAATGTTTTCTTTGTCTAGCCAATCTTCGCGAGCCTTTAAGGATTTTTCAAACAATAAAAATGAGTTTTTCCGGCTCTCTTTCGATGGCTTGGGTTTACTTTCTTCTGTACGTTTATTGTCATCATCTGTAGGACTATGTGTATCTTCACTATCGCTTACAGGTGGACTCACGATTTTCATAGGTCCTTCTTGTTGTGTTGTTGTGTGAATTAATTCTTCTTGTTCTTTGAAAGGAAATTCAGTTTCGATTTGTGAAACGTTTGCTGGGGCATTTTTGGGTGTAGTTGAAGGTGGATATGGTGCAGGGGGAAGATTTAGACTGGACAGTACACTCTTTCTTTTTCGTAGAATTGGGGGTGGTTCCAAGTCTTTTTCCGCATCATCAGAGCTACTGTCTTCTTTATAGTCAGGTCTAATCTTGGCTCTTTGTTCATCTACTCGTCGACGGATCAGTTGTTTAGTGATTGTACTTTTATCCAGCTCTGCTGAAGTAGATGGGTTCGAAAGTTTACCTTTTGGCTTGACTCCTTTTTAGTTTTTGTTAGAGGCATAGAGCTAGATTCCGTTTTTTTACTAGATTGCCGAGTAAACATTGGCATTATTCTGGGGGGTTTTTCTTCTATTTGCTTTAATGTAGTTGCGTTATTTTCTACCGGATTACGAGAGAGCGCGTTGGCATTAATATTTAGTTTACCTGGTTTATACTTGAATGTGTACTCGTAATCTTGCAACTTTAATTACCATTGAATTAGTCTTTGTCCTGTATCTTTAACCGAATCTTTCCACTTCAGGGGCTCCTGATCGCTCATAAGGGTGAATTATCGTCCATACAAATAGGGTCTAATTTTGCTATCACATATAACACTGCTAAACATTCTTTTTCGGTGGTTGAATAATTTAATTCAGGTCCAGTTAGTGCTCATGATAAATACGCTACTGGCAGGTCCATATTTTGGACTTCTTGCACTGATACAGCGCCAATTGCGAAGCCTGAAGCATCTATTGTTACCGTAAATAGTTTATTTAAATCTGAGTATTTTAGAATGGGGCTATTACAATACATAGGGCTTGTCTTAATATTTTTAAACTCTTTTCTTCTTCTTCTTCCCATTTAAATACTGCCTCTTTCTTTAAAAGATTTGTTAAAGGTTTTGCTATTGCAGAAAAGTCTTTCATACACCTTCGATAGTATCCTGCTAGCCCTAGGAACTGTTTGATATTTTAAGGGTTCTTGGGTTGCGGAAAACACTGTACAGCTTCTATCTTCTTTGGATCGGGTTTTACACCTTCGCTGCTGATGATATGACCTAAATAAGCTATTTCTTTGAATAGAAATTAACGTTTTTCGGGTTGTAGTGACAAGTTTGCTTCCTTTAATCGTTTCAACAGTCTCCTTACCTTTTTTCCGTGCTCGTCTAGATCGTTTGTGTATACAACTATATCGTCTAGGTATACGAATAATTCTGTACCTTGTAGTCATACTAATGATTGATATATTAATCGTTGGAATGGGCCTGGTGAATTTTTTAATTCCATGGTCATTCTGACATATTCATAATGTCCATTTAGTGATGAGAAAACTGTCTTAATAGTCAAAGTCAAGGTCAAATAGTGAAAAATATTGGGCTCTACCTAAGTGGTCAAGAATTTCGGAAATTTTTGGCAGAGGATAAGCATCGCTAGTCGTTTTCTAATTAAGAAGACGAAAGTCGATAACTATTCTCCATTTTATTTTTCCGGTGTGGTCCAATTTTTTAGGTATAATTAATAATGTTGAATTATAGGGTGATTTCGAATTCTGAATAGCTCCTTCAGTTTTAATTTTAGTCATGACACCTTCTATTTCCTCTTTCTGAGCTGGTGAAAATCGGTAAGGGTGGGTGTTTATGGGTATTTCGTCTCTTGTATGTTTTTTATGTTGTACCGAATGTGTAGAGGTAGTTGCAATTTGTCAATTACTTCTTCTATTTTGTCTCTTTCAAATTTTAAATTTTTGATTGAAAAGTATTCGTCTGAATCTTCTCCAGGTAAATTATAATATTCGGGGGGTATTAATTCCTGTGGGGGTATTTTGATGCTTAAATCTTTTTCAGTTGTGTTGATTGCTAATACATGGCAGATTCCGTTTGTGTGTGTTACTGCTGCTTCACCTACTAATACTCCTTCTGTGGTTTTAATTAAGTGTAGATAACCTTCTTTTAATTCCGTGTTCATGGCTTCTAAGGGATTACTCGCTTAGTTCTGGCTTTGACCTGGACAGGTCCTAATGATGCCCCTTTGTAACCTTCTATATTTTCTTTGGCTATTTTAGTTTGTTTGGGTTGGAATGAGTAACGATTGTGTTGTGCCAAAATGAAATCTCTACTTTTTCTCGTCGGAGGTATTCTCTTCCTAGAATACCGTCAGTGTTGATAGGAAAATCTGGCTCTGTGACGTGAAAGATCACTATTGAGTTTCTTATTTTTATTTGAACGGTTCCAAGGTTTTAAATTTTGTTCTGGGTTATTCCAGCTATTTCAATTGCTTCATTCTGTGATACTAATATGTCTCCGTCGAGCGAGCTTAGCTTAATTATGTTTACGTCTGCTCCATTGTCGACTAGTAATTGGGCCTTGCTTTCTTTAAAACTGGGTGAGCTGATCTCTACTACTAGCGATTCTCTTCTGAATTTCGTACACAGGACTTTCTTTGTTGCATTAATATCCTCACACTGCTTTGACGCTCTTTTTGGTCTGTGCTCGTCGTCACGTCCTCTCGGCGAGCAAGGCTGGAGTTTAAATGTTCTGTGTTTGATGGAGATGGGCATGGAGTACTAGGGAGGTTGGTAGGGTTTTTATAGGGGTTGAAGATAAAATTTTATTGTTTTTCAGATTAGTAAAAAAAATGACGTTTTTGATAGATAACTCAAAAACATGCAAAAATTCAATGGAAATATTACATATAAAAAAAAGCGCAGTAAAATTTTCTATAGATTGGTATCAGTCAATTTAAAATTTGAGAAATTTTAAAAATTCTCCCCGATTTGAGCCTTCGTCAATCTTCGGTTGGACTAGGCCGTGCGCTGCCGCGCGCTAAGGCGGTTCTTGCAGCACCCTCCTCATTTGTTAATTTAATAGTTGTTTAAGAGCATTAAAAAAAGTTATTTGCAGCCATATGAGATTGGACAAGCTAGATTTATTGAAAATTCTTTATGTGTTTTCATTTATTTTATTAGATATCAATAATTTCAGTCATGCAAGATTGGGCAAACAAAATCTTGACTAATTGTAGCAATTATAGAAGTTATTTAGTTGGGTAAAAATTATTGACAACTATTAGTTTGAGAAACGCGAAATTAGAATAGCATGAATCAAGCACAAATTTGGACAATCCTATGCAATTATAAATATTCTATCAATCGTTTAATTCAAAAGGAAAGTTATAAACAATACTTGACACAAACTGCAAACTTTGCCTTGCTCAAATGATCGTGATCAATGGTGACCGTTCAACGAATCTAAGAAGGACTTATACTCTCGAGTGCTGTCTTCGTTCTGTTTAAACCGTGGATAATAACTTATTTTATTTGAATCCTTATTCCAAAATGATTTAATTTAGAAAAGCGGGAATGATTTTGAATTAATTCAGACTATTTAGAAAATGTTGAAATTTAACAATTTTAAATTTATTTATTTCAATTTATTTATTAATAATTTAAAAAATTAACGAAATGTGAAGCTTAATAGTTATGTACCGATCTAAATTTTCCGAAATTATTGTACTTATAATTTTGTCGCTTCAAATTATAAATTTGGAATTTATTATTAATTATGACAACAATAGTGACGATCCCACCGCTGACACCAAATCAGCTCTTACGTCCCGAGCTAAGGCGAGGGTAGGTTGGGAATGTTAGGAAAAGGGAGGGAAGTTTGCTGAGTAAACCAGAGTGCACAACCAAGAAGAAGAAGAAGACAGAGTGGTAAGTTCTGATTACTTATATTTTTGTGGGATCGTGGTCACTAGTCAAACCTATGCGGCTCGAGTTGTTCACAGTAATAACAAATTTGATTATATTGCGGTGTAAAAGCTTCATTAATTAAAGGTTTGGTATACAATAAGTTTTGAGATGCTTATGTGTATGACTTATACTAGTTCTCAAGATGAGAAGGCAATGTTAAGAGTTTTTATTCGTATTCAAGTTAATGATACACTACCCTCGGAAATTGTGCGTACGGTGCTTGTGAACACTATTAAAAATTACTGCTGACTTTGAACAACGATATCTCGGTGAAAAAAAGAGATAGGGCATTTTTAAAAATACAGTTGGAAATCTTATGAAATTTTACGTCTAGTGATGCTCAACAAATATTTTTTTGACCTTCTAAAAATAATACAGCACGTGAGGAGTTAAAAAAAAATTCAAGATTTTCTCAAATTCTCTACCTCAACTTCAACTTTTAGCATGACCTAGGGAAAATTTTTCCACAATCTGAAAATTATACGACATAGAGTCTAAAATCTTACTTTAATTTAAGCCAAGAAAACTTCAAAAATATTCATGGGTACCCGAGATACGATTAAAAATGTTCAATCGTATCTGAGTTGAATTTTAATCGACGATCACGGTTCTCGGCAGGTTTGTTGCTCGCCTCCTTCGTTGAGGCAGGACCGAATAGGCCACGCACAAAGGTGGCGCTTAAGTGGAGCTCTCTTATATGTATTTTTGATTCTGTTCATTAGTAATTTTTATTTCTAATTATTCTAAATTTTAAAAAATATTTATTGTTATTTGTGATTATTAAAAATTATTTAAATCCAATATTATCCCTATATTAACGAATAGAACAATGATATCCAAACATTTTTTATTTCTTAAAATTCTTATAAACTAGAACATTAATAAAAATTTTAATTGTCATTGTAAATATCAACTAAGAATGAAAGGAAAGGAAATAAAGGAAACGCGTTCTTGGATCAAAGGCCATATGAGAGAGCTCCATTTAAGCGCCACCTTTGTGCGTGGCCTATTCGGTCCTGCCTCAACGAAGGAGGCGAGCAACAAACCGGCCGAGAATCGTGATCGTCGATTAAAATTCAGCTCAGATACAATTGAACATTTTTAATCGTATTTTGGGTACCCATGAATATTTTTGAAGTTTTCTTGACTTAAATTAAAGATAAGATTTTAGACTCTATCTCGTATAATTTTCAGATTGTGAAAAAATTTCCCCTAGGTCATGCTAAAAGTTGAAGTTGAGGTAGAGAATTTGAGAAAATCTTGAATTTTTTTTTTAACTCCTCACGTGCTGTATTATTTTTAGAAGGTCAAAAAAATATTTGTTGAGCATCACTAGACGTAAAATTTCATAAGATTTGCAACTGTATTTTAAAAAATGCCCTATCTCTTTTTTTCACCGAGATATCGTGGTTCAAAGACAGCAGTGATTTTTAATAGCGCTCACAAGCACCATGCACACAATTTCCGACAGTAGTGTATATATAACTCACGCCTTTAAGTGTGTGCGTTTACAAGTTATTAATACAGGTTTTGAGATACCTATACGTGTAACTCACACGTTGAAGTGTGTGCGCCTACAAGTTATTAACACAGGTTTTGAGATGCCTATATATATTACTCACACGGTTGATTGTGTACGTTTTACGCTAATATACTATGTTCTGAGATGCCTAGGTATACAACTCACACACTACAAACGAACGTTATAGTTAATATAATAAGTTTTGAGATGCTTATATATATAACTTACGCCTTTTCCCTGCATGAGAAGGCAAGAGAAAGAGTTTTATGTGCCTCAGGCACGGAAACTCGTTTTTCCGTTATAGCTGAGAGTAACGGAATGTTGTGTATTCCGTTACAGAGGAATACAATGTAAAAATTGAACTGCGCATGCGCATATAGTCTTACAGCGGAACACAATCTTTTTCTTATTCTTCTTCTTCTCACTTCTTCTTCGTACAGCGTTAGCAACTTACTGGCAAAGCCTTGTACATTTGAACTGCGCAAGCGTCTATTAAAATCCATTACTACTACACAAGATCGATAAAATCAAAATGGCCGGGACTAGTCGTGACATATCAAGTGTAATGACTAGCGCCGAAAACAACTACAATACTAGATTAGATTCCAGTGTTCGCATAAAAACTCGTATCCGCACCAAAGTCACATAAAATAGAATACGTGCCAATGCACACAATTCGTGAAATTGCGAGACTCGCGACGATGCTCGCAGGACTGATCGCGCATCGGCTTCGTCTCGGCTTTTTCTCGACTTCGATCTCTTTCGAGCATTGTCACTCGTCACGAAAAAACCCTCATTGTGCGCCTAGGCACGTAATATACTATTGTCGTATAGTTCTCCTTACTGGTAGCACAATCCTGGCTTGAGTTAAGTAGTGCTATTCAAGTAGTACAGGAAGCATATCAGACAATCCAACTTGCTTGCTAACCCTAGCGGACCCGGTTGAGAGAACGGTCATAGAATACTCTGACCGTTCTCTGACTGTTCTCTGACCTCGCATTATTATGGCTAATAACAATAAAAAAACATTTAAAACATTGCAATTATGATTCTGCTATCAAATTTAAATTAGCAGGTGTAGGAATAAACACAATAATTTTATTATT
Source organism: Diplolepis rosae (assembly GCA_030998225.1). Classification (NCBI taxonomy): domain Eukaryota; kingdom Metazoa; phylum Arthropoda; class Insecta; order Hymenoptera; family Diplolepididae; genus Diplolepis; species Diplolepis rosae. Next base: position 1,985,150 of record JAPYXD010000694.1, on the reverse strand, counting down.
CAGAGATAAAAACTAGAAAAACATCGTATACCTGTCATTGAAGGCAGTGCAGTGGTTCACAATTGGCGGAACGTCTTCACCGTGGAGTTTTACTATTAATCGAGACGTTCCGCAAATGGTGAACCACTGCACTGCCTTCAATGACAGGTACATAATGTTGTCCTAGTATTTATCGCTGAAAAATAAAATTATTGTATTTATTCCTACGTCTTCTATCCCAAATTTTGCCATGGAATCATAATTGCAAGGTCTTAATTGTTTTTTTATGGTTCTTAGCCATAATAATGCGAGGTCAAAGAACGGTCAGAGTATTCTATGACCGTTCTCTCAACCGGGTCCGCTAGGGAAACACTGGTTGAGTTCGTTTTCCGTAGATTTAACTCTCAGAACTCGACTTAATACGACGATACACGTATCTAACGGCACTTATTAATTCACGGCTACCGTACTTGCACCACTTAAGGGGAGGTTCTCCTCTTTTTATTTCAAAACATCGATTTTTTTTTTTCAAATGAAAGGTATGAATGCCTAGAATATTTGTGCAAAAGGATTTTTCGATCCGCAGCATATTTATCTTATTAAAGCGTACTCGAGTATCCAGTGATGATGGTTCTCTTGGAACGTGTATGTGAGACTTACAACTTTAAACGCGTTTATCTCGAAATCCTTTTTGTTTATCCTAACGTCAAGCATAGCTCATGATCTATTGATCCGATTTACTTCATCTAAAGTGTTCCTGGCAGAGTATGATTTTTTGTATGACTTATACCTAAAATAAACATAAGCAATTGTTAAATAATAGTCGTTTGATAAGAAAAAACTTTAATAAAAAGAGGGTAAAATCGAACTTTTTCTTTGATTATGCATGAATTGGATAATTTTTAATTAAAATTTTTTAGAAATAGGTATAAGTCATAGGGAATTTTATAAACTTAACTATAAAAAACAAATTTTTGATTTCAATTCACTACAAGTGGCTGCAACCTTAACGTTATCGAACAACGTCTCGCTTTCGAAGGATGACAAGACCCGCCATTTTGGGGCTACCATATTAGATTTTGTCATAAATAATTTTCTTTTGTATTTCAAAAAGATGGCTTAATAAACCATCATAACCGTTTGTTCGTATGTCTTTTCATTATCCGACAGTAAATTATCAAATTCCGCTTCATTTTCGGCTAAAAAGAGGAGAACCTCCCCTTAAGGACCAGGGATTATGTTTACCAAGTACCGAGGTAATCCTTGTGTAAGATACCCATGAAGTTACGAATATCGAAGGGTCAAATCGTGACACCGACAGTAGGACAAGCGGTCGGAGTGATTACCGACGTTAAGATCTTGAAGACTGAACAGCTACTAGCGAAAAGACGACCTCCAGAGGTAAATCTGGGGTTTATACATTATTGATTATTTATATAGTGGGAGAGTGCCTGCTACATTCTAGATCGGCACGTACAATGGTAAATTGTTGATCGGCACGCGTCTGGCGACAATGTCGATGACTATGCTTGCTGACAGTCGCGTAAACTCATGAACTCATTGGCTAGTTCTCACGCAGGTCATACTATCGGGATCAAAGTCCATTAACGCTCGATGCGGTACATCTTTCTCTCGTCTTTTCAGCTACGTTGCTTAATATATATATGTTGACAGGTCGGTGCAATTATACTAGATTATAATTGCACTGACTCATCTCTTATTTTATACATTGGTCTGCAAATAATGGGTTTGTAATTGTTGTTGGAAAACGAAAGATCATTTCCGGGGTAATTTTGACGTACAATCCGAATCCGGAATCAGAAGCAGCCTATCACGTCAGGATTTTGAGATATTTGAGGTTATGTGCTCGAAAAATGGGATTTTTCACTATTTTTGAGGTTATGTACAGGGCGCAAGAAATTTTTTTGTTTTTTCCGCAAATGTCATCATTTAGAACTGCTCTTTTCCTTGAAAATGATCTAACAAACAGTGACGAGTGATTTTTTTCACAAAGATACGGCCATATCAAGTTTTGACATTTATCCGAACAACCTTATGAGCATTCACATTGACTCTTTGGTTCAGTTTGCCATTTTAAAACGGCCGGCCATCTTGTAAATGAAAATGTCAATCTTGCGACCCCATTTTCGTAATCATCAACTCCGAAACCCCCGAGTAAGAGTTTTTAGAGAGAGACATCGTTTAATTTCGTGAATTTCGATCCGCCATTTTGAATCCGCCATCTTAGAAATGGAAATGTCAATGTTCTGACTGTAAATTCTTATTCACAGACCATCAAAACCCGCAAGTACAAATTTGGTATGCACCAAAGAGTCAATGTGAGTGCTCATAAGGTTGTTTGGATAAATTTCAAAACTTGATATGGCCGTATCTGTGTAAAAAAAAATCGCTCGTGACTGTTTAATAGATCATTTTGAAGGAAAAATAGTAGTGCTAAATGATGACATTTGAGAAAAAAACCAAAAAAATTTTTTGCGCCCTGTACATAACCTCAAAAATAATGAAAAACCCCATTTTTCGAGCACATAACTTCAAATATCTCAAAATCCTGACGTGATAGGCTGCTTCTGATTCCGGATTCGGATTCTACGTCAAAAATTACTCCGGAAACGAACCATAGCTTTTCAACAACAAAACCTTGCAGACCTGTGTTATCGCTGATTATTATGTGCTAGTGTTTGATTATTATTTTTAACCATTTAACGACTGTTATTAACAATGATGAATGTTATTGTTATCTTCGCTAAATAATTATTATTGTTTATTGGCTTGGTTTTCTACATTACCGACGGTAAGGCAGTTTTCTTATTTTATACAACTCAACTGCCTTGTCAATCTCGGGTAATTATCCTATCGACAAGTAGTTATCATCGCAGTGATGTGATTTACGTCCGTCAATCGCCTGGTTGCATGCCGGATTACCTTGCTGTAGGCGGGATTTTAATTTCATTAAATTTTAAGGGATGTAACAGGGATATTGATGAAACGGTAAGAAATTCACAACATCGAATATAATTCTGAGGTTGTACTAAAAATAGAGGTCTAAAGACTACTTGAGAAGTTATAAATTAAAAAATTTTTTGTTTGAAAAGTTTTGAGATTCTTAAAACGGCATTCAAAGGAATTGAGTTCTGCTCATTCTCGGTTGCTATACTTCAAAGATTTGAAAAAAGTTTTTTTTGGAATAAAAAAATTGTTTGAATTATTTATTTTCCCATCATTTTCACTGATAAAATCATTATTAAAATAAATAGATATATATTTTTCGGAATCGCGCATTCTGGAAGCATGCGTGCGAACCATGACGTGCGAGACATATGGGTGGCAATATCACGCGCAACTGTGTGACATCCTGAGTTCACCCATGTGGATTAATTCTCACGCGTGCGTGCGTCATGCCCCGCATTAAGCAGACACTTCGTTTCTCTGGGAATGCAAGGTAAGAGAATTTTCAGAGAACAGTCAGAGAACGGTCAGAGTATTTTCTGAACATTCTCTCAAGACAAGTTCCATCGATACTTTCAAAATACTTTTGTGTCCAAACGGGCGGAAAAAGTCGCATTGCATGCTTGTGGGTAGAGCGGCATGCAGTCAATTGTGCCTTGGCGTCAAAATCGGGCGAAATGTTCATACCGCCCGCTTCAACGGGCAAAATGTTCATACCGCACGAAACTTGACTGTCCGCGGCTAACTACGCACTCGCACGCAATGCGACTTTTTCCACCAATTTGGACACAAAACGTCGTGTGTACCTCGAGCGACATGGTAGCGATGTGACTCGTGTGAATACCGCCCTCGCTACGCTCGGGCGGGTACACTTCGCACTCGTCACAATCGCCACCATGCCGCCCTTGGTACACAATCTACTATTACGTCCTTATGACTTCAGAAGTAATTATTCTCACTATATTTGAGGCGTAAGGGTTCTCTGAATGTTTATTAAAATAAACATCCTGAGCGAGGAGACGATATTCCAAGAAAAAAATCATAATCACAAGTGCATATGTACTCGGAATAATATTTTTTGCGCATTAAATAAATAATGCACCTACCTTGATGTGAAGCAAATAAAGATTTCAAAATTGTTTATTCAATGTAACCAAGAGGGTAACGTTATCTAATTTATTACTATAAACATTCGATAACCGCAGCTTATGCAAAATTTAATGAAATTAACTTGATACCAAGATTCGAAGATAACGTTATTTATTGTATTACTATAAAGCGTTTATACACCCTGCTCTTATTTCTAGGAAATATTCTTCAATCAATCGTTCTTCAACGAAAAAGCGTCTCAACAATATACATCGAGTTTTTTCTAGAAACTTCGATATAAATGAATTCGTTTTTTGAGCTATATGTACAGCTTACCTTCGAGAACCTTCTTGTCTTTGAGAACTCTTTATGATACAAGCTTCGACACTTAGCACGGGGCAGAACAATGTTTTCATTGAGTGACGTCATAATCATGGAACAGAGCCATTTTCTTATTGTGTGACGTCATTATCTTCAAGAAATTACATACTTTTTCACTGTATGACGTCATAACCTTCTAGACAAATACCTATTCTTTATAGAGTTACGTCATAAACCTCTAGAATATACCTGCTTGACGTCATCATCTTCGAAAATCTTTCAGCACCGACGGCTCTTGAGTGTCGGTAAATGTCGGTAACAGGAATCTATGTACAGAACTCTCCCTGTATATGTACTTAAAGCAGTAAAATCAGTTTCCCCCAAGATTTTTCCACAATAGTGAATATTTTCAGCTGAAACTTCAGAATACAATAAAGGACATATTAGCGGATGATTGTAGACTTCAATTTATTCTAAACAATAAAAAAATAATAATTCTTGTTTTATTGACACTAAAATTCTTTCAAATATTAGAAACTAATTAAAGTCTACAGCTATTCGCTTATAGGACCTAAAGTTTCAGCAAAAAAAATTCACTATTGTGGAAAAATTTTGGGAAAACTGATTTTATTGATTTAGTAAGCTGTACTGGTTGATAATCTAATTAATTAAAACAATATCACTAACTATTCAACCTAAATAAAGGGCCTAGCCGGGTAAGCATGTAAAATCTGCCCCCGCATGTATCAAGTCCAAGTTGTTACCATATATTGGCCATATATTACCATATATTTTCTGAAGCCGTCACTTCTAAAGGTCAAATTTTTTGATGGAGTGAGTGATTTTTCATATAGTGGTTTTCAGATTCCCATATTCTTTGTTTGAAAATTTGAAAAGATTCTTTCAGTCTTTCGAATAAAATGTATTAACACCTATTTAAATTCGCTTCGCAACTTCAATATAGTGGATTTCAAATTCTCGTCGGTTTTATAACAGATAGTAAAACATATATTCCATTTATACAAACAAAAATATCAACTTTGACCCTTGAAAACCACTATAGTAATTTCTGATACGTAAACCCTGCTTGCCTCACTTTGAAACGATATTATACTAAAATATGTATAATTCACTTTTACGATTTATTCTAACGAAAAGTCTCTCAGTGTATTACTTCATTAGTTGGGATTGCTTATTGCGAACTTGGATGCATAATTTCGTTATAAGATAATTTTCTTGATTCAAAAGTTTCATCATATTTTTGGAATTAAAAAAACTCAAATTTTTTAGATTCTGTTTGAAATTTTTGGCACTGCCTACATTATCGGAGGTTCACTAGTCGGGTATCTCTTTAATATTTGAATAAAAATTGATACTTCTAAAATGTATATAAATCTTTTTATTACGTAAAGTTCTTTAATTCGAAAATTTGATCTTTTTCTTTCAAAAATATTTTATTTTATTTAAAATATTTTATTATAAAAAATCGACTTAATGATTAAAAATCTTTAAAATTCTAATCAGGATCATAGATTGGCGTAAAATTTAAAAATTCCCAATTACACGGGGCTCATACACTTTTTATACGGCCCTGCATTAGTCCCAGGTTATAAATGCTATTTTCTTTCTTGTATTCCAAGCGTGCGCAGCCGAGAGGCTCAGTCGTTAGTTTATTAATGCGTTAATTATAAGTAGGAGAGGGTTCAAACCCGCAGCGTTAAGAATAAGTTTTTTTTTTATATATATATATATAATACTGTAAATAAAGTTTTGAAATCTACTAAGAATATTCATCGATTCAACTACTGCTCTTATTTGATTTACCTATGTTCCTGCAGTTCACTTAGCTTCAAAAATGACACTAGGGCCTTTACGAAAAACAGAAAGTAAGTTAAAAAGTAGTCAAACCTATTCAGACTTTTTTTCGGTGTACGTGTAACGAAAAAGTACTGTCAATTTACTTAGAAAAAATTCCCTAGCTTGAGAACAGATTTTTAATTGTAAAAACAGTAAACCTAACCTTCCAAGCGAATATCCCTTCGTTGCCGTTAAAAACGGTAAATGTTAGAGTCTTAACTCGAATTTTCACTGTACTTTTTCTCTCAGTTCAATACAAATTTTCGGTACAATTTCCAGTACCGCCCCAGTACTGTGTGGGGCAGAAGGACTCATGGTTAAAAAGCACTCCTTATTGTAAGAGGTATAAGGAACTCACGCTTAGAAACCACCTCGCGTTCTGAGAGGCGAGGAGATTCACGGTTACAAAGCCCACCGTATTGTGAGAGGCGAGAGGACTCCCGATCAAAAAGCACCCCGTATTGTGAGAGGCGTATTGTTCATAATTACATATAAATTTTTTAAGTTCTAGATTTGCAGATTTTACAAGCTTACCCGGCTAGGCCCTTTATCGAAAAACTTTAATTAATTATTAACTAGCAAATTGTAGTCATGGAGAACTTTTTGAGGTTATCTGAAATATTTTCCTTTATTTTTTAGATTCCTAAGACTAAGAATGCCGTACGCCTGTTTCTGATAATTAAATTATGCCATTAAAAATTAATATTACCGCTTTAAAACTTATGTAAGAATCTTTTAAAAACTGGACGTGAAAATGTAAAACTCGAACGATTAAAATTTGATCGATAATCTCTAGAATACAGTTTGATAAAACGCGAATATAGTGACATTTCATCAATCTGTAACATTATTTTATGAGTATATTCTATACTATGTATCAAAGAATACAGAGGAAGATTGTAATTTATTAATTCATGTAATGTAATATGCGGAAATAATATTTGATACAATAAATATAATCATTAATAAGCAAATTCCTCATAAAATATCATCTAAAATGCAGTTGACGTCGTTGATTAAGATATATATATATACAGGGTGTCTAAAAAGTGCCGGGACGGTTGGATATTTCCTCAGGTAAAATATTATTCAAAAAGTGAAGGTCATTCCTGAAGTAAATTTCGACGAGGAATTCAATGGTGACCTTCATTTTGACCTTGAAGTTGACTTTGTTTTTTTTTAAATGGAAACCCCCTTTTTTTACATCTGCAATCGATAGAGCGGAAAATTCTACGTTCAGATACGTACCCAAGTCACAGGTCAATTGTAACGTTCAAGGTCAATTAGAGGTTATTTGAAATTAACAAAGTTTTCCAAGAGGTCAGTGTAATTCCTGAAGTAAATTTTAACGAGAAATTCATTGGTATTGATCTTGGTTACAGCGTTTTGAATATTGTAAAATCATATGTATGGGAAATTTTTCATTAAAACTTCCAGGATGTAACGGTCTATTCCGTTCATAAAATTATAAATACTATTTCTAAACATAAATCTGATAAAGATTACAATTTAGTGTAAAATGAAAATTATTTATTCCAAGTACTAGATCAAAAGGTTGCGAATTTACAAAGGTTATTAATATTGGTCAACAAATACCGTGACCTATCAACATTATTTATAACAGGGGACATTTACAGATTCGGATGACTATCAACTTGAAATCGTTTAAATATAATATAAAATCATAATAAGAATAAGAACATTTACGTACAAAATTAAATTATTCACACACACCTAATCATTCCAATACACAATCAAATCACTAAAATTGTTAAAAATATTGAGTCAAATTGCATTAACTAGACTATCGTTAAAAGGCGATCTGATCAGTCTCTCAATTAGAAAAATTCCTTACATACGATAATGATGATATATTATATCTCGGTGAATGTCGCCACCAATTCAATCCACCAGACGTATTGGATCACCAGTAGTTCGAATCACCCAATCATAAATATACTCATGTTCATGATGATGCAGAGACGTCTTTAAGAGTCATAATCAAATCATCATACCTTATCATCGAAAAATCCATATGTGAATTTTCAATATATGATTAAATGGGTGCGTTTCTGCGTTCACTTCACCTTGTGCCTTTGTATATACATTAATGATGCCAAATGTGAGTGAGAGAACTGTTCTCCTCGTAATATGGTGAATTTAAGGATAGATACCATATGTATAATTTTGCGACTACGAAAGATCAAATATATCGCCGAAGGTAGATAGCTAATCAGACCTTCTCAATCTAATACAATTTCAATACTACTCTCTCCTCAGACCATAACGTTACTACTCTCTCTCATCGCCAACCGACGTCATCAATCACGTGAACGTTTACAAACTCTAACGGACTTCATCACGCAATGATTTAACAAACTTTATCCTTACAAGGAGTTCTGGTGAGAGTTCTGTTCCTCCCCAAAGAGTTATATCGAAAAGTTCTATACCGTTTTTCGATACCTAAGTCAATACCTAAGGCGATACCATAAGTCCTATGCCGTTTTTCTATCTCCATACGAATATTACGAATCGAAACTAAATTTACGTATTACGAGTACATACTTACTATCTTTCGCTAAAAGATTATTATGGCGCAAGCTAAACTTTCGGAACGAGAGAGGGTATCTGTATTGATGATGCGTGGTTGGGGAGATCGAGTTCGATCTTATGATCAAGTTCGTTTGCTTTTTAATCGCACTTTTCGTAATGGAGAAGGGTTAAATCCTGTCTCAAAATCAACAATTGAAAGAAATGTAAGGCGCTTTATGAATCATGGATCTATCAAGGACCTACAGAGAACTGGTCGGCCAAAATCTGCAGGATCTGAGGAGATGCAGATGGACATAGCCCAAGCATTTGTTGAAAACCCACAGCTTAGTTTACGTCGAGCTAGTGATGAGCGTGACGTTGCTCCTGAGACAGTACGAAATATTTTAAAAAGCATTAATTTCCATCCTTACAAAGTTCATCTGGTACAAGAGCTCAATGAAGACTATCCTGATCGTCGGGTTGAATTTTGTGAAATTATGATGGACAGAATTGATAGAGTGAAGAAATGGTAGTGTCACCTTCCATATTAATATTATAAAAGATGCTGGTTTGCGATCAATGAGGGTCAAATATAAAGAAGAAAACTCTTCATAATGTCATAATTGTTGCGACGTTTCGTTGGCTATGGGTTTGCCAACCTCATCAGGCTTTATTAAATTAAAAAAAACACCAAATAGTAAAATTGTCACACACAAGAAAAATAAAAATTAAATTAACTTAATATCAAAAACATACACAAAATTATTAAATTTTACCTTTATAAAAGAAGGTTAACTCATAATGAGTAATATCGAGAATATAAAATTATAATAAAAGTCATGATTTTACTAATAAAATGACGTGATATCATGGAGTCGACGACACTTTTTCTACTAAATTATTAGATTTAGACAGTTAACTTTAAATATTGACAACAGTTATTGTTAACATAGAATTTGAAATGTAAACATACATCAGCTGGAAAGTTAATATGAATTTAATTTATTAAGTAATGAAAAATAAATTCTATTCAAAGTAGATATGTCTTCTTTTTTATTTATACTAAATTTATTAAATTTTATATGTATTATCTCTAATGCTAATCTTTTCCGATAGTCAGAGACATAATCAACAATCTTACTATTTTCCCAATCAAATCCATGGTTGAATTCCAATTGATGTTCACAGACTACGGATTCACTGTTTTTTTTATTTTTGTGTTCATTAATACGAACTCTTAATGCTCTCTTAGAATCACCAATATAAGTCGCAGGGCAATTTTTACAATTAAATTTGTTTGTGGAGTCTTTACCTAATTTTATTATTGATTTCAAAGTTTTGTTAACGACTGGGATAGTTGACATATTGTATTTTTTGAAAATATTAGACAATTTAGTGAAGTTTGTTACGTTGTATGGCAAACATACTTTTGGTTGATGTCTGTATAAATCTGAACGGTTTTTTTTATTTAGAGAATTTGGAGAGCTGTATTCAATTTTATTCATACGGATTTATATCGCTCGGTCAACTAAGTTATAAACAATATTTTTTTTCTGACAAATTGGATGATTGGAAAAGTAATTAATTGTTCTATTTGATGATGTAGGTTTTTGAAACCAATTAGAAATAATTTTATTTTCTTTTATAATTAATGACAAGTCCAGAAAGTTAATTTGATTATTTTGTTGAACCTTAAAGGTGAATTGTAAGTTCTTATCTTGTGAATTAAAAATGTTTAAAACCAAGTCAATAAATTTCTTTTGTACACACAGAATAGTGTCATCTACAAATCTGTAATAAAATAAAGGAGAGCAATTATGTTTGTCTTTTAAAATTCGTAGGCAATCATTTTCCAAATCATCCATGACAATTTGCAAATAAATATTATTATTAAAGGTAAAGTATGTGTTTTCGAAAAGAAATTTAGTACAATTTATAATTTCATCAAATGGGATTTTACAGTTATTATGAATAAGCTGACATCTTCGGTCTAAACTCTTTAGAACCAAATCACAGGGTACATTTGTGAATAATGAACTGACATCTAGTGAAAGCAGAACATGATTATCATCTACAACGAGATCTTCCAATTTTCTTTTAAGATCTAAACTGTCATTTAAATGTGATCCTCTTTTCTTGTACAACACAGTATTTTCAGATGAAGCTACTTTCACTTTAAAATGTGAAGTTAACAGGCAAAATTGTAGATATTGGTCTGACACAAATCCTGATTGGATGTTGGAGGGTCACACACAATATCCACAAAAGATTAATGTTTGGGTCGGTATCTTGAATGATACATTGATAGGCCCTTCTTCATCGATGGTAATCTCAATGCCCGTGCATATGAAGAGCTTCTCAGAAACCAAATTGTACCAAGAATGAGGGAGATTACAGGCGATAATTTTCAAAATATTTGGTTCCAGCAGGACGGAGCAGCCGCTCATTACGGTAGGGAGGTTCGAGCATATTTGGATACTCAGTTCCCTCATTCTCATAGGTGGATTGGAAGAAGGGGTGAAATCGAGTGGCCTGCTAGATCTCCTGATCTGACGCCTCTCGACTATTTTCTTTGGGGTTATTTAAAGAGCAAAGTATACTCAACGCAACCCCAAACCTCTTGGAAAACTTTGTTTATTTCAAATAACCTCTAATTGACCTTGAACGTTACAATTGACCTATGACTTGGGTACGTATCTGTACGTAGAATTTTCCGCTCTACCGATTGCAGATGTAAAAAAACGGGGTTTCCATTTAAAAAAACAAAGTTGACCTTCAAAAAGCCATGAAGGTCACCATTGAATTCCTTGTTGAAATTTACTTCGGGAATGACCTTCACGTTTTTGAAAAATATTTTAGCTCTTGAAATATCCAACCGTCCCGTGACTTTTTAGACACCCTGTATATATAATATACTACTTATCTTTCAATAAATATTTGCCAATAAATTGTTAATTTCTTATTGTATTGTTCATTTAAAACAAAAATATGTTTAATGGAATACACATAAAAATGAAATAGGACCTTATATGGTCCACGTTAGGGTAACAGTAGGGGCATAACTTTATGGCTCATATCAGGTTAGGCGTTTCATTTCTTATCGGGCCCTAGCCTTATTAGGGCCTCATTTTATCCCATTTGGGCCAGAAGAACGCCACACTATAATTTCTGTATGGGTTATTTAAATTGATAAAATTAATATCTATTTGGCCTATTGAAAAACAAGCTTTAAAAAGATAAAACAATTATTAATATTTATAATAATACTATATGTGATATTTCATAATTGCGCGAACATAAATTTCAGTGTGCACTGAGAGCAATCCTATTATATTAGTTGTGCTTACTAAAAGGTCACAACTATATATTTTTAGTAAGCAGTACAGAAATTTTGTAATTTAGTTTGAGAAATTTAAATGTTTTATTACCATAAGCAATATTTCGTGTAATTATAAATCTTTGGTAATAGTAAGCTTCAAGAATTAATTGTACAGACGAATTAGATTTTACCTGCTTATGAACTGTTTTGAATCGTTATGAAATCGTTATATACATTGATTTCTTGAAATTTTGCTCTTGTTTTTCATTAAAATGACAAGAATTAAATCATGGTGATTTTAAAGTATAATTTCAAACTGTTGTGCAGTTTGTAATGAAAAATATGTCAACAATTATCATCCTCTGTTACATTTTGAAAAACAATAATTCTAAGAATTAACCATGGAGGGTAATATTTCTAATACAAAAATAATTCTAAAGTTTTTCTCCTAAACAATTCTGACCTAAGAAAGTTTCTATCGACTTTAACCGAAATAAAGTAGATTAAATGATAAATTTAACATTTTTTTCCAAGTTGGAATTACTATTTTAGTCATGTACGGATGAAAAAATGAATCAGTTTCTAATTAAGATATTGGAATAGTTTTTAATACAACGATTATCCGTTATGTCAGAAAAATATATATTTCCGTAATAACTACACTGGACAAATAGTAATAGCAATTAACGCAATTAGTAAGTTTTACAAAAACGTATTGGTAAATTCTCTTATAAGATTGATATATACAATGTGGGAATGCATGGAAATAGTCCCGGCTACAAAACGAACCAACTAATCAGATATTGTAAGTTTTACTAAAAAATTTAATCATTGCTACTCAGTTAATCTAGCTGTAAGGACTAAGGTGTTTACATGATACAGATGATACAATAAGAAACTAAAAATTTGTTGACAAATATTTATTGAAAGATAAGTAGTATATTATATAGTTATATATGGGTCATTTCATGGGAGATTTACAGTCAAAATTTTTTTTTCAACGAAATATTTTTTTTTACCTCCTTACTTTGAAAATAATCGACACGTTTTGTTTTCAATGTGATACTTGAAAATTTCGAGATATAATTTTTTTATGTTTGGCACTCGGGAAAATTTTTTTTTTCTAACAGCTCACTGTAAAAGCAGTTTTGAATATAAAATTTAACCCTTGAACTTGAAATGCGCGAAAGAGCTTTCAAAAAAGTTATAGCACACATTTTGTTGTTTTTTTTGTAATAACAATATAGTACATTTTTTTAAACAATTGAATATTTTTTTAATTTGAAACTAATTTTTTTCCGATTTTTTTGTTTCTAAATTTTTATTGAAGTTTTTTCAATATGCAGGCAAAATTTTGGAATGGAAATGGTGTAATTAATTTATACAATCTGTTCCGCGTCTTGCAACGAGCGAGCTCGCACGCTGCAACTATGCTTAAGCTTGTTTAGACATGCTCGGACTCGAAGCTCGTGTGGCAGTGAACCACTGCAATGGGCGGGACAGATTTTATAAATTAATTACACCTACAGTTTTCATTTTTCCATCCCAAAATTTTGCCTGCATATTGAAAAAACTTCAACAAAAATTTAGAAACAAAAAATCGGAAAAAAATTAGTTTCAAATTAAAAACAAATTCAATTGCTTATGAAATGTACTATATTGTTATTACAAAAAAAAAACAACGAAATGTGTGCTATAACTTTTTTGAAAGCTTGTACTCTTTCGCGCATTTCAAGTGCAAGGGTTACATTTTATATTCAAAACTGCTTTTACAGTGAACTGATAGAAAAAAAAAAAATTTTCCCGAGTGCCAAACTTAAAAAAATTATATCTCGAAATTTTCAAGTATCACATTGGAAAAAAATAATGTGTCGATTATTTTCGAAGTAAGAAGGCAAAAAAAAATATTTCAACGAAAAAAAAATTTTAAACGTAAATCTCCAATGAAATGACCCAAATATATGTATATATTTTGGGTTTTCCCAGAAGTAATTGCCGATTTCGCATATAGATCTTTATCTTATAGATAAAATATAATTATATATATAGATCTATATCTTTGACCATCTTTTTGAATGACTTTTTTCAATGTCATGATTTTTTCATTCAGCTCTCTAAATTTGAATCAGTCAAAATCTACTGATTATCAGTGAAATTTGACTGATTCAAATAGCTAAAAAGAAGTTACTGTAAATCACTCAAATTTCACTGATTATTTCAGTGAAAATTGACTGATTTGGCAGTGAGAAATATTTTTTTCACTGACGAATCAGTGAAAATTAACTGATTTAACAGTGAGAAATATTTTTTCACTGATGAATCTGTGAAAAGGTAAATCACTGATTGAATCAGTGAAAATTTGACTGATTCAGATTTAGACAGTGGCGTTTGTTGGCTGTCACTCATAGCTCGCTTTATAAATAAATTACGTGTAGTTGTTCGTGAAAATTAAGTGTGCGATTATATGCTCTCTAAACCTAAAACAGTGAACGGCCACTGAATCGCAGTGACTATTCACTGATGGCAGCAGCTATTTAAGTCTTTCACTGAGAATCAGTAAAATTCGACTTATGAATCAGTGAAATAGATTGACCTCACTTATTTGATCAGTGAAATCTTCAAGTGGGAATAATAAAACCAGCAATATATTTTAACGATTGAAGAACTCGTTTATTTTAGGTTAAACAACAATAAAAATAAATTACGTAATTATTATCATATATCGTCATTATTATTGTGTATAATTGAAAATTAAAGATCCATCGTAATGTGCTCTCTAAATTTGAATCATTCAAAATCTACTGATTATCAGTGAAATTTGACTGATTCAAATAGCTAAAAAGAGGTTACTGTAAATCAGTCAAATTTCACTGATTATTTCAGTGAAAATTGACTGATTTGACGGTGAAAAATATTTTTTCACTGATGAATCAGTGAAAAGGCAATTCACTGATTCAATCAGTGAAAATTTGACTGATTTACACAAATTTTGCTGGTAAATTTAATACTATTCTATTAGAAATTATTATACATTTAGATTCTAAAATGATCAATGCGATCTTTGTTGTGCGTGAATCATTTTCCTTTTCCTTGCTCTATTTTTACTGAGCGGATTGTAAACTCTACAATCCACGCTGTAATCATTCGTGCACCTTTCGACGGAACTTCAAATTAAAGCATACACTGTTAGAAATTTCTACCGTAATTTTCCGAAACACGTGACTGGAGTTTTATTCAGTTACAGTTTCGTAAAATTAAGATAGAATTTTGGAGAATTTTGTTACTTTTTAGTAAATTTAAGAAACAATTTCTTGATTTTTATTTACAAAGCGTTGAATATCCTGATACTTGTATCTGGTAATTCTGAAACTTGTAACAGGAATAATTTGACGTTCTGCGTAACTGGAGTTTTATGCAGTTACATGTGACTGAAAATTTTGTTACAGTTTCGTAATTTTATGATAAATTTTATAAAACTTTTTTTAGTTTCGTAATTTTAAGCTACATATTATGAAAATTCAGTTGAGTTTCATAATATTATGAAAAATGTCAGAAATTGCAGTACATTTTATGCAATTTTAAAATACCGTTACTATACCAAATACCTTTGTAACATAAAAATTTTGTAAATTTCCGAGTATTTCTCGGATATTTACAACTTTCTTACTATGAAAATCCCCCTAATCTCGTTTAAAAATTCCTCTTCAGTTTATTAGATTATCGTGCGATTCCTATTACAATGTCAGACGTGAAAATTTACCGACCCGCCACTATATTTGTCCTTTACCAAGGTCTATTGTAAAGATTAGCGAACAAATTTTCTTCATGTTTTTAACTGCGTGATGTTATCTTTATTACTGGCAATGGATGTGCTCCTTTACCATGCCCTTACGACATTCTAGACAAGTTCTTCAACAAGTTTCGGAATATCAAAATTTTAGGCTTATGAATTGGTGAATCATGCGCCAAAAATAGTCTTAGAAATATTTTTCAATGACAGAGGAACAAATAATTTTAGTTATATAAACATAAAAACATGAATCTTACGCACCAGTGCAATTACACTTATCACAAATATTGGATACTGGAACTATCGTATTTATTGCAGTCTGTTCAACCGGTTTAATTCCTTTCGTAGGCACATTTTCCAGACCTTCTTTTCTTGAATTGTAGCACCACGAATGATTAATAATTAAAAATAAAATAAAAATAAGTAAACGAAAATGCATCTTTGATTCTTAACTGTTTGAGACGCTTTGAAATACTCGGGCGTAGTGTCAGTTTTATAATCTGACTCCTTTTCCTGATAACACGACGCCATGATAAGATACCATATTTCCACCTGAATCTCATCCATCGCACGTATCAGGTACGTATGCACAGTAATTGAAGATGATATTTCAAAATCGCATTTGCATATCTACTTTAGTTATCTATCTATATTTATCTATTAAAAATACACTAATAATATTATAAAGTTGAAAAGGATAAAAATTAGATTTTTTCAGAATTTTTCATTTTCATATTTATTTGAAGTAATGGTATGTAAAAAGCTTGAAAGTACCTACTCTAATACCCAAGTGGTAACTTACTACTGGAACAGTACCACGCCAGTACTGAAGACGGATTTCCAGTGCTGGGAAAGTGTTAGCATGATACTGACTTGGAAACTGGCGTAGTACTGGATGGATCCCTAATTATAACTTGGCCAAGAGTGGCAGTCAGTATTGGAGCAGTAGACCTGGTCGGAAGATCTGTATATTTTGTTATATACTTTTATATTTTATATATTTTTGTTATATCTGTATATTTTATATCTGATATTACTATCCATTAGTCAGTCTCGTGACAAAATACTGTTTCCTAATTTTAGAGGGAAACTAAAAAAGGAAAATGTTTACTAGAAGTCATTAAATTCACTTTTGCACAAGATATATTAATATGCAGGGTGAACTTTTTATCTTGAGACACCAAAATATCTCAAGAAAAATACGCATCATTCGACAAAACTATCCTCGATAGAAAAATTTTATTTTCGAAAGGGAAAATCGACTTTGCAAAAATTTACCCCATACCCTGGGGGAGGGAAAGATGACTGAAATTTCAAATATTCATTTCGGTAGCGAATCGAAAAAAAAATTCGGAAAAAAATTATGTATTTTTGTATGGAGAATTTGAATTTGCAAAAAAATATATATATAGTATAGTAGTAAGTAGAAGTTTCATTTTCAATAGCCCGCTATTTTGACAGCTGTCATAATAAGAGGTGTCATTTTTTGACAGATGACATCTAAAAACTATGCCTTTAATAAAAATAGAACGATAGACGCTTCAGCAACGCAGTGAAATTGTTAAAATTCACTACAAAAATAGTGAAAATTTTGCTGAAACAGTTCGTAAAGTTAAAAGTTTTCTCGAACGTCGCACAGTGGTCAGGAATCGCAAAAAGGCGCGCATTATTGAAAAAATGAAATTTTAGGGGAAAATTTTGTCTATAGTCTCATTGTGTAGCAGACACGATATATAAGAAATAAGGACTTCTATTTCGCGATTATTTTATCATAGTCGCACAAAAGACCATCGCTACTGCGTTGTGTTTTCATCGACTTTTATGAAACGTCAAAGATTGACCGGTAGTGTCGAAAACAATTACGTTGTGATAAATGACACGACTCAATTGACACCTGGAAAAAATGGATCTTGGTCACAAAGGCAAGTACGTTTTTATGACACGAGGGTCGTTTAATTCAATTATGTGGTTCAATTACAATAATATTGTAAAGTTGACGAAAAAGTGACACGTCGTAATCTGAAACTTTTTATTCAGTTAGATGTAACTTTCTTGCGTCACCTCTCGTCAACAAACGAAACCCAGGAAAATTAACATAAAAGTACCTCGTTTATTTTCTAATTGAACCCATCTGCATCTTTTTGCCTATTTGTCAGTTATTCAACTTAGTATATATACGTGGAAGAATGAGTACTTTTTTTTCTTTGACATTCTGTGTTCTATTTACGTTCATCTCATTACATATTGGAAAAATTTAATCTTTTTTGTATAAACTTGGCGCTTCTATTGTTATCAATTTTTCAAACGTAAATTCCAAAAGTTCTAACGAAAGTAACAATGAAAACAGTTTGGTTCAAAACATCGATGACCTAATTTATATACAACTATATATATATATAATTCTCTTAATTTAAATTCAGATTAATTTTCAAACAAATAAGGCAAAATACAATTTTCTTTTTAATAACATATTTTAAATATTTTTACATTCTCATCATGGATGAGAAGGTATTGGTTTTATGTGAAAAATGACTTTCGAAATTTTCATCAAATCTTTACGTTTTGAGACCCCCTGAGTCAGAAAAAATGGTTTTTACGAAAGTGTCTGTCTGTCTGTCTGTCTGTAGGTCGTGTGTGGCATAACTGTCGATAGAATTATCAGATTGAATTGAGCTTTGGTACACTTTATCGGAGCCGAAAAAGTAAGGACAAGTTCGTTAACCAGCCACATCCAATCAAAATTGAGGGATGGAGCACTACTTTTGTATTTTTGAAAATAATTTTTTGAAAAAATCAAAAATTCCAATCCTGGTTTTTGATAGTGCTCACAAATCTCTACAAATTATCCAAATAACATTTTTTGATTAAATCAAAATTAGAAATGTTACAGCGTATTCAAATTCGAAAAAAGTCAATATCAAAATTCCATTTTCCAGTTAAATTATACGAGATACGAAAAAACGTTATGATACAATATTATTGAATACATAAAGACCTACAAATTTGAATTATAACATTTTTTCATAAGATGCATATTTTTCTTTTTAATTAAAAAAAAAAACAATTGAAAATCCAAAATTCAATTTTTTAACAATAATATTGAAAATACCAAAAAAACGTAAGAATACAAAGTTGTTCGTTTCAAAAAGATCTACAAATTTTGTCTGACATAGTTTCTGATAAAAGATATATTTTTCGTTTCAATTCCAAAAAATACGATAAAAATGAAAAAATTCCATTTTTTAGACAAAATATGTGAGATACAAAAAAACATTTAGATGGAAAATCGTTTGCCTATATGAGGTCTACAAATTCTGATAATGAAATTTCGAGACAGGATGTATATTTTATGTTTTGATTTTTAATATTGAAAAAATTCGATTTTTTTCACCAAAATATGTGAGATACGAAATAAGCGTTGTTCTGCAAAATCGTTTCCTTAAATAAAGTCTACTATTGTTTTTCCTTTTTAGATATGTGGAAGAAAGTAAATTCTTTTAATCATGTAATTTATTAAAAAGTTATCGTGAGATGTATACAGAAAATCGAGCGCGAAGCGCGAGTGCCATGATGAGAATGTGTTCCTTAAGGCCGATAGAGCCTTAAGTAAATTGAATTTCCTGTTTCACTTAAATTCAGTGACTTTGAGAAAATGTGTAATTCACATCATCTGTAATATTATTATAAAATTGGTTTCAGCTTCAGTATCAAAATATAAGAAATAAACTTAAATGTATGCGAAGAGCACAAGACCGAGCGCGAAGCGCGAGGTCCAGAAAGAACGGAGCGCGAAGCGCGACGATCGAATCGCGCGCCCTAGGCGTGCTCAAACTTGCGAGCGAAGCGCGCGATGCGAATGTGCCCGCGAAGCGGGCAGATTTTTATTATTATCTTTAAGGCATATATCTATCGGAGAGAGGAAAATTTCACGTTAGAGAACCGTTTCTTTAATACTCATGCCCAAAACAGCTATGATTGGATATGGAGTCAAGTTCTCTATGAATAAAAAAGATTAGAGCATTTTTATACATAGTTTCATAGTCCTGTAGGAAGAAACTGTAAAAGACAATAAGGTAAAAGCACCAATAGCCGGACGTCTAAGGAAATGTCATTCAATTTTTTGTATTAATCGTTCTAAATATGATGCGGAATCAAGAATTGCCGCGATTATTTTGATGTATGTGTCCTCCCTACTATAAGAAAAAGTCCAGAGTTGTGTTAAATCTGAATAATCCATTTTAATAATTCTTTTCATTAAATAATGCTCTGGAGCCAATTGCCGGACGGGTAAAGTGAATTGATCCAATAGCCGGACAGCGCTGCACCAATACTCGGACAAGAGAATATTATAATTTGATTGATGTGGATTTGATATTTTTTAAGCATAATAAACACTGGGAAATATTTACGGAAACATTTTTTAGGTCTGCGCTTATAAAAAAAAAGTATTGAAAAGATTTTACAAATAGAATATATTATATTTAGAGCTTGCAGCACTAATTGTCAATCATTTTTGCCTTATATCCTTAATCGCATTAATAATATCCGCTTTGGTATGAAGCTTTTTAATCTTTTTTTCTGATACTTTTTCCATGATCTATAATAAAGACACCAAATACATAAAACCCAGAAAATACATATGTTAAAATGTAAATACTTTCTCAAAATATCAGATTTTCAGCAAATCCATAATTCAAACATTATTTCTTTAAAACATTATTCATTATCAATCATACTTTATCATTATTATTGAAAATTATCATTCAAAAAGATCAAAAGGTGGGGAAATTTCACTCTGAAATCCATATTTTCATTGTTCTCAATGTAAAATCAACAAGAAAATAAACGTCAAATGTCAATTGAGGTTGGATTTCATATTTGACTAATTAAAATACGTTTAAAGTAATTTACCTAATATTTTATCAGATAGATATCTTCTATGAATTGAAAACAATCAAATACTTACCACATTTCTCGAAAATATCAACAGCACTTTTTAAAATTCGCATTCGTTTTTGTAATAACCTTTTCGTCCGGTGACTAGAGCGAAAAAAAAATAAGTGCAATGTAACTCCGGACACGCGTTCGGTTATTAGGCAAAACGAATATTCATTGACCTAATAACCGGATTTAGAATATTTAATTAAAGTAAAATTTTTATTAATTTTGAAAAATATTATGATGTAGATAAAGCATTTGACTTCAGTGTAACACGTATTAAAATGAAAAATGAGGGTAAATGTAAATGTTATTTGCTTAACAAAGACAACGTGTCAGTTAGTTTATAGAGCAGATTTCGCTACATTTCGACCAGCCTTGTGCTTCAGTAGAGAAATTTTTTTTTCTTGGCGAAGTTTTAATTTCTAATTCAACAAATTTTTCACTTTTTTAAAGTGTACGTTTCGAGGTTTGTATACGGCACACCAAAATAGCGATAAGTGATTTATAAAATTTTCCTTGCATGATGCAAGGAGTTTAAATTGTAACCAAAAAGTAGGGAAATTTCGAAAACATTTCATCTGTACGTAAATAATAATAAAGATCATATGAATATATAATTTAAGGGGATTCGATATAAAATTCATGATTATATATTTTATATACCTTATAAAAATGTTTTTCTAAGCAAAAGCAATATTGGAATTTTTCCAACTTTTTTATTTGAACTTTAACCTCGTGCAGTATGTATGAAAAAAATTACACATCAACTCCAAGAATTTTGATCGATTTTGTAGAAATTCAGCTTTAAACTTAGTCCAAGAACATTAAAAAATGTTGATTACTTTGAAAGTTATTTAAAATTTAAGAAAGCATTGAAATCTTGACTATTTCTGCAATAACTTCTTCAAAAGTTAACAAAACGAATTCATACTGGGCTCATTTTATAAAGAATTTTGACAGCTTTAAATTTAATTAAGAGAACAAATTTTTTCACTTACATAATTCAAATTAGGATAATTTAAGCAATTATCGAAAAACAGATGGCCTGACAATTCTGACCGGTACTGTATCTAAATATAATAATTTTCACAAATAATTTTATTTAATTTATTCCAATCATCCTTCTATTGTCTGACATCATTGAAACGCATTGTCGCGCACGCCATCACCACGCGTGTGTAAAACCGCATATTACGCACATGCTACATAATATACTATTTTGAAAGTACCTTATAAATTTTACTATGGTTTCTATCAAAGAACTTGACACTACTTTACTGTGTTATACAGCATGCTCGGTAGCAAAAATTGTAAATAATAAAATATAAATGACAAGAAAGGAAAAATTACAATGGAACGTGACACCAGCGAATATTGCTTCTACACGGAAAAAATTTGTCGCTTAAAATTTAACAGACTATTCGAAGAGTCGTGGACAGAAAGTAAAATCGGATAAAGTCTTGTAAGGTTTCAATGACTTATAGGAAATAGTAGAAAAAAGTCGGAAAACTTTTAAAAAACAAGGTCGAAGAAAAAAAGTCGCGTATTTATTATTATAAAAGCATTTTAAACACTAACTGATGTTTTCTAAGAAGTAATGAAAAGTTTCATAATCTTTGGATTCATTTGTCATAGATTTTAAAAGACCATCGAATAATTTGAAATGAAAGTAATTCAAACAAATAGTTTTGTAAATTGTATTCTAAAATCCATCAGATTTTATATGCCGTCTTCTAAAATTTTCTCGACAGTCGCAAAAAGCAATGCCAAGAAACGTAATTTATAGCATCGCTTTTTGTTTTTGTAATAATTTTGGTTAGATTTTGAAATTACGTGTCGTTTGGTTTCGTTTGAATCTGGATTAAAGCGTACATTGAAGAATTAGTTTTTATAAATTTTATAATATTTCATAAAATTCTATTATTATTATTATTATTATTACTATATTACTATATTCCCGGTCCTACATTGGTTTCTTCGGAAATCTAACAGGCCACCGGGCGCGTCCTCAGGTTGCGGATAGAAGGGCCCTGTACCGAGGGTTACTGCTGAATACGGATACAAAACTAAATAAGCAGCTGCGGACAATGTTCCAGGGATGGTCCCGAAGGAATAACCCCCAAGCCAAGGTGTTAACTACCGTGCCGAGGGCTGCATGGCACCAGGGAGTGGTGTCTCACACGGTGTCTCTAGGAAATCAGGCCACCTCCTAGAGTATTGAGGCCTTACCCCTGCATGCGGGGCTCTGCAGGAGCGGACCGAATACTTCCCTAGCTAATCGTGGGGATTAAAATGGAGTTTCAAAAATTAAATAAAAGTATGTGTGAGGAGACGTTTGGACGTGACAGAGGAGACGCCGGATCCGTTCGAAACCGATAAGTCCCAGGTACAGCAGTACCGGGACTGGCTTCACGTGAGGAACGAGAAGCAGTTGGAGATCCTGAAGAAGGTGGAATCGGCCCTGGAGAAGATGGAGAGCTTCTCCAGGACCAAGAAGAATATGCACCTTCCTATCAGGGACGGAATTCAGGAGGCGAAGAAGGAGCTCGGGGCGCTGCGGTATGATATAGAGGATACCGTCTGCTACCTCGACTCCTTCGAGTACCTGATGCGAGGTCTAATGGTGAGGAGAATCAAGGAGGTGAAACCACCTAAAAACAAGGGAGTAGTTGACGAGGGTAGCCAAACCCTCCCACAGCCGGCGGCGAGGTCCACACCGGACACTCGCAAACGGCGTAGAGAGCCGACTGTAAAAAAAAAAATATTACTATATTACTATATTACTATTACTATTAATATACTATTACTGTTACTATTATAGTCAGTTTTTTACATTAACAAAGTTTTAACGAGTATTTAAATATAAAAAGAATTGTTTAAGTTGAAACTTTTTGAAAATGTAAGGTATTTTTAAAATTTTGTTAATTGTACATTTTTCAGAATAAAGTGCATTACGTCAAATTTGAAATTTATCTATTATTTTAGTTTTGCCTTCAAACTCTGAATGTGATCCAAATATTTTACAAAAGTCACCACGACATGTATCGTCTATGCGGGTTAAGGCGTGCGATTAGAATTGGGATAGGATGCGTGCGTGCGTGCGTGCGAGCGTTCGATTCTCGGCGCTGCGAAGTGTTTATAAAAAATTGCGTTTCTGTAATGTACAGTTTTAAGTATGATAGTAAGTTCATGTTCGGGTTATATAGGTAATGTAAAAGTGAAAAATAATTAACTATAAGTGCAGGATCATATAACAAAAAATAAAATTTTCCTTTTTACACTGTTCAACGTTTTCTTCGACTGTCACTTAGACTTTCGATGTCTGATTTAGAGAAAATAAAACCCACGGTGTTTTAAATTTTCCGCGACTGTCACTTAAACTTTCGAATTTACGTTTTACATTTTCAGCGATTATCTATCATATTCTTCAGTAAGGAGGTTCATAATATTTAGTCGACTTTCTAACCTATCCACGAGTATTACACAAAGTCGATGACTTTTTAAGCGACAAATTTTTTCCGTGTATAGCTCACAGTTTGTCCATTTCACGCCGTTCTTTGGAATTAGGCATTTCGAAAACGACTTTGCACTGGATTTTATGGACCGAATTAGAAGATATGGATGTGGACGATGTTTATTTCCAACAAGACGGTGCTACGTGTTACACAAGTAGCGAAACCATCAGTCTTTTGCGTGAAAAGTTTCCAGGCCGAGTGATTTCTCGAAATGGCGATTACAATTGGCCGCCGATATCATGCGATTTAACACATCTAGATTTTTTTCTTTGGGGTTACGTGAAAGATAAGGTTTTTTCTGATGCTCCTCAGTTAATTCAAGAACTCAAAGAGAAGATTCGTGCCGTTATCGACGAAATAGAGCCCCAAATGTGCGAAAATATAGTGGAAAATTTCATGAAAAGAGCATGGTCCTGCAAACGTAGCCGTGAAGGCCATATGAATGATATTGTTTTTCATTATTAATGGCAAACCTTCCGCTATATATATCAACACTGAACACTGAAAAAACCAGTGTTCATCAGAACTGATTTTTAGAGTCCAATGGAACTGCAACAGAAAAGAATTGGTACGGTATGAAAATCAGACACTTCAAAAACTCTTAAAAGGAATCGGATTGCTATATTAAAACATCCATATTCCTCTCAATTTTTATTGCATTAATCTGAAACTTTCTGAAAAACTGTCTTATATATATATTATACAAAAAAGTTCCGTGCCGTCATTTTCCATTTCCCATATGGAAAAAAATATGACTAGGCGACCGAGTGAATCAAGAATTTAATGAACTTGAACAATCTATATAACGCGATTATGTGAAACTTTTAGTTACATTGTATAAACTGTTAGACTGAAACAGGATTTGTCTCGAAATTTCTGAATAAGAAAATCACTTTTTTCGCTAAATTGAGTATAGATTTTTACTTTAAAATTAACGAAAAATTTAGATGGAATGGGAATAAAAATTCTTATTGTAGTCACTTGTTCGTCTGGTATCATGAAAGTAAATATCGCTGTTCTAACTGAATTAAATTTAGAAGCCAGATTTTTTGCTCATCTACTATTTCTCATTATTTAAACTAAGATATATTTTTGCAAGAACTATTTCCAATTTATTGTTAGATAAACACAGTATTGTATTGAATGTTGACATCAACACGGAGAAACTGTTCATTGTAAAATCTAGTATTATTATATTTATTTTCACTAAAAGTCAATAGGGAGCGAAGATATAGTAACAAAACTACACGGAGAAAATTCATTTGTGAAAATGTAATCTTTACTTTACTTTCTGAACCAATCGTAAATATAGTGTAATTTTATAAATTACAAATTTTAAAGTGACATGTTAGATAACATGTCTGCTATTATATTGACCCAATATTCGTAGAATTTTTTGTTCATTTCTCGTTATTTTGGCATAGGGTCAGATTCTTTTTATTTTCTTCGATTAAAATTACCACTATTAGATATAAAAATACTCAAAAAGAAAGCAAGGCAAATGTTTCGGCCACATATGGGGGCCCTCTTCAGTGCCATAAATTTGAAGATTAATTCAAAATTGTCGTAAAAGATAAAAATGTAGAAGATAGTTGAAATAAGGACAATAATGAAACTCAAAAACTTATCTCATAGCTCTCAATTCAAAATGAAGTAGTCCAGTATGCAGCATCACGAATTGAAAAAATATTTAGAGTTCACTGTGAATAAAAAACCGGATATGTGAAAAAACATAAAAAAATTTGCACACGAACCGACCGGAATTTAAAAAAAAATGTATTATTAGAGAAGGATGCAGAATTGGTTATCAATGGCAAAACGCGAACAAGGTTTACATGTTTGAAAACTTTTCGTGAAGACTTTGTTACCGGAGTCTCTGACAGAATGATCTGAAGTTTTATAAAAACCGACTCGGGACATGTGGCTTTGCTGACCGACAATTTTTTTTTATATAAGCAATCCTGAGAGGTTCGTTTCCTCCTTGAAGACGCCTATTGTCCTATACCTAGTTAAGAAATTCGAGACGTTTATGGTGATTTTCACGAGTGGACGAAGGCATGTATTTTTCAAGAAACGATTTTTTATATCAGCTTCACGGACAATCCATTTAACATTGAATTTGCAAGCAAGGCATTACAGAAACATTAATTATTATAATATCTATACATGTAGTTTTACACAATATTATTTGAGTATGTAAGAAATAAAAAAATTGAAAGTTGTTTATTACTGCATTCAGATTTATTCTGAGATGTTTTGAAAAATAATAAATTAATCTTTAAAAAATAACAAAAATTAAATTTTAGTATTCGTGATATTAACTATCACATTTGAAAAGTATTATCAACTTTAATTTGTTCTGAAAATAGTCAGAACTATGAGATATTCCAACTTTATACTGAATGTGCCATTTTTAAATTTTAAAGTGACATGTTTTATAACATGTCTGCTATTATATTGACCCAATAATCATAGAATTTTTTGTTCATTTCTCGTTATTTTGGCATAGGGTCAGATACTTTTTATTTTCTTCGATTAAAATTATCACTATTAGACATAATGTTTTACAGAAATTTTTAATTAATCTTTGAATTTATGGCACTGAAGAGGGCCCCCATATGTTGTTTCTGTAATGCCTTGCTTGCAAATTCAATGTTAAATGGATTGTCCGTGAAGCTGATATAAAAAATCGTTTTATTCACAGTGAACTCTAAATATTTTTTTAATTCGTGATGCTGCATACTGGACTACTTCATTTTGAATTGCGAGCTATGAGATAAGTTTTTGAGTTTCATTATTGTCCTTATTTCAACTATCTTCTACATTTTTATCTTTTACGACAATTTTGAATTAATCTTCAAATTTATGGCACTGAAGAGGGCCCCCATATGTGGCCGAAACATTTGCCTTGCTTTCTTTTTGAGTATTTTTATATCTAATAGTGATAATTTTAATCGAAGAAAATAAAAAGAATCTGACCCTATGCCAAAATAACGAGAAATGAACAACAAGTTTTATAAATTACCATTGAGAGCTGCAAAGATTGATATCTTTTATGGCAAATTGAAATTAGAAATAAGTTATACCTATATAAATAAAAAGTATTACCATAAATGCAAGGATTTGTCTTTTGAATAATATAGATTGCAATATAGTTTAGAGAAATTACCTCTGTCATTAGTAATGAACAATGGAGAGAGAAAGACTTGAATTTTTTTCAATCGAATACTTCATGTATTGGAATAGTACGTTGCCAAAATTCCCATTGGGAATAGTAAATGTACTGCCAAGTGACGTCAGATACGCTGAACGTTTCCGATATTACCTGAAAATCACTCCATGTGCTTATCATTATTTCTCGGTACCAGATACAGCAATATTTTACATTATAAAAATGGCGCAGATTATTATGATTAATGCACATTCATCAGTTGCGACGATTTGAGAAAAATAAAATAAAAGACGTAGATGATAATGCCTTCCTCAAATTGTTGCCAGCATTTTTTTTTTTTGGTGAGGAGGAAAAATGGCGTAATCTTTTATAGTTGTTGTACACGACAAGTGCGTCATCTGCGAAGCCGATGATGCTCGTTTCAGCAGGCAGGTCCATGCGCAGGAAATCGTCGTACATGACGTTCCAAACGAGTGGACCTACCCGCGACCCTTGAGGGGCGCCACATGTCATCTCTTCCTTAAGAGACCATTTGTCGCCCTCGTATATCACCAACCTGTCGCTTAGATAGTCATCTATCATTCGCAACAGGTAGTCTGGAACCTTTTTCCGCACCATCGCCTCGATGCAGATGTTCCATCTCGCGGTATTGAACGCATTGCGTATGTCAATGCCGATCAACGCGCAGAATCCCTGACGCTTACCAGTTCCTCTTCTTGCTTTAGTGGCGATGTCCACCACTGCGTGGATGGCGTCAACTGTGGACCTGCCTTTCCGAAAGCCGAACTGGTTTTCCGAGAGACCATTCTCGCGAACCATGTGACCCTGTAGTCTTTGTAGGATCATTTCCTCCAGAAGTTTCCCCATTGTATCCAACAGACATATTGGTCTATACGATGAGGCATCCCCTAGAGGCTTGTTGCCCTTCCGCAGCAGGACCAACCTCTGCTTCTTCCAGTCTGCGAAGAATCTCCCCTCCCAAAGACAGGAGTTAAAGACTTCCAGGAGGATCTCCGGGTATGCCCCGATCACCTCTTTGAGGATCTCGTTCGGCAACCCGTCGATCCCCGGCGCTGTGTTTGCCTTGAGCCTTCCACCCGCTCTCTTTAGTTCTTCGAGAGTGAAGAGTTCTTCGCGCCGGACCACGCAGGAGCTTCGGTCCTGTCTTTGGAACGGCTCTACATCCGGAAACAAGCTTCGCACGATGTACTTGACTCGATCGGGACTATCCAGGCCTCTCTGAGGCCTGGATCTCGAAAGGATCGTTGGGAAAGAAGTAGCAGCTGTACACATGCACCCCCGCCACCTCCACCCAAACGAACCCCGCGTCGGTCTCCAGGAAATCCCCGATGTAGCTCAGGGCTACAGACAAGGATCCTAGCCCTCCGTGATGCATTCTGGTACCAAGCAGAGTTTTCGGACCATTTGTGTTGCTCACTAATGAGCAACACATCGGCCCCCCTCTCCTTGGCAGTCTGCATCAGAAGGTTCTCCGGACGGAGAGAACCTCCGCTCCCGAATTCTGAGGGTTCACCTTAGCCTTCATTGCCTTTTCGAAGCGGGGTGGGACTCCAGCCTTTTCGGCATTTCCACCCCGCTTTCTAGTAGGCACTTGTAGGTGTTGAGCATTCAGCTCAACACCTCCGTAGCCTCACTAACACTGTCCTTAACATGACCAGGGTTGTTTCTCAGCATATATGCTGGATAACGCTGAGAGCCCTGGCCAACTTCTCCATTTTTACGCTTTGCTCCTTCAGGAGCTGGAGGACGTCTTTCCATTCCTCAGCCCCTGGAGGAGTGTGTAAGTGCGCATCTGGCGCCTTCACCTCTGCATCTCCTTTGTTATGTATTGAATTCATATTAATCCCGTCGTGTCTTAACCCATTAACGCCCAAAACCACAGACTTTTTAACTCATTATGGCGCGGACCTATCCTGTAACCTTTTTACTAGCTTCATTTAATGTGCTGATAGGATCGACCATCCGATAAGCCGCTTCTCGGTTTCGGCGCACATAACTAGGGATCTATACAGGCGGGGATAGTAGCCCTACTGCGGCAGGGCTCCCATGATCGGCGAACCGTCTTAACCCATTAAGCCCAAAATCACAGACTTTTTAATTTATTTTTGTCCCTTGTTGCCAAAGCGAAAAAACCTTGTATACTTAATATTTTTTGGTCTCCTCTTTCGATTTATGGAGTCAAAATTACATTACCGTGCACTAGAAAACCAATATGGCGGGTTTTATTTTAAAAATTACCGAAAATTTGAAATTTTTTCTTTTAATTTTTTTTTTAATCAAATGGATAGAGCATATTGGTCTATTTCAAACTATGGACAAAGGTGGACAAAATAGTTGTGGTTTATGAAAAAGAAATGTTGGTCCAGCTCCTTATATTTTGTCTTTTCCAAAATGGCGTAAAACTATGGAAATTTGGAAAATAGGCGTTTTTTCATGACATTTCTTAGATAAATGGATAATACACGGAATTTTATTGATCAAACTGTCAAATTTTGGTTGATAAATTATGTACAGACCTCTTCTAGTATATGTAATGACCTGAATAATGGCGGATTCAATATGGCGCTTGGAGAACTTAGGAAATACCCAGTTTTTTCAAGATTATCGTTGATGAAAATTCCTGAACCTTTATTAAATTCAATTTTCCTATGTTTCTTGGCACAGTATATATGATAAAGATTTAACGTCACCCCTATCGACCAAGCGGTGCCGCGTCCGTCCTGACACCTGACCCGGACTTCAGGCTAGACGGTGTGCGATTTTTCCTAAGCAACGTCGGATATAAGGAAACACTGACCAGGTGTTCATCATTCCTTCATTCCTGCGCCCGGGCGTCCATGATTTCAACCCTGAAATTGGCTCCAGACAGTAAAAACGTGAGCGGTTTTCCCAGTTTAACATGTGGTTTCACGGGATCTTTGCCCTTCGCGGCCGAACGCCGGAGTGACTTACATTTACCCATATTACTTCCACAGAGGTAAGGTACTGACATCACGTCCTACCCTGTTCGGGAGGCTACTACTCCTCCCTTGGCTAGTCTATCGGGAATATCCACCAGGCGCCGGCTGCAGCCCATTCACTCAGCAATCCATTTATTCTGGTATGTGTGGGTGTCAGTATCATGCTTGTGGTTGTGATGTGACCGGGAGAAGGCATGTGGGAAGTTATGCGCGATCGCCGCATGCGTATTTGGGGCGATACCCCGATTAAGGGACCCCTCCGCATTCACTCCGGGTCCAATCATGCGGCATCAAGGAACCTGTTTAAGGTCCCGTGGTGCTTTTTCTCCACACCGCGTCCTCACGCACTTAAAGGTTTTGCGGAGAAACCTTATAGCGCGTGCGCCCGGCAGGCCCACCGCTAGGGAAAAGCCTGTCTATAGGGCCCCCTTGACGGCCATCCTGACGGCGACAGCCCTGCTGCTGGTAGAGTCCTTTCGGTCACCACCGTTGGTGGGCTGCAGGATGCGTCTGCTCCGTGCATGGCCTTGTGCATTCATCTGGGCGAGACACTGCCCCCCTCAAAACACTCTCTCGGGTATCGCTGTAAATGTGTCGTGTCATGTTGCTGTCTGTGGGCTCCCTCCTCCTTTCTCATCCGGGCTTGGGACCGGCAATGGCGGAGTTAATTGTTGCCAACATTAGAAAATGGTATGTACCCACTATTAATGTTCATTATAATCATATTGAAATAAACCAGAATATTCATATTTCTCTAAATAATACCTATTTTGTAAACTTTACTTTATAATGGATCAAGTATACGTTTTTTACTACAAAAAAGGTTTGATGTAATTTTATATCTAAAAGATAACCTACAATTTTAGACTCGTTACTGACGAATAAAATCGACTTATAATATTTTACGAGTAACAAAAAGAAGTTTATTTCAAATGAGTAGGCACATAAAGACTACATAAAGACACTTGCTGCCCCTACTGATTGGAAAAGCTAATGTGGGACGAAAAAGGAAAGAGTATTCTGAAAACGTAGTCAAGAAATGGAGTCCTGATGAAAGGAAAAAAACTGTAATCTGTCACATTGATATGCTTGTTAAGTTCAACAATCTCAATCATAGAAAAATGTACTCAATTTCTTGTTTTGCAACTTCCTAATGAATTAGAAGAAAATATTAGAGTCCTGAAGGGGCACCTTTCATCTATTGTTGGTCGTTCTAGGACCTTTAGTTGAAATTAGAGAAGCATACGTTGTTGTTGATAACTTAAGGTACAAAGCCCATTCCTGCTTAGAAGCTTTGGATTTATGTTTTGAGCTTTTCTTTGCTTTAGAATGTAAATATCCGCAAGCTTCTCATTCGATTTGGCATTTCACATAATAGCTAAACCTAATAACCCGATTAAATCAGTGAAGGAACTACAAGGGCTTACAGAAAATGCATTAAAAGCTTCTGGATTTTATACATATCTTTATACATATCCAACTGTATATTTCTCAATATCAAAATTTTGTGAAATTGTTCTTTGGCTTTGAACTTATTCACCTTTAGTCGTTACCAAATTCAAAAGCTATTTACGTCTGCATGCTATTATCTCCTTCGAAAATTATATTTTGGGAAAAAATTCTGTAGAAACTAAACTACTCATTACGCTTAAGTACCACATTAGGGCTCAGATACTTTAGAAAAATTCTAAAAACATTTATGTGGAACATTTTTATTTTTTCCGAAGTTTTGAAGACAAATTAAAATTTACAGTCCTTTTATTTCTCAAAGATTGACTATTTCTAATTCAAGTTTCCAATCAGTTTCTTTAATACTGACAATTAAATAAACAATAATTTCAACCTATTTGCATGCGATTATCTAGAAACAGAAAAATGAGAAACAATTGTATCAGAAGGGAATATTCTTCACAGGCTGCATTCATGTAATATTCTTGAGATTTATTCCCAATTTAGCCAATTCTGTTTATCAACAATACATGGTAGAATTTCAGGTTTTTCAACATTTGAATGTGGCGCCATTCTAACTTACGATTTTTGCTAGTAGAGGGACTGCCGAGCTTCTTCTCACAAATCCTAAAAGTTTTCACAGTTCAGTATATAATGAAGTTGCTACATTGCAAGTGTCACATCACTGTGATGCGTTTATAAATGTGTACGTTGCGCGGTTAGGCTAAGTTGCGTAAGATTAGTAATCGAACGTGTATTGGTATGTTTACTATTTATATTGATACTTTTATACGTGTATGTGTAACTGTATTAATAAATAAAGGGTTTCCCAATAGGGGTGATATGATTTTCAATGTCCCTATCGGGCTCATTTGAACTGAAATTTTTGACGTCTGCTGTCAGTTGTCATCAGTAAGGTTTGCCATTTAATCATGAGTAGTTTCACGCTTCCACAACGTTTGGAAATTGTCCAATTATTTTATCAAAATTCGAGAAGTTTTGTCGGTGTTCAAAGAGCATATCGTGCAAAATATGGTCGTCATTCTGCTCCATCCGCGCTCTCAATTCGTCGAATAATCGATAAGTTGGAGAGTGAATTTACTCTATTGGATACTAAGCCTAAAAATCGTATGCGTACCGCACGTTCTACACAGAATATAGCCGCCGTACAGGCCAGTATCGAGGAAAACCGTGAATTGTCCGTGCCACGCCGATCTCAGGAATTGGGCCTGTCCAGGATGACTACCTGGCGTATTTTGCGATTGGATCTTGGCCTGCATCCCTATAAGATGATTCTGGCCCAAGAACTGAAGCCTAATGACCATCGTTTGCGTCGGGAGTTCGCGGATTGGGCTCTGGAATCAATTGAAAATGATCCCAATTTTCATCAAAAAATCATCTTTTCTGATGAGGCGCATTTTTGGCTCAAGTCTCGGGGGACATTTGGCCGATATATTGTTTAAATCATAAATGGCATAGAATATCCAATATAATAAAAAAGATTTCGATCAATTCCGAATGAATATTCAGTGTTTTTTTTCAATTTCAAAACATATCACCCTTATTGGGAAACCCTTTACTCTCTCTATGTATCTCACAACATCTAATAAGAGCTATGGTAAAATTTACGAATGACTGAATGTTTTTAATTTTGGAGGTAAAAAAATTCCCTATTTCGATAGGAAAAATTAAAAATATGATTCCACTATCTACAGAAAACTATGGTAATTTGGTTAGACAGAAGATGTGACTTTACTATTGTCTTTTTTAAATTTAACATTCTTTTTTTAGGAATTAATCAAACATTTGTTGGGTTTATTTCAATAATTCGTTCGATGTGTCAATCACGATTATACTATTTCAAATAATAAAATTTGCTTTTGTTTCTAGATATAAGTACAATTATTCCATTAATTTCTCCAATATTATTAGTAGCTTCATAGTTTAATATTCAAGATAGTAATTTCTAAAAAACTGACGTTATGTCCTTGTTTCCTATTGATTTTTAGTAAAATTGCAATCGAATCGTGCTGAGTTAGAGGAAAAACTACGTGAAATAATCGCTATCGATGCAAATTTTACTATGAGAATGCTGGCAAAAGAATTAAATTCATCTTACTGTACAATCTACACAATATTCACTGAAGATTTGGGTTAAAAAAACGTTTTGTAAGGTTTTTTATCATTTGTCATATTAATGGAGAAAAATATAAAGAAGTGTCCACAAACTGGTACATTTATCTTAGTTTCATACCAGTTAAATGTAATTAAAAAGCTTAGATATCAACTTTATCAATATTAAGTATAATTTACGGCAAATTTTATTTATGCCGGTCTAACTAGAATAGAAATCTGAACTGCTTGGGATCTAAGAGCGACACAAACAATTCAATGCAGATGCTGGAAAACTGTACATAAGAGTCGAAGCGATAGGATAAATGTGACTTGGTTTGAAAGCTAGCAACATCGGTTGTGATAAAAAAGAACCATTAATCCCGATATGATATCCACGGTATGCATCAAAGGGCCGAATAGGTGGGATCGAATTCGAGTATGATTGGCTTGCGTGGCTGCTTGATGTGTAGATGCGTAAGAAACTGTAACGCGATAATTGGATGATCTGAAGTGTGAGGCATTTTTTCTAATCGCTTGAAATGAGAACAGAACATTTTTAACTACGGACATACTTGCAACTTAAAGTGATTAATCGTCGAATTCAATCCATATATCGGTGGTAGTTGAAACTTGTCTTTTCACAACGAAATCGCGAGTTAATCTGTAAATCAAATGACCGATGGACCCGACAAATCATCGTTCGACCTGAAGGAGCGAATCATTCGGCTTTTGTAACGTGTGACGCAACACATTTGGTCTTCAGCGCCACTTACTATAGTGGACTTCTGCTTCATCAACCGGCGCGAATTATTTGATTCAAATGTATGTATATCGTATATAAAGATAAGCAATATTCAATAGTAAGATTTTATAACATACGATTCAAGCAATCTTCCCACGGCTTTGTCATGGAAAGTTTAGGAATTTAGTAAAAAAAGGAGATTGATAAATATAAGCGTAGAAAATTTATAGCTTTAGAACGAGTCGCGCTAAAACATAAATCACATCTTCAAACTGTAAACTTGAGAGGTTTGAACAAGGCCACCCTTTGGAAACACTGCAGTTTAGAAAGAAAACAAAAAGATTCATTGTCAAATGGTAAAGTGCCTTGTCTGCCTAAAATTGTATAGCTTTCTTTGAGAGTCTTAACTTGCTCTTTCATGAGCACATGTGTTTGGGTCGTCTTCGGTCTATTGGGTCCGAGCGAAGCCGGGTGGATTCCAACTAACTTCTCCCTCTCAAGGAACTTGCGGGCGTGACTGGCAGCTTAAAGCCCTTCCGCGGTGGAGGGATGGAGAGTCAGTGAGTTGTGGGCCACAGAATGACAAAGTCGCGTTTTTCCCATTTTACATCGTGTTAATTGCGTGGATCCTTTTCCAAGTTCAATTTTAATGAATGTAAAAAGTCAAATTAGAATCCAAAATTTTATGTATTCGTTTCTGAAAATATTTCTATATTATCCTAATAACCCCAATCAACGCCCAGACTTCGGCCCTCTTCAATAAGTGTCGACGTAACAATTATTGAAGAGGGCCAAAGTCTGTGCGCGGGAATACGTATACGTACGTATACGTACGGAATACGTAGGAATTGAATTGGTGGCAGCGCTGGGATGCTGTACCTGAAAAGAAAACAATAAATAAATAAAATTCTTTGTTTTGATTCGCGTAAAATTTGCAATTTTCACTAATTTTTTTTCTTACAATTCTCCGAACTTTCGGGTTTAACGTGAACTTTCCACTCCCTATTTCATGACTAGGGATTTTTAAATTTCTAATCTAAATTTCCTTAATTTCGAATCAATTTACCTTTATTTCTATGAAAGAAAGATACGTCGATCATTTAGATTCTTTTTGTAAGACTTTAAACATTATTTCCTTTCTTTTAAAATTGAAGTAAAATGAAAATCATAATGCTAAGAACACGTAGATAAACTAAAAACTCACAGGATAGTAACGAATGTCTTAGAAGCGTACCCTTAACCTAAAGAACGGTACCAGGCGAAACTCTTGTGATACCGGTCCCGTTGAACGTACCGTCAACCAGTGTAGTATCGGTTCAAACTATAGTAAATGATGAGGACATGCATCTTCTAATCATGTAGATTAAAAACATTCACTGGGCAGGCTCGAAGGCATATTCAAGACGAAGTAGGTGCTACTCTGAAATTTTAAAATCTCTGCAAAGGGTATTTTCCTCGAGAGATGATACGAGCCAGTAGGCTCAAGAGTTCGTTGTAATTTAATTATTAAATTAAACGGAATCCGAGTTAACGAAATCTTAAACAAAATAATAATTAGAGTCATGGACAAAACTCCAGGTCTACGGGGACTGGAGCGATGTCAAGAATACAAAGAAAATGTTATCAGAAATTTTATGCGCGGGTTAGACCGTGGAACTTTATATTTTGTAAGGGAAAAATCACCCACTACACTTAATGAAGCCATCGAGCATGCTGCTGAGGCAGATTTAGAAAATTCAACATGGAACGAAAACAAATACAGTCTGTTCAACAAGAGCGAGTTCTCGATTAGAGATTTTTGACCTTTTTTTTTTTAATGAATGTACATTCAAAGGACTACGGCGCAATTACCAATGCGATTCAGTAGCGCTCGAATCGTCCGAGAAAGCAGACGTGTCATAATGAGTTCTGTGTACGCGAAACCTTTTGAAGCGGTCTTCTTGTGTACCCATCCAAAGGGACCACTTATGTACTATACAGCCACTGCTAAATACATCAAAAACTCGAAATCGTTCGTGAAGAAGTGGATTGAGCGTTATAAAGCCAATAAAACAGTCGACGATCTGCCTGAAAGACGCAAATGTTTGGGGATGCTTCTCACGGCACGGATTTGGGTGTTTAGAGCTCTTCACCGAGAACTTGAATGCTCAGAAAATGCTCCAAATATATGAACGTGGTCTTCTAAGGTCTGCTACAAAAATGTTTGGAGCCGATACGGCCGATTGGATCTTACAAGAAGATAACGACCCGAAATTTTTTATTTTTTTTCGAAAAAAAAACGTTTTAAAATCTCTAATAGTTTTCGAAAAATCGAGGACTCGCTCTTGTTGAACAGACTCGTGACGCGTCACCCTGTACCTTCGTAACCAAAGCTACAGGGATCACTGAAATACCGCAGAGAGCGCAGGGTAAGGAGCAGCGTCACCGCTTGCGATCATGGACACTTAATAGCTCGATAATAATAATTTACGAGGTTGTGGGCGCTCGGACCTGTGCCCTTACACGTCCTCGCGGGTTAACATCAATTATCCTCGCGACCACTAAATTTAATTTACATTAATATTGAGGCTGACCCAGTCTGCCGCCTCGGAATTGTCGTGGCGAGGTGTTAGTTTCGCACACCACCCGAATTTACAGTTTCACTTTATTTTACTACGATTTAAATTCAACACATAAAGAGAGAGAAGATCAAAGTCTACCTGCAATTCTTCGGCGTCCCCGCCAGCACCCGCGACTTGCCATTCTTTAGTGGTGTTTGCTCTGAATAAAATAGACTGTCGAATCTTTATTTTGGCACACCTGCCACCTCGAACGCCAAACAGAGAATGAAATAAGAATGGCGAGATCCGCTGGCGTGCTCGAAAAACTGGAAGACGGTGGCGCTTATAAAGCTTACCGATAATACCGACATTTACGCTGAGTTCATAGTCGCAAGCAACAGGTGGTGGAAGTACGCCCATCTTTAGCGCCACCACGTGGCGATTAACGAAATTAACCTCATAGCACAGGTTAGTTTCTGACCCGAGGAGCAATTTGCCAACGTTTAAAAGCCATGGAAAAAATCCAAAAGTATGGAAAATGGGTACCACACCAACTGAACGATAGACAAATGGAAAATCGAAAAACCATTTGTGAAATGCTGCTTCAACGGTTCGAAAGGAAATCTTTTCTGCATCGAATTATCACGGGGGACGAAAAATCCAAGGCCAAATAGCTTTAGCCGTAAGACAATGCTCTGTGTTTGGTGGGACCAATGTGGTGTGGTGTACTTCGAGTTATTAAAACCTGGTGAGACGGTGAATACGGATCGCTACCGACAACAAATTATCGATTTGAATCATGCGTTGATCGAAAAACAGTCGGAATGGGCCCGAAGACATGGCAAAGTTATCCTACAACATGACAACGCACCGTCTCATATCGCTAAAGTGGTGAAGAACACATTAAAAGCATTGAATTGAGAAATATTATCGCACCCGCCGTACTCTCCAGACCTCGCCCCGTCCGACTATCACCTTTTCGAATCGATGGGACACTCACTCGCAGAGCAGCGCTTCGCCAATTTTGAAGAAGTCGAAAAATGGCTCGCCGAATGGTTTGCCTTGAAAGAGAAAACGTTTTTTGAAATGGTGTCCATGATTTGCCTGAAAGATGGGCAAAATGTGTAGAATCCAATGGTCAATACTTTGAGTAAAACATTTTTGAGATTCCCTTGAGAATTAAGTGTTTTCTTTATTTAAAAAACCGGCAAACTTCAACTAACTAGTTGAAGTAAGGGAAAGAAAATATTTTGCCGGCAATTTCACGTATGCTTCCAAGCTGGTTGTGTGTGTGTCTGTCGATACCTACAGCAGGCAAGCTGAAGAAAGGGAACAGTGTTGCCGGGTCGGAATACTGTTAGTTTATCTGTTTGAAAGTGACTGAAATTTAAATGTTCCAAATTAGATTATTTATAAATCTGCACGGTGGAGAGATTTTATGTTTTTTTTTATTTATATTTTCAAGCAGCACAAATACCGACATTTTTAAAAATTTTCTATCAGATCGTTCAATTACTACAAATTAAAATGTGGAGAATGCCTATGCATTGCCCATGAATTACGTGTTAAAATAGTCAACTTTGACATTAATTATCTCTGCATCGGTACAGTTGAAAAATTTGAAATTAATTTAGCATATAAATAATTATTATATTTAAATATCAGCTCCTTTTCTAAAAAATTCTACCAGGAATCGATTTTTTTACATACAACCTTAAGTACCCGAAGATGCTGGGAAAATCGGAGAAATGGTCGTCGAGACTTTTCTCTCTCAAGGAACTTGCAGCTTAAAGCCCTTCCGCGGCGAAGAGATGAAGAGTCAGTGAGTCGTGGGCCACAGAATGACAAAGTCGCGTTTTTCCCATTTTACGTCGTGTTAATTGCGTGGCACCGTTTCTAAGTTCAATTTTAATAAATGTAAAAATTCAAATTAGAATCCAAACTTTTGTGTATTTGTTTCTGAAACTATTTTTATATTTTCCTAATAAACCCATTCAACATTTAGTTTCTCAGGTGTTCGTTTAAACGAACGAAGCAGCATCCCGGACTCAACGCGGGAATATCAAATATTCCCGCGTACAGACTTCGGGCCTCTTCAATAAGTGCCGACGTAACACTTGTAACAGTGTAACGAGCGACTATAGGGTCTCGCTTGAAGTCGATTAATTTAATCGTATGTTCGATACTAGCTCGCGGTATTTTCAATTTCAAACAAAAACATAGTTTAATTCAGGAAATTCCCATCTTACTTAAAGAAATTATTCTCCCACGTTGTGCAGCTGAAAATCATAAAAGACCTTGGGAAAAGCGTACAAATTCTTCAGCTAGATTTACTATCTTCAAATAATAAAACTAAGATTATTCTGCGAGTGTTCAACATATGTACTCGTCGAGAAACTCGACATTGTAAATTAGTTTTAAGATTTCTCTGTAAGTTATATATCACTTCTATGTATACTAGTTTTAAGGATAAAAAAGGTTAAGTCTGGACGGTAGGATTTAAATAAATTAAGTTAGGATAGAACTAGGGATTTATAAAGGTAATATGCATTTCTATTTTAGATAGGCAAAAACTAAACGGAATGGCCAGCTAAATAGATATAGGAACCAGTTAGTCACGTACACCTAAAAAGATTTAAAATAGCATATCTGGTCGCCAGAAGGGAGTAAAAAGTAATCCTGTAAGATTTACTGTTTTACTGCCTTCTCTTGCGCTTTCACTGCAAGCACCATAAAAAAACTTGCAGCTGAGAGGAGAGAGGCTGGGACTGGGGTTTTCCGAATCGGGCTTCTCCGGACTCGGTTTTCCCTGGTCGAGCTTCTCCGGGAAGTTGGGTTGGACCTAGCGAGGGCCAGCGTGTGAAATTGAGAAAGAGGGGATGCGTGGGGGAGAGTTGTGAAAGGGGATGCGTGAGTTTTGTGGAGTGAAAGAAAACTTAGAATATACGGAACTTCCGACGTGGACCGATCTTTTCGGATATTTGTAACTTCTCGCGTAGCCGATATTAAATTCAGTGGAAGTCCAGACTTAACGGACTTTAAAATTATGAAGTGAACAAATTAAACATCAGTTTGACTTGAGATCAGTGTTGTTAATTATTTTTCAAAATTCAAACTTTCCCGGTTCCTTTCAAGGATTAACACCGAGAAAGAACCGACCAATCACATTCGCCGCGGAATCGGATTAGCGTGGCTCGTAACATATATGGGGGCTCGTCCGGGATCTTGGTGCGGGAAAGCCGGAAATTTTTGAAAATAAAAAACACGTTCGGGAGTGCCAGTGAAAATCTTCAGGAAGTGAAGTTCCGTAGACTTTTCAGCAGGAAAAATATCTTCTAAAAAGTCGAATTTAACGAGCTGTCAAACATTAAAAACAATATAAACTCTAAATTGTAGAAAACGTGAAACCTTGAGAAGAGACAATTCTAACTTTTCGCGTGTGTTTTGTCGAGAGTGAAACTATCCGACTCTCAAGAAGTGTATTTTAAAAGAGTATTTTCTGATTTTATTTTTTCTGTGCTGCTGATTGCCTTCTAGTTCCTGAGATTCTGACTTGTTCCCGTGTTGTTGATTACTGCTGAGTTCCTGTGTTCCTGACTAGTTCCTGTGTTGTGCTTCAACGTCTTCTACTTCAATTCAAAATCGACTTGAGTAATTTTCTGACATTGGTGGTTCGAGTAGCCAATTGAGGGAAATTAATAAAAGCGATTTTTCTTTATTTTATGGTCATCGAGGGATTTTCATCATCAAAGGACTTCAGCTATCTTCGAGTAACTTCCGGTTCCTGAGATTTAACGGTGGACTTCATCAAGGATCATCGAGGGAAACTTCGTGGGAAATTCAGCTGCAACTTTCTTCACCAAGTGATTCTTCACCCAGGACTAATGGTACATGAACTCTAAAGGTTTGGTTAGATTAAGCATTATTATTATATTATTATTATTGTATTCACCCGTATTCTCGAACTTCCTATGTTCTCTGGAAAACATATATATAAATCATTTCTTTTCTTTCCTCTTTAGATTCTGAAAAGGTCTGAACTTGGAACAAAAAAAAAACGTAAAAGTGAAAAAAAATTGTAGTACTCAAAAGGGATTTAAAAATAAAAATATATATACATAAGGGTTTTTACATAATACATTAATACATAAGCACTAATTAATTTTTTTTTGAAGGATCGAATATAATTATTTTTAGTATTTAGTTTTATTTTGACCTTTTTTTCCATTTGTTTATCTTCGTATACAAATTTTCCAAGTTTTATAATTCCTATTTTTAAAATATTGAAGTTTTTCTTTTGACTAAACAAATCATATTGGTGCAAACTAACTATTTATTTATATATATATATTCATCTATAACAAGTTCAGGGATTGAGCATAATTATTTTTAGTACTTAGTTTTACTTTAATTTTGTTTTCTCTGTTTATCTTTGTATACAAACTTTTCAAGTTTTAAAATTTCTATTTTTTTTTAAGTATGAAATTTTCCCTTTGACTACGCGAATCATATATGATATATTGGCGTTATTTAATGTTCAGTGCTACTTACGTATAGTAAATCGTGCAATAATTTGAATCAAGGTAATTCCACAGACTACTTATATACTAGGAGACTATTTCTGTATTCTATCTTATTAAATTTAAAACCAGTCAAGTCTTATTATCAGATACTGATAAATTTTTTTATCTCTCAAGTGGAAAGGCACATTACGTTGCTTCCTTCAGCAATTAATAATTTAATATGATTCTTTCGACGATTGAAATAAAGTAAATTTCTAATGGCACGATAATTTTTAAGTCATTTTGGGAAGGAACCTTTTATTTAATTTTTATATTTACACAAATTTCTGCAGCACATCTAATTATTTTAAATTCCTTACAAATTAACTTAGCATATTTTCTTGTTTTCTAATTAAATTAAATATAATATATGGTGGGAAATTCAGAGAGGACTGGCGAATATAATATCCGAATTCAGCACTTAGGCGATGACACTGAATCACTGCGCACTATTGACAAGATTCAAGACTCTAATGATATAAACGAATCTGGTCTATCAAATATCGATTATTTTTATAGGTTTATTGCGAGCAGAGATAATGTAGGATCCCAAGGTCTTAACCAAACATTTTTACAAATAAATACAGGTAACTTGCATGACCTGAATGAAATTATTCGTCGCCAAATAGAATTGCACGAATTAGAAAAATCGAAGGAAGTCACAAACCCTTCAGTAAATAATTTGGCAAAATCTAGAAATTCTTCACGTTCTTCACCAATTGCTTTTAAAGGAAGTGATATAACGGCTCTTCAGGTAATCGTAGACCTTATTCCCATATTTTCTGGGAATAATATCCCGCTACAGGCCTTTTCTCGTGAATGCAAATTCGCAGAGGAAGGAGTTGCTCCTCATCTCCGAACTTTGTTTGTAAAATTATTACGAACAAAAATCCAAGGAGAAGCCGAATTATATATCAAAAATCTTCGATTTGAAACCCTTTCAGAACTTCTGAATATTCTTGAAACGGCCTTCATGGCCTCAAAAAATCCTTTCTAGATTCACTCCGAATTGCTTGCATGAAGCAAAATACCGGGGAATCAACACTCTCCTATGCCACGAGAGCTCTGGACCTTTTCACAAAAATGGACGAAATAACAGAGCGACACTCTTCTGTTTCCATAGCAGCCATCAAAATCCGTGATTACGATTCTGAAATGGCTTCCTGTTTTTGTTTAGGTCTGCGAAACGAGCTGGAATTTCGCGTCCGTCTGAAAAATCCAACAACCCTGCGTGAGGCCATCAACCTTGCGATTGAAGCGGAGCGCGAGGTTTCGAGTC
Organism: Diplolepis rosae; assembly: GCA_030998225.1. Taxonomy (NCBI): domain Eukaryota; kingdom Metazoa; phylum Arthropoda; class Insecta; order Hymenoptera; family Diplolepididae; genus Diplolepis; species Diplolepis rosae. The sequence goes on along the minus strand of JAPYXD010000694.1, from coordinate 1,942,000 downwards.
GAAAAAGATTATACGGCGAAATTGAGAATCCGTTGCCTTCCACATCTAAGCAAAACTTCAATAATTTTGCAATAGGAGAGCCCTCTCAAAAGAGATTTAAATCGGTTTTCAGGATCTTGAGGGAAAACAGTTAAATTTCACGTCGTTCGAAATAATTTTCCTATTTCCACCTGCGCAAATCTAGGAATAGAATTTTTAAGTGAGAATTTAGTCTCATTAAAATTTAGTAACACAAACATTACACTCAATCTCCCTCAGAGTAATAAAGTAAGCCCGTGTATCATCAACCATTGCAAAGCCGCTGAGTTACCTTCTGAAAAAGAATGTTTTATTTAAATGGGCAGAAGGTCAACAGGAAGCTTTTAATAAATTAAAGGACACACTGTGTAATTACCCTTTTCTACAATATCCCGATTTCAGCCGACCTTTCATCATTTCCAGTGATGCTTCTAACTATGGTCTCAGGGGGGTGTTAAGCCAAGAACTCGATGGTAAAGTCCTTCCAATCGCTTACGCGTCCAGAACCCTGTCACAAACAGAAGTAAATTACTCAACAATCGAAAAAGAACTTCTCGCAATTTTATTTTCTGTTGAAACATTTCGAACTTATTTATATGGTAGAAAATTCACTCTGGAGACAGACCATAGGCCACTGGTCTGGTTCCATAATGTGAAGAATCCAAATTCAAAGCTTATACGATGGCGACTGCGTTTGAATGAGTACGATTATGTAATTGTTTATAAAAAGGGAACTACTGATTCGAACGCAGACGCTCTTTCTCGAAATCCATGTGAGGAGATGCAGACTCAGTACGACGTTGAAGACGACACGACGCAAAACGAAGAACTCGATCCTCTTAATTCCTCCTTCCACCGGGTACACGAGGTGTTGATTTCTAATCAGACACCTGTGACCCCACCTTCGCGAAACACACTCGAAAACAGAGACAATGGCGTCCGTATTGAAAATGCATTCTCGAGAGTTGAACATATTATACATTCTGAAAATAAATTTAGTTGCCAGATTATCAAAAAGAAAGTATACGAACCTGATTCCAGTGAGGAAGAATTTAAGACGGCCACTGAGGAGAGTGGTGATGAGCAAGTTGAGCTCTTTGTTGATGCTATCCACGAGGAGGGCTATCCCTCAGGAAGCAATTATTATTTTGATGCCAATATGTCTCTCGGTCCTGGGGCGATCCCTAGTACAGCTAGCCGTGATTGCACATCCCGCACCGAGGGTGAGGCTCTGATGGATTTTATGTCTGAGTCGACAAGTCCTGGGGCGATCCCTAGTTTAACTAGCCGTGATTGCACATCCCGCACTTGTGCTAACGACGACCGTTTTGAGAGTGATGGATTCTCCACTGAAATCAGGGAAAAATTTATTAATATAATCGAATCGGATAAAGAAAACTCACAAGATAGCTTTGAATATAAGGATCCTTTACAAACGAGTTTTGTACTTAAATCACAAAAAGACTCATTTTTGAACCGAAAAAATAAAAACCTTTTAAGCCTAAAAGAAAATAAAATTGCGAAAGAAAGTACTTACCCATGCTTTCCTTTTTCTCAAGACGAACTTTCTGCTGACAAAGACCTGACTCATGATGACCCAATTCCCTCGAACTTCGAATTTTCTTGTATTCAGCCTTCCAAAGAAAAACTTTCCATGCGCGATGACAACCTCGTATCATTCATTCCTGCTGATTGTAGACTGATTACTGAAACAGGGCAGGAATTAATAGAGAAAAGCAGACTCAAATATGATGGATTACAAGAAAAACAAAAACCAAAATCGTGCACATGAACCACCTGCGACCACAAGCACTTAAAATTTTTCCCGATTCACAATAAAGGCTTTCAATCACAAATTATACAGAACTGCAATCCACTCGAACCTAAAGAGCGAAATTACCTTAGAATAGGATAGAAAATAACCTTGTAAATATAAAAAAAAAAAAAAAATTAATTACTTTGGGACATATATGTATATATTCATTTATTTTTATTTCCTAGTTATACTCAGTTCAAATTTCTAGATAAGAGGGGGGTGAGAGTAGAGCGACTAGGCCTCGCTCAAAACATGACCTTATTATAAATATCAAAATAAACAAAGTAAGATAAAACAAATATTGTAGGTTAGACTTACCATCGATTACTGCATCCCATTTCATCCTAGCATCATCATTCACAATCAGACAAAATAAAATTCACAAATTCACATGGACGAGACCTTTTCTTCTGTTCTCAAACGTCAAATTCTGCCACCTTTTGTTTATCACCAACTGAAATGTTTACACCTGTCACATGCAACCATGCAGGCTTGTCACGTGGTACGGTCACAACGTCTGCTCAATCGAAGTCGTTGCCTCTCGAATTATATCGAACGTATCGAACCATGGGCGCGAATTTCAAATTACGATATTCTTTCCACCCTACAGACTCCTGCCTTATATAAAGTTTCTCAAAAATCACAAATGTAGATAAATAGGAATATAACAAGATATTTTCTGACGAAAAATCTTTTTATAAGGGTGGAGGTGTAACGAGCGACTATAGGGTCTCGCTCGAAGTCGATTAATTTAATCGAATGTTCGATACTAGCTCGCGGTATTTTCAATTTCAAACAAAAACATAGTTTAATTCATGAAATTCCCACCTTACTTAAAGAAATTATTCTCCCACGTTGTGCAGCTGAAAATCATAAAAGACCTTGGGAAAAGCGTACAAATTCTTTAGCTAGATTTACTATCTTTAAATAATAAAACTAAGATTATTCTGCGAGTGTTCAACATATGTACTCGTCGAGAAACTCGACATTGTAAATTAGTTTTAAGATTTCTCTGTAAGTTATATATCACTTCTATGTATACTAGTTTTAAGGATAAAAAAGGTTAAGTCTGGACGGTAGGATTTAAATAAATTAAGTTAGGATAGAACTAGGGATTTATAAAGGTAATATGCATTTCTATTTTAGATAGGCAAAAACTAAACGGAATGGCCAGCTAAATAGATATAGGAACCAGTTAGTCACGTACACCTAAAAAGATTTAAAATAGCATATCTGGTCGCCAGAAGGGAGTAAAAAGTAATCCTGTAAGATTTACTGTTTTACTGCCTTCTCTTGCGCTTTCACTGCAAGCACCATAAAAAAACTTGCAGCTGAGAGGAGAGAGGCTGGGACTGGGGTTTTCCGAATCGGGCTTCTCCGGACTCGGTTTTCCCTGGTCGAGCTTCTCCGGGAAGTTGGGTTGGACCTAGCGAGGGCCAGCGTGTGAAATTGAGAGAGAAGGGATGCGTGGGGGAGAGTTGTGAAAGGGGATGCGTGAGTTTTGTGGAGTGAAAGAAAACTTAGAATATACGGAACTTCCGACGTGGACCGATCTTTTCGGATGTTTGTAACTTCTCGCGTAGCCGATATTAAATTCAGTGGAAGTCTAGACTTAACGGAATTTAAAATTATAAAGTGAACAAATTAAACATCAGTTTGACTTGAGATCAGTGTTGTTAATTATTTTTCAAAATTCAAACTTTCCCGGTTCCTTTCAAGGATTTACACCGAGAAAGAACCGACCAATCACATTCGCCGCGGAATCGGATTAGCGTGGCTCGTAACAACAGACATGTGACGATAGTCGATTCTGTCACTAGAGTGCGCTTTGATTTCTGCGCGAAAGTTTAAACGGTCTTGAATTAAATATTCGATAAAATAAAGAATAGTTTTTAAGATTATCCATGGAATAGATAATTAAAAACATAGTTAGATTGGAATAGAATAAGAGCGATTCGACATGGAGAAATATATTGAATATGAATGCTGCATGATATCAGTACAGATAATATGTGTTTATTCTACAGTTAACAATTATGAGCGAAATGCGACTAGCCTTTATAATATTTAGAATACACAAAGAAAATCATGAAAAAAACGAAATAACTTTGTTGACATCCCAATATATTTTTTCCACAATAAATTATGTGACCTGTTTTAACGATCTGCTTGTCTTCTTTAAAATTTCTCTTAGTGTTAGTCACTTAGTTAGTCTGCTTAATAACATTTTTCCTTATAGATCGTTTTGATCCCTATGCTGCAATGATGAATTCCTTCGGCTCGCGATGCCATTTCGCATTTTTCTTGACGTCATGCGTATGTCCTATATTTTATGTTCATTTCCAATATTTTGGCTTGATGGAGTTGTACTTGTTTACTCTCAAAGTACTTCTAACGACAATATAACCGTTTATTATTATTATTATATTAATAATGTTTCAAATCAATGATTTAAGTTAATCATATTTGTATGCCATATTTGTTATGATACAGCAGTGCCACTTTTACGAACCGTGATATTTTATTTTCCAATTAAAAAAATATATATCAAAGAAAAATTTATCAAAAGATAACAATTGAATAGAATAACCGTAAAAATAGAAAACATTAATAAAAGAACAAATATTTAGAAATGTTAAAAGTGTATATCGCATTATTTAAAAAGTATCCCATTATGAAATAATATATCTTACGATGCTACATTGAAAATATATTGCAAGCGTGATGGTGTTTATTATCAATCAACTTAATTAACATAGCGTAAATTTACACAAGAGAGAATTAAATCGTTCAATCATTACGCACGAGTGTGTATATGTATAGCTTAGATGACTTAACATTTTAAACGAGACTAGGAATGGTCTAAAAAATTTAAATAGCCAATAAGACTAAATTGTTAAGAAACTTTCAATAATAAATAACGCTTTCAATTAGAGAATCAATACTTGAACACATTTTCTTTTCTTTTAAAGAATCTTAAATAATTACAAAACAGAGAGAAAAGATAAAAAAAAATTACGAACAAATATTTTTGATCCATTCCTATCTCATGTACAGTTCAGTGAGTTTCGTACACAAATCAATGCGCACATAACGTACGCGTGAGCGAGGAAACTTTGTTGTTTCCGTTTGGTAAATCATCGAGAACATGCAAAAGTACGATGTCGATATCTATACACGTGGGTATGGATGAGAAATAATTTTATTTTATTTACTTCTTTATTCGACGCATGTGGTAAAATGCACGATCAACCTCTTCCGTATAATATTCTATTATCTTGGTCAAGGTAGATCATTAGGTTCGGTATACAAGTATGAAGTAGGAGGCTGGGCACCGCCCACCGAGATATCACAATCGTCTGGTGCCGCAGCACATACGTATACGTGGTTCAGCCTTAAAACCTGCTTCTTAATTTACTTTTATTTTACCTTAACTATTATTTATTAAAGTACAATAGTTTTCTATCAGGTAAATCGTGATACATATTCGTATAATGACCCTTTCGTCTCCCATCTTCACATTTCATTGCCGTTAATTTCTTAATTAATCGACTAACATTTACGTCGTATGGAACTAAAGTGTAGTCTCCTTTTGTACCCCCAACAATCATCACTCCAATTTTTTCCTCAAGTTTTTTCAATTGAAACAAATGTTTATTTATAAAAGTGTTTCATATTATTATTTATGAAAAGAAAAACGCCTAACAGGCATTAAATTAAAAATAAATTGACTAGTTTCGAAAGATTAAATGAATAATTTCGAAGAATTAAAATATAAAAACTTTTTCTTGTATTTGTGGATATTATCATCTTTTAGTCAGAAATATAATATAAAATCTTTTAATTTGAAAAACATTCAAAACTTGCCAAAATTTTCAATTTAAAGTAATCCAATTGAGAAGTCTCAATATTTATACAAGAAAAATGAGGCACTTGGATTTATTTTCCGTCGATAATACCTAGAACATTGCTTAAAAAATCGCTTAATTAAAGTAACAATGTTAGGAAATGACATGATTGTCGAGGATAGAAGGAGTACAAGCGCAAATTCTTATTCTATGAATGACATGTGCGTTGTCATCATGGTGCTGAATCTCAAATTGTATCAATCTTAGAAAATGGTATCGGTTTTATTAACCTAGAAATAATTAATAATAGTAATCGTTGGATTTCATTATTTAGTAACAGTTCGGTATAGTTTATATGTACAGCAGTACCAGCTCCACAAATGTGGCACATGCGTAGAGACGACACTTAAAGTTTAAAAATATAATCATCATATACTTTACTTTTGAGTAGTATTATATTATCATCATCATTATCATCTTTGTTATTATTATCTTGGAGGGACAGCACTTTGCTGCGTCATGGCGATGCAGAGGTGAACAAAGACTATGCGTGGAAGTTACTACACTCTTTAAATGGCACAAGACGAAGAATTGATAACACATGATCATTCAACTTCTGTTACTACTATTTTACCTTCTATCGAGAATTTCTTATCCCGGAATTCTAACTTCAATGACTACAGTCGAAAGAGATCGAAACTGGAGATAAAATTCAATTGCTGTAAATCTTGTCTTCACGAGGTTCGTTTTGCTATTTTCAGTTAAATCTAAACTTCGAATTATAGATTTATGTCAAAAATGTTAGTACGTAGATTTAATACTTGTATCGGGAAAAAAAGAGAAAGTCTGCGTTGAATATCAATATTTCTTTCCCATAAAAGACGAAAAAGAAAAAAACTGTACAGCCATAGATCGCACAAAGATTTCAGTTCCTGAAACCACATTTCTATCTAAAATAAGATACCGAGTTGAAAAGGATCCCGCATATTTTATAGTAAAATCTGGCGCCGGTCAAATTGACTGAATTTTGGATGTTGCATGAGATTCTAAACAAAAAATAGTCACAGCATGATTGTCTCCTATGGACAGTTTCCTAAAAAAATGACATTCTTTTTTGTAATATTTCCTTGAGTGTGAGGGAGAAAGACAATTATTAAACATAAAAGTCAGGTATTACAGATAAGAACCCTTATAACCCATCTCTCTTCAATGAATCTCTTTCTCCCTAACACACAAGGAAATATTACAAGAATGAATGTCATTTTTTTGAGAAAACTGCCCATAGGAGACAATTGTGCCATTAGTATTTTTTGATTAGAATGTCATGAACTACAACATATCCGAAATTAAGCCAATTCAACCGAGGTACATTTTGATGTCAAATTTTCTTTGTCCTTTGTGAAATTAAATCAAATACTCTAAGATAGATCTATTAACTCCTAAATGCTTATAATTACAAAATTTTTTTTTTTCGAATGACAGTTTTTTAAATAGTTATAAATATTCAGGAGAAGTTGACAAACCTATATTAATGCATCTTATACAATTTCACAAATTTGCTAGTCGATATTTTATTTTGCATGGTTATGAGAACTAAAATGCCGGTAAAGAAGGAATCTCTGGGTGTTCTAACATTGGAAGCAAACAATTCGTGTTCAGACTTTTTTTTAGATCTGCTAAATTTCTTTCATTTAAGGAAGCAGCATTTGTAATCAAATAGTTTTTCTGGCTAATTGTTCTGAATTTCTAAGCTAAGCTAAAATACGTCGTGAGTATTCTTCGTGTAGTCAATTAATCCGGGACTAAATCATTTGGAGGATAAAAATATCACCCTATAATAAATACATAAAGCTGATCATATAACATAAAATCAGTAGAAGATTATCATAGAAACGTTTCCAATCGTGAAATCAAGATTTAAACATAAACTAAAAAACTAGAACCGTTAGGCAATATTTACTCAAAGTATTAAGCGGAAAAGCGAAAAAAAAGTAAGAATATCTATTCTTTAATTTGAGAGTAGATCGACACGGATAAGGATTAAGAATGCCCTGTATTACGTGTTTATTTACAAGCAGTTCTTTGTTCTTTGTTCTTTCTCTATAAATACATGCACATTCTTCATCCTACTTTTTCATAGCGGAGGTATGAAATGAAAACGTCTTTGTTTAACTCTGTAAGATTACAAACAACATTTATATAACTAGCGAGTTCTGCCTTATGTTTATCTCTCTATCTATTTGAAAAATAATTTCTTTCTTAGTTACGTATTCGTGAAATTGGTGTATCAGATGTGATTCAAATTACAAACATAATTAATCCTGTCATATTAGATCACTTGACCACGTTTCTTTTTCAACAAAATACCGATAGAAAAACACGAATATTCGAGAAAATGTGGTTTTGTTTTTTAATAAATCCATTGATGACTGTTGCACAAAGTACGTCAAAAAGTACTTTTCTATGAAGCAGCTTAGTTTCATTCATTACATAATATAATTTACCTAATTTCCTTAGGAACTGACTATTAGGAATTACTTCTCTAAGAAACTGTGCCTTCTCTGCTCTTTCGTGAATGCTTTATTTATTTTTAAATGACTCCTATCAACCTTCATCGCTGACTTGATTAAAAATATTATTAGGCTTCTAATTTATCCGGTAAACATGCAGACTCTCCATTTCGTTGAAACTGTAAGGGTGTAGATATCGATCGATGGCTGCAGAAGAGCGTGATAACTTCATCTCAAGTATCTCTGATTATCGCGAGGGTAATAAATTACGTATTCGACAGTTAAAGCGAAATCTAACCTCGAATTCCTTAATACTGTAATGAGCAACTGGATTTGAAGGTACAGCAAAGAAGTTGACGTTTCAGCAACCGGCGGAGGTCAGTGAAGGTCCTCCTCGTCGCTGTCATTGCCGTCTTTACTTCTGTCCGCACCTCCCTCTTCGTCGCTAGAAATCGAATCGCTACCCGAATCCTCAGACTGCCAACCAACTTGATGTGGCTGAAATTGTTGTTGCTGTTGAGATGAGTGCTTAGAAACCTTGCTTCGTTTTCCAGCACGAGATATTGCATCTGCACCTGCGCCATCCAACATTGGCTGTAAAATTCTTCGTCGAGCGTTTATGAACCAATTGTTTACTTGAAGTAGAGTTAGGTTAGTTTCGTTTGCTATCTGGCGTTTCTCGTCCTCCGTCGGGTATGGATGCTGAGTAGAAAAATTAAATGTTACTATTTAAAATGAAGCTGTACAAATATATGATTTTTATTACTTACAACTAAATGTTGAAAGAGCCAAGCACGCATAATGTTAGTGGCTTGTTTCGGCAAGACACCCCGTTTTTGTCTCCCTTTCCTAGCACTACTGTGACTACCACTGTGAGCCGAAGTGGTAGTTCCACAACCATCGTCATCTTCTTCACTTGGTGCTGGAGATGGTGAGCCTGCAACAGTGATATCTAACACCCACATATTATCAGCGATGAAGTAAATACTTTTCTCATAACAACTTCTACAGTAAGCTATCTACGTTTATGTCTCAGTAACTTCAATTTAAAAAAATATATATATAGATAAAATCCACTGAATATGTTAATGAAAATATTTCTTTAGATACTCGTTTCTTATCAACATGAACACATGAACACTGAGAGAAAAGATTTGATTAAATTAAAGAAAATAATTTGTTTGGAAGGTTTTTTTTTTATTCAAACAAAAGATTTATTTGAATTAAATAACATTTGTTTAATTCAAACACAATATCTTTGGGTCAAATAAATATTTATTTAAATCAAATAAATTTTCCTTCAAAACAAAGAAATTAATGTATTGATGATCAAAGTCAAAGATATAATTTGTTTGGTTTAAGGCAAAAATTTATTTTATTTGAACAAATTTTTAGTTGGCTCAAAGATGCTTTGCTGAATCAAACAACTTTTATTTAATTCTAATAAATTATTTCTGTAAATCAAAGAAAATCTTTCAAAAAAATAATTTTCATTGATTCAATCAAATCTTTTTTCTGAGTGTATAAAACTTGAAACTCGTTTTCAAATAAACTCAACTGAAATTATTGTTATTTTTAAATACTGCAAAAATAGTAATATTTATCAGAAATATCTTCACTCCAGTTGATTCTTGCGCTTACGTCTGACGTAGAAAATAGTGGGTGTGGCACAGCATGTTACGAAAGTTATTATTCCGGAACACGGCGCTTAAGGTTATGTTCTATCCAGGGATAGGTGCGTAATATTTCTGTTTAAAAACATGGTTTCACACGAAATTTATTATTATGCGGAAATTAGGGAAGTATTTGAAAATTTTAAGTGTTTTCAAACTTTGAAAAACTTTTTTCAGTGCCCTGCAGACGTGTGATAAGTATAATTTTGATTGAAATCCCTGTGATTATTTTTTACTGGGTTAAATCAAATATACGGATACTATTCGAAGCACCGTAAGATCTTTGAGAAGTTAAAGTGAGCAGTACCGCTTGAAATAATGAAAAGTAACCACTTAAAAGGCTGTGTATTATAAAGTTCTGTCTTCATCTTATAAAATAGAGATAACAAATATTTAGCTCTAGTAAAGCTTAAGTTATCTAAATTATACTTTTGTCACATGCTATGCGACACGTAATACACAAAAAAAGATGAAAATCGCATCTAACCAAAATATTTTTCATCACTAGCATCACCAACATCGACGTATTCAAATTCATTTTCGCGTTCTTGCATCGGAAGCAATCCCCAGTATCCAGCTTCTTCTAAGTATATTCGTTCAGACATATTGACTTCATCTGATTCGTCTACAATTGAAAGTACAAAAACTTTTCCTTACAATTGCGGCTAAATTATTTAAAGTCCCAGATTTCAGATTGTTTATTTTTCCTAAATATACCTTATATTTTTGTTTGTATGCATCTAACGCATATGATACTATTAATAAGATTTTATAAGTTTAAAAATGAACATGTTAAATCCCCTTTGTTCTCCTGAAAATACACAGCTAAACAAAAAATAAAACTGAAGAAGTTGAAGTATCTACGAAGTGGAAGAAATTAATAAAATAAAAATTGTTGAAGACGATTAGAGCCTAAATTTGAATTTTTATAGTGTACTGACCTTGGCCAAGATACATTTCTCCAACCGAGACACAGGAATGAGCTCCGATTTGCGAAAGCGGTGTGCTTCCATGAATTGCGGATGGAGATAATGGATCATCTTGGTCCTGGCTGTTAGATCGAACCGAGCGTTGGGCGGTGGAAGATGATCGAGTAGAGGAAGGCCGTTCGGAAACACCCTCTCCAAGTATAACCACTTGACCTGCGCTGCCATTTTCAGACAACGTATCTCCTCTGCTCACTCTGAGTCCGTTAGCTCCCGACTCAACATCATTGCCTGTAGATGACAGCACCTGGCAAATATATGTTGCAACTAGCTGTCAGAGAGCAGGGGTGGGGTTCTATAATACTCTTAAGGACGCACGAAAACCATTTCTACCATTCAAAGTATCCATTACGCCTTAAAAACATCACTATAATATAATTTTTTCTACTAGCGGGTCAAAAAGTGCATTTTTTTAACCCCAAGTGGGAAAAAAATCGTAGGCATCTAGGAGAAACATTTAATTTACTCGTGTGATTGTTGTCCTCGCTTTGTTCGGGCATCAAACTTTACACTCGCAAAATAAACTTTTTTTCTCCCTAGGTGCATAATATACTATTTTTATTCCACTGTAAAAAAAAGTTATTTTTTGACAAAATTATTAATTTCATTCTGAATTTGAAATAACAGAAAAAAATATTCTCAAGTTTAAAGCCATGGATCAACCAAACCATGTGAATAAATTCCTGTAAATGTTCATATAAGATAACTTTTCTATTTTACAAAATCTCTTCTTCTTGCTGAAAATTTAGGAAATGCAACAAAAGACGATGAAGAACGTCTGTCAACTTTGTTTGAGTGAAAATTTTGCTATAATAACTATAAGTAGATCAAGAATAAGAAAAAATATTCACGATAAACCTGAATTATAACTTAAAGTATACTCGGTTTAGTACGTCCTTTATTTATAAGGATGTCTACATAGGTTTGGGAACAGGGTGGAAAGCCCTGCGCGTTAGAAAGCAGCTAACCTGTAACGGACTGCTTCCGTTGCTGCCGCTGGACGGACCTATGTCGTGGCCATGGTGACTGTAATCGCTGCGAAGCAGATTTTCGCTTTGCATCTTGCCCTTTAGACACGTAATGTATCTGTTGCAAAAGTCCTTGCAAAGCTCCTGCACCTTCTCTAATTCCAGTAGATGAATTCTCAGCACCTGTATAGCTTTGATCATCTGCAACACGATTGAAACAATTATAGGTCAAGTTTGTACATTCTCTTTTGTTTTTGCTCTGATTTTGTTTTTAATAGAATTAAGGAAAATAGAATAAAGATTAAAGTAATTAAAATAGCAATTTCTAAAATAGCATTCGCATCGGTCTATGAAAAAACATATCAAAAGTACCCTGAACTAAAATAAATAGTAAAAAAGACAAATGTAATCAAGTTACTCCATTAAATCTGTGATATTTAATTTGGCATGGGGTCAGTTTAGTTCCAATTTGTTTATGTCGTAAAAAACATAAACATCAGAAAGGCAAACGTTTCGGCCACAAATGGGGGCCCTCTTCAGTGCCAACAATTTTAATTTGCATTAAAAATAATAATTATAAACTAAACAAGCAAAACTCATGCAACTTAATATTTATTTTGTTTTTGTTTTTTTGTTTTATTCTTATAATAAATTTATTAATAAAATTAGAACATGCGAATAGACCCTCCAGCAACGTCCTCACACAGAAGTCCTCTCGTGTCCGATTCGTGGAAGATGTGAATCGCTGAACGCGCCACCTCAAAGGCACACAACCACAATTAATTCCATAAAAACACAGGTCAAAAATCCAATCGTGAGCCCTCGATGGAGAACGCACAGCACAACACACACACACACGAACCCGAGAAGTTAAGGGTGAGCCGAAAACCGATAAATTTGAATTTGGGAAGAAAAAATTAAAATTTTTTTTTTTCCTCTTTGCGATCACGGAGTCGACAGTCAGTGTGGTAGACTGCCACTCCGCTGCAAGACAGAGAGAAAACTGATTTAGAAAATATTGAGAATTTTCTGTATACGAGAAAACTTGTTATGAGGAGTCAAGTTACAACCTCAAAGAGTATGCACACTCAAAATCTTTTCAACGTCCCGAGCACTTGAGATTTCTATGTGCCAAAGCGTTCGAGGAAAGTAAACCCCATACCACATGTTCGAAGGAATCCGTCAGAAAACTCGCTCAATACGGTACCGAAACACTCCCTCGAACATATTTTAATACAGTCGTTAAAAATAATCGCGAGTGAGAACATTTTTTTAATAAAAGAGAATGGTATAGAATTTTTAAGTTATTTTGAATTGAAATACATGTAGAAAACTTTTTTGCCAATACTTTTACTGAAGTATTGTATTTATATTAAAACAAACACATAATGCAATCAGTAATCCTGAGAACACGAAGAATAGAATTTTTTAAATGCTTTAATTAGAAATGTATGATATGCGCGTGAACCCTTGTTGCCAAACCTGTTTTGAGCATTGTATTTAGATAATAACGATTACTAATTCTAGATCCACGAAAAAAAGCATTTATGAATTGATATGAGACTGAACTCACTGTTATAAACGCGAAAAAAGATAATTTTTTATTTATTTTAACTGACAAGTATGATATATGCGTAAAAATCTTTATGACAATATTTTTCAAAAGTATTGTATTTATAGTAAGAATCACTCCCGTAATGTAATTACCATTCATAAATACGCGAAAACACGAAGAATAGAAATTTTTTTGTTATTTTAAATTGACACGTATTATATATGCGTAAAAAACTTGGTTGACAATAATTTTACGAAAGTATTGTATTTATAATAAAGCGATCCCATAATGCGATTATTAATCCTAAAAACGCGAAAACGCGAAGAGAAAGAATTTTTTAGTCATTTTAAATTGACATGCTTGATATGCGCATGAAAAACTTTGTTGCCAATACTTTTTCGAAAGTATTGTATTCAAAGTAAAGGATTCCCATAATGCACTGAGAGACTTTTCGTTAGAATAAATCGTAAAAGTGAATCATATTTTAGTATAATATCGTTTCAAAGTGAGGCAAACAGGGTTTACGTATCAGAAATTAATATAGTGGTTTTCAAGCGGCGAAATTAATATTTTCGTTTGAATAAATGGAATATATGTTTTACTAACTGCTATAAAACCTACGAGAATTTGAAATTTACTATATCAAAGTTTCGCAGCGAAACAAAGAATATGTGAATCTGAAAACCACTATATGAAAAATCACTCACTCCATCAAAAAGTTTGACCTTCAGAAGGGACGTGTGTCTCCGGGTTATGGATTGTGGTGTCTTTTTCTAACGCGTGCGAAGCAAGAGGAAGATAGAGGGGAGAGCTTTGGGCACTCAGAAGAGGGGAGGTTTCAGTGGAAACACATACACTAATATTATTATCATACCTTAGTTATATTCATATATTTAAGTACACAATGCTACACTATTTATATTCGCATACGCTTGAAATTAAATTTCAGAATCGCCTTTGGGTTCGAACCCCCTACTCTACCTATATCTACATTAACTAAACGCATTCCTAACGCCTAAAGCCTCTCGGCTATTCTCGCTTGCCATATTCCGAAATAAATGTCGCTTATAAGCCACTACTGAGTTGGGGGTTGGCCAGACTTGGATTCGAGTCTACGAAGCTATTCGGATAACGTCGGAAGTACTCGGACGACATTCTGAAACAAATTATATGAAAAACCGAGAATGAATGTTTTGATTTTTGCTGCGCGTCGTGAGGTTTCTGGCAAGTTCATATTCATAATATGAATTTCTCAAACATGCTTTCCAAAATGTGATATTCAATATTTATCTTATTCAAATTATTTTTAGACAACTTAGCAATCATAATATCATTTCCTCGTACTTTCAATTTCTCGAATAGAGATTCATAATATTTACTATTTAAAATACTACTTTATCTTCTTCATATATTAAAGACCGTTATGACTATATCAAACTTCGATGTCATAATATGAATAAGTATAATAAAGCCTCGGCTTTCCCCATTTTGAAAAGATTTTATACTAAATTTTGATTCATCTTTATCATTTACTCTAACGAAAAGTCTCTCAGTGTGTAATTACTTCACATAGAAACGCGAGAACGCGAAAACGCGAAAACACGAAAACGCGAAGATAAGAGATTTCTTTAGTTATTTTGAATTGACAGGTAGGATATATGTGTATAAAACCTTGTTTACAATAATTTTCCAAAGGTATTGCATTTATAGTAAGAAACGCTCCTGTAATGTAATTATTAATCCTAAATACGCGAAAACGAGAAGAAAAAGATTTTTTAGTTATTTTAATTTCACCTGTATGATGTACGCGTAAAAACATTGCTACCGATACTTTGTCGAAAGTATTGTATTTATAATAAAGCAATCCCATAATGCAATTACTGATCCTAAAAACGCGAAAACCCGAAAAATAAAAATTTTTAAGATATCTTAAATTGACATGTGAGATATATGCGTAAAAAACTTAGTTGACAATACTTTTTCAAAAGTATTGTACTTATAGTGAACATCACCCCCGTAATGTATTTACCAATCACAATTACGCGATAACGCGAAGAATAAGATTCTCTGGATATTTTAATTTGACCTATAAGATATATGCGTAAAAATATTTGTTAGAAATACTTTTTCAAAAGTGTTTTATTTATAGTAGAGCAATTCCATAATGCAAATACTGATCATGAAACCGCGAAAACACGAAAAATAAAAAAATTTTTAGAATTTTTAAGATATTTTAAATTGACATGTGAGATATATGCGTAAAAAGCTTAATTGACAATACTTTTACAAAGGTATTGTATTTTTAGTGAACATCACGCCCGTAATGTAATTACCAATCACAATTACGCGATAATGCGAAGAATAAAATTCTCTGGATATTTTAAATAGACCTGTAAGATATATGCATAAAAATCTCTGGAGGAATTACTTTTTCAAAAGTATTTTATTTATAGTAGAACAATTCCATAATGAAATTATACACTGTAAAAAATTTTTTGGGAAAAATTCCCCAAAATGTTAGTAACGCAAATTACACCAAAATTAGTGAATTTTCCCCAAAACATTTGGGGAAATTTTCCCCAATATATTTTGGGGAATATTTTCCCCAAAAATTTAGGGAATATTTTCCCCAAATATTTTGGGGAAATTTTCCCCAATATATTTTGGGTAATATTTTCCCCAAAAATTTAGGGAATATTTTCCCCAAATATTTTGGGGAATATTTTCCCCAAACATTTTAGGGAATATTTCCTAAAAATTGGGAATTTTTCAAAACTATTGTGGAAACTTCTTCCACATATTTTTGGTGAATATTCCCCAAAAATCAGGAATTTTCCTAAATATTTGGGGAATATTTCCTAAAAGTTGGAAATTTTCCAGAACTATTGTGGAAACTTCCTCCACATATTTTTGGGGAATATTCCCCAAAAATTAGGAATTTTCCAAAATATTTGGGGAATATTTCCTAAAAATTGAAAAATTCCCAAAATATTTGGGAAATATTTCTTAAAAATTCGGAATTTTCAAAAACTATTGTGAAACTTCCTTAATATATTTTGGGAAATATTTTACATAAACTTAGGAAATTTCCCAAATATCTTTAAGAAAATATCCTCTATAATTTAAGTGGAAAATAAAAATACAGATTTAATGAATTTTTTTATAAATTACAAAGTTTATTTTGTTTACTTATACATCTTATTTCAAATTAAAGTCGAAAGCATTTTTTTTTCCACAGAAGGATTTTCAAATTATTTAAATATACATATTATTATGATTGAAAATAAAAATAAATTATAAATTGTTGCTGAAGCCTACAACATTTTTTATTAATTTCCCTGCCTTGGCATCTCTGGCTAATTTTTGGTACTTTCCACTTCTTTTGTGTCCTTGGATGGGATTGATGTCTAAGGGCATACTGCAAAACAGAAGAGAAAGATTAATTAACGCTTTAAATTGATAAATTTAAGAATAAATAAAAATGCCAATATCATTTATATTTATATATCAATTTTAAAAAATATTTAAAACTTACCTTTTACATTAACTCTGGAACTCTGGAATTCTGTGTTCGTTCACTCGTTTCAGATACACTTATGGATACACTTTTTGTGAGGGTTGAAACTAAAATGATGGAAAATAAAGGTAATGCTGGAAGAAAATTTGCTTGGGAAATTCCGGTTGTAAAACTATCGGCACATAATGCTGATGGGAACAATCTGCAGTGCGGGATTCATGGGAGAGTTGAAGGGGCTCCGAAATATACTGACGCATTCTGCATGTAAAGCTTAGGACAGGTTACAAAAATATTTTTGTTTTAATAGTTTTCAAAAATTCTGTTCAGAATTCTAGATTCTTTGAAAATAGGTCTAATAATAAGTCCCAACACATTTTGTTCTAAAATCAAAATTAAAAAAACTATGGCAATCAAAAGTTTTTAAATTTTTTTCGAAAATCTCATTTTTGGAAGTTTCAAGAGTTCTGTTCCGAGTTCTGGATTCTTCTCAAATAGTTCTACAAATAAGTCCAAACACATTTTGTTCCTAAATCAAAATTCGAAAAACTATGGCTCTTCAAAGTTTTAAAATTTTTTTTCGAAAATCTCATTTTTGGGAGTTCTCTTTAGAGTTGTAGGTTCTTCTCGAATAGTTCTACAAATAATTCCAAATACATTTCCTTCTTAAATCAAAATTCGAAATACGATAGCACTTCAAAATTTGTAAAATTTATTCGAAAATTACATGTTTGAGGGTTTCAAGAATTATGTTTAGAATTCTAGATTATTTTCAAATAGTTCTACAAATAAGTCTCAATATATTTTCTTCTAAAATCAAAATTCGAAAAACTGTTGCACTTCGAAATTTTTAATATTTTATATTTCTAATTACAAATTTAAAATCAGAGACGCCAGAAATTTTT
This sequence comes from Diplolepis rosae, assembly GCA_030998225.1. NCBI lineage: Eukaryota > Metazoa > Arthropoda > Insecta > Hymenoptera > Diplolepididae > Diplolepis > Diplolepis rosae. The sequence goes on along the minus strand of JAPYXD010000694.1, from coordinate 1,924,207 downwards.
AAGTGACAAGAGTCTATAGGGTCCCTGAACAATACAATTCAATATTTAGAGCATTCAAAATTAATTTCAGGTAAACCAAAGCATACAGAGGAGATTAGACCAACTCAATGAATAGGCACAGTACCGTATTTAGACTAAAAGGCAAAAAGGCAATAATTTATTTTTCATAGAAAATATCTCCTCCTTTGAATGATATTTTTCGCATTTATGTTAAAAATCCTTAAATGAATTTGCAAAAATTCCCGAAATCACATGAAGTTTACTTAATTCCCTAATTTTTAAAGAATTTTTTTTTTTAATTTATCGTAAATTTTTTTAATTTTTCGGTAAAAACACAACACAATTAGGGTAAATTCCCCACAATATAAGTGATTTACTTATTCACTAAATTTCTGGGGAATATTCCCTACTTTTTCTGGATTTTATCCAATTTTTTGGGGAAAATTCCCCAATTTCTTGGGGAAAAGTATGTGTACCCTAAAATGTGGAATTTTCCCCAATAATTGATGGGGAAAATTCCACAAAATATTAGTGATTTACTTATTCACTAAATTTTTGGGGAATATTCCCTACTTTTTCTGGAATTTATCCCATTTATTGGGGAAAATTCACCAATTTATTGGGGAAAATTCACCAATTTATTGGGGAAAAGTATTTTCACCCTAAAATGTGGAATTTTCCCCAATAATTGGTGGGGAAAATTCCCCAAATTTTTTACAGTGTAGATCCTGAAACCGCGAAAACACGAAAAATAAAATTTTTAAACAATTTTTAAGATATCTTGAATTGACATGTAAGATATATGCGTAAAAAAAATTAGTTGAGAATACTTTTTCAAAAGTATTGTATTTATAGTGAACATCACTCTCGGAATGTAATTACCAATCATAATTACGCGATAACGCGAAAAACAAGATACTCTGGATTTTTTAATTTGACCTATAAGATATATGCGTAAAAATCTTTGTTAGAAATACATTTTGAAATGTATTGTATTTATAGTGAACATCACTCCCGTAATGTAATTACCAATCATAATTACGCGATAGCGCGAAGAATAAGATACTCTGGATTTTTTAATTTGACCTATAAGATTTATGCGTAAAAATCTTTGTTAGAAATACTTTTTCAAAAGTGTTTTATTTATAGTAGAACAATTCCATAATGCAAATACTGATCATGAAACCGCGAAAACCCGAAAAATAACATTTTTAAACAATTTTAAGATATCTTGAATCGACGTGTAAGATATATGCGTAAAAAACTTAGTTGAGAATACTTTTCAAAAGTATTGTATTTATAGTGAACATCACTTCCGTAATGTAATTACCAATCACAATTACGCGATAACGCGAAGAATAAGATACTCTGGATTTTTTAATTTGACCTATAAGATATATGCATAAAAATCTTTGTTAGAAATACTTTTTCAAAAGTGTTTTATTTATAGTGAACATCACTCCCGTAATGTAATTACCAATCATAATTACGCGATAGCGCGAAGAATAAGATACTCTGGATTTTTTAATTTGACCTATAAGATTTATGCGTAAAAATCTTTGTTAGAAATACTTTTTCAAAAGTATTGTATTTATAGTAGAGCAATTCCATAATGCAATTACTGATTCTGAAACCGCGAAAGCCCGGAAAATAAAAATTTTTGAGAATTTTTAAGATATTTTAAATTGACATGTGAGATATATGCGTAACAAGCTTAATTGACAATACTTTTACAAAGGTATTGTATTTTTAGTGAACATCACGCCCGTAATGTAATTACCAATCATAATTACGCGATAATGCGAAGAATAAAATTCTCTGGATATTTTAAATAGACCTGTAAGATATATGCATAAAAATCTCTGGAGGAATTACTTTTTCAAAAGTATTTTATTTATAGTAGAACAATTCCATAATGAAATTATAGATCCTGAAAACGCGAAAACCCGAAATATAAAATTTTTTTAAAAAAATTTTTAAGATATTTTAAGTTGACATGTGAGATATATGCGTAAAAAACTTAGTTGACAATACTTTTTCAAGAGTATTTTATTTATAGTAAAGCGATCCCATAATTTGACCTATAAGATATATGCGTAAAAATCTTTGTTAGAAATACTTTTTGAAAAGTATTGTATTTATAGTAGAGCAATTCAATAATGCAATTACTGATACTGAAACCGCGAAAACCCGGAAAATAAAAATTTTTAAGCATTTTTAAGATATTTTAAATTGACATGTGAGATATATGCGTAAAAAACTTAGTTGACAATACTTTTTCAAAGGTATTTCATTAATAGTAAAGCGATCCCATAATGCAATTACTGATCCTGAAACCGCGAAAGCCCGAAAAATAAAATTTTCAGAATTTTTAAGATATTTTAAATTGACATGTGAGATATATGCGTGACAAGCTTAATTGACAATACTTTTACAAAGGTATTGTATTTTTAGTGAACATCACGCCCGTAATGTAATTACCAATCATAATTACGCGATGACGCGAAGAATAAGATTCTCTGGATATTTTAAATAGACCTGTAAGATATATGCGTAAAAATCTCTGTTGGAATTACTTTTTCAAAAGTATTTTATTTATAGTAGAACAATTCCATAATAAAATTATTGATCCTGAACACGCGAAAACCAGAAAAATAAAACTTTTTTAAAAATTTTTAAGATATTTTAAATTGACATGTGAGATATATGCGTAAAAAACTTAGTTGACAATAATTTTTCGGAAGTATAGCATTTATAGTAAAGCGATCCCATAATGCACGTACTAATCCTAAAAGCGCGAAAACCCGAAAAATAAAATTTTTTAATAATTTTAATGATGTTTTAAATTGGCATGTGAGATATATGCGTAAAAAACTTAGTTGTCAATACTTTTTCAAGAGTATTTTATTTATAGTAAAGCGATCCTATAATGCCATTACTAATCCTGAAACCGCGAAAACCCGAAAAATAAAAAAATTTTTAGAATTTTTAAGATATTTTAAATTGACATGTGAGATATATGCGTAAAAACCTAAGTTGACAATACTTTTTCAAAAGTATTGTATTTATAGTGAACATCACTCCCGTAATGTAATTACCAATCATAGTTACGCGATAATGCGAAGAATAAGTTTCTCTGGATATTTTAAATTCACCTGTATGATGTACGCGTATATATCTTACATGTCGATTAAAAATATCTTAAAAATTCTTAAAAATTCTTATTCTTCGGGTTTTCGCGTTTTCAGGATCAATAATTGCATTATGGAATTGTTCTACTATAAATAAAATCACTTTGAAAAAGTAATTCCAACAGAGATTTTTACGCATATATTGTACAGGTCTATTTAAAATATCCAGAGAATCTTATTCTTCACGTTATCGCGTAATTATGATTGGTAATTACATTACGGGCGTGATGTTCACTGAAAATACAATACCTTTGTAAAAGTATTGTCAATTAAGTTTTTTACGCATATATCTCACATGTCGATTTAAAATATCTTAAAAATTTTTTAAAAAAATTTTATTTTCCGGGTTTTCGCGTTTTCAGGATTAGTAATGGCATTATGGGATCGCTTTACTATAAATGAAATACCTTTGAAAAAGTATTATCAACTAAGTTTTTTACGCATATATCTCACATGTCAATTTAAAATATCTTCAGAATTTTTAAAAAAATTTTATTTTTCTGGTTTTCGCGTGTTCAGGATCAATAATTTTATTATGGAATTGTTCTACTATAAATAAAATACTTTTGAAAAAGTAATTCCAACAGAGATTTTTACGCATATATCTTACAGGTCTATTTAAAATATCCAGAGAATCTTATTCTTCGCGTTATCGCGTAATTATGATTGGTAATTACATTACGGGAGTGATGTTCACTATAAATACAATACTTTTGAAAAAGTATTCTCAACTAAGTTTTTTACGCATATATCTTACATGTCAATTCAAAATAACTCAAAAATTCTGTAAATTTTTTATTTTTCGGGCTTTCGCGGTTTCAGGATCAGTATTTGCATTATAGAATTGCTCTACCATAAATAAAACACTTTTGAAAAAGTATTTCTAACAAAGATTTTTACGCATATATCTTATAGGTCAAATTAAAATATCCAGAGAATCTTATTCTTCGCGTTATCGCGTAATTATGATTGGTAATTACATTACGGGCGTGATGTTCACTAAAAATACAATACCTTTGTAAAAGTATTGTCAATTAAGCTTGTCACGCATATATCTCACATGTCAATTTAAAATATCTTAAAAATTCTGAAAATTCTTTATTTTTCGGGCTTTCGCGGTTTCAGGATCAGTAATTGCATTATGGAATTGCTCTACTATAAATACAATACTTTTGAAAAAGTATTTCTAACAAAGATTTTTATGCATATATCTTATAGGTCAAATTAAAAAATCCAGAGTATCTTATTCTTTGCGCTATCGCGTAATTGTGATTGGTAATTACATTACGGGAGTGATGTTCACTATAAATACAATACTTTTAAAAAAGTATTGTCAACTTAGGTTTTTACGCATATATCTCACATGTCAATTTGAAAAATCTTAAAACTTTTTTTTAAAAAAATTTTATTTTTCGGGTTTTCGCGGTTTCAGGATCAGTATTTGCATTATGGAATTGCTCTACTATAAATAAAATGCTTTTGAAAAAGTAATTCCTCCAGAGATTTTTATGCATATATCTTACAGGTCTATTTAAAATATCCAGAGAATTTTATTCTTCGCATTATCGCGTAATTATGATTGGTAATTACATTACGGGCGTGATGTTCACTAAAAATACAATACCTTTGTAAAAGTATTGTCAATTAAGCTTGTCACGCATATATCTCACATGTCAATTTAAAATATCTTAAAAATTCTTAAAAACTCTTATTTTCCGGGTTATCGCGGTTTCATGATCAGTATTTGCATTATGGAATTGCTCTACTATAAATAAAACACTTTTGAAAAAGTATTTCTAACAAAGATTTTTACGCATATATCTTATAGGTCAAATTAAAATATCCAGAGAATCTTATTCTTCGCGTTATCGCGTAATTATGATTGGTAATTACATTACAGGCGTGATGTTCACTGAAAATACAATACCTTTGTAAAAGTATTGTCAATTAAGTTTTTTACGCATATATCTCACATGTCGATTTAAAATATCTTAAAAATTTGTAAAAAAAATTTTATTTTCCGGGTTTTCGCGTTTTCAGGATTAGTAATGGCATTATGGGATCGCTTTACTATAAATGAAATACCTTTGAAAAAGTATTGTCAACTAAGTTTTTTACGCATATATCTCACATGTCAATTTGAAAAATCTTAAAAATTTTTTAAAAAATTTTATTTTTCTGGTTTTCGCGTGTTCAGGATCAATAATTTTATTATGGAATTGCTCTACTATAAATAAAACACTTTTGAAAAAGTATTTCTAACAGAGATTTTTACGCATATATCTTACAGGTCTATTTAAAATATCCAGAGAATCTTATTCTTCGCGTTATCGCGTAATTATGATTGGTAATTACATTACGGGAGTGATGTTCACTATAAATACAATACTTTTGAAAAAGTATTGTAAACTAAGTTTTTTACGCATATATCTCACATGTCTATTTCAAATATCTTAAAAATTCTGAAAATTTTTTATTTTTCGGGTTTTCGCGGTTTCAGGATCAGTATTTGCATTATGGAATTTCTCTACTATAAATAAAACACTTTTGAAAAAGTAATTCTAACAAAGATTTTTACGCATAAATCTTATAGGTCAAATTAAAATATCCAGAGAATCTTATTCTTCGCGTTATCGCGTAATTATGATTGGTAATTACATTACGGGAGTGATGTTCACTATAAATACAATACTTTTGAAAAAGTATTGTCAATTAAGCTTGTCACGCATATATCTCACATGTCAATTTAAAATATCTTAAAAATTCTGAAAATTTTTTATTTTTCGGGCTTTCGCGGTTTCAGGATCAGTAATTGCATTATGGAATTGCTCTACTATAAATACAATACTTTTGAAAAAGTATTTCTAACAAAGATTTTTATGCATATATCTTATAGGTCAAATTAAAAATCCAGAGAACCTTATTCTTCACGTTATCGCGTAATTATGATTGGTAATTACATTACGGGAGTGATGTTCACTATAAATACAATACTTTTGAAAAAGTATTTCTAACAAAGATTTTTATGCATATATCTTATAGGTCAAATTAAAAAATCCAGAGTATCTTATTCTTCGCGCTATCGCGTAATTGTGATTGGTAATTACATTACGGGAGTGATGTTCACTATAAATACAATACTTTTGAAAAAGTATTCTCAACTAATTTTTTTACGCATATATCTTACATGTCGATTCAATATATCTAAAAATTGTTTAAAAATTTTATTTTTCGTGTTTTCGCGGTTTCAGGATCAGTATTTGCATTATGGAATTGCTCTACTATAAATAAAACACTTTTGAAAAAGTATTTCTAACAAAGATTTTTACGCATATATCTTATAGGTCAAATTAAAAAATCCAGAGTATCTTATTCTTCGCGTTATCGCGTAATTATGATTGGTAATTACATTACGGAAGTGATGTTCACTATAAATACAATACTTTTGAAAAAGTATTGTCAATTAAGCTTGTCACGCATATATCTCACATGTCAATTTAAAATATCTTAAAAATTCTGAAAATTTTTTATTTTTCGGGCTTTCGCGGTTTCAGGATCAGTAATTGCATTATGGAATTGCTCTACTATAAATACAATACTTTTGAAAAAGTATTTCTAACAAAGATTTTTACGCATATATCTTATAGGTCAAGTTAAAAAATCCAGAGTATCTTATTTTACGCGTTATCGCGTAATTATGATTGGTAATTACATTATGGGAGTGATGTTCACTATAAATACAATACTTTTAAAAAAGTATTGTCAACTTAGGTTTTTACGCATATATCTCACATGTCAATTTGAAAAATCTTAAAAATTTTTTTTAAAAAAATTTTATTTTTCTGGTTTTCGCGTTTTCAGGATCTATAATTTCATTATGGAATTGTTCTACTATAAATAAAATGCTTTTGAAAAAGTAATTCCTCCAGAGATTTTTATGCATATATCTTACAGGTCTATTTAAAATATCCAGAGAATTTTATTCTTCGCATTATCGCGTAATTATGATTGGTAATTACATTACGGGCGTGATGTTCACTAAAAATACAATACCTTTGTAAAAGTATTGTCAATTAAGCTTGTCACGCATATATCTCACATGTCAATTTAAAATATCTTAAAAATTCTTAAAAATTCTTATTTTCCGGGTTTTCGCGGTTTCAGAATCAGTAATTGCATTATGGAATTGCTCTACTATAAATACAATACTTTTGAAAAAGTATTTCTAACAAAGATTATTACGCATAAATCTTATAGGTCAAATTAAAATATCCAGAGTATCTTATTTTTCGCGTTATCGCGTAATTGTGATTGGTAATTACATTACGGGAGTGATGTTCACTATAAATACAGTACTTTTGAAAAGTATTCTCAACTAATTTTTTTACGCATATATCTTACATGTCGATTCAAGATATCTTAAAAATTGTTTAAAAATTTTATTTTTCGTGTTTTCGCGGTTTCATGATCAGTATTTGCATTATGGAATTGCTCTACTATAAATAAAACACTTTTGAAAACGTATTTCTAACAAAGATTTTTACGCATATATCTTATAGGTCAAATTAAAATATCCAGAGAATCTTATTCTTCGCGTTATCGCGTAATTGTGATTGGTAATTACATTACGGAAGTGATGTTCACTATAAATACAATACTTTTGAAAAAGTATTGTCAATTAAGCTTGTCACGCATATATCTCACATGTCAATTTAAAATATCTTAAAAATTCTGAAAATTTTTTATTTTTCGGGCTTTCGCGGTTTCAGGATCAGTAATTGCATTATGGAATTGCTCTACTATAAATACAATACTTTTGAAAAAGTATTTCTAACAAAGATTTTTATCCATATATCTTATAGGTCAAATTAAAAAATCCAGAGTATCTTATTCTTCGCGCTATCGCGTAATTATGATTGGTAATTACATTACGGGAGTGATGTTCACTATAAATACAATACTTTTAAAAACGTATTGTAAAATTATGTTTTTGCGCATATATCTCACATGTCAATTTGAAATATCTTAAAAATTTTTTTAAAAAAATTTTATTTTTCTGGTTTTCGCGTTTTCAGGATCTATAATTTCATTATGGAATTGTTCTACTATAAATAAAATGCTTTTGAAAAAGTAATTCCTCCAGAGATTTTTATGCATATATCTTACAGGTCTATTTAAAATATCCAGAGAATTTTATTCTTCGCATTATCGCGTAATTATGATTGGTAATTACATTACGGGCGTGATGTTCACTAAAAAATACAATACCTTTGTAAAAGTATTGTCAATTAAGCTTGTCACGCATATATCTCACATGTCGATTCAAGATATCTTAAAAATTGTTTAAAAATTCTTATTTTCCGGGTTTTCGCGGTTTCAGAATCAGTAATTGCATTATGGAATTGCTCTACTATAAATACAATACTTTTGAAAAAGTATTTCTAACAAAGATTATTACGCATAAATCTTATAGGTCAAATTAAAATATCCAGAGTATCTTATTTTTCGCGTTATCGCGTAATTGTGATTGGTAATTACATTACGGGAGTGATGTTCACTATAAATACAATACTTTTCAAAAAGTATTCTCAACTAATTTTTTTACGCATATATCTTACATGTCGATTCAAGATATCTTAAAAATTCTGAAAATTCTTTATTTTTCGTGTTTTCGCGGTTTCAGGATCAGTATTTGCATTATGGAATTGCTCTACTATAAATAAAACACTTTTGAAAAAGTATTTCTAACAAAGATTTTTATGCATATATCTTATAGGTCAAATTAAAAAATCCAGAGTATCTTATTCTTCGCGTTATCGCGTAATTGTGATTGGTAATTACATTACGGGAGTGATGTTCACTATAAATACAATACTTTTCAAAAAGTATTCTCAACTAAGTTTTTTACGCATATATCTTACATGTCAATTCAAAATATCTTAAAAATTGTTTAAAAATTTTATTCTTCGGGTGGTCGCGGTTTCATGATCAGTATTTGCATTATGGAATTGCTCTACTATAAATAAAACACTTTTGAAAACGTATTTCTAACAAAGATTTTTACGCATATATCTTATAGGTCAAATTAAAATATCCAGAGAATCTTATTCTTCGCGTTATCGCGTAATTGTGATTGGTAATTACATTACGGGAGTGATGTTCACTATAAATACAATACTTTTGAAAAAATATTGTCAACTAAGTTTTTTACGCATATATCTCACATGTCAATTTAAGATATCTTAAAAATTTTTATTTTTCGGGTTTTCGCGTTTTTAGGATTAATAATTACATTACAGGAGCGTTTCTTACTATAAATGCAATACCTTTGGAAAATTATTGTAAACAAGGTTTTATACACATATATCCTACCTGTCAATTCAAAATAACTAAAGAAATCTCTTATCTTCGCGTTTTCGTGTTTTCGCGTTTTCGCGTTCTCGCGTTTCTATGTGAAGTAATTACATTATGGGAATTCTTTACTTTGAATACAATACTTTCGCAAAAGTATTGGCAACAAAGTTTTTCATGCGCATATCATGCATGTCAATTTAAAATGACTAAAAAATTCTTTTTCTTCGCGTTTTCGCGTTTTTAGGATTAATAATCGCATTATGGGATCGCTTTATTATAAATACAATACTTTCGTAAAATTATTGTCAACCAAGTTTTTTACGCATATATAATACGTGTCAATTTAAAATAACAAAAAAATTTATATTCTTCGTGTTTTCGCGTATTTATGATTGGTAATTACATTACGGGAGTGATTCTTACTATAAATACAATACTTTTGAAAAATATTGTCATAAAGATTTTTACGCATATATCATACTTGTCAGTTAAAATAAATCAAAAATTCTCTTTTTTCGCGTTTATAACAGTGAGTTCAGTCTCATATCAATTCATAAATGCTTTTTTTCGTGGATCTAGAATTAGTAATCGTATTACGGTACTGTCTCAATCTAAATACAATGCTCAAAACAGGTTTGGCAACAAGGGTTCACGCGCATATCATACATTTCTAATTAAAGAATTTAAAAAATTCTATTCTTCGTGTTCTCAGGATTACTGATTGCATTATGTGTTTGTTTTAATATAAATACAATACTTTTGAAAAAGTATTTCTAACAAAGATTTTTACGCATATATCTTATAGGTCAAATTAAAATATCCAGAGAATCTTATTCTTCGCGTTATCGCGTAATTGTGATTGGTAATTACATTACGGGAGTGATGTTCACTATAAATACAATAGTTTTAAAAAAGTATTGTAAACTTAGGTTTTTGCGCATATATCTCACATGTCAATTTGAAATATCTTAAAAATTTTTTTAAAAAAATTTTATTTTTCTGGTTTTCGCGTTTTCAGGATCTATAATTTCATTATGGAATTGTTCTACTATAAATAAAATGCTTTTGAAAAAGTAATTCCTCCAGAGATTTTTATGCATATATCTTACAGGTCTATTTAAAATATCCAGAGAATTTTATTCTTCGCATTATCGCGTAATTATGATTGGTAATTACATTACGGGCGTGATGTTCACTAAAAATACAATACCTTTGTAAAAGTATTGTCAATTAAGCTTGTTACGCATATATCTCACATGTCAATTTAAAATATCTTAAAAATTCTTAAAAATTTTTATTTTCCGGGTTTTCGCGGTTTCATGATCAGTATTTGCATTATGGAATTGTTCTACTTTAAATAAAACACTTTTGAAAAAGTATTTCTAACAAAGATTTTTACGCATATATCTTATAGGTCAAATTAAAATATCCAGAGAATCTTATTCTTCGCGTTATCGCGTAATTGTGATTGGTAATTACATTACGGGAGTGATGTTCACTATAAATACAATACTTTTGAAAAAGTATTGTCAATTAAGCTTGTTACGCATATATCTCACATGTCAATTTAAAATATCTTAAAAATTCTGAAAATTTTTTATTTTTCGGGCTTTCGCGGTTTCAGGATCAGTAATTGCATTATGGAATTGCTCTACTATAAATACAATACTTTTGAAAAAGTATTTCTAACAAAGATTTTTATGCATATATCTTATAGGTCAAATTAAAAAATCCAGAGTATCTTATTCTTCGCGTTATCGCGTAATTATGATTCACTGTTAGAAATGTTTGCAATTTTAGTATACAGGGGTATATTAAATTTTCTATATATTTACTAAATTTACTACACTTGGTAATTTTAGTATACTCAGGTATACTAAATTTTTTAAGTGTACACTAAGTTTCTTTTACGTATATGAATTTCGTAGTTTCTGTATACTAAAATTCATATATCTGTATACGAAATTCATCTGCGCAAGCGCGTTTCGAGTTACGCGGATCATGCAACATGCAGACTCGCATGCTGATGTATTTGTGGTTAACTACGTTGTTGGATCGACAAAAGTTCGGATTGTTTGGATCTGCGTTTTTCTTTTCAAAAGGTAGGTTTAATTTATTTACTCGTTTACAAATGTAAATTTACGTATCCCAGAATTTCGAAGCTTTATAAGTGAAATGTGAAAAAAATAAAATAAAAATTCCAGAAGTAGATAGACATTTTAGGTTACATTAACGCGCGAAAAAAAGTTGATTTTCTGCTGAAAGTGCTATTACTATTTTTTTAGATCGCGTACTCATTAGAGTTCAAGATGTTATGGAAGGAATTCAAGTTGCTTTCGCATCGTACTATGTGTTCGGATATTCATACGTTGCGGAATTGCCAAAATCTTAAGAGTTCATTCAAAGGTAATTATTTGATGATTCATTCAATATACATGTAGTTTTTACGTGTCTTTCAAGTACATATTTACAAAATGAAATTATTTCTTCAGGTTCATATTTGACATTAACCCTCTGTCTCCAGGTGACAAAAGAGTGAAGGGCGCTAAAAGGATCATTATCTTTGATAATTATTAATAATTTTTAATAAAGTGATACTCTGTACTTCAACTGTATTTATTTTACAATATACCCTATTGAATCATAATTGTAAAACAAAACATTACAAATCGCAATATACTTTATTTTTAATGGTAACGTTTATATCCGTTCGGAAAAAGTTTAGAAAAAAATATTTCACTTCAAATCGATAAGGAAAACAATTAAATACAAATTTTAATTTATATTAATTATTTTCCTTATACTTTGAGTTTTACTGGTTCTCTAGCATTAGTACACATATATTAAAATTAGTATACCCATCAGTAAAATTACTATATGTGTGTACTAAATTTCATGTACACGTATACTAAATTTAGTGCACGCGTATACTTAATTTCATATACATGTATACTAAATTCAGTATACGCATATACTAAATTTCATATACGCGTATAATAAATTTAGTACACGCATATACTAAATTTAGTATACGCCGGTAAACTAAATTTAATTTCATGTTGTGCATTCATGCTTCCATTACATGTATACTAAATATAGTACAGATTTTTCTCACAGTGTTGGTAATTACATTACGGGAGTGATGTTCACTATAAATACAATACTTTTGAAAAAGTATTTCTAACAAAGATTTTTATGCATATATCTTATAGGTCAAATTAAAAAATCCAGAGTATCTTATTCTTCGCGCTATCGCGTAATTGTGATTGGTAATTACATTACGGGAGTGATGTTCACTATAAATACAATACTTTTGAAAAAGTATTCTCAACTAATTTTTTTACGCATATATCTTACATGTCGATTCAATATATCTAAAAATTGTTTAAAAATTTTATTTTTCGTGTTTTCGCGGTTTCAGGATCAGTATTTGCATTATGGAATTGCTCTACTATAAATAAAACACTTTTGAAAAAGTATTTCTAACAAAGATTTTTACTCATATATCTTATAGGTCAAATTAAAAAATCCAGAGTATCTTATTCTTCGCGTTATCGCGTAATTATGATTGGTAATTACATTACGGGAGTGATGTTCACTATAAATACAATACTTTTGAAAAAGTATTGTCAATTAAGCTTGTCACGCATATATCTCACATGTCAATTTAAAATATCTTAAAAATTCTGAAAATTTTTTATTTTTCGTGCTTTCGCGGTTTCAGGATCAGTAATTGCATTATGGAATTGCTCTACTATAAATACAATACTTTTGAAAAAGTATTTCTAACAAAGATTTTTATCCATATATCTTATAGGTCAAATTAAAAAATCCAGAGTATCTTATTCTTCGCGCTATCGCGTAATTATGATTGGTAATTACATTACGGGAGTGATGTTCACTATAAATACAATAGTTTTAAAAAAGTATTGTAAACTTAGGTTTTTGCGCATATATCTCACATGTCAATTTGAAATATCTTAAAAATTTTTTTAAAAAAATTTTATTTTTCTGGTTTTCGCGTTTTCAGGATCTATAATTTCATTATGGAATTGTTCTACTATAAATAAAATGCTTTTGAAAAAGTAATTCCTCCAGAGATTTTTATGCATATATCTTACAGGTCTATTTAAAATATCCAGAGAATTTTATTCTTCGCATTATCGCGTAATTATGATTGGTAATTACATTACGGGCGTGATGTTCACTAAAAATACAATACCTTTGTAAAAGTATTGTCAATTAAGCTTGTCACGCATATATCTCACATGTCAATTTAAAATATCTTAAAAATTCTTAAAAATTCTTATTTTCCGGGTTTTCGCGGTTTCAGAATCAGTAATTGCATTATGGAATTGCTCTACTATAAATACAATACTTTTGAAAAAGTATTTCTAACAAAGATTATTACGCATAAATCTTATAGGTCAAATTAAAATATCCAGAGTATCTTATTTTTCGCGTTATCGCGTAATTGTGATTGGTAATTACATTACGGGAGTGATGTTCACTATAAATACAATACTTTTCAAAAAGTATTCTCAACTAATTTTTTTACGCATATATCTTACATGTCGATTCAAGATATCTTAAAAATTGTTTAAAAATTTTATTTTTCGTGTTTTCGCGGTTTCATGATCAGTATTTGCATTATGGAATTGCTCTACTATAAATAAAACACTTTTGAAAAAGTATTTCTAACAAAGATTTTTACGCATATATCTTATAGGTCAAATTAAAATATCCAGAGAATCTTATTCTTCGCGTTATCGCGTAATTGTGATTGGTAATTACATTACGGAAGTGATGTTCACTATAAATACAATACTTTTGAAAAAGTATTGTCAATTAAGCTTGTCACGCATATATCTCACATGTCAATTTAAAATATCTTAAAAATTCTGAAAATTTTTTATTTTTCGGGCTTTCGCGGTTTCAGGATCAGTAATTGCATTATGGAATTGCTCTACTATAAATACAATACTTTTGAAAAAGTATTTCTAACAAAGATTTTTATGCATATATCTTATAGGTCAAATTAAAAAATCCAGAGTATCTTATTCTTCGCGCTATCGCGTAATTATGATTGGTAATTACATTACGGGCGTGATGTTCAATAAAAATACAATACCTTTGTAAAAGTATTGTCAATTAAGCTTTTCACGCATATATCTCACATGTCAATTTAAAATATCTTAAAAATTGTTTAAAAATTCTTATTTTCCGGGTTTTCGCGGTTTCAGAATCAGTAATTGCATTATGGAATTGCTCTACTATAAATACAATACTTTTGAAAAAGTATTTCTAACAAAGATTTTTACGCATATATCTTATAGGTCAAATTAAAATATCCAGAGAATCTTATTCTTCGCGTTATCGCGTAATTGTGATTGGTAATTACATTACGGGAGTGATGTTCACTATAAATACAATACTTTTCAAAAAGTATTCTCAACTAATTTTTTTACGCATATATCTTACATGTCGATTCAAGATATCTTAAAAATTGTTTAAAAATTTTATTTTTCGTGTTTTCGCGGTTTCAGGATCAGTATTTGCATTATGGAATTGCTCTACTATAAATAAAACACTTTTGAAAAAGTATTTCTAACAAAGATTTTTATGCATATATCTTATAGGTCAAATTAAAAAATCCAGAGTATCTTATTCTTCGCGTTATCGCGTAATTATGATTGGTAATTACATTACGGGAGTGATGTTCACTATAAATACAATACTTTTGAAAAAGTATTTCTAACAAAGATTTTTATGCATATATCTTATAGGTCAAATTAAAAAATCCAGAGTATCTTATTCTTCGCGTTATCGCGTAATTGTGATTGGTAATTACATTACGGGAGTGATGTTCACTATAAATACAATACTTTTGAAAAAGTATTCTCAACTAATTTTTTTTACGCATATATCTTACATGTCAATTCAAAATATCTTAAAAATTGTTTAAAAATTTTATTCTTCGGGTGGTCGCGGTTTCAGGATCAGTATTTGCATTATGGAATTGCTCTACTATAAATAAAACACTTTTGAAAAAGTATTTCTAACAAAGATTTTTACGCATATATCTTATAGGTCAAATTAAAATATCCAGAGAATCTTATTCTTCGCGTTATCGCGTAATTGTGATTGGTAATTACATTACGGGAGTGATGTTCACTATAAATACAATACTTTTGAAAAAGTATTGTCAACTAAGTTTTTTACGCATATATCTCACATGTCAATTTAAGATATCTTAAAAATTTTTATTTTTCGGGTTTTCGCGTTTTTAGGATTAATAATTACATTACAGGAGCGTTTCTTACTATAAATGCAATACCTTTGGAAAATTATTGTAAACAAGGTTTTATACACATATATCCTACCTGTCAATTCAAAATAACTAAAGAAATCTCTTATCTTCGCGTTTTCGTGTTTTCGCGTTTTCGCGTTCTCGCGTTTCTATGTGAAGTAATTACATTATGGGAATTCTTTACTTTGAATACAATACTTTCGCAAAAGTATTGGCAACAAAGTTTTTCATGCGCATATCATGCATGTCAATTTAAAATGACTAAAAAATTCTTTTTCTTCGCGTTTTCGCGTTTTTAGGATTAATAATCGCATTATGGGATCGCTTTATTATAAATACAATACTTTCGTAAAATTATTGTCAACCAAGTTTTTTACGCATATATAATACGTGTCAATTTAAAATAACAAAAAAATTTATATTCTTCGTGTTTTCGCGTATTTATGATTGGTAATTACATTACGGGAGTGATTCTTACTATAAATACAATACTTTTGAAAAATATTGTCATAAAGATTTTTACGCATATATCATACTTGTCAGTTAAAATAAATCAAAAATTCTCTTTTTTCGCGTTTATAACAGTGAGTTCAGTCTCATATCAATTCATAAATGCTTTTTTTCGTGGATCTAGAATTAGTAATCGTATTACGGTACTGTCTCAATCTAAATACAATGCTCAAAACAGGTTTGGCAACAAGGGTTCACGCGCATATCATACATTTCTAATTAAAGCATTTAAAAAATTCTATTCTTCGTGTTCTCAGGATTACTGATTGCATTATGTGTTTGTTTTAATATAAATACAATACTTCAGTAAAAGTATTGGCAAAAAAGTTATTAATTAATAAATTTATTATAAGAATAAAACAAAAAAAAAAAAAAAAAAACAAAATAAATATTAAGTTGCATGAGTTTTGCTTGTTTAGTTTATAATTATTATTTTTAATGCAAATTAAAATTGTTGGCACTGAAGAGGGCCCCCATTTGTGGCCGAAACGTTTGCCTTTCTGATGTTTATGTTTTTTACGACATAAACAAATTGGAACTAAACTGACCCCATGCCAAATTAAATATCACAGATATATCACTGTGGGTCAATATAACAAAGGACATGTGCAGGAACATGTCAAGATACAATTACTCCATTAAATTTCAAAAAATTTCATTTTTTTCTCAAATGTTTCATAATAAATAAATTTTTGCTCTAAGTAAAAATTAAGACAAAAGAATAACGTAAGAAAATAATACAGTTCAGACTCTCAATACTGGTGGCCCGGTATTGCGAAGATGCGAAGTCCTCGCCCAATAACTGACGTTCTAAGAATTCTAATTTCGTGAAATCGCACGGAAATACCCGAAAACGCTCGTGACTCCCGAAGTCGTATGAGCAGTTGCGGCGGGTTGCGCGTACGCAAAGCCGTGAATTGCATTAATCTTTGATTCGTTCGGATATACGTAGTTATGGCAAAACCCGCAAGATAAACAACCTGGCGATCTTTTTTTTTGAATTGTGGCAACGCTGTTATGCGTTCTATCTATTTTTGCCCGAAAGAGAAAGTTTCTATTAGAGTCTCTAGAAAATATTCCTAGAGTTTTGCATGTACATGAAGATGGTTTTTAAAATTTCCGCCTCATGCTCCCTTCGCTTTACCGTCCGCTGGCGATCCAGTTCGTATAAATCGAATTACTAGAATTCACATCGTTGCCAAGTGTGCGCATTTGATAGAACAACACTTGTGTCAAACAATTTTTCATAATTACTCTACGTTAAAATTTTGTGTTCAAAAGGGCTACTTACTAATTGACGTTTATTCTACAGGTGAACAAAATTTCATGTAGATCACTTGAGTGGAAGTTGTGCAATTAATAAAAACCACTCCTTACCATATATACTCAATGTAAACTTCACGAATTTTTTTATAAAAAACTGTGCGGTGAAAAAAAAATTTTGTTTGGGGAAATATTCATCGAATGCTTTCTAGAATGCATATGATTTTTTTCATCAAAATCACTAGAAAAATCCGCACCTTAACCATGCTACCTTAAATCACCTTCTCCACAACTAAATCCCAAGCAGTCCTAATAAGCAATTCGTTTCCGCGAATTTCAGACTTTTCGGCCGTAGAAAAGAATTTCAAACATGGACGGAACTTTTTATTATTTATAGTTTTAGGTATACAGAGGAAAGAATGAGGTTCATAAAATTATACTGCTGATTTTAATGAGAAATTTTTTCCGCAATAATTTTTAAACAAGTTTTTATAAGAGTAAGCATTTTTAAAATTCATTAAAATAATAATATATGGCTGGCTGGAATTTTCTTGCTGCGTTTGATTGTGCTTTGATTGTGATTGTCTACTGCGATTGCTGCGTTTAAATTTAATTGTATTGGGAAAATCACATTTTATTTATATGTTTTAAGCTCTTAAACTGTAAAAAGCAAATCGTGATTATGACAAATTTGTATGACAATGCTAGATGGTGAGATTTAATTTTGCAAGAAGAGAATCAAAATATTGATTGGTAAGATTTCAATACCTATCGCGCTCAAACCCATAGCTATATGATTTGAAGAAGAACAAAGTTTAGATAGTTTTTGAAAAATTGTTTCAAGAAATTAATTGAATAATCCCTAGCGGACCCAGTTTAGTGAATGGCCAGGGTATTCGCTGGCCGTCCACTAAACTGGGTCCGCTAAGGATTATTTAATTATATTCGATATTGTTGATGTTCTTAAACATGAAACCTTGAGTTACATTTTTTCTGGACCCTAAAGCCAACTAAGAACATCAACAATATAGAATATTATTAAAACTAAAGAGTCGATACAAGTTCTAATCATTATTATTTAATTAATTTCTTAAAACAATTTTTCAAAAACCTTACAATATTATATATAAAAACGGTGAAAAAAACATTTAAGTCATTGCAATTATGATTCTGCGATCAATTTTGAATTTAGAAATAATAAATACAATAATTTCATTTTTCAGCTAAAAAAACTAGAAAAACATCATATAAAATGATGTAAAATTACAATAAAATGCCATTGAAGGCAGTGCAGTGGTTCACCCCCTAGCGAACTGGCTGAACGCTAGCTTTACGCTGTAGCGTAAAACTATCGTAAAGCTATCGTAAAGTAGCATTATAACTCATGAGTGAGGCAAAATAAATATTCAAAATGTTTTTATCCGTATTCTATGTTAAAAATAACGTTAAAAGGTGATGGACATATGCAATAATTTTCTTTATTAACGCTAAAAATTAAAAAATCATAATACCTGTCATTGAAGGCAGTGTAGTGGTTCACCTTTTGTGGAACGTCTCCACGGTTAAAGCTGACCATTGGCTGGAGTGAGACACAACTATACTTTCATCTCACTCTAACAAATAGTCAATCCTGAAGGTTGAAGACATGGAAAGTGATGAACCACCGCTGTGCCTCTAATGACAGGTATTATGTTTTTTTTTAATTTTTAGCGTTAATAAATAAAATTATTGCATATTTCAATTACCAGTTAACGCTATTTTTAACGTAGAATAAGGATAAAAACATTTTGAATATTTATTTTTCCTCATTCATGAGTTATAATGCTACTTTACGATAGCTTTATGATAGCTTTACGCTACAGCGTAAAGCTAGCGTTCAGCCAGTTCGCTAGGGCCATTTGTGGAACGTCTCCACCACCAGGGTTGACCATTAGTAAAAGTGTGATAAAATTTCAATGACTTCATTGACAGGTATATGATATTTTTCTAGTTTTTGTTGCTGAAAAATGAAATTATTGTATTTATTTCTACACCTAATTCAAATTTTATCGCAGAATCATAATTGCAATTACTTAAGTCCATGGATCAACCACAAATTGAGTCCCATGCGTATCGATTTTTTCCCCACATTAAAAATTTTAAGTTTAAATAAAGCGGAGAAATTTTGGAAAATGATTAGAGAGTAGGAATAAAAAGTTATAACAAAAGCGTTAAGTGTAGAAAGAAAAAAAGTTTTATAATTCCCACAGACATACCGACAAACATAACCTCGGACATCACTTTTCAATATAGTTTAGTACCTGCAGTGCGAAACTACACATAGGTAGCGCTTCCAAAAATTCTGTCTTTTTTTATGTAATGTTATCTACTTGATAAAATAATTTCTGTATTTATTTCGATCTTTGACACCCAAAAAACCTGTCTTTGTGCTTTCTGATCCATGTTCAGAAATTTCAGTGGAAATGGCGTTACAGAGCTGTAATTGCCGATAACTCCCAGTTTTATTTTCTCAAAAATAAACCGTTTGTAACTTTTTTTCTAAAACGAAGTTAACAGAAAATCCTTACCGCCTTTTATCGCGTGCTTTAAATTTTCAAGTAGACATATTAGAAACAAAAAAAGTGATCTTACGTGGTTCGATTAACCTATACATTTGGTTACGTGACCCGGTTGATCCATGCGCTTAAATTTTTTTCTTTTAGTTTTTAATGCTGCGAGGTTAGTTCACTAGACCGGGTTTGTTACACGGAAAGAAATTTTATGGCTAAATGTATTATGTTTGATGAGAAGAAGTATCATTTTAGAGAGTAAACCAGAACTATTGGAAAAAGTTCCGAAAAGTCCCATCATAATGGTAAAGTTTATTATGTCAATCATTACCGAATCATCTGATGTAAATGTATAGATATAGATTGTATAAATGTGATATGTATAGAGCAGTCGAGTTTTGGAATCAGCGCGTGTTTGAAAATGGAAACATTGAGGCAAATTTTTACCATCTATGATTTGTCCCTTATGAAAAACAAGTATTGGTAAGTATTGGATCCAGTACTATTTGTGCGAATAAGTATTGGATTTCTAATACTTATTCGCGAAAAAAGTATTAGATCCAATACTTACCAATACTTCTTTTTCATAAGGGACAAATAATAAATTTCGACTAGAGTAGGGCTTAGAAAGTCAAATCAATAAAAGTGGATTTTACCATCTCGGATGGTAATAATTCCAAATTGAAGAAAAAAAATTTTTTTTATTGCATCATTTCGTAATGCAACTGTTGATCTTAATTGCTCCATGTCGATTCCTTTCATTTATTTGTCAAGTGGTAAACATTTTAGCCGAGAAAACCTACCTAAATGAGTCCGACCGAGGGGGAATTGAATCTACGACCTAGAGCTTTTAACGCACCTACGCCCTACAACTAACACTGCTAAACTACTCTTGCAATTGCGATTCGAAATTTTGGAACTTGTGTTAAAAGTATGCTGTTCGCTGATTGGCCGACGCGTTTTCAGAAAGGAGAAAAAGTACCATCTACGATTCCAAAGTTAGAACTCTGATGGGAACTGATGGGAACTTTTTCGAACGTTACGATTATAATATTCCGTAAATGCATGAAAGTAATATTTCAATCTATGGAATGCCTTATAATGTAAACGCAGAAAATATGCAGACACATCTTTAAAGGTATATTTTGTCAAAAAAAGTTGGCATATAAATATTCAATTTTTACCATCATTCTTGGTGATATTTCCCAAAACGAGTTACTAATAATAAGTAGCATATTTTTGAGACTGACAGAAATTCCTTATGATTCTGGTTCACCGTCAAAAATGGTACTTTCAACCATCAAATTTCTATTCGTGTAGGGAATATCCTGTAAATTCATTCGATTATGATTAAAATTTAAAAGGTTTAACATCCGAACGAAATTCTTTATTAGAAAAAGGGAAATGACCAACCTCGGACTGTGTAGAATTGTACTCCAATTTATTATTCTTGATAATGTTTCGAAGACAATATGTCAACATCTTCAGATCATCAAAATTATTTGATTTGAAAATTTTTTTACT
Source organism: Diplolepis rosae (assembly GCA_030998225.1). NCBI lineage: Eukaryota > Metazoa > Arthropoda > Insecta > Hymenoptera > Diplolepididae > Diplolepis > Diplolepis rosae. The sequence continues at coordinate 1,902,506 of JAPYXD010000694.1, read as the reverse complement.
CTATATAGTTCAAAACAAACTTATAAAAATGTTAGAATTAATAAATACATAAAGTTAATCAAAAAAATAAATATTTTCAAATTACCTGTCATTACAAAATAACCTTCACAGAAACATCACAAAAAAATTCGAAGATGTCAAATAAAAACTTAGTTTTTAATTATTTCACTATTAATAATATTAAAAGCAAATTGTAGTCAAATTTATAAATTCTAATTGACATTTGTAGTTTGGAAGTTTCATTTTACACATTTTTCTTAAAAAAAATTATTTTTGACTATTTTACAAAAAAGTTGAAAATTATTAACTTTATCAGCTTAAGTGGCATCAATATACCAACGATCAGCTACTACTAAGAAATTAACAGTCGATTATATTTTGCAATCATTCATGATTTTGATTTCATGATATAAATAATATATATTTATTTGGATTTATTAAAGAGGAAAATTTAGGTAAATTTTTATTAATACTTGCAACAATAGCTCTTCTAATTTTTTAGATTTATATCGCTTTACCTTTTTTTTTTCCTTGAAATAACGTTTTATTTTTTTTTCAATTATTTGTTACAATTTCCTCTAAAAGTTCGTTCTAAAATCAATATAATTTATGTTAACAGGTACGTGTGCATAATAAATTCAAACACCAAAATGTGATTTTATATTATTATTACAATAATACAACTATCTCAGTTCCTTCTTTCGGTTTTAGATACTTCCATAGGTAGATTGTAAGATATTTCAAAAAATAGCCTTTATGTCCTAAGTTCAAGCTTCTTCACTTTAGTTCCGCACCAACTTAAATTTATAGATAGTTCAAACAAAAATACCTGTGAAATTTAAAAATAGTTTTAAAATAGTTTTTTTAGTAAAATAGGTTGTTATATACGGTTTATGGATAAGACATCCCGAGTCAAAATCTCGAGCAAGTTTTACGTTTTTAAGTACTGCTTACCTCCTGCTTCTTCTCATTTACCACTGCTTTGATACTCTTCAATGTATTTAGAACCTGGAACTAGCCCCTTGTTTAAGCCGAACTGTGCTGAAAAAGGCAATTTGTCCACGTTTGAGAAGTTTTTCATGGGGAAAAATTACATTGAGTTTGCTTCTGTTTTGAATAGCGTAACGAATAAGGATTAATTCAGATTCTAAATATTTTGAAAAGTATCAAAGCAGTGGTAAATGAGAAGAAGCAGGAGGTAAGCAGTATCTAAAAACGTAAAACTTGCTCGAGATTTCGACTCGAGATTTAAGAATTATTTTTAAAAAAAATTTATTTTCCAAAATAGTTTGAAATAGTTTTTCATGTAAAATAGTCCACAAAGATCCTTTACGTTCGAAATCAAGCTGGTTCAATTTAGCTTTGCACCAACAAATTTTTTAGTTTATTTCAAGGATGTGTCAAACAAAAAAACACCTGAGCAATTTAAAAATAGTTCGAACATAGTTTTTAGTAAAATAGGCTGTTAGATACGGTTTATGGATAGGACATTTAAGAAATATTTTTTTATATAAAAAAATTGTATTTCCCAAAATAGTTTAAAATAGTTTTTATGAAAAATCATTCCAAAAATATCCCTTACGTTCTAAATCAAGTTTCTTTAATTCAGCTTTGCATCAATAGATTTTTGTTAGTTAATTTTCAAGTATAGGTCAAACAGAAATATCTGTGCAATTCCCAAAAATAGTGTTTAAAATAGGTTTCCAGTAAAAACAGCTCTTAGCATTCTCAATTCTCGGAATCTAGCTCTTTCAATTCAGCTTTGCACTTCAGAACATTTTTGTAGTTGCATTTATGTATGTGGTACACAAAAATAACTGTTGCAATTTTTAAAAACAGCTCTAAAATAATTTTTGAAGAATAATATCCTTATTTTTCTAAATCCAGCTCTTTTAATTCAGCTTGCACCAAAGATTCTGGTTGTAGATAGGGGTCATGGATATGACACTCGGGCAGTAGCTTTGTAATAATTTTTTAGGCAAATTAGTTTTAAAAAAGCCTTTATGGCCTAAATTCAAGTCCTTTCAATTCAGCTGCCACCAAAGAATTTATGTTTACATACTTATATGTTAGGACATACATATACACATGTACAAATTTTATAAAAGCTTTTTCATGTATTATCCACTTTGCACCAAAGAATTTATTTGTATTTTCGGGTTTTTTCTAAACTTAAGTATATATTTCATGGTTTTTCAAGGTTGCCTTATTAACTACTCTAAGATATGTATCATATTTATGTAAAGCTGATCTAATATGCCAATGTCAAGTGGTTTAAGATAGTTTTACACCTGAGAAATCATTCAGGCACACTCTTTGTTCTTGTTGATTATCCAAACCCTCCACCTCACTTACAAATTTCATTCAATACATTATGTACTCGTTCTTTATATTATATGTTTAACTACCATCGTTATGACCAAATATGGAAAAATAGCGCCTCTTTTTTTGTAATTTTTAGAATTTAATAAATATCACTAATGAGGGCTCCGATCTGAGCCGAAACGTTTCATTAAATTGACTTAATCATTTTATGGACCCTAAACATTCCATTCTATTAATATTGAGTGCCAATACAAGGTACACTACTTTTTATTATTAAATATTTTATTGGACAGAAATTTTCTATAAATTTTTAGGAAATTTTCTTTAGCAAAAAATTAGTCAATGCTTTCGGCAAATTTTTATTTGATAAAGTATGTAAACATGTATAAACTTTTCTTTCTAAACTATTAATTACATAAATAATACTAAATTAAGTAAAGACTTGTAAAGTGCCTGAACCTGAAAATGTACTCAGAAGATGACTAAAAGTTTTAGGTGTTAAAACTGAAAGGATATAAATTTTTCAATTTTAAATGAATTGTAACGGGGTTACACTAGCGCCCCGTGAGGACACAGCCCTGCGACCGGAATTCGGGGGGAACTCGGCCCGGCATGCCCTACGATCACGCGCTGTCGCCGATAACCTGCGTGTAGTTAGTTGGGATCAGGCCGTGCAAACCTAATGGAAAGGTGGTGGACCGTTAGCAACTAGCGCCGCGTACAGCACTGCGCATGAACTACCATTATGTGTGCACGTGTTAGTGCATATACATGCATACGTAGGTTCTTTAAATGTGTTACAAAGAATATATTCAAATAAAATTAAAAGGAAATTGAAGATTTAGCGCAAAATTGTGAAAATTTAATTCAAGAGTGAGAAGTTATGTTGATATCAACTCACTCTTTAATTACATTTACACAATTTTGCCTTAAATCATGGTTTTCTCGTCATAAATAAAAATCAAAAATATCTGTAATTTGTATTTTTATTTTCAGAAAATATAGTTGCTTAGCACATTTTGCGTTGATTTTTGTACTACAAGATAATCGAACACTTTGTGGGGTCGAGATAACTCTTTTCGGTGTTGTGTGAAAGTCTTCTCCAAATACATCCTTGCTGCTTCCTGCTTCTGGGATATCTTCTGATTATTTTTTCTGGAATATAGATTAAAAGCATTTAATTTATATGAATATTTGAAATTTATTTCGTAGGTATTTTATAAAATAAATAAAAATAAATTTTATAAAATAAAACTCCAGTCAAATGTTTCGCGAAATTGTGGTGGGAATTTCTGACATTGTGGAATTTGTATTGGCAATTCTCAGCTATTTTTTCATAAATAATCCTTTGTAATTTTATACTATATATGTACTTGCATCTATATCTTCAGTAACATTTAGACAGAAGTACACTGCCGGTCGAAATTATTTGTTCACTTGTTGTTTCAGCTATTCCTAAAATGTCTTAATTTTTATAATAACAAGTTGAAATTTTTTTCCCTATCATAAAATAAAAGTTAATAAAATTTTGCAAATAACAAATAAAACAAAATAAAAAATAATAAAATAAACTAAATAACAAAATTGAAGAAATTTTTTTTTTCACAGAAAAATTTCTTCAATTTATATTGGAAAATACCATCTAGTTTTAAATAACGTTGGATTAATTCTAAATCAGAGGTTAATAAGGTCGATATAGTAGAGTTCCGTTGTCACGTACAGTGATACACTCTTCTAATGATCGACATAATCGACTGAAATGATTTAGAAAAATCAGAAAAAATAACAAAATGTTAATTTTTTAAAAAAATATTTCAAAAAACTTGAAATTTCAATCATTCTGAAAAATATTAACAACTCTGAAATTAATTAAGATTTTTAAAAGTTTTTTGTCTCATTTAAATGGTAGGTTTTCATAGTATTTTGCTAACTAATCAAGATATTTTCAGATTTTTTTCCTGGATTCTACCCGGCGTCAAAAATGATACAAAAAGGTCATAAAATTTTAAAAATGTGTAGCTACTTACAAGAAATTTTTAAAAACCAATGTGTATCATATTTTAATAAAATTTATAGATTACTTTCTTCATTTGAAAATTTTTGACATGTTTGTACCATGTTTGACCCCAGGGTAGAATCCAAAAGAAAAATTCTAAAAATATCTTGATAAGTTAACAAAATACTATGAAGAGTAACCTTAAAAATGAGACCAGAAACGTTTAAAGGTCTTAATTAATTTCAGTGTCATTAATATTTATTCAAAAAGATCGAAATTTGACGTTTTTTGCAATATATTCTTATAAAATTATCATTTTGCCTTCAACTTGGGCTCAGTAGATGCAAAATTTGAATAATTATAAAAATTAAGACACTTTGAGAATAGCTAACACAGCAGGTGAATAAATAATTTTGACCGGTAGTGTATATACTACTTTTTTAGTTTGCTATCTCAAAATTACGTGCTAGAATTTTATTGTCATTCCTAAGGAAGTTTTAGATACTTCATCGAAGTTTCTTGTACTATTTTATGTAAATTTTCTTACGATTATTACATTTTTTCACATTTTCAAAGTTTACTTCGAAATAGGGCTCATATATGTAATATTTTATTTATTGCACTTAAAATTTTAGAAATAAAGATCACTAATGAGGACTCTGATCAGAGTCGAAAAGTTTGAAATTATATACAATATCGTATGAAATTAAAAATATTGTTACTTACGTGTGCAAACTGCACGCTACTTTCTTCAAAGTCTCGTGTGCCTTCTGCAGGTTTTTCTACTTCGGGAATAAAAATTTCGAAGTCTGATGGGGAAGAAACACTCGCCGGTTTAATGTTCACATCACTTCCACTCGACACATCACTACACGACGGTAAATTTAACGTCGGAAAAATGTCGATGACAAATAAAAAATTGTCTTTCTAGTACTTCGAGGTATCCTAACCTCGACAAGTAGGGATTTGAGCATGCTTCTATCCATCATTGTCCGGCATTTTCTTTCTTCGGAAACCGATGAATTGACACATTGTTCTTCCGACCCCTTTTGGAGGTACACCCACTCACAGCACACTGAATTTCGTACTTCGAATTCATTTTAAATTATTATTAAGCGCGATCGCGTACGAATTGTTGATACATGTATACAACAATGGCGGAACTCATACGAAGCCGTTCCCTTTGCCGCACTCCGCCCGCTTCCGACAACTAGCGCCGCGTACACCACCGCACATGAACTATCCTACGGGGACACCCAATACATTAGAGGTCCACCTGCCCTGGTTGGGATCTAGGTCAGCGTGTCACTACCAGTTGTCGACTACCTTTTGGTTTGCCTTTGGACTGTGCTTCGGAGTGTCGTGCGACAGACTTGTAAGTTTAATAAATCTGGTTACCACGATTGTGATTTTATTTTGGTGTGCACCTTCTCGGCGTCCCCTCCTTTTCCCCTCCTCAGTTTGCGATCCCGGTCACAAACTTGGCGCCCAACAAAAATAACCCACAAAGTCCTTCAGCCGAGAAAACACGCATAACAGTGAAAATTGCCAAGTGAAAATTGCCAAGTGAAAAAATTCAGTGTGTAAATGATGAAAGTGACCAAAAATAAATAATAGGAATAGCAGACACCACGAGTGAGTAAAATAAAAGTAAATTAATGAAATTAAGGTCAGGAAAAATAAAGAAAAATAAAAAAATGTCCAGTAAAAATCAAATAAATGAAAATGAAAAAACAAAAGAGACAGAGGTGGAAAATAAATTATCAAAGAATAAATTAAGGAGTGAAGAGAGCGAAAATAGAGAAATAGCGGGAAATAATATAATAAAAGTAGAATCAGTAGAAATGAGAAATAAAGAGATAGAATTAGGGAAAAAGTGAAAAATAAAATTAGAGGTTAAAGATAGACAGCATGCCAACAAAACGGGTACAATACCTAAAGCCACAATACGTAGCATAGAGACAATTTCAAGACCATGTGACAAAAACGGACCAAGCAAGGACACACTACAGAAACATAACGTAAACACAGAAATAATAAATAGTACCCACAAAGGCATGCTATCTCCTAATACGGAAAATACGGTAGGTTATTGGCAAATATTAGAGGAAGAAGAAAATTTAGATTTATATGAAATAAAATTTCGGGAATTAGAATTAGAGTACTTAGAGAGAGAACGCGAAATAAGAAGAAACGAAATGAAAAAACTAGATAAGGAGAGGGTAGAGATCGAAAAAATAATTAGGGAAAAATTGGAAAAGGATAAATTAGAGCTAGAAATATACAAAAGAACGCAGAGGGAAGAAAAGGATAGAACATTCGAAATAGACTCATTTATAGAAACGAATGAGGAATTTTGGAAAGAAGCAGAAATACTAATTGAAAACGAAGAACCAAAGAACAACAAATTAAAAATCCTAGAATTAACCCTAGAAATAAAATCTTTAAAGGAAAAAATGGAACAAGTCCTAAACAATACGCAAAATAAAAAGTTTAGAAACACACAACGCACAGACCATAGTTATCCCTACAGTAGAAAACCAAATAAAAATAAATAGAAATAGAATAACAAAAACGGACAAAAGGTCAGATAACAGAAGAATAGAAGAAAGCGAAGAAGACCAAAGTACATTAAAATTACCAACACCAGCGCCCCGGAAATTAATAAGAAATAAATTAATAACGACCACAGAAAATAAACAAAACGAGACGCAAGCCGAAAGATACAATAACCAAAGCAGAGAAAATAATAATCTAAACGATGAAGACATACAACACGACAAAATACAGGCAATGCGAGCATCATTCTTTCCATTCGGAATGGTCCAAACACCTTTCCAGATCATGCTAAACTGGCCGGTTAAATTCAGAAACAATATAGACGATAGCCCAACATATTTTTTAAATAATTTATTGAGATTCAAAAAAGGGTATAAAATCAACAAACAAGATATCCTAGAAAACATAGATGCCGTCCTAATAGGAGAAGCCCAAAGTTGGTATCAGGTAAATAAAAGAAATTGGCACAACATAGAAGAGTTTATACAAGAATTCAAACAGGCCTATTTAAATGAAAAGTACCTAGAAGTAATTCATGACAAAATAAAATGTTGCAATCAAAAGAAAAACCAAGAAATTCACAGTTTCATAATAGAAATGAGACAGTTATTCGAGGAATTAGAACCACTTCCCAGCTTGGAATGGCAATTAAAAAAAGTTTACGAGAATTTAAGACTCGAATATAAAATTTACATTACAAGAAATTCATTCAAAAACTTTACAGAATTAGAAATGGTAGGAAGGGAATGGGAAGCTGAAATGGAAAAATCCAGACTAAAAGGACAACAAATTAAAATAATAGATATAAACCAGGAACAACAGCATAGTCAAGACTACGAAAATAATTATGAAAGACAGAATAACTTTAGGCATGAATTACAAAACACACAGTATAGACCACAATTCCAATCAAGGTACGCTAACAATAGCACAAGATATTTTTATAACAAGTCAAAAAATCAAAACACATATCCACGAATTCGAGGTAATGATGAATTCCTAAACAGAACAAAGTTTAACTACAACCGTAGTTTCAGATACCCAAATCCAAACCAATTTTTCGGAAGAAAGGATAACCAAACACCTGAAGACAGTAACAGACAACAAATAGAAAGCATCCCAAAATGGCCAGAACTAACGTATAACACGCAAGACGATAACCAAAAAGAAAGGAATAATAGAAAATTTGAACCGAATCCAAACGCGCAAGAGTAGACCATGTCAAGGAAACAAAATGGAGAGAACGAAAATAGTACGATACAGCAACCAATAAAATGTTATAATTGCGGAGGCAAAGGTCATATGCGACGAGACTGTTGGTACAGTCAGGGAAACGCAAACGAAGGCTATTAGGGGCGAGTAGTAGCCGACGTAAATACCAAACCACATCGCCCGAATATATCGAAGCGGACAGCGACGCCCCAAACGAAACTAGATTTCACATAATAATTAAGTGGAAAGACTCCTATATTGGATTACGAGGTTAAGAAACCAAATAATGACAAGTTAATAGTAGCAAACGGCCAGCAATTACAAATAATAGGACAAGTATTGAGTCCTACCGAAGTGGGTCATGTGAAAAAATATTTGCTATTTAGACTGGTACCAGAACTAAGATCTATAGGAATCCTCGGAACAGACATGATGGAAAGGCTAGGATTAAAATTAGACTTCGAAAAGAAAATTTGGTGGCTACCAGAAAAACCACAAATTAGATATAAAATAGAAGCAAACCCAAAGGAAAACAGAGTAATATGGAACGAGGATGAAAAGGAAAGAGAACCAAGAAAGGATAGTCTAGAAGAAAGAACGAGAGTAAAAAATAAAATAAAGTTGCGAAATCAAGAAGTAAGACCAGCAAACAACCTACAATGGAGAGAAATAACCACTAGTACCCCAACCAACCATACCCTGCCTGAAGTCGGCCAGATAATGGACACAAAATGGTCCAAAATACCAGTAAAACAGAGAAGTCTAATCCCACGAGAAAATAAAGAACAGAGGCAAGAAGTCACTAGTTCTAGTCCCGTAGAAAAAGAAAATGTAATGCAAACAGCTGTCAAAGCAAAAGCCATGCGTGGGGATAAACAAAGGGAAAATGAAATAGAGGAAGAACCCGAAAAAGAAATAGAGAATAAATTAAAACTGAAAAGAGAACGAAACGAAGAAAACAAGAATGGAAAAGAATCGAGGGAAAGAAAAGAGACAGAGAACGAAAAATTCGAGGGGATAATAGAACTAAACGAAAACCAAGAGCAACAATTAAGAAAATTAATCGAAAGAAAGGTTAACAAAACAGGAATAAAACTAGAACCTACACACATGACAGAACACAAAATAAACGTACAGGGCCACGAACCAATTAAACAAAGATATTACCATGTCTCACCCAAAGTAAGAGAGTACATGTACGAAGAAATAGATAAAATGTTGGAAGAAGACATAATTGAACCCTCAGACAGCGATTGGTCAAACCCGGTAGTTATGATCAAGAAACCCAACGGAAAATATAGATTCTGTTTAGATTTCAGAAAGGTAAACAAAATAACGAAAAAAGACCTATAACCGATACCAATCATGACAGAAATTTTGGACGCACTAAGGTCAGCAAAATACATATCAAAAATCGATCTCAGGTCAGCATACAACCAAATACCACTAGAAGAACAATCAAAAAAGATAACAGCATTCACAGTGCCAGGAAAAGGAATGTACCAATTTAAAAGAATGCCATTCGGATTAACAAACGCTCCAGCTACATTTCAGCGCTTAATGGATAAAATAATAACACCAGACTTAAAACCCAATGTATTCTGCTACTTAGATGATATAATTATAGTGACAAAGAACTTCGAAGAACATTTAAAAACTTTAGAAACAGTTCTAGAGAAAATTAATCAAGCAGGATTAACGATAAATCTGGAAAAGTGCGAATTTGGATGCTCGGAAGTGAAATACTTAGGATTTGTAGTAAACGAAAAAGGACTATTAATGGACGAAGACAAAATAAAACCTATACTAGAATTCCCAACACCAAAAAATGTGAAACAACTGCAAAGAATTATAGGAATGACATCATGGTACAGAAGATTCATACCAAAATTTTCAGAAATAATGGAACCTTTATACACACTATTAAAGAAAGGAATAGAATGGAAATGGGACATAGAACAAGAACAGGCATTAGAAAAAATAAAAAAATTACTAACGACAAAACCAATACTGGCATGCCCAAACTTTCATCATCCATTTCAACTTGAAACCGATGCGAGCGATACGGGATTAGGAGCCGTCTTAACCCAAAATATAAATAACGAAAACCACGTAATAGCATTCGCAAGCAGAAGCCTCAACGAAGCGGAAAAAAAATATTCAACATCAGAAAAGGAATGCTTACGGGGGGTTTGGGCAATACGGAAATTCAGACCTTACCTAGAAGGATATACCTTCAAAGTACTAACAGACCATATAGCTTTAAAATGGCTGCATAATTTAAAAAACCCGACGGGACGACTAGCAAGATGGGCACTGGAACTACTCGAATACGACTACGAGATAGTATACAGAAAAGACTCACTAAATTATGCACCAGACGCCCTATCAAGAACAAGCGAAAAGTTAAATTCAACAGCAAGTACACTAGCGCTAATAAAAGAAACAAAAAAGAACAAAACAAGCGAAGTTAAGGATGAATGGTATAGTCACAAAATAAAACAAGTAAAGGAGAAACCAACAGAAAACCCAAACTGGCGAATAAGGGACGACCAACTTTATTTCTTCAGACCAGATCCGTTAAAATCAAGCTTGAACCTGGATAATAATCCCTGGAAACTAACAGTACCAAAGGAACTAAGAGAGCAGGCACTATCAGAAAACCATGATAGTAAACAAGCAGGACACTTGGGCATGGAGAAAACATATGAAAGAGTCGCAGAGAACTATTTTTGGCCAGGAATCTATTCAGAAACATTAAAATACGTAAAAGAATGCGACACATGCCAAAGAATTAAACCAAAAGTGAACAATCAAGTAGGACTACTGGGAAAAAGAATAATCGAAGAACCATGGACAGTAGTAGTAGCAGACATAATGGGCAAACTGCCAAGGTCAAAAGCAAAAAACCAATATATACTACATTGAGTAGACAAGTTCACCAAATGGGTGGAAATAAATCCAAAAAAAAACAAAGTAGCAAAAACTATATAAAATGAAATCCACATAAAAAACATATCGAAATGGGGAACACCAAGAATATTATTTACAGACAACGGCAAAGAATTCGTAAACAGAATCATGGTGAAGTTAACGCAAAACGTCGGAATACGACATTCAAAAAACACCACGATACCACCCACAATCAAACCCAACAGAAAGATGTAACAGATCAATAAAAACAGCGATCAAAGCGTACCTCGAAAAAGAGCATAGAGAATGGGATGAAAATTTGGAAGACCTACAATTCGCGCTAAATACTAGTAAACATTCGTCAACAGGTTTCACACCAGCATTCTTAAACTTTGGAAGGGAATTAGAACCAATTCAAACGCTAAACAAAGATTTAATAAACATAGAGAAAATAGAATCACAAGAAGTAGGGAAGTGGGTAGAGGGGCTAAACAGGTTGAAAATAATAAAAGACGAAGTACAGAAAAATTTAGAATTAGCAAATGAAAGACAGGTAAAATATTATAACTTAAGACGTAGACCAATTAGCTACGAGATAGGGGAACAGGTACTAAGAAGCGAAAAAACGTTGTCAAATAAAGCAGATAATATAGCAAAAAAGTTAAATAAAAATTTCGAGGGCCCATTTTTCATAAAAACAAAAATCTCACCGCCAATTTACGAAATAAAAAACAAAAAAGGTAAGTCACTTGGCAATTGGAACATAAAAGACATTAAAAAATATATAGAGAAAACTAAGTAAACAAATAGAAACACACATAAAATAGTAAATAGACAGAACCGATACAGACACAACAGAAATAATTATGTTAAAAGATGATGGAGCAGAAACTAAACCTGAAGTGCGAGCGATGTTATCGAGAGATAACAGTGGCAGAAACCTTAGAACACAAATGCCCGAGACTACTTGACCTACTCCACACCCCGCTAGTCCCGGAATCACCAGAAGAAGAAAAAGAAAGAAAAGAAGAAAGTCAAGAGCAAGAAAGAAGAGCCTGGAAGGAAGAAAGAGAAAAAGAGAAAGAAGAAAAAATAATGTTCCAAAAAATAAGAGAAGAACAAGAAGAAAGGGAAAGAAAAACATGGAACGAAGGAATAGAAAGAAAAAAGAAAGAACTGAGGGAGAAGAAAGAACGCGAAGAAAAAGAAAAAAGAACTAAGAAAAAGCACTGGAAGAATTACAAAGAGACACGGACAGTGACAGCGACACAGAATCAGACGATTCAACAAAAACAATAATTTACGTAGGAAATAAAAACGAAAACTAAAAAACTGTGTTTTTAAGATTACATTGATTTAATAGAAAAGGTTCAAAATAATAAAATACTTTTTTCTTTTCTTCTCTTCGTTTGTGCATCGATTTAAGGCAAGGGGGAATCAAAATAAAAATTTTTTTTCTTTTCTCGTTTGTATAAATAATTAAAATAAATAAATAAAATCAAGCAAATCGTTTTTGTTTACAGTAATATAATAGTGTAAACGTTTAGAAGTAGGTACAATATTTGATTTCAGGTACGGCAATGGAGGGCAACGAGATGTGGGAGTGCAGGTTCTGCGAAAGAAGAGTGCCAAGGGAGTTATATATATTCCATGACACCTTCTGCAAGAAAACACCAAACAGGATCAGAAACTACCATACAACACCAAACAGCGCGAAAACCAAATATATGAGGGGCGGGTGGATGGATATAAGTAAAAAATTCAAGAAAATCATAGAAATTAGCGCGGAAAAGAAAAGAAAACCAACGAAGGAAAACAGCCAGAACGAAGAAGACACATACATTACACTAGACATAGAAACAAACCCAATCTGGCTGGAGTTCGAGGAAGAAATACAAAAAATATAGAAAAAATGTTGGGAATAAACCGCAACCCGATCAGGGGGAGGGGGCTTGTAACGAGGTTACACTAGCGCCCCGTGAGGACACAGCCCTGCGACCGGAATTCGGGGGGAACTCGACCCGGCATGCCCTACGATCGCGCGCTGTCGCCGATAACCTGCGTGTAGTTAGTTGGGATCAAGGTCAGCGTGTCACTACCAGTTGACTACCTTTTGGTTTGCCTTTAGACTGTGCTTCGGAGTGTCGTGCGACAGACTTGTAAGTTTAATAAATCTGGTTACCACGATTGTGATTTTATTTTGGTGTGCACCTTCTCGGCGTCCCCTCCTTTTCCCCTCCTCAGTTTGCGATCCCGGTCACAGAATTATTAAAAATTTCAAACAACTACCCATTTTTTACATGATATGCACGGAGAAAAATAGTTGAAGTAACTTTACTCAACTCAGTCGATTAAACTTGGGATATAAGGATATTTGAACATCTATTAAATCCTAGTGACATGCGTCAGTAGGTTAACATGAAATGTATTATAATTATGATTGTTGATATATATAATATAATTATGATTTAATATTTAGTATACGTTTTTATTATAACTATGTATGAATTTTAATGAAACTAAAGTTTGAAATGTACATTAAAAAATTGCATCATTATCAAAAAGTATCTTGTCTAAAAACATTTAAAAGGTTCTTTTATTTTCTGTTTTGTATATTTTCAAAATATGTATTTTACAATTGCGAATTCCAAATTATTATTGTGCCTAAGAAAATTATGTGAAATCTAAATCCTGTGTTCGTGAAATATATTTAAGTTCGTTCCTAATTTCCTAAGTTCCTAATTTCACTTTAATTAAATAAATTATATAAACGAGTGGAAAATCATAAAAACAAATAGTGGTTAACACTGCGAAGCATGTACGAAAGCTTCGTGACGAAGACAAAACACGATCAAACACGACTGCAGTACTAGTCCAGGCGATATAGTCCAAAAAACAGCCTTTCGCGATGTTTTCTTGGAGCAGGCTGAAAAATTGAGTTTAGGCGTCAAAAAATAAGTGAAACAACATATCTTTTCCTGTGTTGCCAAATTGATGGACGTCATTGTTCAAATTACGGTTATTTATAATTCTTTAACGAAATTTCACGTTTTTCGCTCATATCTTTGATTATTTTCATTTTATCGGAAAATAGTTCAATAAGTTTTTTTTCCTCATAAAAAACCCTACAAAACTAGATTCCGACCGTAGAAAAATATTAATTAGGTTAAAAGTTATGAATAAAACTAGATAATGTTTATGACGTTTAAATAAACAATCATTCAAAGGCTTTGTTTACTCATATCACGCCGTTCAACAACGTCCGAATACTTCTTATTATTGACAATTATGTGTGCAAAACCTGGAGTCGGGAAGTTTGTTAGTTTATGACTTATGGCCTTATAACAAAATTAATAAACAATTAACCTGTACGAACCTGAGAAGTATATATGGTGATGCTGATTTTTTTATCGATAGATTTCACTATTTTACATTGAAAATCATCATTGTTTAATAAAAAAATTCAATTTTGCAACTATAAGGGAAATTTGTTTATGAATGTCTCAGTTGCAAAATGCATTTTTTCAAGTGTTCCACCTCATTTTCATAACTTTTTATTGCGTACGTTAAAAGAGTATGAAAAGAGCTTTCATTTTAAAAAAAAATTTTTGCTCAATTGTTCAACAAATTTAACGACTAGCGAAAAAATAAATATGCCGATAATTCGTAGATTAAGTACTTTTATAAACCGTAAACAACAGTGGATGCACTCTGAAAAAATTTTGATTCGATCGTTCAAAATCGACGGAGCAGCTTTAGTCGCACCTTTCTCGGGAACTATTTGCGATAAAGTAATGATTTTTTTTTATTTCATACCTCGCAACGAGAGGAATTCATTTTTACTGTTGAAAATTCAATAATTTTGCTAGTTGAGCAGTGAAATACGTGAAATTTATTAACTGAAATTCGTTGCAGTTTTATTCGATGTGAGAAAATAAAAAAGAATTTTACAAGCAAGATAATCTATTTTTTACACGTATATTTACATTTCTACTCCTATCATAAATTAAATTTACAGATTTTATTAGCCATACACACAATTTTATCGTTTCATAAAATGTTCAATGTTTTAGAAAAATATATATCTCAACAATCATATATTTTACGAGCGTATATTTTTTACTAATTATTAATATAATATTTAGAACAGGAATTATATCGACCCTCGATAACAATATTTGTATTATTAGATAAGTGGCTTTAGGGTCCATAAATGAAAAAAACAGTAGATTTTGAAATATATTGTATGAAATCCATTTAATAAATTTAAATGAATTAAAGTTGAAAATAATTTGTGAATGAATAAAAATACAAGAATTTTTAAATAAGAATCACATTGAACAGTTAAATACTGTACTATTACACGGAATAAAAATATTTTAAGTAATTTTCATCAACTCTGTCGATTAAACATGGGACTAAAGGACATTTAAAAATTTATTAAATCCTACTCGGGTAAAATGAATTTGATAAATACCTAATTCACCCAAAGTGAATATTAATAAGCGTTACATTGGAAATAGTAAGGAGTTGAGTAAAACGTTGTCGACGACAGGGCATCACAATGCGTCAGTGGGTTAACCTGAAACGTATAAATATTTCACCGACGCTTGAGGTGCTTCGAACGGTAGTTGAGTAAAATGAGCATCGGCTGTATTATTTCAACTGGCAACAGGCCGTGCAAACCTAATGGAAAGGTAGTGGACCGTTAGCAACTAGCGCCGCGTACAGCACTGCGCATGAACTACCATTATATGTGCACGTGTTAGTGCATATACATGCATACGTAGGTTCTTTAAATGTGTTACAAAGAATATATTCAAATAAAATTAAAAGGAAATTGAAGATTTAGCGCAAAATTGTGAAAATTTAATTCAAGAGTGAGAAGTTATGTTGATATCAACTCACTCTTTAATTACATTTACACAATTTTGCCTTAAATCATGGTTTTCTCGTCATAAATAAAAATCAAAAATATCTGTAATTTGTATTTTTATTTTCAGAAAATATAGTTGCTTAGCACATTTTGCGTTGATTTTTGTACTACAAGATAATCGAACACTTTGTGGGGTCGAGATAGCTCTTTTCGGTGTTGTGTGAAAGTCTTCTCCAAATACATCCTTGCTGCTTCCTGCTTCTGGGATATCTTCTGATTATTTTTTCTGGAATATAGATTAAAAGCATTTAATTTATATGAATATTTGAAATTTATTTCGTAGGTATTTTATAAAATAAATAAAAATAAATTTTATAAAATAAAACTCCAGTCACATGTTTCGCGAAATTGTGGTGGGAATTTCTGACATTGTGGAATTTGTATTGGCAATTCTCAGCTATTTTTTCATAAATAATCCTTTGTATTTTCTTAATTATTTGTTCACTTGTTGTTTCAGCTATTCCTAAAGTGTCTTAATTTTTATGATAATAAGTTGAAATTTTTTTCCTATCATAAAATAAAAGTTAATAAAATTTTGCAAATAACAAATAAAACAAAATAAAAAATAATAAAATAAACTAAATAACAAAATTGAAGAAATTTTTTTATTCACAGAAAAATTTCTTCAATTTATATTGGAAAATACCATCTAGTTTTAAATAACGTTGGATTAATTCTGAATCATAGGTTGATAAGGTCGATATAGTAGAGTTCCGTTGTCACGTACAGTGATACACTCTTCTAATGATCGACATAATCGACTGAAATGATTTAGAAAAATCAGAAAAAATAACAAAATGTTAATTTTATAAAAAAATATTTCAAAAAACTTGAAATTTCAATCATTCTGAAAAATATTAACAACTCTGAAATTAATTAAGATTTTTAAAAGTTTTTTGTCTCATTTAAATGGTAGGTTTTCATAGTATTTTGCTAACTAATCAAGATATTTTCAGATTTTTTTTCCTGGATTCTACCCGGCGTCAAAAATGATACAAAAAGGTCATAAAATTTTAAAAATGTGTAGCTACTTACAAGAAATTTTTAAAAACCAATGTGTATTATATTTTAATAAAATTTATAGATTACTGTCTTCATTTGAAAATTTTCGACATGTTTGTACCATGTTTGACCCCAGGGTAGAATCCAAAAGAAAAATTATAAAAATATCTTGATAAGTTAACAAAATACTATGAAGAGTAACCTTCAAAATGAGACCAGAAACGTTTAAAGGTCTTAATTAATTTCAGTGTTATTAATATTTATTCAAAAAGATCGAAATTTGACGTTTTTTGCAATAGATTCTTATAAAATTATCATTTTGCCTTCAACTTGGGCTCACTAGATGAAAAATTTAAATAATTATAAAAATTAAGACACTTTAAGAATAGCTAACACAGCAGGTGAATAAATAATTTTGACCAGTAGTGTATATACTACTTTTTTAGTTTGGTATCTCAAAATTACGTGCTAGAATTTTATTGTCATTCCTAAGGAAGTTTTAGATACTTCATCGAAGTTTCTTGTACTATTTTATGTAAATTTTCTTACGATTTTTACATTTTTTCACATTTTCAAAGTTTACTTCGAAACAGGGCTCATATATGTAATATTTTATTTATTGCACTTAAAATTTTAGAAATAAAGATCACTAATGAGGACTCTGATCAGAGTCGAAAAGTTTGAAATTATATACAATATCGTATGAAATTAAAAATATTGTTACTTACGTGGGCAAACTGCACGCTACTTTCTTCAAAGTCTCGTGTGCCTTCTGCAGGTTTTTCTACTTCGGGAATAAAAATTTCGAAGTCTGATGGGGAAGAAACACTCGCCGGTTTAATGTTCACATCACTTCCACTCGACACATCACTACACGACGGTAAATTTAACGTCGGAAAAATGTCGATGACAAATAAAAAATTGTCTTTCTAGTACTTCGAGGTATCCTAACCTCGACAAGTAGGGATTTGAGCATGCTTCTATCCATCGTTGTCCGGCATTTTCTTTCTTCGGAAACCGATGAATTGACACATTGTTCTTCCGACCCCTTTTGGAGGTACACCCACTCACAGCACACTGAATTTCGTACTTCGAATTCATTTTAAATGATTATAAAGCGCGATCGCGTACGAATTGTTGATACATATATACAACAATGGCGGAACTCATACGAAGCCGTTCCCTTTGCCGCACTCCGCCCGCTTCCGACAACTAGCGCCGCGTACACCACCGCACATGAACTATCCTACGGGGACACCCAATACATTAGAGGTCGACCTGCCCTGACTGGCAATGATATGGTTGCTATGGTTACAACAGTTTAAAAATAACATCGGTAGCGACAACAGCGCCACCACTTGTTGATAGCAAACATTATAATTCGTGCCCCTTTTCTCCTATATGAGTGGACCCACTGTGGAATGATCTGAACTGTTTTCAAAACCAACTCGAGACATGTGGCTTTGCTGACCGAAAATTTTTTTATACAAGCGATCCTGAGGGGTTCTTTTCCTCCTCGAAGAAGACTATTTTCCTATACCTAGTTAAGAAATTCGAGACGTTTATGGTGATTTTCACGAGTGGACGAAGGCGTGTATTTTTCAAGAAATGATTTTTTATATCAGCTTCACGGACAATCCATTTAACATTGAATTTGCAAGCAAGGCATTACAGAAACATAAATTATTACACGGAGAAACTTTTCATTGTAAAATCTAGTATTATTATATTTATTTTTACTAAAAGTCAATAGGAAGCGAGGATATAGTAACAAAACTAGTTTTATTTACCATAGTGGTAGGAGGAAATACATTTTCTGAACCAATTGTAAATATAGTGCAACTTTATAAATTACCATTGAGAGTTGCAAAGATTAATATCTTTGATGGCAAATTGAAACTAGAAATAAGTGATACCTATATAAATAAACAGTAAAACTATCTATGCAAGAATTGGTCTTTTGAATAATATAAATTGCAAAATAGTTTAGAGAAATTACCATTCTCAATAGTAATGAACAATGAAGAGATAAAGACTTGAATATTTTGCAATCGAATACATCATATATTGTAATGGTACGTTGTCAAAATTCCCATTGGAAATATTAAATGTACTGCCGAGTGACGTCAGATACGCCAAACGTTTCTGATATTACCCGAGAATCGCTCAATGTGCTCGTTATGATTATTTGTCGGTAGCCGGTATAGTAATATATTTTTACATTCTCATCATGGATGAGAAGGTATTGGTTTTATGTGAAAAATGACTTTCGAAATTTTCATCAAATCTTTACGTTTCGAGACCCCCTGAGTCAGAAAAAATGATTTTTACGAAAGTGTCTGTCTGTCTGTCTGTCTGTCTGACTGTAGGTCGTGTGCGGCATAACTCTCGATAGAATTATCAGATTGAATTGAGCTTTGGTACACTTTATCGGAGCCGAAAAAGTAAGGACAAGTTCGTTAACCAGCCACATCCAATCAAAATTGAGGGCTGGAGCACTACTTTTGTGTTTTTGAAAATAATTTTTTGAAAAAATCAAAAATTCCAATCCTGGTTTTTGATAGTGCTCATAAATCTCTACAAATTATCCTAATAACATTTTTTGATTAAATCAAAATTAGAAATGTTACAGCATATTCAAATTCGAAAAAAGTCAATATCAAAATTCCATTTTCCAGTTAAATTATACGAGATACGAAAAAACATTATTATACAATATTATTGAATACATAAAGACCTACAAATTTGAATTATAACATTTTTTCATAAGATGCATATTTTTCTTTTTAATTAAAAAAAAAAACTATTGAAAATCCAAAATTCAATTTTTTAACAATAATATTGGAAATACGAAAAAAACGTAAGAATACAAAGTTGTTCGTTTCAAAAAGATCTACAAATTTTGTCTGACACAGTTTCTGATAAAAGATAAATTTTTCGTTTCAATTCCAAAAAATACGATAAAAATGAAAAAATTCCATTTTTTAGACAAAATATGTGAGATGCAAAAAAAACATTTAGATGGAAAATTGTTTGCCTAAATGAGGTCTACAAATTCTGATAAAGAAATTTCGGGACAGGATGTATATTTTATGTTTTGATTTTTAATATTGAAAAAATTCGATTTTTGTCACCAAAATATGTGAGATACGAAATAAGCGTTGTTCTGCAAAATCGTTTCCTTAAATAAAGTCTACGATTGTTTTTCCTTTTTAGATATGTGGAAGAAAGTAAATTCTTTTAATCATGTAATTTATTAAAAAGTTATCGTGAGATGTATACAGAAAATCGAGCGCGAAGCGCGAGTGCCATGATGAGAATGTGTTCCTTAAGGCCGATAGAGCCTTAAGTAAATTGAATTTCCTGTTTCACTTAAATTCAAAAAGAAATTCAGAGACTTTGAGAAAATGTGTAATTCACATCATCTGTAATATTATTATAAAATTGGTTTGAGCTTCAATATCAAAATATAAGAAATAAACTTAAATGTATGCGAAGAGCACAAGACCGAGCGCGAAGCGCGAGGTCCAGAAAGAACGGAGCGCGAAGCGCGACGATCGAATCGCGCGCCCTAGGCGCGCTCAAACTTGCGAGCAAAGCGAGCTGCGCGCGAAGCGCGCGATGAGAATGTGCCCGCCAAGCGGGCAGATTTTTTTACATTTGAATATGGCGCCTTTCTAACTTACGATTTTTTCTAGCAGAGGGACTACCGAGCTTTTCCTCACAAATCGTAAAAGTTTCCACAGTTCAATATATGTATAATGAAGTTGCTACATTGTAATTGTCATATCACTGCGATGCGTTTATGAATGTGTGCGTTGTGTAGTTAGGTTGAGTTGCGTTAACCCTTAGATGACACATGGGGTCCAGTGAACCCCACGTCATTTTCGGATGTAATTTTTTATATATTCCCGCTCGAATTGAGACTTGAGGCCCCATCTACCTTTAGTTGGGACATGCAACTACCCCTCTATTAGTATAGGGCAAATCAGTTCGTTGGCTGACGTCTAGGAAGAAGGTACCTTTACAGTCTGGGGTCCAAAGAATCCCACAATGTGAGCTCACAATAACTACCAGTTCTATTTTAAAGTGTAGTACTTCAAGCTTACTTCCTTCAATTTTTAGCAAAAAATATTCAAAATTAACAAAGATGTGGTTATTTACGTGAAAAGTCGAAAATTTAAGAAAACAATTTTTCAATAATTTTTAAAAATATGTTCACAACAAAATCTGCTCAAGGTCATGTTATACCATTGTTTTAGAAGTATTCAAATATATCCTGTTAAATTTTCAGAGCAATGTATTGAAAACTCTATGAAATATCGATACTTTTTCACGCTGGGGTTCAGAAGACCCCTTGTGTCATTTATGCAATTATTTTGAAGTGTGTCATCTAAGGGTTAAATTAGTATTTGAGCGTGCATTGGTATGTTTATTATTTATATTGATATATATATATATATATATATACGTGTATGTGTATGTGTATGTAATTTACTATGGTAAAATTTACGAATGACTGAATTTTTATATCATGGAGGTGCAATTATTTCCTATTTTCGATAGGAAAAGTTATAAATATGGTTCCACTATCTCCAAAAGACTATGGTAATTCCGCTAGACAGAAGATCTGACTTTACTATTGTCTTTTGTAAACTTAACATTCTTTTTAGCAATTAATGAAAGATTTATTGGGTTTACTTCAATATAATTCGTTCGATGTGTCGATTACGATTTTACTATTTCAAGTAATAAAATTTGCTTTTGTTTTTAGGCATAAGTACAATTATATCACCATTTTCTTCAATATTATTAGTAACTCCATAGTTTAATATTCAAAATAGTAATTTCTAAAAAAGTGACGTTATATCCTCGTTTCCTATTGACCTTTAGTAAAAATAAATATAATAATACTAAATTTTGCAATGAAGAGGTTCTCCGTGTATAATATCTATACATGTAGTTTTACTCAATATTATTTGAGTATGTTAAGACATAAATAAAAAAAAAATTGAAAGTT
Organism: Diplolepis rosae; assembly: GCA_030998225.1. Lineage (NCBI taxonomy): Eukaryota > Metazoa > Arthropoda > Insecta > Hymenoptera > Diplolepididae > Diplolepis > Diplolepis rosae. Next base: position 1,880,543 of record JAPYXD010000694.1, on the reverse strand, counting down.
GTTTATTACTGCATTCAGATTTATTCTGAGATGTTTGGAAAAATAATACATTTATCATTAAAAAATAAAAAAAATGCAATTTTAGTATTCGTGATATTAAGTATCACATTTTAAAAAGTATTATTAAATTTAATTTGTTCTGAAAATGGTCAGAACTATGAGATATTCAACCTTTATACTGAATGTGCCATTTTTTAAATTTAATTTCAAATACTGTAAAATTACACAATTAAGTAATTTTTTGATAATTGACCAATCATTTTCTCATTAATTTGTAATAAAAGCCATCAAACTCATTGATTACTGCTTCAAATTCGAGCGCGCTTCATTCCGTATTAGTGGGGGAAGAAGGGTCGATCGTCTGCTCGTTATGGGGAACCGTGACGCGCTCGTAAAAGGGAGGCCTTGTTACAGGGAATCTCGTTATAGGGAATCTCGAGTGTATATATAAGTATAGTTATTAGGTTTATTTATGTAAGGTTACATGTTTAAGTGTATTTGTGATTAAAAATATGATTGGCTACGACTGAATGGTGTGAATGTTTTTGAATGCTGTTTATGTATGTATATATGTATGTATGTATCGGATGACTCATGGCAGACTCGAGGTAAGAATTTTTTTTTATTCAAGAGAACCATACCATTGCCAGTTGAAATAATACGCTCGATGCTCCTTTTACTCAACTACGGTTTGAAGCTCCTCAAGCGTCGGTGATATACTTATACATTCCATGTTAACCCACTGACGCATGCTGATGCCCTGTCGTCGATAACGTTTTCAATTTGTCATGCAAAAAAAGGTTACGTAACAAATTAAAAAAAAATATTTTACTTGAAAAAAATGTTTTTAGGGTTTTGACATCAAGACACCGCTTACAAAATTAGGTAAAATAATCATTTACTATGTAAAAAATTTACGTCTCTTTAAATCTAAATTTTGTCTATTACAAGAAACTTTTAATTCAGCAACCCATTTTTTCTGTATTGTTTTTAGATTTTAATACAAAATATTGATAAAATGTTCAATTAATTTCGACTACATCATTTATGGACCCTAAAGTCAATTTTTTCCAACAATATTCTAGTATTTAAAACCGCATGAAGATTAAAATTGAATTCAAATATTCTTCCCATTCATAAATTATTAACTCAAATGGATTTCTCATAGCAGATGAACGTAAAAGAAAGATCAAGGTATGTTTAACTGCCATGGAAAATCTATTTGAGTTATTAATTTAAGAACGGGAAGGACAAAAAGTATTGGACAAAGTCACGTCAATGAAATACCCTTAAAAAAATTATAATAATTCAAAGAAATTGAAATCCTTTTGTGGAAAAAGAGACGATTTCGATTGTACCACGTTTTGAGCCCGGGTCTGTTGATTGCCGGTTGACTGCTCTAACCAACTGAGCTACACAGGCGTCCGACATCTCCTTCTCCACAGGAAGACCCATTTATATCGCCTACTGGCCTACAGGCCTACTGGCATTTCAAATTAGATGGTTGAATATTATATCATATCAAGTATTATATCAGCTAGGATACGATTACTGAATGAGACGTGTAGCAATGGTCTCATATAGCGGGAGCACCGCTCTAAATTAATTTGGGACTGCGCTTGTACCACTGTCGGGCAGCAGCAGTCCAAATTACTGAGATAACAGAGCTCTTCGATTTTGTGCAGCAGGTTTTCAAAGCAGGATTTCAAATTCTTTAAATTTAAATTCAATTTGCATTACTCTGATATAAGAGTTTGAAATTGTCTACGAGGACACCTGTCGGGAACGTATCCAATCTGATACTTGACTAGTGATCCTTCGATAATGTACACAGTGGTGAAAATTTCGAATTCAACTAATTAATTTGAAATAATAAATAATTTCTTCTCAATATTTTAAATTTACAAAAATTTAGAAACTTATCATAGTACTTAAGTAGTTTGATTTCAAGCAACAACCTATTTACGTAATATTTAAGTGACTCAAGTTAAGAGAGGAGATTTCAGAATTCAAACGTTGTTTCTAAACAATTGAAACTCCAATAGCGATAATTTCTTATCTCCGTAATGGTATTTATAATCTACCATAATTTCCCCATAAAAAAATCGAAAAAAATGCTGATATAATTTGAACAAACATTATTAGAAGTAATTATTTGTTGGGGAATTTATTCGTATCATAAATAAATTTTGAGGCAACAAATAAACTAGACAATCGTTGTAATTACTTGTTTCCGAACTCCGAAATTCAGCTTTGTAGAAAGACAGTCTAATGTGGATGTTTTGGAATATTTATACTCATTTATTAAAATAGCTATTATGTGTTTACTGATTGGCAATACACATCTGATATTATTGGATCTATAACTTAATTCGTGTGGTTTGCTAAGAGATGGCGTAACTTGATTATTATTCCAGCCTGTCGGGTGAGACGATTATTACGGCCGAAAATTGGAGTAAGCGCTCTTAAAGTTGCGACCACCGACTCAGAATTTCGGTAGTAATTTTTAATAATTTCCAAACGTTGCTGGTTCTTGAACTTTACCATGATGAAAATGTTGACTTTAACTAACGTTTTGACATTGACAGTTCTTCAAAAAAGTTTAAGGGTGCGTTCATATAAAGATACGAAATTGTTATGTCCCTATTGGAAAACCCTTTATGTCGAACTTTGTGCCTGAAAAAGTGTTTTTGCGGGGAGTTCTTCTTCATTACTTTAATATGAAGAAAACTGCTGCCGACAGTCATCGTATTTTGGTGGAAGTTTATGGTGAACATGCTCTAGTTGAGCGAACGTGCCAAAAGTGGTTTGTACGATTTAAAAGTGGTGATTTTGGTTTGGAAGACGAAGAACGTCCTGGGCAGCCAAAAAGTTTGAAGATGAAGATTGTTGCCAAACTCAAGGAGAGCTCACAGAATCTTTGGGAGTCACTCAAGCAGCCATTTCAAAACTTTGTTGTATAGTGACCGCGGTGTGCCCACTCCTATAGGTCAAGTGGCGAAAGAAAAATAGTAATTGCTACGTCCCCTAGTCGCCGCTAGTTCATCGAAATGAACGTCGCGCGGAGTCGACACGTTGTCACTTGTCTGCATGTTTTAATTGATTAAAATTCATAGCGATTTCAAGTAATTTTAATGAAATTCGATCTATAAAGTGCTAATATCTAATGTGCCAACAATTAACAGTCTTTTACTGTTTGCCCTCCAAATTAAAATAGTTGTAGCTGCAAATCGGGTAATTCACCAATAACTTTTGTTTTGAACCTAAAATAAAACTCGTAAAGGCTGGGTTTCTCGTTTTGTGTATACAAATTCATTACGTATTATCATATTAAAAACTCCGGTAAGAAAGCTTGCATTAAAAAGTATTTTTGTCCTTCAGTTTTAAATCCGCATTTAAGTGTCGATAAAGATAAAACTCCAGTCCCCTTCAAAGCCGATTTGAGCCATGCAAGGTAACCTCAAATATAATAAAATCCGAATTTTTCCTTTTTCGCATGGGATGGCGAAAATTTCGCGCCCTTCATTACTGGATCTGAAGTGGAGGGGGGATGGGTAGTTTTCGTGCAATCTAGTTCCTGCTACGTCCCCTAGATGCTGCTGATATAAATTCATTCGCCCCGCCACCATCTGTAAGTTCCCCTTCAAAATACATGGGAGTGGGCACACCGTGATAGTGACTGCAAGAATTATTCAGAGCCTCACGTAAGTAAAAATAAATCAACTTTTTTTATGAATTACTCATAAAATATAAGAAAATCAATATAATTAATTATTTATTATAATTATTATTATGCCTAATAAATACAGTTATCAAGACTTTTGCTGTTTAAATGTTCATAAAATCAATTTAATTTAAAAAACTTGAGTATAAAATAAAAATAATTATAAATGAATTAAGAAAAACTTATGTATCAAGAATTCATTAAACTTAAATTATGTAAAACTGTTGAATAAATTATATAAACTGTTAGACTAAAACAGGATTGATCATAAAAGTGTTAAATAAGAAAAATTACTTTTTTTCACTAAATTGACTATAGTTTTTATACCTTAAAAGTAACGGAAAATTCAGATGGAATGGGAATATAAATTCGAGATTCTCATTGACTAGTCATATCCACAAGGCGATTAAAATTTAAGACTTTAATCTACACTTTTGAATTTTACTCAACTGTGATTGATTTTTGAACATTTAATACATCAAAAATAATTACAGTGATATTAAATAATTTCTAACTTGTCCATATGTCTCAACTTTGATCGAAAGTTGAGTAAAATTACCTGAACTATTGTTTTCCTTGCGGTACTAGCTAGACACCTAAAGAATGGTGATTTTAGCGTTAAAGACAAGCCTCGCTGTGGACAGCCAAAAAATCCGAAGACAAAGAATTGGAGGCATTACTCGATGAAGATCAGATTCAAACGCAAGAAAAGCTTGTTGGATCTAGTATTTTTGTGATTGAATAAAAGATTGGTTTTTTATAATTATACTACGAGTAATAATATATATTTTAAAAAATCTTTAATTTCCTACCTTCTAAATATGTCCCAATTTTGATGGAAAGTTGAGTAATATTACTCTATTTTTCTTCGTGGTAATACACGGAGAGACTTTTTGTAGTAATCTATGTAAAAAATCACAGTACATTTTACTATTTTGAGGTAGCAAAGTAGGGAAAATAGGGAACTTTTGTGATTATTAGCACTTTGAGTAGTAATTTCCAGAATTACTAAATTGATAATAATAAAATCTGAAAATATTGCATTTATTTCAAAAAAGGTTTTAAATATTTGCAAAATTCTGTAGTAAAATTACAAGTGGTTCATCGCAGCCACTTACTAAGTCAGATAGGATAACATTCAAAACTTATTACATTGATATTTATAGAAGGTTGCAGTGTTTACAAAGGACTATAGTAATTTGACGGTCCGAGCGCCAGCCAAATTACTATAGTTTTTTGTAAAAACTCCTATAGCCGGAACAGCAGATATAAAAAGCAAACACGCGATGGGGATTTATCTACAACCACAATTTTTCACTTATATATATTTTTCCTTATATACTAATGGAAGAATGTTTCACTACCAGCAAGAACATTTTCACTACTAGAGATCTCAGTAGCCACCTATTGAGAAAAGAACGTACTAAATTCAAATTCGAATTAAGAATCACAAGAATACAAACTACAAAACGTCAATAAAACGTCACATATCCGATCGATCTGCAACATTTTGGAGATTCAAAAAACGCCAATCAAAATTTTAGAATTAAAAACTCAAATCTCAACAAATTTAATACCAGTTTGACAATTTGATATTGTAGTAAATGCCGAAATACCTTGAAAGGTAAAAATTATTTTTTGTCTACTTTTTAAAACTGTAAGTATTAATTTAGTTTACTCACCTATGAGTAAAAAAACCATCATCACAATGAAAATGAATTGTAAGTATTTACAACTTACTTATAAAGTAATTTACAAACCTGTAAAAATGAGAAACAACATTCAATGTTTATTGATTACAATCTTGTCTCTCACAGATTACAAATTATTTTTAACCACTTGCTTTAACTTTTAATATTGCTCTCAGCTTGATAGTTACTTTCTAATCTGCTTTCTACTTTCTAATCTAATCCTATCACATGTTATGTTTACCAGTTCTCTACCTTACCTACTCGACTAACGCGGTAGAATTCAAATGTGTAAGAAGTATACTTCTTATATCTCCCCCCTTTGGGAGAGAGAAACGTCCTCAGTAACCTCTTCCGTGTCGTCTTCCAGTGGAGTTAGCTTTGAGTAGTGAAAAATGTTAGATTCCTCTTTTTTGTATCCAGTGTTTACTTTGAACATCGTCTCAGAGATCTTCTCCAATATTTTACATGGTCCTATTCTTAACTTATCTAATTTCTTTCTGTTGAGAAGGTTTCCATTTTCTACATATACCATTTTACCAGTTTGGAAAACATGATCTTTTCTATTTCTGTCGTATACTTTTTTATTATACTCATGGTATGTTATGCTGTTTTGTAGTGCCTTGATTCTATTTTCTTTTAAATTTGTGTGTTGTTGATTTGTAGTTAATTCTTTTGGTAAAAGGGTAGTTAAAGTGCCCTCCATCAAATATTTCGGGCTAAATTTTGTCACTGTGTGTACCGTTTCATTATACTTTTGTACACATTCCTGCGCTATGGTTGTCCAGGCTTTTTTGTCTTTAGTTTCATTCACTTTACATCTTATTTTATTTATTAAGGTCTGGTTCAACCGTTCATTTAAACCGTTAGAAAAAGGTGCATTCACGGCTGTGAAAATTAGCTGGATGTTTTTGTTCTTTAAATATTCTTTAAATTTATAAGAATTTATTCCTGGATATTGGTCGACTAAGATTTTCCCTATTTGTTCATTATCTGTTACTTTTTTTACCAATTTTATGAAATGACTGGCTGATTGAGTTTTTGAAGTTATAATTTGTGCAAATCTAGTAAAATGATCTACTAGCAGATGCATATATCTTTTTGTTGACCTTGAGCCTCCGAAACCTCCTATCGTATCAATTGACATTATTTCATAAGGTTCTCTCGCTGGACCCAATTGTGATAACAATCCATATTTATATTGGCCTCTTGATTTATTTTGTATACAAATTTCACATTTTCTACATCTATCTTTGATGTTTTCTAAAAGATTTTTGGCTGTGTAATATTTTTTTATCATGCTGGTCATTTGATTTATTCCAATGTGATTGAACTCTTTATGTACATTTATTATTAGTGTCTTGCTGAATTCTTCTGACAATATAATTTTACCTTTCTGTAAATATAAATTATGTTCATTGCACATCGCCTTTTGAATTTTTAATTCCTTATTTTTGTCTTGATCTTTCTTAATATTTTCTAGACTTATTATATTTACTGTTTTCAGAATATCATCTTCATTTTCATCAGCTTCCAGTACTGGGTTCCTGCTCAAACAATCCGCTTCTATATTGAATTTTCCTGGATTATATATCACCTTAAAGTCGAATTGAGACATATAATAAGTCAAGTCATCCAGTTCTTCATCTGGTCTAGCTTTTATGTTTAAGTCCTTCAAAGGTTTGTGATCCGAATAGACTTCAAAAGGTCTACCAATCAACCAGTATTGCCAAAATTTAATAGCTTCTTTAATAGCTATTGCCTCTAAGTATATTGCTTTCTTTTTACTTTGTGCACTTGTTAATTTTTTTAAAAAATATGCTACTGGTTTTTCGTTACCGTCTGATTGAGGTTGTTTTAATACTGCTCCCAATCCTACAATACTTCCATCAGTATAAATTTTGATTGGTAAATTCGGGTCATAAATAGTTAAAATTGGCGTTTTACATAAATAATCTTTTAAATAATTGGAGGCTTTTTGGCATTCTTGTGACCATATAAATTTTTGGTTCTTTCTAAGTAATTTATGTAGTGGTTCTAAAATAGTTGCGGTTCTCGGCACATATTCATGGTAGAAATTAATTTTACCTAAGAATTGGCGGATGTTTTTTTGTGTCGTTGGTGTCGGGAAGTCCATTATTGACTTTGGATTATCTGTCATAGGTTTTACTGTATTATGGCCTATTATGTGCCCTAAGTAATCTACTGTGTCTGTTGCAAAAAGACATTTTGATAATTTCAACTTGAAACCTTCTTTTGTTATAGCATCTAATAATTTTTTTAGATGATCTAAATGTTCTTCCAACGTTTTTGAAAATATCAATATATCATCAATGAAGTTTACTGTGAAATTTTCCAAATTATATTTTCTGATTATATTACTTAGAATTCTTTGGAATATTGCTGGTAATGTTTTCATTCCAAAAGGCAGACATGTCCACTGGTAATGACCCTCTTGTGTAATAAAACCTGTTTTACTTCTGTCTTCTATTCTTAGTGGAATTGACCAGAAGGCAGAATTAATATCTAATTTTGAAAAAAATTGACAATTTCTAGTTTTTGTTATTAAATCTTCAATTCTTGGGAATGGCTGTGACTGTGGTATTATTATTTTGTTTAATTCTCTAAAGTCTATACACAGTCTTGACCTCTTTTTTTCATCCTTCTTGAATGCAAGTGTCACAGGTGCTGCAAAAGGGCTATAAGATTCTTCTATCAAGTTCCTCTTTAACAGTTCTGCTATTTGTTGCTCTATTTCTTTTTTATCTTCCATTGTACACTTGTATGGTCGCTTGCTGTAATATTTGTCTATTGTCAGATCAATTCTAGCTTCATATTCTTGTACAGTCCCAATATCAAATTTATCTTTAGCAAATATGTGTTTATATTTATTTACTAGATTATTAATTGGTTTTCTGTTTTCTACGCTTAAGTGATCTGTAATTGCTTTAAAATTATTGGTATCAATGCATTCATTAAAATTTATTTCATGGATACTTTATTTATTTTCATTTCTTTTTTTTCTTTTTTATCTGTTATATTTGCCTTTTCAGGATTATCTTTTTTGCAATTATTATTGTCACTATTAGATTCTTTCCCTTTTTGTGCTATACACCGATTTTAATCTTGAGATAAATGAAATTGTTTTATTACATCTAGTCCAATGAGAAAATCAAATTTGAAATTTTCATTTTCTATTACAAAGACATCAACATCTTTTTCTATGTTGAAAATTCTAACTTTTAATTGTATTAAGTGATTAGTGTCATTCACACCATTGATTGTTCTTAATTTTGCTTTATTATAATCAGATTTGTTTACTTTTAATTTTAGTGTTTTTGCATTAATGAGTAATACATTTGATCCTGTATCATATACTCCATTTATAACAAATTTTTTATTTATTATAATTGTTAATTCAATCAATGGTGTGTATACTAGTTTTTTGGATCTTGTTCTTCTGTTTCTATGTCTATTAAAGCATTGTATATTTTTTTCTCCCTTTTATCTTTTTCCTGTGTGTCTTTATACCAACAACTTTCTACTGGATGGAAACCAACTTTGTTTAATTTTTCTTTACATAATGTACAAGGTGTTTTCACTTTTTGTCCTTGTTCATTTGCTTTTTTTGTAAGTTAGGTGTTCTAATTTATCCAATTCATTATATAGATCTTCTGTTTCAATTAAGGTATTTCTATCAATTTTATTACTTACATAGTTGGGTAGACTTACTGCAATTAAATCAATCAGTGTGCCAACATCAATGTCCTTCCTTGTTTCTAACATTAACTTTTCTTTTCTTAATGCATATTCTATTAATGATCCCGTTTGATATTTAAAATTAATTGCATACCTGATTGGGCTCCAACCTTTATTAGCAAAAGTGTCACAACATTTTTTTCTCCAGTCCAACCATTGACTAGCATTTTGTGTTTTATTGTTAAACTCATTTATAGTTAACTCTTTTGCAATTTTTTCAATAGGTTTTTCTGACTTTTGATTAGTTTCAATTAGTTTTTCTATTAATTTTTCCAATGTTGTTGTTTGTGCAGACTCATTCGTTATATTACTATTTATTGTCGATTCTTCTAAGTAATAATCTTTGAATTGTAGGTTTTCCTCTTCATCTAAGTAGTCTTTTCTAATCTGTTCAGTTACTGTTATCCAGATTTTCCTCCATTGATTTCTTTTTGTTATACTTTTTTTCACTTTTGCAAACACTTCATGGTTTGCTATCACTGTATGTAATGATGCTGGTTGTATTTCATCAGGCACAATAAACTTCCTCTCATCTGGAGTCTCAATTGAGGTTATGCAAAGTATATTCGTTTTTCCATCTGCACTACCTCTCATTTTAAATTCAAATTTCAATTTTTCCATTGTTTCTTTTCTCTTTAAACGAGAATGTTGTTTTATAATATGTTATTTATTTATTGTTAATCTGGGGCGAAATTAATTTAACAACAAACTGAAACTTTTCTCTGTAAAAATGAGATTTATTATATTATAAGGCTATTTACAGTATTTACAACTTACTTATAAAGTAATTTGCAAACCTGTAAAAATGAGAAACAACATTCAATGTTTATTGATTACAATCTTGTCTCTCACAGATTACAAATTATTTTAACCACTTGCTTTAACTTTTAATATTGCTCTCAGCTTGATAGTTACTTTCTAATCTGCTTTCTACTTTCTAATCTAATCCAATCACATGTTATGTTTACCAGTTCTCTACCTTACCTACTCGACTAACGCGGTAGAATTCAAATGTGTAAGAAGTATACTTCTTTGTCTTTGTCTTTGTCCCCGTTCATTTATTATTGACAAAGGAGCAAGTCACTAAAAGTAATTCTTTCAATAAATCTTCGACATCTTCAGGAAGTTAACTAATTTTTTTATTTTTGTAATAGTCAACATTTTAAATTGGTCATGTAATTTTAATTAAATCAATAATTTACCACAATGAATGGTTATATCTAAAACTTCAAAGTTGGCTTTTAAATTATACCTGGAGTAACTTTATTTTTCACCTAAAATTGCTAAAGAAACATGCTATTGAATATTATTTTTAATAGATCATCAAGGACTTTACTACTGTTATGAATTATAAATATAAAAAAATACGAATCACTCGGTGACCGTTGGTCGGCTACCTTATACCTTATGGAAGCGTTCCTTTTTTCACAGAAAAATTTCTTCAATTTATATCAAAAAAATTTCTATAGAAATACCTTATATTGAAAACATTTTTATAAAACACTCACGTTCTTACAGACGATAGTAATTTATCTTATCATTTTATCTATTTTTAATGCTTTAAATACTTATTTCCTCTATTATTTTTGTTTAATTAAATAATTTCTCTACTAATTAATCCTAATTACTAATTTTCCTACAGAAAATATTAAAAGTTGCTCCTTTGAAAAAGAAGAAGTCGAAATAAGAGTAGTAAATCTTAATACTTCAACAATAAATAGTCACGTAGTTCCCTATTTTCCCTACTTTTCTGCCTCAAAATAGTAATATGTACTGTGATTTTTTACATAGATTACTACAAAAAGTCTCTCCGTGTACTTAAATTGGAAATAAGTACTAATAAGAAAACAGATATTAGTAATCGTAACTTCAGTAATTTATATCGAAAACGTTTCATATTGTTAACCCTTTCAGTCCTATGAACCCATATATGCGTTTTGATAATAACAGAAAAAGATTTATATATATATGGGAAATTATTTTGCAAATCGTACGGATTTCAAAAAAAAAATTGTTCACATTTTTAAAAGTCTTAAAGTTTTTTCTGTTGCTTCTTTTTATCAATTTAATCGACACTTATATCGAGATTTAAAAAAAAAAAAAAAATTTTCAGAAATACTAGGTTGTTCAAAAAGTTTTGAAAGCGACATCTATAAAGCAGTAGAAGAACCAAAATTTCTACGCCATTTTAAGATTTCATCTTTCATATGAACATACCCAAAGTGTCATTCCACTCTGTCAATTCATTGTTTGTTTACAAGCCATTTGAAGTTGACGTGTCAGTGTATTTTTGTACAATGGAAAAAACCGAATATCGTGCAATGATAAAATTCTTTGTTTTGGAAGGTTTATCAGCAACGGAAATTCATACAAAAATGGTGAAAGTGTTAAAGGAAGCTGCTCCTTCATTTCCAACTGTGCATCGATGGGTTTTAGAGTTTAGACGTGGTCGAAAAAGCGTTGAAGACGATCCACGCTCAGGACGTCCAAAAAGTGCATCAACACCAGCATTCATAGCAAAAGTACAGGATATGGTTTTGGAAGATCGTCGATTGGCCGAGAGAGATTTAGCAGAGGCCCTAGACATCTCATTAGGCAGTGTAAGTCATATTTTACGTGAAGTTTTGGGTTTCAGAAAGCTCTGTGCACAATGGGTGCCGCATTCGCTCACAATGGAACAAAAACACGTTCGAATGCGACTTTCTGAGCAACATTTGAAGCGTTTTCGAAAGGATAAAAAGGATTTTTTGCGTCGATTCATCACTATGGATGAGACATGGGTCTTCCATCATGATCCTGAATCAAAACAAGAGGCTAAGGAGTGGTGTGAACCAGACACTTCGGCACCGAAGCGAGTTCGTGTCCAGAAATCGGCGAAGAAGGTGTTAGCATCAGTTTTTTGGGATGCAAAAGGGATTTTGTTGGTGGATTATCTCCAAACACGCAAAACAATAAATTCTGAATATTATTGTTACCTTTTGGATCAATTGGATCAAATAGATTGGACAATTAAATTTCTTATAACCCGAAATCGACTTGATTATTTCAACCGGAGATCATGAATTTTAAGTACAAGAGAATTTAGCATTTTATCCAATTTTTTCAAAAGCTTAAATTAATATATCTATCAAAAAAAATTTTTTTGCGGAAATCCCGATATACGTGTCGATTAAATTAATAAAAAGAAGCTATACAAAATTTGTTATGCAAATCTAAATTCTGAACTCAAAATGGGTGTACCAGAAAGAATATTTTGGAAACCGTTAAGTTTGACAAAAAATGATTCTATCAAAAGTTGTAGAGTTCTTTGAGAATTAGGTGACGGTGACCTTCATTTTACCATAACTAAATTAATTAAAGGTCATTTTTGTCAAACTTAAAGGTTTTCAAAATATTCAGGTGTATTCTTTCTGGTACACCCACTTTGAGTTCAGAATTTAGATTTGCATAACAAATTTTTTATAGCTTCTTTTTATTAATTTAATCGACACGTATATCGGGATTTCCGCAAAAAAAAATTTTTTGATAGACATATTTATTTAAAAATTTAGAACAGGAATTATATCGACCCTCAATATCAATATTTGTAATGTTAGATAATTGGCTTTAGGGTCCATAAATGAAAAATACCACAGTTGTACTCAAATGCACAATATTCACTAGTTGTTTTTTCATATTCTAGAAATAAAGATCACTGATGAGGACTCCAATCAGAGGCGAAACGTTTGATTGAAACGACTGTTTTATTCATTTATGGACCCTAAAGCCAATTATCTAACATTACAAATATATTTATTTAAACTTTTGAAAAAATTTGATGAAATGCTAAATTCTCTTGTACTTAAAATTCATGATCTCCGGTTGAAATAATCAAATCGATTTCGGGTTATAACAAGCGTCAAAAAGCGATAAAAACATGCTTGTGTTGTATAATAGTAGATTGTGTACCAAGGGCGGCATGGTGGCGATTGTGACGAGTGTGAAGTGAACCCGCCCGAGCGTAGCGAGGGCGGTATTCAAACTAGTCATATCGCTACCATGTCGCTCGAGGTACACACTAAGTTTTGTGTCCAAATTGGTGGAAAAAGTCGCGTTGCGTGCGAGTGAGTAGTTAGCCGCCGGCAGTCAAGTTTCGGGCGGTATGAACATTTTTCCCGATGAAGCGGGCGGTATGATCATTATCGCCCTTTGAAGCGGGCGGTATGAACATTATCGCACTTTGAAGCGGGCGGTATGAACATTTCGCCCGATTTTGACGCCAAGGCACAATTGACTGCATGCCGCTCTACGCACAAGCATGCTATGTGACTTTTTCCGCCCGTTTGGACACAGAAATATTTAATATCTTCTGATCTAATTGAGTCTCCACTTTTATTAAATATGCGCTAGTTATATTGAGACATAGCGCATATGATACTATTTTTCCAAATTTTTCTACTGAGGGGTCAAACATGCAAAAATTGTTTAAACAATTAAATTGCTTAAATCTGTAGTTAATTAACAAAATGAAAATTATAAAAATATTTATCTAAAAACCTAACGTAATAAGCTAAAAAATGAAACAGACCCGAAATTGATTTGATTATTTCAACCGGAGATAATGAATTTTAAGCGCAAGAGAATTTAGCATTATGTCCAATGTTATCAAAAGTTTAAATTAATATATTTCTGAAAAAAAAAATTTTTTTTTTAAATCCCGATATAAGTGTCCATTAAATTGATAAAAAGAAGCAACAGAAAAAAATTTAAGACTTAAAAATGTGAACAATTTTTTTTTTGAAATCCGTACGATTTGCAAAATAATTTCCCATATATATATATAAATCTTTTTCTGTTATTATCAAAACGCATATATGGGTTCATAGGACTGAAAGGGTTAACAATATGAAACGTTTTCGATATAAATTACTAAAGTTACGATTACTAATATCTGTTTTCTTATTAGTACTTATTTCCAATTTAAGTACACGGAGAGACTTTTTGTAGTAATCTATGTAAAAAATCACAGTACATATTACTATTTTGAGGCAGAAAAGTAGGGAAAATAGGGAACTACGTGACTATTTATTGTTGAAGTATTAAGATTTACTACTCTTATTTCGACTTCTTCTTTTTCAAAGGAGCAACTTTTAATATTTTCTGTAGGAAAATTAGTAATTAGGATTAATTAGTAGAGAAATTATTTAATTAAACAAAAATAATAGAGGAAATAAGTATTTAAAGCATTAAAAATAGATAAAATGATAAGATAAATTACTATCGTCTGTAAGAACGTGAGTGTTTTATGAAAATGTTTTCAATATAAGGTATTTCTACAGAAATTTTTTTAATATAAATTGAAGAAATTTTTCTGTGAAAAAAGGAACGCTTCCATAAGGTATAAGGTAGCCGACCAACGGTCACCGAGTGATTCGTATTTTTTTATATTTATAATTCATAACAGTAGTAAAGTCCTTGATGATCTATTAAAAATAATATTCAATAGCATGTTTCTTTAGCAATTTTAGGTGAAAAATAAAGTTACTCCAGGTATAATTTAAAAGCCAACTTTGAAGTTTTAGATATAACCATTCATTGTGGTAAATTATTGATTTAATTAAAATTACATGACCAATCAAAAATGTATACTATTACAAAAATAAAAAAATTAGTTAACTTCCTGAAGATGTCGAAGATTTATTGAAAGAATTACTTTTAGTGACTTGCTCCTTTGTCAATAATAAATTAACGGGGACAAATTTTGTATCTTTCATAAAATAAAATGGAAATTTCTGTTGATCTATGATTAATTAGTAGTTAATACTTACAATTCATTTTCATTGTGATGATGGTTTTTTTACTCATAGGTGAGTAAACTAAATTAATACTTACAGTTTTAAAAAGTAGACAAAAAATAATTTTTACCTTTGAAGGTATTTCGGTATTTACTACAATATCAAATTGTCAAACTGGTATTAAATTTGTTGTGATTTGAGTTTTTAATTCTAAAATTTTGATTGGCGTTTTTTGAATCTCCAAAATGTTGCAGATCGATCGGATATGTGACGTTTTATTGACGTTTTGTAGTTTGTATTCTTGTGATTCTTAATTCGAATTTGAATTTAGTACGTTCTGTTCTCAATAGGTGGCTACTGAGATCTCTAGTAGTGAAAATGTTCTTGCAGGTAGTGAAACATTCTTCCATTAGTATATAAGGAAAAATATATATAAGTGAAAAATTGTGGTTGCAGATATATCCCCATCGCGTGTTTGCTTTTTATATCTGCTGTTCCGGCTATAAGAGTTTTTACAAAAAACTATAGTAATTTGGCTGGCGCTCGGACCGTCAAATTACTATAGTCCTTTGTAAACACTGCAACCTTCTATAGATATCAATGTAATAAGTTTTGAATTTTATCCTATCTGACTTAGTAAGTGGCTGCGATGAACCACTTGTAATTTTACTACAGAATTTTGCAAATATTTAAAACCTTCTTTGAAATAAATGCAATATTTTTAGATTTTATTATTATCAATTTAGTAATTCTGGAAATTACTACTCAAAGTGCTAATAATCACAAAAGTTCCCTATTTTTCCTACTTTGCTACCTCAAAATAGTACAATGTACTGTGATTTTTTACATAGTTTACTACAAAAAGTTTCTCCGTGTATTACCACGAAGAAAAATAGAGTAATATTACTCAACTTTCCATCAAAATTGGGACATATTTAGAAGGTAGGAATCATTTAGTATCGCTGTAATTATTTGTGATGTACCAAATGTTTAAGAATAAATCACAGTTCCGTAAAATTCAGAAGTGTAGAATAAAGTATGAAAGCGTGCATTAAAGATTTTTTAAAATATATATTATTACTCGTAGTATAATTATAAAAAACCAATCTTTTATTCAATCACAAAAATACTAGATCCTTCCATTTATTCTACTCTAGGCTTTCACTCGAGAGTTCAGTAAACCGTGAGACGCAAGAATCGTTCCAGTACCTACCTATTTACGCAGGAACGAATAAAAACATATAATTGTTTTATAATTTAAGAAAAGTTTTGAATTTTCAGCATACTGAAGTTCCACGTTATTATATTTAGTAATCGAAACCAATTATAAACATACAAAATGCAATTACAGTTTATTTCAGTAGAGAGTTATTAATTTGATCCGAATAGATTGAAGTTAACGCTCCTGCACGAAAAATTTTTCATTGAAAGGTGTACGGAATTATTGAAATCGTCAATGAATTTTTTTACAATTTCAATCCTATCCAAAAGTCGATGACATGTGACTACAATAAAAATTTTTATTCCCATTCCATCTGAATCTTCCGTTACTTTTACTACAGTCAATTTACTGAAAAAAAAACTTTTCTTATTTAACACTTTTATGATAAATTCTGGTTATATGATTTATTCAACAGTTTTACATAATCTAGTCTTATAGGTTCTTTAAGTCTAATAAATTCTTGATACATAAGTTTTTCTCAATTCCTTTATAATTATTTTTATTTTATACTCAAGTTTTTTAAATTAAATTGATTGTACATGTTAAATGTCATTCTGCATATTATTTCTCCTATAAATCTTTATGTCAGGACTCTAGTTTTTTTTATAATCTAAGAAAACCGTATTTTTTTAATGTACGAAATCAATCGATTTTCTACAATCAACAATACAATATAATGCAATTACAATTTTTTTTTGTACAAATTTGTCCAGAATAGTCTGAAATTTTATCAATAGATTCAAAAAACCCTAGAGCTTCAGATGGTTATGTTCAACATAATAAAATTCTCAATTTGTTAATAATTTTTATTATAACAGTTGCGGCTGGCAAAATTCTTATTTTTCATCTTCAAAGAAAAAAAGTAAGCGAGGAAGTTTAGAGTTGAGAGAACTTTCAGGGACTTTTAGAAGACGGGCGGGGAGGCTTAGCAGGCGGCCCTTGGGCCATAGAGGTTGTAGTGTCACGATGAAGCGGTGAAAAATGCGGGGGGCTCTATAAACGGACATCTTCCCAGTTGCCTGAAGGGGGCCCTATAAACGGGTTTCATCCCAAGTTGAGAGAGGGGTACGCTATAGACGCGTTCATCCCCATGAATGGGGAAGGATGTATGTATGACATCGCAGCGTAAATGGCACGAATGCAGCTATGAGTGAACTGGTGGATGGAACTTCCTGAGAGGACACTGCAATCCTCTGCAGCCTGCGACTAAGAACAGTCCAACTGATCGTTCCCGTATAGCGCCACACTGGGAGTTCCCCACCGGCTGCTGGTTTCTTTTCCGACCCACTAGTAGGCGGGGCTGATGTGAGCCTGGCTCTGCCGAGGTGGTGCGCCGTGCGGGATCAGGAGCCAACCCCTTCCGGACCTCGATCAGGTAGTGCGTATTGAACACAGACGTCGGAGTCTGTGTTGTACCGAGCGAGTCTAGTCCGTCCGTGTTTTCCGGGACCGGCTAAGCAGTTCGGATTCAGGAAAGGCAGGTCCACTGTGGACGCTATCCAAGCTGTGGTTAACATCGCCACAAATGCAAGAAAAGGAACTGCTAAGCGTAGGGGATTCTGCGCATTGATCAGCATTGACATACGCAATGCGTTCAATACCGCGAGGTGGATTATCTGCATCGAGGCGATGATGAGGGAAAAGGTTTAAGACTACCTGTTGCGAATGATAGATGACTATCTGAGCGACAGGTTGGTGATATACGAGGGCGACAAATGGCCTCTCAAAGAAGAGATAACATGTGGCGACCCTCAAGGGTCGCGGGTGGGTCAACTCGTTTGGAACGTCATGTACGACGATTTCCTGCGCATGGACTTGCCTGCTGGAACGAGCATCATCGGCTTCGAAGATGACACACTTGTCGTTCTCGGAAAACATGAGGTCGGGTGGAAAACAAGCATTAAGTACCTGGGGGTGCAGCTGGATCGTAGGCTTAGCTTTGGCCAACACCTAAAGATCGCAGCTGCCAAAGCCATCCAATGTGGAGCAATCTTGGCTCGGCTTATGCCAAACATTGGAGAACCCAGGGAAGGGAAAAGGAGACTGGTGGCGAGCGTGGTCCATTCGGAGCTGCTTTATGTAGCTTCGGTCTTGGCTAATGCTCTGCAAAACCATGCTATCCAGAGGAAACTGTTCTCGGCGCTGAGACTCGTCGCGCTGAGAATAGTTTGAGCATATAGAACTGCCTCGACGAGTGCTGTGTTGGTCCTGGCAAACGTTCCGCCAATAGATTTATTAGCGGAGGAAAGGCAGGAAACCTTTCAGCTCCGCAAGGAGCTTACCTGTACCAACCTGCAGGAAATCGCTCGCGCAAAGGAGGCCATCCGCAAAGATGGAAGGCGCAGACTGGTCGAGAAACGGCAGATGAGATGACATGATGAGCAGACCGGGAGATGGACCTACCGCCTGACCCCGGAGTTCGCCACTTGGCTGAACAGAGAGCACGGGGAAGTCGGCATTTATTTGGTGCAAGTGCTCTCAGGCCATGGCTGTTTTAACGAGTACCAGAGGCGATCCAGAAGAGAGACGAGGAGATGTGTTGCTACTGCGATTTCCTGGTGGATACCGCAGATCACGCACTCTTTTTGTCTGCATAAAATGGGGTGTGGCAAGGGAGGCCCTCGATCAGGCAGTGGGTGCCGATGGTCCCTCTCATGCTCCAGTCAAAGCGGTTCCGGAAGTTCATCGAGTCATTCGTCACACTTGTGATGACGACAACAACGGTAACTTATCACATTAAATAAGTCAAAAATTTATTACTGTGGTCGTGAAAATGTTCCAAGAAACCAATCTTCAAGTTGGTAGGAAAAAATCGAAGAATCCCGAAAACTAGAGCCGGAATATCGGCAAGAAAGCCAGAAACAAAGTACACTTGGTACAAATTATTATTGAGCCTGCGAAAAAGTATTAATATTCGAATAGAAATTAAGTAACATTATCAGCATCATAATTCTATTATATTTGATTCATATAATTTTGATCTGTCAGATGAAATGTTTTTAATAATAGATTGCTTGTCTTCCATTTTCACGAACATTTCGGATATTTATCTTACAAAATGTATTAGTCCTCAAAAATTCAACAAATTTTGAGGACCTGTAATAACGATTATTTATATATATATATATATACACTTTATATTGGCAATAATATAACAATATAATATAAAGTGTATATGGGTCATTTCATGGGAGATTTACAGTCCAAATTGTTTTTCCGACGAAACATTTTTTTCTGCCTTTTTACTTTGAAAATAATCAACGCGTATTTTTTTCAATGTGATACTTGAAAATTACGAGATATAATATTTTTAAGTTTGGCATTCGGGAAAATTTTTTTTTTCAACAGCTCACTGTAAAAGCAGTTTTGAAAAAAAAATGTAACCCTTGCACTTGAAATGCTCGAACGACTACAAGCTTTCAAAAAAGTTATAGCACACATTTCGTTGTTTTTTTTTTTAATAACAATATAGTACATTTTTATAAACAATTGATTTTTTTTTTAATTTGGAAATAATTTTTTTCGTTTTTTTTGTTTACAAATTTTTGTTGAAGTTTTTTTAATATGCAGGCAAAATTTTGGAATGGAAAAATGAAAACTGTAGGTGTAATTAATTAATAAAATCTGTCCCGCGCGTTGCAACGAGCGAGCTCCACGCTGCAACTACGCTTAAGCTTGATTAGGCATGCTCGGACTCGAAGCACGTGTGGCAGTGAATGCAGTGACGGCTGTTTTAGTTTTCTGTGAATGTTCCTCAAGTGTTCACCTACTTCAAATTGATACAGAAATGCCAAGCTCTCGATTTAAACATGTCTGCTGCATTTCGTTCAATAAAAAAAATCATAGTGGAAAAAAGCAAAAAAAAATTTGCGTCATAAAATGTAATTTTATCGTAAAACTTCACTCACCAATTCATCATTATAACTAATGATTTGTTTTGAAATAGTCTACGCACAAGTTTGAATGTACTTACAACAAAAATCTTCCATCTCCATTTCATTTGTTTCTATTCTGCATTATGCACAAGAAACATCATCCGGTTTGAAAATTTTTAATTTTTCAAGTATCGAGGACAAAACGAGACGCAAATTTTTTTTTTGCTTTTTTCCACTATGATTTTTTTTATTAAACGGATTGCAGCAGACATGTTTAAATCGAGAGCTTGGCATTTCTGTATTAATTTGAAATAGGTGAACACTTGAGGAACATTCACAGAAAACTAAAACAGCGGTCACTGCATTCACTGCCACACGTGCTTCGAGTCCGAGCATGCCTAATCAAGCTTAAGCGTAGTTGCAGCGTGCGAGCTCGCTCGTTGCAACGCGCGGGACAGATTTTATAAATTAATTACACCTACAGTTTTCATTTTTCCATTCCAAAATTTTGCCTGCATATTGAAAAAACTTCAACAAAGATTTAGAAACAACAAAATCGGAAAAAAATTAGTTCCAAATTTTAAAAAAATTTAATTGTTTATAAAAATGAAATTTGTTATTACAAAAAAAACAACGAAATGTGTGCTATATATTTTTTGAAAGCTTGTACTCTTTCGCGCATTTCAAGTGCATTTCAAAACTGCTTTTACAGTGAGCTGTTGAAAAAAAAAATTTCCTGAGTGCAAAACTTAAAAAAATTATAACTCTAATTTTTAAAGTATCACATTTAAAAAAAAATACGTGTCAATTATTTTCGAAGTAAAAAGGCAAAAAAAAATGTTTTGTCGTAAAAAAATTATTAAAAGTAAATCTCCCATTAAATGACCCATATATATCATTTCTTCCCATTCGTCTAGAGTGTTTCTAAATAATTTTTACTGAATAGATATACCAGGGGTGTTAGTTGAAGTTTGCCGGTTTTTTCAATAAAGAAAACACTTAATTCTCAAGGGAATCTCAAAAAAATTGTATTCAGAGTATTAGCCATTGGATTTTACACATTTTGCCCATCTTTTAGGCAAATCATGGATACCAGTCCGAAAAAACTTTTTCTCTTTCAAGGCAAACCATTCGACGAGCCATTTTTCGACTTCTTCAAAATTGGCGAAGCGCTGCTCTGCGAGTGAGTATCCCATCGTTGCGAAAAGGTGATATTCGGACGGGGCGAGATCTAAAGAGTACGGCGGGTGCGATAATATTTCCCAATTCAATGCTTTTAATGTGTTCTTCACTACTTTAGCGGTATGAGACGGTGCGTTGTCATGTTGTAGGATAACTTTGCCATGTCTTCGGGCCCACTCCGGCCGTTTTTCGATCAACGCATGATTCAAATTGATAATTTGTTGTCGGTAGTGATCCGTATTCACCGTGTCACCAGGTTTTAGTAACTCGAAGTACACCACACCACACTAGTCCCACCAAACACAGAGCATTGTCTTACGGCCAAAGCGATTTGGCCTTGGAGTCGATGGGCCGACCTCCCCAGGTGAAAGCCATGATTTTTTCCGCTTTGGATTCTCGAAATAAATCAATTTTTTATCCCCCGTGGACGATTCGATGCAGCAAATATTTCCTTTCGAACCTTTGAAGCAGCATTTCACAAATGGTTTTTCGATTTTCCATTTGTGTGGTACCCATTTTCCATACTTTTGGATTTTTCCCATGGCTTTTAAACGTTGGCAAATTGCTCCTCGGGTCACATTTATTGTTTGTGCAACTCTGTCGAATCGCGTGCTCTCGGCATAGGTGAATCTCTTTTTCACCGCGTTCAATCGATAAATCTCTTGACAGTATCGATGCGCTTGGACGCAGTTAAAGAAATTCCCATCCTGACCGCAGTTTTGGATTAAAAACTCTCAAAACATATTAAAAAACTGCCTGAAAGCCTGCTTAACAACTTTCTCGCTAAAAGTTCTCTCAACTCTAAACTTCCTCGCATACTTTTTTCCTTTGAAGATGAAAAATGAGCCGCAGCTGTTATAATAAAAATTATTGACAAATTGAGAATTTTGTTATGTTGAACATAAGCATCTGAAGCTCTAGGGTTTTTTGAATCTGTTGATAAAATTTCAGACCATTCTGGACAAAGGCCGTAGCAGGATAAGCATGGTTTGGGTGCCCCCGCTCGGATTTCATCCCTATTGCGAGGGTAAGTGGTTCCAATTATTAATTTCCAAGTATTAACTCGAAAAAAATTTTTTTACAATTTTTTTTTATTACCATTTTTTTACCATTTTTTCTATATCATGCTCAAATTCAAAGTGACAATATATATTTTTTCGAAAAATTTTGGAAAGGTACTTCACAGTTAAGAAAAATAAAAACTTCTTTGGCCCCTGCAATGTATGGAACAATTGATGCCCTATGACTCATTGTTGTTTTATATTGATCACGGACAATATCTCATTTATTTTTACGTATTTGCTGCATAGTGGACGACATAGTAAATAGTTATCATGTTAAAAAACATCTAAAAACACTCATACATGATCGCCTTGTTTTCAATACACTTTATCCATCTGTCAACAAGCTTTTTCTTTCAGTCACAAAATTCAGTTTATATATTTTCTCATATATCTCCTTCTCGAAGCTTGTGCCCATGACCTACGCTTTGCCCAACCTGAGAGTACTACTACGCAGGCTTCGAATGCCACACAATTTCGTTCGCAAAAAGCACCTGATTTTCAATTGTTTTGATTCATGCTCAATAGATGTACTTATCTAAGGTTCGCGTTTTTATTTCATTCTCAATTGTAATCGTTTTCTGATAAGTTGTAGGATGCTGTTATACCGCATTTGAACTACAGGAAGGTATACCTATTGGAAACAAATGATACTTTTCACAAACTGTTGAAAGACTGTAATCGTTCTACAACTGAGAATGGAATAAAAACGCGAACCTTAGATAAGTACATCTATTGAGCATGAATCAAAACAATTGAAAATCGGGTGCTTTTTGTGAACGAACTCGTGTGGCATTCGAAGCCTGCGCAGTAGTACTCTCAGGAAAGGCAAAGCGTAGGTAATGGGCACAAGCTTTGAGGAGATATATGGGGAAATATATAAACTGAATTTTGTGACTGAAAGAAAAAGCTTGTTGACAGATGGATAAAGTGTATTGAAAAAAGGCGATCATGTATGAGTGTTTTTAGATGTTTTTTAAATTAATAACTATTTACTATGTCGTCCACTATGCAGCAAATACGTAAAAATAAATGAGATATTGTCCGTGATCAATATAAAACAACAATGAGTCATAGGGTATCAATTGTTCCATACATTGTACCCTCTATAACATATATTTTAGTCACCAAGATCAGTTAAGCCGTTTTCGAGAAAATTAGATTTTTTGATTTTTCAAAATTCGTTCATAACTTTTTTTTAAAAATTTATCTTGTAATAGGAGCCACTTACCCTCCCAATATGGATCAAATCTGAGCAGGGGCACCCAGACCATGCTTATCCTGATACGGCCTTCGTACGAAAAACAGCGAGTTGATTGTAAAAAATCGATTGATTTCGTACATTCAAAAAATACGGTTTTTCTTCGATTATAAAAAAAACTAGAGTTCTGACACAAAAATTTATGGGGGAAATAATATGCGAAATGACATTTAACATGTACTGCCACATTTTTTTGATCATTTTCCGAATTTTTTATTTAAATGAAAAAAAAAAGTTCGCGCATTGCGGTATCCCCTCTTTTGCCTACTAGGCCACGCGCTCCGTCGGTTAGAGAATCCGAAGCCTCATATATTAATAATTGCAAGTTAATAGTTGTAAGCGAGCGTGTGCGTGATTCGACGATATCGTATCGTCCTGTATATAAGTGTAGTTATCAGGTTTATATACGTGAGGTTGTATGTTAAGTGTATTTGTAAGGAAAAATATGATTGGCTGCGACAGAATGGCGTGTGTTTATTTGTATAATGTTTATGTACACGTAGAAAAATAGATGAAGTAATTTTACTCAACTTTAGATCAAATTCAGGACATATGGAAAAGGTAGAAATCATTTAGTATCGCTGTAATTATTTGTGATGTACCAAATGTTTAAGAATGAATCACAGTTCCGTAAAATTCAAAAGTGTAGGGTCAAGTATGAAAGCGTGCATTAAAAATTTGTAAATATATATATTATTACTCGTAGCATAATTATAAAAAAACAATCTTTTATCAAATAGTAGAACTTTCCATTCATTCTACTCTACGCTTCAATCGAAATTTGAGTAAACCGTGAATCGCAAGACTTATTCCTCCAGCTATATCTATTCACGCAGGAACGAATGAAAGTAATCTGCACCTTAGACACACATAAAAAAATTTTAATTTGAAAAACGTGTTGAATTTTCAGCATACTGATGTTCCAAGTTATTAAATTTAATAATCAAAATCAATTCATTAATCAATTCATAATCATTCAATTACAGTTTATTTTAGTACTCTCTAAATCCAAAATAGTGGATTCCACTTATAAACTAGTGATTTTAAAAATTCATCATACTGTAGTCATGTTTGATCGTGTTTTGTCTGTTCGTCACAAAGCTTTCGTACATGCTCATGAAAATTTGAACAACAAAAGTATTGATGAAAAGGTTCTTTTATTTTCTGTTTTGTATATTTTCAAAATATGGATTTAACAATTGCGAATTCCAAATTATTATTGTGCCTAAGAAATTTATGTGAAATCTAAATCCTGTGTATGTTTTTCAAATTTCCGCTGGGTATCGATAACCAGCGGAGTGGAAGCGTTCCTTTTTTCACAGAAAAATTTCTTCAATTTATATTGGAAAATACCATCTAGTTTTAAATAACGTTAAATTAATTCTGAATCAGAGTATACATTTATATTTATTACATAAAATTTGACTGAATGGTGTGAATGTATTTGTATGCTGTTTATGTCCTATATTTATCCTATGTTGGATGTATTAAGTGGTTATCAAATTCATTTTACTCGACTAGGATTTAAAAGATGTTTAAATGTCCTTCTATCCCAAGTTCAACCGACAAATCTACAATATATTGAGATTTATGATTTTTGCAATGCATCCGGATTACATCAATATAATAATTATAATAATCTTTTTTTCTTTTTTTTAGAATCAGTAATATTACCCTCCATGGTTAATTCTTAGAAAGATTTGTGTCAAATTAAGGTACGCCAACCTCATCAGGCTTAAGCTTTATTGAAAATCACAAAAAACACTTGAAAAAAACACATCTTATGAAGCCAATAACAAATAATAATATTGGTTTCATAAGATGTGTTCTTTTCAAGTGTTTTTTGTGTTTTTCAATAAAGCTTAAGCCTGATGAGGTTGGCGTACCCATGCCAACGAAACGTCGCACTTGACAACGCAACATTCTGTCTTTCGTTTCTTAATTTCATACCCTGACTGATCGACACAAATCTTTCTAAGAAATAATCTTTTTTGTTTATTATAATATTTACTGTCTTATTTTCAAGTTGCTTTCAAAATACTATAACACATAATTTTCTTTAGGAGTCATCGAAAAATTCCAAAAATTGACTGTCGTGGCGAGTTAAAGTAAAAAAAAACAAGAAATTTTTGATTTTACAAGAAAAAATCGAAAACAAGGGGCTTTCTCACTCCCAGTGAAATAAAATTACGTGCATTTCTATGATGCATCATGTACACATCTGAAGCGCGACAGCGTAACTCCTATGTGGATCCGCCAAGATCCTGTAGCAGCCTACTTTTGTTGGAATCTCTGTTTCATAAGGACTGGCAATCTCCAACCTCATCTCTAGTGTCAGACCCGTGGTTTCTTCAGATGTGCATGGTATAATTCATATTGCCTACCTGGAGAAAGGAAAAACAATCACTGCTTGATATAACAGCTGATTATTGAATCGATTCGATGCTGCAATCAGGGCTAAACGACATTTGGCACGCAAAAAAATCTTCTTTCATCAAGACAATGCACCAGAACACAAAGCAGTTGAAACGATGACCAAATTGACCGAATTGAAGTAAGAATTGCTTCCCCACCCCCCGTATTCTCTGGATTTGGCTCCTTGCGATTATTATCTGCTTTCAAACTTAAAGAGGTGGCTCGCTGACAAGAGATATTACTCAAATGGAAAGGTCATTGCCGATACAAACGCGTATTTTGAAGAGTTGAGCGCCGACTACTGTTAAAAAGGCATCGAGCTTTTAGAAACTCGTTGGAATAAGTGCATCGAGTTGGAAAGGAACAATGTTGAATAATAAATGCAAAAAAATTATCTCGAAAACTAACAAAATCAACTAATTTTTTCATAAGACCTTAAATATGCTCGTTCAAATTTCCTATTGGGTTATGTAATTAAAGGAATAAAAATTTGAGATGTAAAATTAACCTTCCAGTGGCTAACTAAAACGACGACGTTTTCGCCGTATGCCCTTTTGAATGTCAAGGAGGTCACATAAGAAAAATAATTTATTAATCTAACCATGTAAGATAAATTTTTTTTGTTTATAACATATCTCGCTCAAAATTTGGTAAATGTATCCAAGGATAATAAGGAACGTATGTTAACTTCGTTTTACACGAAAACATTTGTTTCAGAAAAAGTCCGGAACTTTGTACCTAAGTTTGGGATACGAGAAAAGTTTCTTTATTGTTCAAAAGTATCCAACTAAATGAATACTGGACAATTTCGGGAATAACTGAAAACAGTTTAGAAATATTTCGGAATTGTTCAGTATATACTATTAAAGGAATAAAATAAGATTTTAGAAAACCCGGTATCGAGCAAAAAATTCAGAAACTAGTTCCGCAAAAAGTATTTCCCTTCTCTCCTTCGTAGCTCTTTTTCATTAATCATTGTTTTCACATATTTACACAGGTACACATTTAAATATTATATTTATTAGAATATAGCAGTTAAAACAAATTATAAATAATATACAAAGTTAATAGTTAACATCCCTACTTTAAAAATCGTTAGAACCCGATAGAACCCTGTTAGAACATGGGTTTCAACCTAGGTGTAAATGGACACGAAAATTGTGTGACTATCGGGTTCTACACAGGTTGGAACCAGGTTGTACCCGACCCTAAGAAGGGTTGTGAATTGTTCAAAAAATTGTGCGACAATCTGGTTCTATATGGGTGTCAAGCAGGTTTTAAGAAGGACTTCAAAGGGTTTTATCTGGGTTTTATGCGGGACCTGAAATTGTTAGGAGTATATGGTCTTAAACGGGTGTTAAGCAGATACTATCCGGTCCTAAGAAGGGTTCTGTATGTCCATAACAGGGTTCTATACGGAACCAAACATTGTTACGCTAGGTCCGTTTAGACACCCAGAGCGCACTTGACCAAATTTGTCAATCTATGTCCCCGCTATGACCCGTTCAGACCCTGTTAGACGCACATACTTTCGTTTCAAGAGGTCCCTGATAGAACCACTGTAGACCCGTTTAGACACCTAGAGTACACTTTGACCAAATTTGTCAATCTATGTCCCCGCTATAACCCGTTTACATCCTGTTAGATGCTCATACCTTCGATTCAAGAGATCTCTGATAGAACCACGGTAGATCCGTTTAGATACCCAGAATGCACTTTGACTAAATTTGTCAATCTATGTCCCCGCTAGGGACTGTTTAGACCCTAATAGACGCCCACACCTATGATTCCTTAGATACCCGACTCAACCACGCTATACCCGTTTAAACACCCAAAGTGCATTGTTGAAGGATCATTTTCATAATTTTCATATACTAATCTCAAACGTTAGCCAGGTATAATCTGTTAGGTCTCGTTTTCCAATTACAATAAATAATTTCAGTACCAATTACCTATGTAGAACTCGCTTACACCCGGATAGCATTCCACAATTATGTTATAATTTCCCGGTAGAACCCAGGTAGATCTAGATAAAGTGCCAGAGCTTATGATGGAAACCTACCCGGGTTCTAAATCGCGATTTACCCGGTTCCAAACATGGTCCTAACGGTATTTTTAAGCAGGGATAGAATAAAGTATTAAACTGTATTGTAAAGCTGGAACAGAAAAAGTCGTATTAGAAGAAGCTGGCGGGAATCGAACATGGGTCTCCAAATCAGCAAACACTCCTTCATGTCAATGGGCTAAAACAGATTATGAAGACCGGGCGAAAGAGACTAATGACCAATGCACCAAATAACTCACACATTTTTTATTACAATATTAATAAGTTGGTAATATTCATTCTTTCACAAGATTTTTGAAACAAATTTTTTTCGCGTAGTAAAAATTCTGCAATTTTTTCAATTCTAAAACATAAAACTGAAGTTATATCGACGATTACGGCTCCGTAACTACATTTCCACGGAGATTGAAATATCGTCATGAAATTTTGGAAAATGAATCAAAATTTACTAAGACATGTCTTGAATACTCATAATGATATAACAAATGATCAAAATAAGTAATTTTGGTAAATTTACAAAGTATATTACCGACAGTTTTCAGGGTGACCGTTTTCATCGACGAAAATAATTCCCGGTCATCTAAAATTTTTTCCCAGTCATTAAAAAAATAGTTTCCAATGAAGAAAAAATCAATGGCAAGGGACTGAATTAGTCAAGTGACCTGCATGGCTCATGGCTTTAAGAACATATACACTAGACGTTCAGAATAGGGGAACTCGAATTAGGAGCTTCCCAGAAACAGTTTGGTGATGGTGCAGTGCGAGGGGTCGAAAGAGCGGCGAAGTTAACAACTTGAAGTAGTTAAGTGCCATAAGGAGAAAAGGTGGCAGCGCCACTTCATCGTGTTCACTTTAACTCTCTCCCATGACTGAAATAGTTGATTGTTTTGATCTCAAGATTAACTGAGTTTAAAAAGGCAACGCCCAAAACGGTCCCTATTCTAAAGGTCTATTGTATTTGTATTTACATACTTTGGCATAAACATATATATGGGCTGAATTTGCCAAGTGTACCCACCTAAAATTTTGTTGTCGCCTATCTTATTGAAACACCACCATATTGTAGTGTTAGTGAACCAAAAAAAGCAAGCTTATATGTGTAGAAAACAAGGCTACTCTGTCACTTTAAACGCAAGAGATTCATACCCGAAACGCATGAATTTCGTGCGTTTGAGGATGGAGGCCACGCCTACTTCGAAGACTGTCTCTCTATACGTGTATAATGGTGGTTTTCAATGGTAGGAATATCCTCGCTGATATGAACTGAACTGACCTGAGATGCCCCGCTTACGATCACATAAATCAAGCTTCTTTTTGTTAACGCTAGCACACAATAACTTTCTATAGTTTCAACATTCCACCCTGATCATTGAAATCAGAGATGATTCACTGTAATACATATTCTACGTAATATACGTAGGAAATGTATGTAACTAGGTATTTACACATCCAATATGGCGGACCTCTAGGACATTTGTTGGAGCCTAGATGTAAACTTACGTTTTATTGAAGTATCAAAAGAATATATTGAGACATTAACTATATTTTTACATTCTCATCATGGATGAGAAGGTATTGGTTTTATGTGAAAAATGACTTTTGAAATTTTTATCAAATCTTTACGTTTTGAGACCCCCTGAGTCAGAAAAAAATGGTTTTTACGAAAGTGTCTGTCTGTCTGTCTGTAGTAGGTCGTATGCGGCATAACTCTCGATAGAATTATCAGATTGAATTGAGCTTTAGCCCACTTTATCGCAGCCGAAAAAGTAAGGACAAATTCGTTAACCAGCCACATCTAATCAAAATTGAGGGATTGAGCACTAATTTTGTGTTTTTGAAAATAATTTTTTGAAAAAATCAAAAATTTTAATACTGGTTTTAGATAGTGCTCATAAATCTCTAAAAATTATCCTGATAACATTTTTAAATTAAATCAAAATTAGAAATGTTACAGCATATTCAAAATCGAAAAAAGTCAATATCAAAATTCCATTTTCCAGTTAAATTATACGAGATACGAAAAAACGTTATGATACAATATTATTTTCTACATAAAGACCTACAAATTTGAATTGTAACATTTTTTCATAAGATGCATATTTTTTTTTTTAATTCAAAAATAATCTATTGAAAATCCAAAATTCAATTTTTTAACAATAATAATATTCGATATTGTTGATGTTCTTTATAGTGTCATATGTATAATTCATCTATATTGTTTTACCAAAATGTTTATTGGTTTGTACAGTTTCAATTTTTCTGCAAATTTAGGTATTTAGACCAATTTTATAGTGTAACTTTCGCAATTCTTTTATATCATTTCCTACCACAATGTTCATCAGTCACACGAAAAATTTTTTTTTAAGTTTCTTCCTTTGTATTTTTTATAGAAATAAATTCTCACTGATGAGGACTCCAATCTGAGTCGAAACGTTTGAAAGCATGAAACCTTGAGTTACATTTTTTCTGGACCCTAAAGCCAACTAAGAACATCAACAATATCGAATATTATTAAAACTAAAGGGTCGATACAAGTTCTAATCATAATTTTTAACAATAATATGTGAAATACGAAAAAAACGTAAGAATACAAAGTTGTTCGTTTCAAAAAGATCTACAAGTTTTGTCTTACACAGTTTATGAAAAAACATATATTTTTCGTTTCAATTCCAAAAAATACGATTAAAATTCAATAATTCCATTTTTTAGACAAAATATATGAGATACATAAAAAAAGTTTAGATGAAAAATTATTTGCCTAAATGAGGTCTACACATTCTTATTAAGAAATTTCTCGATAGGATGTATATTTTATGTTTTGATTTTTAATATTAAATAATTCGGTTTTTTTTCACCAAAATATGTGAGATACGAAATAAGCGTTGTTCTGCAAAATCGTTTCCTTAAGGTAGTACGATCACGAAAATTAAATAGATAATTTTGCTTTCAAGAATAGCAACATTATTATTGAAGGGCCAATTTGAATGAGAAAAGATTATTTTTCATGAAAAAAATTTGAAACACAAAAAAATAATGTTATTAATAAATTTTATTTTTGCCCAAACTTATTTTCTTATCGCTTCGAGTCAAATTTTTGAAAATGATGCAATTCTAATAAATTATGGTTCATTTTTTTAGGAAAAAGATTCTCTACAACTTGACCGTTTCCTGTTTTTGAATTTTTTCTTGAAAGCAAAATTATCTATT
The DNA here is from genome assembly GCA_030998225.1 of Diplolepis rosae. Lineage (NCBI taxonomy): Eukaryota > Metazoa > Arthropoda > Insecta > Hymenoptera > Diplolepididae > Diplolepis > Diplolepis rosae. The sequence goes on along the minus strand of JAPYXD010000694.1, from coordinate 1,849,310 downwards.
TTAGCCTGAGGTCTACTTTTCGTGATCGTACTACCTTAAATAAAGTCTACGATTATTTTTTCTTTTTGAGAGATTTGGAAGAAAATAAATTATTTTAATCATGTAATTTATTAAAAAGTTACTGAAATGTGTACAGAAAATCGAGCGCGGAGCGCGAGTGTCATGATGAGAATGTGTTCCTTAAGGCCGATAGAGCCTTAAGTAAATTGAATTTCCTGTTTCACTTAAACTGAAAAAGAAATTTAGTGAATTTGAGAAAATGAGTAATTCACATCATCTTTAATATTATAAAATTGGTTTGAGCTTCGGTATTAAATTATAAGAATTAAACTTAAATGTATGCGAAGAGCACAAGACCGAGCGCGCAGCGCAAGGTCCAGAAAGATCGGAGCGCGAAGCGCGACGATCAAATCGCGCACCCTAGGCGCGCTCAAGCTTGCGAGCGAAGCGAGCTGCGCGCGATGAGAATGTGCCCGCGAAGCGGGCAGATTTTTTAAATAATAATCCTTATAAACATATATAAATTTGAACCACCGACGATTTAGTTGTCTCCTAGAAGGTTTTTTTTTCATTCTCAAATTTTAATACTTTTAATTACATATCACAATGGAAAATTTGAATGCACATATTTCAGGTCCTATGAAAAATTACTTGATTGCGCGGTCATATAAGTGAGGTTATGTTTTAGTTGTGCTTGCATGTTACTTGTCTCTGACTTTATATTTTCAGATAATTAATAAAATGTCGTATCCCCAGGAATTAGAAAAAGTGCCTTGTATTCGAGTACGGTAAGTGGAAAAGTTTTTATTTGTATATTAGTATTAAATTGAAATGTGTGCAACTATCTCTATTTTAAACGTGAAATTAAATGTTCCTTGTTAAGAAGCCTGAGAAGTATGAATATATTTTGCAAAAAATTCAGGTTAATGAATGAAAATATTTTGCCTTTTCTTATCTTATACATATGTGCATAAAAATCTAGTAGTTGGGAGAATTGATTAACCCTCCGTCCGACACCCGGTTCCAGCCAGACCTTTTTTGTTTTCAATCATTAATTAAATATATTTCTAATTCAGCTGGCGACTCGTGTTCCCAGGTAGCTTCCTGAAATTTTATTGGCTTTCGACCTATAACAAAATCATGACGAAAAAGTCCTTAGAAAAGGATGTTATAAGGACATTAAAAAAGTACACCTTCGGACCGACACATGGTGCCTGGCTAGACCCCTATACCTTTTGTATGAAAACGTATGGAATCCCAAGTAACATTTTTGTAACTCAGCTATATATGAGAAGGTGGGAGAGGAACAGAAGTATATTCAACTTTTAAATTTTATTCTGCATCCTACTCCTTCACGCACACACCTGTACAAGCTTTACAAAAAATGTTATTCGGGATATGATATATTTTCATTATTTTCCCTGGCTCTTTTCTACTATTTCATAGTAATTTTATATCCAGACTATCTTTTATGTTCATTCAACATACACGCGTCTATATATTCATGTACACATAAGAACATTCGTGTGTATTAATACTATAATTTTGTTTTTTATCTTTGTTCGCATCAGTTGACTAGTGAACATTGGACGTATAGCAAAATAGCGCGTAAACAACACATAAATAAATGTACGCAAACACTGCCATGTATGTAATCGTATATATTGGTTGTTTCTCTTATATTACAGGCGCCGAAAAACTCATTTTTTCTGTTCGAAATGTTCAAATCCAGTGTGTCAACAACATTCAAAAATCGGATATACTTGTTTTAGTTGCATTCCTGAGAACCAGTAAGAGAGTTCGTATCATATCATATCATAAAATTCATTGTGATCCCTTGTTTTTCTTCAAACAGCATTTAAATAACTCAAAATAAAATACAAAAATAAACGAAAAAAACATGTTTTCCTTACAGTCCAAAGTTAAAGGAATTTTTTTCACATTTATAAGTATTAAAACATAATATGCCAAAACCACTGAGAAAGGTAAGAGATGAAAAATGTTTACATGCTTCTGAAAAAAATGAGTGTTGAAGGTAAGTCATACTTGCATACAAATGCATGTAAATGTATAGGGGTCCAGCCAGGCACCATGTGTCGGTCTGAAGGGTATCGGGATAGGTGTCGGACGGAGGGTTAAGTTCATTATGTTGATGTTGAATATAGTTTTTGTATACGAAATATTTGTGATTCATGTAATTTGCGATACAACCGCTTTATAATTAAAATAATTTTAACAAATTTTCCGGAAAAGACAGTAATGCGTTAAAGCTTTCTGCATTGCTGCCTTCTCCGAAAAGTTTATTTTAATTATTATTTTATTAATAAAGTGGTCGTATGTAATTGGTGATGTCAGACCCTACCACACAGCCTTAAATCAAATTGGAATGAGTTGATATTTAAACTTTAGAATTTTTAAAAACGCCACGTCTAACAAACTTTTTCTACATTTCAGCACGATCAACGGATAACGGGCCTCAAAATATCCCACAGGATGGCACCGAAACAGCTTGGGTTCTCTCCTTTTTCAACAAGCTCTTCGATTTGTTCAATGGTTTGGCAAAAAGGGATCCTCATAGTGAGTTTAGAACTTTACTTACGGACACCAGCTACCATATTTCCTTCTTTGATGTAATTGCTGTGCTCGCTAAAATGCGTTATGTGAATAAAGAGACGAGAAAACCTGTTCCAAAATAACCAACATCCCAGAAAAACCAGATAAAAACCATTCGAAGTTTCAAAAACTTATGGTACAGGTTGAAAGAGTTAGGTTTTACTAGACTGAAGACAAGACATATTAACCAGGATCCTCTAGAGATTTTTTTTCCCTTGTTCAAGGATTCAGTGCAGACAGGAAGCCGACTTGCTACCAGTTTCTTGGTATTTTTAAGGCCTTGTTTATCAATAACATAACTCACTACCATTCTAGAGGAGCCAATTGCTAAGATGATGAAGGAAATTTTATTTTACCGTGGCAAAGCTATTTCACAAGGAAAAAGGATAGTGAAAGACCTCTTCGTGAAGTGCTACTTATCCAGAGCGTTCTACCAGGAAGTCGGTGTCGCAGAGATGCTATTCCAGAGAAAGGAATTTTCTCAACCGATACCTCAAAATTGATAAAACTTTTAAAAAAGAAAGCTCCTTGTATAGAAACTTGCTCGGAATGCTCAGCCCTTTTCCAAGCGTCTGCTTCTTCATGTAGTATTAAAGAAGTGCACGATGATATTAGGAGCCTTCTACGGAAGGTATGTATGCAACGGTAGGCGTCAGGCACAATACAGTACTAGCACTTGAAAGAGAAGTTAGAATCGAGAGGATATGTTGCAAAGATCACAAACAGCAAGTGCTGGTGCAAGTAATCAATTTGAGTGTGATACAGTACATCACTTCGATTTCGGCTTATTGGGTCGCAATTCTTCGTAGCAATATCACGGTGGACATTGAGTCCAAACCAAATGCTAGCGTTTTCATCATGTCTGCAAAAGCAAACTATTCGAGAATCTTTTTATTTATTGCATTACATTTTCGGAATCATTCTAAGTGAATTTTTTGAAAATCAATCAATGTTTATGGTTGTCTTAAAAATTAGCACAAAGTTTCGTGAATATTTCGATAAGACACTAAGATATAAGGTGTTATAAATTATTTCCTGTAAAAAAAATGTATTTCACAATCTATACTTTCATAAAAAAATATTATTTTCAATAATCTTGCAACTTATATGTATTTGTGCGAACGTTTGTATACATTGATGATTTGAATGTGTGGAATGAAATTTTTAATTGAATATAAATTAAATAATTGATGCAAAATCTAGGCAATATTAAATAGAAAATACGTAAAAATTATTACCGATATTTTTTCATATTTTCTGTGTGATATTTCCAGAATCTTGCATCAATTTTTCAATTTATTGTCGATTACAAATTTTATTCACATTTCCAAAAAGCAACTTATAAAAAAGGTACCAAAAATTTTAAAAATATATACATATTATATAGAGGTTTCAGGCATAATTTAAATATCTAAATTGATTATTTTGCAATTTTTGCAAGCAGAAATTTTGTATTTTTAAATGTAAAATTGCAAAAAAGAAATGAATTTGAATTTAGAAACTATGTATATAGGAGTCTTACATAACTTGCTTTTTGAAAATGTGAATAAAATTTGTAGTCTACAATAAATTGAAAAATTGATGCGAGATCCTGGAAATATCACAAAGAAAATATAAAAAAATATCTGTAACAACTTTTACGTTTTTTCCATTTAATATTGCCTAGATTTTGCATTAATTCTTTAATTTATATTGAATTGAATATTTTATTTCACACATTCAAATCATCAATGTATAAATACATGCGCACTAACACATGTGCACAAAGTCTTAGTTGCAAAAGTGGTGATAGGTGGCATGGAATTCCGCCATTTCTATTACACACAGTTGGGTAGGCCTGGTTGGGTCAGACTCGAGGAAGAATGATTACCTCCAATAGAAGCATTTTATCCTAAATTAAATGTTGAAAATATTTTTGTACAAGACTATTAACATGCATGTAAAGTATGGGAAACTTTTGACGTCAAAACTTTAGGTGAATATTCTAATTTGTACCTGAAAATAGACGTTTTGCTTTTAGCTGATATTTTCGAAAACTTCAGAAAACTTTGCTATGAAACATATAATTTAGATATATTACATTATTATCTAACACCGAGACTTGCTTTTAACGTAATTTAAAAATTTTCACAGATTGAATTAGAATTACTTAGGCCCTAAAATGTTGTTATACATTAAAAGAAGTTTTAGAGCTAGTGTTTCTCAGTGCTCTAATAGATACGCAAAGGCTACTAATTTATATATGGGACTAAATTACAATACTCTAAAAGAAGAGTCATACCTTTCTTACTCTGACATTAATGATCAATTTAGAGCAGCTATGAGTGCATTTTTACCATATCGCAATATTAAATAGGTAGAAAATGTTTTTCAAATTGCCTTCATGAATATTCCGGATAACTCCACAAAAGAATACATCCTTGAAGTTGATCCGGAAAATCCAGATAAGCTACACGATTTACATAAAAATTTTCCTCTATGCCCTGAGCACTTTGTACCCTCTGGTCCAAAATGTAAAATCAGCAAGACCTTTTAATTTTCTTTTTCAACCACCTTGCCAGTGGATCTGCGTGTCTTCAGAATATGGAAGTATAAATCGTTGGATAGAAAATAATTTACATGGTATAACTTGGAATTCGATAGATGTACCTCATAGCTTGTCAAAAGCAATACTGAAAAATATTCGAAATTTATTCCCATATATGGATTATTTTCTTTTGCGTATCTATTAGAGCACTGAGAAATACCACCTCTAAAACTTCTTTCAATGTATAACAACATTTTAGGGCCTGTAAGTAATTGTAATTCCATTTTTGAACATTTTTAAATTGCTTTAAATTGCTTCAGATTTGTGCTATCAACAACTTTAGTAAAATATATATTTTTTTGTATGAAAAACTATAGGAATTACATGTGAGTCTTTATAATTTACATTACAACCTTGATGACCTGGACCACCATATTTACCAGTAAAATGAGAATGATCGTGATGTATGATATCATAATCATTGAAAGGTTTTTTACAAACATAAAAGTTTTTTGCATCTCTGAATTCTTGCATTTGTTTTTGTGTCAAGGATTCCATTGGTACCATATTACTTAGATAAGAATCTACTTTTTCAGCTATACTTTTCAAATGATTGCGAAACCATTGAATGCAGTGTTCTCTTCGATAGATATGAATTTCACGGAAAAAATTATCAAAATTACATTGTAAATAATATGCAGCACTTGTAGGGACATGCTTTTGATAAGCAGTTGAACTTGTGTGTGTGTGCTAGTCATTGGCTCTAATAGATATTTAATATCGGCATAAACAACAAAAGTAACGTTTTTTTTATTTATTTATTCTTATTTGACTCTTTGAAAGGAGTGTTCCACTTTAAAATGAAATAAACACCTATTACAAATTAAAATACGCTACAACCTTTCGTTATTTGAGATTTTACTAGTCGAGACAAATTTTTAATTCATGCAAATTGATATACAGAATTATTAATCCCAATTTCATTATTATTAAAGTAATCCTCACTATAAATTACGATTTCGGAATTTTCAATCATTAAAAAATGAATTTTTAGTATATTAGATGCTTTTCTGCTTATGTAAAATCGAAAAATTACTCCTTTCTTATCGTTTTCTTCTCGATCTGCACTATAAATATTAATTCTCAAATTATTCATTTTTTCAAATTTTAGTACATGAGTCAAGCTAATAGGGAATTTTATATCATCATATTTTAATATTTCACTAAAATGTGAGTGAGAGCTTTTACGATTCGGGTTACTTTCTACCGGATATAATGCTGAACTATCCAACCAAAGATAACAATAAGGATCGTTATTTATAATATTCACAACAGCTTTTTTATTCTGAATTTACTTTAGTAAATTGATAAAAGTTGACAATCTTACTTGAAATGGAGCATTCCTATTAATATTTTCAAGTAAAATTATAATTTTAATTCAAGACCAGCTTGACTTTTCTTGCTGAAATTCTTCAACCATAATTATAATTTTACGCTTCACTTTTTCTTCAAACCATGTACTCAACTTTGATGATTCTAGAACAATATTTTCGCAAAGTGCTTCAAATTTACGTCTGAATCTATCGTTGTTCTATCTCTAAGAGCATTCTCTATTTCTTCCCAACTTATTCTGTCTCTCTGCCTGTTCGCAGCCGAAACACCTTCCTCCTTCTTCTTCTTCTGCAAATTGTTCATTTTTCTATTGAGTTCCGTCAAAATTGCAATTGATGATGCGATGCTACACTTGCGTGATACAGAAAGCGTGTTCTTATTAATGTTCAGATATTCCTTCAATAATCGGATTTTCCTTTTCCCATATTTCAACCATTGTTTACATTTTGGAAAAGTTAAACCGTCTATCAAAATTTTATAAGCTTCACTCATAAGTTTAACAACTTTCTTACAAATTTTAGAATTCATTTATGAATACAAATATTAAAATCTCAACACTTGAATAATGAATAATAATTTTCAGATGGAACTTGTATTTGTTCAACTATTGATCATATAATGGTAGAAGATAACTGAGAAGTCACCGAGGATCGCGCTCTTTTATATCCACGATCCACTCTTCTATCTTTGTCTTTCAAACAATTATAATTGTATATACATCTCTGTCTTGAAAGTCAAGAAGCTTGGGTGAATTCCTAAGAAATATTGCGTGAAATGTGATATTTTTTTCTGCATTTGATGTGTTTCTCTAAATGTTTATTACAATAAACATCCTGAGCGAGAAGACGATATTCCAAGAAAAAATCATAATCACAAGTAAATGTGCACTCAGAATAATATTTTTCACGCATCAAATAAAGATCTCGAAATCGTTTATCCAATGTAACTTGATACCAAGAGGGTAACGTTATCTAATTTATTACTATAAACATCTGATAATCGCAGCTTATGCAAAATTTATTTAATGTGACTTGATACCTAGATTCGAAGATAACGTGATTTATTACTATAAAGCATTTATACACCCTGCTTTTATTTCTAAGAAATACTTTTTAATCATTCGTCCTTCAACGAAAACACGTCTCAACAAGCAACATACATTGAGTGCTTTCTAGAAACTTTGATATAAACAAATTCGTCTTTTGACTTATATATACAGCTTACCTTCGAGAACCTTCTTATCTTCAAGCACTTTTTATGACACAAGCTTCAACACTCAGCTCGAAACAGAACCATTTTTTAATTGAGTGAAGTTATAATCTTCGAGACTTGGCATGGAACCTTGCGTGACCTCATTATCTTCAAGAAAATACCTATTTCATAACCTTCTAGAACAGGCTCTCGAGTGTCGGTAAATGTCGATAGCAGGAATCTTGATACAGAACTTCCCCTGTATATCTACTCACATCAGTTTTTTTTCTTTTTACACTGAACAGAGTGTGCGGCTATTTCTATCTGCTGCCTCTGTGTCCTAAAAGAAATAAAACTTTACCAGATCGGAAAGAAAATTCAAAATCAACTTTTTTATTTCTTACATAACACAGTTCTTGCCGCGTTTGTTTATTTGTGTTTATGTGCTGTGTATGGTTCTCAAAGGTGTTTGTGGGCCAACTTCATAAAATGCGTTGTTCTTTTTCTCACGAAACTTATTTCAAGTTTAAAAAAGTCCTTCTTAATATATGGTTCTTGTGTACGCCTTTGAGGAGAAGCCGTTTGCAATTACATTCTTCACGAATCTGCCGGATAGGAATTCCTTCGCCCATTTTTTTTAAAACTATTTGGAGCGGTCAGGTTCCTGGACGCCTTGGAGCTTGCCCCCTTGCATGTTTTTATTAATTATTATTTTTAAGAAAACAAAATATCTAGTATTACTATAAAAAACTTATATTTTTTTCACGTCTACAATTCAAGTCCATGAAATTAGCTGGCACTGAGGAGGACCACCACCTTATAATTTTTTTCTTTATTGATTTTTAATGGAGAAAACTGACCCAATGCCAATACAAAAATACTATAACGATTTTAATTTTGGGCCAAGATAAAGACTAAAACATGAATACAAACATGTCACTAAATTATTGTAAATTATAATTATATTTAAAAATACTAATTAAATTTAAACTGATTGAGGCGAAAACATATCACTACAATAGCAATAATTTATGCATTCCAAAGATGTTTTTTCTAAATCGCTAACTCAAAAATTAAAAATCATTTGATTTTGCAATTCTCATCCTACTTCAAGCTAGAAAATCAAGCTAGTTAGAAAAATAATCCCTGCTGTGAAGGGTTAAGCTAATCTGAGATCAGTTTGAAGATAACGGATAGGAAAAGAACGTGCTGAGAAAATTTAACCCGGGTGGCGCTACCGCTACCTTAAATAGCAGCAAAAAGTTTGAAGACCGCTACTCTACAGATACGTGCTAGGAATATCACGAGAAGCAGTAGAACGTATCCGGGTCCACTCGGCTTTATTCGTCAAGCGCTCGGGCCACTCAAGATCGTATAAAAGTATTGTCTAAACGTCACGGGAAATGGAAATTTAAAAAGTAAAAGAATTGATTTTTTCAAAATATAAGCTTGTAGAGAATGATAAGACGGAGCTTTTTCCGTTAAAATTGGGTTGTTAGAAAAGTGTATACCTCAAAGGGTCAATAAATAACAATTTTTCCAATTAGGAAGGTAGAGTTGAAATGTCACTGTCTACTTTATCAGGCCACATGTATCGGTATCAGATAGGATACTTTCCCGACAGGTGACCTCGCAGACAATTTCAAACTCTTAAATCTTGGAAATAACTAATTATTTTCAAATAATTAGGAAAAAGAGACGTATCCGACTGTGCCGGGATTCGAGCTCGAGTTTTTAAATTGCGGGTGGACTTCTTTAACCAACTGAGCTACATTAAAATTAATTAATTATTTCCAAGATTTAAGAGTTTGAAATTGTCTGCGAGGACACCTGTCGGCAAAATATCCTATCTGATACCGAGACATGTGGCCTGATAAAATAGACAGTGACATTTCAACTCTACTTGCCTAATTGAAGAAATTATTAAATGGCGTTATGCAATATAACGATGTCTTCCTGCGGAGAAGGAGATATCGGACGCCTGTGTAGCTCAGTTGGTTAAAGCAGTCGACCGGCAGTCGAAAGACCCGGGCTCGAATCCCGGCACTGTCGGATGCGTTTCTTTTTCCACAAAACGATTTTAAACCGTATTTTTTGGCAAATAAATTGAAATTTAAAAATTTTTATTCGTCAAAATTCAATAATTTTGAAAATATACATCGCGGTAACTCAACCACATTTGATTTAATTGTATGGAATTTGACGGAATTACAGGTAATTTATGTATTACGTATTGTTGTAAAAGTCAATATCGCTTGATGATGTTCCACGAATGTTCTATACCTCTAATAATTGTAGTTATATAAATATTAGAAAGGAAAATTTTTAATTTTTTGCGACTGTGCACTATTTTCTGGCCTCTCTTAAAGTAGTGTTCACTTTGTGAAACACTATAAAATAATATTGACTTTGTTAACAATACGAAATATAAAAATTATCCCGCGGTTGCAGCGTCCCGGGCTGCCACGCCGGTGGAGAAAGGAATCTGTATGCTCTCCTAGCTGGCGTTGCGCCCCGGTTCGCTGAACAGACGCGCGGGGGAGGGACTCGGGCAAACGGATGACGGAAGAGTCGTTCACGACTTAACCCTTTTAGTGCCAAGCAACAGCCATATTATCGCATATGCAACGATATTTCGTTGTTTGTCACTAAAAGGGTTAAAAACGGAACCAGCCGCTCCTGAAATTTAAAGCCGAAAGGCGATTCCGCGAGCAGTAATATGCTTTGAAAGAGGGGGTTTTTGGTTTTAACAGGTATACCTAAAGCCGTCCTAGGAGAGTCCTGTACTATATGTACTATATGTCTATAAAATATTTCGCCATTTTTTTTTTCCGAAAAATTGGATCTAAAAAATTATATTTATATAATGAAAATTTAACTATTTTTATTTATTAAATATTACTCTCATCGTAGAAAGCCTTTCTCTGCACGGAGAAATCTTCTGTTTGAAAAATTACTAAAAAAAAGTTTTAAACTAGTGATATTGTGATAACTGTATTGAAATATATTATAATAGTAATAATGTATAATATTTTTGTATGGAATTGTTCAATTTAGGAATAGAAGTAATAATTAGTAGAAATAACAAAAGCTACTATCCTTTATAGGAATTTTGTTTCTTTGTATTTCCTTGTATTTCTTTTCATAATTGTCATTAATGATAAAAGTGAAATTTTGAAACCTTATTGTAAAGTCGGGACATCAAAACCGTAAAATCTTAAGTATTTCATAGATATAATTAAAATGGATATTTTTTTGAAAGTATGGATTTATTAGAAAGATTGAACCTTTCCATTTAAGAATGAAACACAACATCATTTAAATGACTGCCACGGCTGGCCTTGGATCAAGCCAATTTTTCTGTACATTTTCGATTGTTTGGGCTTCAATCCCATGAATGGCAACTTCGATTTCGTGTTTCAAGGCCTCAATCGTCTCTGGATGGTTAGCGTTAGACTTATCCTTAACGGCTCCCCACAAAAAATAGTCCAACTTGGTCAAATCACAGCTCCAAGGCGGCCAATTGACATCAGAATTTCGGCTGATTATTCGATTTTCGAAAACGGTGCGCAAAAGATCGATTGTTACGCCATCTGTGTGGCAAGTAGCCCCGTCCTGTTGAAACTAAATGTCGTCCATGTCATGCTCTTCAATTTTTGGAAACAAAAATTCAATGAGAATGTCACGGTAACGCTCACCATTGACCGTAACAGTGGCTCCTTGCTCATTTGGAAGAAAATGACCCAATGATGCCACCGCACCAAAATTCGCATAAAACAGTCACTCGTTGTGGGTGCATTGGCTTCTCAATGATGACGTTTAGATTTTCTGAGCCCCAAATGCGACACATTTGCTTATTGACCTTATTGACCTTTTGCACAAACAATCAAAAATGTACTGGAAAATTGGGTTGATCGATTCAAATTCCAAATGTTAGATTGACCATCCTGTATTTTAATTCGGCCCTGGCGATTATAAAAAGTAGTTAACGTTTTGATATGAGATCCCAAGCGTCGGGTTAGCCTAGTGGTTAGGTCAGAGTAATTATAGATATATTAGGTAAATAGGCAGGGATCGAATCAGGCAGCGTTTAGAATTTTAAGAAAATAATGCGAACGAATAAATATATTTTTAAGTTGAGAGTGTAAATATCGTTTGTGAGTTGTAAATATAAGTGTAAAAGTGTATAATTATAACAATAATGGTCAACCATAGTCCGAACCATTTTTTCGTAGATAAAGTATTTTAGAAGATATTTAGGATTATAGATTAAAATGGGTCATATATATATATATATATATATATATATATATATATATATAACAATAATAGATAATGAGTTTCCAATTTTACTATACAGTTTTGCAAACTTTGATGAAGTTTCCCAATATCTCTACTTTAATATGTAAATATAGTAAAATATAGGCAAATTTTTCACAAATATTGCAATGGAAGGTTTCTCTGCGTGGAGTTTCAGTGAAATGTTTGTGTCAGAAATAATAATAATGATACAAATATTTAATTAATGAACCATGTAAATAATCGCTTGTCACTTTAATACTTTCGGGGAAAGGGGAATCGTTTAAATATATAAGTATATAGTAAATTATTTAAAATCGAGTTCTAGTTGATTTCAATAAATCAATCTAAACATTTACAGAAACCTCTCTCCAATGGTGAGGAAAAAATGTCTTATTAGAAGTTGCTTCAACTCTGGAGTTGCCTCCATACTTTTTGCCGACGAAACTGAAAAAACTTTATTACCGACCTGTCCCTATTTGCAATTAAATATTATTGAACAGCAAATTATTTTCACTTTTTCTTCATTTAGTAGGCATTGATAGAGTATATCACGTGTGTATACCAAGTTTCAAACAGTTTCAACAATATTCGCCCAACTTACGATTTATTTCTTAAAACTAATTAAAATTGGTCTACAACATTTTTTCAGTTTTTTATGTATAGTATTAAAAATAATTATTGGATGAAAAAACAGAAAATATAAAAAGTTCCATCTCGTTATTCTCTACAAGCCTACAATTAAAAAAAAAACAATTTTTATACTTTTCAAATTTCCATTTACCGAACGTTTGGTCAATACTTTTATACGCTTTCGTGTGCTGCGCAAGTTATTTAATCCAGAAACTCAATTACAAAAATCCAAAAGTTTTCTTTTGAAAATTGCGCACGTAATCACGTGATAATATGTATTGAAAACCTTTGTAATTTACCTAAGGTATTTTACATACCCATCTCTGACTCCGACAGAAACTGAATGTCAACCGCGATGTTACCCCAATGGTAGTGTACAGTACTTGTGAGCAAAAGGTTGCGAAATCGACACTTGTCGCTTGCAATTTTGTAACAACTTTTTTATTAAAATGTGATGAATGTGACTTCCTCATCTGTAATTTACCGGTACTTTACAGCTTTCGTAGCTAAATTTTATCATCTTAAAATACAATGAGGTTTGGAGGGTCTGCTTCGAGCCTACTGACATAATAAGCTCCAAGTAAAAATCGACAAATATTTTAATAGTTAAAAATTGAAGAATTAAATTGGGATCTTGTAAATAAAAATTATTAATCTTTATTTCCAAAGTTTAAAATATTTTAAATTCTTATTTGTAACTTTGTTTTTGACCTAAATATTCTAACTGTCATAAATTTAAACGATACCTAGATATTTTTTAATACATGAAGAGGCTGGAAATAAGAGGCTTTGAAAAAATGAAGGACATAGATATTTTATAAAGATTTCTACAGATAATAACATTTCAAAAAATTTTAGAAAATAAATAAAATTTTTAAAAACTTGGAAAATATTCTCTGTGTGAAAAGGAACGCTTTGACTCCACTGGGTATCGAGCTCAGGACCTTTCGATTGCCGGTCAAATGCTTTATCATCTGAGCTATGTAGGTTCCACTCAACTTCTCTCACAGAATGTATTGATGAATTCTGAAGTATTTTGAAGTATTTTGAAGGGACTTTAAATATTTGTAATATAATAACGCTTTACCTCCACGTGATTCTCATTAAGAAAAGTTAAAGTTTTGAAAGTTCACGATGTATCAAACATGTACCGATTCTCAGAATTTGTCTAGGATAGAATACAAAGCTCTAACAAACAATCCCTGATTTCTGAAAATTCCAGGATTTTTCTGACCAACAAGATTCCATTATTTCCAGATTTTCCATGACCTGCGGCCACCCCGGTAGTTGTTACTAGCGCTTGATCATGAAAAGTAGCAAAAGAAGTAGCCTTGTACCAAAAAGGTAGTAAAAAGTAGAAGTAGTAGCAGTTCGAAGCCTTCTAAAAGTCTCTGAGGATTAGAAAATATTAATTAAAATCTAATGGACAATTTCTAGGTTTTAGAACTCATGAATATTTTTCATATATTAAAAATTAAGTTTTTGATTATGAAACTGTCTGATTTTTCAAGAATCGATTAGAAATTCCCTGGTTGACATTTTTAATCTTTTTAATTGAAAAGTTGGAAATATTTTATATAATAAAAATAAAAAGCTCTGGGATTTCAAAAAAATATATATTCACCAAACCGTCAATCTCTGGGTCATTGATTAGGAAAGGCTTTCGGTCTCTTTCTTGATGTTGGACGAAAGCCTGTATGTCCATGTTGAAACTTTCTGAGGTTGAGTTGTCGGAACTTTGAGTTGCTTGCTCGCATCTTTCAAATAGTAACGCGAGTAAAGGAAACAAGGGATGTTTATATACAGCACGTTTGTCAGCCTCAAATTGAGCCTGGTCCTGATGAGTGGTATAATCGGCTACTCCGCTGGCAGGGTCCTGATCGTAACCAGGAGTCACCATCGCTAACGCCACGGCGGTACTGCCTTCTTGCATCCTATCATTCCTCTCTTAAAAAGTTCATCGTTTGTCAGGTCCTCCGAAGCCTGCGATCCTATTTAACTAACTCTCTTATTTGAAACCTCAATTCCTTTAATAAAATCTGAAACAAAAATAAACATATTTTATATCGTTTTATAGTAGATTGTGTAGCTAGGGGCTGAGGCGCTGTTTTTGGGGCGAGGGCCGATGTTTTCAGTCCTCGTATCTACCTCGGGCACGCCCTCGGTTGAGATTCAGCCTGAAATATCGATTGAATCCCAAAAACGGCCCAGCTCCGTAGCACACACAATATTTTTTGCAAAATACGCATTGAAAAGGTGCTTCCAGCGCCTGAAAGCAGCCTCGAGGGGGTACATTTGCGATACGGCGCACCACGCGCATATGACTGAATCAGCAGACTCTTAGATCGTGTAACGTTGCAATTTAAACCTAACCATCACTGAACAATGCGTTTGAATAGCTTGATGTCAACGATTATTGTTAAAAATTAAGAAAATGTCTATCTTGATTTAATAACATTTTTAATAAATAACATTCATGGTCTTATACAGCCGACTTCATTTCACGAACGCTTCCAAACTGGTTTTGTGTGTGTGTGTGTGTGTGTGCGTGTGTGTCGTGTACCTACAGCAGACAAATTGGAGAAAGGGAACGATGTTGCCGGATCGCGATACTGTTACGTTTATCCGTTTGAAAGTGACTGAAATTTCAATATTTTTCATTAGATTATCTATAAAATTATACGGTGGAGAGATTTAATGTCTTTTTCAAAAATTTGTATTTTCGAGCAGCACAAATACCGAAATTTTTCAAATTTCTCTACCAAGGCGTTTAATTACTACAAATTGAAATGTGGAGAGTGCCTATGCATTGCCCATAAATTACGTATTAAAGTAGTCAACTGACATTAATTTAGCATATAACTAATCATTCTATTTAAATATAAGCTCCTTTTTTTTTAAATTCTACCAGGGATCGATTCGCTCTCTCTCTCTGTCCCCAAAAAGAAAAAAAATACAATTTGTGTACTTCGGTTTTCGTCAAAAGATATAAACAATAATACACAATGGCATGTATTTTTTCATTTTGTCAATTTTTTATATGTTAATCACTGTAAGTTCAAATTTTATAAAAATGAGGACTGGCACATTTTCGTATTAATTGCCATACTCGCATACCTATACATCATCTCAAGAACATTGGTCGCGTTTCAACAAAGTGCATTGGGGAAATATAAACTATTTTGTCACTGCATATAAGCAAACTTAAGAAACAAAAGCAGGGATTGAAGAACGAAACCAGGTACAATAACAAATCGCCGGTCGGAAATTATGCCCTCAAGGCTGCTTTTCTAGCTTCTGGAAGAATCTTTTTTATGCGTGTTTTGCAAAAAATACATATACAGTGTCCACGTATGGATTGCAGAATTGGAAATATAATTGGAAGCAGTTTAATATACGAAACGCCACCCAACATACATATTTTCTATTCTAAAAGAACATTTTCAGACACACACTGAGAAAAATGGATTGTAAAATTTAATATCCAGGTCCAGTGACTATGGGACAGCTATTTAGATTATAAATACTTTCAAATTAATTAGTTGTGTTTGAAATTTTTGTCACTGTCTACATTATCAGAGGATCACTAGTCGCGTATCAGATAGGATACGTTGTCGACAGGTGTCCTTGTAGACAATTTCAAACTCTTATGTCGCAAATAAATAAAAATGAATTCAAATGTTCAAAGAATTTGAAAATCTTTCTGTGGAAAGAAAGGTTTTCAAATTCTTCAAACATTATAAATACTATAATCTAGATTACAAGAAGTATAATCCAGACTATAAGTGACATAACCTAAAAATTTTTTATATTCTAACATCATACCGCTTATAATCGAGATTATAGGTTTTATAATTCAATTGGCTGTCCTATAGTCACTGTACCTGGTTATTAAATTTTATGATCCATTTTTATCCGTGAATTTTGTTCTTCGCGCCAGCTCTAATGGATTCGCGCATGTCTGTTATTTATTAGGTCGTTAAAGGTGAAACCTGCCCATATTTAATGTTAAATATGGTACAGGTTTAGTTATCCACCAAGTACTATTTTTTAAAAAATAATAAAAATATTAAAACTAAAAGTATGTTGTAGTATGAAAATGTCAAAAGTGCAGCAGAAGTTTAAAGAATTATGCGTAAATTAATCAATAAAATCCAAATGTTTATTTAGTATGAAAGAAGTGCAAAGTATGATAAAAAATATGAATTGAAAACAAATATACATTTTTTTGAAAAACGCTTTTATTACTGCAACAAATCAAAAATACGATCCCTCCCTATACATTTCTAATGAAAGCAATTCCCTCAATGTTCGACAAAATGAAGTTAGATGTTAATGAACTGAAAATACCTAATTAATGAAGTTATATATTTAATTTATTTTTTGAAATTTTATTATTCAAATTTGACTGCAATGGACTACTCATTGACAAATGTGTTTCGTGTACAATAATCGATACTTTTTGGCTATATAATTTTCAATTTTATGAGGATTAAAAAGTAAGTCCTAAAATTGTTTATTCTAGTGGATATATTCAGATGCACAAGTCTTTTTAATTGCATTTTATTGACTCACTTCAAATTAGAGATTAACATTCTGAATCAGTGATCCCAGATCGTGGGAGCTGGCGGCCCCCACCACGCTCCCATGTGGGAGCGCACACAATCAAGCGCGCCGTGTCGGTGTGTCCCCACTTCCTCGCTTCGATTTCACGCTCTCGTCTGTTTTGCCAAGATCGAAAATTATGTTTCTGTCGACTTCGTGTCAAAGTAGCGCGAAGCAGACGACAAATTTAAAATCACTAAATATATCATTTAAGATATTACCTTTCTTTCTTTGATATTTTTAAAAACATTTACCTAAAATGAATATCTAAACATTTTATTTTGAATTTTAGGTTGATTTAAAGAATCAAAAAATGATTTTCTATTGAAATTTAAATTCAATAAATTTTCAAAGTATCAAAACAAAATATCAATTTCAATATTTTTTAGATATGCAAATCAAATAGTTCAATTAGAAAATTATGTAGAGAATATTATAAAGGGTTTCCCAATAAGGGTGATATGTTTTGAAATTGAAAAAAAACACTGAATATTCATTCGGAATTGATCGAAATCTTTTTTATTATATTGGATATTCTATGCCATTTATGATTTAAACAATATATCGGCCAAATGTCCCCCGAGACTCTTCTTGCAAACCCGAATGCGTTCAAGCCAATTTTCGATGACTTTGTGGAGCATTTCAGGTGGTATGGCTGCTATAGCGGCTCGGATATTGGTTTCAAGCTCTCCAATTTTCTTTGGTTTATTGGCATAAACCTTAGATTTAACGTATCCCCAAAGGAAATAATCCAGAGGCGTTAAATCGCAAGATCTTGGCGGCCAATTGAAAGGGCCATTTATTGAGATAATCGATTCTCCAAACTTTCCACGCAATAAATCTATTGTTTGGCCAGCAGTATGGCAAGTTGCGCCGTCTTGTTGAAAGTAAAGGTCCTCTGCATCAATATCATCATATTCCGGAAAGAAAAAATCGGTTAACATGGCCCGATATCGCTCTCCATTCACAGTTACGGTTCGGTTCTCGGCGTTTTTGAAAAAAAATGGTCCGATGATGCCACCATACCATAAACCGCACCAAACGGTTAGTTTCTCGGGATATAATGGAGATGAATGAATGACCTGAGGGTTTTCCTTACACCAATAACGACAATTTTGCTTGTTTACAAAGCCGTTGAGCCAAAAATGCGCCTCATCAGAAAAGATGATTTTTTGATGAAAATTGGGATCATTTTCAATTGATTCCAGAGCCCAATCCGCGAACTCCCGACGCAAACGATGGTCATTAGGCTTCAGTTCTTGGGCCAGAATCATCTTATTGGGATGCAGGTCAAGATCCAATCGCAAAATACGCCAGGTAGTCATCCTGGACAGGCCCAATTCCTGAGATCGGCGTGGCACGGACAATTCACGGTTTTCCTCGATACTGGCCTGTACGGCTGCTATATTCTGTGTAGAACGTGCGGTACGCATACGATTTTTAGGCTTAGTATCCAATAGAGTAAATTCACTCTCCAACTTATCGATTATTCGACGAATTGAGAGCGCGGATGGAGCAGAATGACGACCATATTTTGCACGATATGCTCTTTGAACACCGACAAAACTTCTCGAATTTTGATAAAATAATTGGACAATTTCCAAACGTTGTGGAAGCGTGAAACTACTCATGATTAAATGGCAAACCTTACTGATGACAACTGACAGCAGACGTCAAAAATTTCAGTTCAAATGAGCCCGATAGGGACTTTCAGAATCATATCACCCCTATTGGGAAACCCTGTATATTAAGGAATGATAAAATATGTATGATATTGGAGTTTAAAAAATAAAATACTAAAATACTCAAGTAATACATAAATTATATCTAATTATACACTCGAAATTATACAGTAGAGTTTCTTCTCTGGTATAGGCAACATTGAAAAAAATTACATTCAAATAAATAAATTAATATATAAATATATAAATTTAAATAAATGATTAAATATAAATTTCATTATAAAACTGTGAATAAAAGGTTTCAATATTCAAAAAAACTAAAATTACATCTAAATTTGCATACGAAATTAGACTTTACGATTTCTCTTATATAAAATACAAATATAAAATATTTATTTCGAATGAAATAGTTTTAAAAAATGTTATAGTACGTGAATCAACTATATCAATTAAAAAATTAAGTGGAAAATATTTGATTTAAAAAAAAAAAGAAATTAAGGTTAAAAATCTACATTCCTAATTACATGATGATAGTAGATAAAAATTCTATACGATGTTGTTGTTAATAATTGGCTTTAGGGTTCAGAAATAATAACTCAGGAAGTCACAAACTTTCAAACATTTCGACTCTAATATGAATCCTCATCAGTGATCTTTATTTCTAAAATTTTAAAACAATGGATAAAATATTACACATATGAGCTCTATTTTGGAATAAACTTTGGTAATGTAAAAAATGTAAAATATCGTGATAAAATTTACATAAAATTGTACAGAAAACATCGGTAAATTATCTAAAAACTTCCTTAAGAATAACAATAACTAAAACATATATATATATAAGACGATACGCTTTCGTCGAATCACGCACACGCTCGCTTACAATCCTGAGATATAAAACTTGGAACTTTCTTATATAGTGTGAGATGCAGGTTCTTACCCGAAACCTGTCAACTCTTCTATGAGCCCAACTAATTTTATTAATTTAAAAATATACCTGAAACAAAATATTTATTCCAAAGCTTTGTTGGACGCCAGTCACTTTGCTTGGAGTGAAAAAGCCAATTCAAATAACCCAGAGACTCGATATACTAATAATAGCAAATAACAGGCGGGGCCAACTACATGACACAACAGTTAGTGAGTAATAAATAAAAGAAACCAGAATTTAATTAATAAGGAAATTTCGCATAACAAGATTTATTTAAGAGAAATGAGAAAGACTCTATACAATCTAAGGTTATATAAAGAAAACGCGACAATGTGGTGAATGTAACCTAACCTATCGCGTCACCACCTGAAAGAACACAAATTTAAGAGTAATCAAATTTAGTAATTAAAACTTTAATTCCCACGTGACAGAATGAGATAAATAAATCAAAGTATAAATCGAAAAAAGAGAACTCGCGAACACAAGAAAGAAAGAGAGGCAAAGTGGTCTCGGTAGGTGTGTTAGACGCCACAAAGCGTTAATGTCAGTTCTATAATGTCTGGCATTTCCGGACCACTTTCCAAAGAAAATTTAAGTAAAACCAAACTTACGCTACCTGTATAAGATCATCCAGTTCCGGGTCGTAACGCAGTACGAATTCCCCTTCCTGGGACATTTTCGGTACGTTCATTTAATTGTGGGATTTATTCCTTTTAATTTCCTCCGAGAGGCCAAACTGGTAGGTACTTGTCACTTGTGCCTAGTACCCTAGTTGCACTCGGCAAATAATTTTTATGAACACGCGGTTCTCTCTCATACAGCGAACAGCGCGTGTGGTACGTTGGCACTATGTTAGATAGTGTCCAATAGCATCATACAACATAAAAGTATTTCTAATAATTCGGAAGACTCAAGATTTTTAGTTATAACGAAGCTCAATTGTTTGAGGACGCGCATTTTTACCCATCAATCAAAGATTTTGAAGGTAGCTTCGAAATAAATCCGAATATCTCTTTTTCGGGAAATAGGCCAATCGATTATTTCAATTATTTTTGTGATTCTTCTTTGCTCCAAAAAATTGTAGACGAGACGAATTGTTATGCAACTCAAAATCCTATCACTCAATCTTCCCACATGAAAGCTTTTTTAAGGGTCATGTTGTATATATGGGCAAAATTCTTAAAGTGTACCCGCCTAAAAACTTTTTGTCTCCGATTTCCTTGAAAGTCCGCGAAATTATTGTCATAGTGGACCTCTTTTAATTCCCCTAAGAGAACGTCTCTAGTACGACGGATTGTCAGTATACAGGCGCTCGAATTTTCAACCTTTTACCGCGCACGCTGATACTCAATTAACCATAACTTCTACAAAAGTTATCCAAATTTATTTTTTTATGGAGGTCTTGGAAACGTTTTTTTCATCAGCTTTACGCTAAAGGCAATGGTTTTAGATGGAAAAAATAATTTGAGCTTCATTTTTTAATTTTAAACATATTTTTGAGTTTTTCTCTAAGTGCGGCCGTTAATTTTCTTTACAAAATTATGTTTAAAAAAAAGCTTGACTTTTTCCCTTTAAAATGAGCCATGGTCGAAAGTGGGGCGAAAGAAATATATATCCAAATAAATAATTAATATTATAAATAATATATTAACATTTCTTTCAAAGATGACAAGGTGTATTTTATTTTTAAGCGGGATCGCTTCCCGGTGTTTTTCCCTAATCCTGACTTGCTACCGAATGAAAATTTTAAAAGAGTGCTGAAATTTAGTTTGGTGAATTTCGATCGGAAGGTTTTACTATAATTTATTATAAACAAAATAGTTTCTAAAATCGTACGATACAGCTTAACAGTCCGAAGTTATTAATTCTACCAGTCGGTAGGATAAGGGCTGGAGAAGAAGGCTGCCTTCGACGTCACCCTTAATTTTCCTGACCCACTGGGCTTCAAAAAAAACTTTGTTGGGCGTGACTAAAACTAGTCACTTTTGTTTGTCCTTTTCACCAATTGCACGCGGTCGCAACAAGCACACACGCACGAACTTTCGACACTCTGGCCTTGTTAATTTTATAAAAATTAAAAGGCGGATGGCTTTGAACCAGAAAGAAAACAGTGCTTTTAAATTGTTTTCTTTCTCCACTTTTAATTGTTTATAATCTTAATACAGCTCCTCGAAAAATATCTTCTCGTCGTTTTGAGGTTCGACGACAGGGTTATTTTTCGGAATTTTTGTTTTTCAGCGCCAGGCTGTGCGCGCACAATCAACTCTTGCGGCTGACCGACCACAGACGCACTCAAAATATTATTTTGGCGCGAAGCGTAGTGGTAAAAATACGATAGATATTTTTTAGCGCGACAACCCCGTGAACGGCTTTCGTCGGAGGAAAGATTTTGAAATTATTTACGTCCGCCCAATGGTGTGTACTTTAACCAACTTTGTCGATTCCTGACAACACGTTTGTTCCGAACCGCGGACGGGCAAAAGCAAAGATCAGTGTTTTGCTCTCTAGAGTTCTTACCCGGAGTAAGAAGCTCGTCAGACTGCGATTTTGATTTCGAATTAATTTACCTCGTCGACTCGCATCGATGTTATTCAGGTGGGGAATAATGATGACTTAGAATTATTTCTAAGTGGCGTGATTTCCATGGGAAAGGAATTTATGCTGACACTGGACTCGCCAAATACTTGGTAGCTTCGAAATTTCTTTCGTCTGTTGCCAAGTGAGAATTTTTTCTTGACTTGGCCATTTTATCAATTTATAATGATTCCTGGATTTTTCTAACTCCAGAATTTTATATGTTTATATTTTTAATTTAGGGCCTGACACCTTAACAATTTCTCATATTTTCAGGAAAATGTTGGTTCAGGTTTTATGGCAATATGTCACTCACTGGCTAACGATATTTCGTTGTCCAAGTTTTTTAAATTAATTTTGATTTACAGAAAGGTATTTAGTGGATTCCAGGTAGGGATATTGATTTAAAAGATGTTATTTTGCATATAACATCGATGCCAGCGATCAAGAACTCAGTAAGTAGTTTCTAACGTGCCTAGGAATCGCCAGAGTAGGTGCGAACGGACGTAAGGTTATCATGGCGTCGCCGCAAGGGTTTACGCGCGTTCAAAACCATTAAGTTCACGTGTATGCTCGTAGAATCGTTTCGATTCTTTCCCCTTTCCCTTCTTCTCCTTTCTTCTCTATCCTTATCCTACCTACCTGTGTGCATCGTTCTTTCATTCTCTTATTTCACAATTTAATTTCTTATAACAATCATTGCATCTATCCATCCCCTTGTACATTGTCGTGTCGATACATACATACATACACCTGCACACATACACACATACACATATGCAATAGACGTGTGCATTCTGTCGGATCGAAAGTCGCAAATTCGATTCGATTCGCCTTATTTGTCGAATCAGATTTTTTTCGATTCGATCGGCCGCATAGTCGAATGTCGAATATTCGACATCCGAAGCACCCTTCTTCGGATGTCGGATTTTTTCGATTCGATCGGCCGTCCGTCAAATGTCGAATATTCGACATCCGAAGCACCCTTCTTCGGATCGGATTTTTTCGACTCGATCGGCCGCATAGTCGAATGTCGAATATTCGACACCCGAAGTGCCTCAATTCGGATATTGAACATTCGACGAGCGCAGGATGTAGTTTGCAACTTTTAATCAGACATCACACAATATACATACATTGTATAATTGTATTTTGATTTTATATCGCCATGGTCGAAAGAATTTATTACATTCTCATCATGGATGAGAAGGTATTGGTTTTATGTGAAAAATGACTTTCGAAATTTTCATCAAATCTTTACGTTTTGAGACCCCCTGAGTCAGAAAAAACGGTTTTTACGAACGTGTCTGTCTGTCTGTCTGTCTGTAGTAGGTCGCGTGCGGCATAACTCTCGATAGAATTATCAGATTCCATTTTCCAGTTAAATTATACGATACGAAAAAACGTTATCACACAATATTATTTTCTACATAAAGACCTACAAATTTGAATTGTAACATTTTTTCATAAGATGCATATTTTTCTTTTTAATTAAAAAAAAACTATTGAAAATCCAAAATTCAAATTTTAACAATAATACGTGAAATACGAAAAAAACGTAAGAATACAAGGTTGTTTGTTTCAAAAAGATCTACAAATTTTGTCTGACACAGTTTCTGATGAAACATATATTTTTCGTTTCAATTCCAAAAAATACGATTAAAATTCAAAAATTCAATTTTTTAGACAAAATATGTGAGATAAAAAAAAAACGTTTATATGGAAAATTGTTTGCCTAAATGAGGTTTACAAATTCTTATCAAGACATTTCGGGACAGGATGTATATTTTATGTTTTGATTTTTAATATTAAAAAAATTCGATTTTTTTCACCAAAATATGTGAGATACGAAATAAGCGTTGTTCTGCAAAATCGTTTCCTTAAATAAAGTCTATGATTGTTTTTTCCTTTTTGAGAGATTTGGAAGAAAATAAATTATTTTAATCATGTAATTTATTAAAAAGTTACTGAAATGTATACAGAAAATCGAGCGCGAAGCGCGAGCGTCATGATGAGAATGTGTTCCTTAAGGCTGATAGAGCCTTAAGTAAATTGAATTTCCTGTTTCACTTAGATTCAAAAAGAAATTGAGTGACTTTGAGAAAATGTGTAATTCACATCACCTCTAATATTATTATAAAATTGGTTTGAGCTTCAGTATCAAATTATAAGAAATAAACTTAAATGTATGCGAAGAGCACAAGACCGAGCGCGAAGCGCGAGGTCCAGAAAGGACGGAGCGCGACGATCAAATCACGCGCCCTAGGTGCGCTCAAACTTGCGAGCGAAGCGCGCGATGAGAATGTGCCCGCGAAGCGGGCAGATTTTTATTTTTAGTCTTATGCACAATTTAGATTGTTTTCTTTCAGCTAAAGTCGGATTTTTCTTTAATGATACTGTTTTTAAATTCTAATTTCTTTGAGACTGATTATTTGAGACAGTGTGTGCAACATAGTTTTGGAATTTGTATGCTGGTCTATTAATAATAGAAGTGTATAGGTATAAAATAAATACGAGTAATGTTATAAAGAAACTTTTAACTTCATTATGATTGCTTTAAGAACTCATGATTTTATACAAATAAATATACTCTTTTACATAAGAGGGTGGCAGCAGATCTCTTTTCTCTTCAAAGATGGTTCGTTTACTCGTGAACAATCTGTCAGAACTTCTGGATGTTGCGGGAATTTGTAAATAATGCTGAACAGCAGTGTATAGATATAACATTTTTTTCGACTTTCTTAAGATATCGAGATAAGATATCGAGTTGAAATTTTAGAAAACGAAGGGACTTTTTTTACTTCAAAATTTTTACAATTTCAATAACAATTTAGATAAAAATTTTTGGAAAAAAATTATTTTTTAATCATAAACATTTCTTAGTGCCTTTCATTTAAGTTCTCAAAACTTCAAATCGATATCTTATATCGTGTGGCTGGAAGTTGGTTTAAAAAAGTAAGGTAGTAATCGGGTAAGTGTGTCATGACCCTGAAATTAAACTAATAAATAAGTATCTAATCGGGTGCATAATATTTTCTTGTAGATTCTAATAGAGTTCGTTAAATGTACAAAATTTAATTTCTATAATTTATTGTACAATTTCATTGTGCTTAAAAAATTATTAATAAACTTATGTTCAGTAGGGTTTTCTCTTTTATCGTACAGAGTTTTATTGTGTAAAGTTTATTTAAATTTCCATAATAATTAATTTAGGCAAACAATTTTCCATATAAACGTTTTTTTTTTATCTCACATATTTTGTCTAAAAAATTGAATTTTTGAATTTTAATCGTATTTTTTGGAATTGAAACGAAAAATATATGTTTCATCAGAAACTGTGTCAGACAAAATTTGTAGATCTTTTTGAAACAAACAACCTTGTATTCTTACGTTTTTTTCGTATTTCACGTATTATTGTTAAAATTTGAATTTTGGATTTTCAATAGTTTTTTTTTAATTAAAAAGAAAAATATGCATCTTATGAAAAAATGTTACAATTCAAATTTGTAGGTCTTTATGTAGAAAATAATATTGTGTGATAACGTTTTTTCGTATCGTATAATTTAACTGGAAAATGGAATCTGATAATTCTATCGAGAGTTATGCCGCACGCGACCTACTACAGACAGACAGACAGACAGACACGTTCGTAAAAACCGTTTTTTCTGACTCAGGGGGTCTCAAAACGTAAAGATTTGATGAAAATTTCGAAAGTCATTTTTCACATAAAACCAATACCTTCTCATCCATGATGAGAATGTAATAAATTCTTTCGACCATGGCGATATAAAATCAAAATACAATTATACAATGTATGTATATTGTGTGATGTCTGATTAAAAGTTGCAAACTACATCCTGCGCTCGTCGAATGTTCAATATCCGAATTGAGGCACTTCGGGTGTCGAATATTCGACATTCGACTATGCGGCCGATCGAGTCGAAAAAAATCCGACATCCGAAGAAGGGCGCTTCGGGTGTCGAATATTCGACATCCGAAGAAGAGTGCTTCGGATGTCGAATATCCGACATTCGACTATGAGGCCGATCGAATCGAAAAAATCCGATCCGAAGAAGGGTGGTTCGAATGTCGATTATTCGACATTCGACGGAGGCCAATATCGGATCGAATCTTTTTGCACACCTCTAATATGCAATATAATTAATTTAATATAACTAAAAGAAGGCTTTGAAATAATGCAATATATATGTAGCATTATATTAATGTATATATATGCCCCTTTATGAGTATAAGGGTATATTTAGATTTTGGAATGTTTTATATATATAATTTTTAGATTTTAGAATGTTTCACAATTTCCTAGGTCCTTGAACCGACCCCTTGACAGCTTATGCTGAGCACGCAAAAGCGCTCAGGTTACGAGAAGCGCAAATGAACTTTTCGTCGTTCTTTTAAATTAAGTGAAACATCATTCAAATATTTCACTTGATTTATTACACATTTTATTTATTTATGTCTTCATTTACGGTTTACTTGTAACAAACCACACCGGAATATTATGCTTTCGTTCCCAAGAGCAGGGGCGGTTCAAGGGATGCTTCCAAAATAGGACTTTTGATTTTATATGTAGCTTAAATTACGTATACACCTACTCATACACCTAGTATATGAAAAAGGAATCACGAAATTAGTCCCTGGTGTTTAAAATAATTTCGCTGTACTGTGAGCATGGGGGGGATTTATTTCATGGTATCTAGGTTAAGTATGGCATAACCCAAACAAGAGATTGAACATTCACGCATGCAGGCACACAAAACATAAATGTTTTTTTTTTTTTTTTTCAACGGTTACCTTTGCCTTCGAAGTGTCGAGTGGCGCAGCTCTGCTTTTCGCGGCAGGTGCATGCGCAGCACTGGCGACGGGTTGCTGTTCCACTCCGGCTTCTTCGTGATGGATGTCTGCTGTCTTCCCTGCTGCCTGTTCGTTGTTTGGATCGATGGCTGATTGGGTTTTAACCTTGCCTCCTCGTGGCGGGCAGAATTTCCAAGCTGCCATTACTGCTATTAGTTTGACACGGCACAGATAGGTCAACAAGCCTATCGAGATGAGACCCAACCCAACATAGGAGCCATAGGTCAGAACGGTTTGTTTGGCCCTACCCTGCTCTTGGGAGCTGATCTCGTTGAGCTGATCTTCGAGCTTGCTTAGCGTCTCATCATTTTCCTTATATCGACCATTTTCAGCCGGATTTCCCTCGGGCGGTTCCTGTTGAGGTTCCGGTGACGCCATGAGCTGCTTGTGTTGAAGCAAGGCCGGTGACAATTCAGATAAATTCAAGTGAAGGTGTGGTTCGTAGGTAACCACTGACGTAGGCTCAATCCGCTAGTCCTCAAGTAGCACCCTGGGGCAATCTGCACGATACCCACTCCGTTTAGCTGCACTGTCTGGGATTTTCTAGATGGACACGTTACGGTCGTTAAGATAGAGTACATCCAGCCGCTCAATGTTTCTAGGAACTTGAAGTAAGGACGCTTCTTATAGGACACCTGGACTTCGCATAGTCGGAACGACTCAATCGTCGGATTGTTCAACAAGGGAGCTTTCACAGGATGCGTACGTTGATGCTTCGTACACAGGTGAGTTATCTGGACACATGTAAAATTCCTTTAACTTCTTGCATTGTTCCATCTCTCCTTTCTTTATCAAGAGGTAAGTCCGTTGCGAGTTCTCCATGGCTATATGGGTAAACTCGAAGCGCACATATGCCCTTCCTGAGCCATTTCTCAGTACCGGCTGCACCACTGGTACCGAGTGTAGCTGGTACAGGTCGTAATCGTCTTTTTCCAGCAGGGGAATGTCCCAGTTTATCCTAAGAGTCTTATTTTTGCAGGAGACCGTCGTGGTTGCCGCCTGGGCTAGCTCTTCGATATTTCCCTCAGGCCCTGGGATCGGAAAAACGAGGGCGGGGGCATGATCTTGGATGTCTCGATATATTGGTTCCAATTGCCTTGTGGTCAGCAACGAGGGATGCAACAGGCCTCGACGGGCACAATGGATAATTTCAAGCAGTCGATCGGCCGCTCGGAGGTGCTCATCAAGTCTTGCCCGAGAGTATTCCAGTTTTACTACAGAAGAGGACATTTCATACATGCCTTTCTGGATCTCGGTGAGCTGGTGTTTTAATTGTTTCTGACGTTCTTCGTAGATGTTGAACCGTTCTTGTATTTCATCGAATTGTGCTCGTACCACGTGAGTCTGTTTCCCTACCAGGTGTGAGAGATTAGCAGCCACCTGGTTGAGATTGTTAATTTCATTCTCGATTTGCTGACCATCGTCGTATGTGAGAAGGCCAGCGACGGGGCCGATGATGCCTCCCAGGAATCCCAGCATTGGGGTTGTTCTTCGTCTCCTTAATTCCTGAGGCAAGTGTGCTGGTAATTGGGCATCGGTTCGTCGGTTTAATTCTTCTGCCTCGCGGGTTATTTCCTGATGTAGTTTGTTTGCAGCTTCCCATTTACTCTCCAAGTGGAAACTTTTTATTAGTGGTTGACATTCCACTCCCAGCATTGGTCGGCACATCGTGGTCAGCGCAGTTAGCCGCGATTTATACGCCTCCAATCCAAGGCATAGCTTCTGAGTGTTCGGGAAGCTGGTGATCCTCCAGGTGGAAACTTTGCGCCTCATTACGCCCTGGTATTCATAGTAAAGGCCGGTACTGGCCTCAAAAGGCAGGATCCGGTAGCTCTCGGTCCCTTGGCTGGTGGTGTTTTTAAGCATGGCACCTGCTGCCAGAAATATTAATAGAATGGTAGTGGTTTCCATGATGTCACCTGTGAAAATTTCAACATTATTAATTGTAATTCAGGCGTGGGAGGTTGGGCACACGCCGCCATGGTAATTTAGAGACAGGTTTGTTTTTTGCTTGAGGTGGCACATTTTCCTCTGGCGGAGTGGCCGCAACTTTAGCGCCCGAACATGATGCGCGTCAGCAACCTCCTGATGCTTCATTCATGGAAGATCAAAAGCGCCTGAGCGCCTCATGCAGCGCTCTCCAAACTCGTCCTCTAAGATTACGTTGTTATTTTCGGTAAACCCTACAATGGTGAATGGCCCTTGTCTCCTACTGTCGAATTTCCCTTCCCTAACTTCCTTTATCGCGTAGACTTGGTCGCCTATCTTACCCTTCAAGGGTCGAGATTTTCGATCGTAGAATTCTTTTGAGCGTTGTTTGGCCTTTACCAAATTCCGCACCGCGATTTTCTGTATTTCCGATAGTCGGACTATCAGGTCACGCAAGTAGGACCCGTAGGTTTCCAGTTCCTTGCCCTGGGGAAAGGAACTGGGGATCCTGGCTATTCGCCTAAACACAAGCTCATAGGGAGTAAAATTGGTCGCCTCATGAACCGAGGTATTATAAGCGAACATTGCGAATGGTAGCAGACGATCCCAGTCGTCGTAGTCGCTCGCATAATGTTTAATATAATCGGTTAGTACAATATGACTTCTTTCCAGCGATCCGTTGGTCTGAGGTCGATAGCCTGAAGTCGTCAGCTGTTTGACTTTGAACAGCCCTTGCAACTTCCTCATGAGTTTGCTCACAAAACTTGCCCCTCGGTCCGTAAGTATGGCTCTTGGAGCGCCATACTGCGAAAAAAGGTTTGTCGCGACGGCGTGCGCGATGGTGGTTGTCTTGAGGTTCGGTATGGGAACCGCGATGCAGTACTTGCTGAAGTTGTCCTGCATCGTGAGAATGTGGCGATTCTCGTGAGGAGTTGTGGGTAGTTTACCAACGGTGTCAAGGGACACTTTGTCAAATGGCTCGGCCGGAGTGTCGGTAATGAGCATGGGCTCTCGGGTCCGAGTACGCACGAGTTTTTGTTCGAAACAACTTTTGCAGCCTCGGATAAACTCCGTAATCTGATCTCGCAATCCGGGCCAAGTATATCGTTCCCTGATTCTTCTGTAGGTTTTGGTTATGCCCTTGTGGCCTCCGATGAGGCTGCTGTGGTATTCTTCAATTATCTTGGGCCTCAATTCAGGAGGTGGGACCTAAATTTTTCCATGGCAAAGGGTGACAGTTATGTCACCACCCCGGAATATTTTGGATAAAATGTCCGTCATCTTATTCTGAGGTAAAGGGCCCAGGAGATCTCCTGAATTTGCCATTCGAACTGTTGTTTGCTTGTCTCGTCTAAGGGCCAGTTGAAGATTTTTCAGTCCCTGTGTCACATCCTTCCAGTCAATTTCGTCAAAGTGTCGTTTCTTCACTATGATCGAATAAGGCTTGTACTGAACGTGCGGAGTGACTAGGACTTGCCCTAGTTTGGGTCGGCTTTCCCAAGTGCCTTGGAGGTCAAGGCGCTCGGTAGTCACAAGCAGCTTCGAAATAGCGTTTGTTGGCTCGCAGTCCTCAGAAAGAAAATGTGCGTAATTGTCTCGTCGATAAGTCAGTGGTTCGGTCCACTCGTACCTGATATTGGGCACACTTGTACAATTAAAAACGGGCTTTCGTTCCTCCGGCTCTTCTTCCGATGATGAGGGTGTTGGTGGATCATTCCCAATGATTGGGGAATCAGTATCTTCCGGTAGATCCTTGAATCCTACCGTAGCTCTTCCAGCCACCCCGGAATATTTCGGATGAAACACCGGTGGCTGGGCATCCTTATTGTCAGTCTCACTCTTCCCTCCCGTATTTTCAGGGGAGTAAATAAGAGTTTCTTTCGACTCTTCTGGTCTGTCAGTCAAGACGGATACCTTGCTTTCGTATTACTTCAGGAAGTCTTGAACTCTTTTGGGGAAAGCATCATCGTCAAACTCTCCGCAAGGGTCAAAAGCCTTTAGGTTTTCTAGTAGTTGTTCATCTTCCTCGCCCTCCGAGACATGGGTACATACCGGTAAATCCTCTGTATCCATGCCCTCATGGTCCCAGTAGAGTGAATCAGGATTAATGCCGGATATATATTCATTCCCTTCTTTTCGATGGATTTCTCGAATTGAGAGAATGATTTTTGTAAATCCTTCTTCAGAGCTTTCATGTTGACTTCGTTATCATCGTCGCTCTCGTCACTGCCTATAGGCAAGGGCGGGACGTCAACGATTACCCTTGATGGTCCGCTCGGGTTGTTAGTGTCTTCTATAGGCTCGGGGTTGGGTGTTGCTCCTCCATCTATTCCCTCACGGGCGAGCCTATCAGCTGCTTCATTTCCTTCGATGCCGTTGTGCCCTGGGACATGATTCCAAATCCCCTCCATAGGTTCGAGTGCCCTTCTTAGTTTCTCGAACTCGGTTCGGTTTTTCACCGGTTTGTTCTCAGCAGTTTTCCAATCGTTCTTTTCCCATGTCGGGATCCACTCTGTCTCGCTGCTGACTAGGTACTTGGAATCGGTATTAATTCTAAATTTTTTTATTCCAGCGTCCTGAGTACTTTGAGCTGCCTCAACGGCCGCCTCGATTTCGGCAGCATTGTTTTTTTGTCGACCTCTGGCTGGCCGGGATACATTCAGCGGGTTGTTAGGACCAAACCAGACTCCAATACCGGCTCTGGGTTCGCCTTTCCCGTTGTAGCTGCAACAGAATTTAAACTGTCAAAACTGGTACCCCCTGCGGAGCTATCGCGGCAGTTCGCCAGTTTTGCACAAAACACTTGTAAGGAATGTTTAAATTGAGAGGTTGCAGTTCCTTCGGCGGATTATCGCGGGAATAGAACTGTAACCGTCGAAACCAGTACCCCCTGAGGAGCTATCGCGGCAGTTCGCCGGTTTCGCTCAATTTAAGAGTTTAGATAGGATAAATATGGACAAGGTGTTTTGCGAGGTTTCAATTCCTTCGACGGATTATCGCGGGAACAGAATTGAAACTGTCAAAACTGGTACCCCCTGCGGAGCTATCGCGGTAGTTCACCAGTTTTGCACAAAACTCTGGAGAGAGAAAAATGTTCCACTGTTATGTTATTCTGAGTGGTAACAACAATGGATTTAGATTTTAAAATATAATTGCCTCATAACCGGGATCATATAGGTCTCAGCTATGTGCAATTAAATTTACTCAAATTAACCCAGCCTGACTCAAGCACAATATCCGGGTTAATTCGGAAAAAGAATGAATTTTGTGAATAAAATAAAGCTGAAGATTCAGTCACTGAAGTTAGCCTCAAGGTCAAACCCTTGAGTGACTCAATTGCTTTTATTTTATTCAAAGATGAAATATGAATTAGAAATAATAATGAATATGATTGGAAAATGTTGAGAAGGTAACGAATAAAATAAAGCTGGTGATTTTGTCGATCAAGTTAGCCTCAAGGTCATACTCTTGATCGACAATGCAACTTAATTTTGTTCTAGTTAGAAGGTGATGATATGGGAAAATTTAGACAAATTTGAAATGCCGCGTGGCAATAATCCTGACTTGCTACCGAATGAAAATTTTGAAAGAGTGCTGAAATTTAGTTTGGTGAATTTCGATCGGAAGGTTTTACTATAATTTATTATAAACAAAATAGTTTCTAAAATCGTACGATACAGCTTACCAGTCCGAAGTTATTAATTCTACCAGTCGGTAGGATAAGGGCTGGAGAAGAAGGCTGCCTTCGACGTCACCCTTAATTTTCCTGACCCACTGGGCTTCAAAAAAAACTTTGTTGGGCGTGACTAAAACTAGTCACTTTTGTTTGTCCTTTTCACCAATTGCACGCGGTCGCAACAAGCACACACGCACGAACTTTCGACACTCTGGCCTTGTTAATTTTATAAAAATTAAAAGGCGGATGGCTTTGAACCAGAAAGAAAACAGTGCTTTTAAATTGTTTTCTTTCTCCACTTTTAATTGTTTATAATCTTAATACAGCTCCTCGAAAAATATCTTCTCGTCGTTTTGAGGTTCGACGACAGGGTTATTTTTCGGAATTTTTGTTTTTCAGCGCCAGGCTGTGCGCGCACAATCAACTCTTGCGGCTGACCGACCACAGACGCACTCAAAATATTATTTTGGCGCGAAGCGTAGTGGTAAAAATACGATAGATATTTTTTAGCGCGACAACCCCGTGAACGGCTTTCGTCGGAGGAAAGATTTTGAAATTATTTACGTCCGCCCAATGGTGTGTACTTTAACCAACTTTGTCGATTCCTGACAACACGTTTGTTCCGAACCGCGGACGGGCAAAAGCAAAGATCAGTGTTTTGCTCTCTAGAGTTCTTACCCGGAGTAAGAAGCTCGTCAGACTGCGATTTTGATTTAGAATTAATTTACCTCGTCGACTCGCATCGATGTTATTCAGGTGGGGAATAATGATGACTTAGAATTATTTCTAAGTGGCGTGATTTCCATGGGAAAGGAATTTATGCTGACACTGGACTCGCCAAATACTTGGTAGCTTCGAAATTTCTTTCGTCTGTTGCCAAGTGAGAATTTTTTCTTGACTTGGCCATTTTATCAATTTATAATGATTCCTGGATTTTTCTAACTCCAGAATTTTATATGTTTATATTTTTAATTTAGGGCCTGACACCTTAACAATTTCTCATATTTTCAGGAAAATGTTGGTTCAGGTTTTATGGCAATATGTCACTCACTGGCTAACGATATTTCGTTGTCCAAGTTTTTTAAATTAATTTTGATTTACAGAAAGGTATTTAGTGGATTCCAGGTAGGGATATTGATTTAAAAGATGTTATTTTGCATATAACATCGATGCCAGCGATCAAGAACTCAGTAAGTAGTTTCTAACGTGCCTAGGAATCGCCAGAGTAGGTGCGAACGGACGTAAGGTTATCATGGCGTCGCCGCAAGGGTTTACGCGCGTTCAAAACCATTAAGTTCACGTGTATGCTCGTAGAATCGTTTCGATTCTTTCCCCTTTCCCTTCTTCTCCTTTCTTCTCTATCCTTATCCTACCTACCTGTGTGCATCGTTCTTTCATTCTCTTATTTCACAATTTAATTTCTTATAACAATCATTGCATCTATCCATCCCCTTGTACATTGTCGTGTCGATACATACATACATACACCTGCACACATACACACATACACATATGCAATATAATTAATTTAATATATCTAAAAGAAGGCTTTGAAATAATGCAATATATATATATATATATATATATATATATATATATATATATATCTATATATATATATATATTTATATTTATATATATATTTATGTAGCATTATATTAATGTATATATATATATATATATATATATATGTATCCGTTTCTTACCTCCCCCTCTTAAACAACTAACTTAAACCCCCCTTGCAATTACTTTTTTCTAAAAAATGAAAAAATACATATTTTTTGTCTACCACAATATCTTTATACACAACAAGACTGTTTTATGACCTATTTCAAATTTTATAGCCCCTTTTGTTCACAGCATCCTGGTCATCTGGTGCACATCCTTCCTTTTGTACAAAAAAATGCATATTTTTATATAATTTGAAAATACACTTCTCTGCTTCAATTTTTTTTTTTTAATTTTACAATTTTGCAAATGCTCGGGATCTTTATAAAAAATTGTTTTGTTACAAAGTCAACGTTAAGTTTCAACGACATTTATGATGTTTTTTAGTAAAGGCATCTTAAAATGGTGAAAACATCGTCTCCAAAAATTCTTTAATATGATGTAACTTAACATTGAGGTTTCAAAAAATGTATCTTAAAACTGTCAAACTGTATCAAATTTTATCGAATTTTATCGAATTTATCATAAAATTAAAAAATTTAACAAAAATTTCAGGTACATGTAACTACACTAAATTCAATTTAACCAAAAAACGGAAAACTTTCTGTCACAAGTTTCATAATTCCATATACGGGTATCAGAATATCTAACACCTTGTATCTGCATTAAAAACTCAAAAAAACGTAAAATCATTCCTGTCATAAGTTTCACAATTTCCAGATACAGGTATCAGAACATTCAACTCAATTTAATTTCAATCTTAATCTTGCGACACTGTGACTGTCAAAAACTCCAGTCACATGTTTCGGGAGATTGTGGTAGAAAGGGCATAGCCGGGTTTCCAAGTGAAGTCGGCCTTAAAAACAAATCGAATTTCGCATCAACCATATGGAAGGGGTTGGACAAGAGATTATTGTGCCAAATTTTCAGATCATTATCTGCCATTTTAAATGAGTAATGGCGGATTTTACCATTTTCGTTTTTTTTTTTTTTTGGATAAACTAATCATAGGAAAATTTTGAAAAAAATCAGGGTTGTTTTTTCCAATAGAAGACACATTTGTAAATTTTTACAGATTTTTTCATGCATAATTCGCGATGCAAAAAATTGCGAAAATTTTTGCACGCAATTTTGTTCATGTTTGAATTGCGCGACCGCTCTTTTGAATTATTGTATTCATTAGTTACCTATCGATGATTAAAACAGAATTTTTGCAGATTTTTGCAAGGTGTGGACGGGGGTAAAAAAAAATAGCACATTTTATAACAGTAGACAAATGAAAAAAACAATTTTATTTGGTAATCAATCTCTAACACAGTTTAATGCTGAAATTTTTGCAAAAATTTTGCAATAGTATATTACATTACAAGGGGCGAAACAGAGCGATTGCATGAGTGTGAAGTTTGCTGCCCGAGTAAAACGAGGGCTGCAATCACACGAAATGCTTTCGCTGTGTTTTGTTTCGAGTATTGTATACTATTTTTAATAGCAACTCTTTTGAAAATTTTATTGATGGCACTTACTCTCACAAGCTTTGAATAACTCTTGCAGTCAGTATATAAAAAAGTTCCAAGTTTTATGTCTGAGAATTGTAAGCGAGCGAGTGCGTGATTCGACGAAAGAGTATCGTACTATTATATATATAAATTTAGTTATTAGGTTTATAAAGGGTTTCCCAATAGGGGTGATATGATTTTGAATGTCCCTATCGGGCTCATTTGAACTGAAATTTTTGAAATTTTTTGAAAGAAAAAAGAAAAAAAAAGGAGAAAAGGGCGGAGGACCCTGCCCAAAGAGCGCAGGGGACCACCGCCACTCCTAAGTCGAAGCGCTCCACGCCCGCCAGGTCGGGCGACGCCATCAAGGTGTCGGCGAAGGACGGCCAGTCCTACGCCGACATCTTGAGGGAAATGAAGGCGAAGGTCGACCCCCGGAAGGCAGGACTTGAGGTCCTGTCTATCCGGAGGACCAGGAAGGAAGAAGTCCTTCTGGTCCTCAAAAAGGCGGGAGACGTTTCGGCCTTCCGAAAGGAGCTCGACCTGGCGGTCGCGGAAAGGGCGCAAATTTCAGCCCTGGTCTCGACGAGGTCCCTCGAAATTAGGGACCTCGACGAGACCGTTGAAAAAGAAGAGGTTGTGTCTGCCCTGTGCTTGGCATTGGGCAGACCGGCTTTTGAGGGATCCTGCAGGCTCTTCACCCGCTTTGGTGGGGTGAAGACTGCAGTCATCCGGCTAACTGAGGCAGACGCCGCGCGTCTGCTTCAGCTAGGCAAGTTGAGGATCGGGTGGGTAGAGTGCCGCATTCGCGAGCACCTGGAAGTCGCCCGCTGCTTCAGGTGCCTTGGATACGGCCACGGGTCCCGGGGCTGCAGCAACCCCGACAGGAAAAACGCCTGCTGGAGATGCGGCGCCACGTGACACTTGGCCAGGATCTGTAAGGCGCCACCAAGGTGCCCGTCATGCGCAGACAGGGGCGACAAAGATGTCGCCCATGTGTCGGGGAGCGGCTCCTGCCCGGTCTTCCGGGAAGAGCTTCGGAGGTTGAGAGGCAGGAATTGAAGTTCCTGCAGCTTAACCTCGGAAGGGGGAAGGATGCCCAGGACCTCCTGATGCAGACTGCCAGGGAGAGGGGGGCTGATGTGCTGCTCATTAGTGAGCAGTACAAGTGGTCCGATAACTCTGCTTGGTATCAGGATGCATCAAGGAGGGCCGGCATCCTTGTTTGTAACCCTGATTTGGGCATCGGGGACTTCCTGGAGACCGACGCAGTGTTCGTCTGGGTGGAGGTGGCGGATGTGCGTGTGTACAGCTGCTACTTCTCCCCCGGCGATCCCTTCGATGTCTTTGAGACCCAGATCCTCCTCCTTGAGGAAAGCCTCCGTGAGGCCATCGGGCGATCCCTCATAGGGGGTGACTTCAACAGTAAGTCGCCCGAGTGGGGTGAAGCCCGCCTAGATAGGAGGGGAATCTTGGTTGGCGAGATGGTCGCTAGGAACGAACTGATCGTCTTGAATCAGGGCGGGGAATTTACGTTCAGACGAGGAGCGGGGGGGTCAATAATTGAATCTCACAATTGCCGCACCTCGCCTCGCTTCAAGGATAAGCGACTGGTCGGTCCTCGAGTTAATAACCTTGAGTGACCACCGTTGCATCGAATTCACACTAGAACAACGGTGTCAGGCGGTAGATAAGGGTAGGGGCGGCGAAGGAAGGAGCCCCTCCTGGAACACGAAACGATTCAGCAGGGAAAGACTTCGCGAACACCTCGAAGAAACCAGGCTCATCGATGAGCTTGGTTGGGTCTGCCCTGCTGGGTCGTTTAAAGCTGCTGTGCGCTCGGTGAGGCAGAAGGTGGTCGCGGCTTGCGACTACTCGATGCCTCGCCGTGAGCGCAGGCAAGCCAAGGGTTCGATGTACTGGTGGAACGACCAGTTGGCAGCCCTACGTCGAGAATGCCTCGCAGCGCGGCGAAAATTCACCCGTTCAAAGGGGGATGCTACGCTGCACGAGGCATGGAAAGGGGCAAAAACAGCTTTGAGGCGAGGCATAAAAAACAGCCGACTTCAATGCTGGAAAGACTTGATCGGTGAGGTGGAGAAGAACCCATGGGGTCTCGCCTTCAAAATAGTCACCAAGAGATTGGTGGCTAGAAGAAAGACCCCGGGCCTGGATAATCCCGATCGAGTCCAGTACATTGTGCGTAGCTTGTTTCCACACGTGGAGCCGTTCCAAAGACAGGACCGAAGTTCCTGCGTGGTCCGGCGCGAAGAACTCTTCACTCTCGAAGAACTAAAGAGAGCGGGTGGAAGGCTTAATGCAAATACAGCGCCGGGTATCGACGGGGTGCCGAACGAGATCCTCAAAGAGGTGATCGGGGCGTACCCAGAGATCCTCCTAGAAGCCTTTAACTCCTGTCTTCGGGAGGGAAGGTTCTTCGCAGATTGGAAGAAGCAGAGGTTTGTCCTGCTGAGGAAGGGCAACAAACCTCTAGGGGTTGCCTCGTCGTATAGACCAATATGCTTATTGGATACGATGGGGAAGCTTCTGGAGGAGTTGATTCTACAACGGCTTCAGGCTCTCTTGGTCGGGGAGAACGGGCTCTCGGAAAACCAGTTCGGTTTCAGGAAAGGCAGGTCCACTGTGGACGCTATCCAAGCTGTGGTTAACATGGCCACAAATGCAAGAAAAGGAACTGGTAAGCGTAAGAGGTTCTGTGCGTTGATTAGCATTGACATACGCAATGCGTTCAATACCGCGAGATGGAACATCTGCATCGAGGCGATGGTGCGGAAAAAGGTTCCAGACTACCTGTTGCGAATGATAGATGACTATCTGAGCGACAGGTGGGTGATATATGAGGGCGACACATGGTCTCTCAAGGAGGAGATGACATGTGGCGCTCCTCAAGGGTCGCGGGTGGGTCCACTCGTTTGGAACGTCATGTACGACGATTTCCTGCGCATGGACCTGCCTGCTGGAACGAGCATCGTCGGCTTCGCGGATGACGCACTTGTCGTGTGCGCCGCTGACGACGTCGGAATCCTAGAGCTGAGGATCAATGAAAGTCTGTGGCGAGCGAAGCGCTGGTTGGATGGCAGAGGTCTTAAAATGGCCCCTGAGAAAACCGAGGCTTTGCTCGTTACGGACAGGAGATCCTTCCAATACCCGAGGATCGTTCTCGGAGAGCATGAAGTCGAGTGGAAAACAAGCATTAAGTACCTGGGGGTGCAGCTGGATCGTAGGCTTAGCTTTGGCGAACACCTAAAGATCGCAGCCGCCAAAGCCATCCAATGTGGAGCAAACTTGGCCCGGCTTATGCCAAACATTGGTGGACCCAGGGAAGCGAAAAGAAGATTGGTGGCGAGCGTGGTCCATTCGAAGCTGCTTTATGCAGCTCCGGTCTGGGCCAATGCCTTGCAAAACCATGCTATCCAGAAGAAGCTGTTCTCGGCGCAGAGACTTGTCGCGCTGAGAATAGTTTCGGCATATAGAACTATCTCGACGAGCGCTGTGCTGGTCCTGGCGAGCGTCCCGCCAATAGATTTATTGGCGGAGGAAAGGCAGGAAACCTTTCAGCTTCGCAAGAAGCTTACCTGCGCCGACCTGCAGGAAATCGCTCACGCAAAGGAGGCCATCCGCAAGGATGGAAGGCGCAGACTCGTCAAGAAATGGCAGATGAGATTGCATGGTGAGCAGACAGGGAGGTGGACCCACCGCCTGATCCCGGAGCTCGCCACCTGGCTGAACAGAAAGCACGGGGAAGTCGGCTTTTACTTGGCACAAGCGCTCTCGGGCCATGGCTGTTTTAACGCGTACCTGAGGCGCTTTAAGAAGAGAGACGAGGAGACGTGTTGCTACTGCGATTCCCCGGTGGATAACGCAGAGCACGCACTCTTCGTCTGCGCAAAATGGGGTGTGGCTAGGGAGGTCCTCGGACAGGCGGTGGGTTCCGAACTTACTCCTGACACGATGGTCCCCCTCATGCTCCAGTCTGAACGGTTCTGGACGCTCATCGAGTCAGTCGTCACACTTGTGATGAAGACGAGAGAACTTGATGGGCGTCGAGAGCGAAACAACGGGGAGGGCCAGTAGAAATCGCATCGGGGCCGGCACCCGCGGTCCTGCGTCTCGGGTAGACTTGACTGTCCGCGTCGTTCGGGGGGGGGGGGGAGAATCTGTTTGTTTCTCCCCTGGGTGGCGCGGCTAGTCGGTTATCCTATTGGGCGTGTGGCCGCGGGTGGAAGTTCCGGGCGAACGGATGACGGAAGAGTCGTACGCGACTTTAATGGAACCAACCACCCGTGAAGTTTAAAGCCGAAAGGCGGTTCCGCGGGTGGTGTATTGGTTCGAGAGAGGGGGTTTTTTGGTTTTAACAGGTATGCCTAGACCCGTCCTAGGAGAGTCCTGTACAACGTCTATAAAAGATTTTGCCATTTTTCCTCCTCACCAAAAAAAAAAAAAAGTGGCTTGCGCGGAGCAAGCGGAAGGTTTTTTTCACCGTCTGAAAACTTTAAAGCGCGTTTTCTCAAAACCACATTTTTCAAAATTGCGTGCACGATTAAAGGAGAACCAATTAAGCTATTATTATAAACTTTTTTTTTATTTGTAGGTAATTAAAATGCGCATATAGTGAACCTTTAGTTTTCATGATACAGTATTTATTTTCATTATAAATAACGCATTTTAAACAAAAAAAAACGGTGAAAAATTTGATTTTTCTGTAAAGTAACTCAAAAGATCAATAAAAAAAAAATTTTTTTACAATTTTTTAGGTTCACTATAAGCGGAAGACCCTTCTGAATAAAAAAAACAAATATATATGTGCTTCAGATTAAAAATTTGGACAATATCATGCACGCAAAATTAATTGTCCGTGGTGAGACGCTGCTCGGGATCTTCGATAAGTCTGACATTTTTTCTTGTTTTCAAATGAAAATTTTTTTTTAACGAGTTCAAATATGTACCTAAATATATGCGAAAAATCTTTTACCAGTTCTTTTATTTTCTGCTTCAAAGAAAATTGGGAAAAAGTGCCTTTTTTGAAGGTTCTGGATAAGGAGAACCCCTTAAGAGAACCAGTTGAAATAATACGCCCGATGCTCATTTTACCCAACTACGGTTTAATGCACCTCAAGCGTCGGTGATATACTTATACATTTCATGTTAACCCACTGACGCATATTGGTGCCCTGCCGTCGATAACGTTTTACTCAACTCCTTACTATTCCCTATGTAACGCTTATTGTGAATTTGGGTGAATTAGGTATTTATCAAAATCATTTTACCCGACTAGGATTTAATAGATGTTCAAATGTCCTTATGTCCCAAGTTTAATCGACAGAGTTGAGTAAAATTACTTCAACTGTTTTTCTCCGTGTTTAGACCAATTTCATAGTTTCACATGTACAACTGTTTTTCCATAATGTTTATCCGCCACATGTGCCAAATTTTAATATTCTTTTCTCCTTAGTAATTTTACAGAACAAAATTTTTTGTACAGTTTTTATTTTCTTGTAAATCTATTTTAGACCATTTTTAAATTTTCACTTGTACAATTCATTTATATCCTTGTACCACAATGTTATCCGTCACACGTGCTTTTTCTAAGTTTCTCCCTTTAGTAATTTACAAATTAAGTTTCATTACAGTTTACTTTTTGCAAATTTAGTTATTTAGACCAAGTTTACAGTTTCAAACTTGCAATTTCTTTTATATAATTTTTTAACAGAATGTTCATCGGTCGCACGCTCAAAAATTTTATTTAAGTCTCTTTGTATTTTGAGAGAAAAATTTTTTTCTGTACAGTTTTTTACATTTAGTTCAGACCAATTTTATACGTTCACATGTACAATTCATTTTTATCGTTTTACCACAATGTTTTATCCGTTTTATCCGTTTTTTTAAGTTTCTCCTTAGTAATTTTACTGGAAAAATTTTGTACAGTTTTACTTCATCACAAATTGAGTTATTTTGTCCAGTTTTATATTTTTACACTTGCAATTCTTTTATATCATTTTTTACCACTATGTTTATCCGCCACAAATGCTATTTTTCAAGTCTCTCCTTAGTAATTTTACAGGAAAAATTTTTTGTACAGTTTTATTTTTTTGCAATTTTAGTTATTTAGACCAATTTTATAGTTTCACACTCGCAATTCTTTTATACCACTTTTTACTACAATGTTCATCGGTCACACGGGCAATTTTTTAACTTTTCCTCCTTTGTATTTTTTATAGAAATAAATTCTCACTGATGAGGACTCCAACCTCAGTCGAAACGTTTAAAAATATGAAACCTTAAGTTTACATTTTTTACCATTCACAGTTCACCAAAAAATATCCAAATTTCTGTGAAATACTATTTTTCAAAGAAAGATTCTTGACAAATATTTACTATTTTTAATGATGCCTTAATTTTTGTTCAATTAGATTTTATGTTAATTTTTTACTCAAATATTTGTCACAGCTTCCAAAGAAATGTAATGCTTTCACAATAATCAAAAACAAGTAATCACGTAGAAGATTTGAACTATTATGTTGCCCTTTAAGTGCTAAAGTTGCACTTTGTAATGTGTCAAGCTGTCAAAAAAATACAAAAACTGTGATTTTAGAGTTCATTAAGTAAAAATAGCGATCTCTAAATGTCCTTATTTGTTCTGTGCTCGTAATTATCGAATCTCATTAAATTCTATTGGGGTTACAATAAAAGAGTGAATATTGAATATCAAATTAAAAATGGAGTTCACTCAGTTTGAATAATACAGGTAAAATGACTAAAAAATATTTAGACAGAGAAATGGTAAAATTTTCCCTTTTCTTATACAACAATCCACATCTGTCACGTACAGGAGTTGATGAAGACCTCAAAATGTTTATGAACTTCGTTCTGGAACTATCTGTTCCATTTATTCAAAATCAAATGGAAACTGAATTGAAGCCGTTAGGATATGAACAATCTTATTTCAAAGCAAAATTCATCTTGAAAAAAATAAAAATCTTTTTCAAAAATTTTTAAAAGAGCATTCAAGATTCAAGATTTTAGAGCAGGGAAGTTTGTATATACCTCCTCAACTTTTTGAAATTGTAGAAAAGCCCATAGTTGTTATTGTCGACTGCAAGAGCAAAAAAGTTGAAATGCAAATCTAGGTATGAGACATTCTTTTGTAAATCGTACACCCACTTTCAGTTCAGAATTTAGATTTGCATAAAAAAAAATTTTATAGCTTCTTTTTAATAAATTAACTAACACGTATATCGGGATTTTCGGAAAAAAATTATTTTTGAGAGATATATTAACTTAAACATTCGATAAAATTGGACAAAATGCTAAATTCTCTTGTGCTTGAAATTTATTATCTCCGGTTAAAATAATCAAATCGATTTCGGCTTTGTTTCATTTTGTAGCTTATTTTGTTAGGTGTTTAGAAGAATATTTTCATAATTTTTATTTTGTTAATTAACTACAGATATAAGCAATTTAATTGTTTAAACAATTTTTGCATGTTTGCCCCCTCTGTATAAAAATTTGGAAAAAATATTATCACATGCGCATATTGCACATATTTAACAGAAGTGGAGACTTAGGGCCGGTTCCAACAACCTCGGTTAGAAAGTTAATCCTCAGTTAAACCTAATTGAGCGTTCCACCACCTATTAACGGCCGGTTAACGCGCGTTAACCAGCATTAAATCTAACCGGTCAAGTTTGGGCGGTTAGGGCGACTTAATCGTCCGTTAACCAAAAAACTGCAGTGTTGTTGTGAAATATAGAGTTTTTGGAGGAAGTTGTGACATCATCTGATGATAAAATCGAGGAAGATATTTATGTTTTTATTCGCAGAAGACCGCGAATTTTCAAAGAGTTAATTTTTTTGATA
Organism: Diplolepis rosae; assembly: GCA_030998225.1. NCBI lineage: Eukaryota > Metazoa > Arthropoda > Insecta > Hymenoptera > Diplolepididae > Diplolepis > Diplolepis rosae. Next base: position 1,805,344 of record JAPYXD010000694.1, on the reverse strand, counting down.
ATTTCGACGACATTGATTTTCAAACGAGATTTCGATTATCAAAAGTTTGTGTTCGTGATCTGCTGAATCAAATCGAAGGAGTATTATCGCACGCAACAGAAAGGTATTTTATACTTGTTGATTGAAATTATCAATAATTAATTTTAAATTTTAAAAATTACTGAAAAAATTATATGAAAAAAAAACGAATAATTTCTTCATTCATGGCTATATGCAAAGTGTAGGTAATCGCTGACCCTGAAAATTTCATTGTTTTATAAAAAATGGTTTACGAAGTAGAAGATTTTTGTTTAATCACTTGTAACCTGAAAAGTTTGCATAGTATGTTGAAATAAAAAAATACATGTTTTTTTGTATCCAAAACGCGAAAAAAAAATATTCCAGGTGATTTTATTTTATTACTATTATTATTTTATTTATACTTATTAATTACTTTAGTTTTATTTTTTTGGAAATCACCCACAAACATCATTTTTGAGGTTGGTGTGTTTTGAGGTTTTACCGCGCACTGCGATATTGCTTTGCTTTCCATTCGACTGACGGGCAGCCAATCACACGAATGATTTCAAGTGAAATGGGAGTTACTTCGAACCGACTATCTGGTTAGCTAACCGCGCTCTCCAAAAGTGTGGTGGGACGCGCAGTAGGATAATCGACGATTAACTATGGCGTTAACTTTAACCCGCCGTCAGTTAACCAATGATTTAACCGAGGTTGGTGAAACTGGCCCTTAATTAGATCAGAAGATATTAAATATTTTTGACCGCGCAACGTGTTTAATCATGTCCGAGTCAAGCCGCAACTAGCCTTCCTCGAGACATAATGTGCTTTTGGTCGAGTCGGACATGATTAAACACGTCACGCTCTCAAAAATATTTAATATCTTCCGATCTAATTAAGTCTCCACTTTTATTAAATATGCGCTAGTTATATTCAGAGATAGCGCATGTGATAGTATTTTTTCCAAATTTTTCTACTGAGGGAGCAAACATGCAAAAATTGTTTAAACAATTAAACTGCTAATATCTGTAGTTAATTAACAAAATAAAAATTATGAAAATATTAATCTGAAAACCTAACGTAATAAGCTAAAAAATTAAACAGACCCGAAATTGATTTGATTATTTCAACCGGAGATAATAAATTTTAAACACAAGGGAATTTAGCATTTTGTCCGATTCTATCAAAAGTTTAAATTAATATATCTCTCAAAAAAAAAATTTTTTTTTCGAAAATCCTGATATATGTGTTGTTGAAAAAAAGTTGAATGATGACGTGTCATTAGGAATGAATCCTGCATCTACACTGAAAAAAATGGTTTTGGTGTTGTAGCTATAAATATATTGCTGAGGAAATATAGCTGGATTAGCAATACTTTTTAGGTTGAACAGTAAACTATATATCTGAGATACATAAAGCATTTATCTCTTGCAGACAGAAAATTTAGGAGACAAATCTGGCACCATTTGCTATATCGTCTAGCTGTAATGTCTAAATAACATTGCAGTAAGAAAATTTGTATCCCACAGCTATACGGTTATAGCTACCGCGCCCAAACGCGAGTGACGCTTGTCGCTCGTGTCCCCCAAGTCCCAACAAGTTTCAGAATAGCAACGCCAGCCGGTATTTTCCAGGTGGTGTAAGTGATAAAAGTTCAACCAATGGAAAAGTCAAGCCCACTTTTCAAAATTGAGGACGTGTTGGAGGCCTGGAATCTCCAACAATATGTTGAAATTTTTCAGGGTAAGTAGTCGAGTATTTTGAATGTTTTAAAAATATTCGCTTTAAAGTTTCTTAGGGGCTTGCTGTATTAACCTGAAAATTTTCTTTTAACTTTTTTTTCGACATTCTCACGTCCATACAAAATAAAATATATAAAATTTAAAACTCATAGAGTTAGATTAAATAAAAGATACTAAGGAATGTCAGTCTAGATCTCAATGTTTTGAATTAAAAACAAATTTTTCGAAATTTTTTTTTGGAAATTATAAACATTTGGACGTAGACAGACTTTCTTTAGTGCTTTTTATTTAATCTTGCTCCCACAGTTTTAACTTGATATCTTATTTCGTGTAGATGTGAGAATAGCGAAAAAAAGTATTTTAGGTGAATGTTTTTAAAAATATCTAAGAAAGAAAGGTAATATCTTAAATGATATATTTCGTGATTTTAAATTTATCGTCTGCTTCGCGCCACTTTGACACGAAGTCGACAGAAACATAATTTTCGATCTTGGCTCAACAGCCGCAAGCGTGAAATCGAAGCGAGGAAGGATATATGCCAAAATCCCGACGAGTCAAAATCCCGATTAGTGTAGTGTGATCCAGTTTTCTATGGAAAATAAAAGCATGACCGAAATAAACATGAAATGGGCGTGTGCTGTGTGTCGAGACAACTGTGGAAGATTAGCTATCCTATCTGCTCGCTAGGTGGTGCTCACCATGAAATAGATCCCATACGCATAAATAAGGAAAATATAATGTATAGTATATTTTTTCGTAATAATAAAGAGTAGAATATAAAAATACATTTATGATAAAATCAATAACATTCTTTTTAACAAAATTCAGAATTAATTAAACCAAACTCGATCTGATTAAAATAGATAGTAATGTTTTTATAAAAAGTGACTAGTTTCAAGGTTATGTGCGAAAAATCATCATTAATTCGGCAGAATTCGATCTTAATTAAACAGATGGTAATTTTTTTATATAAAATCACTAGTTTTAAGGTTATGTGCGAAAAATAATCATTAATTGGACCAAACTCGATATGATTAAAATATATGGTAATTTTTTTTTATATAAAATCACTAGATTTATGGTTATGTGTGAAAAATATTTATTAATTGGACACAGCTCGATATGATTAAAATAGATGGTAATGATTTTATATAAAATCACTAGATTTAAGGTTATCATCGAAAATTTTCAATTAATTTAACTTTTTGTAAAACCATCACTTGTGCAAATCAGATTGAGTTTGGTGCAATTACTAATGATTTTTTGCACATAACCTTAAAACTAGTCACTTTCTATAAAAACATCACCATCTATTCCAATTAAATCGAGCTTGGTACAATTTATGATGATTTTTCGCACATAACCTTAAATCTAGTGATTTTACATAAAAACATTACCACCTATTTCAATCAGATCGATTTTTGCCAATTAATAAATATTTTGCGCACATAACCATAAATCTAGTGATTTTATATAAAAACATTACCATCTATTTCAATTAAATCGAGTTTGGTCCAATTAATGATGATTTTCCGCACATAACCTTAAATCTGGTGATTTTTATAAAAAAATTACCATCTGTTAAATTAGAATCGAGTTTGATTCAATTAATGATGATTTTCCGCACATAACCTTAATACTAGTGATATATAAAAAAATTACGATCTATTTCAATCGGATCGAGTTTGGTCCAATTAATGATGATTTTTCGTACATAACCATAAATCTAGAGATTTTATATTAAAAAATTAGCATCTATTTTAATCATATCGAGTTTGGTCCAATTAATGATGATTTTTCGCACATAACCTCAAATCTTGTGATTTTATATAAAAAAATTACCATCTATTTCAATTAAATCGAGTTTGGTCCAATTAATGATGGTTTTTTGCACATATTCTTAAATCTAGTGATTTTATATAAAAACATTGCCATCTTTTTTATTCATATCGAGTTTGGTCCAATTAATGATAATTTTCCGCAAATAACAATATTATCATCCTTATTGAAGTTACTGTTAATTAGAAGCAAGGGGACGAATGGGGTGGCGCTTCTAAATTATTTGAAATTCATAATAATGACAATATTATTGTATTTTGGAGAAATTATTGTTGACTAGAAGCAAAGGAAGAAATATGGAGGAGTTTCTGAATTATTCAAAATTTATAGTAATCATATCATGATATATTATAAATTATTGTTGATCAGAAGCAAGAGGAGGAATGAGGAGGCGCTTCTGAATCAATTAAGATTTCTGTAAATGCTGTAATTGATATTACATTAAGTAACTATTGCACGTCATAAAAGCGGGCAGTTGAGTGACTGGAAATGCTTGAGTCCAAATCGCAATATGAGAAACCCATAAAAAACATTACCATGCATATAACCTCATCATATAAATCACTCGAATAAAGTTCAGCCCTCACTGAGCGTATGCGAAGATTTGTTTTTTTTTTGGTACGTTCAGACGAGAGCCCTCACCTCCCTAGTTTTAGATTGAAAATGTTTTTTTTTGGGTATTAATAAAAGGGACATTAGTAAAATATTTATTCATAATTGATAAAGTATCAAAAGGAACGTTTTTCAATTCTTTATTGTCCATGCAACAATATTGCATAGATGCAGGATTAATTCCTAATGACACGTCATCATTCAACTTTTGATAAAACGGTCCAATCAAACGAGTCTGCGCGTGCTGCTGCACAAATAGTCAAATTCAGTCATAGCGCCTCTTTTTAAAATCCGACTTTCGGTACCTGTAGAGCGAGTTGAAACTTTAAAAGAAGGGTTAAAATTCTCAGTTTCAACCCGCTCAACAGTTACATTAAATCAAATTCTCGAAAGAAGCGCTGTGAAATAGTATATTATGTGCCTAGGCGCATAATGAGGGTTATTACGCGATCAATCCTGCGAGCATTTTAAGCGAGTCTCGTAATTACACGAATTGTGTGCATGGCACATATTCTATTTTATGTGACTTCGGTGCGTATACGAGTTTTTGTGCGTACACTCGAATCTAATCTAGTATTCATCATGATTCTCGTCCATTGCACTTGATATTTCGCGACTAGTTCCGGATATTTTGATTTTCTCGATCTTGTGTAGTAGTAGCGTATTGTAATAGAGTATGCGCAGTTCAGATGTACAAGGCTTTGTCAGTAGGGTGCTAACGCTGTGCGAAGAAGAAGAAGAATAAGAAGAAGATTGTGCTACGCTGTATGGCTATAGGCGCATGCGCAGTTCAATTTTTACATTACATTCCTCTGTAGCGCAACACAGAACATTGCGCGACTCTCAACTGTAGCGAATAAACGAGTTTACGCGCCGGAGACATATAAAATAATATGCATTACTCGAAACAAAACACAACGGATCCAACGAGTGTGAATGCAGCCCTCGCTTCGCTCGGGAACCAAACTTCGCACTTGTTACAGTCGCTGTGTTTTATCCCTTGTAATGCAATATACTATTTAATGATACTTTATCATTTTTTTAATTTTCTGTAGTTTTGGAGAATAATGAAAATTGTAACGAAAAGAATCGTTCTGAAATTGTTATGGGAATATGTAGGTAAAATTTATTACAGTGCCTTGAGACATATGAAAAATAATATACGTAATATCTCACAATTCTTTTACACTCTCAAGAATTTTCATCAATTAGTTATTTTTTTCATAGAACATGAATTTGACTACGTTAGTTTCCTCTCGTTAACTGATGCCCAAATTGAAGGCCTTTTCACTAAATTAGGCCACCTAAACAAATTTAGAAAAAATTTCAAAATTCTTCAGGATATGAATGAAATGGTAAGAATTGTCTAAACAAATTTATATACATTTATACATGGAAATTTTATCTTGTATTACGTACTGTGTGTTTTAAATTAAAAGAAAAATAACGTTATTAAGATATAATTTATTAATATGTCGTTATTGAGCATCATACACATTTTTGTGTTACTAGAAAAAGGAAATGAATTTACCCGAATCGAATAACCAAAATCAAGTGACGACTGTAGTTGAGGTTATTGAAGCAACCGATATCAATTCTAAAGATCAACCAACGATCATTGCAAACGAAAAATCGGAGACTATTGTGCAGGATCCAGAACCTCCTACTCCAAAAAGGCATCGTGCCTCCGAAGCTTTATCAAAGAATAATGTAATATACATAATTTTGCAATTCCGCACGTTCATCTTCATATTCCATCAAATGTTATATATCATGTATATATTATAAATACGCTATATACTATTGTTACGTCCCGAGCAAAAGGCGAGGGTAGTTTGGATTTTGGATGTAAGGGAGGAGGTTAGCTGATTATATCAGGTTGGTAAGGCCTGATAATTTATTTTTGTTTGTGGGTACGTTGTCACTTGTCAGGTCTATGGGAATTGAGTTATCCACAATGATAATAAAACACTGAATTGATAGATGTATAAGATAATTTATTATAAATAAATAAGTTGTTGCACAAGTTTTCACATAGAATGATACTTAGTTGGTAACTTACTTGTCTAGCTCTGAAATTAGAGGGTAAAAGAAAGAATTGTCGTTTTTTACTCCTATTATTGCAAGTCAACGGCACAAATCCTTGCAGGATTTCGTTTGTCTCCGTGAGGTAGCACTTGTTAACAAGATTGGTTAGTTCGTCCCGATTTCAGAAATGAATCACTATTAACCGACACGACTAAATACGACGATACACATAATCCAAAGGAACTATCTAGCACTACGGTTTCCGGACTTGCATCATTTAAGGACCTGGGATTTTATCTACCAAGTACCGAATGTTGAGTTGCTCATAGAAATCCAATGAGACTTACGTTTATCGAAGGGTCTGCTCACGACGTTGAATTACCGGTCCGGACCTAACAACCGTACAACTGTTCGTAACTTAATGACAAACCTCCAGTGGTGAATCTGGGGTATATATATTATTGGATCTTCCAATAGTGACTGCAGTGGGAGTGGATCGCGCAAAATTGTATAAAGTCACGCTCCGTGCAAATTTGTATAAAGTCACGCGCGGTGCAATTCTGTATAAAGTCACGTTCGATCAAAGATCTATGTTTTCTCGCACCACCGTCTATTACTATTGGTCAATGTTGATCTGCAATTTGAATTTTATATCCCTTCTATTCTCTCTCTTACCTATTCATATTTCTAGTCAACAAGTAGATCCAGGTATGACTAAGAATACCTGCATCTACTTAGTTGTAGCTTATATTTTATGTGTTACATCCTATGATTGATTGATTGATTGATTATCTATAATCAATCAATCCTTATATTTGTGATAACATGTTTTCTTATTTGTAGATGGCTTATGATTAATTGATAAATTGTTATTGATTTTTATCAATATTAATAATAATTGTATGCTTAAATACTAACAGGGATGGTATACTAATTATTAATTAAAGCAGTCTTTAGTCAATGTTAATGGCGCCATGCCAGTAACCTGTTACCATCTCGTCTGGTCACTAGCGCTGCATCACTATATTATCGACGCGCGGCATGATTCACTGACCAATTACCGCGCGGGTAATTACCATATGGACCGAGCGACGCTCTTATTTATCACTTGTTACCAAGTGTCGAGCCGATTTATCGATGTGAGGTAGCGCATTAGTTTACCTCCATAGAATAGTTACCCGGTCCAGATAGTAATTACCATAAGACTAAATGTAAAGAGTATTTAATACTTATTTACGTTTGTTTATTACGCATTGCTCATATGCAAGGGCAATAATTAAAATTTTTAAAATTTAACGTTACCGGGATGTAACACTACTCATATTAATATATGTCTAAAAATATGAGAAATTTTTTGTTCAAAATTTTGAATCTAAAGACTTATGACTTCATGTATTGAAATTTATTCAATTTTCCTTAGTATTGTATATTAAGGAACTTTTACAAAATAGCTGTGATGGTAAAATTGTTTTGGAACAATACAAGAAGAAAAATTTTAATAACAGCATTCGGAATGATTGGGCCTCTCTCGTCATAAAAGCTGAATTTTCAGACGATCCAGACGAAAAGTATTTCAGTATTCATTCTAATCGACTGAAAGAACTAGCAACGCTTATAAAGAAAGCTTTCCCTGAAGAAGATGAAGTAAGTGATTTGTATATGATTACGAAGTTTTTTTTTTGAAAAATCAATCACATAAATTATTTGTAGGATTGTTATTATGTTCCGGCTTACACGCTAGAAAATCGCTGTGACACTATACTCGCCGAAGGCAAATTGTACAACCAAGTCACAACTTTTTCAAGAAACCTCCGTAGAGTTGGCTTAAGAGGAGCATATGGTCGAAAGAACGAGCAGAATCTCTCGGTGTTTCGACGTCCTCATATTGATAATTTGGGAGATAGTATGTGTTGTTTCGATTCTTAATTATGAATAATCTTCATCTATACCACGGTTATAAAATTAAATATCTTCAGACTTCGAAGAAATTGCAAACTTGGAAGCTTTTCTCAAGAAACACCTTGAGCCGTGGGACACGATAAAAGATTTTTGGAAGAAAAAGTGTCCACTTCGTATGGAAAAGTTATCAAAAGCTCAAAACTGATTGATTTTATCAGGAAATAATAGAAAGTTCGCAAAATTTAATGTGTAACACGCAATGTCAACTGTAAAGTATGAAGTGGAAGAAGAAATGAAAGAATATAAGGTTGCCAATGAATTAAAAGAACGAATAGCTTCAAAGTATGATAATATCCAAGGAGCATTCAAAGCAATTCTAACGGAGTATAGACGATTGAAAGTTTTTAAAAATACAGGATGCTACATTCAATCCCAAAGATACATTGTTGGCGATCAAGTAGACGATAAATTAGAGAATGGTGAAGTAGTTAAAAAAATAATCGAGGTTACTGCAAATTTTATACCGATGCGTGATGTACTACGCAAATTTGTCAATTTGCCGTGAGTTTTTAAAACAGTTTTCGAATATTATCAACAGTTATTCAATAATGTAGATGTTATAGAGAATTTTATGCAGGGAAATTTAGGGCGCAAAAAAGTCACACAAATAATCCTCTAGGGAGCCATAAAACTATTCATAAATTGGGTGCAGTGTATTACTCGATTCCATGTCTTCATTATGCTGTTTGTTACTTGCACGATGTACCATAAGGTACTTTCAATCTTGTTATTCTTCTTATTCTTCATTATTATTGCATTAAATTAAAATGCAAAGATAAGAAGTTATCATTAAACGTTTTGAATGGACGATTAAAATATTTTGATTATAACCGTAACGGTATAAGTAATCGACCTCCCCTTGTATCTGAGGCGGAGCTTAAAGATAAACATTTGTCTATGTTTGGTACTGAAATGCATAATTTCTTAATTCATTTCCTAAAGAGCCAATAAAACCAAAAATGCACAATCTAACTCATTATGGAACTATATCACTAGTACTATGTTATCAATTTTTATCTAAGGGAAATCTCTCGATGAATACTGATTATGGACCAGATGAAAATATTGATAGATTATTTGATTATGCTCTATAATATTTACTCAAAGAAAAAAAAAAGTTCCTTCAAACTTCATAAACAGCCCCTGTCTGAACGCATCATGGATCGAATTAAATGGACAAACGTATAAAAAAGATTCATGTGTCGTAATCGATTAAACTGACGGTTTCCTTCCATATCCTATATTTGGAATAGTGTCCTTAATTTTTATAATTTTCCTTGCGACATATTCGACTATAAAAATAATAGTATATTATGTGCCTAGGCGCATAATGAGGGTTATTACGCGACGAGTGACAATGCTCGCAGGAGATCGAAGCCGAGACAAAGCCGAGATGAAGCCGAGGCGCGATCAGTCCTGCAAGCATTTTAAGCGAGTCTCGTAATTACCCGAATTGTGTGCATTGGCACACATTCTATTTTATGGTATGTGACTTCGGTGCGTATACGAGTTTTTATGCGTACACTCGAATCTAACCTGGTATTCATCATGATTCTCGTCCATTGCACTTGATATTTGGCGACTAGTACCGGCCATTTTGATTTTCTCGATCTTGTGTAGTAGTAGCGGATTGTAATAGACGCATGCGCAGTTCAAATGTACAAGGCTTTGTCAGTATGGTGCCAATGCTATACGAAGAATAATAAGAAGATTACGCTCCGCTGTATGGTTATAGGCGCATGCGCAGTTCAATTTTTACATAGCATTCCTCTGTAGCATAATAACGAGTTTACGCACCGGAGGCACATAAAATATATTATTGTAAATATAATTAAGATTAATAAACTACACAATGAACATACCATGATCCATTAATTGTTATCATTTAAAATTAGATGATTTAACGTCCGACTAATTTTCTTCATTGAAAACGGGAAAAATTACCAACCTCGGACAATCTGGGTGTTTTCATCAATTTCTTTAATAACGTTTCGATGAACAATATGTCATTCTCTTCAGATTTTTAATTCCCTTAGTGTTTAGATTCTATAATAATTTTTAATAATTCCAAAGAACATGATTAAGGTAGTACGAGCAGAGTACCGGGTGGGGATAGACCGCTGCGGGCGCGCGGTAAAGAGGTGAGCTTGATCACGTGACCCCAGCTGTACGTATGGCAACCAAAGCCAGCTAATTTTTCTAGAAAGCTGATCTTTTTTTTTAAATAGCTTTTCAATAAGTCCGCGCCTAAGGTTTTTTTTAAATTTCTTCGTTAAGGTCTTAGCTTTAAATTAGGTAGTTTTTTTTTTCATTTTCATCGACAAATTTGGGCGAAAATTATTAAAACATTTCATCTATCCGCCACTTTGCCATAAGATCAATGTTTAATATGCTGACTTTTGAAGTCGATTATTTGTTTAAACAATCGGTCAACCCCCCTCAAATTTTCAGAATTTGTTTAGTCCTATTTGAACTGCACATAAAATAAAAATCAAGTCTTTTGTTCGAAGATGCTACCGTGCTCATACTACCTTAAAGAAACTATAGAAAAGTTTAATTCTTATCATTCACGTTTAAAATTTACATATGAAACAAATTGGTATAGAAAAAACAGGTATTCTGGTAGATATTTAAACTATTTCTCTTACCATCCTTTTCAACAAAAAATTGCGATCATTAAAAATTTAGTAAACACTGCAATACTACTGTCACATGAGAAATTTCATAAAGAAAATTTAGAAACAATTAAGTATCTTTTGATGCTTAATAATTATCCAAACAATTTTATAAACAGACACATCAATAACAGAATTTTTCAACTAAAAAATAAAGACAAAAATTCAGATTTCATTCCAAAGAATAATTAAAGAGAAATAGATTACAAACGTGTAGTTTCTATTCCTTATTATGGAAACTTATCTTATAAAATTAAAAGACAGATCAAAGAGTACAACTACAGTTTTCAGAAACACATGAAAATTAGGAAATGAACATTGGAAAAATTCGAAAATTCAAATGTAGTTTATAAGATTCCATGCTTAGATTGTTCAAAAACCCACGTAGGTCAAACTGGAAGAATGCTTTTTGTCAGATGTGATGAATACAAAAAAAATATTAATTTAAATGAAAAATACCATAATGTTGTTACAAAACATAGAATAAACAATAAAAATGATACAGGTTCTCAACACAATTTTGATTGGGATAATATTAAAAGTTTATACAAAGAAACAAACTATTTTAAAAGAATAATTGCAGAAATGTTTTACATAAAAAAGAAAGGAAAAAATAGTATTAATGTGATGTCTGACTTAAAAGATTATAACACTTCTTATGATATAATTTTATATCAAGTCATATAAATTTATTTTTTAATACAAATTAATGAACAAAATACTATTTGATTCTAAAGGGTTTTCCAATAGGGACATAACAATTTCGTATCTTTATATGAACGCACCCTTAAACTTTTTTAATGAACTGTCAATGTCAAAACGTTAGTTAAAGTCAACATTTTCATCATGGTAAAGTTTACGAACCAGCAAGGTTTGGAAATTATTAAAAATTACTACCGAAATTCTGAGTTGGTGGTCGCAACTTTAAGAGCGCTGACTCCAATTTTCGTCCGTAATAATCGTCCCACCCGACAGGCTGTGCGTGCTATAGTGGATAAATTCGAGACCAAATTTACACTATTGGACGTTCCGGTGCCAAAAAGACGTCGTATTGTTCGAAGCGAAGAAATAATCGCAGCCGTAAGTGCATCGATTCTTGGCCTACATGCTTTCAAGATTAAATTGACTCAAGAACTAAAGCCACTTGATCATTTGAAACGCCGAAACTTCTCCGATTGGGCCGTATTTTTTCGTTGATGAAAACGACCGTCATGATACCGTCAAGTATCTTTGACAGGGAAAACTTGTCGAAACCAACAACAAAACGACAACACAACCCTTTTGAATAACCCAGATATTAAATAAATAAGAAAATACTTTTAAATCAGGCAAGTTTTTATATTTTAGTTGCAAAATGTTACAAATATTATTACAAAAAATTTCTTTGAAAATAGCATCAAAATCTTCAATTAAATTTTGTTGAAGTGAAACTTCTTATGGCGCACCACGCACTTTTTCCGAGATGGATAGTGACTTGGAAAATGCTGTCCATGACGCTCGAGAATACTCGGAAATATTCGAGAACGTTCTGTATCGTGCACGGTGCACGGTGCACGGTGAAAGTGGAGCTCTGGGCAGTGGGTCCGTATTCAATTACGCGTCATAGTGCGTATGTGCAAGAGTGAAAACGGAGGGAAGAGAGAGAAGATATCGCCGGAGCAGAAGACGCTCTCTAACTCTCTATAGAGACGGTACACCGCGTTCGTTATTCGTTATTCTCTGAAAATTGAATTTAGATATTCACTTTTTTTAAGTTTTAACATACTATAACTTCCTTAATTTTAGTTTAATCGAAAAATGTTATGAGGATAATTAGTAAAGATTTATGAGACCTATCAGAAATGAAGTATTGGAAATAGTTAATTAATATATATTTTGAAATTTTTATATAAATCACGTAGGAAACATTTCAATGACGTCCCGAATATTTCGTGTCAGACTGAGAAATTTTAAGATTACACTTAAAAAATTTCAATACTGAAAAGAAAACTAAACCTGCTTCGACCAGGCGGGGGAAGTGAAACTTCTTAGGCGAAATGATGAGAAAAAAAGCTTAAAAAACCTGACAAAGAAGAAAACCAAAGATTAAAAACCGAATACGGAAATTCAGGGTGGCCGGTTTCATCGACGAAAATAATTCCCGGTCATCGACAATTTTTTCCCGGTCATTAAAAAAATAGTTTCCAATGGATAACAGTTAATGCAATGGGTTCTTAAAGTTTTAAAATATTTTTTATCTAATATTCTGAAATGTACTTTCTCCTGGTATACCGAAATCACGAAATAAGGCGGGAATTTCGAAATGCATAATATAATATATGTATAACTTAGTGAATCGTTACTACGGACGGAACTAGTGGATAAGCGTGCGATTTATTTGTTAGATTGGATAAGTTTTAATGCGAACAGGACTAGTGAATTTGTGCTACGGACCTGATCCTTTTTTGACATCAATAAAGAGTGTTGTTTGTACAGATAGAAATTTACTTCGTACTTTAAACTCTCGCGACAGCGTTCACCCAATCCCAGGCCGCTGTTTCTACAGCTAACGCAGCGACGAACACGCCATCTCCAATAGCAGTGACCAGGACGTGACAGTCTGTATAAAATTTCCTTCTTTGGTTTTTAATCTAAGACTTTAGATAAAACTAAGACAAAACTAAGATTTTGACGAAGTCAATAAATCGCAGTCAACAACTTTCCATGATGTATAAAATTTGGAAAAAACAACATCATTGAAAAATGTGTCACTATTAATATTAAAAACAATTGTAGTCAAAATTTGTAAAAATCCAATTGACATGTTGTAGCTTTAGATCCATTTAACTTATTATTCTTAAATAATTTTCTCCAATATTTTACAAAAAACGTTAAAATTATAATTAAATTTGTCGGATTAAGTGGCATCATTATGCCAACGATCAGATACTACTAAGGATTTAAACTCAAGCTAACGGAATAATAGAGGACAAATTTGATAACAGTACCGTAGCAATAGAAAACATCGAAATAAAAGTGTAGTAGAATACAGAATCAAATTTTTATTAAAAACTTTTATTTAAAAGATTGTTTTATATTATATAAGTTGATCTAAAATTATAACATATGAAGGATTGTAATCTTTTAAAACAGAAACAATATTTAAACTATTTTTTCCTTCCTTTTTTATGAAAAACATTTCTGCAATAATTCTTTTAAAATAGTTTGGTTCTGTATGTAAAATTTTGATATTCTCCCAATCAAAATCATGTTGAGATCCTGCATCACTTTTATTATTTATTCTGTGTTTCGTAACCACATTATGGTATTTTTCATTCAGATTAATATTTTTGTTATGTTCTTCACATCTGACAAATAGCATTCTTCCAGTATGTCTAACATAAGTTTTTGAACGATCTAAGCATGGAATCTTATAAATAACATTTGAATTTTGTAATTGTTCTAATGGGTCTTTACCTAATTTTATGTATTTATCAAGTTTTGATGTGTTTCTAAAAACCGTGCTCAAATTATATTCATTTAAAAGTCTTTTAATTTTATACGATAAATTTCCAATTCAGGGCGGAGCTCCAGAGGTTGAGGGGTGGAAAGTGAAATTTCTACAGCTCAAAATCGGGAGAGGGAAGGAAGCCCAGAACCTTCTCATGCAGACTGCTAAGGAGAGGGGGGCCGATGTGTTGCTCATTAGTGAGCAACACAAATGGTCTGAAAACTCTGCTTGGTACCAGGATGCATCACGGATGGCTGGGATCCTTGTTTGTAGCCCTGATTTGAACATCGGGGATTTCTTGGAGACCGACGCGGGGTTCGTTTGGGTGGAGGTGGCGGGGGTACGTGTGTACAGCTGCTACTTCTCCCACAACGATCCTTTCGAGATCTTGGGACCCAGATCCTCCTCCTTGAGGAAAGCCTCAAAGAGGCTAGTGGGCGGTCCCTTATTGCGGGCGAATTTAATAGTAAGTCGCCCGAGTGGGGAGAAGCCCGTCTGGACAGGAGGGGAATCTTGGTCGGAGAAATGGTCGCCAGGAATGACCTGAATGTATTGAATCGGGGCAGGGATTTTACGTTCAGACGAGGAGCGCGGGGGTCGATTATCGACCTCACGATTTCCGCGCCCCGTCTTGCCTCCAGGATTGGCGACTGGTGCGTCCTCGATATAATAACATTGAGTGACCATCAGTACATTGAGTTTAGCATCCAGGAACGGACTCACCCAGTGAATACGGGAAGGGGCGGCAAGGTAAGGTCTGCTGGGTCGTTGGAGGACACTGTGCGGGCGGCGAGGCGGAAAGTAGTCGCAGCATGTGACCACTCCATGCCTCGCCGCGGGCACAGGCGTACCGGGGACTCTATGTACTGGTGGAACGACCAGTTGTCCGTCCTGCGTCGAAAGTGCCTTACATCGCGGCGGAGTTTTTCCCGCTCAAAGGGTGATCCTCTGCTGCGCGAGGCATGGAAAAAAGCAAAATCAGCTCTGAGGCAAGGCATAAAGAAAAGCCGACTTCAGTGCTGGAAAGACTTAATCGTAGAAGTCGAGAAGGATCCATGGGGTCTCGCCTTTATAATAGTCACTAAGAGATTGGTGACTAGAAGAAAGACCCCGGGCCTGGATAGTGCCGATCGTGTAAAGTACATCGTGCGAAGCTTGTTCGCGCATGTAGAGCCGTTCCAAAGACAGGACCGAAGTTCCTGCGTGGTCCGGACACAGCACCGGGGATCGACGGGTTGCCGAACGAGATCCTCAAAGAGGTGATCGGGGTATACCCGGAAATCCTCCTAGAGGATCCCTCCTAGAGGATCCCTCTTCGGGAGGGGAGGTTCTTCGCAGACTGGAAGAAGCAGAGGATGGTCCTGCTGAGAAAGGGCAACAAACCTCTGGGGGATGCCTCGTCGTATAGACCAATATGTTTATTGGATACGATGGAGAAACTTCTGGAGGAAATGATCGTACAAAGACTTCAGGGTCACATGGTCCACGAGAATGGTCTCTCGGAAAACCAGTTCGGCTTTCGGAAAGGCAGGTCCACAGTTGACGCCATCCAGGCAGTGGTGGACATCGCCACTAAAGCAAGAAGAGGAACTGGTAAGCGTAAGGGATTCTGCGCGTTGATCAGCATTGACATACGCAATGCGTTTAATACCGCGAGATGGAACATCTGCATCGAGGCGATGGTGCGGAAAAAGGTTCCAGACTACCTGTTACGAATGATAGATGACTATCCAAGCGACAGGTGAGTGATATACGAGGGCGACAAATGGTCTCTCAAGGAAGAGATGACATGTGGCGCCCCTCAAGGGTCGCGGGTAGGTCCACTCGTTTGGAACGTCATGTACGACGATTTTACACAGTCCGTGGTTGGTAATTTCTCCTCTTTCTAATGAAGAATTTCGTTCGGACGTAAAACCTCTTATGGTTTTTATTTGATAGAAATTTGCATTTAAAGCCAATATGTTTTTCGTTCAAACTTCCGCAATTTTTTAAAACTAATTTAAATATTTAAATTTCTTTTCTAAATTTTTGTGGAGTTTACTTTTTTTTTCTGAAACATTCTGCAAAATTTGGAAACAGTGAAAATAAAGAAAGGGGTGGTGTTTATTCAGAAATGTAAATATATATTTCTTGCGAAAACTCACTCTTACATTTCTGATTAGCTTTGTGTTGTCGTCTTCCGTGTTTTTATTTTTCTATTGTATTTTAGTTTTTTTTATCTTATTTATTATTATTTATTTATTTTGGATTTAATGTATTTATTTGTATCCATGTATTTTTTGAAGATTTTTACGCTGAGTAAAAAATTTGAAAATTCCACCAGTGTGTATTAACGCTTGCGCTCTGTAACTTTCTCGTTTACATCACAACAAGCGCCAGTAGGCGTGGCCTTGTATCTCTGTTGTAGGAGAACTCATACTGAAATATCTGACAGCATATGATACTAGGAATAATGGCATGAGATTGATTCGTTCATAGTATAAGACATTTCATGCTAAAAATGCACGATTTGATGCCAATATTGGTAAAAGCTCAAAGCAATTTCGCACATTAAGTTCGGTGCTTTAATAGGAAGAGCTCAGCTTACTATATTACAATAAAACCCCGTTTATCGCAACACCTTCCAATCGAATAGCCTGACAACTGGTTATCGGCGCATGCGCCTCAACGAGTAGTTTCGCGCCTGTTCGCTGTTTATCACAAATTTAAAAGTGAGGAGTATCCCCGCCTATCCTTAAAAATCACGTGACCTCTCCTTCTACTAATAGGAGGGGGAAAAAATGGTAGAGTTTATTGCGATAAATGGGAGAGACAAGTTGCAATAAACGGGAGTTGCAATAGACGGGTGTTGCGATAAACGGGGTTTTACTGTAGTTAGATTTTTATATCCGTGTATCTTATAATTTTTATATAGCCAATTTTTTAAAAGTACAGTACCGGTCAGAATTGTAGGACCACTTGTTTTTCGATAATTTCTTAAATTATTCTAATTTGAATTATGTAAGTGAAAAAATCTGTTCTTTTAATTAAATTCAAAGCTATCAAAATTCTTTATAAAATGAGCCCAGAATGAATTCGTTTTATTAAATTTTGAAGAAGTTATTGCAGAAATAATCAAGATTTCAATGCTTTCTCAAATTTTAAATAACTTTCGAAATAATCAACATTTTTTAATGTTCATGGACTAATTTTAAAGCTAAATTTCTAGAAAATCGAACCAAATTCTTAGAATTAATGTATATTTTTTTTCTTACATACTGCTCGAGGTTAAAGTTCAAATAAAAGAGTTGGAAAAATCCCAATATTGATGTTGCTGAGAAAAACATTTTTATAAGATATATAAAACATATAATCTTAAATTTTGTATTGAATTTCCTTGAAATATATATTCATATGATATTTATTATAATTTACCCACAGATGAAATGTTTTCGAAATTTCCCTACTTTTTTGTTACAATTTCAACTCTTTGCATTATGCAAGAAAAAAATTATAGATTTATAATGACAATTTACTGCGATTCTGCAGAATCTTAGCATTAAAAGGAGCTTAAAAACATCGAGAAATGTTGATTGTTTCAAAATTTATTTAAAATTTAAGAAAACATTGAAATGTGGACTTTTTTGCAATAACTTCTTCAAACTTTAACGAAACGACTACATTCCAGACTAATTTTAAAGATAATTTTGATGGCTTCCACATTATTAAGAGTACAAATTTTATCACTCACAGAATTAAAATTAAGATAATTTAAGCAATTATCGAAAAACAGGTGGTCCCACAATTCTGAACGGTAGTGTATTACATTTTGCAATGAACAATTACAATACGGTATATGTTTTCGCTGATGGTGAAAACACTGAATAAAATTGTCTGAATCATTAATCAGTTGTTAAAGCGGACACAATGGTCTAACAAAACGTTTTAACCGGTTCTTTTTTTCTAATCCTTGTACATAGATTTTTGTTGCACTCTTTAGAATATTTTCAAGTATTACTTTTAACAAGCCTCAAGGTAAATCTTCCGAATTCCACGTTATACCATGTAAATTATTTTCTAACCAACGATTTATACTTTTATATTTTGAAGACACGCAGGTCCAGTGACAAAGTGGTTGAAAAAGGAAATTGAAAGGTCTTGCTGATTTGTCGCTCTGAAGTCGAAGAATACCTATATCTTTAACTATAAAAAATTCATTGTCAGGCAACTTAAATCCTTGAACATCAACTATGAACTCCATTTTTTTAGACTGAAATGAATAGCTTTAAAAGCATGCCATTTATTGTTTTGCAATCAGTTGCTGTTAAGATGAAGTTTGAAGCATAATTCACAAAAGTAACGGTGGCAAATTTTAATAACTTCAAACAAGAATGGATGATAGAAGTAAAGCGACATGGAAATTTATTACCGAATATTGTACGAGCTATTTTTTGTGGGCCATCAAACTGTGGGAAAACTAAGGCTTTGCTTACTTTACTGACACATCCAAACGGGTTAAGATTTGATAATATCTATGTTTATTCGAGATCTCTGAATCAACCTAAATACAAATTTTTAGAAAAAGTTCTACAGGCAGTAAATGAAATTGATAATTTCCTATTCATGGAGCATAAAGAAGTTGTTCGACCAAATGAAGCACATCCTAACTCAATAATTGTATTTGATGACGTAGCGTGTGAAAATTTATTACAATAAATTTATTACAATAAACAACCTGAGTGTCAAACAATATCACCGCATTATTATACCCACACTCCAATAATAAGAAATATTTTTCATATCTAATTTATTAGCATTAACAACCTGAGTGAAGACATTCCAAGAAAAAAATCATAATCACAAGTACATGTGTACTCGAAATAATATTTTTTACGCATTAAATACATAATGCACCGACTTTGATGTAAAGCAAATAAAGATCTGAAAATTGTTTATTTAATGTAACTTAATACTAACAGGGTAACGTTATTCAATTTATTACTATAAACACCCGATAACCACAGCTTAAGCAAAATTTATTCAATGTAACTTGATACCAAAATTCGAAGATAACGTAATTTATTGCATTTGTGATTTTAACAACAAATAAATAGTTTATTATTTATGATGAGATATAATATTATTTATTCATCAAAATCACGCAGAGGAATAAATGTAGTTAATATCCATAGAATGATATACACTGATATAAAGTTCAAAAGTACTGTCCTTTAAAGTAATAATGCAAATAATGTTTTTTTGAATGTTCATTGAATAAGAAAGTATAAAACTGCACTGTGGGTGCATCCGCAAGTGGTTATGTGTGTGTGTGTGTGTGTTGGCCTGTAGATATGTACTGCCAGGTATAAAATCGCACCTAATAACTGTTGGTATTTTTCGCTTTCTTCCATCGGTGGCTGCTTTTCTGTGTTTTTTAAATACCCTGTACTCAAAGGAACACCTGAAAGTTTGGCATCTTGTAAACCAAATCATTTCAAGATTGAATTTGTGTATCCTGATTGTTTGACAAAATAGAAATTTTCCTGATTTCTTCTTACTTCATAACCCAAATATTTGTTTATTACTCCTAAATCGACCAATTTAGACTGTTTGTTTCTTTTGCAGCAATCAAAAATCATCCACATGTATAATTATAAATATGATACTGCTTTCATTAAACTCTATATATAAGTGGGGATAGAAACTTTATGCTTCACATTTATGCTCTAATCATGCTCCCTTTTCCCCGAATTTCTGCTTGCATATGCTATAGCGAATTGTGTATAATATATAAATATCTCTTTTTTCGCCTAATTTTGACTACATTTTCTGAGTAACGTTATATAATGGAGTCATTTTTATATCATATTTTGTCAAAGTTGAAATTATGAATTAGTTCGACAATTTAATCTACGTATTAATAATAAAATAATTATAGAGCTAAATATGAGCCCACAATGGTTCGATATTTTCATTATACATTTTTTTGAAGATTGAATATAGAATATAGACAGTGAAAAATAACATTAAAAGAGAAATAAGTCATTATTATATGAAAAACTATAGATCTCTCTTCTTTTCTTTCACAAAACAAAATTAAAGACCTTTATTTCTCGAAAACAACAAACATAAATAACACTGCCCTACATGAGTTTTGCGAATAAGATGGCACCTAGTGTTTCCTAATGGATTTTTCGTGCTGAACACGAATCTGGGTTCAAAAACTTCCCATCACGTCACGTTTTTGAGAAAATAGGGGTTGCAACCCCTAAAAATGGTGTTTTTAAACATTTTTGAAAAATTGTGAAGCTGAACCATGACGCGCTACAAACTTCGCTAACATTTCCATTTCCAGAGTGCACCACGTGGAGGCGATCTAAGTTACACTCCTTTTTTTTAATTTTTGTTTCTATTGCTTAGCGAAACTGCTTTTAAGCTACGTTTAGAGGAGTCGATAAATAAGCGAAATTCGTCTGTATTATAATCTTTGCGCCCCAGAGTTTTCATTAACTTGGGACCCTTCTGATCCCACCAAATACAGAGCATTACCTTCACGCCATGGATATTCGGCTTTGCCGTTGATTTGGTTGGTTGGCCGGGTTTCACATATGATTTTTTGCGCTTGGGGTTGTCGTGAAGGATCCATTTTTCATCACCAGTAACAATCCGATGCAAAAATGACTTCTTTTTGTGGCGTTCCAACAGCATTTTGGACATGCAAAACCACCTTTCAACGTGTCTCGGCTTGAGTTCATGTGGAACCCAATTTCCTTGCTTTCGAATGTATCCGGCTGCTTTTAAACGTTTTGAAATGGCTGCTTGAGTGACTCCCAAAGATTCTGCGAGCTGTTGTTGTGTTTGGCAACAATCTTCATTGAGTAATGCTTCCAGTTCTTCATCTTCAAACTTTTTTGGCTGCCTAGGACGTTTTTCGTCTTCCCAGCCAAAATCGCCACTTTCGAATCGTGCAAACCACTTTTGACACGTTCGCTCAGCTAGAGCATATTCACCATAAACTTGCACCAAAATACGATGACTTTCAGCAGCAGTTTTCTTCATATTAAAGTAATGAAGGAGAACTACCCGCAAAAACACTTTTTCAGGCACAAAGTTCGACATATTTAAGTGAAAATAAATTATTGTTGTTTACGCTTCAAATGAATGACATATACTGAAAAAGACGCGCAATGAAAATTGCTTTCCAACGTATGTTCAGAATATTGGAAGGATGGAATAATAAAGTTACGCCATCTCTTAGCAAACCGCACGAATTAAGTTATAGATCCAATATATGGAACCCATGATTAATCTTGGTGTACAATTTCAAAAGAAAAATATTCTTCATAAACATCTTTGATGAATTAAGATATTTCATATTTTCCTTTACTTGTACAATACTAACCGTCGGAAATTGTGCGCACGGTGCTTGTAACCGCTATTAAAAATCACTGCTGACTTTGAACCACGATATCTCGGTGAAAAAAAGAGATAGGGCATTTTTAAAAATACAGTTCGAAAGCTTATGAAATTACACGTCTAGTGATGCTCAAAAAATATTTTTTCAGCCTTCTGAAAATAATACAGCACGTGAGGAGTTAAAAAAAATTCAAGATTCTCTTAAATTTTCTACCTCAACTTCAACTTTTAGCATGACCTAGGGAAAATTTTTCCAAAATCTGAAAATTATATGACATAGAGAATAAAATCTTATCTTTAATTTAAGCCAAGAAACCTTCAAAAATATTCATGGGTACCCGAGATACGATTAAAAATGTTCAATTGTATCTGAGTTGAATTTTAACTCATTAACGCCTGAACGGACGTTTTTTCCTGCAAACATTCCGGCCATAAAAAAAATTATGTAGAAAGTTTATAAAAAATCCAGCCAAGGTTTTTCTAAAGTCAAATTTCATCTTCTTTGAGAATCTTGCCCTAATTTTACGATAAAACGTAAGCCTTCATTGTTACTAACAATTTTATTGAAAAAGAAGTGAAATTATCGAGATCGATCACTTTTATAACCAACGAAACGTATGGAAATCGAATTCCAAGAACCGCAGAAATCGTTTCTCTCGCGTCCATAGACATAAAACTCGAAGTTCACTTGCTATTTTTTTGATTTTCGGTAACTAGGTGTCATCATGAGATTTAGTTTACAAAAAAATAAGTTCGGTTGCAGCTTGGATAAAAGTTGAAGGCAGACATATTTTGTTCAAACAAATTGTTTAAACAATATAATTTTTCAATAATAACTTTAAATTCGTGATCAGTGATCCCAGAAAACTCCCGAGTACACATTTTCAAGTTATACTATAAACTTTTTACATAAATATGGTCAAATGTCAAAATCAGATAAATTATAAATCGCGTAAAACTGTGTCAGAAAGCGCCATCTGCGCAATGTTAATAAACAGCTAGTGAACTTCGAGTTTTATGTCTATGGACGCGAGAAAAACGATTTCTGCGGTTCTTGGAATTCGATTTCCATACGTTTCGTTGGTTATAAAAGTGATCGATCTCGATAATTTCACTTCTTTTTCAATAAAATTGTTAATAACAATGAAGGCTTACGGTTTATCGAAAAATTAGGGCAAGATTCTCAAAGAAGATGAAATTTGACTTTAGAAAAACCTTGGCTGGATTTTTTATAAACTTTCTACATAATTTTTTTTATGGCCGGAATGTTTGCAGGAAAAAACGTCCGTTCAGGCGTTAATGAGTTAAAATTCAACTCAGATACAATTGAACATTTTTAATCGTATCTCGGGTACCCATGAATATTTTTGAAGGTTTCTTGGCTTAAATTAAAGATAAGATTTTATTCTCTATGTCATATAATTTTCAGATTTTGGAAAAATTTTCCCTAGGTCATGCTAAAAGTTGAAGTTGAGGAAGAAAATTTGAGAGAATCTTGAATTTTTTTTAACTCCTCACGTGCTGTATTATTTTCAGAAGGCTGAAAAAATATTTGTTGAGCATCACTAGACGTGTAATTTCATAAGCTTTCGAACTGTATTTTTAAAAATGCCCTATCTCTTTTTTTCACCGAGATATCGGGGTTCAAAGTCAGCAGTGATTTTTAATAGCGGTTACAAGCACCGTGCGCACAATTTCCGACGGTAGTGTACAAAACTTCGAGACATAATTAACAACAAGATATAGACAAAACTAAAGTTGATATAGTAGCAAACTGATAAAATAAAAGACGCAAACGAAAGAAACGATGATTTAGCTGCAGAGTAACAAATTACTGTCGAAGAGAAAATCGAGAAAACAAAAGACGATCTAGCTGAAGAAGAACAAACGACTAACTCTGTCTATGGAACTAACTCTATCCATTCGGAAACACTGTAAACTTATAAATATAAAAATATTCTATTAAAATCTATTAGAATACGCTACCACTACACAAGATCGAGAAAATCAAAATGGCCGGAACTAGTCGCGAAATATCAAGTGCAAACGACGAAAATCATGATGAATACTAGATTAGATTCGAGTGTACGCATAAAAACTCGTATACGCACCGAAGTCACATAAAATAGAATATGTTCCAATGCACAAAATTCGGGTAATTCCGAGACTCGCTTAAAATGTTCACAGGACTGATCGCGCCTCGGCTTCGATCTCCTGTGAGCATTGTCGCTCGTCGCGTAATAACCCTTATTATGCGCCCAGGCACATAATATACTATTAAATTAACAGAAAATATTAATTGTTAAAATATCCAAATGTTTTAATAATTTATTATCAATTTAATATGACTTATTTAATATGTACACTTTATCACTTTAAATCTTTTGAATAAACGCGGGCTTTTGGGGAGAGTGTGGAGAATCGGGATCGAATAATCGATTCCTACTGTCGATTATTCGAAGCCTTGGAATCGATGAGTCTGGTTGAAATCGAGGAATGGAGAATCGATTTTCACTGATCGATCCCCATCCATACAAATTGTCGACATCACGAAAACTTCTTAAATATTCTTGCCGGTGTTTGCTTTTTTCCTCGAACGATTAAACTTCTTTCTGGCTTCTTGAACATTTTTCCTCCAATATTTTACGCTCATCAGTTCGGTTGGTTGATTTCTTCTGAGTCAACCAATAAGCACACAACACTTTCACTCAACGCCCAATAAAGAAGAAACAATATAATCTGAAGTATCTTCATCCCAGAAAGTAGTATTATAACTGACTCATTGACAGTACTGATTGGTCGATAGGTTCATGCGCTCAATTCAAATTTAGTATGTAAGTGATGACTTGGAGCTGTGTCCATTTTCTCGGATTATATTACTGGAAGAAATAACAAACTAACATTACCTATAATTAAATTACTGTAAGTTGGAAACGAGACGTTCCTATTAGGTGAATACGAAGATTGCAAGAAAACGGATCCAGAGGATTTTATTGCTATTAAACCAAACGCAGAAGAAACACTATAGATAGAAGTTTATAAGGAAAATCTCCAGAAAAGGCCAACGATCACAAGGAAATCTCTCTACTGGATACTTTGAAGAAAACAAAACGATCTTATTAGCAAGGGAAAAGGGAATCTGGAAAGGTATCGAAGAAGATATAATTCAAGCAGCAAGGAGAGACAAATTTTGTCAGACACAAAAGTTCATACCACAGCAACCAATGGCCCTAGAAGTTCTTTGTGATTCTCAGAATAATAAAATAACGATTAATTTCATGACATTAATTATGACTTAAGGAGATTGCACACTAACCAGCGAGAACTCAATAATGGAAATAAAGAAAAGTAATTCCATGGTCAAGTATCAAACATACAAAAGCAAATATCCCAATTCCTTATTCTGAGAACGACCTTAACTTGTTGCAAGAAAAGCTTATACCACTACAGAAACAAATCGAGTCGAAACAAATTTTTTCATTAAGGAAAACTAGATGAAGTAGAGAGTACGATTACCCAAGTTAAAAGCGACAGACGAAGTAAATCATAGAAATAAACCGCCAACGATACATTGAAAATGAGTTCTCATTTGGAACATATTAATGTGATTGGAAAATGTTATTAGGATTTATTGCTTTACTCGCCTAGCACAACTCAGCACAACTTTTTGTTTTTCAAAATTCCTATTTTTGTGAAATCCCGGGTTTGTGATGGACTATGTATTTCGTAAATGAGTTTTCATTTGGAAAATATTAATCTGATTAGAAAATGATACAGTCGAGTCTGGTTTATTTCAAGTCTTGTTTATTTCAAGTTTCACGCTCCCCTCCACGCCCCACTATTTCACTGTTACGTAACGCTCTGAGGAGCTCTCGGAAAAAGTGAGAAGAGTGGGGGTAAGGCGCATTCAGTTGGTATGGCAACTGAGGCAGTGGGGAACCCCTCGCGACTTGAAATAAATGAGACTTGACTGTATAAGGATTTATTGTTGTACTCGCCTAGCACAACTCAGCACAACATTTTTTTTCAAATTCCCATTTTTGTGAAATTCCGGGTTGGTGATGGACTATGTATTTCGAACATGAGTTTTCATTTGGAAAATATTAATCTGATTTCTGAATTCCTGAAATTATTCGTTTATAAAATTCCGAATTTTTTAAAATTATGTTTAAAATTAGGCGTTCGGAATTACATTACAGCAATGTAATTTGTATTTCTTACTCAATAAAAATTTTATTGACCTGTAAAAATGCAGAAAAACATTTATTTTTGTAAATTCAAATTTTTTTGCTTTTTGTTTTTTTGTTTTTCGTAAAAGAGGGAAAAGTTGCGAAATTTCTGCTAGCAGCACAAAATTGGGTGCACTTGAGAGTACCTAGCACAACTGTCACTTTTATGATACGGCAAAGTTGCGGTTCTAGCAAAAAAAAAGTTTTTCAAAATTTACAGCCGTAATTTTTGATTTTTCAAAAAATCGTTTTCGGCACAAATCAGCACAACCTGGCACAACTTTTATTTTTTGAAAATATTATGTTTGCGGTTCTAACTTCCGGGACATAGCGACTTTATTGTATTTTCAAAGGGATGATTTTAAATGAAATTTAACAATCTACTAGAATATGTACTCTTTCTGTACAAATTGGACACTATTTTACCATTATCCAGTTTAATTATTTTTAAGTCTAAAAACCAATTCTATTGTTTCTTTCTATGTCATGGGTAAATTGAATTCTTGGATGATAGTCGTTGAAAGTATCTATAACTGTTTGCAGCTTATCCGAAGGTATACATAAGGAAGTACAATATCATCAACATACCAAAAATAAAAAGGCACAAGAAACCCCAACCTCTCATAGGCAGACCTTTCCAAATCTTCCATGACCATTTCAGCTAACATTGGAGAAATAACAGAACCTATTGGAGTACCAAACTTTTTTTTATAAAATTTACCATCAAATTTAATGTGATTTAATGTGATTTATGTTGCCTATGCAAAAGAGTGCTACGAACTTATGAAAATGCTTCTTCTGAAAATAAATTACCACGCACACTGTTGTTCAATCTGTTCAGACTTTGAAGTGATTGCTATTCTGTTAGGACTGCAGACACGAAGTATTGTTCTTTCTTATGTTATCGGGACAGCCGTGCTAGGGACAAACATTACACTGTCAAGGTTTCGTCCGAACGCGACTCGTTTGAACCAGGGCAAAGAAACGTTGCTGAAGACCCTTTGGTAGACACTAAAAATGTTATTCTGCCGCCTCTACCAGGGGTGTTAGTTGAAATTTTCCGGTTTTACTCATAGATGTCGCTAGAGATATGTATACATTTATATGATTTGGCATCTATGTCATATTTTTCAATGGATAATAACCTTCAAAAATACACAATTACATCCTGCCAAAATAATAGCATCATAGTTGTTTACCTCAGTGAGTATGTCGAGTTTCGTTTTAAGTAAATCGCGTTTGCGGCATTCGTTGCTTTTCTTATTTCATCAAAAGAAAAAAGCAGTTGAAGCTCATCGATTGCTGGTAGAAACTTATGGTAAACATGCTCCAGTGATTATAACATGTGAGACATGGTTTCGTCAATTTAAAAGTGGAGATTTTGATTTAACAGACAATGAACATCCTGGTGCAGCGAAAAATTTCGAAGACGAGGAATTGCAGGCGTTATTGGATGAAGACCTAACCCAATCGCAACAACAATTGGCACAAACACTAAATGTGACCCGAGGAACAATTTCTTAACGTTTAAAAGCCATGGGAAAAATCCAAAAGTATGGAAAATGGGTACCACACCAACTGAACGATAGACAAATGGAAAATCGAAAAACCATTTGTGAAATGCTGCTTCAACGGTTCGAAAGGAAATCTTTTCTGCATCGAATTGTCACGGTGGACAAAAAATGGATTTATTTCGAGAGCCCGAAGCGGAAAAAATCATGGCTTTCACCTGGTGAGGTCGGCCCATCGACTCCAAGGTCAAATCGCTTTGGCCGTAAGACAATGCTCTGTGTTTGGTGGGACCAGTGTGGTGTGGTATGTTAAGTTGACGTAACCACATCGCCCAATCGAGTCCCCACCTATATCAGAATTAAAGGCTCATTTAAGGCTAATTTAATGCCATATTGCTAATTTTAATGCTCCATTATTTTAAAAAAAAACAATGGGTTCCGCTGGCTTAACGTTAAGTTGACGTAACCACACGTTAAAATAACATTTAAACAAGTTAAGGCCTATACCAGAATTGAAGGCTCATTTAGGGCTCTCGAAATACCCCATTGCTGAATTTAATGCTCCATTATTTTTTTAAAAAACAATGGGTTCCGCTGGCTTAACGTTAAGTTGACGTAACCACACGTTAAAATAACATTTAAACAAGTTAAGGCCTATACCAGAATTGAAGGCTCATTTAGGGCTCTCGAAATACCCCATTGCTGAATTTAATGCTCCATTATTTAAAAAAAAAACAATGGGTTACGCTAGCTTATCGTTAAGTTGACGTAACCACACGTTAAAATAACATTTAAACAAGTTAAGGCCTATACCAGAATTGAAGGCTCATTTAGGGCTCTCGAAATACCCAATTGCTGAATTTAATGCTCCATTATTTTTAAAAAAAACAATGAGTTCCGCTGGCTTAACGTTAAGTTGACATAACCACACGTTAAAATAACATTTAAACAAGTTAAGGCCTATACCAGAATTGAAGGCTCATTTAGGGCTCTCGAAATACCCCATTGCTGAATTTAATGCTCCATTATTTTTTAAAAAAACAATGGGTTCCGCTGGCTTAACGTTAAGTTGACGTAACCACACGTTAAAATAACATTTAAACAAGTTAAGGCCTATACCAGAATTGAAGGCTCATTTAGGGCTCTCGAAATACACCATTGCTGAATTTAATGCTCCATTATTTTTAAAAAAAACAATGGGTTCCGCTAGCTTAACGTTAAGTTGACGTAACCACACGTTAAAATAACATTTAAACAAGTTAAGGCCTATACCAGAATTGAAGGCTCATTTAGGGCTCTCGAAATACCCCATTGCTGAATTTAATGCTCCATTATTTTTTAAAAAAACAATGGGTTCCGCTGGCTTAACGTTAAGTTGACGTAACCACACGTTAAAATAACATTTAAACAAGTTAAGGCCTATACCAGAATTGAAGGCTCATTTAGGGCTCTCGAAATACCCCATTGCTGAATTTAATGCTCCATTATTTTTAAAAAAAACAATGGGTTCCGCTAGCTTAACGTTAAGTTGACGTAACCACACGTTAAAATAACATTTAAACAAGTTAAGGCCTATACCAGAATTGAAGGCTCATTTAGGGCTCTCGAAATACCCCATTGCTGAATTTAATGCTCCATTATTTTTTAAAAAAACAATGGGTTCCGCTGGCTTAACGTTAAGTTGACGTAACCACACGTTAAAATAACATTTAAACAAGTTAAGGCCTATACCAGAATTGAAGGCTCATTTAGGGCTCTCGAAATACCCCATTGCTAAATTTAATGTTCCGTTATTTTAAAAAAAAACAATGGGGCCGCTGGCTTAACGATAAGTTGACGTAACCACAGGTTTAAATAACAGTTAAACAAGTAATCACCTTTAACAGAATTTAAGGCTCATTTAGGGCTCTTTGAATAAACAACTAGAAGCATATTTATATATATGTTATATATGGTTATACAAATAATGCTTTTACGGAGGTCCGATCAGCTGGCACCTCCAGTACATAAAAACGGTATGTATACATTGTACCATAGTTTTAGTTGCCCAAAGTTTCAATTGCCCATAAAATCACCAGACGTCACTATATTTGAAAAGCAGTGTTAGACGAAGATTATGAAAGGAATGTGTTGACAAAAACTGCGAGGATTGCAAGATGCAGGATTCCTGTACATTTCCCTAAAGCGCTCTCTACCGCCTATATTTGATATATACTTGCAATTTTTGCCAACGCATTCCTTTCATAATCATCGTCAAACACTGCTTTTCAAATATAGGGACTTCTGGTGATTTTATGGGCAATTGAAACTTTGGGCAACTAAAACTATGGTACAATGTATACCTACCCATAAAAATCTTAAAATTTGAAAAACTGACTATACCCGAATTTCGGGCTATTTTCGGGCTCTTGAAATACCCCAAAATCAATTTCGAGAAAACATTTTGAACCAAATAAACTATTCGAGAATACTGGGCTATTTTCGGGCTCTTTAGAATGGTCTATATCGATTTTTGGGCTCCAACCCTTAACATCAAAATGCACTCCTGCATGGCCATGGTGACACGACTTTGACTAAAAATCATCCTTTTGGGAATTTTATGGTCTAGGAATACTTTCTGATTTTCGGGCTACTCAAAAATGTCCATATCGATTTTTGGGCTCCAACCCTTAACTTTACTTTCGATGATAGGGGTTGTTTTTTCATAAATGATTCTTGTGTATCTGAAAAGCCTGAAAGTAGCCCGTAATTTTAGGCTAGTTTATACGACCGAAAAAGTATTTTTCTAAATTAAGGGTTGCTTGTAAGTGATAGGAGTTGTTTTTTAGAAATTGATTTTGGTGTATTTCAAGAGCCCGAAAATAGACCGAAATTCGGGTATAGTCAGTTTTTTAAACTTTAAGGTTTTTATGTACTGGAGGTGCTAGCTGATCAGGCAGTCAGCATCTTGCCACCTAAAATTTGGTTTTTTGATAAAAATACAAAAGCCCAAAAATCGGCATTACCGCCCAAAATTAGCCCGTAATTAGCGCAAAAATGTAGCATAAAGTAAATAGTGATATTACTTAGTGGAGGTGCCAGCTGATCGGACCTCCGTAAAAGCATTATTTGTATAACCATATATAACATATATATAATTATGCACTCTAAAAAAAGGTCTATCCATAGTGAAATTACGTTCTTTTCAGAATGCATCCATTGAAATTAAGCATATTCCTTTTGTCTACCAACAGAATCTTTTTCCTGTCACAAAACTCATCTGTGAAATGCAAAAAGAAAATATTTTTAGCAATGAACGACTTTTTTTGACTATGAAAAGAAATCCTCTAATTATGCAAGGATTGCATTTCTAGACTAGGAGACGAAGGGCGCTTGCGCATTAGTGAGTGTACATCGTCTGGTGCTAATCTTTTCACAGATATTTTGTCAGAAGAATATATTTATTTATGATCAAAATCAATTAACGAAATCAAATAATTGTTTTTTACAAATTATTAGGAATCCCAGAGTGCGACGTAGAAATTTTGAAAGGTACGTATACCAAAACAAACAATTTTGATCCGCATAACCTTATTTTTCATTTCTTCTGATTCTTCTGATGACAATTCAAAGATATTCCCAAGAATGTCAACAAAAGCATTGTAGAAACTGAAATCGTGATAACGGGGTGTGAAAAGGGGGAAGTGTCCTCGTTTTTTGTCTCAGACTTTCGGTGTTTAGATTATTTTCAAAAGATTATTTAAACGATCGAATGCATTACAGGCCATCACATAACTCAAAATGTATTTGCGTATCATGGACAAAGAGGATTTCCAAAAGCACAAATATCTATTTAATTGCAAGAAAAAATGTATACATTCAAGAAATTTTCAAACTGTAAAAATAAAGATCATGAAATATATACTTTATAAAACAAATAATAGTTTTGTATTGGAAAATAAAGTTTATATGGAAATCCATTCTGATATCATTGATAAAATTGAATAAAAACATTTCTTAAATGAATTTTGAAAAAATGTGTAGCTGGTACAAAGAAACATATTGCTGTTCAAGCTATATTATTAACTATCCTAACCATTAATGTGGCTACTATAACCTAAAATATCCTTGTGACAGCTACACATTTTTTTCCGTAAAACAGTTTCGTATATGTATAATTTGTTATACAATTTATTCATTTTATGAAATATACAGTTGTTTTTTATTTGTAAAAAAATAGTTTGATTCGAAATTGTTAGTAAAATGTTTACTATAGAATTTATTGTGAAATTTAAAATGCAACAAAGTTTAAAAATAATTTTGTAACACTTTTTTCAACATTATATATTTAATAGACCATGGACTTTCAATTTTACACGTATTGGAAAATTTGTAATGTAAGGAAAGTTATATATTAAAATTTCTTTAAGCTGAAATCTAAGACGGGTCGTTATTATATTATTGAAAATGATCGATTGAATATTGGGATTTGTCAAAGTTTGGCTTGTGTATATTTCTTATAGGTTATATCATAGAATTTGTTTTCTTTTAACATCGAAATTATACTTCCTTCACACGTCAAAGGATTTTATTTCCAAACCAAAGGAAAAACTTTTGCAGTAAAATGATAGCACTTGAAACGAAAATACTTCAACTGTTAGAGGTTTTCCTCTTTATGCCAATTTTGAGTAGAAAATCCATTCATAGTGAACGGAATTGTTCGACAGTCAATATTCCGTTTTTAGAGTGTGCTTCTAGTTTTTTGAGAGGACATTGTTGATACTTTTATTACAAACAATATGAGAAAATAAAACATGAGATATACGGAACATATATGACCGTCTTCACAAAATCGATCTAAACAGTCAAATTTTCAAGGACCCGTTTTTAACATAAGTAGTTTAAACAAATAAAATTGAAAATTTGGATGGGATATTCAAAGAGCCCTAAATGAGCTTTAAATTCTGTTAAAGGTGATTACTTGTGTAACTGCTGTTTTAACGTGTGGTTACGTCAACTTAACGTTAAGCTAGCGTAACCCATTGATTTTTTTAAAAATAATGAAGCATTAAATTGAGCAATGGGGTATTTCGAGAGCCCTAAATGAGCTTTAAATTCTGCCATAGGTGATAACTTGATACTTTGCTATTTTTCGTAAAAGCATACTTTGTATAACCATAGATATTGAAGTATTTGTGTTTACATGAGAGCATATTGTTGATACTTTTATTACAAAAAATATGAGGAAATAAAACATAAATTATACGGAACATGTATGATTGTCTATACAAGATCGATCTAATAAACATTTAATTTTTCAAAGAGCTGTTTGTAGCATTAGTTATTTGAACAAATGTTGTTTAAACAAACAAAATCAAAAATTTGTATGGTGTATTTCGAGAGCCCTAAATGAGCCTTAAATTCTGGTATAGGCGATAACTGGTTTAAATGTTATTTTAACATGTAGTTACGTCAACTTAACGTTAAGCCAGCGGAACCCATTGTTTTTTTAAAAAAATAATGGAGCATTAAATTCAGCAATGGGGTATTTCGAGAGCCCTAAATGAGCCTTCAATTCTGGTATAGGCCTTAACTTGTTTAAATGTTATTTTAACGTGTGGTTACGTCAACTTAACGTTAAGCCAGCGGAACCCATTGTTTTTTTAAAAAATAATGGAGCATTAAATTCAGCAATATGGCATTAAATTAGCCTTAAATGAGCCTTTAATTCTGATATAGGTGGGGACTCGATTGGACGATGTGGTTACGTCAACTTAACATACCTATGTGGTGTGGTTTACTTCGAGTTATTAAAACCTGGTGAGACGGTGAATACGGATTGCTACCGACAACAAATTATCAATTTGAATCATGCGTTGATCGAAAAACGGCCGGAATGGGCCCGAAGACATGGCAAAGTTATCCTACAACATGACAACGCACCCTCTCATACCTCTAAAGTGGTGAAGAACACATTAAAAGCATTGAATTGGGAAATATTATCGCACCCGCGTACTCTCCAGACCTCGCCCCGTCCGACTATCATTTTTTCGCATCGATGGGACACTCACTCGCGGAGCAGCGCTTCGCCAATTTTGAAGAAGTCGAAAAATGGCTCGTCGAATGGTTTGCCTTGAAAGAGAAAAAGTTTTTTTGGAATGGTATCCATGATTTGCCTGAAAGATGGGCAAAATGTGTAGAATCCAATGGTCAATACTTTGAATAAAAAATTTTTGAGATTCCCTTGAAAATGAAGTGTTTTCTTTATTGAAAAAACCGGCAAACTTCAACTAACACCCCTGGTATATATCAAACTCGAGATAGTTAAAAGCTTCGTAAATGCAATAGTTTGAAACGGAAACGCACTTGGCTATCTGAAATCAAAATTCCTAAAACTTAGCGAAGCAAAAATCAAAGAAGGAGTTTTCATAGGACATCAAATTCGTAAGCATATGAAAAACTTAGAATTTGACGACTTCTTGAGCAGTGAAGAGAGAAAAGCCTAGTTGTCCTATTGTTTATTAAAAAAAAAGTAAATGCGTCCTGAATTACAGAGCACTGAAATTTCAGTAAGGTTTTAGCACTTTTTTCCAGTTTTTAAAGAATATCTCAAAAACCGTTATAGATATCGCTAAAGTAAGACGATATTCGCAAATTGTGTTAAAAAAACACATTAGAATGACTTGCGTTGATAGCGGAAAGAAAATTTCCACTCTTGAATAAAATTATTAAACAATTTTTTTTTAATAATTTTAATTGCAAATATCTATTAAACTAGACGTAATAGCAATAAACGGAAGCCAGATTCGTGTTCAGTATTGAAAAGTACTTCGGAAATGATATGTCGCATTCAGCATGGACAATTGGACATAAGTCATTTTTGTTGATTGCGTCCAGTCTGAGGAATTACCGACCGATCAACTAAACCCTAGCCGCCCTGGATACTGCCATAGCCACGGCCCCGTCAGATACCGCTGTTGGGTGGGTGGGGCGTCAATCTCAGATACCGCGCCCCTCCCTAAAGACGTTGACTAGACTACTAATGAACCGACGAAACGTCCAAACGAGAATTAAGTATGGTCACCCCCCCCCCCCCCCCCCCCCCACCGCCCGGGAGGAAACCGGGCTACATGATTTAATTGTATACCGCAGCTTCTTTTTACGTAACAAAATTTGTATTTTTTTTCTAGAAATATAAATCGCAAGGCCTGTGCCCACGCACCCCTCTCTCACACACACACGCACATACACACATTCAATTTGCTGACAGTTTTGTGAGAGACACAATTTAAATTATTTCATTAATAATAAATAACTTCTTTTACAATGCACATTTTTCGTAACAGCGCAAAACAAATTTATACATACTATAACATTATACTATTTCATATTTGCAATGTTATTCAGTATTTATCTACAAAAGTAACTCCGACAAATCGACAATTGGTATGGGCTTGGTAAATGGTGCCTCCAGCCTATATCACAGAATTTTGTTTCAATAGTCGATGCTCCAATTGAGTGCTATGCATGGTATCAACCATACAAGTTTTTGGTTGAAATTATTGGGATTAAAATTAAATTTATGGCAATTTATTAAAAATATTTTGTCATGTTATTAAATAAAGTATTATGATTTTGAAAGCAAATAAATGATGCCGTTTTTATTAAAAGTCAAGGAAAAGGTCAATGAATAATTTGGCCCATTGAAAGGATTTTCTCTTTACTAATATATATAAAACTGCATTAATTTACTACACGGAGAAAAATAGTTGAAGTAATTTTACTCAACTTCCGATCAAATTTGGGACAAAGGAACAAGTTAGAAGTTATTTAGTATCACTCTAATTATTTGTGATATATTAAATTAGTATACCGATCAAATAAGGGCCTCTCCGCTCGAAAACGGGTAGAAGTATTGTCCACTTTCGAAACCGAGGCGAAAAATTAAAAAAAAAAAAACGGTTAACAAAAAATACTGCGATTTTAAGCTCAATAAAGCGCATCTTTCTCGTTATATTCATTTTCTTCCCTGATAATTTGTTTATTCACTGTAAAATAAACAATAGGTTTTTTCATACCTTCGGAAACCAATGCCGTTTGGAACTAAAATTGCTGAAACTCAACTAATATTCAACCGATTTTGTTGAAATTTGGTTTGTGAATTCCCAAGACGCTATACTCGGCACCGAAATCAAAGAATTTTCGAAAAATATGATATTATTATTATTATTATTTATTAATTTATCAGCAGCGGTTGGAAATCAATCGATTTTTTTTCGACATGCGAGGAAGTTTTTTCCTATCGAAGCTAGGAAAAACTTCCAGCGGAGGAGTTGGTGAGGATCGTTTGAAAAAGTTTTTGGGAAAAAGTGATGTTGGTTGGAGCAATACAAATATAGAATAAAAAAAGATGTAATTACAATATGTAGAAGCGCGTAATAAAAAATTCTATGAATACATTAATCCGGTCATTTTCTATTATTTTGCATGAAAGACATAATTTTAAATTATATTGCATAATTTGCGACGCTCTTTGAATATTGCAATGTCAGAAGTTGTAATATGTCTAAGATTATAAGTTGAAAAAGATAAGTGTCAGTGGTTTTGCAACTGATGAAACTTGTCAACAATTTCATTGTAAATGTTCAAAATACATTTTTTAACAACCATCGTTCAATTGCATGCAAAGTAAATGTATTTTTTTTTAATACGAGCACGAGAACAACAGGCGCGCGTCGAAGCGCGTTCCGCGCTCTCAGTAAAACGTTTCTATCTCATCAAGTATTGCTTCAACCAACATCACTTTTTCCCAAAAACTTTCCTAAACGATCCTCACCAACTGATCCGCTGGAAGTTTTTCCTAGCTTCAATAGGAAAAAACTTCCTCGCATGTCGAAAAAAAATTGAATGATTTCCAACCGTTGCTGATAAATTAATAAATAATAATATTATATAATATAAATATCATATTTTTCGAAAATTCTATGATTTCGGTGCCGATTATAGCGTCTTGGGAATTCACAAACCAAATTTCAACAAAATCGGTTGAATATTAGTTGAGTTTCAGCAATTTTAGTTCCAAACGGCATTGATTTTCGAAGGTATGAAAAAATCTATTGTTTATTTTACAGTGAATAAACAAATTATCAGGGAAGAAAATTAATATAACAAAAAAGATGCGCTATATTGAGCTTAACATCACAGTATTTTTTGTTAACCGTTTTTTTGAAAAAAAAAAATTTTCGCCTCGGTTTGGAAAGTGGACAATACTTCTACCCGTTTTCGAACACAGAGGCCCTTATTTGATCGGTGTGCTCAATTGTAAAATCCATATTTTGAAAATATACAACACAGAAAATGAAAAATGAAAGCGTCTTTTTTTCCACAGAAGGATTTTCAAATTCTTTATATATTTAGTATACATTGCATTATTTGCGATATAAGAATTTGAAATTGTCTACGAGGACACCTGTCAACAACGTATCCTATCTAATACGCGACTAGTGAACCTCCGATAATGTAGGCAGCGACAAAAAATTTCAAACTCACCTAATTAATTATAATATTATATAATTAATTATAATAATTAATTATATTCATTTTTAAAATATTTCATGAATAATTCATGAAAAAAGTTGATTTATTTTTACTTGAGTGACGCTCAAGAACTCTAGTCACGACACTGGTTCACAAACTCTGAATGACTCTTGCAGTCACTGTATAAGAAAGTTCCAAATTTTATGTCTCAGCATTGCAAGCGAGCGTGTGCGTGATTCGAAGAAAGCGTATCGTTCTATATATAAGCGTAGTTATTAGGTTTAGTTTTGTGAAGTTATATATTTAAATGTATTTGTGATAGAAAATATGATGTATGTATCGGATGACTAATGGCAGGTTCGAGGTAAGAATTTTTTGTTATTTAAGAGAAACATACCATTAATGGTTAAAGTAATACGCCCGATGCTCATTTTACTCAACTATCGTTGGAAGCACCTTAAGCGTCGGTGATATACTTATATATTTCATGTTAACCCACTCACCACTGACGCTTGATGATGCTCTGTCGTCGACAACGTTTTACTCCACTCCTTACTATTTCCTATGTAACGCTTATTGTTATTCACTGTGAGTGAATTAGCTATTTATTAAATTCATTTTTTCCGACTAAGATTTAATGAATGTTCAAATGTTCTTATGTCCCAAGTTTAATCGACAGAGTTGAGTAAAATTACT
Organism: Diplolepis rosae; assembly: GCA_030998225.1. Lineage (NCBI taxonomy): Eukaryota > Metazoa > Arthropoda > Insecta > Hymenoptera > Diplolepididae > Diplolepis > Diplolepis rosae. The sequence goes on along the minus strand of JAPYXD010000694.1, from coordinate 1,767,652 downwards.
TCAACTATTTTTCTCCATGTAAGATAAATTTCTGATAATATAATTATAAAATATTTTTTAAATGCTGAAAACTGGTCTTCTACTCTAAAATTGATACTATTCTGTTCAAAGTATGCTTGAAAATTGGAAGTTTCTGTGAAATACTTTTTTTCAAAGAAAGATTTTTAACAAATATTTACTATTTTTAATGATGATTAATTTTTGCTTAGTTAGATTTTATGTTAATTTTTCAATCAACTATTTGTCACAGCTTCCAAAGAAATGTAATGCTTTTACAATAATCTAAAACAAGTAATCACGTAGAAGATTTAAAAGGTGTAGATGCGGTATTCTCTAATTCTACTACTATTCCACTCGTTAGAATGTTCGGTACATTTCAATATATTTACGAGCTTTATATAATTTTCTTTGAAATTTAAAAGTTATAACAAATGACAATTCGGATAAATAAAGATTAGGTTAAATGATGTTTTGGTAATATAGAAATTATGGCAAATAAAGATCCAGAGAAATAAAAATTCGGATACGTAGTTATTTCGAAATATAAACATTAGGTTGTGTGATGAATTGGAAATATAACAATTAGACCAATTGGTGATTTGGTTATATGAATTTCTGTAAAAAAAATTTTAGAAAATATAGAATTTTGGGGAAAATTAATGCGCCTCGTCGAAACGCATATCGCGAGTCAGAAAGACGAAGTGTTTTGACACAAAAATTTATATTTTGTTTATTTATCCTTTACGCTCAAGATTTATGAAGAATAGATATCAAATGAAATCAGATATTCTACTTATTAGTAAAAGCGAGTCCGAAACAATAATTTTTATTTAAAAAAGACGATGTAAAAATTACAAAGTTACTTCCGCGGCTTCTGTATCGCCTTTACTTTTACTACTTCTGCCGACGCACGTGCCAGATGAATCTAAAATCATCTTCTAAAGTTTAAATTAAAACGTTCCCAGGAGCAGCAATCAAACACCGTGCGGATCATAAATTCTATATTATTGTCATGTTCAACGATTTATCATAGAGTTCAATGGTCTGAAAAAACTCACATTCGCGTAGTGAGTAAATTATTACTGTTTCAGAAAGCGCAAACTTTTCTAAAGTCTATAATTTTGTGTCTTTTGTCACACGTGCTAGATCTACACTTTTTCTTCTCTTTTCTAAACAGACACAATAACAACATCAAACACTGCACTTTCCTAATCCACTGTTTTGTAGTTTTCATAAAATTTGTGAATGACATATCAAATAAAAATATCCATCTTTGATCTCAAATTTTATCATTTGTTTTTAAACAGCAGATTTTACGTTGAAAAACCTCAAGACACGTGCGTCTAGAAATAAGGAACTTTCGACGCACTGAACTGTAAGTACAAGTAAAAGGAGTCCAAAGATATCTAAAAAAGGAAAAGAACTCGCGCCGGAAATCGACCGGTTCCAAAATTTGTAGTTTCCCCGCCTGCTGGAGACCCGGCTTTGATGAGGAAAGGGAAAGGTGGACTCTCGCATACCAGCAAATCGATTTTGCTCCGAAGGAAAAACATGATTTGTCGAAGCTCCTTGCAGGACCCTTGACAATATCGATCCTATCAATCTGCAATTCTGTCAACTCACACAGTTAGAAATGGGCGTTCACTGGAGTCAGTGCGCACAAAAATAATTTTTTATACAAAGTGACGCAAGGAAATTAAGAGACCTAACCTCAATATTTCAACGTTAACGAATTCTTTACAATGGATTTATGAAGCACTTATTCTCAGCAGTGATCAAGAATGATTAGCAACGATTGTTTTTTTCCTTACCTTAGCACAGGTAGATATTCGGCAGGTCCCTTTTGGAGAGTATAGCGCGCTTCCACTTGTTTTATTTTCAACTTTTGTTGATGCAGTCAAACTTAAAACACCATTGTCGCGGTTTATCGTCCACGTGTCCCGGCGAAACTCTGTGTACCGATGCACGGCAAACGACCTGACCTTACGTCAACATTTCCCACGAGCATGTACCTCTATTTAGGCTGACAATAAATTTAAATAATCAGACATTTTTCAACGCACTCGTCTACCTTTCCACTGTCTCGACTTTTGTGACGTCACCGATTCAATACTTTTCCAGATGCAGAACCAGGTACTTATTTCTCCGCCGGGCTTATCGATCGGTAACACAGGTGGCAGCACCTCTGGCATTCGTGCATAGAAAATATAGACATAAAAGAAACAGATTGCATGTTCTGTACCTGCCCTATCCGACTCCCTGCCTGCAACGGCGAGAATTTGCTTCCCTTAGTGATTATAATTCCTATGTGCAAAATTTTCTCACCAGAGCGCGTTGCGCGCGTCACGCTCTACAAAAGCATTATGTTGAACGGATGATTTTCTGAAAAAGTGTAATTAAATAACAATTTAAATAAATATATAATATATATAATATAAATATAAATTAAATATTGAAGAAAGCACTTTTATATTATTTTACAAAATAGATTTGTATAAGAAATATAGTGTCGTTGATGTTGCATTTAAAATCCATTTAGTATTTCTTAAGTTTCCTTAATTTTATAAAATTTAACTGAATAAGATAAAAATATTTTATTCAGTATGAGATTTCGAATGGAACATTATCAATAGTGCATAAAAGTTTCACTAATTTTGTGTTCCTTTCCTTTTGGAGGAACAAACGATCATCCTTGTACTCCTACCTTCTTGCAAATATACAAGATATCATCTGTCTTTAGAATTTTGAAACCTCCAAAGCTGGGAAATTGTACACTCAGAAAAAAGATTTGATTGAATCAGATAAAATGATTAGTTTGAACAACTTTCTTTGATTTAAAGAAATGATTTGATTAAATGAAATAAAATTTGTTTGATTCAAACAATATATCTTTGAACCAAATAAATATTTGTTTGAATCAAATTAATTTTTCTTCAAAACAAAGAAATTAATGCATTGATATATGGTCAAAGATATAATTTTATCGATTCAAGGCAGAAATTAAAACAAAACATTTCTTTACATCAAAGAAAGTGTTTTTTACAAATAATTTTTTTGATTAAATCACATATTTTTTCTGAGTGTAGTACTTTCGATGGCAACCCTCCACAGTAGAGTGATTCACAAAAAAGTTTTTTTTGTTTGTCCGCGGCCGTATCGCGACAATTGGTTTCTGTAGGTGAGAAAATACTTACCTAATTTTTTTCAGATTAAAAAAAAGAAATGTAGAGGTCGCGAGCATCAATTCTATGTAAAAATTAAGATTTTTGTAGTTTTCGATTTTTTAAAAGCTTAAATATTAATTATAGAGAAGTACTCGATTGATGAAAATGGTCGATAATACATAGCACGAAACTGTCATTTTACAGCTGATTGAAAGAAAAAATAATTGGTCCCGGTAGTGGTCACAAAAGGCATGATTTCGTAGTAACATAAAGAGATAAAGACACAATTCTATCCCTAAACATTTTTTATAAGGATTGAAAAAATTACGGGATCTTCTCCGTAAAATAGGGACAAAACTGTTATGAAGATAAGAGGAAAAATTTTAAAACGAAGCGCAAGAAAAAAAATATATAAATAGAAAAAAAAAATTATTTGATAGTGCGGCTTTTAATGGCTTCTTTATCATTAAATTACATGAAGTAATTAATAAACGCCATATTAAAATGTTCTTAAAGCATTAAATAATCATAGAAAACATATAAACATTTTACAATTTCATTTTACAATTTTCTTCAGCTATTAAATCTGCGATAATTAAAGGGCTTATTTTATGATAATGTAAAATGTTTATATGTTTTCTATGATTAGTTTATCAATTACTTGATGTAATTCAATGATAAAGAAGCCATTAAAAGCCGCACTATCAAATAATTTTTTTCTTTTCTATTTATATAATTATAATATTTATAATATTTATATATTAATAAACTAATCATAGAAAACATATAAACATTTTAAATTATCATAAAATAAGCCCTTTAATTATCGCAGATTTACTAGCTCAAGAAAATTGTAAAATGAAATTGTAAAATGTTTATGTTTTCTATGATTATTTAATGCTTTAACAACATTTAATATGGCGTTTATTAATTACTTCATGTAATTCAATGATAAAGAAGCCATTAAAAGCCGCACTATCAAATAATTTTTTTTTTTCTATTTATATATTTTTTTCTTGCGCTTCGTTTTAAAATTTTTCCTCTTATCTTCATAACAGTTTTGTCTCTATTTTACGGAGAAGATCCCGTAATTTTTTCAATCCTTATACAAAATGTTTAGGGATAGAATTGTGTCTTTATCTCTTTATGCTACTACGAAATCATGCCTTTTGTGACCACTACTGGGACCAATTTTTTTTTTTTTTCAATCAGCTGTAAAATGACAGTTTCGTGCTATGTATTATCGACCATTTTCATCTATCAAGTACTAGTCATCATCGATCTGTACATGTTAAAAATATGTACTAGCAAATTTTATAGTAATAAATATTTTTTGTTACATTTACAAATTTTTAATTGAGTATATATTTCCCTTCACATGATTTTTTATGTTGAACACAGGGCTTAACAAAATAATTATTTTTCAATTCATTCGTTTGAAGCTGGAAAATAAAAATGAAAAATACTTCTTTTTAGAAGCTTAAGCTTTTTATTTATTTTTAAATATATTTTCAGTTATATGGGAATAACATAAAAAAAATTTTGTTCAGGGTCTCAAGAATTCTTCCTGCGTATCCACAGTATATATTTTACGAAGTTTAATGTGTTCTTTTTTAATTTTGTATTAATTAATTTATGGAAAATGTGTATTTTATGTCCTAGAATCACTTTAGGGGAATTTTTTCATTTCATATTGTTCAGAGAATTATTTAAATTATTTAAATTATTTTAAATATTTGTCTATTAGTATAAAGCTTTTGTAGAGCGTGACGCGTGCAACGCGCTCTGGTGAGAAAACTTCGCACATACAAACTATAATCACTAAGGAACCGCCATTTTGTTTTTAGTTGGACAGGGCTGTTCTGTACGTTCTGTACGTCTTCTGGACCATGGAACAATCAAGAAGAAGAAGAAGGACCATGGACGTAAGAATATATGCACGGAGCCCAGAGTATGAAACATGGAGGATAGACATAAGGAGACTAATGGTGCATTTATGTTATTTTTTTGAGGTAAAATTAAGTTGAAAAATGGAAAAAAAATGAAAAATTCTGAACAAGGAACGAAGTAGATGAGAGTTGCAATTAGTTGGAAATCATTATGAATAATCAAAGAAATTAGAATATAAAATAAGGTGAATATACTTTTTTTTTTCTAAATAGTTAACTAACATTAATAAAAACAGTATGATAAGAATAATTAAATTTTTTAATCATTTTTAATTCCAAAAGTAGTCTATCTACGTCCGTTTTCAACCTCTCTAACATTCACGAAATTTTGGAAACAACATTTTATGTACTTTGGACACAACAATTAGAAACTAGACCAAATTATTCATATAAACTTGCTACTCTTCTCAAGTATCACATGCCCTCAAAGCTCATAATTGTAGTAATAAATCAAATAAATTACATTTCTAGAAATAACGTCAGAGGTAGTGAAATTTTGCATTTAGTGACCTGAAAACGAAGTGTTTTTGTGCAGCATTGACAAAAATAATGCAAACAAAGTCCAAATTTCATAGTTTTAACCATTTTTAATAACACCTAAAGCAATGAACTTTTCAAAATTTTTGTTCATCTATTACAAAGGTAGATTTACGGAAAATATCCGATGTATATGAAAGAAACTGTAATTATTTTTACCTGGGTGCTGTGAAAGTTTAAATTTAGGGGAACAAAGTTGTAAAAGTTCAAATTCGTGAAATCATTCATAAAAAAAATATAAAAATACTTTTAATGTATTTCTAAGATACATATTTTCTATTTTGTTTCAAATAATTAATTTTCACAATTTGTGGGAACCGCTTTTTAGGTATGAAAATACTTTGAATTTTTACAACTTTTTGTTTCCCTAGACTAAGAAAACTGGAGTTACTGTTACCAGAGTGTCAGAATCACTGAGAAGAAAAAAGAGGTTCCTGTGCCATCTGCGCAGGAACCTAAAACAAAGTCGAAGTTGACGAGGCGCTCTCCGGCCGCACGGTCGGGCGACGCTATCAGGGTATCGGCGAAGGATGGAGAGTCCTACGCCGATATCCTGAAGGCTATGAAGGCGAAAGTAAACCCCCAAAAACCAGGAGCGGAGGTCCTCTCCATTCGGAGAACCAGGAGGGAGGAGATTCTCCTGGTCCTCAGAAGGGGGGGTGACGTCTCGACCTTAGAAAAGGCGCTCGACCAGGCGGTCGGAGAGAAGGCCGAAGTTAAATCTTTGGTCTCGAAGAGGTCCCTTGAAGTTAGTGACCTCGACGAGACAGTCACAGGAGAAGAGGTTGTTGCCGCACTTTGCATCGCACTGGGCAAGCCAGACCTCGCGGACCAGTGCAGGCTGTACAAACGCTTTGGTGGTGTGCAGACTGCGGTGGTCCATTTAACCGAGGCGGAAGCCCGGAGCTTGCTCGGGCTTGGTAGACTAAGGGTAGGGTGGGTGAACTGCCGCATCCGAGAGCATGTCGAAGTTGCCCGGTGCTTCAGGTGCCAGGGATACGGCCATGTGTCGCGTGGCTGCACGCTTCCAGGCAGGAAGGATGCCTGCTGGAAGTATGGGGGCGCGTCACACGTGGCCGAGAAGTGCAAGGCTCCCCCTCGGTGCCTGACTTGTACTGATAGGGGTGAAAAAGATGTCGCCCATGCTTCGGGGAGCGGTTCTTGCCCAATATTCAGGGCGGAGCTACGGAGGTTGAGAGGTGGAAAGTGAAATTTCTACAGCTCAACCTCGGGAGAGGGAAGGAAGCCCAGAACCTTCTGATGCAGACTGCCAGGTCAAACTCTGCTTGGTACCAGGATGCATCAAGGAGGGCTGGGATCCTTGTCTGCAGCCCTGATTTGAGGTGATTTATTGCAGGTTATTGCAGGTGACTTTAATAGTAAGTCGACCGAGTGAGGAGAAGCCCGTCTGGAGAGGAGGGGAATCTTGGTCGGTGAGATGGTCGCCAGGAATGACCTGATTGTATTGAATTGAGTTTAGCATCCAGGAACGGAGTCACCCAGTGAATACAGGAAGGGGCGGCAAGGTAAGGAGCCCCTCTTGGAACACAAAACGACTCAGCAAACACAAGCTTCGCGAAAATCTTGAAGAAACCAGGCTCATAGATGAGCTTGGTTGGGCAAGGTCTGCTGGGTCGTTGGAGGACACTGTGCAGGCGGCGAGGCGGAAAGTGGTCGCAGCATGCGACCACTCCATGCCCCGCCGCGGGCACAGGCGTACCGGGGACTCGATGTACTGTTGGAACGACCAGTTGTCCGTCCTGCGTCGAAAGTGCCTTACAGCGCGGCGGAGTTTTACCCGCTCAAAGGGTGATCCTCTGCTGCGCGAGGCATGGAAAAAAGCAAAATCAGCCCTGAGGCAAGGCATAAAAAAAAGCCGACTTCAGTGCTGGAAAGACTTGATCGGAGAAGTCGAGAAGGATCCATGGGGTCTCGCCTTCAAAATAGTCACTAAGAGATTGGTAACTAGAAGAAAGACCCCGGGCCTGGATAGTGCCGATCGTGTCAAGTACATCGTGCGAAGCTTGTTCCCGCATGTAGAGCCGTTCCAAAGACAGGATCGAAGTTCCTGCGTGGTCCGGGGCGAAGAACTCTTCACTCTCGAAGAACTAAAGAGAGCGGGTGAAAGGCTCAAGGCAAACACCGCGCCGGGGATCGACGGGTTGCCGAACGAGATCCTAGAAGTCTTCAACTCCTGTCTTCGGGAGGGGAGGTTCTTCGCAGACTGGAAGAAGCAGAGGTTGGTCCTGCTGAGGAAAGGCAACAAACCTCTAGGGGATGCCTCATCGTATAGGCCAATATGTTTATTGGATACGATGGGGAAACTTCTGGAGGAAATGATCCTACAAAGACTACAGGGTCACATGGTCCGCGAGAATGGTCTCTTGGAAAATCAGTTCGGCTTTCGGAAAAGCAGGTCCACAGTTGACGCCATCCAGGCAGTGGTGGACATCGCCACTAAAGCAAGAAGAGGAACTGGTAAGCGTAAGGGATTCTGCGCGTTGATCAGCATTGACATACGCAATGCGTTCAGTACCGTGAGATGGAACATCTGCATCGAGGCGATGGTGCGGAAAAAGGTTCCAGACTACCTGTTGCGGATGATAGATGACAATCTGAGCGACAGGTGGGTGATATACGAGGGCGACAAATGGTCTCTCAAGGAGGAGATGACATGATGCGCCCCTCAAGGGTCGCGGGTAGGTCCACTCGTCTGGAACGTCATGTACAACGATTTCCTGCGCATGGACCTGCCTGCTGGAACGAGCATCATCGGCTTCGCGGATGACGCACTTGTCGTGTCCGCCGCTGACGACGTCAAAATCCTGGAGCTAAAGATCAATGATAGTCTGTGGCGTGCAAAGCGTTGGTTGGATAGCAGATGCCTGAAAATGGCCCCTGAGAAGACCGAGGCTTTGCTGGTCACAGACAGGAGATCCTTCAAATACCCGAGGATCGTTCTCGGGGAACATGAAATCAAGTGGAAAAAGAGCATTAAGTACCTGGGTGTGCAGTTGGATCGAAGGCTTAGCTTCGGCGAACACCTGCAGATCGCGACTGCCAAAGCCATCCAGTGTGGGTCCGCCCTGACTCGGCTCATGCCCAACATTGGTGGTCCTAGGGAAGCTAAGAGAAGCTCTGATCTTGACAAGTGCCCTTAACAACCATGCTATCCTGAAGAAGCTGTTCTCGGCACAGAGAGGTGTGGTGATGATAATTGTCTCAGCATACCGAACTGTGTCGACGATTGCTGTGCTGGTCCTGGCGAGCGTCCCGCCAATAGATTTATTGGCGGACGAAAGGCAGGAGACCTTTCAGCTTCGCAAGGAGCTTACCTGCGCCGACCTGCAGGAAATTGCTCGCGCGAAGGAGGCTATCCTCAAGGATGGAAGGCGCATACTCGTCGAGAAATGGCAGACGAGATGGCATGGTGACCAAACCGGGAGATGGACACACCGTCTGATCCCGCGGCTCGCCACCTGGCTGGATAGAAAGCACGGTCAAGTCGGCTTTTACCTGGCGCAAGCGCTTTCGGGCCATGGTTGCTTTAATGCGTACGAGTCGTGCCGCTACTGCGGTTCCCTTGTGGATAATGCAGAGCACGCACTCTTCGTCTGCGCAAAGTGGGGCGCAACAAGGGAGGCCCTCGGTCAGGCAGTGGGTGCCGAGCTCACTCCTGACACGATGGTCTCTCTCATGCTCCAGTCTGAACAGATTTGGATGTTTATCGAGTCATTCGTCACCCTGATGATGAAGACGAGGGAGCTCGATGAGCGTGCAGAGCGCGGCAACAATGGGGGCCAGTAGAAATCGCATCAGGGCCTACACCCGCGGTCCTGCGTCTTGGGCGGAATTGGCTGTTCGAGTCGACCGGGGGAGGAATCTTCTTATTCCTTTCCTGGTTGGCGCGGTTAGCCGGCCTGCCTAACGGGCGTGTGCCCGCGGATGGGAGTCCCGGGCGAACGGACGACGAAAGAGTCGTACTCGACTTTAAGCTGGAACCAACTGCCCGCGAAGTTTAAAGCCGAAAGGCGGTTCCGCGGGCGGTGTATTGGTTCGTGAGCGGGGGTTTTTTGGTTTTAACAGGTATGCCTAGACCCGTCCTAGGAGAGTCATGTGTGTTCGCCTATTTTTCCTCCAATATCACCAGCGTGGACGCTAACCAACTCTAACCTCATTGCCGGTTTCGCGTCCTTTACGTGTTAAAGTGTCACAAGGGTTATTTTTGTCAACCAATTGGTGAGTACCTTTTTCACTTGCTATAATAACATAATAATTGTGAAAATTTAAATGTAATAGTTTCAGCCCCGTGGCTCCGAGAGTTGAAAATGGTCTATCTGTTGAAAACGGCCGTCCGTTGGCGCTAGTAGTAACTTGGTCCTACTTGATTTTATATTTATATGGCTTTCATTATAAAAAGTCATAACGAACTTTTTAAAATGTAGCAATAAATCGTTTGCATTGCGAGTTTTTTGAAAATAGTCGGATGGAGTTTTCTAGTAGTGATTTGATGTTAACTTTTCTCATTAATCATGCCAAAGTGTATTGCTCCGGGGTGCAAATCAGGTTATAAAAGTCAAATCAGAGAACCCAAAGATCTTGAATATGATAAAATTAATTTTTTCTCCGTTCCGAAAGACCCGTCTATTCAAGTATTATGGGAGAAAGCTTTAATTCGGAAAAATTTTACATTGAAAGCTGGCCAGTTCGTTTGCAGTAAGCATTTTTTAAAGGAAGATATTCTCCATGAAAAAATCCTAAAAGCATCCGATGGCTCTACTTTGGGAAAGGTAAGTAATGAACCGTGAAATAGAAATTACACTTTAAAGACACAACAAAAACAAATTCTGTTTTATTTAAATAAGTTAACCATTACCCTTTATTTGTACATTTATTATGAATATATGTTTTTTAATTTTTGTTGAAGATTCATAATTTGGAATTACATTTTTCTTCAATGAAAAAAAAAAATCTATTTAAAGTAACTCGAAATTTTTTATTTATTTTAGAGTCCTTATAGATGTGCTCGGTTAAGAAAAGGAGCAATACCTAGATTGTTCCCCGGATGCCCTGCTTACTTGTCGAAACCTGCTGCAAAAAAAAGAGACTCGCCTACAAAAAAACGCAAATTAGAAAGTGTCCATCAGAATACACAGGCTCCAAAAAGAAGAAAAAAGAACAAGGATTTAAGTGCAAGTAACAACTTTACAAATGAACACAATGCAATCAATAGTGATAATGCAATGCCTTCTGTTTATGACAGTCAAAATCGAGAACTGCTGTTTTCGTCTATTTTTGAATTTCAAACGAAGATTTTTTCTCCTCTTTCGTGGTCAAGACAAAATATTTATGCTGAATCAATACGCGCAATACAATTTACTCAATGGATTGTAAAAAAGCAAGGAATAGATGATATAGGAACTGTATGTACAAAACAAATTCTCATAGACGAGAATATGACCATTCGAATTAATGTTATGGGAAGAAGACTAAAACTCGAGGATTTTGGTCTAAAAAGCAACGTTGCATTGACAGTTAACGATATTGAGAATATAATAAAAATTGTAGGTGATCGTAAGACTTACTCTGGATGTGCAGAAATAGGTGCAAGTGAAAATATTATTACATCGTTCACATGTCGAGATAAAGAAGGATATTTGCGACACACCTCTTGTCCACTCATTTTGCCGAAAGAAATTAGTGACTGCAGTGATAAAACGAATGATAAATGCAAATTTTGTTCCCGGGCAAAGCACACTTTAAACCAGAAATTAGTACGTATTCAAAAATGTAAAGAAATCGTTAAAAAATATTTGAAATTTAGAAATCTTAGTCCACAAACTAAAAAGAAAATTCAAAGCCTGCGAGATAAACTCAAGGTTGAGGCAAAAGGGAAAATAAGAGCTCAGCATAAAATAAGTCTTTTAAAGAAAACTGTAAAATCCTGTCAACAAAAAATAGCTGATATTCAAACAGAAAACTTGAACAAAATATTAGATAACCAGGAGTGTCTTAGTAGAAACGAAAAAATATCAATCACAGAAATGTTTGCAGCTGCTAGGAAAAAGAATCCAAAAAGTCGGAAGTATTCAGATGACTGGGTGGTTCTTTGTATGCTGATTCACATGCGATCTCCAGCTTCTTATCGAATGCTACGGGACAACAAAATATTACCTCTGCCCTGTATAAGATCTATTAGAAGGTAATTACTTTAAATATAGGTATATTATATTTACATGTGAGTTTCTCTTATCATTTATAACTTCTTTCATTTGTAGACTAAATATAAAAAAGAAATTCCCCAATGAATTATAATAATATACAGTACAAATTAAACATAAAATTTCTGCAATAGAATAACAAATATATGGAATATAATTGTTATGACTAGAAATAAAAAGAACTTATTTATATGTGAATAATTCTTTTAGATACCTAGCTCTTATCGACACTCCATGTGGGTTTGATCCTCGATTTTTTGAAATTTTAACCAAATATTTCGAAAACAAACCAGAAGCTCAACGTGATGGTCTACCAATAATGGATGAAATGAAGACGCGAAAGAGCTGGCTTTTAGATTACTCGACTATGACTTACAAGGGGTTGACTGATTTTGGAAATGAAACTTCTACAGATGATGTTACTCAAGAAATGGCTGATTATGGATTGTTTATTGCTTTCCAGCCTTTGAATGACAATTACACTCAGCCTATTGCCGTCTTCGCTTCGAAAGGACCTGTCCACGGCGAAGTTCTTGCTAAATTAATAATTGAAGCGATCTGTCTCTTGGAAAAAGCTGGGGCTAGAGTGCACGGTATTGTTGCTGATGGAGCAACGACTAATAGGAAAGTTTGGGCAGAACTAGGTTGCAGTGGAAAAATGGACTTATTTAAAAATTCAGTTCAACGTCCCACTGACGAAGCGCGCAAGATCTTTTTCTTCTCAGATGCACCTCACTTAATCAAGAACGTACGAAATCGTTTGGCTAATAACTCCAAATTACAGGTGTGTTAATTAAACAATTAATATATTTATAAAATTCTAAAAATGTATTATAAAACTTTGCTTGCTAATTATCGCCATTTGTTATCATCTATATTAAATCAAAAGTGTCATATCAATTTCAGATTCATGAAACGAAAGTCCAGTACAATGGGAATATTTAAAAATTCTTCATGACATTGATAAACTGCAACCAACATGTAAACGACGCTGTCCTAAAGTTTCTGATGCTCATATTGATATTGCCAGTAACAGCTTGACAAAAATGAGAGTCTATTTTGCTGTTCAAGTATGTTTTTTTCTATATATGTGCTTCTGCATATTTACCTAAAAGTATTAATCACATATGAAATATTTTATCCGTATTTTTTATACTACACATCAGATTTTGAGCAAATCTGTTGCAAACGGCTTACGCTTCTACAGAGCCTACGATGCAAGGTTAAAAAATTGCGAATCAACGGCTGTATTTTGTGAAAGTTTTAATGACTTATTTGATGCTCTAAATCGTACAACAGTGAAAACTGGATTACGCCTTGGCTGTACAGATTTCAAAGTATATTTCGACTTGTAACACAATTGCATGCTTTTTATCCTCTTTGAAGTATATCATTTTATTCTTCACCTTTATTCAGGTTCTAGAAGACTTTCTCAAATGGCTGAATGACTGGGAGAAACGAGTGAATGATAATTTGATTCCTCGAAAATATTTTCTTACGGACAGCACTGCTGAAGGCCTGAGAATGACAGTACGCTCCACAATTGATTTGGCAAATTATTTGCTCAAGGAGAAAAATTATGATGTAATCTTAACAGGAAAAATCAATCAGGATCCCTTGGAAGTAAGTTCATATCTAAGGTTCTCTAATTTATGCGAAACGCATCACTCAATGCACTGAGAGAAATCCTATTAGTTGTGCTGACTAAAAGGTCACAACTATATATTTTTAGTAAGCAGTACCAAAAATTTTGTAAATGCTACTAATTTTTCTTGTAAATTTGATCAAATTCATTCATTTTGAGGAATGTAAATATTTTATTTCCATATGCAATATTTCGTGTGTAAACATGACTTGCAATTCTTTGGTAATAGTAAACTTCAAGAAATAATTGTACAGACGAATTACATTTCACCTGCTTATCAACTGTTTTGAATCGTTTTGAAATCGTTACATATATTGATTTCTTAAAATTTTGTTTTTGTTCTTCATCTAAATGAGAAGAATTAAATGGTGGTAATTTTAAAGTATAATTATAAACTGTTGTATTTTTGTAATAACTACACTGGACAAATAGTAAAAGCAATTAACGCAATTAGTAAGTTTTACAAAAACGTATTGGTAACATCTATTATAAGCTCGATACAATGTGGGAATGCATGAAAATAGTCGCGGCTACAAAACGGACCGACTAATCGGATTTTGTAAGTTTTACTAAAAATTGTAATCATTGCTACTCAGTTAATATTGCTGTAAGAACTAAGGTGCTTAGATGATACAGACTAAAAAACATACTTGTGACCCTTTTTTACAAAAAAAAATAGGTAACTACGACTAATACTTTCTCTCAGTGTGTCTTAGAATCAAATATAACTCTCAACTTTTATATTTTATGAAATTTCCACATCAAATGGGTGTCAATTTTTATGAGAATTTAATAAAGTACGAGATTTCTAAGTTACATTTAATTCTAAGCCAACATACAATAATTATACGCGTCGTATAAACTATATTTCCTTAGTAAGAATGTAAAAGAATCAAGACTGAGAATTGAAAAATACTATATTTTGTATATTTACAACGAGTTTGTCTTCAGAAATTTTATAGTGACTATCATCATCTTTTGGTTATACGTCAATTGTAAATATTATATACATCTTTTGATTTTCTTTTAATAGATTCTTTTAGTAAGTCTTCATAAATAAAGGGTTTCCCAATAGGGGTGATATGATTTTGAATGTCCCTATCGGGCTCATTTGAACTGAAATTTTTGACGTCTGCTGTCAGTTGTCATCAGTAAGGTTTGTCATTTAATCATGAGTAGTTTCACGCTTCCACAACGTTTGGAAATTGTCCAATTATTTTATCAAAATTCGAGAAGTTTTGTCGGTGTTCAAAGAGCATATCGTGCAAAATATGGTCGTCATTCTGCTCCATCCGCGCTCTCAATTCGTCGAATAATCGATAAGTTGGAGAGTGAATTTACTCTATTGGATACTAAGCCTAAAAATCGTATGCGTACCGCACGTTCTACACAGAATATAGCCGCCGTACAGGCCAGTATCGAGGAAAACCATGAATTGTCCGTGCCACGCCGATCTCAGGAATTGGGCCTGTCCAGGATGACTACCTGGCGTATTTTGCGATTGGATCTTGGCCTGCATCCCTATAAGATGATTCTGGCCCAAGAACTGAAGCCTAATGACCATCGCTTGCGTCGGGAGTTCGCGGATTGGGCTCTGGAATCAATTGAAAATCATCCCAATTTTCATCAAAAAATCATCTTTTCTGATGAGGCGCATTTTTGGCTCAAGTCTCGGGGGACATTTGGCCGATATATTGTTTAAATCATAAATGGCATAGAATATCCAATATAATAAAAAAGATTTCGATCAATTCCGAATGAATATTCAGTGTTTTTTTTCAATTTCAAAACATATCACCCTTATTGGGAAACCCTTTATTATTATACAAATTATCATCATTTGATTATACATCAATTTTAATTATAATTATATATACACCTTTTGATTTCCGTTTTATACTTTCTTTTGTAACTACTTGTATAACCAAAAATAATACATTGCTGCTAAATAAATAATGTAATCAACATAATATTATTATTATTATATACAAGAAATTATTATACTTAAAAACTACCAGATTTATATAAAATTTATATAAATTTATATAAAACAACAAGAAAGAATCTTTTGTAAAGAAAATAGAAGAAAAATTAAACGTAGTCATCGAGAAGGAAGATAGTGATTTTATGGATTTCACGAACGCTACAGATCATGATTATAATTTACCATATGTTGTGGATTGTCTAATGTATTACATTACAGTTCAAATATGTCAGAATTTGAAAAAGAGAAACTGCATGGATTGCAAATCCGCAATTTTTTATTCTGCTAACGACGAAAGTATATGTCAAACCCAAATTAATCATCCTGTGGCAAAACTGATCACTTTAGATCAAAATCACCATCTTCAGCACCCGAATTTTAAACTCTCCAATTTTATAAAATCCATTGAAAACTCGTTTTCTCTGCATTGCAAGCAAAGTCATGTTTTTGACTTAGTCTCAAATGACATGTCCAAATTAAAATTTTACTATCCTTGTGCAGAACATGGTACAGAAGTTTTGGCCTATAAGATTCATTCATATTTGCAAATTAGAATGCGACAATTTGCTAAAATTTCTTTAGCTGATAAAAAAAAACTAATTTACATAAAAAGAAATTAGCGAAATTAGCTGAAACCTAATTTTAACTTGAAATTTATTGTATAAGAATTTGAAAAAAAACTTACGATTAATTTGATTAATTTCATGCCAAAGATAAAAATATTTGTGATAAAAAATAATATTTTATGTAACAAATAAAATGCACACAAATAATAAACGCATTCTTCATCATTAAATATATTTAAGTGTTTGAATATAATATATACTTAACGTATTATAAAATTTACCGAATTATAAAATAAATGAAATGTTAAATTCCCAAAAGTAATTAATAATTTATGAATAATTAAATTTTGGGTTTTATTTATAATTTCATGAATTTTAATAACTAATAATAATATTAATCATAATTAATTAATCATTAAATATGTACAGCAGTTTTTATTTTTGGGAATTGAAAAATTTAATAATTCGTTTATTTAATTTTTTGACAATTTTTCCGCTAATTTGTGTGTTTGAAGTAAATACATAATTCTTATTTACAACCTGACTCTACACTATGTGGAAAAATGATTTTAAAACGATTTTTAATATTTATTTTGTAATTTTTATGCAATTTTCCTATGGTATTGCATGGTTTTGTAGGACCAAGTTACTACTAGCGCCGCCGCACGGCCGTTTTCGACTCTCGCGTCACAATTTTTACATTGAGCAGTATAGCGGTTTGCACCCCCTTGAATAGTGAATCTATTTTCCCCTCTCGATAATCTATTTTTCTCTCTGCGATGATCATGCCCGTGAAGTTAGCACCCCGACTATAATATTTTTGGATTTTATTATATGGAATCGTTTGTTAGTCGTTTGTTAGTGTTTGGTCGTCAGGTTTTAACGTTTGGTAGTCAAAATTAAAAGTTATTAAGGTTTTAAAGTTGGGGTGCTAACTTCACGGTAGCACACCACTTTAATATTTTTCAAAAATTCCTTATGGAATACTTTTATTTTCGTTTGCTGATGTTTGGTCGTCAGGTTGTGACGTTTGGTAGTCAAAACTTTAGAAAATATTTAACTTTTAAGAGTGTAAAAATCAACCGGAAATATCATGAACAACTGTTTCACCGCGCAGCCGCGCAGCTGTTCCTCCTGTGTTACGAGCCACGATAATCCGATTCCGCGGCGAAGGTGATTGGTTGGTTCTTTCTCGGTGTTGTGATGATCGCACCTGTGCGCTCATCTGGTGTGACAAGTACAAATTAAGATCGAGCGTTCCGAAAGGCATCATAACCTTACTTCTGCCTTAGCTACGTAAATTACGTAATACATCTCCATGGCTATGACATAATATATTCAAATTCAAATGATCAATGATTCTAATATAAAAGCGGAAGGATTTATCCCAAAGAAAGAGACTTTAGACTAAGTTAAATGTTAAGAGTTTTATAAACTTATGGTTCAACGAGGCTGGTTTATATTTTAGAAAGTAGCAATAAGGTAACACTTAGACAAAACTTGGGAATCCGAGAATGTTTCCCAGGCATTCACAACCCCCATAATTCAAATAAACCAGACTCGTTTTCAAATAAGTATGAATAAATTAAGTATAGAATAAGTTTTTTCAGGAAAACGGGTTGTAGGAAACCCAGAGGAAATGCCTCGTAAAATTAGATTTATCACTAGACTATTCAAAAAATCAGAAACCATGCCTAGAAACGAAACACTCTGGAGAAGACTTGGGAAAATACAATAAATCTTCTAAGAGGACAGCTTTCTACCAAGAAATTGAATAAGACAGATTTCCATAAGAAATCTGTCATGTATACTTAAGACCCTTTTTTTTGTAAACTCCTGAGTGTTCCGTGTCTAGGTAAAAGGACCCATAAATTGCTCTAAGACGGAGCAGTAAAAAGACCATGTGTTGGGGCGACTAAGCTGGACCCTAACCCTGACCAACGCGCTTGTCAAGGGTGGAGGGGGAGAGCTAACCTGAGAACCCGAAGTATCAACTGAAAGGGAAATCTTGACAAATTCAAGATGAGGGCGGGTTGATTTTCAGAAGAAAGTCACCAATGAGCTTCGGAGATGACACTCAGGGGCCCTGGGAATCGAAGTGGGAAATTGAAGGGAGGTCCAGAGAGTCATCCCACACACAGAGGATCTCAGATACTTTCGGCCTTCAATCGATGTACAACTGTTCGGTCTCGGACTTGATTAATATTTTGTGCGCTGCTAAGGCAATTTTCGAGTAATTAAATAATTTCAAAGGAGACCAAAGATTTAGCTTTTCCTTTTATTTTTAACCCGAGTCTTATTGTTATAAGCCGCCAAATGAACTTATTTAAATTCACCGCGCAAATCCTTACGTTATCGTAGACGGCCCTGAGGTAGGGTCGTGACAGTTTCCTGGTGACAGCGGTGGGATTATTTAAACAATTGTGCGGAAATCGGTGTTAAATGGACAAAAAAAAAGGAAAAGTGAAAAGTGAAGAATTAAGTGAGTGAAAGAAAAAATTTCGTTTCTCCTTTCGGACTGGTGTCAATAAAAATAATAAAAAGGGGAAAGGAAAATAATACTTAGAACAAAAATAAATAAATAAAGTTTGTTTTGATAGTTTATTATCATCTCAAAATTCAATTTATTAATTGAGAACTTTTACAGGAATTTGTGATTCCAAAGTATAACTTAAAATGTATTACCAAGAAGACTAAAACTACAAACCTACCGTGCATTAGTGAGATTTTGCTAGACCAAGTGGATCAGAAGCCTTATTACTACCGAAGGACTTAAAATTTCTCAACCTCAGAGAAACAATCTTACAGGACGGATAATCTAGTGTTGAAACTCTTCATCTAGAAATCTGACAGATAGAACCCCCAGATAACACCAATTTTCACAACGGGATCAGTGAGTTGTAACTGATTACCTATTGTGATAACTGAAGGGTTACAAAGCCTTGTGACCCCAACGCTCGCGGCGATTACACGTGAAGTGTAATCCATCGTTGGACAACAGGATCAAGGACTCAGGACGGCGGACTGGACCATGACACTTCGAGGACTCTGCAGAATCTCTTTGATGACATCTGGCCACACAGAATAATATCAAAAGGAAGAACCTAGAAGAAAGAAAAATTGTGTTAGTGCGGGAGTGCAATAAAAAGTCAAAAATTCGAAGTGTAGTGATATGTGTGAAAGTGAAAAACAGAAAAGGATTATATATTCTGTTATAAATGCTGGTATGCAGGAATGCTGAATGGTAAGTCCCTTTCTAACTTGATAAATCATTCCGCTCGTCTCTCAAATCTCTCAGGCTCGTTGAAAGCCATAAATTCAAATATTAGGTTCATCAATTCTTATGCTATTTAAATGAATACCATTTCTAGGCGCACCCTTAAGTTGAAATTTATTCTTTGAACAACCATATATTAGTCATTATAGTGGATGACGAGAAATCGGCCCATCTCGTTTTATCATAATCATGAATTTACTTCAGTATATAAGTTTACTATAACCAACCTGAAGATTACGATCAAATTCTTTTCTAGAAGCAAAGATTAAAATTAATATTTTCAATTTAAACTTCATTTTGTTTCTTATTGTCAAGCCAGAATATATAATAATAATAAAAATTTCGCAAAATCCTATTTAGGTGCAATATTTAAATTTTATGAATCATCATTTTTAATTATGAATATTATTAACTATAAATTAGTTTAGATGCTCAAAAGCTTGAAATTATATTAGGGTACGCATTTAACAATTTCTGTATTTTCTAGTAACGTATATTAAATTTATAATGCTTTAATCTATGAAAAAAAAATACAAATTTTATTTGAATTTTAATACACATTGTATTTATTTTAATAATGTTTATTTATTCTGGTATATTATAATAAGAGATGAAATGTAAAATGCATGCATATTAATTTTTATGATTATAAAAATATGAATTTTGAATAACGTTGTGTATCTTGGTCTTCTAGAATTAATAAAATGTGTGACAGTGCTTCAAAAATGTTGGAATTTAATTGTAAAAGAGCAAGCTTAACGGATATTTACCCAAGCGTATAAAATTTAGCTAGGAAAATTTTGAAAAACTATAAATTCAGTAGGAAAAGGTAAAAGGACAGTCATCTTTACGGTTTTTCATAGTGGGAAGTAAATCGCACGGATTAGACGGCACTTTAAATAATATACAAAATACCGTTAATAAAATCTTTATACAGTCGAACCAATAAATTTTAGTTATTTAATCAAAACTTGTTCGATTGAACTAAATTAATTTGGGGAGTATAAAATTGTTTCTTTCATTTAACCTAGAATTTGTTAAAAATATTTGATTAGTGTATAATAATCAGGAACAATATATATGTACCACGATTATAGTAATTTAAACAGAAAATTATATATGTAAAGTTGCTTTTGAAAATAATTCTAATTTTTATTATCATTAAATTGAGGGTCGACGTAGAGTAAAGTAAAATTTAATACTTATAAAAGGAGGAATATTAAAATGGAGAAGGAAACCAACCTTTCCAGCGAGAATAGGAACGAGGGCCCTGAAGACCATGATTATCTGAGTCAAAATCCCTTCGAATACACCGGGATCAGAGATGCAAACCTATCTCCCCAACTTAATAGTTTCAGTAATCAACCGGGTCCAAGTAATGAACAAAATTTAGCTAACGACACTCAAACCGGATTCTCTATGCGCTTGGCGATAATGGTGACCTGATTCCTTACTCTTTCAGCAAAGATGTAACAAATGCCACATCAGAGATAAATAATGACAGTTGTAGACCTTCTAACAGTCCATCCACATCAAATATAAGAGAACTGCACTCTCCCACCGACTCACAACCCTCATCCCAGCGCTATGTAAATATTAAACTCGCTGCTGATATGGTACCAACATTCGATGGTAAAGTGCCCCCAATTTCGTCTTTTATTCGTGCTTGTAAAGCAGCCGAAAAAGCCGTGCATCCCGGAGATAGGAACTTTCTCACAACCTTAATAAGGAATAAAGTTACAGGTAGTGCAGACTTATATTTATTAAATAATGTAGAACCGGACTCCTTGGATTCTCTGTTAGGTGCGATAAAATCCGCTTTCGGGACACAAAGAGATTTAAGCCAACTTCAGGCTCAAATATCAAACGTGGTACAAGCAGAAGAAGAATCTGTCTTGCAATACGGTATCCGCGTTAGCGAAATTTTGAGAGTGTCTAACAAATTTAAGAACTTCGGGAAAACGTGACCTCCATTCTAGAATCCACCCTTATGTTGGCGATAGCGTCAGGAATAGGAACGAATATCGTTATATTAGAAAAGTGGAGAACGACCACATACGAAACAACCCTAGCACTCAATCAGGAGATAGGACTTGTTTTAAATGTGGCCGACCTGGACATATTAAACGTGAATGTCCTGAGTGGAACGCACCAAGCCGAAGCGACCATAATCGGAAAGTAGTCGGGAGATGCGAATTCTGTAACGGTCCAAATCATTACGAAGAAAACTGTCTAGCAAAAAGGAACCACAATATTCATAAACGAAATTTTTCCAATGGAGTTCAAAAGGGGGTGAAGGAAAAAATAAACAAACCCAGCACTTCGAATGCAGGCCCTTCAGAACCGAGACACGTAGGGTCCTTTACTCCTACAACCCCGCGAAAATAAATACAGACCCCGTGATTTCTCTCAATCACGAAACATTTCTAGGTGAGAACTTGGAATTTCTGGTGGACACGGGATCACAGTTAAATTTGGCCAAAGTCGGAACCTTTTCCCAAAACACCCCAATCAACGAAAGAAAAATTTTTAATTTGATTGGAATAGGGAAAGGTGCAACGAAAACATTAGGAGAGGTAGAAATCCATATCAAGGGCGAAATAACTCGGTTCCAAATTATCCCCGAGAAGTTCCAAATTTTGCAAAGAGGAATTTTAGGAGTGGAATTCTTAAGATCTCAAGAAGCCACACTAAAATTTAAAAGAAAGTCAAATGGCGAATTAATCATCGGGGGAATCACTATTCCATTCGCACCTCATACTACTCTAAGGTTACCCGGGAGACAGAAAACTCTTGTAAGTCTTCCAATAAAGAAAACCAATTTAAAAACTGGATATATCAGACGGATTCAAGCTGGGCCAGGCATTTATATAGGTGAAAGCCTAGTAACCCCAAAGAACGAATTGGTTCAGTTATTTGTCGTGAACTCAAACTCCGAAAATATCGAATTAACCCTACCACCGGTCGCATTAGAGGAATACGACCTTGTCGATTTAAAAAGGTCAAGTCTGAACGAAAGCGATCCCTTATCTGAACAAGCAGTTGCACACGCTAAACGACTTTGTTACATTGTAAAACTTTTGAACCTTGAGAAGTTAAATGATGAAGAAAAAACTAGTCTTTTGCAAATTATAAACGCGTTTCCTTATCAATTTCACTTACCGACGGATAAACTCGGGTGCACCAGCGTAGTTGCTCATAAAATAATCACCACAGATGAAAAGGCCGTTTACGTCAGACAATATCGGCAACCCCAAATTCATAAGGAAGAAATAAAAAATCACGTGAAAAAACTCCTTGAAAACGATGCAATACAACCTTCTAACTCCCCCTATAATTCACCTACATGTATCGTGCCAAAGAAACCTGACGCTCAAGGCATAGTTAAAACACGAATGGTAATCGATTATCGGGGTTTGAATCAAAAGACAATAGGCGACGCGTACCCTCTTCCAAATATTTGTGATATTTTAGATCAATTAGGAGGAGCAAAATATTTCTCAACACTTGATTTAGCTTCCGGCTTCCATCAGATTCCCATGGATCAAGATTCTCAAGCAAAGACCGCTTTCTCCACGCCTTATGGACACTACGAGTTTAAACGCATGCCATTTGGACTCAAAAACGCCCCATCCACTTTCCAAAGGCTTATGGATCAGATTCTATCTGGGCTCCAAGGTAATGAATTGTTTGTCTATATGGACGATATTGTCGTATACGCAAGTTCCCTAGAAGAACATAGTGTCAAACTCAAAAAGCTCCTGGGAAGACTCAAAACCGCGAATCTCACTCTTCAACCGGAAAAATGCCATTTTTTAGGAAAAGAAATCACTTATTTGGGGCACGTGATTACTCAAAATGGTGTGAAGCCCGATCCTCGGAAAATAGAAGCGGTCAAAAACTTCCCTCTTCCTAAAACGAGAAAAAATATAAAACAATTCCTCGGGCTTATTGGATATTACAGGAGGTTTATACCAGATTTTGCAAAGCTAGCTAAACCCCTTACTTTTCTCACTAAACTAGGAGTAAAATATATCTGGGGACAACCACAACAAAAAGCTTTCGAAGAATTGCGAGATATTATTCTGCAAGATCCCATTTTGCAATATCCGGACTTCAGTAAACCTTTTCTTGTTACAACTGACGCCTCTGACTATGCTGTGGGTGCTATACTGAGCCAGGGAAAAATAGGAGAAGACCTACCAGTCGCTTATGCATCCAGAACTCTAAACGATGCTGAAACCCGATATGCGACAATTGAAAAGGAACTGTTAGCCATTCTGTTCGGTATCGAAAACTTCAGACCATACCTCTATGGTCAAAAATTTACGCTGGTTACAGATCACAGACCCTTAGTTTGGTTACATAATATAAAAACCCCAGGATCAAAAATCAATAGGTGGAGGTTACGACTAGGGGAATATGATTATGTCATTGTCTACAAACCGGGAAAAATAAACTCCAATGCAGACGCATTATCCAGGAACCCTGTCGACAAAGAATTTGTAAACATGAACGAAAGTGCTAAAACAGAAGTCCCCCATAAAGCTCCCTTAACCCCGACTGATTATAACCAAAACAACGACTCTATAAATGATACATTTACACTCAAAGATCCGGAGCAAATACGTGCTATAAATAGCAATGTATCGGCTCTAGACCTTTCTCACGAAAACAACACTCTAGACAGAGACTATCTTTCCAACTACCAACTTATCCAAAAAGCATTCAATACCCCTGAAAGGGAAAATCCAAGTCCAAATGTCCAATTCACAAATCCACCCCTCCAACGAGCATTCCAAATTCAAGAACAAGCTTGTGAAGATTCCGATGTGGGTAGCGATTTATACGATACTGCGGAAGATAACGAATATTCTTCTTCCTTTTCAGGGACGCAGATTTTACGATCTAGTCCGAAAAAGGCAGAAACCTCGCTTTTCCTTCAACAGGATATTGGCGGTGAAAAAATCCGAGCGTCCTGGGAAAAAAGAGGTTTGAGCTGTTCAGGTTCAAGTGAACAGGGATTGGTTATGTCGGGTGACAAACCAGGTTATTATGAAGGGAGGCACTCTCATCTCGGAGAACAAAGTCTTGCAAGCAGGGTTTTGTCGGGTGACAAGCCGGATAATGATAGGAACCTTAACGGCCAGAGTGCGGTGATAAATCGATTGCCAGCTGAGCCGGAGGGTGAGAGAGGGAGTGCCGAACATATCTTAAATAGAGTATCGCTACATAAGGAATCTTCCAAGGATACAAATTACTTACAGGAACTCAAAAGAAGGAAATTTCTTTTGACAAACAGTAAGTCGACCCCCCAAAATCCTTATTGCGTTTTAGCACTCGAAAATTCTTGTATACACTATAAAAAGGACCTATTCGAGTCAAGGAAGGACCACCTTATTCACTTTACTTCCGAAAATTGCAAGTTTACTACTCAAGTAAGTAGAAATTTGGAACGGGAAGGACTAGTGAATTTTGAGGCTCTTCACTCGACTCAACCACAAAAAGGGCAAACGGTAACATTTGAACAAGGTGACAGATATGTATTCCACCTTGTTGTAAAATCCACCTATGATGAAAAACCACATCTCTCTACCCTGAAGCTATGCTTGAGCGCACTGAAGGATGCAGTGGAAACCCTTGGTGCAAACTCTTGCAGCATCTCGCGAAAGGGTAACGGTCTAGATCAATTATCCTGGCCTGGAATAGAAGCAGCCATTAGAGAAGCCTTCGGAGGTACAGGAGTAACAATCAATATTTGCACTAACGAATTATTAGTACCAGATCTCAATGATCGACAGCGAATTATAGAAGAGTGTCATTCCTCTGTAACTGGCGGACATCTAGGGATCGCTAAAACGTACCATCGCCTGCGAAATCGATTCTTTTGGGACGGTGCTAAACAAGAGGTACAGCAGTATGTCGAATCGTGCGAAAGTTGTCAAAGAAGAAAGCTTCAGAGACAAAAAGGCAAGGAACCAATGAAGATCACCGACACCCCTAGGAAGGCCTTCGATAAGATCCAAATAGATATTGTAGGACCCTTGCCAATCACTGAAAATGGAAATAGATATATTTTAACTGTGCAAGATTGTTTGACAAAATATTCGGATGCCATACCTTTAAAAACTATAGACTCTGTTACTATAGCTGTTGCATTAGCTGAAAACGTCATCTGTAGATTTGGCTGCCCTAGAATCATTCACACTGATCAAGGCAGTAATTTCCTTAGCCAGATTATGAAAAACTTCTGTCGAATATTTAACATCAAACAGATAAAGTCTACTGCATTCCATCCCCAGTCGCTTGGTGCACTTGAGCGAAGTCATCATGTCTTCGTTGAATATCTGAGGCACTATTGTTCTCATTACAATTGGGATCAGTGGTTGAAGTTCGCCATGTTCTCCTTTAACTCTACGGTACACTCAGCGACTAAATTCACCCCTCACAAGCTTGTTTTTGGCGAAGATCCACGAATTCCGTCCGAATTCGAAACCGGCGAGGTTTCGATCACCTACAATGAATACTTGGATAATTTACTGTTCAAAATATACGAAGCTCAAGCTAATGCTCGCGAAAATATTCTACAAGCCAAACTAAGATATAAATATTATTATGATAAAAAATCTAACCCAGAGACTTACGAAATCGGCGAACATGTATACTTATTGAAAGAACCTCGAACCTCCAAGCTCGATGATCACTACGAAGGCCCTTACAAAATCACAAATGTATTTAACGATCACAATGTAGAGATTGCAATAACACGAAATAGAAGAAAAATTGTACACAAAAATAAATTAAAACTTGCTCATTTACGAGCAAATCTTGAGATATTAGAATGATATTTATGTATAATTTTATATTAATAAAGATTTATTATTGCTGTAAAGAAAATTAATTATATGAAAAAAAAAATAAATAAATAAATAAAAGGCACATTAGTCATAAATAGAAATGAAGAAACATTATTATATACGTGTTTAGATAAATAACTATAATAAGATAAACCACCTGAAACAAGAACTAACCACGGAAGCAAATTAAACCTAATCAAAAATAAGATGAAAAGCATTTCAAAACATAAAAGAAAATCTCGATAAAGGTAAAATTTGATAAAAAGTAAAGTGAAATAAATAAATCAAAAATAATAATAAACTATTTTACAAACATCAAAAGTGAATATCCATTACTTACGCTCCGATTGAAAAAAAAAAAAAAAAGGGGATATTAGAAGTAATTGACATGAAGTAGTAAATAGTAAATAAGTAATTACCTCTAAGTAATCATGTCATCAATTATTGTCAATAGTCCGTCAAGAATTTACAAGATGAGCATGACAAGCTCTAGGTTAGGTTAGCTTAGTGTCAATACTTAAAGTCGCTCAGAGGTGGCACATGAATAGTTGAAGCACAATCCAATTCTAAACGTTATTTCAAACACTGTTAACATACCCCTAATTTCTTCCTCAAACTATTTTGATTAATTTTCTTCTTGAGTTAAGAAAAAGTATCCAAACGTCAAAATCCTTTTTCTTCTGAAATAAGGGGGGAGGTGTGATGATCGCACCTGTGCGCTCATCTGGTGTCACAAGTACAAATTAAGATCGAGCGTTCCGAAAGGCATCATAACCTTACTTCTGCCTTAGCTACGTAAATTACGTAATACATCTCCATGGCTATGACATAATATATTCAAATTCAAATGATCAATGATTCTAATATAAAAGCGGAAGGATTTCTCCCAAAGAAAGAGACTTTAGACTAAGTTAAATGTTAAGAGTTTTATAAACTTATGGTTCAACGAGGCTGGTTTATATTTTAGAAAGTAGCAATAAGGTAACACTTAGACAAAACTTGGGAATCCGAGAATGTTTCCCAGGCATTCACAACCCCCATAATTCAAATAAACCAGACTCGTTTTCAAATAAGTATGAATAAATTAAGTATAGAATAAGTTTTTTCAGGAAAACGGGTTGTAGGAAACCCAGAGGAAATGCCTCGTAAAATTAGATTTATCACTAGACTATTCAAAAAATCAGAAACCATGCCTAGAAACGAAACACTCTGGAGAAGACTTGGGAAAATACAATAAATCTTCTAAGAGGACAGCTTTCTACCAAGAAATTGAATAAGACAGATTTCCATAAGAAATCTGTCATGTATACTTAAGACCCTTTTTTTTGTAAACTCCTGAGTGTTCCGTGTCTAGGTAAAAGGACCCATAAATTGCTCTAAGACGGAGCAGTAAAAAGACCATGTGTTGGGGCGACTAAGCAGGACCCTAACCCTGACCAACGCGCTTGTCAAGGGTGGAGGGGGAGAGCTAACCTGAGAACCCGAAGTATCAACTGAAAGGGAAATCTTGACAAATTCAAGATGAGGGCGGGTTGATTTTCAGAAGAAAGTCACCAATGAGCTTCGGAGATGACACTCAGGGGCCCTGGGAATCGGAGTGGGAAATTGAAGGGAGGTCCAGAGAGTCATCCCACACACAGAGGATCTCAGATACTTTCGGCCTTCAATAGATGTACAACTGTTCGGTCTCGGACTTGATTAATATTTTGTGCGCTGCTAAGGCAATTTTCGAGTAATTAAATAATTTCAAAGGAGACATACTACATTGCGTAGGATACTACGCAATGTTTCAGTAATTTTTAGTTTCGAACCTTGAAACGTGCATGCTTAATAATCTTAAAAATCGTATTTACACTTTCGTAGGTTAAGTACGAAGTTATATTGTTCGGTTTCATCTTTTCATGCTATATTGAATGGTGTATTATCGAAGTTGCCAAATATGAGAATAACAGTTTTTAGCTTCGCGAGAAGAAAAATGTTCACATATTATGCAATGTTTGTTATTGTCTAGTGTCGAACCTAAAAAAGTGAATTTAGTCAAAAACTCAAAAATCGCATTCGCATTTTCGTATGTTCAAGAAAAAGTTTTATTGTTTGCGTCGTTTTTTTCAATATTGAATCGTGTATTATCTAAGTTATGCTTAATAAACTGAAAAATCGTATTTACACTTTCGTAGGTTAAGTGCGAAGTTATATTGTTCGGTTTCATCTTTTCATGCTATAATGAATCGTGTATTATCAAAAATATCAAATATGCGAATAACTGTTTTTAGCAACACGAGAAGTAAAAATGATCACATACTACGCAATGTTTGAGTAATGTTTAGTTTCGAACCTTGAAACGTGCATGCTTAATAAACTGAAAAATCGTATTTACACTTTCGTACGTTAAGCACGAAGTAATATTGTTCGGTTTCTCCTTTTCATGCTATATTGAATGGTGTATTATCGAAGTTGCCAAATATGAGAATAACAGTTTTTATCTTCGCGAGAAGTAAAAATGTTCACATATTATGCAATGTTTGTTATTGTCTAGTGTCGAACCTAAAAAAGTGAATTTAGTCAAAAACCTAATAATCGCATTCGCATTTTCGTATGTTCAAGAAAATGTTTTATTGTTTGCGTCGTTTTTTTCAATATTGAATCGTGTATTATCGGAGATGTCAAATACCAGAATAACAGTTTTTAGGTTCACGAGAAGTGAAAATATTCACATATTATGCAATTTTTGCATATTTTCTAGTGTCGAACCTACAAAAGTGAATTATGTCAAAAACCTCAAAATCGTATCCGCATTTTCGTATGCTAAACAAAAAGTTTTATTGTTCGCTTTCAACCTTTTCATGCTATATTGAATCGTGTATTATCAAAAATATCAAATATACGAATAACTGTTTTTAGCATCACGAGAAGTAAAAATGATCACATACTACGCAATGTTTTAGTAATTTTTAGTTTCGAACCTTGAAACGTGCATGCTTAATAATCTTAAAAATCGTATTTACATTTTCGTAGGTTTAGTACGAAGTTATATTGTTCGGTTTCATCTTTTCATGCTATATTGAATCGTGTATTATCAAAAATATCAAATACGCGAATAACTGTTTTTAGCAACACGAGAAGTAAAAATGATCAGATACTACGCAATGTTTGAGTAATTTTTAGTTTCGAACCTTGAAACGTGCATGCTTAATAAACTGAAAAATCGTATTTACACTTTCGTAGGTCAAGTACGAAGTTATATTGTTAGGTTTCATCTTTTCATGCTATATTGAATCGTGTATTATCGAAGATGTCAAATACCAGAATAACAGTTTTTAGCTTCACGAGAAGTGAAAATGTTCACATATTTTGCTATGTTTGCATATTGTCTAGTGTCGAACCTAAAAAAGTGAATTATGTCAAAAACCTCAAAATCGTATCCGCATTTTCGTATGCTAAACAAAAAGTTTTATTGTTCGCTTTCAACCTTTTATGCTATATTGAATCGTGTATTATCAAAAATATCAAATATACGAATAACTGTTTTTAGCATGGAGAGAAGTAAAAATGTTCACATACTACGCAATGTTTGAGTAATGTTTAGTTTCAAACCTTGAAACGTGCATGCTTAATAAACTGAAAAATCGTATTTACACTTTCGTAGGTCAAGTACGAAGTTATATTGTTAGGTTTCATCTTTTCATGCTATATTGAATCGTGTATTATCGAAGATGTCAAATACCAGAATAACAGTTTTTAGCTTCACGAGAAGTGAAAATGTTCACATATTTTGCTATGTTTGCATATTGTCTAGTGTCGAACCTAAAAAAGTGAATTATGTCAAAAACCGAAAAATCGTATCCGCATTTTCGTATGTTAAACAAAAAGTTTTATTGTTCGCTTTCAACCTTTTATGCTGTATTGAATCGTGTATTATCAAAAATATCAAATATGCGAATAACTGTTTTTAGCATCACGAGAAGAAAAAATGTTCACATACTACGCAATGTTTGAGTAATGTTTAGTTTCGAACCTTGAAACGTGAATGCTTAATAAACTGAAAAATCGTATTTACACTTTCGTAGGTTAAGCACGAAGTAATATTGTTCGGTTTCTCCTATTCATGCTATATTGAATTGTGTATTATCGAAGTTGCCAAATATGAGAATAACAGTTTTTAGCTTCGCGAGAAGTAAAAATATTCACATATTATGCAATGTTTGCATATTATCTAGTGTCGAACCTAAAAAAGTGAATTATGTCAAAAACCTCAAAATCGTATCCGCATTTTCGTATGCTAAACAAAAAGTTTTATTGTTCGCTTTCAACCTTTTATGCTATATTGAATCGTGTATTATCAAAAATATCAAATATACGAATAACTGTTTTTAGCATCGAGAGAAGTAAAAATGTTCACATACTACGCAATGTTTGAGTATTGTTTAGTTTCAAACCTAGAAACGTGCATGCTTAATAAACTGAAAAATCGTATTTACACTTTCGTAGGTCAAGTACGAAGTTATATTGTTAGGTTTCATCTTTTCATGCTATATTGAATCGTGTATTATCGAAGATGTCAAATACCAGAATAACAGTTTTTAGCTTCACGAGAAGTGAAAATGTTCACATGTTTTGCTATGTTTGCATATTGTCTAGTGTCCAACCTAAAAAAGTGAATTATGTCAAAAACCTAAAAATCGTATCCGCATTTTCGTATGTTAAACAAAAAGTTTTATTGTTCGCTTTCAACCTTTTATGCTGTATTGAATCGTGTATTATCAAAAATATCAAATATGCGAATAACTGTTTTTAGCATGGAGAGAAGTAAAAATGTTCACATACTACGCAATGTTTGAGTAGTGTTTAGTTTCAAACCTTGAAACGTGCATGCTTAATAAACTGAAAAATCGTATTTACACTTTCGTAGGTCAAGTACGAAGTTATATTGTTAGGTTTCATCTTTTCATGCTATATTGAATCGTGTATTATCGAAGATGTCAAATACCAGAATAACAGTTTTTAGCTTCACGAGAAGTGAAAATGTTCACATATTTTGCTATGTTTGCATATTGTCTAGTGTCGAACCTAAAAAAGTGAATTATGTCAAAAACCTAAAAATCGTATCCGCATTTTCGTATGTTAAACAAAAAGTTTTATTGTTCGCTTTCAACCTTTTATGCTATATTGAATCGTGTATTATCAAAAATATCAAATATACGAATAACTGTTTTTAGCATGGAGAGAAGTAAAAATGTTCACATACTACGCAATGTTTGAGTAATGTTTAGTTTCAAACCTTGAAACGTGCATGCTTAATAAACTGAAAAATCGTATTTACACTTTCGTAGGTCAAGTACGAAGTTATATTGTTAGGTTTCATCTTTTCATGCTATATTGAATCGTGTATTATCGAAGATGTCAAATACCAGAATAACAGTTTTTAGCTTCACGAGAAGTGAAAATGTTTACATGTTTTGCTATGTTTGCATATTGTCTAGTGTCGAACCTAAAAAAGTGAATTATGTCAAAAACCTAAAAATCGTATCCGCATTTTCGTATGTTAAACAAAAAGTTTTATTGTTCGCTTTCAACCTTTTATGCTGTATTGAATCGTGTATTATCAAAAATATCAAATATGCGAATAACTGTTTTTAGCATGGAGAGAAGTAAAAATGTTCACATACTACGCAATGTTTGAGTAGTGTTTAGTTTCAAACCTAGAAACGTGCATGCTTAATAAACTGAAAAATCGTATTTACACTTTCGTAGGTCAAGTACGAAGTTATATTGTTAGGTTTCATCTTTTCATGCTATATTGAATCGTGTATTATCGAAGATGTCAAATACCAGAATAACAGTTTTTAGCTTCACGAGAAGTGAAAATGTTCACATGTTTTGCTATGTTTGCATATTGTCTAGTGTCCAACCTAAAAAAGTGAATTATGTCAAAAACCTAAAAATCGTATCCGCATTTTCGTATGTTAAACAAAAAGTTTTATTGTTCGCTTTCAACCTTTTATGCTGTATTGAATCGTGTATTATCAAAAATATCAAATATGCGAATAACTGTTTTTAGCATGGAGAGAAGTAAAAATGTTCACATACTACGCAATGTTTGAGTAGTGTTTAGTTTCAAACCTTGAAACGTGCATGCTTAATAAACTGAAAAATCGTATTTACACTTTCGTAGGTCAAGTACGAAGTTATATTGTTAGGTTTCATCTTTTCATGCTATATTGAATCGTGTATTATCGAAGATGTCAAATACCAGAATAACAGTTTTTAGCTTCACGAGAAGTGAAAATGTTCACATATTTTGCTATGTTTGCATATTGTCTAGTGTCGAACCTAAAAAAGTGAATTATGTCAAAAACCGAAAAATCGTATCCGCATTTTCGTATGTTAAACAAAAAGTTTTATTGTTCGCTTTCAACCTTTTATGCTATATTGAATCGTGTATTATCAAAAATATCAAATATACGAATAACTGTTTTTAGCATCGAGAGAAGTAAAAATGTTCACATACTACGCAATGTTTGAGTAATGTTTAGTTTCAAACCTAGAAACGTGCATGCTTAATAAACTGAAATATCGTATTTACACTTTCGTAGGTTAAGTACGAAGTTATATTGTTCGGTTTCATCTTTTCATGCTATATTGAATGGTGTATTATCGAAGTTGCCAAATATGAGAATAACAGTTTTTATCTTCGCGAGAAGTAAAAATGTTCACATATTATGCAATGTTTGTTATTGTCTAGTGTCGAACCTAAAAAAGTGAATTTAGTCAAAAACCTAATAATCGCATTCGCATTTTCGTATGTTCAAGAAAAAGTTTTATTGTTTGCGTCGTTTTTTTCAATATTGAATCGTGTATTATCGGAGATGTCAAATACCAGAATAACAGTTTTTAGGTTCACGAGAAGTGAAAATATTCACATATTATGCAATTTTTGCATATTTTCTAGTGTCGAACCTACAAAAGTGAATTATGTCAAAAACCTCAAAATCGTATCCGCATTTTCGTATGCTAAACAAAAAGTTTTATTGTTCGCTTTCAACCTTTTATGCTATATTGAATCGTGTATTATCAAAAATATCAAATATACGAATAACTGTTTTTAGCATCACGAGAAGTAAAAATGTTCACATACTACGCAATGTTTGAGTAATGTTTAGTTTCAAACCTAGAAACGTGCATGCTTAATAAACTGAAAAATCGTATTTACACTTTCGTAGGTCAAGTACGAAGTTATATTGTTAGGTTTCATCTTTTCATGCTATATTGAATCGTGTATTATCGAAGATGTCAAATACCAGAATAACAGTTTTTAGCTTCACGAGAAGTGAAAATGTTCACATATTTTGCTATGTTTGCATATTGTCTAGTGTCGAACCTAAAAAAGTGAATTATGTCAAAAACCGAAAAATCGTATCCGCATTTTCGTATGTTAAACAAAAAGTTTTATTGTTCGCTTTCAACCTTTTATGCTGTATTGAATCGTGTATTATCAAAAATATCAAATATGCGAATAACTGTTTTTAGCATCACGAGAAGAAAAAATGTTCACATACTACGCAATGTTTGAGTAATGCTTAGTTTCGAACCTTGAAACGTGAATGCTTAATAATCTTAAAAATCGTATTTACATTTTCGTAGGTTAAGTACGAAGTTATATTGTTAGGTTTCATCTTTTCATGCTATATTGAATCGTGTATTATCGAAGATGTCAAATACCAGAATAACAGTTTTTAGCTTCACGAGAAGTGAAAATGTTCACATGTTTTGCTATGTTTGCATATTGTCTAGTGTCCAACCTAAAAAAGTGAATTATGTCAAAAACCTAAAAATCGTATCCGCATTTTCGTATGTTAAACAAAAAGTTTTATTGTTCGCTTTCAACCTTTTATGCTGTATTGAATCGTGTATTATCAAAAATATCAAATATGCGAATAACTGTTTTTAGCATGGAGAGAAGTAAAAATGTTCACATACTACGCAATGTTTGAGTAGTGTTTAGTTTCAAACCTTGAAACGTGCATGCTTAATAAACTGAAAAATCGTATTTACACTTTCGTAGGTCAAGTACGAAGTTATATTGTTAGGTTTCATCTTTTCATGCTATATTGAATCGTGTATTATCGAAGATGTCAAATACCAGAATAACAGTTTTTAGCTTCACGAGAAGTGAAAATGTTCACATATTTTGCTATGTTTGCATATTGTCTAGTGTCGAACCTAAAAAAGTGAATTATGTCAAAAACCGAAAAATCGTATCCGCATTTTCGTATGTTAAACAAAAAGTTTTATTGTTCGCTTTCAACCTTTTATGCTGTATTGAATCGTGTATTATCAAAAATATCAAATATGCGAATAACTGTTTTTAGCATCACGAGAAGAAAAAATGTTCACATACTACGCAATGTTTGAGTAATGCTTAGTTTCGAACCTTGAAACGTGAATGCTTAATAATCTTAAAAATCGTATTTACATTTTCGTAGGTTAAGTACGAAGTTATATTGTTAGGTTTCATCTTTTCATGCTATATTGAATCGTGTATTATCGAAGATGTCAAATACCAGAATAACAGTTTTTAGCTTCACGAGAAGTGAAAATGTTCACATATTTTGCTATGTTTGCATATTGTCTAGTGTCGAACCTAAAAAAGTGAATTATGTCAAAAACCGAAAAATCGTATCCGCATTTTCGTATGTTAAACAAAAAGTTTTATTGTTCGCTTTCAACCTTTTATGCTGTATTGAATCGTGTATTATCAAAAATATCAAATATGCGAATAACTGTTTTTAGCATCACGAGAAGAAAAAATGTTCACATACTACGCAATGTTTGAGTAATGTTTAGTTTCGAACCTTGAAACGTGAATGCTTAATAAACTGAAAAATCGTATTTACACTTTCGTAGGTTAAGCACGAAGTAATATTGTTCGGTTTCTCCTATTCATGCTATATTGAATTGTGTATTATCGAAGTTGCCAAATATGAGAATAACAGTTTTTAGCTTCGCGAGAAGTAAAAATATTCACATATTATGCAATGTTTGCATATTATCTAGTGTCGAACCTAAAAAAGTGAATTATGTCAAAAACCTCAAAATCGTATCCGCATTTTCGTATGCTAAACAAAAAGTTTTATTGTTCGCTTTCAACCTTTTATGCTATATTGAATCGTGTATTATCAAAAATATCAAATATACGAATAACTGTTTTTAGCATCACGAGAAGAAAAAATGTTCACATACTACGCAATGTTTGAGTAATGCTTAGTTTCGAACCTTGAAACGTGAATGCTTAATAATCTTAAAAATCGTATTTACATTTTCGTAGGTTAAGTACGAAGTTATATTGTTAGGTTTCATCTTTTCATGCTATATTGAATCGTGTATTATCGAAGATGTCAAATACCAGAATAACAGTTTTTAGCTTCACGAGAAGTGAAAATGTTCACATGTTTTGCTATGTTTGCATATTGTCTAGTGTCCAACCTAAAAAAGTGAATTATGTCAAAAACCTAAAAATCGTATCCGCATTTTCGTATGTTAAACAAAAAGTTTTATTGTTCGCTTTCAACCTTTTATGCTGTATTGAATCGTGTATTATCAAAAATATCAAATATGCGAATAACTGTTTTTAGCATGGAGAGAAGTAAAAATGTTCACATACTACGCAATGTTTGAGTAGTGTTTAGTTTCAAACCTTGAAACGTGCATGCTTAATAAACTGAAAAATCGTATTTACACTTTCGTAGGTCAAGTACGAAGTTATATTGTTAGGTTTCATCTTTTCATGCTATATTGAATCGTGTATTATCGAAGATGTCAAATACCAGAATAACAGTTTTTAGCTTCACGAGAAGTGAAAATGTTCAAATATTTTGCTATGTTTGCATATTGTCTAGTGTCGAACCTAAAAAAGTGAATTATGTCAAAAACCGAAAAATCGTATCCGCATTTTCGTATGTTAAACAAAAAGTTTTATTGTTCGCTTTCAACCTTTTATGCTGTATTGAATCGTGTATTATCAAAAATATCAAATATGCGAATAACTGTTTTTAGCATCACGAGAAGAAAAAATGTTCACATACTACGCAATGTTTGAGTAATGTTTAGTTTCGAACCTTGAAACGTGAATGCTTAATAAACTGAAAAATCGTATTTACACTTTCGTAGGTTAAGCACGAAGTAATATTGTTCGGTTTCTCCTATTCATGCTATATTGAATTGTGTATTATCGAAGTTGCCAAATATGAGAATAACAGTTTTTAGCTTCGCGAGAAGTAAAAATATTCACATATTATGCAATGTTTGCATATTATCTAGTGTCGAACCTAAAAAAGTGAATTATGTCAAAAACCTCAAAATCGTATCCGCATTTTCGTATGCTAAACAAAAAGTTTTATTGTTCGCTTTCAACCTTTTATGCTATATTGAATCGTGTATTATCAAAAATATCAAATATACGAATAACTGTTTTTAGCATAGAGAGAAGTAAAAATGTTCACATACTACGCAATGTTTGAGTAATGTTTAGTTTCAAACCTAGAAACGTGCATGCTTAATAAACTGAAAAATCGTATTTACACTTTCGTAGGTCAAGTACGAAGTTATATTGTTAGGTTTCATCTTTTCATGCTATATTGAATCGTGTATTATCGAAGATGTCAAATACCAGAATAACAGTTTTTAGCTTCACGAGAAGTGAAAATGTTTACATGTTTTGCTATGTTTGCATATTGTCTAGTGTCGAACCTAAAAAAGTGAATTATGTCAAAAACCGAAAAATCGTATCCGCATTTTCGTATGTTAAACAAAAAGTTTTATTGTTCGCTTTCAACCTTTTATGCTGTATTGAATCGTGTATTATCAAAAATATCAAATATGCGAATAACTGTTTTTAGCATCACGAGAAGAAAAAATGTTCACATACTACGCAATGTTTGAGTAATGTTTAGTTTCGAACCTTGAAACGTGAATGCTTAATAAACTGAAAAATCGTATTTACACTTTCGTAGGTTAAGCACGAAGTAATATTGTTCGGTTTCTCCTATTCATGCTATATTGAATTGTGTATTATCGAAGTTGCCAAATATGAGAATAACAGTTTTTAGCTTCGCGAGAAGTAAAAATATTCACATATTATGCAATGTTTGCATATTATCTAGTGTCGAACCTAAAAAAGTGAATTATGTCAAAAACCTAAAAATCGTATCCGCATTTTCGTATGTTAAACAAAAAGTTTTATTGTTCGCTTTCAACCTTTTATGCTGTATTGAATCGTGTATTATCAAAAATATCAAATATGCGAATAACTGTTTTTAGCATGGAGAGAAGTAAAAATGTTCACATACTACGCAATGTTTGAGTAGTGTTTAGTTTCAAACCTTGAAACGTGCATGCTTAATAAACTGAAAAATCGTATTTACACTTTCGTATGTTAAGTACGAAGTTATATTGTTAGGTTTCATCTTTTCATGCTATATTGAATCGTGTATTATCGAAGATGTCAAATACCAGAATAACAGTTTTTAGCTTCACGAGAAGTGAAAATGTTCACATGTTTTGCTATGTTTGCATATTGTCTAGTGTCCAACCTAAAAAAGTGAATTATGTCAAAAACCTAAAAATCGTATCCGCATTTTCGTATGTTAAACAAAAAGTTTTATTGTTCGCTTTCAACCTTTTATGCTGTATTGAATCGTGTATTATCAAAAATATCAAATATGCGAATAACTGTTTTTAGCATGGAGAGAAGTAAAAATGTTCACATACTACGCAATGTTTGAGTAGTGTTTAGTTTCAAACCTTGAAACGTGCATGCTTAATAAACTGAAAAATCGTATTTACACTTTCGTAGGTCAAGTACGAAGTTATATTGTTAGGTTTCATCTTTTCATGCTATATTGAATCGTGTATTATCGAAGATGTCAAATACCAGAATAACAGTTTTTAGCTTCACGAGAAGTGAAAATGTTCACATATTTTGCTATGTTTGCATATTGTCTAGTGTCGAACCTAAAAAAGTGAATTATGTCAAAAACCGAAAAATCGTATCCGCATTTTCGTATGTTAAACAAAAAGTTTTATTGTTCGCTTTCAACCTTTTATGCTGTATTGAATCGTGTATTATCAAAAATATCAAATATGCGAATAACTGTATTTAGCATCACTAGAAGAAAAAATGTTCACATACTACGCAATGTTTGAGTAATGCTTAGTTTCGAACCTTGAAACGTGAATGCTTAATAATCTTAAAAATCGTATTTACATTTTCGTAGGTTAAGTACGAAGTTATATTGTTAGGTTTCATCTTTTCATGCTATATTGAATCGTGTATTATCGAAGATGTCAAATACCAGAATAACAGTTTTTAGCTTCACGAGAAGTGAAAATGTTCACATATTTTGCTATGTTTGCATATTGTCTAGTGTCGAACCTAAAAAAGTGAATTATGTCAAAAACCGAAAAATCGTATCCGCATTTTCGTATGTTAAACAAAAAGTTTTATTGTTCGCTTTCAACCTTTTATGCTGTATTGAATCGTGTATTATCAAAAATATCAAATATGCGAATAACTGTTTTTAGCATCACGAGAAGAAAAAATGTTCACATACTACGCAATGTTTGAGTAATGTTTAGTTTCGAACCTTGAAACGTGAATGCTTAATAAACTGAAAAATCGTATTTACACTTTCGTAGGTTAAGCACGAAGTAATATTGTTCGGTTTCTCCTATTCATGCTATATTGAATTGTGTATTATCGAAGTTGCCAAATATGAGAATAACAGTTTTTAGCTTCGCGAGAAGTAAAAATATTCACATATTATGCAATGTTTGCATATTATCTAGTGTCGAACCTAAAAAAGTGAATTATGTCAAAAACCTCAAAATCGTATCCGCATTTTCGTATGCTAAACAAAAAGTTTTATTGTTCGCTTTCAACCTTTTATGCTATATTGAATCGTGTATTATCAAAAATATCAAATATGCGAATAACTGTTTTTAGCATCACGAGAAGAAAAAATGTTCACATACTACGCAATGTTTGAGTAATGCTTAGTTTCGAACCTTGAAACGTGAATGCTTAATAATCTTAAAAATCGTATTTACATTTTCGTAGGTTAAGTACGAAGTTATATTGTTAGGTTTCATCTTTTCATGCTATATTGAATCGTGTATTATCGAAGATGTCAAATACCAGAATAACAGTTTTTAGCTTCACGAGAAGTGAAAATGTTCACATGTTTTGCTATGTTTGCATATTGTCTAGTGTCCAACCTAAAAAAGTGAATTATGTCAAAAACCTAAAAATCGTATCCGCATTTTCGTATGTTAAACAAAAAGTTTTATTGTTCGCTTTCAACCTTTTATGCTGTATTGAATCGTGTATTATCAAAAATATCAAATATGCGAATAACTGTTTTTAGCATGGAGAGAAGTAAAAATGTTCACATACTACGCAATGTTTGAGTAGTGTTTAGTTTCAAACCTTGAAACGTGCATGCTTAATAAACTGAAAAATCGTATTTACACTTTCGTAGGTCAAGTACGAAGTTATATTGTTAGGTTTCATCTTTTCATGCTATATTGAATCGTGTATTATCGAAGATGTCAAATACCAGAATAACAGTTTTTAGCTTCACGAGAAGTGAAAATGTTCAAATATTTTGCTATGTTTGCATATTGTCTAGTGTCGAACCTAAAAAAGTGAATTATGTCAAAAACCGAAAAATCGTATCCGCATTTTCGTATGTTAAACAAAAAGTTTTATTGTTCGCTTTCAACCTTTTATGCTGTATTGAATCGTGTATTATCAAAAATATCAAATATGCGAATAACTGTTTTTAGCATCACGAGAAGAAAAAATGTTCACATACTACGCAATGTTTGAGTAATGTTTAGTTTCGAACCTTGAAACGTGAATGCTTAATAAACTGAAAAATCGTATTTACACTTTCGTAGGTTAAGCACGAAGTAATATTGTTCGGTTTCTCCTATTCATGCTATATTGAATTGTGTATTATCGAAGTTGCCAAATATGAGAATAACAGTTTTTAGCTTCGCGAGAAGTAAAAATATTCACATATTATGCAATGTTTGCATATTATCTAGTGTCGAACCTAAAAAAGTGAATTATGTCAAAAACCTCAAAATCGTATCCGCATTTTCGTATGCTAAACAAAAAGTTTTATTGTTCGCTTTCAACCTTTTATGCTATATTGAATCGTGTATTATCAAAAATATCAAATATACGAATAACTGTTTTTAGCATAGAGAGAAGTAAAAATGTTCACATACTACGCAATGTTTGAGTAATGTTTAGTTTCAAACCTAGAAACGTGCATGCTTAATAAACTGAAAAATCGTATTTACACTTTCGTAGGTCAAGTACGAAGTTATATTGTTAGGTTTCATCTTTTCATGCTATATTGAATCGTGTATTATCGAAGATGTCAAATACCAGAATAACAGTTTTTAGCTTCACGAGAAGTGAAAATGTTCACATGTTTTGCTATGTTTGCATATTGTCTAGTGTCGAACCTAAAAAAGTGAATTATGTCAAAAACCTAAAAATCGTATCCGCATTTTCGTATGTTAAACAAAAAGTTTTATTGTTCGCTTTCAACCTTTTATGCTGTATTGAATCGTGTATTATCAAAAATATCAAATATGCGAATAACTGTTTTTAGCATGGAGAGAAGTAAAAATGTTCACATACTACGCAATGTTTGAGTAGTGTTTAGTTTCAAACCTTGAAACGTGCATGCTTAATAAACTGAAAAATCGTATTTACACTTTCGTAGGTCAAGTACGAAGTTATATTGTTAGGTTTCATCTTTTCATGCTATATTGAATCGTGTATTATCGAAGATGTCAAATACCAGAATAACAGTTTTTAGCTTCACGAGAAGTGAAAATGTTCACATATTTTGCTATGTTTGCATATTGTCTAGTGTCGAACCTAAAAAAGTGAATTATGTCAAAAACCGAAAAATCGTATCCGCATTTTCGTATGTTAAACAAAAAGTTTTATTGTTCGCTTTCAACCTTTTATGCTGTATTGAATCGTGTATTATCAAAAATATCAAATATGCGAATAACTGTTTTTAGCATCACGAGAAGAAAAAATGTTCACATACTACGTAATGTTTGAGTAATGTTTAGTTTCGAACCTTGAAACGTGAATGCTTAATAAACTGAAAAATCGTATTTACACTTTCGTATGTTAAGTACGAAGTTATATTGTTCGGTTTCATCTTTTCAGGCTATATTGAATGGTGTATTATCGAAGTTGCCAAATATGAGAATAACAGTTTTTAGCTTCGCGAGAAGTAAAAATATTCACATATTATGCAATTTTTGCATATTTTCTAGTGTCGAACCTAAAAAAGTGAATTATGTCAAAAACCTAAAAATCGTATCCACATTTTCGTATGCTAAACAAAAAGTTTTATTGTTCGCTTTCAACCTTTTATTCTATATTGAATCGTGTATTATCAAAAATATCAAATATACGAATAACTGTTTTTAGCATCACGAGAAGTAAAAATGTTCACATACTACGCAATGTTTGTTATTGTCTAGTGTCAAACCTAAAAAAGTGAATTTTGTCAGAAACCTTAAAATTGCATTCGCATTTTCGTATGTTCAACAAAAAATTTATTGTTTGCTGTAGTCGTTTTTTTCTATATTGAATCGTGTATTGTCTAAGTTATGCTTAATAAACTGAAAAATCGTATTTAAACTTTCGTAGGTTAAGCACGAAGTAATATTGTTCGGTTTCTCCTTTTCATGCTA
This sequence comes from Diplolepis rosae, assembly GCA_030998225.1. Lineage (NCBI taxonomy): Eukaryota > Metazoa > Arthropoda > Insecta > Hymenoptera > Diplolepididae > Diplolepis > Diplolepis rosae. The sequence goes on along the minus strand of JAPYXD010000694.1, from coordinate 1,725,660 downwards.
TATTGAATGGTGTATTATCGAAGTTGCCAAATATGAGAATAACAGTTTTTAGCTTCGCGAGAAGTAAAAATGTTCACATATTATGCAATTTTTGCATATTATCTAGTGTCGAACCTGAAAAAGTGAATTATGTCAAAAACCTCAAAATCGTATCCGCATTTTCGTATGTTAAACAAAAAGTTTTATTGTTCGCTTTCATCCTTTTATGCTATATTGAATCGTGTATTAAAAAAAATATCAAATATGCGAATAACTGTTTTTAGCATCACGAGAAGTAAAAATGATCACATACTACGCAATGTTTTAGTAATTTTTAGTTTCGAACCTTGAAACGTGCATGGTTAATAAACTTAAAAATCGTATTTACACTTTCGTAGGTTTAGTACGAAGTTATATTGTTCGGTTTCATCTTTTTATGCTATATTGAATGGTGTATTATCAAAAATATCAAATATGCGAATAACTGTTTTTAGCATCACGAGAAGTAAAAATGTTCACATACTACGCAATGTTTAAGTAATGTTTAGTTTCGAACCTTGAAACGTGCATGCTTAATAAACTTAAAAATCGTATTTAAACTTTCGTAGGTTAAGCACGAAGTAATATTGTTCGGTTTCTCCTTTTCATGCTATATTGAATTGTGTATTATCAAAGTTGCCTAATATGAGAACAACAGTTTTTAGCTTCGCGAGAAGTAAAAATATTCACATATTATGCAATGTTTGCATATTATCTAGTGTCGAACCTGAAAAAGTGAATTATGTCAAAATCATAAAAATCGTATTTACACTTTCGTAGGTTAAGCACAAAGTTATATTGTTCGGTTTCTCCTTTTCATGCTATATTGAATTGTGTATTATCGAAGTTGCCAAATATGAGAATAACAGTTTTTAGCTTCGCGAGAAGTAAAAATATTCACATATTATGCAATGTTTGCATATTATCTAGTGTCGAACCTGAAAAAGTGAATTATGTCAAAAACTTCAAAATCGTATCCGCATTTTCGTATGCTAAACACAAAGTTTTATTGTTCGCGTTCAACCTTTTATGCTATATTGAATTGTGTATTATAAAAAATATCAAATATGCGAATAACTGTTTTTAGCATCACGAGAAGTAAAAATGATCACATACTACGCAATGTTTTAGTAATTTTTAGTTTCGAACCTTGAAACGTGCATGCTTAATAAACTTAAAAATCGTATTTACGCTTTCGTAGGTTTAGTACGAAGTTATATTGTTCGGTTTCATCTTTTCATGCTATATTGAATGGTGTATTATCGAAGTTGCCAAATATGAGAATAACAGTTTTTAGCTTCGCGAGAAGTAAAAATATTCACATATTATGCAATTTTTGCATATTTTCTAGTGTCGAACCTAAAAAAGTGAATTATGTCAAAAACCTAAAAATCGTATCCACATTTTCGTATGTTAAGTAAAAAGTTTTATTGTTCGCTTTCATCCTTTTATGCTATATTGAATGGTGTATTATCAAAAATATCAAATATGCGAATAACTGTTTTTAGCATCACGAGAAGTAAAAATGTTCACATACTACGCAATATTTGTTATTGTCTAGTGTCAAACCTAAAAAAGTGAATTTTGTCAGAAACCTTAAAATTGCATTCGCATTTTCGTATGTTCAACAAAAAATTTATTGTTTGCTGTAATCGTTTTTTTCTATATTGAATCGTGTATTGTCTAAGTTATGCTTAATAAACTGAAAAATCGTATTTAAACTTTCGTAGGTTAAGCACGAAGTAATATTGTTCGGTTTCTCCTTTTCATGCTATATTGAATGGTGTATTATCGAAGTTGCCAAATATGAGAATAACAGTTTTTAGCTTCGCGAGAAGTAAAAATGTTCACATATTATGCAATTTTTGCATATTATCTAGTGTCGAACCTGAAAAAGTGAATTATGTCAAAAACCTCAAAATCGTATCCGCATTTTCGTATGTTAAACAAAAAGTTTTATTGTTCGCTTTCAACCTTTTATGCTGTATTGAATCGTGTATTATCAAAAATATCAAATATGCGAATAACTGTTTTTAGCATGGAGAGAAGTAAAAATGTTCACATACTACGCAATGTTTGAGTAGTGTTTAGTTTCAAACCTTGAAACGTGCATGCTTAATAAACTGAAAAATCGTATTTACACTTTCGTAGGTCAAGTACGAAGTTATATTGTTAGGTTTCATCTTTTCATGCTATATTGAATCGTGTATTATCGAAGATGTCAAATACCAGAATAACAGTTTTTAGCTTCACGAGAAGTGAAAATGTTCACATATTTTGCTATGTTTGCATATTGTCTAGTGTCGAACCTAAAAAAGTGAATTATGTCAAAAACCGAAAAATCGTATCCGCATTTTCGTATGTTAAACAAAAAGTTTTATTGTTCGCTTTCAACCTTTTATGCTGTATTGAATCGTGTATTATCAAAAATATCAAATATGCGAATAACTGTTTTTAGCATCACGAGAAGAAAAAATGTTCACATACTACGCAATGTTTGAGTAATGCTTAGTTTCGAACCTTGAAACGTGAATGCTTAATAATCTTAAAAATCGTATTTACATTTTCGTAGGTTAAGTACGAAGTTATATTGTTAGGTTTCATCTTTTCATGCTATATTGAATCGTGTATTATCGAAGATGTCAAATACCAGAATAACAGTTTTTAGCTTCACGAGAAGTGAAAATGTTCACATATTATGCAATTTTTGCATATTATCTAGTGTCGAACCTGAAAAAGTGAATTATGTCAAAAACCTCAAAATCGTATCCGCATTTTCGTATGCTAAACAAAAAGTTTTATTGTTCGCTTTCAACCTTTTATGCTATATTGAATCGTGTATTATCAAAAATATCAAATATACGAATAACTGTTTTTAGCATGGAGAGAAGTAAAAATGTTCACATACTACGCAATGTTTGAGTAATGTTTAGTTTCAAACCTAGAAACGTGCATGCTTAATAAACTGAAAAATCGTATTTACACTTTCGTAGGTCAAGTACGAAGTTATATTGTTAGGTTTCATCTTTTCATGCTATATTGAATCGTGTATTATCGAAGATGTCAAATACCAGAATAACAGTTTTTAGCTTCACGAGAAGTGAAAATGTTTACATGTTTTGCTATGTTTGCATATTGTCTAGTGTCGAACCTAAAAAAGTGAATTATGTCAAAAACCTAAAAATCGTATCCGCATTTTCGTATGTTAAACAAAAAGTTTTATTGTTCGCTTTCAACCTTTTATGCTGTATTGAATCGTGTATTATCAAAAATATCAAATATGCGAATAACTGTTTTTAGCATGGAGAGAAGTAAAAATGTTCACATACTACGCAATGTTTGAGTAGTGTTTAGTTTCAAACCTTGAAACGTGCATGCTTAATAAACTGAAAAATCGTATTTACACTTTCGTAGGTCAAGTACGAAGTTATATTGTTAGGTTTCATCTTTTCATGCTATATTGAATCGTGTATTATCGAAGATGTCAAATACCAGAATAACAGTTTTTAGCTTCACGAGAAGTGAAAATGTTCACATATTTTGCTATGTTTGCATATTGTCTAGTGTCGAACCTAAAAAAGTGAATTATGTCAAAAACCGAAAAATCGTATCCGCATTTTCGTATGTTAAACAAAAAGTTTTATTGTTCGCTTTCAACCTTTTATGCTGTATTGAATCGTGTATTATCAAAAATATCAAATATGCGAATAACTGTTTTTAGCATCACGAGAAGAAAAAATGTTCACATACTACGTAATGTTTGAGTAATGTTTAGTTTCGAACCTTGAAACGTGAATGCTTAATAAACTGAAAAATCGTATTTACACTTTCGTATGTTAAGTACGAAGTTATATTGTTCGGTTTCATCTTTTCAGGCTATATTGAATGGTGTATTATCGAAGTTGCCAAATATGAGAATAACAGTTTTTAGCTTCGCGAGAAGTAAAAATATTCACATATTATGCAATTTTTGCATATTATCTAGTGTCGAACCTGAAAAAGTGAATTATGTCAAAAACCTCAAAATCGTATCCGCATTTTCGTATGTTAAACAAAAAGTTTTATTGTTCGCTTTCATCCTTTTATGCTATATTGAATCGTGTATTAAAAAAAATATCAAATATGCGAATAACTGTTTTTAGCATCACGAGAAGTAAAAATGATCACATACTACGCAATGTTTTAGTAATTTTTAGTTTCGAACCTTGAAACGTGCATGGTTAATAAACTTAAAAATCGTATTTACACTTTCGTAGGTTTAGTACGAAGTTATATTGTTCGGTTTCATCTTTTTATGCTATATTGAATGGTGTATTATCAAAAATATCAAATATGCGAATAACTGTTTTTAGCATCACGAGAAGTAAAAATGTTCACATACTACGCAATGTTTAAGTAATGTTTAGTTTCGAACCTTGAAACGTGCATGCTTAATAAACTTAAAAATCGTATTTAAACTTTCGTAGGTTAAGCACGAAGTAATATTGTTCGGTTTCTCCTTTTCATGCTATATTGAATTGTGTATTATCAAAGTTGCCTAATATGAGAACAACAGTTTTTAGCTTCGCGAGAAGTAAAAATATTCACATATTATGCAATGTTTGCATATTATCTAGTGTCGAACCTGAAAAAGTGAATTATGTCAAAATCATAAAAATCGTATTTACACTTTCGTAGGTTAAGCACAAAGTTATATTGTTCGGTTTCTCCTTTTCATGCTATATTGAATTGTGTATTATCGAAGTTGCCAAATATGAGAATAACAGTTTTTAGCTTCGCGAGAAGTAAAAATATTCACATATTATGCAATGTTTGCATATTATCTAGTGTCGAACCTGAAAAAGTGAATTATGTCAAAAACTTCAAAATCGTATCCGCATTTTCGTATGCTAAACACAAAGTTTTATTGTTCGCGTTCAACCTTTTATGCTATATTGAATTGTGTATTATAAAAAATATCAAATATGCGAATAACTGTTTTTAGCATCACGAGAAGTAAAAATGATCACATACTACGCAATGTTTTAGTAATTTTTAGTTTCGAACCTTGAAACGTGCATGCTTAATAAACTTAAAAATCGTATTTACGCTTTCGTAGGTTTAGTACGAAGTTATATTGTTCGGTTTCATCTTTTCATGCTATATTGAATGGTGTATTATCGAAGTTGCCAAATATGAGAATAACAGTTTTTAGCTTCGCGAGAAGTAAAAATATTCACATATTATGCAATTTTTGCATATTTTCTAGTGTCGAACCTAAAAAAGTGAATTATGTCAAAAACCTAAAAATCGTATCCACATTTTCGTATGTTAAGTAAAAAGTTTTATTGTTCGCTTTCATCCTTTTATGCTATATTGAATGGTGTATTATCAAAAATATCAAATATGCGAATAACTGTTTTTAGCATCACGAGAAGTAAAAATGTTCACATACTACGCAATATTTGTTATTGTCTAGTGTCAAACCTAAAAAAGTGAATTTTGTCAGAAACCTTAAAATTGCATTCGCATTTTCGTATGTTCAACAAAAAATTTATTGTTTGCTGTAATCGTTTTTTTCTATATTGAATCGTGTATTGTCTAAGTTATGCTTAATAAACTGAAAAATCGTATTTAAACTTTCGTAGGTTAAGCACGAAGTAATATTGTTCGGTTTCTCCTTTTCATGCTATATTGAATGGTGTATTATCGAAGTTGCCAAATATGAGAATAACAGTTTTTAGCTTCACGAGAAGTGAAAATGTTCACATATTTTGCTATGTTTGCATATTGTCTAGTGTCGAACCTGAAAAAGTGAATTATGTCAAAATCATAAAAATCGTATCCGCATTTTCGTATGCTAAACAAAAAGTTTTATTATTCGCTTTCAACCTTTTATTCTATATTGAATCGTGTATTATCAAAAATATCAAATATGCGAATAACTGTTTTTAGCATCACGCGGAGTAAAAATGATCACATACTACGCAATGTTTGAGTAATTTTTAGATTCGAACCTTGAAACGTGCATGCTTAATAATCTTAAAAATCGTATTCACACTTTCGTAGGTTAAGCACAAAGTTATATTGTTCGGTTTCTCCTTTTCATGCTATATTGAATTGTGTATTATCGAAGTTGCCAAATATGAGAATAACAGTTTTTAGCTTCGCGAGAAGTAAAAATATTCACATATTATGCAATGTTTGCATATTATCTAGTGTCGAACCTGAAAAAGTGAATTATGTCAAAATCATAAAAATCGTATCCGCATTTTCGTATGCTAAACAAAAAGTTTTATTATTCGCTTTCAACCTTTTATTCTATATTGAATCGTGTATTATCAAAAATATCAAATATGCGAATAACTGTTTTTAGCATCACGCGAAGTAAAAATGATCACATACTACGCAATGTTTGAGTAATTTTTAGATTCGAACCTTGAAACGTGCATGCTTAATAATCTTAAAAATCGTATTCACACTTTCGTAGGTTAAGCACAAAGTTATATTGTTCGGTTTCTCCTTTTCATGCTATATTGAATTGTGTATTATCGAAGTTGCCAAATATGAGAATAACAGTTTTTAGCTTCGCGAGAAGTAAAAATATTCACATATTATGCAATGTTTGCATATTATCTAGTGTCGAACCTAAAAAAGTGAATTATGTCAAAAACCTCAAAATCGTATCCGCATTTTCGTATGCTAAACACAAAGTTTTATTGTTCGCGTTCAACCTTTTATGCTATATTGAATTGTGTATTATAAAAAATATCAAATATGCGAATAACTGTTTTTAGCATCACGAGAAGTAAAAATGATCACATACTACGCAATGTTTTAGTAATTTTTAGTTTCGAACCTTGAAACGTGCATGCTTAATAAACTTAAAAATCGTATTTACGCTTTCGTAGGTTTAGTACGAAGTTATATTGTTCGGTTTCATCTTTTCATGCTATATTGAATGGTGTATTATCAAAAATATCAAATATGCGAATAACTGATTTCGCATCACGAGAAGTAAAAATATTCACATATTATGCAATGTTTGAGTAATTTTTAGTTTCGAACCTTGAAACGTGAGTGCTTAATAAACTGAAAAATCGTATTTACACTTTCGTATGTTAAGTACGAAGTTATATTGTTCGGTTTCATCTTTTCATGCTATATTGAATCGTGTATTATCGAAGATGTCAAATACCAGAATAACAGTTTTTAGCTTCACGAGAAGTGAAAATGTTTACATGTTTTGCTATGTTTGCATATTGTCTAGTGTCGAACCTAAAAAAGTGAATTATGTCAAAAACCTAAAAATCGTATCCGCATTTTCGTATGTTAAACAAAAAGTTTTATTGTTCGCTTTCAACCTTTTATGCTGTATTGAATCGTGTATTATCAAAAATATCAAATATGCGAATAACTGTTTTTAGCATGGAGAGAAGTAAAAATGTTCACATACTACGCAATGTTTGAGTAGTGTTTAGTTTCAAACCTTGAAACGTGCATGCTTAATAAACTGAAAAATCGTATTTACACTTTCGTAGGTTAAGCACGAAGTAATATTGTTCGGTTTCTCCTTTTCATGCTATATTGAATTGTGTATTATCGGAGATGTCAAATACCAGAATAACAGTTTTTAGCTTCACGAGAAGTGGAAATATTCACATATTATGCAATGCTTGCATATAGTCTAGTGTCGAACCTTAAAAAGTGAATTATGTCAAAAACCTAAAAATAGTATCCGCATTTTCGAATGCTAAACAAAAAGTTTTATTGTTCGCTTTCAACCTTTTATGCTATATTGAATCGTGAATTATCAAAAATATCAAATATACGAATAACTGTTTTTAGCATCGCGAGAAGTAAAAATGATCACATACTACGCAATGTTTTAGTAATTTTTAGTTTCGAACCTTGAAACGTGCATGCTTAATAATCTTTTTCTATCGTATTTACATTTTCGTAGGTTTAGTACGAAGTTATATTGTTCGGTTTCATCTTTTCATGCTATATTGAATCGTGTATTATCAAAAATATCAAATATGCGAATAACTGTTTTTAGCAACACGAGAAGTAAAAATGATCACATACTACGCAATGTTTGAGTAATTTTTAGTTTCGAACCTTGAAACGTGCATGCTTAATAATCTTAAAAATCGTATTTACACTTTCGTAGGTTTAGTACGAAGTTATATTGTTCGGTTTCATCTCTTTAAGCTATATTGAATCCTGTATTATCGAAGATCTCAAATACCAGAATAACAGTTTTTAGCTTCAGGAGAAGTGAAAATATTCACATATTATGCAATGTTTGCATATAGTCTAGTGTCGAACCTTAAAAAGTGAAATATGTCAAAAACCTAAAAATCGTATCCGCATTTTCGTATGCTAAACAAAAAGTTTTATTGTTCGCTTTCAACCTTTTATGCTATATTGAATCGTGTATTATCAAAAATATCAAATATACGAATAACTGTTTTTAGCATCACGAGAAGTAAAAATGTTCACATACTACGCAATGTTTGAGTAATGTTTAGTTTCGAACCTTGAAACGTGAATGCTTAATAAACTGAAAAATCGTATTTACACTTTCGTAGGTTAAGTACGAAGTTATATTGTTCGGTTTCATCTTTTCATGCTATATTGAATGGTGTATTATCGAAGTTGCCAAATATGAGAATAACACTTTTTATCTTCGCGAGAAGTACAAATGTTCACATATTATGCCATGTTTGTAATTGTCTAGTGTCGAACCTAAAAAAGTGAATTTAGTCAAAAACCTAAAAATCGCATTCGCATTTTCGTATGTTCAAGAAAAAGTTTTATTGTTTGCGTCGTTTTTTTCAATATTGAATCGTGTATTATCGGAGATGTCAAATACCAGAATAACAGTTTTTAGGTTCACGAGAAGTGAAAATATTCACATATTATGCAATTTTTGCATATTTTCTAGTGTCGAACCTACAAAAGTGAATTATGTCAAAAACCTCAAAATCGTATCCGCATTTTCGTATGCTAAACAAAAAGTTTTATTGTTCGCTTTCAACCTTTTATGCTATATTGAATCGTGAATTATCAAAAATATCAAATATACGAATAACTGTTTTTAGCAACACGAGAAGTAAAAATGATCACATACTACGCAATGTTTTAGTAATTTTTAGTTTCGAACCTTGAAACGTGCATGCTTAATAATATTAAAAATCGTATTTACATTTTCGTAGGTTTAGTACGAAGTTATATTGTTCGGTTTCATCTTTTCATGCTATATTGAATCGTGTATTATCAAAAATATCAAATATGCGAATAACTGTTTTTAGCAACACGAGAAGTAAAAATGATCACATACTACGCAATGTTTGAGTAATTTTTAGTTTCGAACCTTGAAACGTGCATGCTTAATAATCTTAAAAATCGTATTTACATTTTCGTAGGTTTAGTACGAAGTTATATTGTTCGGTTTCATCTTTTCATGCTATAATGAATCGTGTATTATCAAAAATATCAAATATGCGAATAACTGTTTTTAGCAACACGAGAAGTAAAAATGATCACATACTACGCAATGTTTGAGTAATTTTTAGTTTCGAACCTTGAAACGTGCATGCTTAATAATCTTAAAAATCGTATTCACACATTCGTAGGTTAAGTACGAAGTTATATTGTTCGGTTTCATCTTTTCATGCTATATTGAATGGTGTATTATCGAAGTTGCCAAATATGAGAATAACAGTTTTTAGCTTCGCGAGAAGAGAAATGTTCACATATTATGCAATGTTTGTTATTGTCTAGAGTCGAACCTAAAAAAGTGAATTTAGTCAAAAACCTAAAAATCGCATTCGCATTTTCGTATGTTCAAGAAAAAGTTTTATTGTTTGCGTCGTTTTTTTCAATATTGAATCGTGTATTATCTAAGTTATGCTTAATAAACTGAAAAATCGTATTTACACTTTCGTAGGTTAAGTGCGAAGTTATATTGTTCGGTTTCATCTTTTCATGCTATAATGAATCGTGTATTATCAAAAATATCAAATATGCGAATAACTGTTTTTAGCAACACGAGAAGTAAAAATGATCACATACTACGCAATGTTTGAGTAATGTTTAGTTTCGAACCTTGAAACGTGCATGCTTAATAAACTGAAAAATCGTATTTACACTTTCGTACGTTAAGCACGAAGTAATATTGTTCGGTTTCTCCTTTTCATGCTATATTGAATGGTGTATTATCGAAGTTGCCAAATATGAGAATAACAGTTTTTATCTTCGCGAGAAGTAAAAATGTTCACATATTATGCAATGTTTGTTATTGTCTAGTGTCGAACCTAAAAAAGTGAATTTAGTCAAAAACCTAATAATCGCATTCGCATTTTCGTATGTTCAAGAAAAAGTTTTATTGTTTGCGTCGTTTTTTTCAATATTGAATCGTGTATTATCGGAGATGTCAAATACCAGAATAACAGTTTTTAGGTTCACGAGAAGTGAAAATATTCACATATTATGCAATTTTTGCATATTTTCTAGTGTCGAACCTACAAAAGTGAATTATGTCAAAAACCTCAAAATCGTATCCGCATTTTCGTATGCTAAACAAAAAGTTTTATTGTTCGCTTTCAACCTTTTATGCTATATTGAATCGTGAATTATCAAAAATATCAAATATACGAATAACTGTTTTTAGCAACACGAGAAGTAAAAATGATCACATACTACGCAATGTTTTAGTAATTTTTAGTTTCGAACCTTGAAACGTGCATGCTTAATAATATTAAAAATCGTATTTACATTTTCGTAGGTTTAGTACGAAGTTATATTGTTCGGTTTCATCTTTTCATGCTATATTGAATCGTGTATTATCAAAAATATCAAATATGCGAATAACTGTTTTTAGCAACACGAGAAGTAAAAATGATCACATACTACGCAATGTTTGAGTAATTTTTAGTTTCGAACCTTGAAACGTGCATGCTTAATAATCTTAAAAATCGTATTTACACTTTCGTACGTTAAGCACGAAGTAATATTGTTCGGTTTCTCCTTTTCATGCTATATTGAATTGTGTATTATCGGAGTTGCCAAATATGAGAATAACAGTTTTTAGCATCACTAGAAGTAAAAATGTTCACATACTACGCAATGTTTGTTATTGTCTAGTGTCGAACCTAACAAAGTGAATTTTGTCAAAAACCTAAAAATCGCATTCGCATTTTCGTATGTTAAATAAAAAGTTTTATTGTTCGCTTTCATCCTTTTATGCTATATTGAATCGTGTATTATCAAAAATATCAAATATGCGAATAACTGTTTTTAGCAACACGAGAAGTAAAAATGTTCACATACTACGCAATGTTTGAGTAATGTTTAGTTTCGAACCTTGAAACGTGCATGCTTAATAAACTGAAAAATCGTATTTACACTTTCGTACGTTAAGCACGAAGTAATATTGTTCGGTTTCTCCTTTTCATGCTATATTGAATGGTGTATTATCGAAGTTGCCAAATATGAGAATAACAGTTTTTATCTTCGCGAGAAGTAAAAATGTTCACATATTATGCAATGTTTGTTATTGTCTAGTGTCGAACCTAAAAAAGTGAATTTAGTCAAAAACCTAATAATCGCATTCGCATTTTCGTATGTTCAAGAAAAAGTTTTATTGTTTGCGTCGTTTTTTTCAATATTGAATCGTGTATTATCGGAGATGTCAAATACCAGAATAACAGTTTTTAGGTTCACGAGAAGTGAAAATATTCACATATTATGCAATTTTTGCATATTTTCTAGTGTCGAACCTACAAAAGTGAATTATGTCAAAAACCTCAAAATCGTATCCGCATTTTCGTATGCTAAACAAAAAGTTTTATTGTTCGCTTTCAACCTTTTCATGCTATATTGAATCGTGTATTATCAAAAATATCAAATATACGAATAACTGTTTTTAGCATCACGAGAAGTAAAAATGATCACATACTACGCAATGTTTGAGTAATTTTTAGTTTCGAACCTTGAAACGTGCATGCTTAATAATCTTAAAAATCGTATTTACATTTTCGTAGGTTAAGTGCGAAGTTATATTGTTCGGTTTCATCTTTTCATGCTATATTGAATCGTGTATTATCAAAAATATCAAATATGCGAATAACTGTTTTTAGCAACACGAGAAGTAAAAATGTTCACATACTACGCAATGTTTGAGTAATGTTTAGTTTCGAACCTTGAAACGTGCATGCTTAATAAACTGAAAAATCGTATTTACACTTTCGTACGTTAAGCACGAAGTAATATTGTTCGGTTTCTCCTTTTCATGCTATATTGAATTGTGTATTATCGGAGTTGCCAAATATGAGAATAACAGTTTTTAGCATCACTAGAAGTAAAAATGTTCACATACTACGCAATGTTTGTTATTGTCTAGTGTCGAACCTAACAAAGTGAATTTTGTCAAAAACCTAAAAATCGCATTCGCATTTTCGTATGTTAAATAAAAAGTTTTATTGTTCGCTTTCATCCTTTTATGCTATATTGAATCGTGTATTATCAAAATTATCAAATATGCGAATAACTGTTTTTAGCATCCCGAGAAGTAAAAATTATCACATACTACGCAATGTTTTAGTAATTTTTAGTTTCGAACCTTGAAACGTGCATGCTTAATAAACTGAAAAATCGTATTTACACTTTCGTACGTTAAGCACGAAGTAATATTGTTCGGTTTCTCCTTTTCCTGCTATATTGAATTGTGTATTATCGAAGTTGCCAAATATGAGAATAACAGTTTTTATCTTCGCGAGAAGTAATAATGTTCACATATTATGCAATGTTTGCATATTATCTAGTGTCGAACCTGAAAAAGTGAATTATGTCAAAATCCTAAAAATCGTATCCACATTTTCGTATGTTACATAAAAAGTTTTATTGTTCACTTTCATCATTTTATGCCATATTGAATGGTGTATTATCCTAAATATCAAATATGCGAATAACTGTTTTTAGCATCACGAGAAGTGAAAATAATCACATACTACGCAATGTTTGAGTAATGTTTAGTTTCGAACCTTGAAACGTGAATGCTTAATAAACTGAAAAATCGTATTTACACTTTCGTAGGTTAAGTACGAAGTTATATTGTTCGGTTTCATCTTTTCATGCTATATTGAATGGTGTATTATCGATGTTGCCAAATATGAGAATAACAGTTTTTAGCTTCGCGAGAAGTAAAAATTTTCGCATATTATGCAATGTTTGCATATTATCTAGTGTCGAACCTGAAAAAGTGAATTATGTCAAAATCCTAAAAATCGTATCCCCATTTTCGTATGTTACATAAAAAGTTTTATTGTTCACTTTCATCATTTTATGCCATATTGAATGGTGTATTATCAAAAATATCAAATATGCGAATAACTGTTTTTAGCATCACGAGAAGTAAAAATGTTCACATACTACGCAATGTTTGAGTAATGTTTAGTTTCGAACCTTGAAACGTGCATGCTTAATAAACTGAAAAATCGTATTTAAACTTTCGTAGGTTAAGCACGAAGTAATATTGTTCGGTTTCATCTTTTCATGCTATATTGAATGGTGTATTATCGATGTTGCCAAATATGAGAATAACAGTTTTTAGCTTCGCGAGAAGTAAAAATTTTCGCATATTATGCAATGTTTGCATATAGTCTAGTGTCGAACCTTAAAAAGTGAATTATGTCAAAAACCTAAAAATCGTATCCGCATTTTCGAATGCTAAACAAAAAGTTTTATTGTTCGCTTTCATCCTTTTATGCTATATTGAATCGTGTATTATCAAAAATATCAAATATACGAATAACTGTTTTTAGCATCACGAGAAGTAAAAATGATCACATACTACGCAATGTTTGAGTAATTTTTAGTTTCGAACCTTGAAACGTGCATGCTTAATAAACTGAAAAATCGTATTTACACTTTCGTAGGTTAAGTACGAAGTTATATTGTTCGGTTTCATCTTTTCATGCTATAGTGAATGGTGTATTATCGAAGTTGCCATATATGAGAATAACAGTTTTTATCTTCGCGAGAAGTAATAATGTTCACATATTATGCAATGTTTGTTATTGTCTAGTGTCGAACCTAAAAAAGTGAATTTAGTCAAAAACCTAATAATCGCATTCGCATTTTCGTATGTTCAAGAAAAAGTTTTATTGTTTGCGTCGTTTTTTTCAATATTGAAACGTGTATTATCGGAGATGTCAAATACCAGAATAACAGTTTTTAGGTTCACGAGAAGTGAAAATATTCAAATATTATGCAATTTTCGCATATTTTCTAGTGTCGAACCTACAAAAGTGAATTATGTCAAAAACCTCAAAATCGTATCCGCATTTTCGTATGCTAAACAAAAAGTTTTATTGTTCGCTTTCAACCTTTTATGCTATATTGAATCGTGAATTATCAAAAATATCAAATATACGAATAACTGTTTTTTCATCACGAGAAGTAAAAATGATCACATACTACGCAATGTTTTAGTAATTTTTAGTTTCGAACCTTGAAACGTGCATGCTTAATAATCTTTTTCTATCGTATTTACATTTTCGTAGGTTTAGTACGAAGTTATATTGTTCGGTTTCATCTTTTCATGCTATATTGAATCGTGTATTATCAAAAATATCAAATATGCGAATAACTGTTTTTAGCAACACGAGAAGTAAAAATGATCACATACTACGCAAAGTTTGAGTAATTTTTAGTTTCGAACCTTGAAACGTGCATGCTTAATAATCTTAAAAATCGTATTTACATTTTCGTAGGTTTAGTACGAAGTTATATTGTTCGGTTTCATCTTTTCATGCTATATTGAATCGTGTATTATCAAAAATATCAAATATGCGAATAACTGTTTTTAGCAACACGAGAAGTAAAAATGATCACATACTACGCAATGTTTGAGTAATTTTTAGTTTCGAACCTTGAAGCGTGCATGCTTAATAATCTTAAAAATCGTATTTACACTTTCGTAGGTTTAGTACGAAGTTATATTGTTCGGTTTCATCTCTTCAAGCTATATTGAATCTTGTATTATCGAAGATGTCAAATACCAGAATAACAGTTTTTAGCTTCACGAGAAGTGAAAATATTCACATATTATGCAATGTTTGCATATAGTCTAGTGTCGAACCTTAAAAAGTGAATTACGTCAAAAACCTAAAAATCGTATCCGCATTTTCGTATGCTAAACAAAAAGTTTTATTGTTCGCTTCCATCCTTTTATGCTATATTGAATTGTGTATTATCAAAAATATCAAATATGCGAATAACTGTTTTTAGCAAAACGAGAAGTAAAAATGATCACGTACTACGCAATGTTTGAGTAATTTTTAGTTTCGAACCTTGAAACGTGCATGCTTAATAATCTTAAAAATCGTATTTACACTTTCGTAGGTTAAGTACGAAGTTATATTGTTCGGTTTCATCTTTTCATGCTATATTGAATGGTGTATTATCAAAAATATCAAATATGCGAATAACTGTTTTTAGCATCACGAGAAGTAAAAATGTTCACATACTACGCAATGTTTGAGTAATTTTTAGTTTCGAACCTTGAAACGTGCATGCTTAATAATATTAAAAATCGTATCCACATTTTCGTATGTTAAATAAAAAGTTTTATTGTTCGCTTTCAACCTTTTATGCTATATTGAATGGTGCATTATCATAAATATCAAATATGCGAATAACTGTTTTTAGCATCACGAGAAGTAAAAATGTTCACATACTACGCAATGTTTGAGTAATGTTTAGTTTCGAACCTTGAAACGTGCATGCTTAATAAACTGAAAAATCGTATTTACACGTTTCATGCTATATTGAATTGTGTATTATCGAAGTTGCCAAATATGAGAATAACAGTTTTTAGCATCACGAGAAGTAAAAATGATCACATACTAATATTCACATATTATGCAATGTTTGCATATAGTCTAGTGTCGAACCTACAAAAGTGAATTATGTCAAAAACCTCAAAATCGTATCCGCATTTTCGTATGTTAAACAAAAAGTTTTATTGTTCGCTTTCATCCTTTTATGCTATATTGAATCGTGTATTATCAAAAATATCAAATATGCGAATAACTGTTTTTAGCATCACGAGAAGTAAAAATGATCACATACTACGCAATGTTTGAGTAATTTTTAGTTTCGAACCTTGAAACGTGCATGCTTAATAATATTAAAAAATCGCATTCGCATTTTCGTATGTTAAATAAAAAGTTTTATTGTTCGCTTTCATCCTTTTATGCTATATTGAATGGTGCATTATCATAAATATCAAATATGCGAATAACTGTTTTTAGCATCACGAGAAGTAAAAATGTTCACATACTACGCAATGTTTGAGTAATTTTTAGTTTCGAACCTTGAAACGTGCATGCTTAATAATCTTAAAAATCGTATCCGCATTTTCGTATGTTAAATAAAAAGTTTTATTGTTCGCTTTCATCCTTTTATGCAATATTAAATCGTGTATTATCAAAAATATCAAATATGCGAATAACTGTTTTTAGCAACACGAGAAGTATAAATGATCACATACTACGCAATGTTTGAGTAATTTTTATTTTCGAACCTTGAAACGTGCATGCTTAATAAACTGAAAAATCGTATATACACTTTCGTAGGTTAAGTACGAAGTTATATTGTTCGGTTTCATCTTTTCATGCTATATTGAATGGTGTATTATCGAAGTTGCCAAATATGAGAATAACAGTTTTTAGCTTCGCGAGAAGTAAAAATGTTCACATATTATGCAATGTTTGTTATTGTCTAGTGTTGAACCTAAAAAAGTGAATTTAGTCAAAAACCTAAAAATCGCATTCGCATTTTCGTATGTTAAATAAAAAGTTTTATTGTTCGCTTTCATCCTTTTATGCTATATTGAATGGTGCATTATCATAAATATCAAATATGCGAATAACTGTTTTTAGCATCGAGAGAAGTAAAAATGTTCACATACTACGCAATGTTTGAGTAATGTTTAGTTTCAAACCTAGAAACGTGCATGCTTAATAAACTGAAAAATCGTATTTACACTTTCGTAGGTTAAGCACGAAGTAATATTGTTCGGTTTCTCCTTTTCATGCTATTTGAATTGTGTATTATCGAAGTTGCCTAATATGAGAGTAACAGTTTTTAGCTTCGCGAGAAGTAAAAATATTCACATATTATGCAATGTTTGCATATTATCTAGTGTCGAACCTGAAAAAGTGAAATATGTCAAAATCCTAAAAATCGTATCCACATTTTCGTATGTTAAATAAAAAGTTTTATTGTTCGCTTTCATCCTTTTATGCTATATTGAATGGTGTATTATCCTAAATATCAAATATGCGAATAACTGTTTTTAGCATCACGAGAAGTAAAAATGTTAACATACTACGCAATGTTTGAGTAATGTTTAGTTTCGAACCTTGAAACGTGCATGCTTAATAAACTGAAAAATCGTATTTACACTTTTCATGCTATATTGAATTGTGTATTATCGAAGTTGCCAAATATGAGAATAACAGTTTTTAGCATCACGAGAATTAAAAATGATCACATACTAATATTCACATATTATGCAATGTTTGCATATAGTCTAGTGTCGAACCTACAAAAGTGAATTATGTCAAAAACCTCACAATCGTATCCGCATTTTCGTATGTTAAACAAAAAGTTTTATTGTTCGCTTTCATCCTTTTATGCTATATTGAATCGTGTATTATCAAAAATATCAAATATGCGATTAAATGTTTTTAGCAACACGAGAAGTAAAAATGATCACATACTACGCAATGTTTGAGTAATTTTTAGTTTCGAACCTTGAAACGTGCATGCTTAATAAACTTAAAAATCGTATCCACATTTTCGTATGTTAAATAAAAAGTTTTATTGTTCGCTTTCATCCTTTTATGCTATATTGAATGGTGCATTATCATAAATATCAAATATGCGAATAACTGTTTTTAGCATCACGAGAAGTAAAAATGTTCACATACTACGCAATGTTTGAGTAATGTTTAGTTTCGAACCTTGAAACGTGCATGCTTAATAAACTGAAAAATCGTATTTACACTTTCGTAGGTTAAGCACGAAGTAATATTGTTCGGTTTCTCCTTTTCATGCTATTTGAATTGTGTATTATCGAAGTTGCCTAATATGAGAGTAACAGTTTTTAGCTTCGCGAGAAGTAAAAATATTCACATATTATGCAATGTTTGCATATTATCTAGTGTCGAACCTGAAAAAGTGAAATATGTCAAAATCCTAAAAATCGTATCCACATTTTCGTATGTTAAATAAAAAGTTTTATTGTTCGCTTTCATCCTTTTATGCTATATTGAATGGTGTATTATCCTAAATATCAAATATGCGAATAACTGTTTTTAGCATCACGAGAAGTAAAAATGTTCACATACTACGCAATGTTTGAGTAATGTTTAGTTTCGAACCTTGAAACGTGAATGCTTAATAAACTGAAAAATCGTATTTACACTTTCGTAGGTTAAGTACGAAGTTATATTGTTCGGTTTCATCTTTTCATGCTATATTGAATGGTGTATTATCGAAGTTGCCAAATATGAGAATAACAGTTTTTAGCTTCGCGAGAAGTAAAAATGTTCACATATTATGCAATGTTTGTTATTGTCTAGTGTCGAACCTAAAAAAGTGAATTTAGTCAAAAACCTAATAATCGCATTCGCATTTTCGTATGCTAAACAAAAAGTTTTATTGTTCGCTTTCAACCTTTTATGCAATATTAAATCGTGTATTATCAAAAATATCAAATATGCGAATAACTGTTTTTAGCAACACGAGAAGTATAAATGATCACATACTACGCAATGTTTGAGTAATTTTTATTTTCGAACCTTGAAACGTGCATGCTTAATAAACTGAAAAATCGTATATACACTTTCGTAGGTTAAGTACGAAGTTATATTGTTCGGTTTCATCTTTTCATGCTATATTGAATGGTGTATTATCGATGTTGCCAAATATGAGAATAACAGTTTTTAGCTTCGCGAGAAGTAAAAATTTTCGCATATTATGCAATGTTTGCATATTATCTAGTGTCGAACCTGAAAAAGTGAATTTAGTCAAAAACCTAAAAATCGCATTCGCATTTTCGTATGTTACATAAAAAGTTTTATTGTTCGCTTTCATCCTTTTATGCTATATTGAATGGTGCATTATCATAAATATCAAATATGCGAATAACTGTTTTTAGCATCACGAGAAGTAAAAATGTTCACATACTACGCAATGTTTGAGTAATGTTTAGTTTCGAACCTTGAAACGTGAATGCTTAATAAACTGAAAAATCGTATTTACACTTTCGTAGGTTAAGTACGAAGTTATATTGTTCGGTTTCATCTTTTCATGCTATATTGAATGGTGTATTATCGAAGTTGCCAAATATGAGAATAACAGTTTTTAGCTTCGCGAGAAGTAAAAATGTTCACATATTATGCAATGTTTGTTATTGTCTAGTGTTGAACCTAAAAAAGTGAATTTAGTCAAAAACCTAAAAATCGCATTCGCATTTTCGTATGTTAAATAAAAAGTTTTATTGTTCGCTTTCATCCTTTTATGCTATATTGAATGGTGCATTATCATAAATATCAAATATGCGAATAACTGTTTTTAGCATCACGAGAAGTAAAAATGTTCACATACTACGCAATGTTTGAGTAATGTTTAGTTTCGAACCTTGAAACGTGCATGCTTAATAAACTGAAAAATCGTATTTACACTTTCGTAGGTTAAGCACGAAGTAATATTGTTCGGTTTCTCCTTTTCATGCTATTTGAATTGTGTATTATCGAAGTTGCCTAATATGAGAGTAACAGTTTTTAGCTTCGCGAGAAGTAAAAATATTCACATATTATGCAATGTTTGCATATTATCTAGTGTCGAACCTGAAAAAGTGAAATATGTCAAAATCCTAAAAATCGTATCCACATTTTCGTATGTTAAATAAAAAGTTTTATTGTTCGCTTTCATCCTTTTATGCTATATTGAATGGTGTATTATCCTAAATATCAAATATGCGAATAACTGTTTTTAGCATCACGAGAAGTAAAAATGTTCACATACTACGCAATGTTTGAGTAATGTTTAGTTTCGAACCTTGAAACGTGAATGCTTAATAAACTGAAAAATCGTATTTACACTTTCGTAGGTTAAGTACGAAGTTATATTGTTCGGTTTCATCTTTTCATGCTATATTGAATGGTGTATTATCGAAGTTGCCAAATATGAGAATAACAGTTTTTAGCTTCGCGAGAAGTAAAAATGTTCACATATTATGCAATGTTTGTTATTGTCTAGTGTCGAACCTAAAAAAGTGAATTTAGTCAAAAACCTAAAAATCGCATTCGCATTTTCGTATGTTAAACAAAAAGTTTTATTGTTCGCTTTCATCCTTTTATGCAATATTAAATCGTGTATTATCAAAAATATCAAATATGCGAATAACTGTTTTTAGCAACACGAGAAGTATAAATGATCACATACTACGCAATGTTTGAGTAATTTTTATTTTCGAACCTTGAAACGTGCATGCTTAATAAACTGAAAAATCGTATATACACTTTCGTAGGTTAAGTACGAAGTTATATTGTTCGGTTTCATCTTTTCATGCTATATTGAATGGTGTATTATCGATGTTGCCAAATATGAGAATAACAGTTTTTAGCTTCGCGAGAAGTAAAAATTTTCGCATATTATGCAATGTTTGCATATTATCTAGTGTCGAACCTGAAAAAGTGAATTTAGTCAAAAACCTAAAAATCGTATTCGCATTTTCGTATGTTAAACAAAAAGTTTTATTGTTCGCTTTCAACCTTTTATGCTATATTGAATGGTGCATTATCATAAATATCAAATATGCGAATAACTGTTTTTAGCATCACGAGAAGTAAAAATGTTCACATACTACGCAATGTTTGAGTAATGTTTAGTTTCGAACCTTGAAACGTGAATGCTTAATAAACTGAAAAATCGTATTTACACTTTCGTAGGTTAAGTACGAAGTTATATTGTTCGGTTTCATCTTTTCATGCTATATTGAATGGTGTATTATCGAAGTTGCCAAATATGAGAATAACAGTTTTTAGCTTCGCGAGAAGTAAAAATGTTCACATATTATGCAATGTTTGTTATTGTCTAGTGTCGAACCTAAAAAAGTGAATTTAGTCAAAAACCTAAAAATCGCATTCGCATTTTCGTATGTTAAACAAAAAGTTTTATTGTTCGCTTTCATCCTTTTATGCTATATTAAATCGTGTATTATCAAAAATATCAAATATGCGAATAACTGTTTTTAGCAACACGAGAAGTAAAAATGATCACATACTACGCAATGTTTGAGTAATGTTTAGTTTCGAACCTTGAAACGTGCATGCTTAATAAACTGAAAAATCGTATATACACTTTCGTAGGTTAAGTACGAAGTTATATTGTTCGGTTTCATCTTTTCATGCTATATTGAATGGTGTATTATCGATGTTGCCAAATATGAGAATAACAGTTTTTAGCTTCGCGAGAAGTAAAAATTTTCGCATATTATGCAATGTTTGCATATTATCTAGTGTCGAACCTGAAAAAGTGAATTATGTCAAAATCCTAAAAATCGTATCCACATTTTCGTATGTTACATAAAAAGTTTTATTGTTCACTTTCATCATTTTATGCCATATTGAATGGTGTATTATCCTAAATATCAAATATGCGAATAACTGTTTTTAGCATCACGAGAAGTAAAAATGTTCACATACTACGCAATGTTTGAGTAATGTTTAGTTTCGAACCTTGAAACGTGAATGCTTAATAAACTGAAAAATCGTATTTACACTTTCGTAGGTTAAGTACGAAGTTATATTGTTCGGTTTCATCTTTTCATGCTATATTGAATGGTGTATTATCGAAGTTGCCAAATATGAGAATAACAGTTTTTAGCTTCGCGAGAAGTAAAAATGTTCACATATTATGCAATGTTTGTTATTGTCTAGTGTCGAACCTAAAAAAGTGAATTTAGTCAAAAACCTAAAAATCGCATTCGCATTTTCGTATGTTAAACAAAAAGTTTTATTGTTCGCTTTCATCCTTTTATGCTATATTAAATCGTGTATTATCAAAAATATCAAATATGCGAATAACTGTTTTTAGCATCACGAGAAGTAAAAATGTTCACATACTACGCAATGTTTGAGTAATGTTTAGTTTCGAACCTTGAAACGTGCATGCTTAATAAACTGAAAAATCGTATTTACACTTTCGTAGGTTAAGCACGAAGTAATATTGTTCGGTTTCTCCTTTTCATGCTATATTGAATTGTGTATTATCGATGTTGCCAAATATGAGAATAACAGTTTTTAGCTTCGCGAGAAGTAAAAATTTTCGCATATTATGCAATGTTTGCATATTATCTAGTGTCGAACCTGAAAAAGTGAATTTAGTCAAAAACCTAAAAATCGCATTCGCATTTTCGTATGTTAAACAAAAAGTTTTATTGTTCGCTTTCATCCTTTTATGCTATATTGAATGGTGTATTATCCTAAATATCAAATATGCGAATAACTGTTTTTAGCATCACGAGAAGTAAAAATGATCACATACTAATATTCACATATTATGCAATGTTTGCATATAGTCTAGTGTCGAACCTGAAAAAGTGAAAAAATCGTATCCGCATTTTCGTATGTTAAACAAAAAGTTTTATTGTTCGCTTTCATCCTTTTATGCTATATTGAATCGTGTATTATCAAAAATATCAAATATGCGAATAACTGTTTTTAGCAACACGAGAAGTAAAAATGTTCACATACTACGCAATGTTTGAGTAATGTTTAGTTTCGAACCTTGAAACGTGCATGCTTAATAAACTGAAAAATCGTATTTACACTTTCGTAGGTTTAGTACGAAGTTATACTGTTCGGTTTCATCTCTTCAAGCTATATTGAATCCTGTATTATCGGAGATGTCAAATACCAGAATAACAGTTTTTAGCTTCACGAGAAGTGGAAATATTCACATATTATGCAATGTTTGCATATAGTCTAGTGTCGAACCTTAAAAAGTGAATTACGTCAAAAACCTAAAAATCGTATCCGCATTTTCGTATGCTAAACAAAAAGTTTTATTGTTCGCTTTCATCCTTTTATGCTATATTGAATCGTGTATTATCAAAAATATCAAATATGCGAATAACTGTTTTTAGCAACACGAGAAGTAAAAATGATCACATACTACGCAATGTTTGAGTAATTTTTAGTTTCGAACCTTGAAACGTGCATGCTTAATAATCTTAAAAATCGTATTTACACTTTCGTAGGTTTAGTACGAAGTTATATTGTTCGGTTTCATCTCTTCAAGCTATATTGAATCCTGTATTATCGAAGATGTCAAATACCAGAATAACAGTTTTTAGCTTCACGAGAAGTGAAAATATTCACATATTATGCAATGTTTGCATATAGTCTAGTGTCGAACCTTAAAAAGTGAATTATGTCAAAAACCTAAAAATCGTATCCGCATTTTCGTATGCTAAACAAAAAGTTTTATTGTTCGCTTTCAACCTTTTATGCTATATTGAATCGTGTATTATCAAAAATATCAAATATACGAATAACTGTTTTTAGCATCACGAGAAGTAAAAATGTTCACATACTACGCAATGTTTGAGTAATGTTTAGTTTCGAACCTTGAAACGTGCATGCTTAATAAACTGAAAAATCGTATTTACACGTTTCATGCTATATTGAATTGTGTATTATCGAAGTTGCCAAATATGAGAATAACAGTTTTTAGCATCACGAGAAGTAAAAATGTTCACATACTACGCAATGTTTGTTATTGTCTTGTGTCGAACCTAAAAAATTGAATTTTGTCAAAAACCTAAAAATCGCATTCGCATTTTCGTATGTTCAACAAAAAGTTTTATTGTTTGCTGTCTTCGTTTTTTTCTCTATTGAATCGTTTATTATCTAAAATATCAAATATGCGAATAACTGTTTTTAGCATCACGAGAAGTAAAAATGATCACATACTAATATTCACATATTATGCAATGTTTGCATATAGTCTAGTGTCGAACCTACAAAAGTGAATTATGTCAAAAACCTCAAAATCGTATCCGCATTTTCGTATGTTAAACAAAAAGTTTTATTGTTCGCTTTCATCCTTTTATGCTATATTGAATCGTGTATTATCAAAAATATCAAATATGCGATTAAATGTTTTTAGCAACACGAGAAGTAAAAATGATCACATACTACGCAATGTTTGAGTAATGTTTAGTTTCGAACCTTGAAACGTGCATGCTTAATAAACTGAAAAATCGTATTTACACGTTTCATGCTATATTGAATTGTGTATTATCGAAGTTGCCATATATGAGAATAACAGTTTTTAGCATCACGAGAAGTAAAAATGTTCACATACTACGCAATGTTTGTTATTGTCTTGTGTCGAACCTACAAAAGTGAATTATGTCAAAAACCTCAAAATCGTATCCGCATTTTCGTATGCTAAACAAAAAGTTTTATTGTTCGCTTTCATCCTTTTATGCTATATTGAATCGTGTATTATCAAAAATATCAAATATACGAATAACTGTTTTTAGCAACACGAGAAGTAAAAATGATCACATACTACGCAATGTTTGAGTAATGTTTAGTTTCGAACCTTGAAACGTGCATGCTTAATAAACTGAAAAATCGTATTTACACGTTTCATGCTATATTGAATTGTGTATTATCGAAGTTGCCAAATATGAGAATAACAGTTTTTAGCATCACGAGAAGTAAAAATGTTCACATACTACGCAATGTTTGTTATTGTCTTGTGTCGAACCTACAAAAGTGAATTATGTCAAAAACCTCAAAATCGTATCCGCATTTTCGTATGTTCAACAAAAAGTTTTATTGTTCGCTTTCATCCTTTTATGCTATATTGAATCGTGAATTATCAAAAATATCAAATATACGAATAACTGTTTTTAGCATCACGAGAAGTAAAAATGTTCACATACTACGCAATGTTTGAGTAATGTTTAGTTTCGAACCTTGAAACGTGCATGCTTAATAAACTGAAAAATCGTATTTACACTTTCGTAGGTTAGGCACGAAGTAATATTGTTCGCTTTCTCCTTTTCATGCTATATTGAATTGTATATTATCGATGTTGCCAAATATGAGAATAACAGTTTTTAGCTTCACGAGAAGTGAAAATATTCACATATTATGCAATGTTTGCATATAGTCTAGTGTCGAACCTACAAAAGTGAATTATGTCAAAAACCTCAAAATCGTATCCGCATTTTCGTATGTTAAACAAAAAGTTTTATTGTTCGCTTTCATCCTTTTATGCTATATTGAATCGTGTATTATCAAAAATATCAAATATGCGAATAAATCTTTTTAGCAACACGAGAAGTAAAAATGATCACATACTACGCAATGTTTGAGTAATGTTTAGTTTCGAACCTTGAAACGTGCATGCTTAATAAACTGAAAAATCGTATTTACACGTTTCATGCTATATTGAATTGTGTATTATCGAAGTTGCCAAATATGAGAATAACAGTTTTTAGCATCACGAGAAGTAAAAATGTTCACATACTACGCAATGTTTGTTATTGTCTTGTGTCGAACCTAAAAAAGTGAATTATGTCAAAAACCTAAAAATCGTATCCGCATTTTCGTATGCTAAACAAAAAGTTTTATTGTTCGCTTTCAACCTTTTATGCTATATTGAATCGTGTATTATCAAAAATATCAAATATACGAATAACTGTTTTTAGCATCACGAGAAGTAAAAATGTTCACATACTACGCAATGTTTGAGTAATGTTTAGTTTCGAACCTTGAAACGTGCATGCTTAATAAACTGAAAAATCGTATTTACACGTTTCATGCTATATTGAATTGTGTATTATCGAAGTTGCCAAATATGAGAATAACAGTTTTTAGCATCACGAGAAGTAAAAATGTTCACATACTACGCAATGTTTGTTATTGTCTAGTGTCGAACCTGAAAAAGTGAATTATGTCAAAAACCTCAAAATCGTATCCGCATTTTCGTATGCTAAACAAAAAGTTTTATTGTTCGCTTTCATCCTTTTATGCTATATTGAATCGTGTATTATCAAAAATATCAAATATACGAATAACTGTTTTTAGCATCACGAGAAGTAAAAATGTTCACATACTACGCAATGTTTGAGTAATGTTTAGTTTCGAACCTTGAAACGTGCATGCTTAATAAACTGAAAAATCGTATTTAAACTTTCGTAGGTTAAGCACGAAGTAATATTGTTCGGTTTCTCCTTTTCATGCTATATTGAATTGTGTATTATCGAAGTTGCCAAATATGAGAATAACAGTTTTTAGCTTCGCGAGAAGTAAAGATTTTCGCATATTATGCAATGTTTGCATATTATCTAGTGCCGAACCTGAAAAAGTGAATTATGTCAAAATCCTAAAAATCGTATCCACATTTTCGTATGTTAAAAAAAAAGTTTTATTGTTCGCTTTCATCCTTTTATGCTATATTGAATCGTGTATTATCAAAAATATCAAATATGCGAATAACTGTTTTTAGCATCACGAGAATTAAAAATGATCACATACTAATATTCACATATTATGCAATGTTTGCATATAGTCTAGTGTCGAACCTAAAAATCGTATCCGCATTTTCGTATGTTAAACAAAAAGTTTTATTGTTCGCTTTCATCCTTTTATGCTATATTGAATCGTGTATTATCAAAAATATCAAATATGCGAATAACTGTTTTTAGCAACACGAGAAGTAAAAATGTTCACATACTACGCAATGTTTGAGTAATGTTTAGTTTCGAACCTTGAAACGTGCATGCTTAATAAACTGAAAAATCGTATTTACACTTTCGTAGGTTTAGTACGAAGTTATATTGTTCGGTTTCATCTCTTCAAGCTATATTGAATCCTGTATTATCGAAGATGTCAAATACCAGAATAACAGTTTTTAGCTTCACGAGAAGTGAAAATATTCACATATTATGCAATGTTTGCATATAGTCTAGTGTCGAACCTTAAAAAGTGAATTATGTCAAAAACCTAAAAATCGTATCCGCATTTTCGAATGCTAAACAAAAAGTTTTATTGTTCGCTTTCATCCTTTTATGCTATATTGAATTGTGTATTATCAAAAATATCAAATATGCGAATAACTGTTTTTAGCAACACGAGAAGTAAAAATGATCACGTACTACGCAATGTTTGAGTAATTTTTAGTTTCGAACCTTGAAACGTGCATGCTTAATAATCTTAAAAATCGTATTTACACTTTCGTAGGTTTAGTACGAAGTTATATTGTTCGGTTTCATCTCTTCAAGCTATATTGAATCCTGTATTATCGAAGATGTCAAATACCAGAATAACAGTTTTTAGCTTCACGAGAAGTGAAAATATTCACATATTATGCAATGTTTGCATATTGTCTAGTGTCGAACCTTAAAAAGTGAATTATGTCAAAAACCTAAAAATCGTATCCGCATTTTCGTATGCTAAACAAAAAGTTTTATTGTTCGCTTTCAACCTTTTATGCTATATTGAATCGTGTATTATCAAAAATATCAAATATACGAATAACTGTTTTTAGCATCACGAGAAGTAAAAATGTTCACATACTACGCAATGTTTGAGTAATGTTTAGTTTCGAACCTTGAAACGTGCATGCTTAATAAACTGAAAAATCGTATTTACACGTTTCATGCTATATTGAATTGTGTATTATCGAAGTTGCCAAATATGAGAATAACAGTTTTTAGCATCACGAGAAGTAAAAATGTTCACATACTACGCAATGTTTGTTATTGTCTTGTGTCGAACCTACAAAAGTGAATTATGTCAAAAACCTCAAAATCGTATCCGCATTTTCGTATGTTAAACAAAAAGTTTTATTGTTCGCTTTCATCCTTTTATGCTATATTGAATCGTGTATTATCAAAAATATCAAATATGCGAATAACTGTTTTTAGCATCCCGAGAAGTAAAAATGATCACATACTACGCAATGTTTTAGTAATTTTTAGTTTCGAACCTTGAAACGTGCATGCTTAATAAACTTAAAAATCGTATTTACGCTTTCGTAGGTTTAGTACGAAGTTATATTGTTCGGTTTCATCTTTTCATGCTATATTGAATGGTGTATTATCAAAAATATCAAATATGCGAATAACTGTTTTTAGCATCACGAGAAGTAAAAATGTTCACATACTACGCAATGTTTGAGTAATGTTTAGTTTCGAACCTTGAAACGTGCATGCTTAATAAACTGAAAAATCGTATTTACACTTTCGTAGGTTAAGCACGAAGTAATATTGTTCGGTTTCTCCTTTTCATGCTATATTGAATTGTGTATTATCGGAGTTGCCACATATGAGAATAACAGTTTTTAGCTTCGCGAGAAGTAAAAATATTCACATATTATGCAATGTTTGCATATTATCTAGTGTCGAACCTGAAAAAGTTAATTATGTCAAAATCCTAAAAATCGTATCGTATTATGTTAAATAAAAAGTTTTATTGTTCGCTTTCATCCTTTTATGCTATATTGAATGGTGCATTATCATAAATATCAAATATGCGAATAACTGTTTTTAGCATCACGAGAAGTAAAAATGTTCACATACTACGCAATGTTTGAGTAATGTTTAGTTTCGAACCTTGAAACGTGCATGCTTAATAATCTGAAAAATCGTATTTAAACTTTCGTAGGTTAAGCACGTAGTAATATTGTTCGGTTTCTCCTTTTCATGCTATTTGAATTGTGTATTATCGAAGTTGCCTAATATGAGAGTAACAGTTTTTAGCTTCGCGAGAAGTAAAAATATTCACATATTATGCAATGTTTGCATATTATCTAGTGTCGAACCTGAAAAAGTGAAATATGTCAAAATCCTAAAAATCGTATCCACATTTTCGTATGTTAAATAAAAAGTTTTATTGTTCGCTTTCATCCTTTTATGCTATATTGAATGGTGTATTATCCTAAATATCAAATATGCGAATAACTGTTTTTAGCATCACGAGAAGTAAAAATGTTAACATACTACGCAATGTTTGAGTAATATTTAGTTTGGAACCTTGAAACGTGAATGCTTAATAAACTGAAAAACCGTATTTACACTTTCGTAGGTTAAGTACGAAGTTATATTGTTCGGTTTCATCTTTTCATGCTATATTGAATTGTGTATTATCGAAGTTGCCAAATATGAGAATAACAGTTTTTATCTTCGCGAGAAGTAAAAATGTTCACATATTATGCAATGTTTGTTATTGTCTAGTGTCGAACCTAAAAAAGTGAATTTAGTCAAAAACCTAAAAATCGCATTCGCATTTTCGTATGTTAAACAAAAAGTTTTATTGTTCGCTTTCATCCTTTTATGCAATATTAAATCGTGTATTATCAAAAATATCAAATATGCGAATAACTGTTTTTAGCAACACGAGAAGTATAAATGATCACATATTACGCAATGTTTGAGTAATTTTTATTTTCGAACCTTGAAACGTGCATGCTTAATAATCTTAAAAATCGTATTTACACTTTCGTAGGTTTAGTACGAAGTTATATTGTTCGGTTTCATCTCTTCAAGCTATATTGAATCCTGTATTATCGAAGATGTCAAATACCAGAATAACAGTTTTTAGCTTCACGAGAAGTGAAAATATTCACATATTATGCAATGTTTGCATATAGTCTAGTGTCGAACCTTAAGAAGTGAATTATGTCAAAAACCTAAAAATCGTAACCACATTTTCGTATGTTAAATAAAAAGTTTTATTGTTCGCTTTCAACCTTTTATGCTATATTGAATCGTGTATTATCAAAAATATCAAATATACGAATAACTGTTTTTAGCATCACGAGAAGTAAAAATGTTCACATACTACGCAATGTTTGAGTAATGTTTAGTTTCGAACCTTGAAACGTGCATGCTTAATAATCTTAAAAATCGTATTTACACTTTCGTAGGTTTAGTACGAAGTTATATTGTTCGGTTTCATCTCTTCAAGCTATATTGAATCCTGTATTATCGGAGATGTCAAATACCAGAATAACAGTTTTTAGGTTCACGAGAAGTGAAAATATTCACATATTATGCAATTTTTGCATATTTTCTAGTGTCGAACCTACAAAAGTGAATTATGTCAAAAACCTCAAAATCGTATCCGCATTTTCGTATGTTAAACAAAAAGTTTTATTGTTCGCTTTCATCCTTTTATGCTATATTGAATCGTGTATTATCAAAAATATCAAATATGCGAATAACTGTTTTTAGCAACACGAGAAGTAAAAATAATCACATACTACGCAATGTTTGAGTAATTTTTAGTTTCGAACCTTGAAACGTGCATGCTTAATAATCTTAAAAATCGTATTTACACTTTCGTAGGTTTAGTACGAAGTTATATTGTTCGGTTTCATCTCTTCAAGCTATATTGAATCCTGTATTATCGAAGATGTCAAATACCAGAATAACAGTTTTTAGCTTCACGAGAAGTGGAAATATTCACATATTATGCAATGTTTGCATATAGTCTAGTGTCGAACCTTAAAAAGTGAATTATGTCAAAAACCTAAAAATCGTATCCGCATTTTCGTATGCTAAACAAAAAGTTTTATTGTTCGCTTTCAACCTTTTATGCTATATTGAATCGTGTATTATCAAAAATATCAAATATACGAATAACTGTTTTTAGCATCACGAGAAGTAAAAATGTTCACATACTACGCAATGTTTGAGTAATGTTTAGTTTCGAACCTTGAAACGTGCATGCTTAATAATCTTAAAAATCGTATTTACACTTTCGTAGGTTTAGTACGAAGTTATATTGTTCGGTTTCATCTCTTCAAGCTATATTGAATCCTGTATTATCGAAGATGTCAAATACCAGAATAACAGTTTTTAGCTTCACGAGAAGTGAAAATATTCACATATTATGCAATGTTTGCATATTGTCTAGTGTCGAACCTAAAAAAGTGAATTATGTCAAAAACCTAAAAATCGTATCCGCATTTTCGTATGTTAAACAAAAAGTTTTATTGTTCGCTTTCAACCTTTTATGCTGTATTGAATCGTGTATTATCAAAAATATCAAATATGCGAATAACTGTTTTTAGCATCACGAGAAGTAAAAATGATCACATACTACGCAATGTTTTAGTAATTTTTAGTTTCGAACCTTGAAACGTGCATGCTTAATAATCTGAAAAATCGTATT
Organism: Diplolepis rosae; assembly: GCA_030998225.1. Lineage (NCBI taxonomy): Eukaryota > Metazoa > Arthropoda > Insecta > Hymenoptera > Diplolepididae > Diplolepis > Diplolepis rosae. The sequence continues at coordinate 1,694,380 of JAPYXD010000694.1, read as the reverse complement.
TACACTTTCGTAGGTTCAGTACGAAGTTATATTGTTCGCTTTCATCCTTTTATGCTACATTGAATCGTGTATTATCAAGAATATCAAATATGCGAATAACTGTTTTTAGCATCACGAGAAGTAAAAATGTTCACATACTAAGCAATGTTTGAGTAATGTTTAGTTTCGAACCTTGAAACGTGAATGCTTAATAAACTGAAAAATCGTATTTACACGTTTCATGCTATATTGAATTGTATATTATCGAATTTGCCAAATATGAGAATAACAGTTTTTAGCATCACGAGAAGTAAAAATGTTCACATACTACGCAATGTTTGAGTAATGTTTAGTTTCGAATCTTGAAACATTCATGCTTAATAAACTGAAAAATCGTATTTACACATGACTTACATTTACATGATTTACCTTCGAAGAGAAAACATATAATTAATCGCTAACAACGGTAACTGATTAATTTAAGAAAGTTAAAAAAATTTCTAAAATTTCTAACTGTGGTCGTGAAAATATCCCCAGAAACAAATCCTCAAGTTGGAAGGAAAAGATCAAAGAATCCCAAAAAGTGGACCGCAATATCGGGAAGAAAGCCAGAAACAAGGTACACTTAGTACAAATTATTATTGAGCCCGTGAAAAAGTATTAATAGTTGAATAACAATTAAATAACATTATCAACATCATAATTCTATTATATTTGATTCAGATAATTTTCATCTGTCAATTAACATGTTTTTAATAATAGGTTGCTTGCCTTCCATTTTCACGAACATTTCGGGTATTTATCTTACAAAACGTATTAGTCCTAAAAGAGTCGACAAAATTTGAGCTAATGTTCAATCTGTAACTACCAAACCTGTAATAACGATTATTTTGACGTATATTTAACGATAAATGATCACACTTTGTTATATTATTGCCAATATAAAGTGTATATATGTAATTTCTTCCCATTCATCTAGAGTGTTTCTAAATAATTTTTACAGTATAGATATAAATAAAGAAAACGAATTGGCAAAAATGATGTTGCAACTCTGTCGAATCGCGTGCTCTCGGCATAGGTGCATCTTTTTTTCTCCGCGTTCGATCGATTTATCTCTTGACGGTATCGGTGCGCTTGAACGAAATTAAAGAAATTCCCATCCTGACCGCAGTTTTAGATTAAAAAATTTCAAAATATATTAAAAAACTAGGTGAAAGCCTGCTGAACAACTTTCTCTTCTGAAAGTTCTCTCAACTCTACACTTCCTCGCATACTTTTTTCCTTTGAAGATGAAAAATGAGAATTTTGCCAGCCGCAACTGTTATTCTAAAAATTATCAACAAATTAAGAATTTCCTTATGTTGAACATAACCATCTGAAGCTCTAGGGTTTTTCGAGTCTGTTGATAAAATTTCAGAGTATTCTAGACAAATTTGTACGAAAAACAGCGAGTTGATTATAAAAAATCAATTGATTTTGTACCTTCAAAAAATACGGGTTTCTTCGATTATAAAAAAAACTAGAGTTCTGACACAAAAATTTATGGGAAACAAATATGTGGAATGTCATTTAACCCTTTGAGGGTCAGCGTATCATATATGACACACCAAACTTTTTTCAGTTTTTTATCCATGCTGCGACCATTTTCAGCTTAATCGCTCTCGAATAAACTTCTACACCATCATTAGTACTTAGGCTTCATAATGCTTTGATTGAAAATTTATTCATTTATTTAATTATTTATAAACAATCAAAGACGGAAAATTTTCAATTTTATCGAATGAATTCGGCCTTGGACAGAGTTTTTAAGATAATCTTATGAAAATTTGTATAAAAGGGTTTTCGAAGGCGCTGATCACGAATCCGGTATCAGAATTTGAAAAATCAAAATGGCGGATTCAATATGGCGGCTATTTCAGGTTAGAATTGCGGTTATCTGAGTAATTCACTTGGAAAAGGGTATAAGGGAATTTACGGACTTGCTCATCACGAATATGAATTCAGAATTCCGATATTCAAAATAGTGGACCCAATGTGGTGACTATTTTAGATTAGAATTGCAATTTTCTATGTCCACGTCGTTTGTTCCGGGTCATGCAGAGAGGAGAAAACTGAAGAGGTTTTATTTTGTGGAATCAGCAATCTTTGATCCGATTCAATCTGTGAGAGTATGATCTTCGATATCAAGTTCGCTATCTCAATTCTGGAAAGATTGAATTAATATTATAAACTATTATAAAATTATTATGAATGTCATTATTTTGAATCCATTTTATCTATCCCCCTTATTTGCATTCGATTCCGCCATTTTTAATTTTGAAATTCTGATACCGGATTCGTGATCAGCGATCCCAAAAACCTATGGAAACACCATTGATACCCATTGCAAGTCTAGCATAAAAATGTGCCCCTTAAAGGGTTAACACGTACTACCTTGTTTTTTTCATCATTTTTCCGAATTTTTTATTTAAATGAAACAAAAAGTTCGCGCATTGCGTTGTCCCCTCGTTTTCCTACTAGGTCACGCGCTCCGTCGGTTATGGAATCCGAAGCCTCATTTATCGACAGAATAAAATTTCTATATCTTTATTTAAATTGTATATATATATATGGACTAAGATTAAAACGCTCTCATGTGCAAGTACAAAAGTATATAAATAAAAATAAAACAAAATATCTTTACTTTAATTATATATATATATATATATATATATATATATATATATAATATCTTTAATTTAATTATAAATATATATATATATATATATTTATAATTAAATTAAAGATATTTTGTTTTATTTTTATTTATATACTTTTGTACTTGCACATGAGAGCGTTTTAATCTTAGTCCAAGCAACAGGGAATATGTTAGGACATTACTTATTTCAGAAAACGGACTGCGGCATCAGAAGAAAGGTTGGTAATTTTTTGGACAACGAAATATGATTTATGCATTTTTTATTAACATTTAAGACCAAAAAATCGCACCTTTCTTAGTTTTTTGTTTATAAAATTAAAGGTGATTATCCAATCTTAATGATATTAATTGGAAAGTTGTAGATAGTTGAATTGCGAATCAAGCTGTCGCTTGATCTGATTAGATAATTAGAATCGGGGAAAATTTGGGAAAACCGGGAAATTTAGCTTTTGTTAAACAAATTAATATCTCAGTTAATTTTAAACATTTTAAGTTGACGTTTGGTGGAAAAGTAGCACACTTTATGCTCTTCAAATGTATAAAAAAAACGGACACCTTAAAATAATACGTTTTCGCGCTTTAGACACTTTAATTTATTTAATGCGTTAATTGTAAAATGTTTGCTTGCCGCAGAGGTGGACCGATTATTATTTTGAAAACGGCTTTTAAAAATGTAAATCAAGCACAACAGAACGTCAATCTTTTCGCTAAAACGTTGAAAAGTTTATTAAAAAACACGTATTATCTTAAAGTGTCTGTTTTTTATACGTTTGAAGAGCATAAAGTCTGCCACTTTTTCACCAAACGTCAACCTAAAAAGTTAAAAATTAACTGAGATATTAATTTGTTTAACAAAAGCTAGATTTCCCGGTTTTTCTGAATTTTCTCCGCTTACAATTATCCAATCAGATCAAGCGACGGCTTATTTTATTCACAATTCAATTGTCTACAATTTTATAATTGGTGTTATTGAGATTGGATAATTACCTTTAATGTTATAAACAAAGAACTAAAAAAAGTGCGATTTTTTGGTCTTAAATATTGATAAAAAATTTATAAATCATATTTCGTTGTCCAAAACGTGACACAATTACTCTATGACCAACCTTAATTCTGATGGCGCAGTCCGTTTTCTGAAATAAATAATGTCCTAAATCATTCATAACGAATTCCCTGTTGCTTGGACTCTCTACAAGTATTAATGTGAACTACAGTAGGTTTGCCTTTATAGCTTATAACCTAATGAGAGAATGAGAAGTTATCAGCACAGCCTCATTAAATATAATGTCTAAATATTGTAAGCATTATTATATTAATATTAATATTGTATTAACATTATATCTCGGGTAGTAACATAGTATTGATCAATATTATCGCCATTATGTATTGATTGCCGATGAGTCGATCACGATCAATGAATCAAAATCGATCATTGATTATGGATCATAGATAAGAAATTGATTGACTGATCATGAGCAATCAATTAATGATCATACTTCATAAAATAAGTAATATAAATCATAAACAAATAAATGCAGAAATAAAGTAACTAAAAATGCATTTATTTGGAAACTAGATATAAAATTGGGCAATAGAAGAGATGAACCCATGAACCCACGCAGAGATCGTGCCTGACCACCGATTCGCAATTCGTACGTGCCTTGCCATCGATTTACGTTGATCTACTCCCACTAATAGAAGCATCAATAGTATATATACCCCAGATTCACCTCTGGAGGTTTGTCATTAAGTTCCGAACAGTTGTACGGTTGTTAGGTCCGGACCGGTAATTCAACGTCGTGAGCTGACCCTTCGATAATCGTAAGTCTCATTGGATTTCTATGAGCAAATCAGCATTCGGTACTTGGTAAATAAAATCCCAGGTCCTTAAGTGGTGCAAGTCCGGAAACCGTAGTGCCAGATAGTTCCTTTGGATTACGTGTATCGTCGTATTTAGTCGTGTCGGTTAATAGTGATTGATTTCTGAAATCGGGACGAACTAACCTATCTTGTTAACAAGTGCATGTTTGATTCATTTCTCATGCACTTAACAAGATACGTAAGCGGATAATTGATCACATCAGTTGCTGGTGGACTTGCATCCCTTACACCATACCTCCTGCAAAATTTATCGTTGTTTTGCTACCTCACGGAGACTCAAACGAAATCCAACTATCCTGCAAGGATTTGTGCCGTTGACTTGCAATTATAGTAGTAAGAAACGACAATTCTCTCTTTTGCCCTCTAATTTAAGAAGTAGACAAGTAAGTTACCAGCTAAGTATCATTCTATGTGAAAGCTTGTGCAACAGCTTATTTATTTATAATAAATTATTTCATTTATTAATATATTCAGTGTTTTATTATCATTGTGAACAACTCAGGGCCCATAGACCTGACAAGTGACAACGTACCCACAAACAAAAATAAATTATCAGGCCTTACCAACCTGATATAATCAGCTAACCGCCTCCCTTACATCCAAAATCCAAACTACCCTCGCCTTTTGCTCGGGACGTAACAGGTAAAGTTTCACGTTTTTCTAAAGTTTTCGATCCGTTGTCGCGAGGAGTTCCATTTGTTGTAACAAAATATGCATAATTTTCTTTTCGCATAGTTAATTCATCGCGACATTAATTATATTTTTCCTCGATATAATTTTTTCTGTTTGAAAGTTTATAGACGGAGGTTCTGGGAGTGGACGATTATAATCATCATGATCATTATAATTTTTTCAGAATTTATTTGAGATCTTTGGTTTAGTTTCAAATTTTTCTCAAAATAAGGCTCTTAAAATTCTTTTTCCAATTTTTCTTCTTTTTTTTCTTTCTTCAAAAAACGATTTTTGATTTATTTGAATCACATCATTTTTTTTAAATTTGGTATGAAGCGATAAGAAAAAAAGGCGGGGTAAAAATAAAATTTGTTAAATTTATTTTTTCTTATGCTTCAAATATTTATCTTGGAAATTAATCTCTTTTCTTTGAAATGATCTCTTCAATAATAATTTTTCTATTTTTGAAAGCAAAATTATATTTTTTTACCTAAGATCTAATTTTTGAAGATAAACTACGAACAAAGTACATAAATTATATCTGAATTTGCAATATGAATTTACACCTTAAATTTTTTTGATATGGTGCTAATTCTATAAAACTTAACTTCTTAAACTTTTATAGAGTAAAATAGTTTGAATACAATTTTTTGTAGTACGAAACATCTTATACATATGACAATTTCAATAGATGAATGTAAATGAAGTGTTTGCTGATTTAAGAAAATACATAAATTATATGTGAATTTACACCTCAAACTTTTCTTGATATGAAGCTAAGTTGACAAACCTTTATTAAAAAATAAAATACATTGAATACAATTTTTTGGAATTTAAAATCTTTTACATGACAATTCGTATATATATATAAACTACCATCGAAAATTACAGATTGACCTGGAGTTTCAACTTCCGTTAAAGTGTTTTATTTTATAGAAAGATATTACAAAAGAAATTTTAATTTAGATTTAGATTTAAAAAGGTTTTTTTCAGTATGTCTTCATAGTGATTTCTTAACCTAATTCAAATATTTTTAGAAATTCTTTCCTGGATTCTGTCTTGGGGTTGAACAGAATTCAAAAAAGTCATGCAATTTTTAAAATATGTAGCTTCTTCAAGAAGTTTTTAAAAATCGATGTATATCATATTTTAATAAATTAAGAAATTTTTATCAAAATATTGATAGTTTGGATTTTTTGAATTCTTCAAATGAATGTAGTACAATCGTCATTTGAAATTTGATGATTTTTCATTACCATGTTTGATTCTAGAGCAGAATCTAGCAGAAAAATTCCAAAAACATCTTAATTAGTTAGAAAAATTCTATGAAAAATTCCCTTTGAAATGATACTACAGACTTTTCACAATGTTAATTAATTTTAGAGTTATTAATATTATTATTAGAGATCTAAATTTGATCACTTTTAGATTCTCATCATATGAGAATTAAGGTTTTAGTTTTATTTGAAAAATCATTTTCGGAATTTTCGTCAAATCTTTGTTTTGAGATTCCCTGAGTCAGGAAAAACGGTTTTTACGAAAGTGTCGTTCTGTCCGTCTGCAGTAGTAATAGGTCATATACTCGATAACTCTGGATAGAAAAAAATTGTCGAATTGAACTGAGCTTTGGCATACATTATCGCAGCTGAAAAAGTAAGGACAAGTTGGTTAACCAGCTATATCCGAAGAAAATTGTCAAAATAGGAGCATTTTCTGTGTTTTTGAAAAAGAACTTTATGAAAAAATCAAAAATTTTAAGACTGGTTTCTGATAATTCTCGTAAATCTCTACTAATTATCCTTATAATATTTTGCAATTAAAATAAAATTAAATTAAAAATGTTTACCTCAGTGAATATGTCGAGTTTCGTTCCAAGTAAATCGCATTTGCGGCATTCGTTGATTTTCTTATTTCATCAAAAGAAAAAAGCAGTTGAAGCTCATCGATTGCTGGTAGAACCTTATGGTGAACATGCTCCAGTGATTAGAACATGTGAGACATGGTTTCGTCAATTTAAAAGTGGAGATTTCTATTTAACAGACAATGAACATCCTGGTGCAGCGAAAAAAATGGGTACGACACCAACTGAACGATAGACAAATGGAAAATCGAAAAACCATTTGTGAAATGCTGCTTCAACGGTTCGAAAGGAAATGTTTTCTGCATCGAATTGTCACGGCCCTAGTGAAAATAAACGGCCGTTTTCATGACCCTTGTAATGGCATTTCTGATGGCCGTTAAAACGGCCCTCAAATTGAAAACGTTTTGATGACCATTAAAACGGCCGCTTTTCTTCGGCAGCAGATTTTTTTCATTTATTTTATTTATGATAGTTCCTGTGCCCCTGGCCTGGCGCAGATCGGGGAGTATTAAACTCGTCATAAAACACCTAGCCAGACCAGAGCCAAGCGATCCATTTAGATTACTACTCTGCTCTTCATTTCCACGGTCAGGGAAATCGGGATGTGTGGTATGGCCCTGGCCAGGCTGAGTGTTTCATGACGAGTCTCGGCCAATTTAGCGAATTTGTGCACATCATTCAGATATTGATCTTTGAACATTAGCAATCGTGTTCGATTAAACGGTTATTACAACCATTTATGAATTACTTATGGGAGAAAAATAGTAACTTTGCAGGCCAGGGGCACAGGAACTATCATAAATATAATAAATGAAAAAAATTGACGGCCATCAAAGATGCCATTACAACGGTCATAAAAACGGCCGTTTATTTTCACTAGGGAGGGCGGACGAAAAATGGATTTATTTCGAGAACCCGAAGCGGAAAAAATCATGGCTTTCACCTGGTCAGGTCGGCCTATCGACTCCAAGGCCAAATCGCTTTGGCCGTAAGACAATGCTTTGTGTTTGGTGGGACAAGTGTGGTGTGGTGTACTTCGAGTTATTAAGACCCGGTGAGACGGTGAATACGGATCGCTACCGACAACAAATTATCAATTTGAATCATGCGTTGATCGAAAAACGGCCGGAATGGGCCCGAAGACATGGCAAAGTTATCCTACAACATGACAACGCACTGTCTCATACCGCTAAAGTGGTGAAGAACACATTAAAAGCATTGAATTGGGAAATATTATCGCACCCGCCGTACTCTCCAGACCTCGCCCCGTCCGACTATCACCTTTTCGCATCGATGGGACACTCACTCGCAAAGCAGCACTTCGCCAATTTTGAAGATGTCGAAAAATGGCTCGTCGAATGGTTTGCCTTGAAAGAGAAAAAGTTTTATTGGAATGGTATTCATGATTTGCCTGGAAGATGAGCAAAATGTGTAGAATCCAATGGTAATACTTTAGATAAAAGATTTTTGAGATTCCCTTGAGAATTAAGTGTTTTCTTTATTGAAAAAACCGGCAAACTTCAAATAACACCCCTGGAATGTAAGTACTCATTTATTATATCAACACAACATAAAATAGTTCTCTTTGGAAAAAGAAATTTGATTGTAAATTGATTTGTTCAATTTTTGGTGACATATATATTCCTTGAAAAAGGCCCGCATTGAGGTTGAAACATAGGAGAATCTTTGACCAAATATAATGAAGGAGTTTTTTATAGAATGTTGTTTTATTGACCCTAAGACCGACGAAACCAAACCTATATGATATAAAGATCTACAAGTTTGAATTGCAACATTTTTTCATGAGATATACATCTTTTTTTAATTAAAAAAAAAAAATACCATTGAAAATCCGAAATTCAATTTTTTAACTAAAATATGTGAAATACGAAAAGTATAAAATTACAAGTAATAAATTTAAATAATAATGAAACAGTTCTTATGTCGACTCTTAGTATTAATATTCAAATATTATTGATGTTCTTAGTTAGCTTTAGGGTCCGAAGAATATTAGACCGAGTGCGACGATCGAATCGCGCGCCCCACCCAGGGAACAAAAAACCATTCACTTGCGTTTTTGAATGGGCTTTGAGGTGTTCTGAATTGCGTATCTGTCACTGGAATTTCAACATTAACAGATTGAAAACCAATATTTCCGATAGAAAATAATGTATTTAAAGTGAACAATCGTTTACAATATAATTCGTATTCTGTTTTTATTGTATTTCTCTTATTCAGAGTGACCTTTTAAGACTTCCATTTCATTTAGAATTTCAACCGATTCACGCGAACATCAATGAATCGTACATTGCCATTAGAAATTATTTGAGGTTAATCAGTCTTATTCAACCCTATTCACTTAACGATTTAACCAATGTCGAATGGCAGATTTAAAACATTGCGCACAAATGGCAGATTCCAAGTGTCACCATCCGATTGAATTTTTATTTCCTGAATATGCAAATGACAGATACACAATTCAAAGAGACGCGCGTTCTATCGGTTTTTTTTTCCAGGGCAGGAGCGCTCAAACTTGCAAGCGAAGCGCGCGATGAGAATGTGCCCACGAAGCGGACAGATATTTTGTAGTATGTTTCTACAAAATTAATATTTTGCTCTTAAATTGGGCTTATTAGAAGCAAAACTTTTATTTTAGAATCAGGAAAAAATGTTAACCTCTTATTATAAAAATTAAGTCACTTTAAAAATAGCTTAAATAACATATGAACCTCTAATTTCCGATGGAAGTGTCTGTGTAAAGAAAGGTTTTAAATATTACAAAAAAGCATAAATTGTATTTGAATTCGCATGCGATCTTGCACTTTGAGATTTATTTGGTGTGAAGTAAATTCGACAAATCATTACTATAAAGTAAAATACTTGAAAAAAAATTTTCAAAATATTTAATATTTTTACACGAATGTATAAGGTAAATGTACCAGTCCTCGGACAGTTAAGACATCAGAGCGGAAAAAATAATTAACCTTTCCATGAAATTGCTATCTATTGTTCATTTATCATAGTAGAAATATTAGGGATATCATTTTCTTCACAAAAATATACTTAATAATGGTTTTGAGTCATCAATTTTGATAATATAAAAGAATTATGATGATTGATACACGTGTGCCAGTTCCCGGACAAGTCAAATGTGATTACGTGAGTGGCCGAAAATGCATGCTCGAGTCTCCGGACAAGATAATTATTAAAAGTAGATTAATTGAAACAATATATAACCCGTTTATTTTTGTTTTTAACGAACTTTTTGATACAATCAATCAATATTTGTGTTAAACAAAAATTATTTCATTATTGAATTACAACGCATACGAGCGCTAGTCATTGTTAATATCTTCGTCGATTGCTTTGTCCTTTTCTGTCTTCTTCCCCTTCGTTAGTGTTTGATTCTCAACTGCTTCTGCTTTTCGCTTTTCTTGTCTTCGTTTGTTCTTTTCAGCTTTTTCCTCTCTTTTGATCCTTGCTTTCGTTTCGCTTTTTCAATCTGCTTCTCTTTCTTAATCCTCTCAAACTCAGCACGCTCCTCCGTCTTTTTCTTCGCTTATTCTATTGCTTTCTCCTTCTTAATTTTTGCCAACACTGGTTTTCCTTCTTGTTGCTGTTTTCTCAGCTTTACCCTTTCTTCTTTTTCAAGCTGAATTGCGAGTTTCTTTTCCTCATGATCTCTATACCATTTCATCCAACCGTCTCCCGTTGCAGCGTAAGGTTGAGAATGTTTGTCAACTTTTTTCTTCTTATTTGTTGCTTGCGATAGTGAAGGGCAAACAATAGTATATTACGTGCCTAGGCGCACAATGAGGGATATTGCGCGACGAGCGACAATGCTCGCAGGAGATCGAAGCCAAGGCTTAGCCGAGACGAAGCCGAGACGAATCCGAGGCGCGATCCGTCCTGCGAGCCTTGTCGCGAGTCTCGTAATTTCCCAAATTGTGTGCATTGGCACGTATTCTATTTTATGTGACTTCGGTGCGTATACGAGTTTTTACGCTACAGTTTAGAGGAGCGTAATGTCGTGTATTACGATACAGAGGAATCTAATGTAAACTTGAACTACGCATGCGCCTATTACGATACATCGGAGCGTAATCTTCTTCTTATTCTTCTTCTTCTTCGTACAGCGTTGGCACCGTACTGACAAAGCATTGTACATTTGAACTGCGCATGTGTCTATTACAATACGCTACTACTACATAAAATCGAGAAATTCAAAATGGCCGGAAGTATTCGCGGAATGTCAAGTGAGATGGGCGATAATCACGGCAATTTCGACCTTTTCAGATTGGATTCGAGTGTACGCATAAAAACTCGTATATGCGCCGAAGTCACATAAAATAGAATATGTGACAATGCATACAATTCGGGTAATTACGAGACTCGCTTAAAATGCTCGCAGCACTGATCGCGCCTCGGCTTTGATCTCCTGCGAGGATTGTCGCTCGTCGCGTAATAACCTTCATTATGCACCTAGGCACATAATATACTATTACAGCATAAAATGTCAATAACTTTTCGATTGTCGGCGACTGGCACAAAACAAAAAGGTTGATGCGCTAGTCTTGGTGATTGTTTCGGAGGACTGGCACATTGGCATGTTACGTGATCCAGTGTACCGATATTTAATATATTAACATAAGAATAATAAAATATTTAAAAAAATAAATACATTGTATGCGAAATTCATTTTTACAAAGTATACATGCATTACTTCTTTCATATCGTAAAAATTGAGGTGTATATTTCCTTATGAAATTCAATCTGTTTCTAACGAAAACAGTAAGCGCGTAATATTTTCTGAGAAATAATTGACATCGACTTACACAATATTGATTTTTTTAAGCTATTGCTCAAGAAAACAAAATGTTTCGTGTCATCTTTACTTCTTAACTACAGCTTACTTAAAAAAAAATTTCAGTAAAATTTATTAATTATTCATTTAACAAAAATTGGAAACGATTGACTTTGTCCGGACTCGGCCACATGTTCGAGGACTAGTACATTTACCTTATGCAGTCGACCGGTAATGGAAATACCCGGGCTCGAATCCCGGTGCATTCGAAATCGTCTTTTTTTCCACAGAATGATTTTCAAATTCTTTAAATTTAAGTATGTAACTATGGACGAATTAATATGTTTAATGTTTTTAAATTGTTCAATGTTTTATTAAAGCAATTAAAATAGTAAATTGTATTGACCCTTGATTTAATTTATAATAGACTTCTTCATTTATGGACTTAGTAAACGTACTAAGATTTATTAAAACATTTTGAATTCAAAATAATTCTGAATGTTTGAGTATAAAAGGTTTAAATATTTGAAAAAAACATAAATTATATCAAAATTAGCAAACGAAATCGTACACTAACTTTAATTTGGTATGAAGTAAAATTGAAAATAAATCCTTTAGAATAAAACATTTTGAAAGTACTTTCAGAATACATAACATATTTTAAATGAAAATTTCAATATATAAGTATTTCATTGGTATGGGGATACACAGCTTTAAAATTACACGACTTTTTGTAACATGTTCAACCCCAGCATGTAGAATCCAGAAAAGACTTTCTAAAAATATTTTAATTAGGTTAGCAAATCACTACCCAGGAAACAAAAAACCATTCACTTGCGTTAAATTTGAATGGGCTTTGAGGTGTTCTGAATTGCGTATCTGTCACTGGAATTTCAGCATTAACAGATTGAAAACCAATATTTCCGATAGAAAATAATGTATTTAAAGTGAACAATCGTTTACAATAGAATTCGTATTCTGTTTTTATTGTATTTCTCTTATTCAGAGTGACCTTTTAAGACTTCCATTTCATCTGGAATTTAAACCGATTCATGCGAACATCAATGAATCATACATTGCCATTAGAAATTATTTGAGGTTAATCAGTCTTATTCAACCCTATTCACTTAACGATTTAACCAATGTCGAATGGCAGATTTAAAACATTGCGCATTAATGGCAGATTCCAAGTGTCACCATCCGATTGAATTTTTATTTCCTGAATATGCAAATGACAGATACACAATTCAAAGAGACGCGCGTTCTATCGGTTTTTTTTCCTGGGTATGAAGACATAATAAAAACAGTCTTTTAAAATTTTAATTTTGTTACATACTTATTAATTTCCTTCAAAGAGATCTAAATTAAAATTTCTTTTGTAATATCTTTCTATAAAATAAATCGCTTTAACGAAAGTTGAAACTCCAGGTCAACCTGTAATTTCCGATGGTAATTTATATATAAATATATATACAAATTGTCATGTAGAAGATGTAAATTCCAAAATAGTTACAAAGCTTCAAAATTTTGTAATTAAAATTTTAATATAAAACTTTAAGAATTTATTGACCTTGAATTCCATTGGAAAATTTATTGTTTACTGTCCAAATCTTCCTCCGATTTCAGAAGAACAGACAAATTAAAAATTACAAAATATTTCATTAAAAAAATTGAACTCGTCCATATGATCTTGTCATATTGTAACAAGATTTGAACACTTTGGACAAAAATTTTTATGTAAAATTTAATATCGATGAATATTTACATGTTCATATGAAGATATTAATGAACACATATTTTAGCTTTTTAATTTATCCACAATTGTTAGAAAATTTTTCCTTTCCATAGACCATTTCATTTTTTAATGAAAAGTCTGTGCTTAGGCTACAAAAATGTGAGATGAAAATATTTCTAACATAAAACTGAGAATGTAAATTTTAAACTTGAATTTTATGTTTATCTCTTCCTAATAGAAAATATCTCTCTAACTAAAAAGTTTTTAAATGTACAAAATTGATAAGAAGTATGGAAATTTGAATAGGAAAATATATATTGATCCAAATTTGGAACATTTATTGGCATCAAATTTTACTGAAAGTTTATTTTTGAAGTGTTCAAATGCTTATAAAATTTTACACGATATTTCAGATTTTTATTTTAGGCAGATTTTTTCCAAAATACCGGAAAAAAGTGTTGTTTCTTAAATAACATATTTCGTAAATTTCAAATTCTCGTCTGCTTGGCGCCTCTTTTGCACGGTTTCGACAGAAATACACAATTCTCAATTCCGACTCGATAACCGAAAGCGTGAAATCTAAAAATAGCATTGCTTGGAGGAAGCGAGGAGAATAAGGAGAAGTGGGACGAGTCGTTCTCGCATGTAAGAGCGTCAAAGACAAGGGCAGCACGCGCCGCTGCCCCTCCATAGAAATTCTGATGATAAATCATGTGTAACGGAAACATATATCCTCCCCAACTCTACAGTCGGTTCGGGAAGGGCCTTGGTCACCGCATCTCTTGTGAAAGGAAGTCAGTTAGGTCTATTATATAATAAAGAAGTCCTGCAGTATATTTCAGGCATACTATATAAATATTAGGAATTGATATATATATTTCCTCTACACCGTTACAAAATTGGCGATCCTGCCAGGATAGGAGTAAACGATCTCGACTCTGCGGAGTGATTTATTGATCAAACTACCCTATCTTTGGATCAAAACTTGGACAACGGAAATCACTACGGTGGTTAATCAAGGACTCCGGACTATTACTATGGTATAGCCCGTAAACGGAATAATTGGGTGCGTTATTATAACGGTAAAAACCTAGAGCTTGTCAAACAGGACAGTAAGACTCAGAAAAAGACGTGCCCAGCAGCAGTAAGCAGCAGAACAACAATTCTCTAAGCAGCAGTAAGCAGCGGAACAACCTTTCAAGTAGCATTAAGCAGCAGAAATTTCCAACTAAGCAGTGAATTTAGAAAATAAGGTAGACAATTTATGCTGTTACTCAAATTGAGTAACTTTAGGCGTTGGTATACTTCGCGTGCTTGCAAGCTCTGCCACCGATAATAAAAGTCAACGAAGTACTCTGAATTAACCTTGAGGCATTGTTGTAGCACGATCCCGCAAGTGAAGAGTTTAAAAATAAAAAATTTGATCAAAATTAAACATTGTTACGCGTTCGCGACACACACACCCGACACTCGCAGTTAAGATCAAACCTGGCGTTCTACGCTTATAGGGAAAATTTAAGTACACAATACCACATCATCATCATCAATCAAAATCATCAAAAATGAATCAGGATACTTTGTCCCTTATCCTGAGTAAGTTACATCTAATTGAGAATAAGCAAAGCAGGATTGGTTAGAGGTATGGTGTAAGGGACGTCTACGTGTGAAAGTCTCTACGACCCACCGGCCATCACCAAGTAGTCTAAGACCGCCCACGGGCAACAGACCTGCGACTGTAACCGGATTCCACAATCACAAATGCGGAACCAGCCCTATGATTCTGCGAACCACGGGCTACCTTTACAACTGAGGACGCAAATGACTTGCAACTTCTGCAAGAAAATGGGTCATTTGGAAAAACAATGCTATCTAAAATCGAAACAACAGGGTTTTCGAAACGTTACAGTCCAGAAAAGACCACCGGAGGTCAGGAACATACAGAAGCTGGAGGTCATACAGGGCCCACTAGAATTCTACGAATTAACACCGGGAGAGCAGGAGGAAATAGACTACTACGAGGAGTCTGCAGAGTTTCAGCAATCAGCGGACGATTGCGCTCCATACACGGAAAACACTCTGATGGACGTACCTACAGACTTTTAGTAGACTCAGGAGCTGCTATTATTCTTATAAAAAGCTCTGAAGTACCCACGGAAAGAAAACCATTTCAGTTGAAAAAGCGTTTTGCTATGGAGGGAGATATTAACTACTCATATAACGCAGTAAAAATACCATATCTAGGAAAATTGCATTTATTTCACATTATAGACAACGATTTCCCCTTACCCGAGGAAGGTATCATCGGAATGCCATTCCTGAATGCCTTCGATAGATATATTATAAGTAAAGACTTTCTTTACATTGATAACAAAAAATTGCCCCTTTATGAAGACGGAACATTTGTCTCGGGAAACACAACACAGGTAACTACGATACAAGTAGCGGACAAGGATCAAGATATATATATATATAGAAAACCACGAATCAATCCCTGATGGGATGTACAGAATAAAAAACAGAGAAGTTGTGGTACCTTTATGCAATTATGGAAAAAACCCATTAAAGATACCACAACATTTAGATTATGAAGAAATAGAGGAAATCAAAGAAATAAGTAGAATCAATTTCAACACCTCAGGAGGAGATCAGGCAAAGAGGATTCAGGATTTATTGAAGAAAACCAGACTGGACCATATAGAGGAAAGCGAACGTTTCAATCTATGGAAAATAATAGTAGGATGCAACGACATTTATAACCTTGAGGGAGATTCGTTCCCAGGTACTGACCTGGTAGAACATGAAATAACATTGAAGACAGGCAAAATAGTGAACACAAAATCTTACCGACCCCCCGAATGTCATAAAGAGGAAATAAAAAAACAAATGAATGACTTGAAAGAAAATGGTATAATAAGGGACTCCATTTCACCATTTAATTCACCTATTTGGGTCGTTCCAAAAAAGGAAGATGCGTCTGGAAAGAAGAAATGGCGCATAGTAATCGACTTCAGAAAGATAAACGAAGACACAGAACAAGACGCGTACCCTTTGCCTGTTATCGACGAGATTTTGGATCAATTAGGGAAAGCAAAATTCTTTTCTACTTTTGACCTGAGTTCAGGATTTCACCACATTCCGTTAAGCGAAGAATCAAAAAAATATACTGCGTTCTCAACACAAGAGGGACATTTTGAATTTAACCGAATGCCCTTCGGGCTTAAAAACGCCCCTGCAACCTTTCAGAGAATGATGGACAATGCTTTGAGAGGATTTGTAGGGAAACAATGTTTCGTTTACCTGGATGACATTGTGGTATTTGGCTCCACCTTACAAGAACACAACAAGAACATGATTGATGTTTTTGACAGATTACAGAAAACGGGACTCAAACTCCAACCAGACAAGTGTGAGTATTTGCGACCGGAACTTGAATATCCGGGACATTTAATAACCAAGGATGGCGTGAAACCCAACCCTGCAATCCTGCTTCCTAGGACTCGCAGGATACTATAGGAAGTTTATAAAAAATGTTGCTCACCTCGATAAACCACTTACGAACTTAACACAAAAGGAAACCCCTTTCAATTGGACGATGTATTGTCAAAAGTCTTTTGATACAATAAAGGAATTACTATGTACAGCACCAGTATTGAGATTCCCAGATTACAAGGAAAAGTTTACGTTGACAACGGACGCATCCAACGTTGGATTAGGAGCAGTTTTATCACAAAATGGACACCCGTGTTGTTATATATCCAGGACACTAAATAAAGCTGAAATCAATTATAATACAACGGAGAAGGAGCTGTTAGCAATAGTTTGGGCATGCAAAAGACTGAGACAATACCTTCTGGGCAGAATGTTCACCATTCAAACTGACCACCAAGCATTGATATGGTTACGTAAAATGAAAGATCCCTCTTCACGACTTTTACGATGGAGGCTTCACCTAGAACAGTACCAATACGTTGTTGAACACGTGAAAGGAAAGGAAAACAAAGCTGCAGATTGTTTGTCCAGATTATTTCCAGTAATAGATGAGGAAAGTAGTATAAGAGAAACGTCCGAATCTCCGGAAGGAAATACAGGAAATAGCAAAACCTCTAGCGAGGAGTCTGAAGAAGAATCATCAATCAGCTCACAACTACCTGCAAGCTCGCAACTTCCAGGCATAACCGATGCGTCTAGCAGCTGTATAGAACGGCGCATGGATGCAGACCAGCTCATCTCAGATGAGGAAGGACTAACTGACGAAAGAGAAAACTTGATTAGGGAATATAAAAAATGGATTACCAACAGAATGCCTAGTAGAGTAAGTAATAAACCTAATGCAGGAGGAAAACTTTGGCGCACGATATCAAAGGAACGGAAAGGCAGCCAGGAAACATCTCGATATACATTACCTCCATTTAATGAGACTCAGTGGTTAGCAATATTAGACAGAATAAACCAAGAGGCATTGACCGCCAAACTAACCATTACACGTTACCACTTTGTTGACCCAACGATTACGCCTTTAGAAAAGCTGAAAATACAAGACTACCTTCACTTCCTGAGCAATACAAACAAAGAACAACAGTTTCACACGTGCTACACCCCACGTACAGAGCTCACTCAACAGGAAAAGGAAGAAATCATAAGGGAATCACATGGGTCTATTACGGCACAACATTTTGGGGAAAACAAAACTATTGAACGAGCAAGAACACTAGGAGAATGGAAAAATATGGAGCAAGAAATCATCCACTACATCAAACGATGTCCGGTTTGCCAATTACAAAAGACAGTTAGAATTAAAAGACAATGTGAAGCAATCATTCCAGATACGCCGGTCAACCCTAACGACAAAATAGCAATGGACATTTTCGGACCCTTGCCCGTGACACTTTCAGGAAACGAATATATCCTCAGCATTCAAGATATTCTCACAAAGTACTTAACCCTGATACCTCTGAAAAACATAGCATCCGAAAACATTATAGAAGGCTTATTTGACTATTACATATACCTATTCGGAGCACCCAGGAATATCCTAACAGATCAGGGACAAAACTTTGTATCTGATCTGATACAGAACTTTGAAAGCGTGTTTAGGATTAAGCACATAAAGACAACAGCGTATCACCCACAGAGCAATGGAGCACTTGAAAGAGCCCATTCAACAATTAAGAATTTATTAAAAACCAGTATCGAGGATCATAGCACCGAATGGGATCAAAATTTGAAAATAATTTGTATGGCATACAACACTATGAAAAACGAAGGTACCGGATACTCGCCTTTCCAACTAACCTTCGACAGAGAGGTAAACTTACCCTCAATGCTAAGCACCACACCAAAGGTCAAATATGAGGAATTACTTAACCTTTCGAAACGAAGGCACGAACACTACTTACAGAAGGCAAAAGAGAAAATAGAGATACAGAAAATTAAATACAAAAAGCTCCAAGATTCAAAAATTTCCATACCACAAGGTGTCTACGAACCGGGGGATTGAGTCAAGTTCATCAATAACCACCCAGAGAACAAACTGTCTCCCTCATGGAAAGAGCCGGCAGTTATCGTGTAACACCAAGAAAATAATAATTATACAATACTATTTAATAACAAAAGAATTCGCATTCATGCAAATCAGCTTATGCCTTACTATGAAAAATGTTCCAGATGACGACACTAATTCTATTATGGCTACTGAAGATAATATCGGCGGAGATCATCACAACAGACCTGACCGGGGTAACTATTTACTCAGAAGAATTGGGGCAGGCTCAACTCTACCATGACACCTGGAACATCATCCTTGGGGTAGGGACTAACGACATTGTCGATAGGCTTGGGTCATTGCAAAGCGCTTTTGCCGCCGCTTCATATCAGTGTGATGACTGTCTGGAACGATTTGAGTTGATTCTAATCCAATCAAGGATTCAAAGGCTAGAGAAACAAAGAGGCCTTTTGAACCAACTTTTGGGTAAAAATCGAAATAAAAGAGGATTTTTCAACTTCATAGGAGACGTCTCGAAAACAATTTTTGGTACTCTAAGTGAAAATTATATGAATTACATTAATAAAGAGCTGGATAAACCATTCAAAGATAATACCATTCTATCAACTGGCATTTCTAACCAGACCAAGGTAATAAAATTACTATTAAATTTTGCTTCTACTGATCTCAACACGCTTGAACTACACAGTAAGGAAAACGTTAATCATCTTAATCAACTGGCTAACGGAACCAACAAAAATACACAAAATTTAGCCATTGCCAACCAAATAACGGTTTGCATGATGATAGTTGATGAATTGAGTGAAGACATCAACCTCCTGATAAATGCAATAAATGACGGGAAAAATGGAATAGTTCATCCCCAACTTCTAACACCAGACATCCTTATACTTGAGATGAAAGAATTTGAAGAAAAGCTGAACGTCAAATATACCATTCCTTTGAAAGAATCAAACTTTCAGCATATCATCGACATCTCAATAGTGAACGTAGCCATCGCAAAGAATGGATTTGTGTACTCTATTCACATTCCTATCCCGGAAACCGAGACCTATGAAATCAAGCACTTAATACCTATCCCCGAACAAATCAGTTCGGTTTTCCTTGCCATAATCCCAGACTACGAATACTTGTTTATGGGACAGGGACACACTACATACGTACCTACCGACAAAACGGCTCTAGACACATGTAAAACTTATGGAAAAACAAGAATGTGTAAACGAATCTAACCTACGTATCTGATGTCAGAAACCCATAGCTGCGAGAATAGTATATTAAGAAAACATGTAAAAACAATTGGGGAGGATTGCAAATATTCCCCATTTAAAATTGTAAACATCGCTTTTATCCCGCTTACTAGTGGATACATCCTGATTCCCCACGAATCTATAGAAGTAGACGCGTTGTGTGAATCAGGTCAGCAAAAAATTAGAATTCAAGGTCCAACGAAGATCACTAGCAACGATAAATGTATTTTGAATGGATTGAATATAGTATTAAAATTAAGCACTACAGAATCTTTAGTGGGAGAAATAAAATATAAGAAAAACTTGTCCCTACCGTATACTGATAAGCAATTAGATTCTATTAAAGAAAAACTGATACCGCTAACGCAGGAAATCAAGCCTTTAAATTTAAATAATTTAAAACAATCAATCGATGACATCGAAAATGCCGTTGACAAGGTCAGTAGCGACAGGCGAACGAGAAGCTTGACTGAACAGGCTACTACCTGGTTACAGTACTTAGGCTACGGTGCGATCGGAACTATCTTAATTTTTGCGGGTTACAAATGTGGTATCGTCGAACTACTTCGTAAATGTGTCCCTCGGAAAATTTGTATATTTTGTGTAAAAACAACAGTAACTGCAGCTCCAACTGTGCATTATACTCCTGCGCCTACAGCACCTACGGAAATAAGTAATATGGATTTTACTATTAAGACTGCGAATGTTAAAATAAGACCCAACAAAAGGGTTCAGAGACTAAACCCACTATAAAGGGGGGATTGTAACGGAAACATATATCCTCCCCCACTCTACAGTCGGTTCGGGAAGGGCCTTGGCCACCGCATCTCTTGTGAAAGGGAGTCAGTTCTTTTAGTACCTTTGACCACGTTAGGTCTATTATATAATAAAGAAGTCCTGCAGTATATTTCAAGCATACTATATAAATATTAGGAATTGATATATATATTTCCTCTACCCCGTTACACATGTCTGGATTTTCTAACTTTCATTATTTACCGACGCACAAGGTTCACCTTTAAAGTAACTCATAGCAGAGATGAGTTGGGAGATTGCTAAAGTAATGGAATAAGAGATTTTTAATTTGTCTGTTCTTCTGAAATCGGAGGAAGATTTGAACAGTAAACAACAAATTTTCCAATGGAATTCGAGGTCAATAAATGCTTAAAGTTTTATATTAAAATTTTAATTTCTAAATTTTGAAGCTTTGTAACTATAACATTTTTTGGAATTTACATCTTCTGCATGACAATTTGTATAATTTTATAGAAAGATATTACAAAAGAAATTTTAATGTAGATCTCTTTGAAGGAAATCAATAAGTATGTAAAGAAATTAAAATTTTAAAAGATTTTTTTTATTATGTCTTCATAGTGATTTGTTAACCTAATCAAAATAGTTTTAGAAAGTCTCTTCTGGATTCTATATGCTAGGGTTGAACATGTTACAAAAAGTCGTATAATTTTAAAAATGTGTATCCCCATACCAATGAAATCTTGAAGTGTGCTGTTCGATAAAATATTAGATATAATATATTTTACTTTTGAATAATCAAACCTTTTATTTATACTTATATATTGAAATTTTCATTTAAAATATGTTATGTATTCTGAAAATTTTTTCAAAATGTTTTATTCTAAAGGATTTATTTTCAATTTTACTTCATAACAAATTAAAGTTAATGTACGATTTCGTGTGCTAATTTTGATATAATTTATGTATTTTTCAATTATTTGAACCTTTTCCCAGGTAGAAATTTACAATTGGATCGGTACTGCGCCATTAGCGCCGAAGGACTTCTGGTACTGGTGCGGTGCAGGCGTAATACCGTATTCCAAACGGCTCGGTACTGGCATTATTCCAAAAGGTAACTCGGCTGGGAGTTGTCTGTCAGTACTGGGGCGGTACTTCAGATAGTATTATGCCTGTACTGAAAGGCTGTGCTGCCACGGTACTGGCATTATTCCAAAAGGTAACTCGGCTGGGAGTTGTCTGTCAGTACTGGGGCGGTCCTTCAGATAGTATTATGCCTGTACTGAAAGTCTGTGCTGGCGCGGTACTGACATTATTCCAAAACATTTCAAAACTTCATTTACTTTCAAGCAGAATCTAACTTACTATTTTTATATACAAACTTACCTACAAACACACATTCCCCTCTACACTACACAAACGCTCTTTTAGGTAGTATTAAAAATTATTCTTACGCTGCGGGTTCGAACCCTCTCTACTTATAATTAACGCATTGATAACCTAACGACTAAGCCTCTCGGCTGCGCACGCTTGGGATACAAGAAAGAAAATAGCGCTTATAACATGTAACTACTGCAGGGCCGTGTAAGAAGTGTATAGGCCCCGTGTAATCGGAAATTTTTAAATTTTATGCCAATTTATGATTCTGATTAAAATTTTCAAGATTTTTAATCATTAAATCGATTTAAAAATAAAATATTTTCGAAAGAAACAGATCAAATTTTTTAATTAAAGAACATTAGATAATAAAAAGATTCATATACATTTTAGAAGTATTAATTTTTATCATTGTATATTAGTGATATTTTATACAGGTTATGATTCCTTTAATTTTTGTTTTTAGAGTAAAATCAAGGTATGTTCTGTAAGGCTACCTCGTCCAGTACTCTGGGACCAGGGGGGGGGGCTTGCTCGATCATTTTCTTCGTGTGAGGTTTCAATGTCATTGATTTCATCTTCTGAGGTACAAAAATAATTTTCTACGTCTTTCTGATAAATTGTTAAATTTAATTTCGTGCTCTTCTAGAGTATTTGCATATATTACTATGTCATCAAGATATACAAATAGTTCCGTTCCGATTAATCCAGTTAATGTTAAATCCATTAAGCTTTGAAACGTGGCAGGTGCAGTTTTTAAACCGAAAGGCATTCTATCGAATTCGTAATGACCGTGAGGTGTAGAAAACGCGGTTTTATGTGAGTCTTTTGGAACAATTTTTATATGGTGAAAACCGGTAGCTAAATCAAACACTAAAAAATATTTTGCTGATCCTAGAGAATCAAGTATATCGTTTATATTAGGTAGAGGATACGAATCGCCAATTGTTTTTTCATTTAATTTACGAAAATCAAGAACCATTCTCCATTTTATTTTTCCTTGAGAATCAAGTTTTTTAGGAACTATCCACACTGGAGTGTTATACGGTGATTGTGAGGGCTTTATTATTTTATTTTTTAATAATTCATCGACTTGTCTTGTAATTTCTTCCTTATGAACTGGGGGAAATCTATATTGTCTTGAAAAAATTGGAGCGTCATCTACAGTAGGAATTGAATGTTGTAATACATTAGTAGCTTCAAGTGGTTCTCCTGGGATTTGAAATCTGTCTGCATTATTTTTAATTAATTTTTCTACATGTTCATATTCATCTTGATTTAAATGGTCTAATCGAAGAAGTTTTTTAATACATTCTACTCTGTCTTCGTCTGTTACATTATAAATTTTGCATGAGTTAATTAGAGAATTGTCAGTTCTTAAAAAGTTATTTAATATTTTACTTGATAAATCTTCGTCATTTCATTGTTTAAAATTATGTAATTTTTCAATTTGTTTATAACATTCTTGTTCTTCAAAATCTTCTAAATTAACTATTGGGACGGATAATGTTATTGGTATTTCATTTGTATTTGCAAATTTTAAATAAGCTTTTCCATTGTGATTTTTTACAACTGCGTCACCTACGTAGACGCCATCTTGGATATGTAATCGAGGTACATACCCTTCACTCTTTTCTGTATTTTTTATATTAATATAAAATGTTGTAACTGTTCGGGCTGGAATACTAAATGTATTGGTAGATTTAAAAGGGTAACAGTGGTTCTCAATTTCTAAGCATTTTGAAGTATAGTTTATATTTACACTATTATCTTGAAAAATTCTGATCCTAATACTCCATCTTCTTTTATTGGGACTTCATTCGGAATAATGTTAAATATTGTTGGATAACCAAAAATGTGTATTTTTACTTGTCCTAATGTGTAAAGTGATACATCATTAATTCCTGTAAGTTTTAATACGTTTTGGCTATTTATTGGTACTTCAGGGTTGAGAACCTTTTGTTTAATTAAATTTCGAGCAGCACCAGTATCAATCATCATGTGTGTTGGATTTTTTAAACCTTCCGTTGATATTATAATTGATGGAATTAAAGTGGACTTTGAAATATTTATTGTCGTTGTTGTATGATCGTTAGAAGTGGATGCCAGTGGTTCTCGATTTATGCTTTCTTCAGTGCACCCGTGCTGGAGAGAGCTTTGGAGTTTTCCTGATGGGCTGTTTGTGATTGGTTATTTGGTCGTATCTTGCAGCCTCGCACTAAATGACCGGGTTTTTTACAATAATTGCAAACTGTTTCAGTATAATTTGAATTTTGTTGAGTGTTATTATTTTGCAAAAATCTATTTTCATATTGTTTACTTCGATTTTGGAACTGTCCTAAGTTGAAGGTTTTATACTGTCCTGCATTCCATTGTCTATTATTATCATTATTATTGTACGAATTTCTAGAAAATTTATTATTATTGTATCTTTGTTGTAAAAAATTATTATTATTGTTTCTATAATTATTATTTCTATTTTGAAAATTATTATTGTTATTGTTATTAAAATTATAATTTTTATTTCTTAAAAAATTGTTATTCGGAAAATTATTGTAATTGTATTGTTTCATTGTTGCATAAGTTGAACCAAAAATGCAATTTCTAGCTTCTCCAGTTAATTTACCTCTTAATAACCTTACAAGGTTTTCTTGAGCTGCAGGTGTCGGTAGCATTGCCTTTGCCTCCATGCAACCCTCAATAAAATGTGACAATGGGAGGTTGCTTCCGTCGAACAATGGGACCACCTCTAGCGCGTCGCGTAAGGATACCTGCTGGCTGTTGGGTATGACTACGGCCATTTCTTCGTTATTTACTATTACTGCAATATCTTGATTTATGACTTCTGTGTCGCTTTTGTCGTCTTAGCTTTCGGTGTTACTAATTACAGAGTCGCGTGCCAATGAGGTTTTTAATTTCTCTTTTAAAGTGTTATGCCTATTGTTATTACCGTTGGGCCTAGCAAATTACATTCATCAATATTGAAACAGGATAATTCGCTTTTTAAAGTTCAATTTTGAATATTAGATCCTGTCACAATACTGAGGCGGCTCAGTCTAAACTCTTAGTCTTTTTCTGAAATAAATAGAGCATAATTCGTGAGAATAACTGCGTGGAAGGCTTGAGTGTATTAGGCGTGAGCTCTCACGCAAAAGTTGCGACGTATTGTCGACTATAGACAGATTAGTTGTGCCAATGAGGTTTCCAATTTTTCTTCCAAAGTTTTATTGTCTATTGTTATTACTGTTGAGCTTAGCAAATTGAATTCGTCCAAATAAGATAATTCGTTCGTTAGAGTTTGATCTTGATTACTAGATACTGTTACAATACTTAAATCTGGACAGAAACTTGAAAGAAACCCGCTAGTTTTTTCTGAATTTTCACGTGATATACTTTGATTATTAATTAGAGTCTTGTCTAAACTTGAATCATCTAACTTAAGAGTGTTATCTAATTCTTGTTCTGTAGGGTTTGGATCAGGGATATTTTGCCACTTATTATCAGTTGAAAATTCTCTATTTCTAATTGGTTTTATTTTCAAATTACCCTTTTGATTCAAATCTACTATTTTTGCAAGCTGACTATCTTGTTTAGCTTGACTACGTGTTATAACTTTCGGGTAGATTCTAACGGGAAATTTGGTTTTGACATTGAGTCATTATAAATTTACAATATTTTGTATTGAGCACTGTCTTAGATTGTTTATTGTTATTTTAAATTATTCGATTGTTTATAACAATAAAAAAACTAAATATAAAATTTATTTTTCAAGAAAAATAAAATGAGATTAGTAAAATTTATTTTTAATTTGTTTATTTAGCTTTAATAACAATATAATTTGCAATCAAATTTGTATTTCTTCATTTGGAAATAAAATAATGATATAAAGATATAATTAATTCAAATATTTAAATTAAATAGATAATCGCTCAATTGATTGTAAATTTATAATTTTTAATAATAAATTTCTTAAAATAATAAAATATTTTTCTTTAACAACTGCATGTGCCTTTTATTTAAATTAAAATAATTTTTTATTTATTTATTTATAAATTGTTTATAACAATTAAACAAATTTGTTTATAACAATGATCATTCGAATTATTTTCATTATATTGGACAAGTTCACTTGAGTAAAAATCCTTGGACAATTTTTTTTTTGCAATTAAAAATATTCTGTTCCTTAACAGAGTTAAAATTAAAGTTACATAAACAATACAATCACAAGCACTTCGAACTTTGCCTTACCCAATGAGCGTAATCAATGGTGATCGCTCAACATACCCAAAAAGGACTTGTACTCTCGTGTGCTGTTTTTTATGTTTGTTTTAACTCGAATCAAAACTTAGTTCACAAATTAGAATAATTTTTTAAATAAGATAAGTTACTTAGTAACTTAGGTTAGCCTTAAGGTCAGATCCCTGCGTGATTTTTCAGACTTATTTTATTTTATTGAAATTTTAAGTTTTCAAGTTGAAATAATATTTCATAATCATTTATTTACTATTAACAATCAATGTGATAAATTGAGCACACCGATCAACTAAGGGCCTCTCCGCTCGTAAACGGGTAGAAGTATTGTCCACTTTCCAAACCGAGGCGAAAAATTTTTTTTTCAAAAAAACGTTAAACAAAAAATACTGTGATGTTCAGCTTAGTAAAGCGCATCTTTTTTGTTATATTAATTTTCTTTCCTGATAATTGGTTTATTCACTGTAAAATAAACAATAGGCTTTTTCATACCTTCGAAAATCAATGCCGTTTGGAACTAAAATTGCTGAAACTCAACTAATATTAAACCGAGTTTGTTAAAATTTGGTTTGTGAATTCCCATGACGCCATACTCGGCACCGGAATCACAGAATTTCCGAAAAATATGATATTATTATTATTATTTATTAATTTATCAGCAGCGGTTGGAAATCAATCAATTTTTTTTCCACATGCTAGGAAGTTTTTTCCTATTGAAGCTAGGAAAAACTTCCAGCGGAGGAGTTGGTGAGGATCGTTTGAAAAAGTTTTTGGGACAAAGTGATTTTGGTTGGAGCAATACTTGATGAGATAGAAACGTTTTACTTAGAGTGCGGACAAAGTCGCTCGCACGCCCGTTGTTCTCGTGCCCGTATAAAAAAAATACATTTACTTTGCATACACTAAAAAAATTGCATTAAATAACAAAATAACAAAATAAAATTGTACTTGATCACGCTTTTACTTTTAATATAAATTATGCATTAAAAACTTAACATTTACCTTACTAGTTTCTTTTAATTTAGAGAAACTGTTTTTCTTTATCTTTCGCAGTTTTGTTTCGGAATTATCTTTTAAAACAGTCGTTTTCGCTATTGTCATAGATTTTTCTACTTTTTCTTTTGCACAATTTTTCTCGAGTTTTTCATTGTATTCAAATTCAAAGAGGAATCTTCAATTATTTTGTGAAAAAATTCTTTACCTCCTGGACTTAAGGGGGGAGATACCTCTAGAACTTTCAAAAAATCAAAAATTTTTTTTTTGCTCAAATGTATGGCCCGGGAATAGCAGATTGACATCCACCAACCTTCATGACCCGTAAGTTGAATGGAACATATTTTTTCATGTTCAAAAACTTTGAGGCTCGTTTTCTCGAAACTAACTTTTTTTATTCGGCCGTCAAGATTGCGAGCAAACTATTCAACCGATTTACTTGAATAAAACGGTATTTTATAGATAATTCTATATTCAAGTGCATGGTAGGGCGCTTTTTCGAAAAAATTAGTATTTCTACAGTTGTTTAACTATTTTCATGTCAAAAAACACGGGTAAAAATGGCACTTTTTCACGAAACGCATGAAAATATACCCAATTTTTCGAAATTCTCAAAACTCCCCTGCTATGCACTCGATTAAAGCTTCCAGATATATAAAAAATTTTCTTTTATCGTTTCAGATGAAAAACCTAGCCAGGAAGTTGACGGCCGCAAAAAATGTTAGCAGCGACGCTATCGACGGGATCCGTCATATTTCCGCCATTTTGTATTTTTCTATCATGAAAAAATTGTTTTTTTGAAGTTAAATAATGCCTTCTAATATATGCAAAAAATCCGGACTTGCTTCGTTTTCATTCTCCCAGAATAAAATTGAAAAAAACTCCTTTTTTTCAGGGTTCTAGAGGTATTTCCCCCTTTAAATAACGAAGCAAAGGCTTGACGTCAGTGGTTTTTGTTGCACTTATACCAATGGAACTCGTAACTTCTGTTTTCTGTATACAATACACATAAAATGAAACTGTAGAGATTATTTAAGTACGATTTTATAAAATAAATAATATCAAAAACTCATCTAGTGCAATTTTCGGAATAAATTAATTATCTCATCGCTGAGCATATATTTCCAACGAATACAAATATAGAATAAAAAAAGATGTAATATCAAAATGTAAAAGCGCGTAATAAAAAATTCTATGAATACATTAATCCGTTCATTTTCTATTATTTTGCATGAAAGACATAATTTTAAATTATATTGCATAATTTGCGACGCTCTTTGAATTTTACAATGTCAGAAGTTGTAATATGTCTACGATTCTAAGTTGAAAAAGATAAGTGTCAGTGGTTTTGTAACTGATGAAACTTATCAACAATTTCATTGTAAATGTTCAAAATAAATTTTTTAACAACCATCGTTCAATTGCATGCAAAGTAAATGTATTTTTTTTTATATACGGGCACGAGAACAACGGGCGCGCGTCGAAAATTGATTGATTTCCAACCGCTGCTGACAAATTAATAAATAATAATAATAATATCATATTTTTCGAAAATTCTATGATTTCGGTGCCGAGTATAGCCTCATGGGAATTCACAAACCAAATTTCAACAAAATCGGTTTAATATTAGTTGAGTTTCAGCAATTTTAGTTCCAAACGGCATTGATTTTCGAAGGTATGAAAAAACCTTTTGTTTATTTTACAGTGAATAAACCAATTATCAGGGAAGAAAATTAATATAACAAAAAAGATGCGCTTCACTAAACTGAACATCACATTATTTTTTGTTTAACGTTTTTTTGAAAAAAAAATTTTCGCCTCGGTTTGGAAAGTGGACAATATTTCTACCCGTTTTCGAGCGGAGAGGCCCTTATTTGATCGGTGTGCTCAATTTCAATTGACTTGTGTTTCCCGGGCCGATGCACCAGAAAGAAGGAAGTATGTTACGTCACAAGTACGTAAATACTTACTTTGATCGAAGATTCCTCGTTTTAAGTTAGGATCGAATGATCCTC
The DNA here is from genome assembly GCA_030998225.1 of Diplolepis rosae. Classification (NCBI taxonomy): domain Eukaryota; kingdom Metazoa; phylum Arthropoda; class Insecta; order Hymenoptera; family Diplolepididae; genus Diplolepis; species Diplolepis rosae. Next base: position 1,664,608 of record JAPYXD010000694.1, on the reverse strand, counting down.
GCTTAGGGATGAGGATAAGTCAATGAAAAGACACAATGATTATCAAATAATACAAATTAAATTTATTAAAATAATTATAAATTGAAAATAATAAAATGTCGATACAATTGGTTTATAATTGGAGGCACAGGCTGGTTGGTTGGAAGAAGACAGAAGGCGAAGAGAGAGAGAGAGAGAGAGAGAGAGAGAGAGAGAGAGAGAGAGAGAGAGGGGGGGGGGGGATTTCGGTACCTTTATGATTTCCCTTAGTTTCTTAAAGTGTTCCTCACAGGTATGACTGCGATGCGATTCCCACAGGTGTGACAAGGACACAACAAATATTCACCCTTTTTGGCACTGGGTCTAAAATCCCTTCAAGGATATTAAAACGAACCACGGTAAATTCATGACTCTCGGGTCTTCACACTGTCCAACTGCACGGTATAATTATCTCACACTGAGAATCCTTTTTAGTTCATTAGAAATTGCCGCACTTAAATTCTGCTCACATTGCCACAAGACTGCTTTTTAGTAGGTAGTTTTCTCTCTCTTTTAGTGATTTCACCAGATTTTTCTCTAGACCTAGCCTGTGCCTATAATACATTCTAATATGTTGCGGGACGTGACAATATATACGAATTGTCATGTAAAAAATGTTAAATTCCAAAAAATTATATTCAATGTATTTTATTTTTTAATAAAGGTTTGTCAACTTAGCTTCATATCAAGAAAAGTTTGAGGTGTAAATTCACATATCATATTCCGTAATTTTGAATTCTGCGTCTATTTCGCGCCTCCTTTGCATGAAGTCGAGAAAAATACAATTTCTGATTTTAACTCGACAACCGACAGCGCGTCTAATCTAAGCGAGTTAGAGGGGATACACTGACATGACGCGCTTCATTTTGTATGCTCTCACATATTATTGTAGCAGTGCGGTCCTTTAATTTTATTCCGAAAAAGCCACGGAAAAAGCTTTACGCAATTGGGGGCGCTGCAAAAGTGATAAACAGTGGCTCTGTTTTACCCTTCAAGTAGTAGCATGAACCTTTCATTTTAGTTCCCAAGAGCATTTCGCAATAGCGCGCGCTGCGGAAAATCACTCGAAATTAAATACATACTTTAGTAATCTCCCAACTCATCTCTGGTAAAAGCAAGCGTTCCCTAACTTTCTGAGTTTCTGCGATTTCTTCGATTCGATGTCTCATGCATCTCGTCGTCTGCTCGCCAGGCGACTTCTGTTTACAAAATTTGATAGCTGACAAATTTTGTAAAAAGTCTTAAATAATGTTGATGACGTGACATAAATTTGATGAATCTCAGGAAATGTTAAATAATTCTTTCGAGTGTGTGATCTGCAAGGACCATTTATTCGATACTATTTGTTTGTAGAATTTAAATGTAGAATTTGAGGTTAGGTTCATAACCTGTTGTATTCAAGTAGTTTTATTTTTTAACTTTCTTTGATTTCACTCAATTGATTTTAATTGTTATAAATTCAGAACGTTAATTAATTGCATTTTTATGTAAATTTTAGAAATAATAATCATTTGTAATTAATAAATTCTGTCATAATTACCTTTCTTGTAATTCTATTTTATGAGAATATAAAAACACTCCTTTAAAGATAAAATGTGGAAACTTAGCTTCAAGTTTGCTTACGTAGGAAAAACTTTGCAGCCGACCCGAAATTTATGAAATAACTAAATAAATAATTACTTACAGGAAATAACCATTTAATATTCATTCTTACCTATGCCTTATGGTAATAAAGTACATCTATGAAGGGAAAAATTGTTACTGTCAATATTTTTGGTCGAAATGAGAAATTGAAATTTTGAGTTTAGAATTTAAATCCAATACTCTTACAGTCTTGCAAATGAAAATTAAATTACAGTTATTGAAATTTTACAAAAGTACAATGTAAATCAGATGAATTAATGATACCATGATCTAAAAATGAAAGAGTTTTAAAATCGTTTGAACTCAAAATTTTTTTAATTTTCAAAGGCTTTTTTAAGGCTATAAGTGCTTTTTGGAAGAGATTAATTAAAAGCTTACAAGAAAATTATAAGTGGACGGATTAAAAAATAATGAGGTATTGAAAATTGCTTAATAGTAATATTTCCAATTTTAAATTGAATAAGTTGAGAATATTTAAATAAAAAGATCTACAAATAATTATAGTAGTTCCTCTTTACAAAAATTTTAATTGCAAACAATTCCAATTGTAAAATATCCTTGATTTTCAAGCGTTTTCAAAATAAATCTATATAATTTAAAGTAATTTTAGTTATATATCGAAAAAATTGAAATAGTCCTCGGACTTTAGAAAACTAGGAAATTTATTCATGGAAATCATTTCAAATTGCATTTAATGAAATATTTCAAATGAAACAATTATTTTTTGTTCCCTCTTTTGAGGGTATTGTTAGAATTTCCTTTTCTCACAATTTTACTGGGAATTCTTATATAAATCAGGATCATCTTCGGCAAGTATACGCTTTATTTCACTCTCTAAATCAAAATAAGTGCACTCAGAAAAAAGATTTGATTGAATCAAAGAAAATTATTTGCTTGAAAGACTTTCTTTGATTTAAAGAAATGATTTGTTTGAATGAAATAAAATTTTTTTAATTCAACACTCTAAAAAAAAGTCTATTCATAGTGAAATTACGTTCTTTTCAGAATGCATCCATTGAAATTAAGCATATTCCTTTTGTCTACCAACAGAATCTTTTTCCTGTTACAAAACTCATCTGTGAGATGCAAAAACAAAATATTTTTAGCAATGAACGATTTTTTTTACTCTGAAAAGAAATCCTCTAATTATGTAAGGATTGCATTTCTAGACTAGGAGACGAAGTGCGCCTGCGCATTAGTGAGTGTACGTCGTCTGGTGCTAATCTGTTCACAGATATTTTGTCAGTATGGTGCCAACTACGAAGAATATATTTATTTATGATGAAAATCAATTAAGGAAATCAAATAATGGATTTCTATAAATTATTAGGAATCCCAGAGTGCGACGTAGAAATTTTGAAAGGTACTGAGACGATCCAGTCTCGATTACGATAAAATATCGCTTACTAATTTAATCTCTACATATATATTTCAATTTATTACTTTATAAGAATCACAATATTGAACTCGCGAATTATTCTTATCTAATTTTAATTCGTTACTTCAAACAGAGTTTAGAAATAAATTACATAACTAGTGTTGGCATTTAAACTAATGAAAATATTTGTGTGTATGTCTCGCTCCTAAACAGTGGGTCAAGGCCGTTTATGAAATGACGACACGTGGATCTATTTTCCTTTATTAATAATCAGGTTTTCTCTTTTCCTCTAATACCTAAATGCATGAAGATGCAAAAGGTCATTTTTCTCGGGACCTAGCAAGGGTAAAAATATGAGGAAAGGCTCTTTTTAACGCCCAGCGAAGCGCGCACCGTGCAAACTAGATAATTTAGCAAAATATTAATTATTTAATAAAAACTTAATTTTTCCAATGAACTTCTTTTAACAATTCTTATTGGCTCCCCATCAGGTGATTGAAACGAATTGGAAATTACTAAACTAGCCCTTCTTTCTCCAAATTCAGATAGGTGGGGATTGATAGGGACAAATTAGAAATCAATCGAGGTGACGAGGTAAGTCAAGAATCGACGAGAATCACTTCGCCAGGAACACCTACTTCCAGGTAGGTCGAAATGTCGCGCTCAGACCATTTATTCGGAGAAAAACGGAGCTCGTCTCTCGCCCGGGTGCATTGTAGCATCACTTGGACGATAGATTTTGAGAATCCGCTTGCTACATGCGAACCAACTCTCCTGGTTAGGGCGTTAAGAGCATCCAAATTAAGATTGATCGTGGGATGGTGATAAGTTGTGAGTTTAAGTTTTCGTGCCGTGAAAATAACGCGGAAAGTCATAGCTCCTTCCTTCGATAGATTCCTCCACGACAGTTCCTTTGGAAGCGAGTAATTCGTTACATCGGAGCTGCTCATAAAATATCCTATCACGAAAGAGTATAACTGCTTTGAAGCCAATTGGGACATCGCAGTTTCTTCTTATCCTACCTTCTCCATGCCTGCTACCAAATAAGACTGTTTTGTACTCGTAAGAGGCATCGCAGAATTATTTTAAAAAATCCAAACATACCTCATTGACAAGCGTCCACCTTGAAGCCTTCTATAAGGGACATCGTGGACAATTGCCAAAATTTCACATATACTATACCTAATCTATCGAATAAAGAGATTTACGGAATTGTATCCGCCATTAGGGAGATATCGTACGGAAACAAATGATGATAAACGACCATAGCGATCAAACCAATTAGGTTGATAATTACGCAGGTCTGAAACTAATGTTTTCGCACGTTTGAACGCAACAATTTTATCTCCTTAATACATATATCAGTAGTTCTTAGCTAACGCGTAGTCAAGGAGGTTTTGATGTTGTGAATTCGAAGTTATGCTCTTAACTCAACCCCAGTTTATTTTCAGGTGGAAGCCCTCCTTGCTCGAACAATCGTGAGCCGTTTTATCTTGAACTAGCAGATCTGCATGATCTCTCATCTAGTCCCGTTTTCTAATTGCAGAAAACCTGGATACTAAAGAACACACGATATTAACACAGAAACAGATCTCAACCCGTCGGATTGATTAGCTTCGCGAGATCAAAAAGATCAACAGAAGACCGTGAGTTGTATTTTTTAACTGTCTGAGAGAAAAATCTGCCGAAACGCTCCACCTTCATGTGTGTCCCCTTGACACTATTTGAATCTGACGTGTGCTCGGAACGTAAGAATAAATTAAACTTAAATAAAAAAAATTAAACTTAAAAGCGGTACTTTGTACGCACTTAAAAATAACATTATAAATTAGTGATAATTCAATTAAGATAAGCGTCTAATATGACAAATATAGGTTTGTGGTTAGGATACATCTGTAGTTCATATGCAAGATTTTTACAATATACATTTCAAAAAATATAAATTATGTTTAGAAAGAAATGTGGAACTTACGTCAACTTTAACAACGCTAACTTATATGTTATAAATATATAATTTTTCAAATTCTGTACCTCATAGAGTTCCTTTCTACAATGTTCCGAATTTTTCTGTTTTGCAAAACGTAAAATTATGTTCCTAATGTCCCATGCAAGCATAAAACGCTCATGACGTCAGCAGTGCAATTTCGTAGACCAATCGTAACATTTCTTTTAATGGATACAATGGAAAATCTGTATTATCATTGGTTCTTGTAATTCTGCTCGTTACGTCACGAGCGTTTTCTGATCGCATGGGACATTAGGAACATAATTTTACGTTTTGCAAAACAGAAAAATTAAAACCTAGCAGCCTTTTTGTGTCCTTTTTTTTGCTTTTTGTGGCTCAGTAGTGCCGCTAAATTCATCGTATAATTCGTTTGTTTAATTCATCTGTATGTAACCTCAAATTATTAATAAATAGTACGCTAATCTTACAAGTAAATTTTAATTTCCTTTTGTACTCGATTATCAAAAACTATCTCCCATTCTGGATAGCAAATTTTATTATTTTATATATTTAATGACTAAAATAATAATAATAATTTCAAATTAATTAGTTTGAGTTTGCAGTCAAAAGCATCTTTTTTTCCACAGAAAGATTTCAAATTCTTAAATTTAAATTTGAATAATAATAATTTAATAATTATATTCATAAAAGTAATAATAATTATTGTAATAAGATTAGTATTACTGGATGTGTGATTTTGAAGTTACTGTTGATCAATATTAATACTGTTATCTAAGAATAAATTTTCTCTGGTACTTGTTAATTTTTAAAAAATGTTGGATTTTCAATTTTTTTTGCAGTTATTGTATGATTGCATTTTATTTTAAATTTTTTTCAAATGCACGCCACGAACAGCAAGAACCTCGGCTTCACCTAGGTTTTGGGCGTACTTTCGGCTGGAGATCAAGAAAAATAGTATACGACCCACGGCCAGAATGTTGAATACCCTGGCGTATGTGATATTAATGCCAAGGCGAAGCATTTATATCACATACGCCAGGAACTTAAACATTCTGGCCTAGGGTCGTAATATAAACATGTCAACTGCTCTTTGAAAATAAACTCTCGTGGATTTTTTACCAACTAATTTATTTTCATGATAATAAAAAAAATTATTTTTTTGATAATTTATGAATAATCATAAAACTCATTACATTATTCATATGTTACGAGTATAAAGCGATAATTAAATAATTAACCATCACTTCCCATCACTTTTTGATAATAACGTTCTCGAAAAAGCAGATAGTAAAAGAACATTAGTGGAAATTGCGCCTGACGCCGTCAATCGAAGATCGTGATTCCACGCGCATCACTTTAAAAAAAATTCATATTTTGCACAATTTTTGAGCGCACACCTCAATTATATACCTAAAATTTGCGTAATACTTGCAGCTATCACTATGAATTTTTTCAGATTTTTCAAAGATGGCGTTTTTTCAAAAAATCCATTTGTTTGAAAAAAACATTTTTTTTATCATTAAATTTGGAGTAAAAATTTTCCCAAAAAGTACTGCTACATCGGCCATCTAATGATACGTTTGTGTAATTTTTTTCAGAATTTTTCCTACTTTCAGTTTTAAAATAATTGAAAAAGAACAAAAACATTTTTTTGTTTTGTTTATCCCATAACTTTTTAAATAATGCATGAAATAATCTCAAATTTTGGGTTTCTTCATTATTTATGTTAGTCTATCAATCCTTGAAAGCTCAAGTAAATCGGAAACATGGAGTCCTGAACCCGTCCGATTTGCCATGGAACCCACCATATATTCTTGCAATTCATGTATTGTGACGTGACGATCACGCCGTGATCCCTGCTCCCTCCTGATCCTGAAAAGAAACAAAGATTAATGAAATAAAGTGAACAGCATGCTGGCCGGAAGGGATTCACTAATTATTAAATATACAATATTTGTTATAAATTTAGCATTATGTTATTATATAAGTATTGCTATCTTAGTTAGGCTACGAGTTAGATGACATTAATAGAATTGGTTAGACAAAGATTAGAACTGAAATGTACACACCTTGAAGTAGTTGTTACGAGATGTGCACAGCATGAAAAGGGTTGAGGACGGCGATTCGGCGTTTGCCCTGGCTCCGGGTGACAACGAGAATTCACTCGATGGCAGCTGGTCTCAGGAGGTTAGGTAAACACTACCTACCTAACACTACATATTCAAGAACACTTTCATGCACCACTGTTTCACTGCCGGCACGAAACCGAGAGTCACTGTCCGAAATTGCAACCACACGATCGCAAACAGGCCGTGCAAACCTAATGGAAATTTAATTCAAGAGTGAGAAGTTATGTTGATATCAACTCACTCTTGAATTACATTTACACAATTTTGCCTTAAATCATGGTTTTCTCGTCATAAATAAAAATCAAAAATATCTGTAATTTGTATTTTTATTTTCAGAAAATATAGTTGCTTAGCACATTTTGCGTTGATTTTTGTACTACAAGATAATCGAACACTTTGTGGGGTCGAGATAGCTCTTTTCGGTGTTGTGTGAAAGTCTTCTCCAAATACATCCTTGCTGCTTCCTGCTTCTGGGATATCTTCTGATTATTTTTTCTGGAATATAGATTAAAAGCATTTAATTTATATGAATATTTGAAATTTATTTCGTAGGTATTTTATAAAATAAATAAAAATAAATTTTATAAAATAAAACTCCAGTCACATGTTTCGCGAAATTGTGGTGGGAATTTCTGACATTGTGGAATTTGTATTGGCAGTTCTCAGCTATTTTTTCATAAATAATCCTTTGTAATTTTATACTATATATGTACTTGCATCTATATCTTCAGTAACATTTAGACAGAAGTACACTGCCGGTCGAAATTATTTGTTCACTTGTTGTTTCAGCTATTCCTAAAATGTCTTAATTTTTATAATAACAAGTTGAAATTTTTTTCCCTATCATAAAATAAAAGTTAATAAAATTTTGCAAATAACAAATAAAACAAAATAATAAATAATAAAATAAACTAAATAACAAAATTGAAGAAATTTTTTTTTTCACAGAAAAATTTCTGCAATTTATATTGGAAAATACCATCTATTTTTAAATAACGTTGGATTAATTCTAAATCAGAGGTTAATAAGGTCGATATAGTAGAGTTCCGTTGTCACGTACAGTGATACACTCTTCTAATGATCGACATAATCGACTGAAATGATTTAGAAAAATCAGAAAAAATAACAAAATGTTAATTTTATAAAAAAATATTTCAAAAAACTTGAAATTTCAATCATTCTGAAAAATATTAACAACTCTGAAATTAATTAAGATTTTTAAAAGTTTTTTGTCTCATTTAAATGGTAGGTTTTCATAGTATTTTGCTAACTAATCAAGATATTTTCAGATTTTTTTTCCTGGATTCTACCCGGCGTCAAAAATGATACAAAAAGGTCATAAAATTTTAAAAATGTGTAGCTACTTACAAGAAATTTTTAAAAACCAATGTGTATCATATTTTAATAAAATTTATAGATTACTTTCTTCATTTGAAAATTTTTGACATGTTTGTAACATGTTTGACCACAGGGTAGAATCCAAAAGAAAAATTCTAAAAATATCTTGATAAGTTAACAAAATACTATGAAGAGTAACCTTAAAAATGAGACCAGAAACGTTTAAAGGTCTTAATTAATTTCAGTGTCATTAATATTTATTCAAAAAGATCGAAATTTGACGTTTTTTGCAATATATTCTTATAAAATTATCATTTTGCCTTCAACTTGGGCTCAGTAGATGCAAAATTTGAATAATTATAAAAATTAAGACACTTTGAGAATAGCTAACACAGCAGGTGAATAAATAATTTTGACCGGTAGTGTATATACTACTTTTTTAGTTTGCTATCTCAAAATTACGTGCTAGAATTTTATTGTCATTCCTAAGGAAGTTTTAGATACTTCATCGAAGTTTCTTGTACTATTTTATGTAAATTTTCTTACGATTATTACATTTTTTCACATTTTCAAAGTTTACTTCGAAATAGGGCTCATATATGTAATATTTTATTTATTGCACTTAAAATTTTAGAAATAAAGATCACTAATGAGGACTCTGATCAGAGTCGAAAAGTTTGAAATTATATACAATATCGTATGAAATTAAAAATATTGTTACTTACGTGTGCAAACTGCACGCTACTTTCTTCAAAGTCTCGTGTGCCTTCTGCAGGTTTTTCTACTTCGGGAATAAAAATTTCGAAGTCTGATGGGGAAGAAACACTCGCCGGTTTAATGTTCACATCACTTCCACTCGACACATCACTACACGACGGTAAATTTAACGTCGGAAAAATGTCGATGACAAATAAAAAATTGTCTTTCTAGTACTTCGAGGTATCCTAACCTCGACAAGTAGGGATTTGAGCATGCTTCTATCCATCATTGTTCGGCATTTTCTTTCTTCGGAAACCGATGAATTGACACATTGTTCTTCCGACCCCTTTTGGAGGTACACCCACTCACAGCACACTGAATTTCGTACTTCGAATTCATTTTAAATGATTATAAAGCGCGATCGCGTACGAATTTGCTGATACATGTATACAACAATGGCGGAACTCATACGAAGCCGTTCCCTTTGCCGCACTCCGCCCGCTTCCGACAACTAGCGCCGCGTACACCACCGCACATGAACTATCCTACGGGGACACCCAATACATTAGAGGTCGACCTGCCCTGATCGCAAATAAACGAAATATCGATCGACAATAACAAGTCAATCGAAGTGGGACTTCACGGCAGACATACTGTCAACACTGACAGCTGCTAGACTAGTTCCCAGAGTAGCCGCATGGATACGCAACCTCCTGGACAAGGTGCTCGTGTGCTGTTACGAGCCGCGGAACGTCCAACTTACGCGAACTCGGTGATTGGTTGGTTCACTCTCGGTGTAAATCTTAAAGAAGAACCGGGAAAGTACGAATCCGGAAATTTAATAAAAATGACCTCAGATGGAATAGAATGTTTGAAAATTTATTGACCTTAGTAAAAGTTAAGTCTGGGTTTATACACAATAACAACCAAACGCGTTGAGAATTGTCACAAGTTAAAGATATAATGTTCTACGAGTTCGACGAGGGAACTTGTAGAACGTTCGAAATTGTGAAAATCTAAAACGAACCTAACTGACTTACACTCTACAAAAGCTCAAGCATCCCCTTCACAGATCTCCAGCACGCATCCCCCGCACGCATCCCTTCTCTCTCAATTTCACATTTAGGCCCTCGTTAGGCCCAGCCCAACTTCCCGGAGAAGCTCGACCAGGGAAAACCGAGCCCGGAGAAGCCCGATTCGGAAAACCCCAGTCCCAGCCTCTCTCCTCTCGGCTGCAAGTTTTTTATGGTGCTTGCAGTGAAAGCGCAAGAGAAGGCAGTAAAACAGTAAATCTTAAAGGATTACTTTTTACTTCCTTCTGGCGGCCAGACATTCTATTTTAATTCTTTTTAGGTCTACGTGACTAAATAGTTTCTATACTTATTTACCTAGCCATTCGATTTAGTTTTTGCCTATCTAAAATATAAATGCATATTCCCTCTATAAATCCCTAGTCCTATTTTAAATTTAATTTATTTAAATCCTATAGTCCAGACTTAACCTTCCTTATCCTTAAAACTAGTATACATAGTATTCATAATAAACTTACAAGGAAATCTTACAACTAATTTTACAATGTAGATGTTTCTAAAGCCGAACCAAATGTTTTACGGCTACAAAAATATACAAATAGAATCTTATATTTGAACTACGATTTATTACTAATATTTCTACTTAAAGAATTTCTACGATTTTCCCAAGGTCTTTTATGATTTGCAGCTGTGTGTTGTGGGAAGTTTCATTTCTTTAAACAAGATGTGAATTTCCTAAATTAAACTATATTTTTGTTTTGAAATTAAAAATGCCGCGAGCTAATATCGAACATTCGATTAAATTAATCGACTTCGAGCGAGACCCTATAGTCGCTCGTTACACCTCCACCCTTATAAAAGATTTTTCGTCAGAAAATATCTTGTTATATTCCTATTTATCCACATTTCCGATTTTGAGAAACTATATATAAGGAAGGAGTCTGTTGGGTGGAAAGAATATCATAATTTGAAATTTGCGCCCATAGTTCGATATATTCGATATAATTCGAGAGGCAACGACTTCGATTGAGCAGACCTTGTGACCGTACCACGTGACAAGCCGGCATGGTTGCATGTGACAGGTGTAAACATTTCGGTTGGTGATAAACAAAAGGTGGCAGAATTTGACGTTTAAGAACAGAAGAAAAGGTCTCGTCCATGTGAATTTGTGAATTTTATTTTGTCTGATTGTAAATGATGATGCTAGGATGAAATGGGATGCAGTAATCGATGGTAAGTCTAGCCTACAATATTTGTTTTATCTTACTTTGTTAATTTTCATTTGTATAATAAGGTCATGTTTTGAGCGAGGCCTAGTCGCTCGACTCTCACCCCCCTCTTATTTAGAAATTTAAACTAAATATAACAAGGAAATAAAAATAATAAAAATAAATAATGGATATATAAATATATGTCCCAACGTGACTAAATGTTTGTCTACAAGGTAATTTTCTATCTTATTCCTAGGTAATTTTACTTTTTAGGGTTAAGTGGAATGCAGTTCTGGATTATTTATTGTTGGAAGCATTTATTTTGAATCGGGAAAAATTTTGAGCGTTTGTGGTCGCAGGCGGTTCATGTGCACGATTCTGGTTTTTTGTCTACCTAGATCCAATTCGACATTGTTGTCATTGAATATTTGTACTATTTTATAAGGACCAGAATATTCGCGATCTAGCTTAGAGGATTTTGTATTATTTTGGAGATAAACAGGATCACCTACAGCGTAAGTTTGTCCGTTTAATTTCCTATCATAATATTTCTTAGAGCGTTCTTTTGCAGCATGGAGTCGTTCCCTAGCTTCTTCTTGGGTTTTCGCTAACTTTTCTGTCAGTGTTTTTAAATATAGATTGTAAGTTAGAGGGAGTTGGCATTTTGCAAATTCAGATGGGATTCTCGCTTGTTTACCGAATATTAATTCATGAGGGGTGAATCCTGTACCCTCGTGCTTTGAGGTATTATATGAGAAGAGGGCGAAACGAATCCATTTATCCCAATTTGTTTTTTCGCAATAGTTTTTGAGATATTGAATTAGAACGTGGTGACTTCTTTCCAGGGACCCTAATGTTTGAGGATGAAACGCTGTGGATCTAAGGTGTTTGATCCTAAAAATTCTACAGAAGGTGGCCATTACTTGGCTAGTGAAATCGCTACCCTGATCAGTGTGGATTACTTGAGGACATCCAAAGCGAGTAATAAAATGTTCAGCGAAGGCCGAGGCAATTACTGTGGATTCGGTACTACGTAAGGGGATAGCCTCTGAATATTTAGTTAAGTTATCTTGGATAGTCAAAATGTATTTATTACCGTTTTCTGTTCTAGGTAAGGGCCCTACTATATCCATTTCTATTTTTTCAAACGCCTCTGAAGGAGTGTCTGTAATTTTCATTGGCAGTTTAGTTTTTACTCTAATGGTTTTATTAAGTTTGCAGGTTTCGCATTCTCTCACGAATTTTCTAATTTGTACGCGCATATTAGGCCAGTAGAAAGACGAGCCCCCATATATGTTACGAGCCGCGGAACGTCCAACTTACGCGAACTCGGTGATTGGTTGGTTCACTCTCGGTGTAAATCTTAAAGAAGAACCGGGAAAGTACGAATCCGGAAATTTAATAAAAATGACCTCAGATAGAATAGAATGTTTGAAAATTTATTGACCTTAGTAAAAGTTAAGTCTGGGTTTATACACAATAACAACCAAACGCGTTGAGAATTGTCACAAGTTAAAGATATAATGTTCTACGAGTTCGACGAGGGAACTTGTAGAACGTTCGAAATTGTGAAAATCTAAAACGAACCTAACTGACTTACACTCTACAAAAGCTCAAGCATCCCCTTCACAGATCTCCAGCACGCATCCCCCGCACGCATCCCTTCTCTCTCAATTTCACATTTAGGCCCTCGTTAGGCCCAGCCCAACTTCCCGGAGAAGCTCGACCAGGGAAAACCGAGCCCGGAGAAGCCCGATTCGGAAAACCCCAGTCCCAGCCTCTCTCCTCTCGGCTGCAAGTTTTTTATGGTGCTTGCAGTGAAAGCGCAAGAGAAGGCAGTAAAACAGTAAATCTTAAAGGATTACCTTTTACTTCCTTCTGGCGGCCAGACATTCTATTTTAATTCTTTTTAGGTCTACGTGACTAAATAGTTTCTATACTTATTTACCTAGCCATTCGATTTAGTTTTTGCCTATCTAAAATATAAATGCATATTCCCTCTATAAATCCCTAGTCCTATTTTAAATTTAATTTATTTAAATCCTATAGTCCAGACTTAACCTTCCTTATCCTTAAAACTAGTATACATAGTATTCATAATAAACTTACAAGGAAATCTTACAACTAATTTTACAATGTAGATGTTTCTAAAGCCGAACCAAATGTTTTACGGCTACAAAAATATACAAATAGAATCTTATATTTGAACTACGATTTATTACTAATATTTCTACTTAAAGAATTTCTACGATTTTCCCAAGGTCTTTTATGATTTGCAGCTGTGTGTTGTGGGAAGTTTCATTTCTTTAAACAAGATGTGAATTTCCTAAATTAAACTATATTTTTGTTTTGAAATTAAAAATGCCGCGAGCTAATATCGAACATTCGATTAAATTAATCGACTTCGAGCGAGACCCTATAGTCGCTCGTTACAATGCAGCGACATGGACGCCACCTGTCGGCGGAATGAAGAAGTAGTGGGAGGAGAAGGAACAGCGGAACGGCAGAACTCGTTCGGGCAGCAAGCTGTCAACTGCAGAAGTTGAATTGTACAATAATTAAAGTGCCTTTTGTGAGGAAGGAGAGGAGTCGGTGCCGTACAGTCCATAGCTGGAAAAGCATCCAACGGAGCTCGAAAACTAAATAGCAGCGGAGTGTCTGGAGCTCAGGTAGGCGCCCGATCACGTCCTCTCTCTCGACAAAATTAAAAGCACGCTGAGGGCGGCCATGTTATAGGTTAGCTTTAGGGAATTCTAGCCAGTGAAATATAACTAGAGTATGAAGAGAATTTAGATTTCTGTATGTAATTGAGATTGGAGTTAGAGTAGCAATCTAAAGTGTAAATTCTAGATTTGTTAAGTTAAAATTATAGTCAAGGTAGCCTAGAGTAGAAATTTGAGTTTGAATATAAATGTTGTTGGTTTATGTTGACCTTATACCTTCAGCTGAAAGTGAAGGCAAGGTCGGAAATAAGTTTTAGTAAACAAATAGGAGTTCTAAATTGTTAATGCCGTATCTTTAAGCAATATTTTGGAAAATTTGAGTAAATATAAAATTAGAGAGAATTAGTTTTAAGCATTTAGAGATCTTGCCGTGTAATGAAGAGAAGATGAGTTTGTCAACTTCCATCACATATTATTCGGTTTGGTTAGAATAGTAGTTTCTGAATTTTTCCAATTTAAATAAGTTTAGATATTGTGATGCGTAATTGCTGTAAAGAAGCAATTGATGTTATTCTGATTAATATTTTATTAATAAATTAGGCTTTTGTTATTTTATCCATATCAGCTCTATAAGTGTATTATTTATTCATATAATTTCTATTGTTTTGTGTTTGACCTATCCAAGTGTTCGCCCCCACGTTCCCCTCTACCGACTTAACCGGGAATACTAGAATATTATTAAGTATTATAATTTATTAAGAATTGATTAGAGATCTGAATTGCTGGAGATAGAGTTAAAGTTGGAAAAATTAATTTGATTCGGTACTACAGATCAGTACCTGGCGCCCTACAAATAAGATCACGTTGGGCATTTGTGTGACACTTTCGCTGGCGTCTTCCCTCGTTAGTGAGACTGTCGTTACAGTATATTTAATAAATTATTTTAAAATAATTATAATTATAATCCAAACCACTTCTATACCCTCTTTATTTTATTTTGCAAATTCTTTTCCTCAACTATAAATTTAATAAAGTTTGGTAAAAATTTAAAAATAAAAGTAAGTAAATAAATTCTTTTGACAATAATTTTAATCAACTTGGAGTGTCGGGGAAATTAAATTAAAAAATAAAAAAAATTGAGTAAAAAATAGAAGTATTAAATTTCATACGATATTACTGCATTTTAGTATTTGAAAGTATAAATTTGGTTTATAAATAACAATGCTTATATTTATTCCATCGTAACTCAAAATATTTTCATTATTCAATAAAACAACTCGCAATATCTTCCAATATCAAAATATCAGAACTTCCAATTTCGAGAACATATTTTCTATGGTTTGAATAATTTTCTTTTTGGTTAGAGTCTTTCTTTGCGAATACATAATATATATTTCTTTCTTTCCATTAAAATGTTACGTCAGAAACGTAACATTTCTCTTCTTAAAAGATCTCCTCGTTTTATGTCAGGATCAGAAGGATCCTCTCTAAGGGATGAGGAATAGTCAGTGATTGAGATGGGTTAGGTATATAAAATATATTTATTGACAATTGAAATTATATCAGGTAAGCACCATGGAAATGTAAATATAGAATCGTAATTAGAAATACCCTTTTAGTTATCCTGAGTTGAATTGATTGATGATCAAATGAGTCCAGTAAGCGAATGTGGTCAGTTGAGTGTAACTTGTAATCTTCAGATAGTTGCTGTTGTATAGTAAATTCGTAATCTAGACAGTTGATCTAGTTGATTCTTCGATCCCAGTTTCGAGAAAATTTGGAAGGCGATTCCCCTTCACTTTCTAATGTCGTTGAACTCAGCGTCGAGTTTGAATTCGGGTTGAGTAGCGGTAGAAATCTGGTGAAGCTGGACTGACTGGATTGCACTCGCGGTATAGATTCGACGGCACTGGACTGGACTCGCGTTGGTCACATTGTAGAAATCGAACGTTGACTAACTAACTGAACTCGCGGTGTAGAGATGATGGTACTGGACTGACTTCTCTTGAAACTTTCGCTTTTTATAGAACTTTGAAAGGTCAGGTATGACGAGTAACATGCTATGACCAGTCGCATGTTATTACAAGTCACATGCTATTACAAGTCGCATGTTGTGACGGTAGTGTGTTGGTATTGTAGGGCTTCATTCACTTTCTCTCTGGGTCAGTCGATTTGTTATCATGTGTGGGTATTATAACGACACATGGTAATTTCATATTGATCATCCTATTGATCTGTAGATTTGTCTATAACTTGCGTCGATAAAATCACACTCGCTGTAATGCTGGCTTGATCCCTTTATTGGTTTCTTAATCTGCTTGTTACTTGTGGCGGTAGAGTCGCGGGACGTGACAAAAATAATGAAAAAAATTCATAAAAATATTGCTGGTTTATTATTCAGTACATTAATAGTCTTAAATATAAATTTATCTTAATTTATTCCCATTGTTTTAATTTCAATCAAGTAATGTTAAGTGTAGAATATTTAAAGAGAGACATTTTGACGAACTTTTTTCATTGATTATTTCATCGAGAATTTCTGTATAATGAAATTTGTCACATAGATGCTATTTGTTGCATTTTTGAGCGGGATATGGTTGCTAATAATTTTAAGTTCTGTTCTATACTCTATATAGAATTTTGTTGTAAAAAAGGAAGTCCAAGAGCTATAAAGAGGAGCTATAAAGTCATAAACTTTCCAACTTCGGAAAATAAAATTGATATGCCTCGACTTCTTTGCTTAAATAATTTTATTTGAAGTTCAACAATTTTTAAATTTAAATAAAAAAATAAGACATTTCATGCGAAAATTTTAAGTTGAAAGTATATCTGAATCTTGTTTTTTACAAAGGTAAAAAAAGTCTATAATTTCTAAGATTATCGTCTTATTTCAATATTTTGATATCTCTTCTTAAATGCTGTTTTGAAATTGTCTGTAAAAGGGTTTAAAAAATATTTTTCTATTATTGTATTTTTTTTATAATTAATCGATTAATTTGAATACCATATTGAGATATAAATAGAAATTAATAGTAGTATATTTTTGGAAAAGATTTGCTTTGAGGTCCATAAATGATAAAATTAATATCAATCTGACATTTCAGCTTAGATCGGAACCCTCATCAGTGTTTTTTTATGAAATTATGAAAATATACAGAAAAAGTCGGTTATTAAATCGACGTAACTTTTTTATATGACAATTGTAATAGTTTGTTTTTGGAGTTTACTATAAGTATACTTATTCCAAGAAATATAAATCATGTATTTTACACCCATACAATTCATACTCAATTTGCCGTGCAAAAAATGTCACGTAAAGAATTTCTTTGAAATATTTTTCTTGACAAAAATGTTTTTAGGATTGTTTTATATTCAAGCCTTTCTTTTTCAAATATATAATATATTTACCATGTAAAAAAGCTATGTCTTTTCAAATCTAAAAATTGAATTAAAATATTATGAATTTTAAATAAAATTGAAATTATATTTTAAAATGTTATACTTAATTTTGTTCTGAATATTTTTAATTTACAAAAAATTTAAAAAGTTTAATTAGGAATTTCAAAGTGACATGTTTGATAACATGTCTACAATTATATTGACCCAAATTCATTTAAACTTATAGGTATGAATCACTATTATTTCAGTACAGGATTTTTTCCACGTACTCCTGTATTCTGTTCCGGATATATTTCTATGTACATAATACGAAAGAATGTAAATAATGAACAATAAATTCAATTCAATTTGAAGAAACATTATTACAAGTACTTATTTGCTGAGGAAATTGATTCTGATTGTAAATTAGAGTCAACATACAAACTAGACAATCCTTGTTATTTTTTTTTTTATAATTCCGAAATTCAGCTTTGTAGAAAGGGAGTCTAATGTTGATATATGTTTAAATATTATTTATATTCATTTATTAAAATGATTGATTAAAATTGAAATTTATTTATTCATTAAAATTTAATACTTGATTTTTAAATTTATTCATTTATTAATTAAAATTTAATAATTTATTATTAAATTATATTTAATTATAATATAATTATAATATAATATTTAATAATTAATTATAATTTAATATTATAATTAATTAATTAATGTTTAATGACTACCAATAAGCTTCTGATATTAAAATCAATAAAAAATTCAAAATCAAACTCATCATATTATACGCCCAAATGTTCAACATCATATCTTGCGTTTCATCGCTGGACTTGAATATTTTCAATTTATACAGCTTAAGCAAATGTAAGCTTATTGGTATTCGAGAGGAATGAGGGGTACGGGGAGAGTTGTGGACAGTGCTCCTAAGGTTTAGTTGGCGAACTACTTCGTTTGTCAAATCGGCGGGCAGAGGTGTACGGGGGGATCAGAACATTTTCGCCGGACGCGCCGTCTACAATCTTCGCGGGGAACTAGGCCTGCACCGCATCTAGGTTTATAATATCTTTGCCAGAACGTAGTCAGCTGTGAAAGTTGTCTGTAAATCACGGATATTCCTTCAACTACTCGATTGCAGCGCTGCCCAAGCGGTCACTTTCGAAACTACAACTCGTCACGATAGGGAAAATCCCCCACCACGGGAGATGCCAGACCTGTCTATACGACCGTGGTAAGCACCGTCAGAGATGAGTTGGCAGATTGCTAAAGTAATGGAATAAGAGAATTTCACAAAATTGGTGTGACGATAGTCGATTTTGCCACTAGAGGCGCTTTGATTTCTGCGCGAAAGTTTAAATGATCTCGAATTAAATATTCGATGAAATAAAAGAATAGTTTTATAATTATTCATGAAATAATTATTTATAAATAAATTAATGAGATTGGCATAGAATAAGAGCGATTCGACATAGAGAAATATAATGAAAATGAATGCTGCATGATATCAGTATAGTTATTATGTGTTTATTCTACAGTTAATAATTAAGAACCAAATGCGACCAGCCTTTATAATATTTAGAATATGTGCTTTGAGCAAAGCATTTATTATTTAAAGACTTTTCTTAGAACCTAAGTAGAACGTAAAATTATTATCAAATTCAGGCGCCAGAATATCGCGACATAGGACTATTATAATTATCTTCTGAATAACCAGGACACATTAATTATATTAGAATAAACAAATAGGATCTAAGTGTGACAGGTAGTTTACTTCTAAAAGACGATGATAGTTTTACGACATAGATTTCATAGGAATTTCGAGTATGTGATACGTGACTATAAGCTTGAGCGGCAGCCCTTGATGCTGTGGTCCACGTGCATTTAAGAAGGAAAGTAGGGATATAGAGATCTAGAACTTATGTTAATGAGTAGGGATTTATAATCAATACTATTGGCTAGCCGCACTAGTTCTAATTAGTGGGAAGACGCAAGGATGGTGCGCAACTGCACATATGACGGTGCAGCTCGCGAGACTTCGTCGCTGAAGATCAGATTTTTTCTGACCATTGAACTTAATCGATCCGCGCGCGAAATCGTGACCGATCATTTTCTTTGACTTTGAAGTTGAATGTGAATTATAAGTTTCAAGTTTATGTTATATGTAACTGTGGGACTTTCCAAATATATATGTGTTTTATTTTGCCTAATTAAATAATCTTTTATAATTTATTTAATTACCTTGTTTATATATTAAAATTATATTAAATAGTTTTACTTTTTTCCAAGAAGTGTTTCCACTCTAGGTGAGGTGAGTTTCCACTCTTAAAACGTGGAGAGCTCACATCCAGCCATCCAAGTTCAAAATTTTATTCAAATTTAAATAATGAAATTTAAAATTACCGACGGTTCCCGCTTGAATTGACTCGGTGCGTCACATAATATTTTTTTTTGGTGTCAGAAGTGGGATACCACAAAACTCGCCGCGAGTGGATTACTAAAAAATAAATAAATAAAACTGAAAACTCTAAGTGAATCAAGTGACTGTGAGAAAAAGAAAAAACCTTTGTGAATAATAATGTTCAAACTTAAGTTTTAGTGTGGTTGTCACTTGCGCAGTGTATTTCGAGGAACAGTTTCAACAGTTTGAAAATAAAATTTTTCTTTAAAAAGGAGCAAATTTATGAGGATATCGTAAGAGTTGCTGAGGATCTGAGACCATCGTGGAAGCGGACAAGGATTCTTTTCTCTCAAGTACTAACCTTAGTAGCGGGCTGAACTAAGTAGGGTCGTGAAACGGGGTGGAAAGAGAGAAAGGAAGGAAGCTGCTAGAGGAAGCCTGGATCAAACTTGGAACCAGACAAGGCCGCAACTGTCACTTAGGTTTTAGTGGGTTTCCTTCGTGATCTTTGCCGGTAAAAGGCCGGGGTTGTGAAGCGACGTGGGTCCCACCACCCTCAAATTCAAGAAGGGTGTTACCTATGTCGTCAGGCCCATCGAGGGATTATTCAAGGACTTCTTAGGGACCAAGGATATCTGGTATCAGTTGGAATACGTCGAGGGAAATATCCGAAAAGGTTGACATGCAAAAGTGAAAGTGAAAAGTGAAAAAGCAGAGCATTAATAAAAGGTGCAAGTGATAGTGTGTGAGAGCATGTCAGCCTGTCTTCCAGAACTTCCAATGTAAGTCGTTTCGCTCTAATATTATTGCCAATCTCGCTTTTGTAATTTTTTATGTTTATAAACAATTGAGATTTTGTTTGTTTGTGGGGTTCTTATTTGTTTTAATTTCGGTTAGATCAAGGATCGAAATAGGTTTTTTTTTGTTAGGTAAAAAAAAAAGGGGGGTCAAAAGCCTAATTAGCATTTGTTTATAATTTTTATATAAATTTATAAAATGCCTAAAGCAACTCGTGGTAGGGCGACAAGGGTGTCTACTAGAACAACAGGGCGATCTAATAGGCAGACAGTGGAGAATAATTTAAGAAGTGCGGAAGTCAATTCTCCGGATATGAGATTACGCAGTGGAACCATGAATGCACCCCTTTTGAATCGTGAACAATTTTCTAATGCTGCGGAACTTCTGAGGGATTCGGGAAGACATGAAGAAACTTCAATGCCTGCGAATTCAGGAAATCCAATGAATTTGTATTCTGCTCAAGCCAGTACTTCACGAGAGATTCCTGATTTACAGATTGCTGCAGTGCATACAGGTAGAGAAGGTAGCGTGCTAACAGGCGCGACCAGCACGTCTGGATTATTCTCTGTGCCCTTAAGTGAGCCCGAGAATCCAATTCCATTCAAGGCAGCCCTCGAATTTATTCCTAAATCGTTTGACGGATATAATTTACCAGTCTCGCGGTTTATTAATGATTGTATTTATGCCCGAAATTCAATTGCCGCTAGAGATCGACAGTACTTATTTTTAATGGTCCGTACTAGAATAGCAGGAAGGGCATATGCGACATTGCAGGATCGTGATATCCATTCTTTAGAAAATTTGCTGCGACATCTTAAAATCACATTTACGGAAACTCGAAATCTCTCCCAGTTGAATACTATGCTTGCCAATGTAGCTCAAAGAGAGAGTGAAAAAGTCCTAGATTTTGGAACGAGAGTAGGGGAAATTTTGACAAATATAATTGAACTAGTAGAAGAAACAAACTCTGAAGATTATGCTAGGGCATTAATAAAGTCTGCTCGTGACACTGCTCTAGATAATTTTATAATGGGATTGAAAAGAGAATTAGCTGTTAGAGTTAGGGGCGGACATCCGAATACCTTACAGGAAGCGATTAATTTAGCCCGGACAGCTGAATGGGAAATTGCACGTGAATCGACACTCGATCGGAAGGATTTAGAAAGATTTTCTAGTGAGAATATGTTAAAAGAGACCCGTAAAAAATTTGAAAATCAAAATCGAACGCAAAATAGGTTTCGTCCTTATCATACTGATGCAAAAATTCGTCAATTTTCTGGTGGGAAATTTAATAGCTTTAATAATAGGGGTGGAAATCGAGGTCGGGTCAATAAAAATTTTAATTCTCGAATTTTAGCAACAAATAGAGTTTGTGAGGGATATGGTGAAGAAGGTCATCTAGTTATAGGATGTTTGCGCATGACCGGAAATGAACAGATCATCTGTCATGCTTGTAGAAAGCCAGGGCATATTGTAAGAGAATGTCCAAATCTGAAAGCTGACCGTCCTATTTGCTATAATTGTCAAAAACCCGGACATCTTGCTAGGAACTGCACAGCGAAAAGAAATGATGGGAAGGATAAAACTGAGTGTAATTATTGTAAAAAGTCTGGTCACACATATGATGAATGTAGAAAACGTTTAAAAAAGGAGGAAGAATCGCGTGCCGCTAAAGAAATTAATTTAAACGAGTAACAAGCTCATCGGAATGGTGCAACGACGAGCTTTTTTAAAGGAATAGCACCTCTTAAACGCGTGATTATGGATTTTGCAGCGACGGTTAAAAGGCCTTCACCCAGTATTGATTTAAACAGTACAGATTTTAAAAATGGTAGTGGTAGATTTATAATAGACACTGGAGCAGAATTAAATCTAATTAAACAAAAACGAGTAAAATCAAACATCTGTATCAATTCAAACTTAAAATACGATTTATTAGGCATAAATGAAAAAGGCGTGCGAACTCGTGGACAAGTCGAGATAAAAATAAGTCAAACTGCAATTGCTTTCCAAGTTGTTTCCAATAGTTTTCCTATAGAATCCGATGGTATGTTGGGGATGCCATTTTTATCCAATTCGGTGATTGACCTGCAAACAAAACAAATACAAAATAAGTTAGGTATTTTCCCTATTTTGGAAGCGAAAAAGAATGCGAAAATAAAATTAAAAGCTCGAACAAAACAATTGATTACATTACCTGTAAAAAATCCTGAATTAAAAGAAGGATATTTGCCATTAGTTCCTACAGGACCAGGAGTGTATCTAGGAGAATCACTAGTATCGGTTGTTAATGAAAAAATTCAAATTTACTGTATAAATACCACTGCTTGTGAAGTCGAATTAACTGTACCGCCGGTAGAAATTGAAGAATTTGAGGTAATGGAATCTGCACCAAGGTCTGCAAAAAGGGCCGTTAATAGTGAAAATTCTACTAATTCACATAGGGATCGATTTCAAAAATTAATATCAGAACTAGATTTAACAAATTTAAATTTTGAAGAAAAAAGAAGCTTGCTTAAAACTATCGAAAAATTTCTTTACCAATTTTTTATTAAAGGGGATAAGCTAGGGTGTACTAATGTCGTTAAACATGTTATAAACACTATAAACGAGGAACCAGTCAGGAAACCGAATCATCGACTACCTATAGTTCAACGAGAATTCGTAAAAAAGGAGGGAAAAGCTCTTTTAGATGAGGGAAAAATTCAACAATCTGACTCACCTTATAATTCACCTGTGTGGGTGGTACCGAAAAAAGCAGATCCACAAGGGAATCGGCGATGGCGGATGGTAATTGATTATCGTCTGCTTAATTAAAAAACCGTAGGAGATGCATATCCACTTCCTAATATAACCGACATATTAGACCAATTAGGAGGCTCTAAATATTTTACAGTGTTAGACTTAGCTGCTGGCTTTCACCAGATTGAAGTTGAGCCTAAAGATAGATATAAAACCGCATTCTCAACACCTTTTGGGCATTTTGAGTTCGTAAGAATGCCATTTGGTCTGAAAAACGCCCCTGCTACTTTTCAGAGGCTGATGGATAGAGTTCTTTCTGGATTACAGGGTATTGAACTCTTCATTTATATGGATGACATTGTGATTTATGCAAAATCCTTGAAGGAGCATAAACAAAAGCTTGAAAAGTTGCTTGGTCGTTTAAAAACTGCTGGCTTAGTTTTGCAACCAGAAAAATGTCATTTTCTTCGCAAGGAAATATGTTACTTAGGACATACAATATCTGAAAATGGCGTACGGCCAGACCCGAAAAAGGTAGAAGCTGTTAAAAATTTTCCAAAACCTACAGGTCGCAAAAATGTTAAGCAGTTTTTAGGTCTAGCCGGCTATTATAGGCGTTTCATACCAAATTTCGCGTTCATTGCCAAACCTCTTACACAATTATTAAAGAAAAAATCACTTTTTATTTGGACTGACGAAACTCAAAAGGCATTTAATACTCTTAAAGAAATTTTATGTTCTGAACCAATTTTACAGTATCCGGATTTTACGAAACCTTTTATTATAACTACGGATGCTTCTAATTACGCGGTAGGTGCTGTTTTGAGTCAGGGAATAATAGGGGAAGATTTACCGATTTCATATGCATCTACAACCCTAGGGAATGCAGAAATGAATTACACCACGACAGAGAAGGAGTTGTATGCTATTATCTTTGCAATTAAGCAATTTCGTCCTTATATTTATGGTCAAAGGTTTAAGTTGGTGACAGACCATCGTCCATTAGTATGGCTTTGTAATCTAAAGGACCCTACAGTTGGATCTAGATTAGCTAGATGGAAAATAAAGCTTCAAGAGTATGATTATGAGATAGTTTACAAGCCAGGACGGGTAAACGCTAATGCGGATGCGCTTTCCAGGAATCCGGTAGTTGATTTGGATTTGGTTGAAAAGGGAGGTCACGGCTTGCCGGTTGCGAATCGTGGCGATTTGCTAACTGCGGACGTGCCCTCCACAAGTGATGTAATGTTTCACGAGTACCCTATAGAGAAAGTTTTTCCTAGTATAAATGATGAGTTTTGTAGTGAGATCGAGGGTAACTTCGAGACCGATACAGAATTGAATGAGAGAGAGAGAGAATCCGGTACTCTAGACGAGAGTGGCGTTCTGACGAGAACCTTACCGGGGGTAAGGAGGGCCTTCTCAAAAGAGAAGGCCCTCTCGAGGTTTGCGAACCCTTCAAGGTGCTGCAGCAATCGTTGAGGGGCTGGACCATGACGGGGCTGGTTGTACTGGGCGCGCGGGCCGCGTCCTAAGGAATCTGGGCTCCCAGCCTTTCCCTTCGCGAGATCATGAGGTGGCACTTGGGTTGGACCTTGAGGTGAAAGCTAGCAAAGGGGCTAAAATGGCGAGAGGGGTGGAGATTATCAAGACTGATATCAACCACCGTACTCTGCCAAGAGAGAAGAAAGAGAAACTGGTGGAGAAGGTCAGTGACGGGATTGAGGTACCAGTTATTGAACCTCACGTCCTCGAGACTCAGGACTGCGCCGGACGGGTCAGTGACGGAAGGGAGGATCCCCCTTCAAGAGACTCAGAGAGAGAGTGTGTGTGGAATGATCAACCACAGAGAGAGACTACTCAATCCATTGTTAATCGGTCCGAAGTAAGTTGTGATAATGATAATGTAATGAGAAAGAGTAGTATTAAAATGTTGGGAGTTTGGGGACAAGTAATTGAAGACATGAAAGTTTTATTCAATTGTCCGGTGCCAACAAAGCACATTTGAACCGAGGATTGCGAATCCGTAGAAGTGATACCTGTCTTGAGTGCAAGATCTAAAGAAGGAAATAGCATACTTACCCCTTTGTTTACGTCTAGTAATGACAAGTTATTCTTGCGTGATGATAATTTAATAAATTTTGTAACTTGTGATGGAGTGTTGACTACTCCAGTAGGCCGTGAATTAATGGATAATTCGTTGATTAAGCTATCCGATATCCGAGAAGAAAATTCTGAAGTTGGATTAGTTACATCTGTAAAAAATAAAAAACGTTTAATTTTCAATTTGTTTGTAAAAGAAACTTACGATGCTAAACAATTTGTTAAAAATGTAGAGTTAGCAGTATCGACTTTCCGAGAAGCTGTTGAAACAATGGGTTTGAAAAATTTCAGCGTATCAAGGGTTGGAAATGGGTTAGATAGTATTCCTTGGAAAGTTATTGAGCAAATTTTCAGAACTTACTTGGAAAAGGAGGATATACAATTTGCATTTGCAATGGTGAATTTAAAACTCCACCAGTAGCTGATAGGCAAAAAATCATTCAAGAATGTCATGACTCAGTAGTAGGTGGACATAAAGGTGAGACCAAAACTTTCGATCGAATCCGCGAACGGTTTTACTGGAAAGGCATGCGAGAAGAAATTCGTGAATATGTCCGTACACCTCACATAGCAATAGCGATAGCTGAAAATATAATATGCATTTTCGGTTGTCCTGAAACTATACAAACCGATCAGGGAAAACAATTTACGAGCAAGCTTATGGCTGGTTTTGCCGCGTTATTCCGAATTAAGCAGTATCATTCTACTGCTTATCATCCTCAGTCGTTGGGTGCATTAGAGTGAAGCCATCATACCTTTGTAGAGTACTTACGTCATTATAGTACAAAATCCTCTTGGGATCAATGGTTACCTTATGCCATGTTTTCGTTTAATACTTCGGTTCATGAGTCCACTGGCGTCACTCCACATGAGGCAGTTTTTGGACGCAAAGTTAGATTCCCTTCTGAATTTGCCGATGAAAATGTTCCTATGACTTATATTTCGATGGTTGATGAGTTGTTGAATAAAATAACAGAGACAGAATCTCTCTGCGTCGCTCGCTTAGAGGCTGCGAAGCAGCGCTGCAAAAGGTACTATGATCAGGAACTTAATGATAAAAAATTTGAAGTAGGCGAATACGTAATGTTATTAATTGAAGCACGTGAGGATAAACTTGATGACCATTATGAAGGTCCTTATAAAATTAATAAAATTTTAAATAATGTTAATTTAGAGTTACAAACTTCTCCTCAAGAAACTAGAATAGTTCACATGAATCGTGTAAAACATGCCTTTTTACAATTTACATAAATTTAAAGACAATTAGAGATTTATTACTTAATACGTAAAAGTTAAAGTCAATCTAGTATTAGTATGAATATTCTCTTAAGTATTGATTGTATAATAATACATAAATATATTATTCTTTATATTTCTAGTAGTAAAATTTTAAAGTAAATATTCATATTTAACGAAAAAATAAACTAAATTACATTTCTTCTTTTTAAAAAAAAAGAGAAGAAAAACGAAACAAAAAATTATTTTTTGAAAAAATAAAATATTTCTATGTATGACAAAAATTAGTTGATAAACATATAAATTTATATATTTTTATGCATCATAATGATAAAAACCAGCATTTTCTCATAAAATAAAATAAAAGAGGAAGAATTTGTAATTTAATTTTTATAAAATAAGAAGAGGAAAATAGTATTAGATTTTTAACCAAACGACTTTCCTTGAAATCGTGACCATACACAAGTGTCGTAGGTCGTGGTTGATCTGGTTCATTATCACGGCTTCTCAGAATTCCGTCTCTAACGTTCAACACTATGTTCGCTGAAACATTTCCTTGGGACCTGTATATATCCCTTCGAACCTTAACCTAGAGAAAAACAAAATATTTCAATTAAAAGTATATATATATATTAATATTTAATTCATTAAATTAGAGTAGAAGAAAAATTGGTGCACACCTCATGTTTTCGTGCATGTATGGGATTTGAATGTTGTGTGTTCTTTCCTCCTGGGTGGAACCCTGTATCAAGCCACAACAACTTAATTATAATGATAAATAAATAAAATAAAATTTATAATATTACAAAAAAAACAGATATAATAATAATTTCTAATTTTAAGATTTATTTTCTTTACTTGCATTTAGAATTCAATCACGTCTTGATTTTGGAGGTTAGAAATGTGAATCATAATTTTAATACTTTATTGGAATTATATTGTTTGTTGCAATTAATAATTATATTTTAACTTACCTAATTAGAAATATTGAATTCTATGCATGGGGCGGGGATGTGTGGTGTGTACCAAAGGTCAAGATGTTTGCGTATTTTAAAAGGTTAATTTCAACTTACCATGAACGTTTTTTGTCCCGATATTACCGATGAATGACACCATTGAAACTTAATTCAGTTTTTACTTATGTAAATCCGTATAATCAAATTGCTCATCATTGAAGATCGCGCCAAAATCGTCTTTATCGTAAATAAGGTTTTAAAAAAGGCCGTTCTATGGAAGCGACCTTTTTCTAAGGGGAGGAGTGTGACAATAGTCGATTTTGCCACTAGAGGCGCTTTGATTTCTGCGCGAAAGTTTAAATGATCTCGAATTAAATATTCGATGAAATAAAAGAATAGTTTTATAATTATTCATGAAATAATTATTTATAAATAAATTAATGAGATTGGCATAGAATAAGAGCGATTCGACATAGAGAAATATAATGAAAATGAATGCTGCATGATATCAGTATAGTTATTATGTGTTTATTCTACAGTTAATAATTAAGAACCAAATGCGACCAGCCTTTATAATATTTAGAATATGTGCTTTGAGCAAAGCATTTATTATTTAAAGACTTTTCTTAGAACCTAAGTAGAACGTAAAATTATTATCAAATTCAGGCGCCAGAATATCGCGACATAGGACTATTATAATTATCTTCTGAATAACCAGGACACATTAATTATATTAGAATAAACAAATAGGATCTAAGTGTGACAGGTAGTTTACTTCTAAAAGACGATGATAGTTTTACGACATAGATTTCATAGGAATTTCGAGTATGTGATACGTGACTATAAGCTTGAGCGGCAGCCCTTGATGCTGGGGTCCACGTGCATTTAAGAAGAAAAGTAGGGATATAGAGATCTAGAACTTATGTTAATGAGTAGGGATTTATAATCAATACTATTGGCTAGCCGCACTAGTTCTAATTAGTGGGAAGACGCAAGGATGGTGCGCAACTGCACATATGACGGTGCAGCTCGCGAGACTTCGTCGCTGAAGATCAGATTTTTTCTGACCATTGAACTTAATCGATCCGCGCGCGAAATCGTGACCGATCATTTTCTTTGACTTTGAAGTTGAATGTGAATTATAAGTTTCAAGTTTATGTTATATGTAACTGTGGGACTTTCCAAATATATATGTGTTTTATTTTGCCTAATTAAATAATCTTTTATAATTTATTTAATTACCTTGTTTATATATTAAAATTATATTAAATAGTTTTACTTTTTTCCAAGAAGTGTTTCCACTCTAGGTGAGGTGAGTTTCCACTCTTAAAACGTGGAGAGCTCACATCCAGCCATCCAAGTTCAAAATTTTATTCAAATTTAAATAATGAAATTTAAAATTACCGACGGTTCCCGCTTGAATTGACTCGGCGCGTCACATTGGGCTGATAAACGCGCCCTCTGAACGTCTTGCGCAAAAGGTGTACTTTGCGCGTCGGTAAATAATGAAAGTTAGAAAATCCAGAAATGATTTACCATCAGAATTTCTATGGAGGGGCAGCGACGCGCGCTGCCCTTGTCTTTGACGCTCTTACATGCGAGAACGACTCGTCCCACTTCTCCTTATTCTCCTCGCTTCCTCCAAGCAATGCTATTTTTAGATTTCACGCTTTCGGTTATCGAGTCGGAATTGAGAATTGTGTATTTCTGTCGAAACCGTGCAAAAGAGGCGCCAAGCAGATGAGAATTTGAAATTTACGAAATATGTTATTTAACAAACAACACTTTTTTCCGGTATTTTGGAAAAAATCTGCCTAAAATAAAAATCTGAAATATCGTGTAAAATTTTATAAGCATTTGAACACTTCAAAAATAAACTTTCAGTAAAATTTGATGCCAATAAATGTTCCAAATTTGGATCAATATATATTTTCCTATTCAAATTTCCATACTTCTTATCAATTTTGTACATTTAAAAACTTTTTAGTTAGAGAGATATTTTCTATTAGGAAGAGATAAACATAAAATTCAAGTTTAAAATTTACATTCTCAGTTTTATGTTAGCAATATTTTCATCTCACATTTTTGTAGCCTACACAGAGAGAAATTTTAGGTTTCACTGACCAAAGTTTTTTTGTTAAAATCGTCTTTACAAAAATGTTAAAGTTCTCATGACAATCATGGTAGTGGCTGTCATACATTGGAAAAGTGTTTACTTCAACTGCAAGGAACGTTACTGAGACCACGATTCTGGTACTTGAAATACCATAGCGCTGCGGTTATAGGAACCAAAGTCCATCGTAAAGCCGCGCATAGAGTTTAGTTAAAATGACTAAGTCTACGGACAGTAAATACCCAGCCAAAATTATTTTTAAGGTTATAGGTATGGTTCTCTTAGTTATCAAAATACAAATTCAATT
Source organism: Diplolepis rosae (assembly GCA_030998225.1). Taxonomy (NCBI): domain Eukaryota; kingdom Metazoa; phylum Arthropoda; class Insecta; order Hymenoptera; family Diplolepididae; genus Diplolepis; species Diplolepis rosae. Next base: position 1,634,488 of record JAPYXD010000694.1, on the reverse strand, counting down.
TGATGAGAAAAAATAAAGTTTTACCGAAAAGATCTAAGAAAAATAATCCGGTATAATGATATTTATGATAACTTTCGTCGATTAAGTTAAAAAATTGTCACTTTTTTCATCATCATAAACTTTTTTTGACTGACTATAGTTTTGACAAAATACGACGAGACAGCAAAATTGGAACGCATTGCATTGTCCCCGAACAAAATCGTTTATCATTTAGCTTTCTAAATTGTCAAACTATATTTATAATAGAATTATTTACCTGATAATGCTTAGCACGGTGAAATATAGTCCAGGAATCGAGAACGAGAATTGGCAGGATTCAACTTAGGCTGCATATCTTTCAATGAAAGTTATACTTGATTTGTCTAGCGCAACAGCGAACGCTGCAGTTGTAGTAACCAAAGGAGCTTGGCAGTACACATAAAGAAAATGTACGTGTACTAACCGTTGGAGTACGTATAAAGCTCATTCTAATCATCAACTTTGGTCACAACAACCGAATACACAAAAAAGTCCAAATTACTGTCATGATAACTATAAAAGTAGTAGCTTCTCTCAACTTTTTTGGTCAAGGCAACTACTTTACAAAAAATTTATGTGCTATGTGCACAGGAACCAAAGCCGATTTCTCTCAGTGTAAGCACAGACTTTTCATTAAAAAAATGAAATGGTCTATGGAAAGGAAAATTTTCTAACAGATGTGGATAAATTAAGCAGCTAAAATATGTGTTCATTAATATCTTCATATTAAATTTTACATAAAAATTTTTGTTCGAAGTGTTCAAATCTTGTTACAATATGACAAGATCATATGGACGAGTTCAATTTCTTTAATGAAATATTTTGTAATTTTTAATTTGTCTGTTCTTCTGAAATCGGAGGAAGATTTGAACAGTGAACAACAAATTTTCCAATGGAATTCAAGGTCAATAAATGCTTAAAGTTTTATATTAAAATTTTAATTACCAAATTTTGAAGCTTTGTAACTATAACAATTTTTGGAATTTACATCTTGTACATGACAATTTATATATATATATATAAACTACCATCGGAAATTACAGAGGTTGACCTGGAGTTTCAACTTTCGTTAAAGTGATTTATTTTATAGAAAGATATTACAAAATAAATTTTAATTTAGATCTCTTTGAAGGAAATTAATAAGTATGTAAAAAAATTAAAATTTAAAAAAATTTTTTTTAGTATGTCTTCATAGTGATTTGTTAACCTAATTTAAATATTTTTAGAAAGTCTTTTCTGAATTCTATATGCTGGGGTTGAACACGTTACAAAAAGTCGTGTAATTTTAAAAATGTGTATCCCCATACCAATGAAATCTTAAAGTGTGCTGTTCGATAAAATATTAGATATAATATATTTTACTTTTGAATAATCAAACCTTTTATTTATACTTATATATTGAAATTTTCATTTATAATATGTTATGTATTCTGAAAGTTTTTTCAAAATGTTTAATTCTAAAGGATTTATTTTCAATTTTACTTTATACTAAATTAAAGTTAGTGTACGATTTCGTGTGCTAATTTTGATATAATTTATGTATTTTTCAAATATTTAAACCTTTTATACTCAAACATTCAGAATTATTTTGAATTCAAAATGTTTTAATAAATTGCATTGGTTTTAGGGTCCATAAATGAAGAAGTCTATTATAAATTAAATCAAGGGTCATTACAGTTTACTATTTTAATTGTTTTAATAAAACATTGAATAATTTAAAAACATTAAACATAATAATACGTTCATAGTTGCATACTTAAGTTTAAAGAATTTGAAAATCTTTCTGTGGAAAAAAGACGTTTTCGAATGCACCGCCGGGATTCGAGCCCGGGTATTTCGATTGCCGGTCGACTGTATGTACATTCGTGTAAAAATATTAAATATTTTGAAAATGTTTTTTCAAGTATTTTTCTTTATAGTAATGATTTGTCGAATTTACTTCACACCGAATAAATCTCAAAGTGCAAGATCGCATACGAATTTAAATACAATTTATGCTTTTTTTGTAATATTTAAAACCTTTCTTTACACGAACACTTCCATCGGAAATGAGAGGTTCATATGTTATTTAAGCTATTGTTAAAGTAACTTAATTTTTATAATAAAACGTTAAAATTTTTTCATGATGCTAAAATAAAAGTTAACACAGTTTTGCTTCTAATAAGCCCACGTTAAGAGCATAATATTAATTTTGTAAACATATACTACAAAAAATCTGCCCGCTTCGTGGGCACATTCTCATGGCGCGCTTCGCTTGCAAGTTTGAGCGCGCTTGGGGCGCGCGATTCGATCGTCGCACTCGGTCTTATATTCTTCGGACCGTACAGCCAACTAAGAACATGAACAATATTTGAATATTAATACTAAGGGTCGATATAAGTCCTGTTTCATTATTATTTAAATTTATTACTTGTAATTTGATACTTAAGTTCAAGTCAATTTTATAATATTATCGATGTGAATTACATTTTCTCAAAGTTACTAAATTTGTTTTTGATTTCAAATGAAAAAAGAAATTCAATTTACTTAAAGCTCTATTAGCCTTAAAGAACACATTCTTATCATGAAACTTGCGCTTCGCGCTCGATTTTCTGTATACTTTTCTGTAACTTTCTAATAATTTACAAGATTACAAAAAATCTATTTTCTTCCAAATATTTAAAAAAGGAGGAGAATTCATAGACTTTTAGTGAAAACGATTTTTTGTATTATCGCTTATTTTGTATCACACATATTTTGGTTCAAAAATGGAATTTTTTATTTTCAATATTGTATTTTTTAAAACCAAAACATGAAATATATATCTTGTCAAAAAATGTCCTACTGAGAATTTGTAGACCTCATTCAGGCAAATAATTTTCTATCTCAACGTTTTTTTCGTATGTCACATATTTTGTTCAAATAATGGAATTTTTGAATTTTAATCGTATTTTTTAAAATTATAATGAAAAATATACGTTTTATTAGAAACTACATCTGAAAATATTTGTATATATTATTGAAACGAACAATTTTCCATTTCTACGTTTTTTTCGTTTTTCACATATTTTAGTTAAAAAATTGAATTTCGGATTTTCAATGGTATTTTTTTTCATTAAAAAGAAAAATATACATCTTATGAAAAAATGTTGCAGTTCAAACTTGTAGATCATATAGGTTTGGTTTCGTCGGTCTTGCGGTCAATAAAACAACATTCTATAAAAAACTCCTTCATTATATTTGGTCAAAAATTCTCCTGTTTCATCCTCACTGCGGGTCTTTTTCAAGGAATATATATATGTCACTAAAAATTGAACAAATCAATTTACCATCAAATTTCTTTTTCCAAAGAGAACTATTTTACATGTTGTGTTTGTTACGTCAGAAACGTAACATTTCTCTTCTTAAAAGATTCCTCGTTTTATGTTAGGATTGAAAAGGATCCTCTCTAAGGGATGAGGAGAAGTCAGTGATTGAGAATGGTTATTGATATAAAGTATGTTTATTGACAATCAAATTGAGAAACAAATAAGCATCATGGAATTGGAAATAGAATTGAAATTTAAATGTACCTTTGAGTGAAATTTGTCTGATGAATTATTGAGTCCAGTGGAGCGAAGGTGGTCAGTTGAGTCCTCGTTGAGATCGTTGAGATAGTACTTGTTTGATGGGAAATTCGTTGTTGAGACGGTTGGTCTAGTCGATTCTTGATCCAAGTTTAGAGAGAATTTTGGACGGTGATTCCCCTTCACTTTCTAATGTCGTTGAACTCAGCGTCGAGTAGGAATTCGTCTGAGTAGCGGTAAAATCTGATGAGGCTGGACTGAACTCGTAGCGTAGAGATAATCTGGACTAAACTGAACTGAACTCGCCGTGTAGAGATGATGGTACTGGACTAAACTCGCGTTGGTTACATTGTAAAAATCGGATGTTACATTGTAGAAATTGGATGTCGACTAAGTGACTGAACTGACTGAACTCGCGTTGGTTACATTGTAGAAATCTGATGTTGACTGAACTGATCTCTATTAGAACTTTCGCTTTTTATAGAACTTTTGCAAGGTTGCCCATGGTGGGAGCAAAACAAGGTGTACCGCCTTTTCCATATTTGGTATTAAGATCGGATGAGTTGCCTTCTCTGATGACTCGTGCTCCAATGAAATTCATTGCCTAAGACTAATGTCGCAGTCTATTTTATCTGTTATTCGGTTCTAACGAAAGGTCAACTACTGTGGAAATAAAAACAAGGTGTATCATCTTTTCCATATTTGGTATTTTAAGATCGGATGAGTTGCCTACTCTCATCACTTATGCTTCGATGAAATTTATTACCTGGCATTAGTGTCATAGTCAAATATATCAAGTCTATTTTATCTGTTATTCGATTCTAACGAAAAGGTCAACTACTGTGGAAGTAAAAACAAGGTGTACGATCTTTTCCATATTTTGGTGTTTAAAGTCGAATGAGTTGCCTTTACCGACGAGTCACGTTCCGATGAAATTTATTACTTGGCGTTAATGTCAGAGCCAAATATATCTATTTAGATTTGCCTTTCGATTTTAACGATCTTCCTATTTCTTGTTAGATCTTGCTGTTGAGTCAATATGATCAAGGACGTGGTAATGTTGCCTTGATCTCTTCATTGGTTCCTTAATTTGTTTATTACTCTAGGTGGTAGAGTCGCGGGACGTGACATGTTGATATAATAAATAAGTACTTACATAAATTACAAAAAAACGAAAGCACACATGAAGATTCAGTCTTATTCTTGAAAATGTTATTAAAATTAAAGCCTCAAAGAAAACCAGTCTTAAAAATTTTGATGTTTTCATAAAGTTTTTTCAAAAACACAAAAAATGCTCCTATTTTGACAATTTTTGTCGGATGTAGCTGGTTAACGAACTTGTCTTTACTTTTTCAGCTGAGATAATGTATGCATAAGCTCAATTCAATCCGACAATTTTTTCTATCCAGAGTTATCGAGTATATGACCTATTACTACTGCAGACGGACAGACAGACAGACAGACACTTTCGTAAAAACCGTTTTTTCTGACTCAGGGGATCTCAAAGCGTAAAGATTTGACGAAAATTCCGAAAATTATTTTTCACATAAAACCAAAACCTTAATTCTCATATGATGAGAATCTAAAAGACATCAAATTTAGATCTTTCTTAATAATATTAATAACTCTAAAATTAATTAACATTGTGAAAAGTCTGTAGTTTCATTTCAAAGGTAAGTTTTCATAGTATTTTTCTAACTAATTAAGATGTTTTTGGAATTTTTCTGCTAGATTCTGCTCTAGAATCAAACATGGTAATGAAAAATCATCAAATTTCAAATGATGATTGTACTACATTCATTTGAAGAATTCAAAAAATCCAAACTATCAATATTTTGATAAAAATTTCTAAATTTATTAAAATATGATATATATCGATTTTTAAAAACTTCTTGAAGAAGCTACATATTTTAAAAATTGCATGACTTTTTTTAATTCTGTTCAACCCCAAGATAGAATCCAGAAAAGAATTTCTAAAAATATTTTGATTAGATTAAGAAATCACTATGAAGACATACTGAAAAAAACTTTTTGAAATCTAAATCTAAATTAAAATTTCTTTTGTAATATCTTTCTATAAAATAAAACACTTTGACGAAAGTTGAAACTCCAGGTCAATCTGTAATTTCCGATGGTAGTTTATATATATGTATACATACGAATTGTCATGTAAAAGATGTTAAATTCCAAAAAATTGTATTCAATGTATTTTATTTTTTAGTAACCCTTCGTCGACTTAGCTTCATATCAAGAAAAGTTTGAGGTGTAAATTCACATATAATTTATGTATTTTCTTAAATCAGCAAACACTTCATTTACATTCATCTATTGAAATTGCCATATGTCTTAGGTAAAAAAAGATAATTTTGCTTCCAAAAATAGAAAAATTATTATTGAAGAGATCATTTCAATGAAAAGAGATTAATTTCCAAGAAAAATATTTGAAGCATAAGAAAAAATAAATTTAACAAATTTTATTTTTACCCCGACTTTTTTTCTTATCGCTTCAAACCAAATTTTTAAAAAAATGATGTGATTCAAATAAATCAAGAATCGTTTTTTCAGAAAAAGACCTAATACAACCTAGCCGTTTCCATATTTCTAAAATAAATAAGTTTTTACCAAATTCAGTAATTTTTTTACAAGAATTTTGTTTTGGAAATTTTATTTTTAATGCTTTTAGCCATTAAAGAATTTATTATAATTTCCAAAACATGGAAACAGTTAAGTTGTAGAAAGCCTTTTTCTTAAAAAAATTATCCGTGATTTCACAGAATCACATCATTTTCTAAAATTTGGTATGAAGCGATAAGATAACAAGTCCGGGTAAAAATAAAATTTGTTAAATGCATTATTTGTTTACGTTTTAATTTTTTTTCTTGGAAACTAATCTCTTTTCTTCCAAATGATCTCTTCAATAATAATATTGCTATTCTTGAAAAAAAATTTATCTATTTTTGCCTGAAGTCTAATTTTTGTAGATGAACTACCTGAAATCAGCAAAAACTTCATTTACATTTATTTATCGAAATTTTCATACCAAAGATGTTACCTATTATAAAAATGTTCAAACCCTTCATTTTTGAAACTTGTATCTCATCTTGAATGATATCTTATTGTAAAATATTCTCTACATAATTTAAAAAAAAAATGCTGAAATCGATATTTTGTTTCGAATCTTTAAGCATTTATTGACTTTAAATTTCATTAAAAAATTATTTTTCACGTATTGAAATCATCTTAAAATTTCACAAAATCTTTTAGATACTTATTTCAGATCAATATTTTTCAAAGTATATAGAAAAAAAGTGTAATTTTCTTAATGTTATATTCCGTAATTTTGAATTCTGCGTCTATTTCGCGCCTCCTTTGCATGAAGTCGAGAAAAATACAATTTCTGATTTTAACTCGACAACCGACAGCGCGTCTAATCTAAGCGAGTTAGAGGGGATACACTGACATAACGCGCTTCATTGCGTGTGCTCCCACATATTATTATAACAGCGCGGACCTTTAATTTTAGTTCGATAAAGATCCGAAAAAGCTGTACGCAATTGGGGGCACTGCAAAAGTGATAAACAGTAGCTCTGTTTTACCCTTCAAGTAGTAGCATGAACCTTTCATTTTAGTTCCCAAGAGCATTTCGCAATAGGGCGCGCTGCGGAAAATCACTCGAAATTAAATACATTACTTTAGCAATCTCCCAACTCATCTCTGGCACCGTGTATTGGGCTTCGCCATTTTGCACCCAGGGAACACACATGCCCTCATCGGGAAGTTTTGTGACTATGTACTTGGCACAACTTCATTTCGGAAATGGATATATGGCAGGGACGGATCCAGGAGGATGGTCCTGGCGGTCCGGGCCCCCCCAAAATATCTGACTCCCTCAAATCTCACTAGCGAAAAAATTCGCGTTTGTTTAACACAATTCTAACTTCACGTTTTGTGAAAGCCGAAATATCTTTTATTTTTCAATTTTTCGATCGGACCCCCCCCCCCCAAATGTTTTTTCTAGATCTGTCCTTGATATATGGAGATTGATTTTCTTATATCTAGTCTCCATAGCTATATCGTCGCTATATCGGGACCTGGACATTTTCGCCGGACGCGCCGTCTACAATCTTCGCGGGGAACTAGGCCTGCACCGTATCTAGGTTTATAATAGCTTTGAGTAAGTACAACTTCAAGTTTTTGTTTTATACCTACACCTCCAGGACCAACCCAATAATCCATATTTCATTATTCATTATGTGCTTTCTCTCTACTAAGAGGTCAACAGTGTATTGTACTGGAAGGATATCAATCATATTAATGAGTGCTCCTAGCTTGGATAAATTCTGGAAATTAATAGACAAAGGTAGTATAAAATAAAATAATAATCTAATGCCAATTATAATTTATATATAGATAAAAAGTAATTGAACTGTTCTGCTACATAACCTCAAATCGCTACAGTTACCAGTAGGACTTAATTTCTAATCTACTTCTAGTATCTAATCTTATTTTTATGAATTAAATTCAATTGAAATACATCCTTTTGATGATATGAAATCTTCTAAATAATGTATGTAAAAGTCAGAAAAGGTAAAATTGTAGTGTATAATGTGGTATACCTGTGAATATAATTATACGAACCATGCGACTAGAAATCAATAAATTGTTTTTTTACATACTTATGGCATCTTGTGCATTTCGTTACAGAGACTAATAAAAGTTCGAAAATTTTCATATTCGTTTTTGAAGAATTTCACTTATTTGATTTAAACTGCGAGGTGCATTTAATAAAGTCTAATTGCAATCATATTATTACGGGCAAATATCTCAGGATGAAAACTGAGTTTCTAAAAAAATGTTTTGTTTAGATGTTAGGCTTTAAATGTTCTTTTTACTGGTGAATTTATTTACAGATTTCGTGCCTCAGTTTGGGTCTGTATAGGTCACAGTCAATTTTTTAAAATGAAGTGAATGGCTAAAAGTAACCCTTGTAGAAGAAAATAATTGGACCCGATTGATCCGATTGACCCCATTTCAGAAACATCATTGAAACCGATTTATTAATCGGATTCAAAAAGGTCTCAGCTGATTGAATCCGACTAATAAACCGGTTTCAATGATGTTTTTGAAATGGGGTCAATCGGATCAGTCGGTCCCAATCGGGTCCAATTATTTTTTTTTTACAAGGGAAGATACTTTTACTTTTGGTAATTTTTTCTTGAACTTCATCCAATGAGCACAAAATAATTGAAAAAAGTTTTGATAATTGTTCTTGTTATTATCATCATTATTTAAATAGATTTACACAACATCAGCTTCATAACTACATCACATTGTGCAATCTAAATGACGATTATATAAAGTATATAAAGTACATTCGAACTTGTTTGTTTTTCTAGTTCTCATTATATGAATAGAATGTTAGATTTTAGTCTACCCTAGCGAACTATTATTCTACGTTATAAATAACGTTGACTAGTAATTAAAATATGCAATAATTTTATTTATTAACGCTAAAAATTAAAAAAAAAAACACAATACCTGTCATTAAAGGCAGTGCAGTGGTTCATCACATTTCATGTCTTCACCGTCAGGATTGACTATTTGTTAGAGTGAGATGAAAGTATAGCTGTGCCTCACTCCAACCAATGTCAACTTTAACCGTGGAGACGTTCCACAAAAGGTGAACCACTGCACTGCCTTCAATGACAGGTATTATGTTTTTTTAATTTTTAGCGTTAATAAATAAAATTATTGCATATTTTAATTACCAGTTAACGTTATTTTTAACGTAGAATAAGGATGAAAACATTTTGAATATTTATTTTGCCTCATTCATGAGTTATAATTCTACTTTAAGGTAGCTTTACGCTACAGCGTAAAGCTAGCGTTCGTTCTTTCGTTTTTTCGAAAAATTTAAAGGATCCAAAGTTGTATATAAACATTGAATCTTTCACTTTTAATTTCAATTTTTTCCTGCAGGATCAATATTGTATGATGTTATGATGATGATGATTGTTATTAATCTCTGAGTAGCACATTTCCACATATTTCTCGTACAACACAGATGTGTTCCCTGACTGACCCAGTCCAGTGAACGGTCAGCGGATTCGCGGACCTCGTAATAATATGAATAAGAATAGCACAAACCTTATTTATACGTATGGCCAACTTTGGGCGTCCACAGCTGTTGAAGTATTGGTCACAGAAACATCGTTGGGTATTCAGATTAAACGTAATTACCTCCTTTACATTTTTTATCTAACACTTTACAGCCAAACGTTAGGTTAAGTAGGTACAAAATGGAAAAAAAAATTCAAACAGCTGTTACTTTTACAATATTGGTCCTGCAGGAAAGAATCAAAAGTGGAAGCTTCAATGTTTATCTACAACTTTGATTTCCATAAATTTTTCGAAGAAACGAACAGGAACGGAAATACAGCGCCATTTGCGCTTTCCAAGATAGTAGCCGAATGTTAGGAGGTACAGTCCCGACTTTTTGGTTTTAGACTCTACTCGCGTAAGCCTTCCACTTTTAAAAAAAATGTGCAGACTTATGTTTTTTCAAACACTTTCTCCTAAATTGACTAGACTATTTGCGTAAATTTTGACATATTCTTTTTTAACAAATCTCCACGTTACATCGCCCCATGAATAAAAAAAAGAGTTTATCATCGTTGTCGACATTGTTCTTTGTGGACTCACTGAGAAAAATTTTTAGTTCGAATAACTAAGAATTGGTCATCATCCCAATTAAAAGAATGTAGTTCGTTTTGGCGTCAACTAAGTCTTTGTAGTGGGTGCCACTATGTCTTCGTAATTAACGCAACGAGATCTTCGTTGTTAGCATAACGAGAACATGTACCTTTTTTAAATGAATATGATGGTTATAACCAAAAACAAAATTTTTCACTTTTATAACAAAAAAGAATTTTGATGCAAATAATTCGATATTGTTAAGAGAAATAAGTTGAAAAATAATGGTAAATGCGAAGTGTAACTGAAATAGGAAAAAGTGTTTGAAAAAAGTCAGAAGTTTGAAGTAATTTTTTATTTACAGTATCCTGAAACGTTTTTATAAAAATTATACTATAAATCTTAATTGTTAGTTTTAATAGGAACAAATCACGTAACACTTATTATTAATTACAAATGTAACGTAAGATTTATAAGAACAAAGAGAATGCAAGAAAACAAACTTATGTTTCACACTACTTTTTATCTCATAAGCTTGGATGTGATCGTCGAACGCAGAGCGAATCATCCTAACTTTTATCTCAAAGTGCTCTAATTTCGTCCCATCGAAGCTTTTATTTTGATACAGTGTTTCTATCGTACCAAAAAACGGAACATTATCAGTGAAGTCTAAAACGATAATCGAACCACATTACAAAGCGTGATTTTCAACATTCACCTGTTTGATAATCTGAAGCACAGAGTTTTCAAAATCAACTTTTAACCTTCCATCACAACGCGATTCTTTGTAAGGTTTATAAGATATAGGGAGAAACTAAAACATATTATTCAAGAAATATTCGCATAATCTGAGCTGATGTTTTAGAGCGACACTATAATTCATATTTTTTCGACTGTGATTAACGTGACAATATTTCTTAAACAAGCAATATTTTCCTTCGAATCTCATGGCCCAAATGTTGCGAAGAGGACCTAATAAAGACATAACGTAAAAATAGTGATATGCAAAGTGGTCTTTCGGTTTCAAATGTTTATTGAACAATCGTAAAAATAATTCGTTGTATTCAGTAATGAGTGCTTTCAAAACATGAGGAGTGTTCTTCGTAATAGTGAATCGCAAAATAGTTTTCTATATGGAATTATTTCTAGGAAAAAAAGAAAATTTGCAACATTTTATTGAATAAGCAATCGACTGGCAATCGAAAGACCCAGGCTCGTATCCTGGCACAGTGGAAAGTGTAATTTTTTCCACAGAAAGATTTCAAATTTTTCAACATCTTAAATTTAAAAATAATACAACTAATAATGAATAAAAATGAAACAGAGAAAAAAAATGGTTTTAAAATACGCCATTTATCGTTCCGAAGCGGTCTGGAATTTTATTCTTTGAAATGTCCATCGTGTAAGAGTATACGTGGTTGATTCCTCATGTCGTTTTTTTGTAAATTTCAATTAATTGTGACATTCGCTCTTACATCCGGAGATTTGTGCTGATCAATCACCAGTTGTTCACGTTTCAACAGAAATTTGTATACGTGAACTTTGTTATCTATTAAAACATGGATTTCAGAATCCGGTAGTATGAAAAAGTTTGTTTTGTCACCATTAAAATCTGCAAAATAATTATTCTTGTCAAAGTAGCAAATAACATACTTTTTTTTCATAGTGCACAGTTCAGAATATAGTCCAATTTTTTATTTCTATAAAAACCACTACTAATTGTTCATTTTTAACCTTTTTCAATTTTTGGAAAACTTAAATTTCTTAAACAGCTAAAAATATACAGCTTCTTGATAAAAAGTGGCCATTTTTTGGGGAAGAAATTATTCTCATGGCTTTTAGTACCTCTGTCTGAACGATCCACAAGGTCAAAAATACACTGTGAACACTGTTTAGTTGCGCCATAAAAAATATAGTTGTCCCAACCAAAAAAATTGTTTTCTATCCAACTAACAATGTTTTTTTGGGCCACCAAAATTCTTTTGTTGAACCATTTGGTCCGTGTATGCTATCAGGACAGATGATAAAATAAATTGCTTAATGCCAAATTTGCACATTGAAATAGATTTTTTTTCAGTTGCTTTAAAATTATTCTCAAGTTCATTCCAGAAAGTAAAAAACAATTACGTTTTATAGCAAAAAATTATTGATCAAATTTGTGCTATTATTTCCTTATTTCATATCATAAAATATCGATTTCTTTTACTGTTCGAATTTTTTCTTTTAGTTTCTTTAAGACCATGGGTCAACCAGACCATGTGACGTCGATAGTTGCAACTACAGTATGTAAGGTTAGTCAAAAATTAATAACTAAAATAGATTTCCAGTACCAGATAGGCCTTCTTGGCTCTTTTAGTCACGTCTATCTAGTGCCGAAAATTCATTTTAGTTATTATTTTACGAATAACCTTACATACTGCCATTGCAATTAGACGTCACGTGGTCAGGTTGGTCCATGGCCTTAAATCCATTTTAATAGTATATTATGTACCATGGCGCATAATGAGGGTTATTACGCAACGAGTGACAATGCTCGCAGGAGATCGAAGACAAGGCGTAATCGAGGTGTAGCCGATGCGTAGTCGAGACGAAATTATATATACGTAATTACCCGAATTGTGTGCATTGGCACATATTCTATTTTATGTGCCTCCGGCGTTTAAACTCGTTTTTACGCTACAGTTGAGAGTAGCGTGATGTTGCGTATTGCGATACAGAGGAATGTAATGTAAAAATTGAACTGCGCATGTGCCTATAACCATACAGCGGAGCGTAATCTTCTTCTTATTCTTCTTCGTACAGCGTTGGCATCGTACTGACAAAGCCTTGTTCATTTGAACTGCGCATGCTCTATTACAATACGCTACTACTACACAAGATCGAGAAAATCAAAATGGCCGGAACTAGTCGCGAAATATCAAGTGCAATGGACGCGAATAATGATGAATATTAGATTAGATTCGAGTGTACGCATAAAAACTCGTATACGCACCGAAGTCACATAAAATAGAATATGTACCAATGCACACAATTCGGGTTATTACGAGACTCGCTTAAAATGCTCGCAGGACTGATCGCGCCTCGGCTTCGATCTCCTGCGAGCATTGTCGCTCGTTGCGTAATAACCCTCATTATGTGCCTAGGCACATAATGTACTATTACTTTGAAAGTATAAAATATATATGTATTTCACTATCTCTTTTATATAATATTGCAGATAGTTCACCATGAGAAACTTTACTCAAAAATGTATCAAATTTCTGCAGTTGATTTCCGTCGAGCCTTCAATGTGGCTTTACATAATGGCATTCATGATAACTCAAGTTATTGAGCAAGCTTTCTTCATCTTCAAAGCTTGCCGAGTGGATCATGGTTTCAGTGAACAAGTTTGTAAAAACCTTTCAGCCAACAAAACTCTACAAGCAGAAGTACAAGTACATACGTATGCATGCTTCCTACACTCATATATCTCTAAAATATTATTATAGCTTCATCAAACATATCTTGGAATTGGTATTTGGTGTACAACTTGGCTTCCGCCTTTTTTCTATAGGGGGCTGTAGCGGTAAGTGTTGGTTAGAAAGGTTAAAAGGAGAGTATTGCCATCATCCGGAAGTCGGACATCTTTGGTGCACCAGCTTAAAATGCGCGCGAGATTTTGAAAAACATAGAAAAATACTAACTAAACTGTAACTGTTTTTTTAAAAGTATTGGGAAAATAAAAATATATGATAAAGAACAATACAGCGTAAAAAATGGAAAATATTTCAGAAAATCGAATAAATTATACAAAGTAATAAAAAGAAATAAATTTTAGAAAATATATATAAAACTTATTGAGATAAAATCTCTTTCAAGCAAGAATGTATATGGAAAAAATTGATAATAAACAAATATTAAAGTATGTGTATACACGGTGACCCATTTTAATCTATAATCCCAAATATCTTCTAAAATACTTTATCTACGTAAAAATGGTTCGGACAAAGGTTGACCAGGACCGAGGGGGACATTTGACTAATTTTGACCTTGAGGTCAATTTTCAAGGCCAAATGGAGGTAAGACACTTTTCTTAAATTCAAACCTCTATTTTTGGCTGCGGATTTGAAAAGAGTGGGAAATTTCACGTCAAAAATGCCCTGTGGAAAAATGGTTTTTGTGACCTTAGAAAGGTTAAAAATTAACGTCAAATGTCTGAGAAATGACCAGATGCCCTTTTTCTGAAATGTCTTGGTTGTTTCGGGGTAAACAGACGTTTAAGATGCTTCACAAAAGTCGATGAAATGTTAAGGTGTACATCACCTTGACCATTATGACCTTCAGGTCAATTTTCAAGGTGACTTGAAGGTGAAGACTGTGACTATGTAGTTACAAAAGTGAAAATCTTGACAATGTCACTTCTCTGTGAATAGTTACAAAAAAAAAGACACTTTGTCCTTACTTTTAGCGTTACCCAGAAACAACGGCGTGGACGTAGTAAGTTCTGTTTCTTTTGAGGTGCTTTTTTGTCGTGAGTTCTCCTTGCCTCTCATGTTTCGGGTGGTTGATTAACGCGAGTCCCCTTGCCTCTCACCGTTGCTACCAGTGTTACAATCAGACACGGAGTAAATGTTCGAAGTTCTCTCCATTAACTTGAAGACACAAACGCAGACGTCTTTCAAAACCGTCCACAGTTTTCAGCAAAGTTTCTCGAGAGATGGCTGCGTAAGCTCTCCGAATCCTTTCCATCAGATCTTCTCTTGTTGTGGGTCGCTGAGCAAAAACTTTTAGATAGTTAAGTTTTGTTTTTTACTTGTTTAAAAAAAAACTTATTTGAATCAAACAAATTTCTGCATTGCTATAAGGTCATAGAAATTGACCTGAAGGTCATGATAGTGAAGGTGATGTACACCTTAACATTTCATCGACTTTTGTGAAGCATCTTGAACGTCTGTTTACCCCGAAAAATTCGCAGTCAAGAATAGGGGTTCTCATTTAAGAAATGGGTCTTACTTCCATTTGGCCTTGAAAATTGACCTCAAGGTCAAAATTGATGGACAGTCAAATGTCCCCCTCGGCCCTGGTCAACCTTTGTCCGAACCATTTTTTCGCCGATAGAGTATTTTAGAAGATATTTAGGATTATAGATTAAAATGGGTCACCTTGTATATAGGCATACGAATTAAAAATCGTGAGAATCAATATTTGAATTTATAATCATTCCTGATTATAAGTTATAATTTGTTTAAATCGTTAATGTTTCATGGCCGATGAAAAATACAAATATATTGTGATACACACTGTGAAACCCATGCTTTCCTCTGATCAGGATCAGTTGGAAAACAATACATTTTAACTTTTTTCCTTGATGAGTTATAACACCCTTTAGCTGCACAAGCGGGCATTTTCAAAGGCAAATGAACAGGAAACAGCATAAAATATCTGTCTCTGAAAATATTAGTCCCAATTTTTTTTTTAATTACTTATATTGAGGTTAATTTTTCACTCTGAGTATCCTAAAGATCATGAGCGTTATTTTAATTTAAGATTATAGTTTTCAAAAGCTGTTTACTGCTTTCAATATTTACCATGAAAATTTTTAAAAACCATTAAAAAGCTAAATAAAAGAATAGATGTTTGATAACTACGGAATTGGTAAATACTGCTAAGCATATTAAAGTACACTTGAGTATATATATATATATATATATATATATATATATATATATATATATATATATATATATATATAAAGGGTTTCCCAATAAGGGTGATATGTTTTGAAATTGAAAAAAAAACACTGAATATTCATTCGGAATTGATCGAAATCTTTTTTATTATATTGGATATTCTATGCCATTTATGATTTAAACAATATATCGGCCAAATGTCCCCCGAGACTTGAGCCAAAAATGCGCCTCATCAGAAAAGATGATTTTTTGATGAAAATTAGGATCATTTTCAATTGATTCCAGAGCTCAATCCGCGAACTCCCGACGCAAACGATGGTCATTAGGCTTCAGTTCTTGGGCCAGAATCATCTTATAGGGATGCAGGCCAAGATCCAATCGCAAAATACGCCAGGTAGTCATCCTGGACAGGCCCAATTCCTGAGATCGGCGTGGCACGGACAATTCACGGTTTTCCTCGATACTGGCCTGTACGGCGGCTATATTCTGTGTAGAACGTGCGGTACGCATACGATTTTTAGGCTTAGTATCCAATAGAGTAAATTCACTCTCCAACTTATCGATTATTCGACAAATTGAGAGCGCGGATGGAGCAGAATGACGACCATATTTTGCACGATATGCTCTTTGAACACCGACAAAACTTCTCGAATTTTGATAAAATAATTGGACAATTTCCAAACGTTGTGGAAGCGTGAAACTACTCATGATTAATTGGCAAACCTTACTGATGACAAGTGACAGCAGACGTCAAAAATTTCAGTTCAAATGAGCCCGATAGGGACATTCAAAATCATATGACCCCTATTGGGAAACCCTTTATATATATATATATTAGTGTGGATTAGCCACACTCTCCTTTTACCCTCTCTAGTGCTGGTCGAAATAAACAGATCGAAAATGTCACACAGTAAGCTTGGACATCTTTCAACATAACGATAGCACCAGATTAGTGAATTTGTAGTTGCATTATAAATTTATTTTCGATCGAAAATGTCAGTTTTCGAGCCAAATTCTCGTAAGTTGCGGGAATTTTTTATTTTCTGGTTTTATTTGAAGAAAACTGCGACTGAGGCTCATCGAATGCTCTCAAGTACTTACGGTGAGGCTGCTCTCAGTGAAAGAACATGTCGTGATTGGTTTCAACGCTTTAAGAGCAGTGATTTTGATATTGAGGACCGGCATGGCGGTGGAAAACAGAAAATCTTCGAAGATTCCGAATTGCAGGCATTACTTTCTGAAGACTCGTGCCAAGCGCAAGAAGAATTGGCAGAATCATTGGGAGTGACTCAACAAGCCATTTCGAAACGCCTTAAACTCATGGGAATGATTCAGAAGCAAGGAAATTGGGTTCCGTACGAGTTAAAGCCGTGAGATTTTGAACGGCGTTTCTTTGCTTGTGATCAGCTGCGTCAAAGACAGAATCGGAAGGGTTTTTACATCGCATTGTGACTGGCGACAAAGTTATCCTCCAGCATGACAATGCTCGGCCACATGGCGCAAGATTGATTATTACATACTTGGAAAATAGGTAATAACTTTTTAAGAATAAAGCCTTAAATTTCGTGAAAAAAAACGGTGGAAGCAAAGTTGTACACTTAATACTTATTTAAATTATTTTCTTTATATTTCAATTATTGCGCAACCTCTTTCGTTATCAATCACATAATAATCATAATTATAATAGAACGTGAGTTAATTTTTATTTACCAAAGTTTCAATTATAGATAATTCTTTCAGATTACTGTATCCAATTTCCATCAATGGAATGGCATAGCAGGTCATGTAATGCCAATAATTCTAGCTTTTTTTACTGGAAACTGGAGCGATCGTCGAGGCCGAAAATTGCTCTTAATTTTAGGCTTATTTAGCAAATTTATATATTCATTTATGATAATTGTTAATTCTCTAATAGAATCATGGGGTGTAAATATGATTATTTATACTGCAAACTTGCCATCAACTTTACTTGGTGGAGATGTTGCTATTTTTTCAGCTTGTTTCGCTTATATATCTGATGTTTCGACGGTTGAACAAAGAACTCTCAGAGTCACAATTTTAGACGCAATTTATTTAAGCGCCATGCCTTTAGGTAAACATTTTTAAAATGATCGTACATTAATTTCTAAGTAATTTTCATTTTATTATTTTCTCATTACTGACTCATGACTTACATAGTTTTCTATGGTTCCTAGGTATCGCTTTTGGTTCATATCTATTCAATCATATAGTAGGTTTTTCTTACACGATTATGTTTATCATCAACGCATCTCTGCTTCTTTTGGCAATAATTTATTCTTTTTTAAATCTGAAATGGCAAACTAATAGCTGTCAAAAACCATTCAACCAAGCAAATATTTTTTCGGATTTTTTCGACAAGAAACATGTGATAGAAACTACAAAAACATTAACGAAGCGTCGGGAATCAAATGGAAGGTTTTTCTTGTGGATTCTTTTACTGGCAATGATGCTTTATACATTCCAAAGAGATGAAAAGCCAATGAGTTTCTTGTACACAATATTTTATTTTGGTTGGGACATAACAACATTTAGTAATTTTCGAACATTCCAATCTACTTTATTTGTAATAGGTGAGTAATTTCAAGTAAACTAAGTCTATATAATTTATATATTGCTAAAATTAATTGGCTAGGTTAATTAATTTTCTCTTATTGTTTTAGCTATGCTGCTGGGGGTGCCATTAATGAGCAAATGGTTAAAGATGAGAGATACTTTAATAATAGTCATTGGAACTTTGTCACATGCGGGGGCGAGGGTGATATTTAGTTTTGCGAAAATCCCCAGTCTGTTTTATGTAGGTAAGTATAAAATGCGTGTGGAATAGTATATTATGCAACTAGGAAGAAAAAAGTTTATTTTTCGAGTGTCAGGTCTGATGCCCAAGCATCTCCCTAGTTGCATGAGATTTTTTTTACCCGCTAGTAGAAAAATAACTTTGTTAGATAATCTAAATAATTTTTAAAAATGTATTTTTGAGTCTTGAAGCTCAATATGAGTCTTTATCAAGAAGAGAATAATTGTATTCCAGACATCTTGCATATTTTATTACATTCTTGCCGAGTTAAAAAAACTTGCATTTGAAATATATTTTATTTGTAACATAAATTATGGGTTACGACACACCCAGACACGCCCTGAATGGGAAGCTAGAACATATGTCTCATAGTTTTCAAAAGCAGTAACTAGTGATGTATAAAATACAATCTTTTTATAGAATATTATCCTTTTACGTCCAACAATTTTTAATAGGTTAAAAAGAATATTAAATGTGTTAAATGGGATGTGACTAGGAGTTTTCGAAAGGTTTTTTCGTACTAAACACGAATCTGGACTCAAAAGTTGTCTATCACGTCACGTTTTCGAGTAAATGGGAGTTGAAACCCCCAAAAATGACGTTTTTGGCCATTTTCGGAGAACTGCCGCGACGAACCCTGACGTCTTAGAGCCTTTGTAAAGGTCTCAAATTGAAGCTTGACACTCCTTCTTTCGACTTCATGTGTTTGAAAAATTTTAGCATATGACCTTGAAGCCCGGAATGCGACAGAATTAAATTTGGAAGAAATGAGTAGTTGAAAACTCGGACTAGGGGTGACTGTAAAACGCTGCTAAACAACCCCAGAATAATTACATCCTCTCAAAACAGCCCTCAAAAATTGATTAATCCAACCTTGAAAGAGTTCGATAATGTCCTTAGTTTTATTTTTATTAATTTAAATAATATTTGTGGACCCAAAGGTGTGGAAATGATTGGTAGGCGTGTTTTTGTATATCAATGATTGTTTTATTTCGATAATTAACAATGTATCAAAAATTATTCAGGTAACTTAGATTTCTATCTAACCACTGATGATGATATCAGTAAATTGTTCGGTAGCGCAGGTATCGCAACTTAAAAAAATAGCCAAAGACGATTTCAGTTGCATGGCTGATGACTCACTCCTGAAATAAAAATGTATTTCCGTGCATAACAATCGTTTATAGATATAGGTGGCGCTGGTGTCGCGATAACAAATAATAAATGAAACGATTTTATTTCTCACGTTGCTTAGTTGCTAACGCTCGAAGAACGATCAGAGTATATTTTTACACAATCTTTGAGATCGTAAATATAGGTGGCGCTAGTATCGCGAAAATAAATCAAAATGATTTAAACTTAGTCACGCTTTTATCGATGTGTTCCACTGTCGATAACGCAGTTTCCCACTCTACCCGAGAATTAACAAGTAGGGTTCGTTGGGGTGAGCAGATGGCGCTGCTCTCGCTAAAGGGGTGAGCCCCAAAATCAAATTCACCCGTATCACAAGTCTTACTAAATAAACTAAGTTCACTTGGCTGCGAAGACGGCGTGCATAAGCGTTAAAAAAGATGGTGATTGGTAGCCTGGGTGGCGTGCACCAATCAGAGTTGACTTAAAAGGTACTCTTCACGGCAGATAGTCATAAGCGTACACCGTGGAAAGGAATTGATCGAGATGGCAGCCTCGGCAGCGTACGCCATGAGAGGAAGAGAGACAACCTGAGCAGCGTACATCTCTCTCTTAGGATGGAGGAAAACCGTCTCTGCGCCTGGGCAGCGGACCAGAGGGCGGGTGGAGGCACGAGAGTTTATGGTGGAGCCTGGACAGCGTACCCACAAGCAATACTTATCTTCTGGAGCCTGGGTGGCGTACCCAGAAAATAAGTTTAATTTGAATTTGAAGTTGCACTAGAGCCTGGGCAGCGTCTCTAGTGTTCTTCTATGCCAAAAATATTTTACCAGACTGCTGCTGCTCCTTGGTGACCCTTTGACTGCTTTCCGAAGGTGCTGCTGCTGGGACATGAGTCCCGACTGGAGCAGGCCGTGCAAACCTAATGGAAAGGTGGTGGACCGCTAGCAACTAGCGCCGCGTATATCCGTTCAAATGAACTACCATTATGTGTGCACGTGTTAGTGCATATACATGCATACGTAGGTTCTTTAAATGCGTTACAGAAAATAATATATTCAAATATAATTAAAAGGAAATTGAAGATTTAACGCAAAATTGTGAAAATGTAATCCAAGAGTTGAGAAGTTAATATCAACTCACTCTTCAATTATATTCTCACAATTTTGCCTTAAATCTTGGTTTGGTCGTAATAAGTAAAAATCAAAAATATCTGTAATTTGTATTTTAATTTTCAGAAAATATAGTTGCTCAGCACATTTTACCTTAATTTTTGTACAACAAGATAATTTTTATTGATGTCGTGGCCAAGAATAATTTAAAACCAATTTATATTAATTTCGTAGCAATGTGCCAATATAAAAATCTTGAAGCCATATTAATTTTTTCCTCAAGTACTTGATTTTCCTTCTCTCCGCGAACACTTGTTCCAGAAATTTTCTCTTCTGTGGTGAAAATTGCTGCAGCTCAACTTTTTTGGAAACTAATCGAACATTTTGTGGGGTTGAGATAGCTCTCTTCGGTGTTGGATGAAAGTCTTCTGCAAGTACATCCTTGCTGGTTCCTGCTTCTGGGATATCTTCTGATTTTTTTTTTCTGGAATATAGATTAGAAGCATTTAATTTCCATGAATATTTGGAATTTATTTCGTAGGTATTTTATAAAATAAATAAAAAATATTAATATATAAAAATAAATTTTATAAAATAAAACTTCAGTCACATGTTTCGGGAAATTGTGGTGGAAATTCCTGACATTGTGGAATTTTTATTAGCCATTCTTAGCTATTTTTTCATAAATAATCCTTTGTAATTTTACACTATATATGTACTTGCATCTATATCTTCAGTAACATTTAGACAGAAGTACACTGCTGGTCGAAATTATTTGTTCACTTGTTGTTTCAGCTATTCCTAAAGTGTCTTAATTTTTATAACAAGTTGAAATTTTTTTCCCTATCATAAATTAAAAGTTAATAAAATTTTGCATCTAATAAGCATAGGTTTGAGACAAAATGTTAATTTTATAAAAAAATATTTCAAAAAACGTGAAATTTCAATCATTCTGAAAAATATTGACAACTCTGAAATTAATTAATATTTTTAAAAGTTTTTGGTCTCATTTAAATGGTAGGTTTTCATAGTATTTTGCTAACTGATCAAGGTATTTTCAGATTTTTTTCCCTGGATTCTACCCGGCGTCAAAAATGATACAAAAAGGTCATAAAATTGATAGATTACTGTCTTTATTTGAAATTTTTCGAGTTCTTTGTATCATGTTTGACCCCAGGGTAGAATGCAAAAGAAAAATTCTAAAAATATCTTGATAAGTTAGCAAAATACTATGAAGAGTAACCTTCAAAATGAGACCAAAAACGTTTAAAAATCTTAATTAATTTCAGTGTTATTAATATTTTTCAAAAAGATCGAAATTTGACGTTTTTTTGCAATATATTCTTATAAAATTATCATTTTACCTTCAACTTGGGCTCAGATGCAAAATTTTATTTCCATGCTATCATGGGAAAAGAAACTTCAACTTGTTATTATAAAAATTAAGACACTTTAAGAATAGCTAAAACAGCAGGTGAATAAATAATTTTGACCGGTAGTGTATAGACTAGTTTTTTAGTTTAGGTATCTCAAATAGGGCTCATATGTATAATATTTTATTTATTGTACTTACAATTTAAGAAATAAAGATCACTAATGAGGACTCTGATCAGAGTTAAAAAGTTTGAAATTATATACAACATCGTATGAAATTAAATATATTGCTACTTACGTGAACAAACTGCACGCTACTTTCTCCAAAGTCTCGTGTGCCTTCTCCAGGTTTTTCTACTTGGGGGATCAAAATTTCAAAGTCTGATGGGGAAGAAACAGTCGCCGGTTTAATGTTCACATCACTTTGACACTTTGACACATCACTACCCGACAATAAATTTAGCGTTGGAACCGAACCGTACTTTAAAAGAAAAACGCCATTCCTCTTCTGGTAAAAACATTGTTCATCGAAATGTCGATGACAAACAAAATATTTTCTTTCCAATACTTGGAGGTATTCTAACCTCGACAAGTAGGGATTTGCGCATGCTTCTATCCATCGTTGTCCATCATTTTCTTTCTTCCAAAACCGATGAATCGACACATTGTTCTTCTGACCCGCTCACTGCATTTCGTACTTCGAATTCATTTTAAATGATTAAAAAGCGCAATCGCGTACGAATTGTTGATACTTGTACACACTTGTATACAACAATGGCGGAACTCATAAGAAGCCGTTCCCTTGCCGCACTCCATACGCTTCCCACAACTAGCGCCGCGCATATCCGTTCAAATGGACTATCCTACGGGAACCTCCAATACATTAGAGGTTGACCTGCCCTGGACTAGAGACAGTGATCCCAGAACGTGGGAGCTGGCGGCCCCCACCATAGATGCCACGAGCTCATTGTGTCTTCCTCATTCAACCAACCTATGGCAGTCAAGCGAGGAAGAAGCCATGAGCTGGTGGGATCTATGGTGGGGGCCGCCAGCTCCCACGTTCTGGGATCACTGACTGGAGATACTGCTGATGGTTACGTACGCTGGGTTATAGCCTCGCGGTTTCGAGTCTGTAGCGAGCAGGCTCGCGCTGCAAGCCTAGCGGTGACTGTTTGAGTCGCTGCCCGTGCAGACCTGCTACGCCGCGGAGCGCGTGTATCTCTGGCATCCTGCATGCTGGTGCAGGTTGGTCGACGTGACCGTTTCAACCTGCTGCACATCGAAATAAAATGAAGTTTGAAAAAATTCGCAAGTTGGAAACTTGAACCAATGCTGGATATAAAGACTCCACTAAATCACTTCTGAGCAGATAAACTTACATTGCGACATCTAATATCAACTACTGAAACTATGAATGAATCCTACTGCAGTATAAAACTCTTCGAAATCAATGCTGTGTTAGAACGATATACTTTCAACAATAAAATTTGAAAATATGTGAAGAGAAAACCATTTAGCCACAGAACCCACGATTCTCTGTTTCCCAGAGTCCACCACGTGGTGGCGGTCTTCATTACACTCTATCTCTTTGCTTTTTTTGGTTTTTTTGTTGTTTTTTCAGTTCCTTTTTATTCTTATAGATCATTTATTCGAAAACCAGTCAAAACACCACCATCAGGTTACATATTGTATATACATATCAATTTAAATGATCATACTGTATTGTTATTCCTTCGAAGCTGCGTTTCGTAGATTTCCTCTTATTTCCGCATATGGACATCCCATTTCCCTTGGTATTGTCTCTCTATTTTTTAGATGTCTTGATGGAATAAGATTTCCTCGTTATGGTTATTTCTTCCCTGCCCAGTGATTAGTTCTTGCTCTGCTGTCCCACTCACATAGGAAGCAAGGGAATTTCGTATGACCGGATTGCTGAACCAGAATCAGAGTTATAACTTTTAAGTTTCCACAAATTTTCCATTGGTGTTTTTCTTATTGGATAGCTTCGAGCAAGTAATCCAAATTGTCATACGCTTTTTTTGAATGAACTGAATGAGTGATTGGCACAAGCATATTCATTCCCATTGTGCAGCAGAACAGCCTTCAAACTTACCTTCGATGAGTCGATGAACAGTCTGAATTGCTCTGGAGAATAATTTGGGAGACCAAGAGCTTTTATCAAGTTGGGTACTTCGATACAGTACACCAGAAGCGTTGATTGTGCAAAAAATTGAAGGAACTCTTATTCAAGAAATCTGTACCAAGCAAATGTTGTGTCTGGGTCCAGCAAATTATTTTCTTGTAGCCTCGATTCCAGAAGCTGTGTCGCTTTCTTAGGTAAGTTTAAATCTCTAACAAGATCGTTCAATTCATGCTGGATCAGAGGTTTCGGATTCATGCAGCATATCGGACGAAATCCTTTACCTTCATCGTCGTCATCGTTATCACAATTAGTGTTACCATTACGATCGTCATCAGCAACTGCATTTCCTTCGTTCAGTCAAACTTGAGTTTGATATCAGAGGGTGCAATAATTCTGGCGTTCATCAGAAGTATCCTCAGAGTCTTTCTTAGTCTGAGTTTTCAACTTGCAAATTTTTAAAAATGTTCTTTTCAAAATTTGATTGGGGTGCATCAATCGTTTTAAGTGTTGATATCGGATGTCGCAATACAAGTTTATCCGCTCAGGGGTGATTCAGTGGAGTCTTTATATCCAGCATTGGTTCAAGTTTTCAACTTGCGAATTTTTTCAAACTTCACTTTATTTTGATGTGCAGCAGGTTGGATTAATCAATTTTTGAGGGCTGTTTTGAGAGGGTGTAATTATTCTGGGGTTGTTCAGCAGCGTTTTACAGTCACCCCTAGTCCGAGCTTTTAACTAGTCATTTTTTCCAATCGCGTTCCGGGTTTCAAGATCATATTTCAAAATTTTTTGAACGCATGAGGTCGAAGGAAGAAGTGTCAAGCTTCAATTTGAGACCTTTCCAGAGGCTCTAAGACATCAAGGTTCATCGCGATAGATCTCCGAAAATGGCCAGAATTGTCATAGACGTTGTAAATTAATGCATAAAAGGAAGAAAAACTTGGTTGAGTCTAAAGTTGATTTCTTTGAAGAATGGCATTGCGGTTGCTTATTATTATTTTTAGAAGTTTCTAAACATAAATTTCATGAACTTTTATTTCATTAATATATTATTAAGGGGACAGTCCCCTCAAGAGGTCTCAAAAAATCGTGATTTTCTTTTTCTGACTAATCGATTAGGCAACTATTCAAGATTATGTGTGTAAAATTTTAGCTCGAAATTCGAAGTATTTCGGGAGATACACGGAAATTCAGTCGGTCACGTACATTACGTACGTAGGTACATTACGAAATCTAAAGCGCGTTTCCTCAAAACCATATTTTTACACTTTGCGGGAAAGATACCTAAAAAAGTTCTTAACCGATTTTCTTAATCCAAAGTTTTTTTTATTCAGTATAAAAAGCTACTCTATGTGAACTACGGATTTTAAGAAATTCCGATTTTTAATACCTTTTTTATTAACAAATTACTAAAAAAAAAGACACTTTTTTTTTAAATCATAATTTTTCGTCTAAATTTCCGAATTTTAAAATTTCCGTAGTTCTCATAGAACAAATAAGTCTAACGAAGAAAACAAAAAAAAATTTTTGATTTCAGTTGAAGGGTCCGCGGTCTAAACCTGTTAACTGACATTTTTTTCGAAATCGACTTTTTCGAGCTTTTTTGAAGTTTTTTAATATGCGGTCACTATCCTACCAGCTGCATGTCAAAATTATCATTTCTTCCTTTTTTATGAATTTTTAAAAAACGCATTTCGGTATCTGCAGCACTGGCCGCGTTCTAAACCTGTTAACTGCTTACGGCGGCTTATGGGGAATTCGTGTTTTGAATCCATTTCGCTAAGCTAACTCGTACAAAAAGACTTAGGGGAGCGCGTGAGAGTGTGTGTTTCATAGTGTGTGATCGTGTGAAACGAGTTTTGCAGCTGTATCAACGTCACCTTTCTCAGTGTCGCCTACGTTGCCTCGAAAGTACCAACGCGAGTACCGCGCAATTGTTTACAACCAATCGTAAACAGTGGTAAATAACTTTTTTGATTCATACAACTGGTTTCCATTTTTAGCATTGTTCGTCGAACATTTTAGTATATAACACTTGTCTGTAGGTGTATCGAGAGCGCAGGGAAATAATGCGAGCGAGGGAAAAGAATCGGGAGCTTCGTGCCAAAGGCGCCGAACACGCCACGGCGAAGGGGAAAAAAAAAGACGCAACGCAGAAACCTACATCGGAGGTGATTATTTCTATCGGCATTATAAATCGATAATAATTTTTATTATTATTATTTATTATTATTTTATTTATTATTTTTATTATTACTTTTACTTTATTTTTTATTATATTATTTTATTTTGTTATATTTATTATTTATATTTATTAATTATAATTATTATAATTTAGTATTATAAATCGAAAATAATTTTTTACAGCATGAATTGTTATAACGGTTAATGATATTATTCCCTCGTAACATGTTTCTGTAAACACCTTGCGCACAAGGTGAAAACAGTTTACACATACAGTGTTTGTGAAGTATATAATGTTTACGTCATGTTTACGTTAACTTTATGTAAACAGTTTGCATAATGTTCAAAAAATGTTGACGTTAACGTTGTGTAAACAGTTTACGTCTACTTGCGGACGCACTGAGATGAGAACTTGACGTAAATGTTTACATGATGTTTACGTAAAATGTACGTGAACATGACGACAAGTGTTGTAATTATCATGGATTAATTTTTTACATTTATACAATGAACTGAATATTAAAAAACTAATGTCAAATTAGTTTTTCCCGCATAATTTTTTGTTGTTGTTCTTGAAACACTCTAAAAATCGTTAACCGTTTTCTGTTGCAGGTGAAATGCAAATGCAACTTCAAATCCTCGACTCTTTCGTTGAAACATCGCACATTTATTTTCAACCAGTACCGTTCACTTGACCGAAAATCACAACGAGCATTTCTCGCCAATCTTGTTGACGTTGTTCCTATTTCACGACAAACTACGTTGCAACCAAGCCGACGCAAAATTACCACCATTTATCGACTGCGCGATGAGGAGGGCCAATCTTTTCCTGTGTGCAAATCCATGTTTCAAGATACGTTCGGGCTTAATAGGGGCGAGACCGACGTTTTACGAGAGAAAACAAAATATGGATTAGACTGTACGATAGATAAACGCGGCGGTGTTTACAACAAAAAATATTCTAACGCTGATCGTGACCTTGTGGTTGAATTCATTAACCAGATTCCAAGAGACGAAAGTCGTTATGGTCGCAAGGATACCAACAAAGAATACCTGAGCTCTGATCTAAACTATCATTCCCTACATCGGGAGTTTTCTCGAGTGTACCCAAATTCACCTGTAAAAGTTGATTTCTTTACTCGCATTTTCAAAGAAAATTTTTCCAACCTGAGCTTTCACAAGCCCCTTGTCGATACGTGCGAAACTTGCGATAAATTGGCAATCACACTGAAGCGATCAAAGGCGGGAACAAAGAAAGAATTGATTGCAAGAAGGAGCTTGGAAGCCCACCACATGGAAGCGGATTTAGCGAGATCGAAACTGAAAATCGACTGTCTATCGTCAGACCAAAATCTCACTTGCCTCAGCATGCATAGATTTGGACGGGCCAATGTATTATCTTCGACAGTTATCGTGCTATAACCTTGGGCTTCATATTAATAACGATGACCGGGCATTCATGTGCCTTTGGCACGAAGCAATAGCTTCGAGAGGCGCGTCAGAAATCGCAAGCTGCTTGTTCTACATCTACAATCACGGACGACATCCCCCCCTGCAAAAAAATCTTATCGTGTGGAGCGATAATTGTGGAGGTCAAAATAAAAACAAAATTGTTATCATGGCATACATGTTCATGATTCATTTTGGCCTTATCAAGAGCATTGAACACAAGTTCCTTGTGCCAGGTCACACCTTTTTGAGCTGTGACCGCGATTTTGCGTTGATCGAGAAAAAAAAAGGCAGCGAATTCACCACGATCTTGACGATGTGGATCAACTTTTGAACGACTCGAGGAAAAACCCTTTTTCTGTCGTTAAGATGACAGATTTTTTCGATTTCCGTGATGCAGCGGAATGGTTCCTCAACACCACAAAGATCGCAATCCGCAGCGTCTGCTGGTTTCGCATCACAAGCCCTGGAGTTATTGAGGTCAAACGGAATTTCAACCAGAACCAATTCGAAAAGTTAAATGTTTGGAGACGAGGTAAAATAATTATAATAAATAATCAAACATTTTAAAAACATTTAAAATTAAACATTTTCTCCAAAATAAATTTTAAATAGTTGATACTATTTTTGCTAAATACTTATTTTATTACTAATCGTAGAATTTAAAAGCAATATTACACGAAAAATGAATTCGAGATCTAAAAAACAAAATTTTTAAAAAGTTATAACTTATTTTGCTTATGAATAATTACTTATATTAACTAATTACTAATTACTCTGACTGCTGATTTTGGACTGAAATATTATCATTAATTGTAATCATTCTGTTCTCTTTACGGATATTGCACTCAAATAATATAAAATGTTGTTTATACAACGCGGACGTAAATAACCACTTTCACGTCCTCGTTATATAAAATATCGTATGTTAATTGAACGAAAAATCATAACCTCACGTGTGTTACACGTCCTCGGCTTCGTAAGAATGATGTTTACGTCTGCTTAACATAATATAATATACATTGACTATTTCTCAATTAACCTAATTTGAAAATCCTTTTACTTTTTTTCAGGAAGAAGCGCCAACGATCTGGATAATTTCGAGCTAAAGAAAATTGATTCGAAAAGTCTGAAACAGGAAAAAATCGAGGATCTTCGTAAAATGATTGAGTACATGCCCGATCAACGTCGATCATTTCTTGAAAGCCTTGTGTAAAACTTTTTTTGTGTTAGAAAACGTTAAAAAGCTCTGCGAAGCTATTTTCTCGCTTATAGTGAGAGTTTAAAATAAAGAGATTGAGACTTAATTTCCTGCAATTTTTTTTAATAACGAAAACATTTTAAAATAATATAAACGCAGGACCCTGGTGGCAAGCAAAAAACCTATTATCGCTTTTTTTCGGTTTCTGCCTGCTGCCAGGGGAAAAGCACTACGGTAACCGAATCGAAAAAAAAGGCTCCTGCAGATAACAGGTATAGACCGCGGGACCCCTTGCAGATAACATACGTACAAATTCAAACCGCTGCAAAAAGTTAAACTTTATTATAACTGTCATAAATCTTATGTTTATTATTAGTATTGCGGTCCTTAACATAATAAACTCAGAGGTTTCAATAAATCCTTACAATTTTTAAAATGAAAATGTTTTTCCGTAGATGTGTAAAATTTCAAAAATGTCAGTTAACAGGTTTAGACCGCGGACCCTTCAGTTGAAAATAACGGCTGCTATAGTCCCCGCAGTGTGACTCCGACCGTGTCAGACGCTGCCGCAAAACGTGGATTACTTGAAATTTTTCGGATGTAATTTTTTGTGTTAATAAAGTCTAAAATATGACTAAAACATATCCCAAAGTTCTTATGTCTCCGATGTTTCTTTCTGTGAGAAAAAAAAATCAGGAAAAAACGCTTTTTTTCGGTCTCTTGAGGGGACTATCCCCTTAAATCAATGAAATAATTATATGAAAAATAATTTTACATAATAACACGTGAATCGATTTTTCTACAATTGTTGTACTTTTAATTGTCTTTCTAATTTTTTGTGTAGAATAAAAAGAATAATTTGTTAATAAAAAAATATGAAGAATAGAAATTTATTTTTTTTTACGCTTTAATTTCTGCCGTGAAAACAATTTCTACATTGACAATTTTGTAATTACATTGCTCAATTTACATTTTCACACTCAATATTTATAGAGACTGTTCTTCTATTGTAATAGGATGGTAATTTAGAAAAAATTCTCTTGATGAAAGAAAAAACAAAGTGGAAAATATATTCATGACGGCATTAATTATGCAGTGCTTATTTATTCTTTTCGGAAAATGTGTTTCTTTTATGCAAAAAAAAGTAAATACATATTGTATTTATATTTTCCTTTAAGTTATATAAAAAAATGATTTTAATGGAAAATAGCATTGTGTCTCATTAGAAAAAGTTATTAATTTGTTTTTGAATGGACAATTATCAAAAATCAAATGTAAAGAAGGTACTCATAAGAATTTTACTGAAATATAGTTTTTACTTGTGATGATATTAGATTTATAGTTTTTACTGATCAAAAGAGAAAATTTTGATCAGTTTGATAAATACTGTCTAATTTAAGAAGCTTAATTTACTCTAAAAAAAAACATGAAATATATTGAAATTATTTCATTGCAATTAGAAGGTTCAGTGACCTTGAATATCTGAAAAATAAAAAATAAGATTAGAATAAAATTACACAATATTTTGTTGTTGAAATATTTCCTGGCTTGGTTATTCTAAATGCTATTGTTTTATGCAAAGTTTATATTATTTTGAGTTTACATTCAAATTCTGTTCATTAATTTTGTATATTTATGTGTGATCTTTTTAGTCGATTGGCGTGAACTACTGTC
Organism: Diplolepis rosae; assembly: GCA_030998225.1. Lineage (NCBI taxonomy): Eukaryota > Metazoa > Arthropoda > Insecta > Hymenoptera > Diplolepididae > Diplolepis > Diplolepis rosae. Next base: position 1,603,480 of record JAPYXD010000694.1, on the reverse strand, counting down.
AGTTTTCCTTTGATGTTAACTTACACATTTCCTTTTCCTAGTACATCTAAAACTTCGTGAGGAATTATGTATTGATTATCTAGCATTTTAATTTTTCCTTCTTTCAATAAAAATACATTATCTCCAATTTTTATTTCCAAAGGATTTGTTTTTTTATCATGATGCATTTGTGATTTTTCTTTTGCTGTTTTAAGATTTTATCTCGCTTGAGTTCACTAGAGGATTCACGATCTAATTTACCAAAAACTAATTCATAAGGCGTAATTTTGTGACTTCGTATACACTTGTATCATATGAGAACATTGTTAATTCTAGCCAATCGTTCCGTTTTGAGTTTTTTTTCTACATATTGTTTGAGATATTTATTTGTTGTAACAAAATATTTTTAATTATCTTGGTACTTCTTGAGAGTATCTTTCTTCAAATTCTTCTAAGGTAATAGTCGGTAATGATATCGTTACTGGTATTTCGTTTGTATTTGCAAATTTGATATAAGCTTTACGTGTGCAATTTTTTACAATTGCGTCTCCGGCATAAATTCCTTCGCCAATATATTATATATTTGAGATATCTATCCTTCACTTATTTCAATATTTTCAATTGGAGCGTAAAATGTTGTTGATGTTCTGGCTGGAATAGTTAATATCTGTAGATTCAAATTTATTTTGTATTTCTGGACATTTTGATACGTAATTTATATCGACATTTTTTTCTTGAAAAAATTCTGAACCTAGAACTCCGTGTTCATCGATTGGAACTTCATTAGGATATTCAGTATTTTTGGATATCCTAGAATTACAATATAAAGTAACATATTCCATAACATGTCTGCTTTTCTATTGACCCAAAATTCATAGAATTTTTATTCATTTCTCGTTATTTTGGCATAGGATCAGTTTCTTTTTCCTTTCTTTGAATAAAAATTACCGATGTTAGATATAAAAAAACGCAAAGAAAGAAAGGCAAACGTTTCGCCCACATATGGGGGCTCTCTTCAGTGCCATAAATTAAAAGATTAATTAAACATTTCTGTAAAAGGTTAAAATATAGGAGATAATCAAAATGCACTATTAAGATACAGAGAAATTAACATCAAATGTTAAATATATTCATTCGATAAAATTAAAATTTATGATTTGGAAGTCAAAAATTATGTTATACGTGTGATTAAAATATTCTATATAAGAAATTTGGTGTGTGTACGTGTGTGCGTGCGCGCGCGCGCGTGTATTGAAAGGTTATTGTTTGAATGAGTCGATTTTTTTATACATTTTATGTGATGTTCTTTTTAATATATACTCCTTTATTACTTGAATGAATGTAGATTGTTTTCAGGAACTGTCGTTGGAGCTTTGGGTCCCGTAGTTGCCCCAGTATTAAGATCAATGATTTCAAAAGTTATTCCATCAGAAGAACAAGGTAACGCATACATATTGATATTACTTATCACTCGGAATACGTTTCCGATCGACTTTATAAGTTTACTATTAAGTATTGATCAAAAACTTGGTTTTAGGAAAAATATTTTCAATGCTATCAGTCTTTGACAATGCTGTACCATTATTTAGTGGAATTTTATATTCTCAATTGTACAACGCTACTTTAAATACAATGCCTAGTGCAATTTATTGGTTGACAGCTGCTTCTCAAATTTGTGTTATGTTGTTGATATTGTAAGTTTTTTAATTTTTTCTCTAATCAGAACTTTAACTATTAAGTATTAATATTATTTAAATAATCTTATATTTGTTCATTAGTTATGACAGTTTTTAATATTTATATAAAAACTAAATTTTACATTCTGATCTGCGAATAATAATACAGCTTGAAATGACAAATTTCTAATTAAAAGTCGAGTAAAAGAAGTATTTTAGAAGAATGTTATTAGATATGTTTTTGAAGTTCACTTTTCTTTAGAGGGACCAATAAAAAGTCATTCTTTACAAAAAATAATCTATTTCGAGTCGTATACTAAGCAACTTACAACATTTTGGAGGAGGACTTGGTCTTTGTCAAGGAATTTATCATTTTAACTTGTGCGCTTCGTAAAAACTCACTCTATACATAAATAATAAAAATTATACTTAAATATAAATATTTCACTTTCAGAACAATTCACTTTGCACGTGGATCTCAAAATCTAGTTCATGGAACGGAACCAAGCGAGTCTTCCAATTCATTCAAAACTACGTCACATTGAAAAATAGAATCTATGTAAATAATTGATAATAATTCAGAATATTTTTCTGGTATATGAAATTACCTGTATATTTTATAAAATGAGATTATATTAATAAAAAAGCATATTTTTTTAAATGCCTTCTTATAATAAATTTCATGCATTTATATCACATACGCCAGGAACTCAAACTTTCTGGCCTAGGGTCGTAATATACTATTTTTTTCAAGAAACCAGAAACGTCAGGGACGAGTAAACGCAATTACGAAACTAATTTGTTATTACCTTTTTGTTGTAGGATAGCTTCCTGAGTCTGTATCAGGGACACCGTTCACCTTTGCCCCGAGAGCAGACTCGAATTCGCGCACTTATATTTTTTAACTGGGCCGGAATTTCACACTAGACATTTTTTTATTTCATTGTAGTAATAAAATACTACAAAAATCTAAATTTTCGTTTTTTTTGTCAGTTATAGTTTTTTTTTTAATCCGCGCTTAAAGAAAAGATGATATTTTGGCCATTTACTAGGTATTCCCCCCTTAAGCAGACAGTTTTTTTTGCTATGCTGGCATTGGGCGATAACCTCGGCATTTCGACTCTGGTGGGGGCTGCCTCGAGAGTCAAAATGCCGAGGCTTTGATTGGGCGCGCGCCAAAAGCCGATCTATCCACTCACACGAGCTTGCGACTAACGCACGCAATTTCACACGACTCTCACCGATACATTGTTGCATTACTTTTCTTTTCCTATCGTGTCAAACCAGCCGAGTCAAATTTACTTTCTATGAACTTTTCCTCGCAGGGCGTGCTAAAAGAAGTTTCACTTTAAAAACCAATTTTTTCAATTTGACTTTGCAAATTTTTATCCTCTTCAGGAAGAAAAAGCGATTTTTACACCGGTGTCTGTCTATCCATCTGTTGCTGTTATTAGTGTTATTGTACACGAAGAAAAATAGTTGGAGTAATTTTACTCGAATCTGTCGGTTAAACTTAGGCCATAAAGACATTTCAACATCTTTTACATCTTAGTCGAGTAAAATGAATTTGATAAATACCAAATTCACCCAACGTTAATAATAGTAAGCGCTACATAGGATATAGTAAGGAGTTGGCCAGAACGTTGCCGACAACAGGGCTGACAGGGCATCAACATGCGTTAGTGGGTTATCATGAAATGTATAAGTATATCACCGACGCTCGAGGAACTTCAAACGATAGTTGAGTAAAATGAGCATCGAGCATATTACTTCAACCGTCAATAGTATGGGTTTTTAAATAAAAAAAAATTCTCACCTCGAGCCTGCCATTATTCATCCGATCCATACATATACATAACTTTTAAAAAACAAGGTCGAAGAAAAAAAGTCGCGTATTTATTATTATGTGAGAAAAGTTGTGGAACCTCCGTAGCTCAGATGACAGAGCATTCGACCGGCAATCGAAAGGACCTGGGCTCGATACCCAGCGGAGTGGAAGCGTTCCTTTTTTCACAGAAAAATTTCTTCAATAATTATAATTAAAAAAATTCCATCTAGTCTTGCGAGACGTTACATTAACTCTGAATCATAGGTTGATAAGGTTGATATAGTAGAGTTCCGTTATCACATACAGTGATACACTCTTCTAATCATCGACATAATTGACTGAAATGATTTAGAAAAATCAAAAAATAGTTCCCGGTTTATCCGTAGCCAAGATTGGCGTTAACAAGTTTCTGTGAGAAAAGTTGTGGAACCTCCGTAGCTCAGATGACAGAGCATTCGACCAGCAATCGAAAGGACCTGGGCTCGATACCCAGCGGAGTGGAAGCGTTCTTTTTTTCACAGAAAAATTTCGTCAATAATTATTATAAAAGTATTTTAAACACTAACTCATCTTTTCTAAGAAGTAATGAAAAGTTTCATAATCTTTGGATTCATTTGTCATAGATTTTAAATGACCATTGAATAATTTGAAATGAAAGTAATTCAAACAAATAGTTTTGTAAATTGTATTCTAAAGTCCATCAGATTTTATTTGCCGTCTTCTAAAATTTTCTCGACAGTGGCAAAAAGCGATGCGCAGAAACGTAATTTGTAGCATCACACAGCAGACAATGAGGCTCGGGTTTTTGTTTTTGTAATAATTTTGATTAGATTTTGAGATTCCGTGTCGTTTGGTTTCGTTTGAATCTGGATTGAAGCGTACATTGAAGAATTAGTTCCGAGTAAGTATATGTTTACCTTGATTCAACAAATATTATCATTTAATAAGTTAAGTATCATTTAATATATTATACTGTTCTATTATAGCTGTAAATATAAGTGACATGATAAAGTTAGAAGTTTATAGATTTTCTGTTTTGATAATTTTGTTTATTTTTACAAATAATATACCATTTTACCGATAGAAATGTGGATTCAAAAAATAAATGTTTAAATAAAACAAAAAATTAAGGTTATGTATTTTCACAAGTCCCTAGCGAATTGGTAAAGTAGCATTATAACTCATGAATTAGGCAAAATAAACATTCAAAATGTTTTTATCCTTATTCTGCGTTAAAAATAACGTTAACTGGTAATTGAAATATGCAATAACTTCATTTATTCACGCTAAAAATTAAAAAAACATAATACCTGTCATTGAAGGCAGTGCAGTGGTTCATCACTTTCCATGTCTTCACCGTCAGGATAGATTATTTGTTAGAGTGAGATGAAAGAATAGTTGTGTCTCACTCCAACCAATGGTCAACTTTAACGGAGACGTTCCACAAAAGGTGAAACACTGCACTGCCTTCAATGACAGGTATTTTTTTTTTTAAATTTTTAGCGTAAATAAATAAAATTACTGCATATTTCAATTACCAGTTAACGTTATTTTTAACGTAGAATAAGGATAAAAACATTTTGAATGTTTATTTTGCCTCATTTATGAGTTATAATGCTACTTTACGATAGCTTTACGATAGCTTTACGGTACAGCGTAAAGCTACCGTTCAGCTAGTTCGCTAGGGTTCCTCCTTTCATTCATATTGATATATCGATATTTTGTTTATAATATATCGAGATTCAAAATATCGATATTTTTTTTCGATATCCCATCACTAATATATATATTTCGATTTATATTAAAATATACTAGAAACTAAAATTGTTTCTACAATTTGATGACCATGCAACAAATACTAAAAATTGATGAGCACATTTCCTTTCTCACGATAGGTGTAGAAAGAGGGGAGATATAATTGCATTCTAAAAATCAGCAAATGGCGCAATAACCACATCAGCATTTGTGCAAATTCCTAAATCCTCCCTGCCATTATTACCTCTGTCCAATCATTAATTCCTTAATCATCAAAAACCCCTACCATGCTCACCTCGCGATGAACTAGTAAAACGGATCAAGGCACAATCAAATTCGCAGTCTTCTGAGTGTCTTGACCGGATTTAGACCTTAGAATAATAAAGAAAACATTTTTTTTTCTTTTATCGTGCCCGTCTGCGGTCTAGATCGACAGTTCCTTGATCCTCGTTAGTTGGTTAAAACCGTAAAACTTTATCTAAGGAAATATTTATTTTTGGAATCGTGTCGGGCGGACGTAAAATACAAAAGTCTTCATCTAGACGGAAGCAATTCTTTTATTTTGAGTATATCAAAATTAAATTCATCTTCGGCGGGCCACTTAAAAGGTCCAATTTGTCGAACGTGAACGATCGATATACCTATTTCACTAGTTGAGGATAACTCGTAAACGATTATCTAGTGATAGACTCTTGGCAATCGCATCGGACGTGCATCGACGAAAATCTTCGGCAATCCCAGTTTTGCAGTTTTTCCTTTACCAAAATAAAACGGCATAAAGGTGCGCGAAAATCGCACAAAAATTAATACTACTGAATCTCAAAACAGTAGTGATAATTTTTCATAAAATATTTTAATTATATTTAATAGGGAAATTCTAGCGGAGAAAAGGGCGAGTTTAAAAGCATTCAACCCTTTTCTGGTTAAAAGCCAACCGTTATTTTCTCTTATTAAACCTAATAGAAAGTGGCTATAGTGGTGTCGGTTTGTGTGTGCACGTATTTATCTTAAAGGATAAGTGTAAGTAGGACATTGTCCTAAAACTTTTGTAATTATTAAACTTTTTATAATAAATTATTAAAATTGGGAATTCCAAGCTTAAACGTTATTTTGGTGATTTGCTTGTGTGTGGATATAGCCTCCCCAGTCAGAGGAGAGGGCAAGCACGATCCCAATAAATAAACAAATTTTGATTTATTTAATTTTTATTTTTTAAATTGAAATTTGATAGTTTGGAGCCTCAATCGAACGAGTATTTAAATTTGATATTTTAATTTAATATTTCAAAGTTAATTATTCGTACGTAACAATTAGAATTGGGTTAGGATGCGTGCGTGCGTGCGAGCGTTCGATTCTCGGTGCTGCGAAGTGTTTATAAAAAATTGCGTTTCTGTAATGTACAGTGTTAAATGTAATAGTAAGTTCATGTTAGGATTATATAGGCAATGTAAAAGTAAAAAATAATTGACTATAAGTGCAGGATCATATCACAGAAAATAATATTTTCCTTTTTACACTGTTCAACATTTACTTCGACTGTCACTTATAGTTTCGATGCTTGGTTTAGAGAAAATAAAACCCGCGGTGTTTTAAATTCTCAGCGATTATCAAGAAGACTTTATATCGTTCACTTTTAAATTTTAGAATTGAAATTTATCTCAACTTTTGTACATATTTCAGACAATTATCTATCATATTCTTCAATAAGGAGGTTCATAATATTCAGTCGACTTTCTAACCTATCCACGAGTATTACACAAAGTCGATGACTTTTTAAGCGACAAATTTTTTCCGTGCACGATTTTTCCGTCATCCGTTCGCCCGGGACCTTCATCCCCGGCCATACGCGCGCTAGGCGAACCGACAAGCCGCACCAGCCAGGAGAAGACTGAAAAGAATCCTCCCCCAAACGACGCGGACAGTCGAATCCGCCTGAGACGCAGAACCGCGGGTGCAGGCCCCCATGCGATTTCTACTGGCGCTCCTCGTTGTTTCACTCTCGACGCCCATCGAGCCCTCTCGTCTTCATCACAAGTGTGACGAATGTCTCGATGAGCGTCCAGTGGACCTGCCTTTCCTGAATCCGAACTGGTTCTCCGAGATCCCGTTCTCCCCGACCAAGAGAGCCTGAAGCCGTTGTAGAATCAATTCCTCCAGAAGCTTCCCCATCGTATCCAACAGACATATTGGTCTATACGACGAGGCAACCCTAGAGGTTTGTTGCCCTTCCTCAGCAGGACCAACCTCTGCTTCATCCCGTCAACGAAGAACCTTCCCTCCCGAAGACAGGAGTTGAAGGCTTCTAGTAGGATCTCTGGGTATGCCCTGATCACCTCTTTGAGAATCTCGTTCGGCACCCCATCGATACCCGGCGCTGTATTTGCCTTAAGCCTTCCACCCGCTCTCTTTAGTTCTTCGAGAGTGAAGAGTTCTTCGCGCCGGACCACGCAGGAACTTCGGTCCTGTCTTTGGAACGGTTCCACGTGTGGAAACAAGTTCCGCACAATTTACTTGACTCGATCGGGATTATCCAGGCCCGGGGTCTTTCTTCCAGTCACCAATCTTTTGGTGACTATTTTGAAGGCGAGAACCCATGGGTCTTTCTCGACCTCACCGATCAAGTCTTTCCAGCATTGAAGTCGGCTTTTCTTTATGCCTCACCTCAAAGCTGTTTTTGCCCCTTTCCATGCCTCGTGCAGCATAGCGTACCCCTTTAATCGAGTGAATTTTCGCCACGCTGCAAGGCATTCGCGACGTAGGGCCGCCAACTGGTCGCTCCACTAGTAGATCGGACCCTTGGCTTGCCTGCGCTTGAGGCGAGGCATCAAGTAGTCGCAAGCTGCGACTACCTTCTGCCTCACCGAGCGCACAGTAGCATCAAACGTGCCAGCGGGGCGGACCATTTGTACTGCTCACTAATGAGCAGTATATCGGCCTCCCTCTCCCTACCAGTCTGCGTCAGGAGGTACTGGGCATACTTCCCCCTTCCGAGGTTGAGTTGCACGAACTTCAATTCGTGCCTCTCAAACTCCGAAGCTCTTTTCGGAAGATCGGACAGGAGCCGCCACCAGAAACATGGGCAATTTCTTTATCGCCCCTGTCTAAACACGTCAGGCACCTCGGCGTTGCCTTGCAAATCCGGGCTAAGTTTCCCGTGGCACCGCATCTCCAACACGCATTCTTCCTGTCGGGGTTTCGGCAGCCCTGGGACCCATGGCCGTAGGCAAGGCACCTGAAGCATCGGGCGACTTCCGCATGCTCGCGGATGCAGCATGCAACCCACCCGATCCTGATTTTACCCAGACGAAGCAGACGCGCGGCGTCTGCCCCGGCTAGCCGGATCACTGCAGTCTGCACCCCACCATAGCGGGCGAAGATCCTGCAGGAACCGTCAAGTGCCGGTCTGTCCAATGCCAAGCACAGGGTAGACACAACCTCTTCTTGTTCAACGGTCTCGTCGAGGTTCCTAATCTCAAGGGACCTCATCGTACCAGGGCCGAAATTTCCGCCCGCTCCCCTACCGCCTGGTTAAGCTCCTTTCGGAAGGCCGAAACGTCTCTCCCCTTTTTGAGGACCAGAACAGGACCAGACATGTCCTCCTGATAGACAGGACCTCAAGTCTTGCCTTCCGGGGGTCGACCTTTGCCTTCATTTCCTTCAAGATATTGACGTAGGACTGGCCGTCCCTCGCCGACACCTTGATGACGTCGCCCGACCTGGCGGGCGTGGAGCGCTTCGATTTCAATTTGGCAACAGTTCCCTGTGCTTTTTCCACAGGGTCCTTCGCCTTTTTCTTCAATTTTTTATCTATTCTTTTTTTATTTTTTTCGCCGCGCTTTGTGACTACTTGCCAGTCCTCTTCTTTATTTGGGACCTGGCTCTTGGTCACTTGGGCATACGAGGGTGACGGGCCGCCCTTACCTCTCTTTGGAGTTTTTTCCTGAGGGGTGGATGGGGCTGCCCTTTTCTCACCCTTCGCCTGGCTTTTTGGGGTATCTCCCAGAGACGCCGAATGTGGTCTCTGGAAGATCCTCATTTTTTTCATGGCCGGGTGGGATTCCAGTCTCTTCTGGATTTACACCCCGCTTTTCATCATACACTCGTGAATGTTCAATAGGCTGCCCAAAACTTCGGCAGCCTCTTCAACACTCGTTTTGACGGTGGTCGGGGTGTTCTGAGGCATCCCGTCTTGTATTACTTTGAGGGCTATGCCCAGCCTCTCCATTTTTCCGCTTTGCTCTTCCAGGAGCTGGAGGATGCCTTTCAATCCTCCATCTCCCGAAAGAATTTCACACTCCTTGTTCCCCTTCTTTAATGTTGAATCCATAAATTTGTCACCAGCGCATCGTTCGTAGAGGAGCGGGTTGGAATAGTTGGAAACGGGTGTACCCTCGGACCGAAGTCCTACCCCAGTTTCCTGAGGCCCAATCTCCGGTTAGTCGGTCCCGGAATACACGGACAGACCGGACTCGCTCGAAGCAACACAGGATCCGAAACCTGTGTTCAATACGCAGTACCTGATCAAGGTCCCGAAGGGGCTGGCTCCTGATCCCGCATGACACACCACCTCGGTGGAGCTAGGCTCACAGCAGCCTCGCCTCCTCGTGGGCCGGGGAAGACACCACTCGGCGACGAAGCACTCTTAGCCTCATTCAAGAGAGAGACCGTCTATAAGTTATCCTCTCACATTCGAAGGACACATATCACAGTCATGCGGCGCAGACATTCATTCAGTTCACTCATTCCTCACATGCACTTTCAGACTCATTCTCAGCGCCGCTGCCTGGGGCATACATCCTTCTCCATCCATGGGGGTAGACGCGTTTATAGCGTCCCCCGCTTTCAACCTGGGATAGACCCGTTTATAGGGCACCCTTCACGCAATGGGAAGATGCCCGTCTATAGAGCCCCCTGCATTTGTTCAGATTCATCGGGACACTACAACCTCCATGACCCGAGGGTCGTCTGCTAAGCCTCCCCACCCGTTCTTTCTGGCATAGCCAAGAGAAGGACTTCGTCATGGTACCAGTCCGAGGGGAGGACGACGAAATTATTAGTCAGGCTCATATTACACAAATGAATAAATTTATAACATCTAAAAAATTCTAGAAACGTGTGTTTGCATTAATAAATAACTGCTAAAACTTGGGATAATTTTAATTTGCATGGAGAAAAATGGTTTGAGAAATTTTACTTAACTCTCGATCAAAGTTTTCATTTAGATTAATATTTTTCTTATGTTCTTCACATCTGACGAATAGCATTCTTCCAGTTTGTCCAACATAAGTTTTAGAACAATTTAAGTATGGAATCTTATAAATAACGTTTGTATTTTCTAATTTTTCTAATGGATCTTTTCCTAATTTTATGTATTTATCAAGTTTTGATGTGTTTCTAAAGACTGTGGTTAAATTATAATCATTTAAAAGTCTTTTAATTTTATACGATAAATTTCCAAAATAAGGAGTAGAAACTACACGTTTGTAATCTATTTCTCTCTGTTTATTATTCGGAATGAACTCTAAAATTGTATTTTTATTCTTAATTTGAAAAATTCTAATATTTATATGTTTGTTAAACAAATTTGATTCATTATTAAGCACCAGTAAATTCTTAATTATTTCCAAATTTTCTTCATGAAACTTTTCATGTGACAGTAATATTGCCGTATCAACTAAATTTTTTGTGATCGCAATTTTTTGTTTAAAAGAATGATTTGAAAGAAAGTTTAAATATCTACCAGAAAACGTGTTTTTTCTAAACCATAATTTGTTACAAGAGTACCATCTTGATTTTTTATTATCAACAGATTTAAGGGGGTCGTCTACCTTCGTGCCTAAATTTCGGGCGTATTTTTGACGATGGATTGCGAAAAAACTACACATGATATTGACACAAAGTTTTTTTTATTTAATTAATACATTATTAAAATTTAAAAAAAAATATTTTTTTACTTTTTGTTCGTTATCTTGGCCTTGACGCATCCTTGAATCGATCTCTGCCGGCGCGACATAGTAGACTTTCTGGCACGATTTCTCAGCTTCAGAACCTTGAAACATGAAAACAATCATATTTTTTTACTTTTTACTAATCCGACTACGATAAGACACAAGCTTTTTGGAAGATTTTTAAATTTAACAAAATGGCAGCGATTTGAAAAAAAAGTTCTATTTTCTACCCTGTTTTTCTGGCTTAAAAAAGCTGTAAAAAATTGAAAAAAAATTTTTGTATAAAAAGCTCGTGTCTAATTGTAGTGAGACGTTTTTAGAATACGAAACAATTCACAGATTCCCAATATCTTCGATAGTTCCGTCAAAATCGTGCCAACAATTTTAAAAAACACTACTTTCGAGAAAACGTGTTTAAAGATGAATGATGAGGTCGGTAGTATTTGAACCAGCATGTTTTCGAATAAATCCTTCATAAGGCATGTTCCTTATAGTGTCTAGATTCGAAATAAGCAAAAAAAAAATTCGATTTTTTGAAACCGCGAAGGTAGACGACCCCCTTAAAAAAGGAAGTGTATTATCTATGTCTAGTTTAAATGTAAATTTTAAACGTAAATGATAGGAGTTGAAATTTTCTATAGTATCTTTAATCTTATTATTTGGAATAATTATAAAAGTATCATCAACATATCTGTAATATGAATGAATTTTAAAACTTAATTTTTTTAAAACAACTTCTTCTAAATCTTGCAATACTAAATCTGCTAACATTGGTAAAATAGGCGACCCCATTGGAGTCCCAAAAATTTGATGATAATATTCATTGCAGGCCTCACAGACCGGTCGCTATATCCCCTATTGTCCTCTATATTCAGTTGAGGTCCCTAAAGTCCCCTATTTTCACGATTTGGTCCCTAAAGTACCTGATTTTCAGCCATTAGTGTGCATTTTTAAAAATTTGTATAAAATCGAGGTATACAAACGTTGCATTCTTCTAATGACCTCACTATTTTGAAACTGTCATTAAATAATATTTAAATTTCGAGCGCTTCTATTCAAGAAATTATGATTGGTTGATGTACGCACTGCCTTAGCCAATAACATCAGCGACGAAACGACATGTTAATGTTAGGTGTAATAGGTAAAACCATCGCAATAATGATATAAATATCATTCGGAATTTAAAAGACCTAAGAATTTAAAAAGAAGTCTATAGATGTAACCGATACAGTAGTATTGTATTAGTAATTTATTTAAACTCAAAATTAAGTCAAGAAAACTCATATTGTGTTATTAGAAGTATACTTATTAATGAAAAGACTGAAATTTAAAGAAATAACGTTCATTCTTTAACCAAAGTATAAAACATATAAAAAAAGGAAATTTTGTTGAGAGTTAATTGAAATTTAATTTAATTAGTCTTACATACTCTCTAAATTTGAATCAGTCAAAATCTGCTGATTATCAGTGAAAAGGAAAATTACTGATTCAATCAGTGAAAATTCGACTGATTCAGATTTAGAGAGTGCATAGTCGTGATATGTAGGTAATTTTCTATTTAATACTCACGTCCGAAAATTTGTGAAGTACAGTTGTGTACAGAAATATGAATATATTTATTGAATTTGAAAATCTTTCTGTGCTAATAAAGACGCTTTCGATTACCGGTCGTCTGCTCTTTCTAACTCAACTAATTAATTTGAATATATTTATGACTTACTAAAATAATAGTACATTGTGCAACTAGGGAAAAAAAAATTTATTTTGCGAGTGTGAAGTTTGATGCCCGAGCAAAGCGAGGGTAACAACCACACGACTAAAATAAATGTTTTTCCCGTGTTGCACACGATTTTTTTTCTACTAGTGGGTCAGAAAGTGGATTTGTTTGCCCCGCACTGGGCAATAAAGTCCACTTTATGGCCCGCTAGTAGAAAAAAAGTATTACGTCTTTATATTTACCTTTAATCAAGAGTTTATTCTTCTCAATACTCTCTAAATTTGAATCAGTCAAAATCTACTGATTATTAGTGAAATTTGACTGATTCAAATAGTTAAAAAGAGGTTACTGTAAATCAGTCAAATTTCACTGATTATTTCAGTGAAAATTAACTGATTTTACAGTGAAAAATATTTTTTCACTGATGAATCAGTGAAAATTTGACTGATTCAGAGTTAGAGAGTAACTTTCATTCATACCTAATTTTTGCTAAAAAATGTACCCTATGAGCGTAAAAAAGGTCCCTATGGGCAAGAAAAAAGGTCCCTAGACACCCTATTTTTTATGCCAAAGGGACTGTGAGGCCTGTCATTGTCATATTGAAAAAAAATATTTTTCATGAGAAATTCAATTCCTTTTTGGAACTCTTGTAATGGTAAATTGTAGCTTCATTTATAAGATTCCATCTTTTTTCAATGCTGTTTTTTAACAGATCAATTGGCACATTTGTAAAAAGTGACGTTACATCTAATGAAATCATAATGTGATCAGAAGGAATTTTTTTTTTTATATGACTTCTTTGAAAATGAAAGAATTTTTAACTTGTGATTTTGCAGATGGTGAGGACTCCTTAAAGACCCCTTAAAAAAATTTAAGAAGAATATGATAAATGAAACTGAAGTTACAAATGTCAATTGGATTTTACGAATTTGGACTACAATTTGTTTTAATAGTATTAATAGTGACACAATTTTCATTGATGTTTTTTATTCCAAAATTTAAAACATTATGGAAATTCTCTGACTGCGATTTATTGACATCTTCGAAATTTTTGTGATATAGCTGTAAATGTTACGTTGTAATGACAGGTAATTTTGAAAAAAAATTTGTTATTTATTGACTAACTTTATATATTCATTAATGTTAACAATTTTACAAATTTGTTTTTTATTTTATATAGATTAAAAGAAATTTCAATTCAATTAAGTATGATATGATCTGAAGAGGATGACATTTAGTCATCGAAACGTAATCAAGATTAATAAATATGGATTACAATTTTACACAGTCCGAGGTTGGTCATTTCGCCTATTCTATAGATGTAAAATATTACCTTGGGTTTTTCCCAGGTGCTTCAGTAAATTTTATTCTAGCTATAACTAAATCTTTTCGGATCTTTTGAATTTAAGTTCCATAATTCCCAAAAGAGCTTCAATGTTTCTCGAGATAATGACCTCAAGTAACAACTCTTTATAGCTTTTAAACCAATCGCAAATTTTAATGGTATATGTTCCACAAGAACTGGGGAAAATCCAGATGCTTCCTTTTATTTAAAATAAAATTCAGAATTTTGGCCATGTTTTTCGAATTTTTTATCACTGTGTACCGGTCAGAATTGTGGGACCACCTGTTTTACGATTATTGCTTAAATTATCTTAATTTTAAATCTGTGAATGATGAAATTTATAATCTTAATAATTTGAAAGCCATCAATATTATATTGCGAAATGAGTCGAAAATGAAGTCGATTTGTTAAATTTTGAAGAAGTAATTGCAAAAAAGTCCTGATTTTAGTGTTTTCTTAAATTTTAAATAACTTTCGACATAATCAACATTGTTTAATGTTCATGGGCTCATTTTAAAGCTAAGATTCTAGATCACGTTTTACTAACGAACTCTTTACTATTCCCTATCTAACGGTCATTATTCACAGAGAAGAAAATAGATGGCCTTTCCGGTCTTGTACAGTTGTTTATTTCTTAAGTCGTCAACGTTTCGACCAAAGTTTTGGTCCTTATCAAGACTATAAAGGAAATATACAATATGTTCTTCGCATACATTTCGGTTTATTTCTTATAATTTAATACTGAGGCTTTTTTTTTTTTTTTTTTTCTTTTTTTTTGGTGAGGAGGAAAAATGGCAAAAATCTTTTATAGACGTTGTACAGGACTCTCCTAGGGCGGGTCTAGGCATACCTGTTAAAACCAAAAAAACCCCTCTCTCGAACCAATACACCACCCGCGGAACCGCCTTTCGGCTTTATACTTCACGGGTGGTTGGTTCCATTAAAGTCGCGTACGACTCCTCCGTCATCCGTTCGCTCGGAACCTGCATCCGCGGCCACACGCCCACTAGGCAAACCGACTAGCCGCGCCACCCAGGGGAGAGAACATACAGATTCCACCCCCGAACGACGCGGACCTTATGTAGCCAAACAATTTTTCATCTCAAAGTTTTTTTTGTATCTCACATATTTTGTCTAAAAAATGGAATTTTTGAATTTTAATCGTATTTTTTGGAATTGAAACGAAAAATATATGTTTCTTCATAAACTGTGTAAGACAAAACTTGTAGATCTTTTTGAAACGAACAACTTTGTATTCTTACGTTTTTTTCGTATATCACATATTATCGTTAAAAAATTGAATTTTGGATTTTCAATATATTTTTTTTTTAATTACAAAGAAAAATATGCATCTTATGAAAAAATGTTACAATTCAAATTTGTAGTTCTTTATGTAGAAAATAATATTGTATCATAACGTTTTTTCGTATCTCGTATAATTTAAGTGGAAAATGGAATTTTGATATTGACTTTTTTCAAGTTTTAATATGCGGATATGAGCGGAGAAAGAATAAAATAGGAAAAAGAGAACAAAGCAGAGAGGAAGAGAGAGCGAGAGATATCCAGCACACGTACACCCATGCACTGTTTGTCGCCACAGCTTTCTGCCCTTTTCCCATTTCTTCTTTCGTTCGCACACCTAAATCATCACTGTATCACTGTATCAAAATCTAGTATTTCCTGTCGAAAGAAACATTCCAGTGTGTGCGGTCTTACCTGACCGACGGACAGAAGTGCCTGCACCTGAAATCACGCGCGAAGTCACTCAAATCACAATAATAGATTTGGAAATCAGCGAGGCCCTTGAACAAAGAAGGCAAGCTTATAGAGAGGAGAATCACCCCAAAATAGGGGTATTTCGGAGAACGAAATTTATGACGCTAAAACTATCATAATTGATTCAGAATCCGAAACTGAACAAATGTCAGAGTAATCCGATTCCTGCACCGTCGAACTTTAAGACGCCAGACAAGGTTCAAAGTCGCCCTTTCTCTTTTTTTTCTTCCACTCCTAGTGAGGACGAAATTTTGAGGCTCTTGAATTTGTCTCAGCTGAAATAATAATAAAACAAAGTTCACTGCAAGCTGAAGATTCCCAGTTCTAATAACAGGCCACTATCAAGTACATTTTTTTTCTCTCTTTCCCTTTCACCTGTATATTGTTTTTTTATGTGTGTGCATAAGTGTCTGTGTAAATATATTCTATTATAGGCATATCACTATACTCATAAGTTTGTCCACCCATAGGAACACAAAAACCTATTTGAAAATAAACGTTTACAACCTTTCAAAAATTCACGTCGAATTTTCCGGATCCTCTGTACATTTTAAAATGTCGAACGACAATCGAACCCGTAATTTTAGGGAGCCAATCGGTAACGGCCCTGACGAATCAAGTACTGAAGCATACCCGAATATCACTAATCCATTATCCGGACCCAACCCTAATATCGCGCCTCCTAATCAATCAATGAATTTAGATGCTAGTGCGGCTATGGCCTCGGTATTAGAGTGCATGACTCTTCAACAAAGCACCTATCACATACCACAATTTGACGGTAAAAATCCTCCACTGAAGGAATTTTTACAGGACATCGCAAACAGCGCAGTATACATCACGGAATCCACGGAACCCGGTTTCATAAAAGTTGTTTTAACCCATTAACGCCCAAAATCACAGACTTTTTAAGTCATTTTTGGCCCCTGTTGACAAAGCGAAAAAGGGAATACATCATGACCAAACCTTGTGTACATAATGTTTTTGGGTCTCCTCTTTCGATTTATGAAGTCAAAATTACATTATCGTGCACTGGAAAACCAATATGGCGGATTTTATTCAAGAAAGTACCGAAAATTTGAAATTTTTTTTTTTATTCTTTTTTTTCCAAATGGATAAAGCATATTGATCTATTTCAAACTATGGACAAAGGTCGACAAAATAGTTGTAGTTTATGAAAAATATTTTTTGATACAGATCCCTATGTTTTATCTTTTCCAAAATAGCGGAATACTATGGAAATTTGGAAAAATACGCGTTGTTTCACGACATGTCTAAGATAATTGGATAATACACGGAATTTTATTGATCTAACTGTCAAAGTTTGATTGATTAATTATGTACAGACCTCTTCTAGTATATGTAATGACAAGATTAATGGCGGATTCAATATGGCGCTTGGAGAACTTGGGAAATACCGAGTTTTTTTAAGATTATCGTTGATGAAAATACCTGAACCTTTATTAAATTCAATTTTCCTATGTTTCTTGGCACATTATATGAAAATCCGGTGACAGTGTTAGAAAATTCAAAATGGCTGATCGAATATGGCGATCCGAATATTGAAGATTTAATAATATGCTAATGAAAAAAATATTTTCGTATTTTATGTAAAATTTGTGATCTAAATTGTCTCTAGACATTTTGTGATTGAGATCGCTAATTCAGCGGAAAAAATTCGTAAAGTTCTGAATTTATATTTCACGATCTGCATATTCTCCAACGCTTGATGTATGTGGCTAATAGAAGTTATTCGACTTCTACTTGGCTTAGTTTTCATAACGTAATGGTCAAAAGTGATTATTTGATCTACTTAACGAATTCAATCTCATACAGAAGTTTCTTGATTCAAAATTCCACTACTGGTATGACTGATATGTGACAAAAAAAAAGTATATAATTTTTTAACCAAATGAATTGATATTCATTACGATCGAAATGAGAATGTTTCTTATTTTCTAAAATAGATCATATTGATTCAATATATAGGAAAATACATCAATACATAGGAAACTTGAATTTAATAAAGGTTCAGTAATTTTCATCAACGATAATCTTGAAAAAACTCGGTATTTCCCAAGTTCTCCAAGCGCCATATTGAATCCGCCATTAATCTGGTCATTACATATACTAGAAGAGGTCTGTACATAATGAATCAATCAAACTTTGACAGTTAGATCAATAAAATTCCGTGTATTATCCAATTATCTTAGAAATGTGAAACAACGCGTATTTTTCCAAATTTCCATAGTATTCCGCTATTTCGGAAAAGATAAAACATAGGGATCTGTACCAAAAAACAATTTTTCATAAACTAAAACTATTTTGTCGACCTTTGTCCATAGTTTGAAATAGATCAATATGCTTTATTCATTTGGAAAAAAAAGAATAAAAAAAAAAATTTCAAATTTTCGGTACTTTCTTGAATAAAATCCGCCATATTGGTTTTCCAGTGCGCGATAATGTAATTTTGACTTCATAAATCGAAAGAGGAGACCCAAAAACATTATGTATACAAGGTTTGGTCATGATATATTCCCTTTTTCGCTTTGTCAAAAAGGGCCAAAAATGTGTTAGAAAATCTGTGATTTTGGGCGTTAATGGGTTAAGTAAACTCAAGGGTGTCGCGCGAGAAAGTGTTAAGGACAAAAGATTTAATCGGGTAAACGACTTAATAGCACATTTTAAAAAACGTTTCGCCCCTTCGAAGAAATATCAATGGTACTTCGAGTCTATCGTGAACCTACGGATGAAACAAACGGAAACCATAAGCGACTATTGCGACCGAGTACAGGGTTTGCTGAGTGGGGCAAAACACACGATCGAGGATAAATATACGCAGGTTCATTATGCTGGTACTACTCATGAGATAAGTGAGAGTACCATCATGATGAAACCGGTGGTGGATTGTGCACTAGACGCCTTCATTAAGGGTCTCCCAGACGAAATCTCTACCTTCGTGGACACGATAAATCCGAAGGACCTTAGTGAAGCCCTCGAACATGCCCTCCACATAGAGGAAAGACTAAGGCAAACGAAAAGACTAAGGCCCACCGCGTCATCTTACCAGATCATGCGGCAAAACGAGAAAATCACCTAGCCCTTATACCAGACAGATGGTTAAACCAGATAAGGCAGAAAGGGCAAAAGGCGAGGTTGCACCAGAAGTCCCCAACCCACGCAATCCAACACCTCCACATCAACCATTTCATCAATACCCGCCACAGTACCCTTCATACCCACCACAGTTCCCCTACTCTTATCCCCCACCATACCCTCCGACCTACCAATACCCCTACTCATACCCACCCCTTCCACATATGCCGCAGTACCCTTCTGAACCCCTGAATAGAAACGGACCCGGGAGTAATCAACCATGGCGCGGGTATAGTAGGCCGCCAGGAGCCATGTCACCTCCTAGAACGACTTCGCCAGTGCCTCTGGAGAATTTAAACTGCCAGCAGGTTCGTCGCTCGGACGTGGCAACGAACCAAACTCACCGAGAGCGTCCCAAGACAGTCCACTTCCAAGACAGCTTAGTAGGATCTTTCGAACAAGATCCAAAACCGAAGACTCACCCGTAGTTGAGTTAAGTGCCCCTGAGTTCCGTAACAGCAAAGCTAGTTTTCTCGTGGACCCAGGTTTGGACGTTAATTAAATCAAACTGAGCGCCTTGCGTCAAGAACTAATTCTTGATCCGAACGGATCAATCCTGATCACCGGTATAACAAACCACCCCGTAATCACGATAGGCACCATCAACATTTCGATACTAAACACCCTAGTGGAATTCCATGCCGTGGAAAATAGTATCCCCATTTCACCAGATGGAATTCTAGGGAGACCCTATTTAAGGCAAGAACAGGCTCAAATTTCCTTCCGGCACAACGCATTAGTGACTGCTTCCAACCCTATCACACCGATTCCGTTCATCGATCGAGAATCGGGGCAACCTATTGCTATAAGCGTCACAAACCCAGAGGTTGCTGAAGGCTACCTGCCTAAACTGGACACTCCTTGGAGAGGCAGCAGTCTCAACACACAATGGCGTCTGTCACGCAATTGCCATCAATACCACTGAAGACGATATAGATATAGAAATTGCCCCCCAGGAGGTCATACCGTTCGATTTCTGTACATTTCCTGGTGAATAATCCTCTGACTCAGAACTCGAGTACTCTACCCTAGGCATACAGGAACATCCGAGCTCTTATGCTGAGCTTGCCGAAAGAGTAAAAAGGAACAATGGATAACGAAGTGATTGCCAAGAAACAATATAGGTATCGTCACGATGCGACAGACCAGGTCATTCTGCAAACTGAAGGACAATACGACAGCGGGATTATCGGTGACTTTGGATTGTTCCAAAAAAGCTCGATGCCTCGGGAGAGAAGTGGAGAGTTGTTATTGATTTCAGAGCCCTCAACGAAAAGGTAATCGGGGATGCCTACCCCTTGCCCAACATCACAGATATTTTAGACCACTTGGGGAATACACAGTACTTTTCTGTGTTTGATCTGGCCAGTGGCTTCCACCAAGTAGAAACGTATCCCGACGATCGATCAAAAACGGCGTTCTCGACCCCCCACGGACACTTTGAGTACCTGCGAATGCCAATGGGGATCAAAAATGCTCCTGCTACCTTCCAACGCCTCATGGACGTCGTTTTGAAGGGCATGCATGGGACCGAAGTTTTTGTCTATCTGGATGACATTGTTATTCATTCAGAAACCTTAGAGGAACACGACACAAAAGCCAGAAGATTGTTCAATAGACTGAGAGAGGCGCATCTAAAGCTTCAGCCGGACAAATGCGAATTCTCACGCACCGCGGTAACTTATCTGGGCCATATAATCGGCCGTGATGCAGTCAAACCTAACCCCGCTAAAATTGCCGTTATTAGAAATTTCCCACGACCGAAGACAGTCCGGGCTATTCGACAATTCCTAGGCCTCTCAGGATACTATAGGAGATTTATCAGAGACTACGCAAAGCTAGAAAAACCGTTGTCTAATCTCCTAAAGAAGTAAACAAAATGGGAATGGGGACGCTCGCAACGGAAGAGCTTCCGAAAAATACGCAGATACCTCTGCAAGGAACCCGTGCTCCAATACCCCGACTTTAACAAGCCCTTTAAGCTAACCACAGATGCCTCTGAGCATGCTTTCGGGGCTATGTTTACCCAAGAAAAGGATGGAGTAGATATGCCCATCGCCTACTTTTCCAAGGTGATGAATTCCTGCGAACAGAACTACTCGAAAGCAGAAAAAGAATGTCTGGCGGTGTTGTACGCTGTCACGAACTTTCGCCCATATTTGTATGGGAGGGAGTTCGTGCTGGCCTGCGACTACGAACCAGTTCACTGTATGACTTATATTAATAATCCAGGAGCAAGGTTGCTGCGATGGCGACTTACGGGATAGGCCCGTGCCATAATGATGCAAAAGGTTTAACGGCACCCCTATCGACCGAGCGGTGCCGGGTCCGCCCGGACACCTGAACACCAGAGGGACTTACCGTTACCCATATTACTTCCACGTCCTACCCTGGTCGAGAAGCTACTACTCTTCCCTTGGCTAGTCTATCGGGAATATCCACCAGGCGCCGGCCGCAGCCCCTTTCACTCAGCATTCCATTCATTCTGGTGTGTGTGGGTGTCGGAGTCGTGCATGTGATTGTGGTGTGACCACAAGAGCGCATGCGGAAAGTACAGCGTCGTCGCCGCATGCGCATTTGGGTCGGTACCCCGATTAAGGGGCCCTCCGAATTCACTCCGTGTTCGTTCGTGCGGCATCAGGAAACCTGTTTGAGGGCCCCTGGTGCTTTCGCTCCACACCGCGTCCTCACGCGCTTGAAGGTCGCAGAGCGACGGTCGTGGAGCGAGCGCCCGGCAGGCCATCACTACGGAAAAACCTGTCTATAGGGCTCCCTTGGCGGCCATCCTGACGGCAACAGCCCTACTGCTGGCAGAGTCCTTGCGGTTACTACCGTTGGTGGGCTGCAGGACGCGTCTGCTCCGTGCTTGGCCTCATGCATTCTTCTCGGCGAGACCCTGCCCGCCCGCAAAACGCTCTCTCAGGTCCTGGGTGTGTTGTGTTCAGTGTAGCTGTCAATGTGTCGATGTCATGTTGGTGACCGTGTAAACCCTCCTACTTTCTCATCCGGGCTTGGGACCGGCAATGTCGGAGTTATAGGTTGGTTCCTTAGAAGCAGTTCAAAATAAACAATACCTTTGAAATCCCACCAAACACTCAGCATAACCTTCTTTTGATAAATATCGGCTTTTGATGTCGATTGTGCAGGCTCATCTCGCTTGCTCCATGATCTTTTTCGCACAACGTTATCGTAAACTACCCATTTTTAATCGCCTGTTATGATTCGCTTCAAAAATGGATCGGTTTTGTTACGTTTCAGCATCGAATCGCAAATGGAAATTCGTTTGGTGAGTTGAATTTCGTTCAATTTGTGAGGAACCCAAATATCGAGCTTAGTAACGTAACCAAGTTATTTAAATTTCTTTCAAGGCCTTTACAGAATAGGATTTTTGAAACCGACGTAACATCGACATGACATGAACATAGAGTTTAAGTCGTGCGAGCGCATCCACACGGAGAAAAATAGGGATCCGAAGAATATGAATGGTTACTAAAACTGAGGAATGATCTGGGGAAATGAGTCTGGGAATGAGTTATGTACTGTTTAATACTCTCTTTGCTTACTTAATAGTCATTCCTGGTTTTTAGTAAAGCAATTACACCTCCCACTGACCTAGTTTTCTTAAAATATATATATATATATATAAAATAAAGTTCATTTGTTGTGATTTAAGAATGTATTAGGCTTTTACGCTTTCACATGAAAATTTATATTTTGAATCACCCATGTAGCATTATATCTAGTGCAAACGATCAAAATTTGCCGCTCTAGGCAGCTGCCTACCTTGCCTCCGCGGTAAATCCGCCAATGTTTCTTTAGTGACGTACGAGTAGATTTGAAATTAAGAACTTATCTCAATGCTTGTGGATGAAATTATAGCGTTTATAAGTGAAATTTGGGAAATGGTAGAGAAGATAAAAACTGACGTTGATAAACTATTTTTGGTTACGAAAATGAAATAAACTGCAATTTTAGAAAAATATACCGGAAATTTGTTTTCATTATTAAAAGCAAAAGTAGTTAATTCACGTCCGTTTTAATCTTCTCTAACATTCCCAAAATTTTGAAAACAAAATTTTATATATTTTGGACACACACGTGCAGAAAGTGGACTAATGAACTTCCATGAACTTCCATGTTCATTCCATGAATGAACTTCTTTTTTTCTGGAGTATCACATGCCCTTAGTCACGTGACTAAATAATCAATTTTTCATAGCGCCTCTTTTGAAAATCCGATTTTCGGTACCTGCGAAGCGTGTTGAAACTGCGATTTTCAACCCTAGGTGCGAAGCTTTAAAGGTAGGGCTGCAATCCGCAGTTTCGACCTGCTCCACAGGTACCGAAAATCAAATTCTCAAAACAGTTGCTATGAAAAATAGTACGCATTACTCAAAACAAAACACAGCGATTGCAAACTTCACACTCGTTTGCAGTCGCTGTGTTTCGTCCCTTGTAATGCAATATATAGTACTATTGCTCGGGCATCAAACTTCACACTCGCAAAATAACTTTTTTTTTCCTGGTTCAACAATATACTATTGAAGAGATTGAATGTGGAAAATTTTTTCGCCCATCGAATTCCCACACGAAAAACAATATCGGTGTTATGTATCAGTTTCGCACCGTCGATTGGTATGTAACAATGAAATTTGCGCGTATTTTTCAAAGTTTTAACAACTGAAAAACGATTTGTCAACTTTTCTTGGTGTGCCGCATGCTTTTCTTTTGTACAGAAAGAAAAATTGATGTTTTGGAAATTTTTTTTTGCCCAACAATAAAACTTTTCCGGTGTTGTGATTTCGTCGCCATAAATACGCCGTAAACTAGCGCGATAAGCGCTTCTTTTTACACATCCACCCACTCCGTCGCAGGCCCCTTTTCCATGGGATGTCGCGAAAAAATGCCCCTCAGCATCGATACAGAAGTCATTTTTATGTTCTATTAAATTAACAAAATTGAACTTGTTTTTATATTGTGAGCCTGCGCCATCCGAAAAGTAAAATATTTTTTTAACATTTCTCACTCCAAATTCCTGACGTAAATGCGAAATCAATCGTTCATTGAACAAATGTACACAATTTGCATCGTGGAGGATATACTCAGAAAGTACGACAAAATTTTTATGCTTAACCTTGCCCTCTTTTTTGTAATAAATCACATACACATACAAAGTCATTTGATCCTTTGACCAGTGTTGAGACTGGATAGCGTCTTGAATGTGGAAACTGTAGTTTTCCGAGAAGTCCAAGGTGACGATGAATTCTCCGTCAGAAATAGTATTTTTCAAACTTTCCAGAAGAGAAGCTTGCTCGGCAGCAATGAAATCGTGTCGAAGTAGATCAGGCAAGTCAGATTTAAGTTTTTGAAGAAACGTGTTTGTAGATTCCGTGTGGCTAAGAAGTTGACATCTGAAAAGTTATTTAAGGTTGCACTCGCGAATAGTAAAAATCGTATGAAAGACTGATGGAACTACCATAAACAGGTTGAATCTGAATTTGACAATGAGCACGTCATTTTTTTTAGCAAATCTCTATAAGTTGTTTCGTAGTTGACTCCCACTTTGCCTAATTCTTGTTTTAAGCCGCGTACTTTTAATCTCATATTTTGGTGTATTTTACAGACACAAACGTTGTGTGTTCCTTTGGCACCCACAAGAATACAAAATTGTGGTCTCAATTTCGTGAAGATAGACAAACTGATTTTCCTATTCGGAAATCGCACAAGAAATTTTTCATGCAGTTCCTTCAGGCTCCCCATCAGTAAACGTTTCTAGAATACAATGATTTAAACGTAAGTGGGTGGATGTGTAAAAAGAAGCGCTTATCGCGCTAGTTTACGGCGTATTTATGGCGACGAAATCACAACACCGGAAAAGTTTTATTGTTGAGCAAAAAAAAATTTCCAAAACATCAATTTTTCTTTCTGTACAAAAGAAGAGCATGCGGCACACCAAGAAAAGTTGACAAATCGTTTTTCAATTGTTAAAACTTTGAAAAATACGCGCAAATTTCATTGTTACATACCAATCGACGGTGCGAAACTGATATGCAAGATTTTTTCTTCTGACAAAAATTTTACACTAGAAACTGTGTACAAGAAATAAATATTTTTTTAAAATTTGAATTTGTTTCAATAATATGCATCAAAGCTTGTAATATGAAAGTTAAACTGTAATAATAAAACTAAACGAAAGAGTGCGCAAGATTATTCGCCGCACTCTCTGCCGCTTGAGAAGGGCTCACGCCTAAGTGACGCTTGTTATAAAGTTCTTTAAATAAAAAAGCGTTTAAGTGCACTAACTTTTCTGAATTTAAATCATAGCTCAAAACAATGTAGTCTATAAATCATTTTGTCCGATTCAGATTGAAGGTCCAGAAGTTGAAAAATTATTCAATTGTTTATAAACAATAACTTTTTTTTATAATAAAATTTTTTTTTGCAAAATCTGATTGCGTCATGTTATAGCGTGAAATTAGATCTCCATTTTGTCGCAAGTCGCATGAAAATCCATTGAATCGTTCTCAAGCTATGCTAATTAATATAAAACCCTGTATAAATATTCAACTGCAAATTACTTTTGCAAAAATGATTTTTCTGAAAAAAAAATTCATGTAGTTGTTTTTTATCGAAACATCTATCGATTGTGGACAGAATGATAAAAAAAGCGAAATTTTGGTTTTGGGGGTGGATTTGAGAAATTTTTACTCAATATAAATGAAATCAATGAAAAAAAAAAACAAATCTAACTCTATACCAATGCAAAGAAATTTTTATTATTAAAACAAGTATACCTACTGAGAAGTGCGCTTTAGTGCGTGAGATCTCTGTCTAGTATCTTGAAGACACATGGGGCCGCTAGTGATAACAGACCAAACTTATATTCTTCCTCATCATTTAGAAATAAACATATTATCTGTGGGTCAAGTAGAAAGTGTCATAATCGATTATTATAAGAAATTTAAGTTGGGAATATTTTCGGAATAATGATGGCGCAAAAATGTTCAATCAGAATATATTGAATATATATATACATAGCATTAAGTGGCTATACATAACAGACATGAGCGAGACATAATTGTCACGTATCCATGACAGTTATATTATATATTATAATCATATAAAACTATTATGCTATTATATCATATAACACGTTTTATTGTTGCCTATAAATATTGTTGCTAGATACATGTAATTGTTTTTATAAATAATTTCACTATTACTATTAACTAAAATATCAATAAACAATTGATTTTATTGATAAAATACTAATTACAACAAATATTACCTTTTATTATTATTAACTATTATTATTACTATTGTTAATAATAACAATTAACGAAATGCAACAAATGTTATATAGCAACAATATTACTTCAACCTTTATATTTAAAATTATTATTAATCACTATTATTATTAATATTTAATATTGTTATTAACATTAATTGTCAAAGTGCAATAAATATTAAATAATAACAATGTTACTTCAATTTCTTGATTTGCAATAATTATCAATCACTTTCATTATAATTATTTCATATTGTTATTAAAATTTGCAACAAATATTATAATAATGTTACTTCAAATTTTATAATAATAATGTTTATAATAATTATCATTATTGTTAATATTTTTATTTGATGTTAATCAACAATCAGCAATTAATTATAAAATACGTTCTTTTAATAACTATTAATATTATGTTATTTTATAAACAAAGCAATGTTTAAATATAAAGATTAATAGAATTATAAACAAATCATAATCACTATTTATGTACAACAATAATTGTATTATAGTTACTCTATTACTTACCTATGTATACAAATAATGTCATTGACCCTTGCGACTAAATCTACCTAAAAACCTGATGGTACGGGTTTACACAGCCCTTGAGAAGATGTGAGTACACCCATACCATGAAAGCATGACCCACACAGACTTGGAAAATCGGTGTGAGTCCCTAAGTTCACCAACGCAGCACACCAGCAAACTGGCCCATAGTCTCAATTCACCACACTGACACCTAAGATTCTAATGGACTTCGAAAAAGCTATTGAAACCATGGAACTCAAATTCCCATACTTTCTACCTACGAGTTGAAACTACAGACGACAATATAAGCCAGGCTGCAAGGCTTAAACACAGCATCGTTAGAACCGGTTTTCGTCGCCGTACCGCAATAAATCTAAGTGGCCGTAATTTCCACGTGTTCGGGAAAACCAATATAATAACAACGGAGTGAATTTCAATAAAACTGGATTTAGTGTCATTGTAATCGAGGTATCAAAATAAGGATACCGGTTAAACAAAGGATTGACCTGCCACTGTTGGTCAACAAGGATAATTAGGGGAGGTACCCGATTAGCAGAGGATACACACAGCTTAAAGGATTATCGCTTTCAAGAGGCCACCTAATCAATAACAACCGGTAAGTAAAATAACTTGTTTTTATTCAAGTTCTCTTTTCTTTTGAGCCCTTTAGACTCACGGTGTGTTTTTCTTTAAGGTTGGACCAATCAGACTCGACCAACCAAAGGAAAACAGCCTGCAACCAACAACTAAAAAGTCGCTTGGGTTAAAATAAAATTTGTATTTTTATAATAAATTATTATTAACAATAATTGTAATTTGATTCATTTGGCTTGTCCTCTACCCGGTTAATTGAGGCTTCGGATTGCATAACCGACGGAGCGCGAGGCCCAGTAGGCAAAAGAGGGGATACCGCAATGCGCGAACTTTTATTTCCATTTAAATAAAAAAGTCGGAAAAATGATCGAAAAAACGTGGCAGTACGTGTTAATTGTCATTCCGCATATTTTTTCTCCCATAAATTTTTGTGTCAGAACTCTAGTTTTTTTTATAATCGACGAAAATCGTATTTTTTGAATGTACGAAATCAATCGATTTTTTACAATCAACTCGCTGTTTTTCGTACAAATTTGTCTGTAATAGTCTGAAATTTTATCAACAGACTCAAAAAACCCTAGAGCTTCAGATAGTTATGTTCAACATAAAAAAATTCTCAATTTGTTAATAATTTTTAATATAACAGTTGCGGTTGGCAAAATTCTCATTTTCCATCTTCAAAGAAAAAAAGTATGCGAGGAAGTTTAGAGTTGAGAGAACTTTCAGCGAGAAAGTTGTTCAGCAGGCTTTCAGGCAGTTTTTCAATATATTTTGAGATTTTTTAATTCAAAACTGTGGTCAGGATGAGAATTTATTTAATTGCGTTCAAGCGCACCGATACCGTCAAGTGATAGATCGATCGAACGCGGAGAAAAATAGATGCACCCATGCCGAGAGCACGCGATTTGACAGAGTTGCAACATCATTTTTGCCAATTCGATTACAATAAACTTCTTTTTCGTCCATGATTTTCCGGAAAATCGAACTTGAAAAATATATCCGCGACGTTTTTCTGAAACTTCACGATCTATTGGGATTTCAAAAAACCAAGAAAAATTACGTATAATTTTCATTGACAACAATATTTAATTCATAGAAAAATGTTAAAATTTTGTTTATTTGGATACAATATCTTATTTTGCACTGTACAATCGAAATAAATGTTCGTGTTGCCCTTTCGAATTATTATTTTGTAGGATCAAAATTCATTTACAAGTGTCTTTAAAAAAATACCAACCTACGCCGGAATTTACAAACGAATTGAATATACTATATTAAGTTAAATGATAAATATCGAGTAATAAAAGGTTAGAACTGTTTATCTATTCTTTTTGCAACTTTTTTTTACGGGAACTTTGCTTAAATATTCTTCGAAAAATGTTTGTTCTCGCGGAGACAACAAATGCATTAAGTGTCTCAAATCTCTGACTTTTTCAGCCGTAATTCCAATCATTTCACGTTCAGGCGCATTTTCTAAATCCTGGAATGTGGTGTCTCTTTGTATTTTGAATTTTTTTGGTTCCCCTGAGTAACTGGAATATGACAAAATCTCTCCATTCGGATAATACACCAATTTGACTGATTTACTGATTAAAAAGTTCTTATCCTTTTTGTAACTATTTTTTATCTTGTCTTCAAAATTT
This sequence comes from Diplolepis rosae, assembly GCA_030998225.1. Taxonomy (NCBI): domain Eukaryota; kingdom Metazoa; phylum Arthropoda; class Insecta; order Hymenoptera; family Diplolepididae; genus Diplolepis; species Diplolepis rosae. The sequence continues at coordinate 1,574,248 of JAPYXD010000694.1, read as the reverse complement.
GTTACAACGTATTTTTCGGATTCAACGACATTGAAAGGTTTTGGATTTTTTCTTGCATTTCGTATGATTTCATTGTATTCACTGTCAGATTCAATGACCTCTGTCATTTTTTTCATTTTTCCGTACAGGCCAAAGTTCCTATCACATTGACAGTAAGAATGACCACGTACAGGATAGAGATGTTGAATTTCTAAATCTAAGAATTCCGACAGCAATGACAAAAAAATGAAGACTGTATAATTCCGGTTTTGACCACCGCACGCGTCCGAAAATAAATAAATTTTGTTATACATATTTTTTTTTAAACTCTTCGCGTATAGTATACAAAAGAAAATTGCAAATTATGTTCCCACCTTTGTCTAAAAACCCTTCCATAAAAGTAAACATATAACTTTCAGAATTATTCAAAATGGGAACATTAAAAACCAGAGTAGAAGACCAGAGTAGTAAAGACCAGAGTAATAAATTTGTGAATTTTTTCAACTTATTTAATGTAATAAATTACCGTTGTTAGCGATTGATTACGTGTCATAAAAAATTACATGACTCAAAAAGAATAAAAACAAAGAAAAGCTTCAGAATATTTTTCGAGAAATTTTATTCCGAACCGGCGTAAGTACACGGGGAAATTCATTTGTGAAAATTTAATCCAAAATTAAGTAAAGCTGGGACAAAGTGGCTTTTTGAGAAAATTAAATTTTTTTTGCGTATTCATTCAATAACAAATTCTAAAGTTTAATCAACTATTGAGTTAACTCTAACACGGTTGATTAAACTTGATAATTCGTTATTGAATGAATAAGCAAAAAAAATTCAAATTTTCTCCAAAAGCCACTATGACCCAGCTTGACTCAACTTTGGATTAAATTTTCATAAATGGATTTTCTCAGTGCAGAACTTTTCCTAGAACTCTAAACATATAGTGTGTTTTTAAAGTTCCTTAACGCATTTTGTTACATTATTGCCAATATAAAGTGTATATTTAACATTTCATTCCATTCGTTTAGCGTACTTCAGAGATTTAGACACTTAATGCATTTGTTGTCTCCGCGAGAACAAACATTTTTCGAAGAATATTTAAGCAAAGTTCCCGTAAAAAAAAGTTGCAAAAAGAATAGATAAACAGTTCTAACCTTTTATTACTCGATATTTATCATTTAACTTAATATAGTATATTCAATTCGTTTGTAAATTCCGGCGTAGGTTGGTATTTTTTGAAAGACACTTGTAAATGTATTTTGATCCTACAAAATAATAATTCGAAAGGGCAACACGAACATTTATTTCGATTGTACAGTGCAAAATAAGATATTGTATCCAAATAAACAAAATTTTAACATTTTTCTATGAATTAAATATTGTTGTCAATGAAAATTATACGTAATTTTTCTTGGTTTTTTGAAATCCCAATAGATCGTGAAGTTTCAGAAAAAAGTCGCGGATATATTTTTCAAGTTCGATTTTCCGGAAAATCATGGACGAAAAAGAAGTTTATTGTAATCGAATTGGCAAAAATGATGTTGCAACTCTGTCAAATCGCGTGCTCTCGGCATGGGTGCATCTATTTTTCTCCGCGTTCGATCGATCTATCACTTGACGGTATCGGTGCGCTTGAACGCAATTAAATAAATTCTCATCCTGACCACAGTTTTGAATTAAAAAATCTCAAAATATATTGAAAAACTGCCTGAAAGCCTGCTGAACAACTTTTTCGCTGAAAGTTCTCTCAACTCTAAACTTCCTCGCATACTTTTTTTCTCTGAAGATGGAAAATGAGAATTTTGCCAACCGCAACTGTTATATTAAAAATTATTAACAAATTGAGAATTTTTTTATGTTGAACATAACTATCTGAAGCTCTAGGGTTTTTTGAGTCTGTTGATAAAATTTCAGACTATTACAGACAAATTTGTACGAAAAACAGCGAGTTGATTGTAAAAAATCGATTGATTTCGTACATTCAAAAAATACGATTTTCGTCGATTATAAAAAAAACTAGAGTTCTGACACAAAAATTTATGGGAGAAAAAATATGCGGAATGACAATTAACACGTACTGCCACGTTTTTTCGATCATTTTTCCGACTTCTTTATTTAAATGGAAAAAAAAGTTCGCGCATTGCGGTATCCCCTCTTTTGCCTACTGGGCCACGCGCTCCGTCGGTTATGCAATCCGAAGCCTAAATTGTTAATTTTAACAATAAACAGAGGAACATAGTTAGGGTAATTGGCTCTAGACTTTAGGTAGGAAATATTTATATTAATTTAAAACTTAGGACGTCACATAATGTTTACTATCAAGAGAGCTAGAATCTGAATATGTGTATCACGAAAATTTAGTTTCGATAAACTGCATCAGAAGTTTAAAAGACATATATACAAAAATTTATAGAACTTATTTACACGAAAAATATTGAGTCATAATATTTTTCCCATATATTGCATATTTTAGATAAAAAAGTGTTTTTTTTATATTAAAAACGAAAAATATACGTTTTATCAAAAAATGCTTTGATGAAAATTTGTATACCTCATTTAAGCAAAAAATTCTACATTGTAGTGTTGTTTCCATTTCTGGCACGTTTTCATTAAAAAATCGAAGTTTGGATTTTCAAAAGTGTTTTTAGAAATTAATTAGTTGAGTTTGAAATTTCTGCCACTGCCTACATTATCGGAGAATCACTAGTCGCGTATCAGATAGGATACGTTGCCGACAATATATAATATACAATATACAATATATCGCAAATGAATGCAAATTAAACTCAAATTTTAAAAAATTGAAACAAAAAATATTCATCTTATCAAACATGCGTAGAACAAATTTGCAAAGCAAATTTGTAGAAATTGTTTGAGTAAACAATTTTGCATTGGGGCGTTTTTTCGTATCTTGTGTAGTTTGACTGAAAAATGAAATTTTATATTATTGATTTTTTTTTAAAGTTTTAAAATACTGTAAATTTTCTAATTTTTTTTTCATAGGAAAATTTTGAAGAAATGCAGGGTTGTTTTCGCCAATAGAAGACACATTTGTAAATTTTTGCAGATTTTTTCATGCATAATTCGCGATGCAAAAATTGCGAAAATTTTTGCACGCAATTTTGTTCATGTTTAAATTGCGCGACCACTACACAGAGAAAAATAGCATCTGGTCATAATGACTAGGAATAATGTAGTTGGAAATAAAAAAGTGACTGTAACGAAGGAGACTTGTTGTCGCTACTTGACCCATGGCTACAGTAACATGATTTGTAGCCATGGTAGCCATATTCTGAATACCTGGTCGTGGCGACTAGTTAACATCGTTGAAATTGTCCTTAACTTTTAAACCTAGCTATGTGAACTTGAAACATTGAGTTGTCATAGCTAGAATAACGTAGTCGCTATAACCAGTGGAGCAAACTTCACACTCGTTGAATTCGCTGAGTATTGTTTCGAGTAATGCATATTTAGCAACTGATAGCAACTCTTTTGAGAATTTGATTTGAAGTGTCGAGCGGCTCGAAACGGTGATTTTAAATCTTACTACTTTTAAAGTTTCAATCCGCTCTACAGATGCCGACAAACAGATTTTCAAAAGAGGTGCTATGAAAAATACAATGTTCCACGTAGTGATTTCATGCATTTGATTTTAGGAATTTGATTTTACATAACTTTATAGTTGACACTTACATATAGTGACTGTGACAACATTGCATAGTCGCTGTGACTACATTACTTAGTCACTGCGACCACTTTTAGTACCTACATTGACGGGTCAACCATTGCTTGAATTCAGCCACAAAAAGTAGTTAAGGACATTTTCAACTACATATATCACGTCACTATGCCCAGGATTTTTTCTCAGTGTATTTTGAATTATTCTATTCATTAGTTACGTATCGATGATTAAAACAGAATTTTTGCAGATTTTTGCAAGGTGTGGACGGGGGTAAAAAAAACTGTCAAAATACACATTCTTCCAATATTTTACTATTAAAGCACATTTTATAATAACAGTAGACAAATGAAAAATACAATTTCATTTGGTAATCGATCTCTAATACGGTTTACTGCTGAAATCTTTGCAAAAATTTTGCATACATTTAAGTTTATTTCTTATAATTTGATACTGAAGCTCAAACCAATTTTATAATAATATTACAGATGATGTGAATTACACATTTTCTCAAAGTCACTCAATTTCTTTTTGAATTTAAGTGAAACACGAAGTTCAATTTACTTAAGGCTCTATCAGCCTTAAGGAACACATTCTCATCATGACACATGGTTAAAATAATTTATTTTCTTCCGAATGTCTGAAAAAGAAAAAAAATCGTAGACTTTATTTAAGGAAACGATTTTGCAGAACAACGCTTTTTGGTGAAAAAAAAATTTTGGTGAAAAAAATCGAATTTTTTTAGTATTAAAAATCGAAACATAAAATATACATCCTGTCCCGAAATGTCTTAATGAGAATTTGTAGACTCTATTTAGGCAAACAATTTTCCATCTAAACGTTTTTTTTGTATCTCACATATTTTGTCTAAAGAATGGAATTTTTGAATTTTAATCATATTTTTTGGAATTGAAACGAAAAATATATGTTTTTTCAGAAACTGTGTCAAATAAAATTTGTAGATCTGTTTGAAACGAACAACTTTGTATTCTTACGTGTTTTTCGTATTTCACATATTATTGTTAAAAAATTGAATTTTGGATTTTCAATAGTTTTTTTTTTAAATTAAAAAGAAAAATTAAAGAAAAAAAGTGTTACAATTCAAATTTGTAGGTCTTTATGTAGAAAATAATATTGTATCATAACGTTTTTTCGTATAAAGTATAAGTATAAGTTTCGTATAAGTGGAAAATGGAATTTCGATATTGACTTTTTTCGAATTTGAATATGCTGTAACATTTCTAATGTTAATTTAATCAAAAAATGTTATCGGGATAATTTGTAGAGATTTCTGAGCACTCTCAAAAACCAGTATTGAAATTTTTGATTTTTTCAAAAATTTATTTTCAAGAATACGAAAAGATATTTTTAGCAGCACTATTTCGACTTGCGAATAACGACAGTCAACCATTTGTTCACAATGCATGTAAAAATTTCAATTTTTCGCAACAAAAAAAAAATTCGCAAAATATTTTGCAACATTTTTGCAAAAATTTCAGAAGTAAACCGTGTTAGAGATTGATTACCAAATAAAATTGTATTTTTCATTTGTCTACTATTATTATAAAATGTGCTTTAATAGTAAGATGTTGGAAGAATGCGTATTTTGATGGTTTGTATTTTTTTTTACCCCCATCCACATCTTGCAAGAATCTGCAAAAATTCTGTTTTAATCATCGATACGTAACTAATGAATAGAATAATTCAAGAGTGGTCGCGCAATTAAAACATGAACAAAATTGCGTGCAAAAATTTCCGCAATTTTTTGCATCGCGAATTATGCATGAAAAAATCTACAAAAATTTACAAATGTGTCTTCTATTGGCGAAAACAACCCTGATTTTCTTCAAAATTTTCCTATGATTAGTTTAGCTAAAAAAAGAAAAAAATCGAAAATGGTAAAATCCGCCATTACTCATTTAAAATGACAGATAATGATCTGAAAATTTGACAAAATAATCTCTTTCCCAACCCCTTCCATATGGTTTATGCGAAATTTGATTTGGTTTTAAGGCCGATTTCACATGGAAACCCGGCTATGCACTTTGTAGAGCTTTCTGGAAACTATTAGAAACAGATATTAAAGTATTGGATTTTCCCAAAAAGTGTTTTTGAAAAATACCAAAAATACTCTATTTTTTTAAAAACCCTTATTTCAGATTCAGGAAATCATAAAACGTGGACATTTGTTTAAAAAAGTAGGGGTCAAATTTTTCACGAACTTAATACTTTCTTATATGTAATGAGAATGTGAAAAGAGGTTCACTTGTTTGTTAGTTAATCATTTTCTTTTTAATGCATTTATGTGCAGAATTAAAATGATAAATAATAATTATGGGTTTTTATTATTTTAGTGAAATAAGCATTACTGTGTCTTTAAGCAATAGACAAATAGCAATGCTAATTTTTATTAATATGTAGATCACGCAAATCTAGAAACTACGTATTTTTATTTCAATAAATTATTTATTTATGTGAGTAGTATTCAAGTTAAGTCTGAAATAATAACCTGAATAGTTAAAAAGTATTATCGATAAGTGATTAAAAACAAATAAATATAGGATTGAACATCAATACAATTTTTAAAGAATACATAATTAATGCAGAAATGAAGAATTTAAACTTTTTCTGTATTAACAATCATTTCTATAATTTTTTTATTCTAATATCTTTTCCGAAATGATTTCCCCATTATATTTTTTGTGAGCGTAGGCTTACTAAAGAAAGTTTTAATTCAAATTGGATATGCATTCATTTATATAAAAAAGATACATTTTTGGACTAAATTATATTGAATGGTGTTTTGACATTTGCTCTATTATTTAGAAGCCATCCACTTTGTTCAGATACACACTCAAATTCTGTAACTTTTCCCCTTAAAAAAGACTCATCGACATTGGCATTGTCCCGCTTTAGCAGTCTTGTATAAATAAATCCAAACCTAGAAACATAAACTACACATAATCTGTCCTTTCTTTCCACGCATTTTCAAGTTGGCGTCACAAAAGTGGAAGCATTCATCGTATGTAATTTTCAGATGAGCTTTTGCATTCACTTAACACAAAGATAAAAATAAAAATAACACTTTTAATTATCCTATTTGCATTACTAAATTAATTTAATTTCAAAATGTACAACAGTTAAAATATTTATTACATATGACCTGGACTAAAAAAAAGGTTGTTAACGTGAGAAAACAAGTTTTCAAAAAAATCAGTTTTATGAAAAGGAACTTAAGAATTTTTCGGTGAGAATATTCTGTAGAATTTCAAACAAATGTTCTTATAATATTGAAATTGAGTAAAAAATATTTAAAATTGAATGTTTGGGAAATTTATACATGGAGAAAAATAGTTGGAGTAATTTTACTCGACTCTGCCGTTTAAACATAGTCCATAAGGACATTTCAACATCTTTTATATCCTAGTCGAGTAAAATGAATTTAACAAATACTTAATTCACCCAACGTGAATAATAATGAGCGTTAAATAGGGAATAATGAGGAGTTCGTCAGTAAAACGTGGTCTAGGACAAGGCATCTATATGCACTGAGAGAAATCCTATTAGTAGTGCTGACTAAAAGGTCACAACTATATTCTTTTAGTAAGCAGTACCAACAATTTTGTAAATGCTACTAATTTTTTTTGTAAAATTGATAAAATTCAATTTACTTAAGCCTCTATCGGCCTTAAGGAACACATTCTCATCATGACACTCGCGCTTCGCGCTCGATTTTCTGTATACATTTCAGTAACTTTTTAATAAATTACATGATTAAAATAATTTATTTTCTTCCAGATCTCTCAAAAAGAAAAAATAATCGTAGACTTTATTTAAGGTAGTACGATCACGAAAATTAGATCTCAGGCTAAAATAAATAATTTTGCTTTCAAGAAAAAATTCAAAAATAGGAAACGGTCAAGTTGTAGAGAATCTTTTTTCTAAAAAAATGAACCATAATTTATTAGAATCGCATCATTTTCAAAAATTTGACTCGAAGCGATAAGAAAATACGTTTGGGCAAAAATAAAATTTATTAATAACATTATTTTTTTGTGTATCTCACATATTTTGGTGAAAAAAATCGAATTATTTAATATTAAAAATCAAAACATAAAATATACATCCTGTCGAGAAATTTCTTAATAAGAATGTGTAGACCTCATATAGGCAAATAATTTTTCATCTAAACTTTTTTTATATATCTCATATATTTTGTCTAAAAAATGGAATTATTGAATTTTAATCGTATTTTTTGAAATTGAAACGAAAAATATATGTTTTTTCGTAAACTGTGTAAAACAAAACTTGTAGATCTTTTTGAAACGAACAACTTTGTATTCTTACGTTTTTTTCGTATTTCACATATTATTGTTAAAAAATTGAATTTTGGATTTTCAATAGATTATTTTTGAATTAAACAAAAAAATATGCATCTTATGAAAAAATGTTACACTTCAAATTTGTAGGTCTTTATGTAGAAAATAATATTGTATCATAACGTTTTTTCGTATCTTGTATAATTTAACTGGAAAATGGAATTTTGATATTGACTTTTTTCGAATTTGAATATGCTGTAACATTTCTAATTTTGATTTAATCAAAAAATGTTATCAGGATAATTTTTAGAGATTTATGAGCACTATCTAAAACCAGTATTAAAATTTTTTATTTTTTCAAAAAATTATTTTCAAAAACACAAAAGTAGTGCTCAATCCCTCAATTTTGATTGGATGTGGCTGGTTAACGAACTTGTCCTTACTTTTTCGGCTCCGATAAAGTTTGCCAAAGCACAATTCAATCTGATAATTCTATCGAGAGTTATGCCGCACACGACCTACAGACAGACAGACAGACACTTTCGTAAAAACCCTTTTTTCGGACTCAGGGGGTCTCAAAACGTAAAGATTTGATGAAATTTTCGAAAGTCATTTTTCACATAAAACCAATACCTTTTCATCCATGATGAGAATGTAAAAATAGGTAACCACGACTAATACTTGCTCTCAGTGTGCGTCAGTAGGTTAATGTGGAATGTATGGAGGAGCTTTAAAAGGTAGTTGAGTAAAATGAGCATCGGGCGTATTAAGGTAAAAGCACCAATAGCCGGACAGTATCCAATAACCGGACAGAGCCATGAATTTTTCTAAAAATTAGAGATTTATGAATCACTTATCGCTATTTTAGTGTACCGTATACAAACCTCGAAATGTACACTTTAAAAAAGTGAAAAATTTGTTGAATTATAAATTAAAACTTCGCCAAGAAAAAAAAATTTCTCTACTGAAGCACAAGGCTGGTCGAAATGTAGCGAAATCTACTCTATAAACAAACTGACACGTTGTCTTTGTTAAGCAAATAACATTTACATTTACCCTTATTTTTCATTTTAATACGTGTTACACTAAAGTCAAATACTTTATCTAAACCATAATATTTTTCAAAATTAAAAAACATTTTCCTTTAATTAAATATTCTAAATCCGGTTATTAGGTCAATGAATCTTCGTTTTGCCTAATAACAGAACGCGTGTCCGGAGTTACATTGCACTGATTTTGTTTTCGCTCTAGTCGACGGACGAAAAGGTTATTACAAAAACGAATGCGAATTTTAAAAAGTACTGTTGATATTTTCAAGAAATGTGGTAAGTATTTGATTGTTTTCAATTCATAGAAGATATCTATCTGATAAAATATTAGGTAAATTACTTTAAACATATTTTAATTAGTCAAATATGAAATCCAACCTCAATTGACGTTTATTTTCTTGTTGACTTTACATTGATAATAATGAAAATATGGATTTCAGAGTGAAATTTCCGTACTTTTTGATCTTTTTGAATGATAATTTCCAATAATAATGATAAACTATGATTAATAATCAATAATTTTTTAAAGAAATAATGTTTGAACTATGGATTTGCTGAAAATCTGACATTTTGAGAAAGTATTTTCATTTTAACATATGTATTTTCTGGGTTTTATGTATTTGGTGTCTTTATTATCGATCATGGAAAAAGTATCAGAAAAAAAGATTAAAAAGCTTTATACCAAAACGGATATTATTAATGCGATTGAGGATATAAGGCAAAAACGATTGACAATTTGTGCTGCAAGCTCTAAATATAATATATTCTATTTGTAAAATTTTTTCAATATTTTTTTTTTATAAGCGTAGACCTACAAAATGTTTCCGTAAATATTTCCCAGTGTTTATTATGTTTAAAAAATATCAAATCCATATCCATCAAATTATAATATTCTCTTGTCCGAGTATTGGTGCAGCGCTGTCCGGCTATTGGATCAATTCACTTTACCCGTCCGGCAATTGGCTCGAGAGCATTATTTAATGAAAACAATTATTAAAATGGATTATTAAATTTAACACAACTCTGGGCTTTTTGTTATAGTAGGGAGGACACATACATCAAAATAATCGCGGCAATTCTTGATTCCGCATCACATTTAGAACGATTGATACAAAAAATTGAATGACATTTCCTTAGACGTCCGGCTATTGGTGCTTTTACCTTACTTCAACCGGCAGTACAAAAAATTTCTTACCTCAAGCTAGCCATTAGTCATCCAATACATGCATACATAAACATTATACAAATACATACACACCATTCAGTCGCAGCCAATCATATTTTTCATCAAAAATCCACTTAACATACAGTTTCACATGTATAAATCTAATAATTACACTAATACAGGGTGGGCACGAGTAGGTTGCAGAATAGGGAATATAATTGGGAGTAGTTTAGTATACGAAATACCGCCCAACATGCACTTTCGCTACTCGAAAAGATCTTTTTCAGGCGTTTTTTTTAAATTCGCGCCAGCTCGAAAGAGGTCGTGCATGTCTTGCGCATGTCTGTTCGATTTTTTCTAGGTCGGTAATAGTGAAACCTGTCCATATTTAATTTTAAATATGGTACAGGTTAGGTTTTCAAATGTAATTTTTGAAAAAATATTAAAAATAAAAGTGTCATGTTTTAAAAATATTAGCGAAAGTGGGGCAGAATTTTAAACAACAGTGAGTGAATTTATTATTCAAACACACAAGTGTAAATAGTTGAAAATTGGAACCAAGTTTGACAGCAAGAAGCTCACCTTTGTAGTGTGTGATAAAAATAATAAGTTTTAAACAAATAAAGAGCTTTGTTGCTCTAAAAGATTGTTACGGCATGGAGAATGGTAAGATTTTAAATATCTATGATAAAAAATATTGAATACTTTTTTAATATAAAATTTTCAATAACAATAATATGTTTTAAATTTTCAGAAAAATATCTACTCACTTCAAATGAAGTTAAAAAAAAAAATTAAAAATTTTTAATTTGACGGGAAATTCAGATAAGTATTTTTTATTTCACTTTAAATGATATTCTTGAAAAGAGACGTTTACTTTGTGAAATGGTTTTTTTCTTTTTCAGGAAGAGTCAAAAATGAAGCAAGTGGGAAAAATAAAGGATTTAAGAACTAACATTGTGTAGGTATTTATGTTACTTATAAGTTGCAGTAGCAAAAGTACATACATAATAATGTAATAATGGTTTGAAATATCTTAGAAGCTAAAGTTTATAATTTATCATTCTGAACAAAATATCAAAACACTAACTGATGTTTATGTAATCAAATCCTCAATAGCCATTGATTATTGTAAAAATTGTTCCGGGGAATAAAATAAAGGTTTCAAAATTCTGTAAACTGGCTCAGGAGTCTACGTTCATTTATTCTGTTAGTTCTTATACTAAAAAGTTGTAAAAAATTATTTTAATAAATCTTCAATACTCATAGCGGCCGGTCTAGAGTGGCCAAGTTCTAAATACACACAAAACATTACCTAAACCTTTGACTGTAACCAAAATAATATCTATAAATTCTTACGAATTTAGTTCATAAGTAGCTATCACTGTCTCTTATCTGTTCCCACAGCTAAACTGTATAATTTGTAATTTAAAAAAATTTTTGAAACATTAAATGGTGTTTTTGGAGTCAAATCATCAATAGCCAATCATTATTGTAAAAATTGTTCCCGGGACTACAATTAAAGTTTTAAAATTCTGCAAACTGGCTCAGTAGTCCTAATTCACGTAGTCTATCAGCCCTCATAGTAAATAGTCCTGAAAAATCATTTTTTCAAAACTTCGGTACTCATTCATAGCTGCCGTTCTAGAGTGGCCAAGTGCCAAATGCACACAAAATATCACATAAATCCTTGACTGTAACTAAACTAATTGCTCTAAATTCTTCTAATTTGGTTCTCAAGTAGTTATTCCTGTCTCTCATCAGCTCCTAAAGCTATAATTTATAATTTGTCATTTTAAAAAAATGTTGATGCCCTCACTGATGTTTATGTAATCAAATCCTAGGTAGGCATTATCATAATTTTATTTAAATGACAAATTATAAAGTATAGCTTTAGGAACTGATGAGAGACAGGAATAGCTACTTGAAAACCAAATTAGAAGAATTTAGAGCAATTAGTTTAGTTACAGTCAAGGATTTATGTGATATTTTGTGTGCATTTGGAACTTGGCCACTCTAGAACGGCAGCTATGAGTACCGAAGTTTTGAAAAAATGATTTTTCAGAACTATTTACTATGAGGACTGATAGAGTACGTGAATTAGGACTACTGAGCCAGTTTGCAGAATTTAAATACTTTAATTGTAGTCCCGGGAACAATTTTTACAATAATCAATGGCTACCGAGGATTTGATTACATTAACATCAGTGAGGGTTTTTGAAATTTTTTTAAAATGACAAATTATAAAGTATAGCTTTAGAAACTGATGACATAAACATCAGTTAGTGTTTTGATATTTTGTTCAGAATGATAAATTATAAAGTTTAGCTTTAAGATATTTCAAACTATTATTACATTATCATGTATCTACTTTTGCTACTGCAACTTATAAGTAACATAAATACCTACACAACTTTAGTTCTCAAATCCTTTATTTTTCCCACTTGCTTCATTCTTTACTATTCCTGAAAAAGAAAAAAAAACATTTCACAACTAATTAATTTGAAATCATTTACAGCCGCAAGGCTGAGCCACTAGGCGATATAAGGAGATCTTCCTGTGGAGAAAGAGATGTCGGACGCCTGTGTAGCTCAGTGGTCAGAGCAGTCGACCGGCAATCGAAAGACCTGGGCTCGAATCCCAGCGCAGTCGAAAGCGTCATTTTTTCCACAGAAAGATTTTCAAATTCTTTAAAATATTAAATTTATTTGCATTATTTGCGATATAAGAGTTTGAAATTGTCTACGAGGACACCTGTCGACAACGTATCCTATCTGACACGCGACTAGTGATCCTCCGATAATGTAGACAGTGACAAAAATTTCAAACTCAACTAATTAATTTGAAATCATTTACAGCCGCAAGGCTGAGCCACTAGGCGATATAAGGAGATCTTCCTGTGGAGAAAGAGATGTCGGATGCCTGTGTAGCTCAGTGGTCAGAGCAGTCGACCGGCAATCGAAAGACCTGGGCTCGAATCCCAGCGCAGTCGAAAGCGTCATTTTTTCCACAGAAAGATTTTCAAATTCTTTAACATATTGTTGTAATTGAAAATTTTATATTAAAAAAATATTCAATATTTTTTATCATAGAGATTTAAAATCTTACCATTCTCCATGCCGTAACAATCTTTTAGAGCAACAAAGCTCTTTATTTGTTTAAAATTTATTTTTTTTATCACACACTACAAAGGTGAGCTTCTTGCTGTGAAACTTGGTTCCAATTTTCAACTATTTACACTTGTGTGTCTGAATAATAAATTCACTCACTGTTGTTTAAAATTCTGCCCCACTTTCGCTAATATTTTTAAAACATGACACTTTTAATTTTAATATTTTTTCAAAAATTACATTTGAAAACCTAACCTGTACCATATTTAAAATTAAATATGGACAGGTTTCACTATTACCGACCTAGAAAAAAGCGAACAGACATGCGCAAGACATGCACGACCTCTTTCGAGCTGGCGCGAATTTAAAAAAAACGCCTGAAAAAGATCTTTTCGAATAGCGAAAGTGCATGTTGGGTGGTATCTCGTATACTAAACTACTCCCAATTATATTCCCTACTCTGCAACCCACTCGTGCCCACCCTGTATATAGGACGATACGCTTTCGTCGAATCAAGCACACGTTTACTTACAATGCTAAAACAAAATTGGGAACTGTGTTATATAGCTTGTGAGAGTACCAGTGTCGTGACTAGAGTTTTTGAGCCACATTCAAGTAAAAATAAAAAAACTTTTTTCATAAATTATTCATAAAGTATTTTTAAAACTTAACATAATTAATTAATTATGCAGTTTAATGAAACTAAAATTTGAAATGTATATTCAAAAATTGCATTATTATCAAAAGGTATCTTGTTTAAAAACATTTAAGAAAAGGTTTTTTTATTTTCTTTGTTGTATATTTTCAAAAGATGTATTTTACAATTGCGTGTATACATCGGTATGCTGAAAATTCAAAACGTTTTTGAAGTTAAAATTTTTTATGTGTGTCTAAGAAGCAGATCGCTTTCGTTCGTTCCAGCATGAATAGATATAGTTGGTGGAACAAGTCTTGCGACTCACGGTTTATTCAACTATCGAGTGAAGCGTGGAGAAGAATAAACGGAAAGCTCTAATATTTTTGTGATTGAATAAAATATTGATTAAATTGAACAGGATTCATATCGACCCTTAGTATTAATATTCAAATATTGTTGATGTTCTTAGTTGGCTTTAGGGTCCAGAAAAAATGTAACTCAAAGTTTCATACTTTCAAACGTTTCGACTCAGATTGGAGTCCTCATCAGTGAGAATTTATTTCTATAAAAATACAAAGCAATTTTTTAAGTTTTTTTCTTTGTATTTTTATAGAACTTTGAGTTACATTTTTTCTGGACCCTAAACCCAACTAAGAACATCAACAATAGAATGGTATGTTGTTGGAAAAATGGCTTTAGGGTCCATAAAATGATTAAGTCAAATTTAATCAAACGTTTCGGCTCTGATCGGAGCCCTCATCAGTGATATTTATTAAAATCTAGAAAATACAAAAAGGTTGCTGGCAATAATTTCACATATTTTCTCTGAGTTACTGGAGTGCTTAAAATATGTCACAAAAGGAGTACTTAATATATTAAATACAAGAAGGAAAGTTTGGATATATACATTGGTGCGAAGCTGAATATGGATAGCCTGGTATAGACCATTAAGGATATCTCTTGACTAGTTTTTTTTCGAAACTATTTTAATACTATTTATAAGCTATGTATAAAAATATTAACATTTTTGCATTTCTTGTACATACCAGTGACTACGATTAAAATACGCAAAAATGAATTGGTTGAGGCTATTAGGGATTTGATTGAACTATTTTCCTAAACCATTTTAAAATGTGTTGAAATATGTATATATATTTTGAACTATTTGTCTGAAAACTATTTTGAAAGCATTCTTGAACAATTGTAGCAATGTGATTCACAAACGTGAATTGGTTGAGGCTATTAGATATTCGTATGGACTATTATTCCTATAATATTTTAAAAAAGTGTTGAAATATATGTATATATATATTTTGGGACTATTTGTCTGAAAACTATTTTGAAAGCAATCTTAAACAATTTGTAACAAAATTAATATTTGTTTGAAATATTTTTCCAAAACTATGTTAAAAAAACTATGTTGAATTGTATATAAATATCTTCGAACCATTTGTCAGAAAACTATTTCGAAACCATTCTTAAACAATTCATAAGCAATATTCACATTTGTTTGAACTATTTTTCCTAAAACTATTATAAAACTATGTTGAAATATATACATATACATACATACACACATATATATATACATACATATACATATATATATATATACATACATACATACACATGCACATAAACATACATGCACACACATACACATACACATACATATTCTGAGCTATTTGTCTGAAAACTATTTTGGGTGCATTTTGGAACAAGTTATAACAATATAATTCACAGCAAAATTGGTTTGTTTGTTTGAAATATTTTTCAGAACTATTTCAAAAACATGTTTAAATATGTATATATATATATTGGGACTATTTGTCTGAAAACAATTCTGAAAGCAATCTTAATCAATTTGTAACAATATTAACATTTGTTTGAACTAATTTTCCAAAACTATGTTAAAAAAAAAAAAAAAAAACTATGTTGAATTGTGTATAAATACCCTCGAAACACTTGTCAGAAAACTATTTCGCAACCATTCTTAAACAATTCATAAGCAATATTCACATTTGTTTGAACTATCTTTCCTAAAACCTATTATAAAACTATGTTGAAATATATAAATATTTATATATATATATATGTATATATATATATACACATATATATATTTTGAACTATTTGTCTGAAAACTATTTTGGGTGCATTTTTTAACAAGTTATAACAATATAATTCACAGCAAAATTGGTTTGTTTGAAATATTTTCAGAACTATTTCAAAAATATGTTGAAATATGTCTATTTTTGGGGGGGACTATTTGTCTGAAAACTATTTTGAATACCAATTGTTTGAACTATTTTTACTGAACTATTTTAAAACTATGTTGAAATGATAATTTGTGAAATATTTGTCAGAAAAAATATTTCGAAAGCATTCTTAAACAATTATTCACAATTGTTTGAACTGTTATTCCTAAACTATAATATAACGATGTTGAGATATGTATATATATTTTTTTCGTATGCAAACTTAACTGTAACCACAAAAAGATCTTTGGTGCAAAAACTGATTTGGTTGAGGCTATTTATCAAAACTATTTTAAAACTATGTTGGAATATATATATGCATACACATATACACACATATACACACACACATATACACACATACACATACATACATACATAACATATTGTTATTACCCATCCATACCCGTATCTGCAATAAATTCTTTGGTGTGAAGCTGAATAGGAATAGGTTCATTTCGAACATTAAGTTTATGTTTTGAGCTACCTTTCTGAAAACTATTCTGAAACTATTATTAAACAATTTGTATCAGTATTCACAATATGAGTGTCTGATCTATACCAATTTCTATAAATAAATTCTACGATTGCAGGTTTAATGGAAAGAGCTTGAATTTATACGATTAATATATGTCTATTTGAGATATCCAAACTTTCCAATCTCATGAACGCAGAAACAAAGTTTTAATGACTAACCTTTCAAGTGGATGAAGAAAAATTCAATAATTTGCACAAAAATCCTAAAATTGAAAGTTTTTTCCTCTTTTTGTTGAAGGGCTTCTCTGAACAACACATAGCAACACGCGATTCACTCTGAGAAGTTTAAATTATGACTGATTTTAGAGTTTTGAAGGGGTTTGTGGACTGGCCAGATGAAATGGAGAGAAAAGTTTTTATGTGCAAGTTTTTCTTTTGAATTTGAAAGGGAAAAGTGAGAGGATAAACAAGGACTAACAGAAAACACGTCGTCAAGGGAAGATCGTAAACCGTAACCGGAGTCATAGCGGTACGACAAATATGGGAATTTTTCTTGTGGCCATATGTATATATTCGAGGAGAAACGTGTGTAGAAAGAAATGCTATACTCGAAAAGAGTATTTTGTATGAGAGGTTTAGGTTAAGAAAGGGTTTATTTGTTATTTTTCAAAATTTTTTCAAGGTTTGCTGTTTAATAATGGGTGATAAAAAACGGATAAGTTTTCTGTGTCAGATCTTTGGTTTATTGAGTTGGGGTTGCTAGCTATGTGAGTCATTTCTAAAATCATTCGTTTTTTATAATTTGAAGATTTATCTACTATTTGAACATTATCGAAACTGAAAGTGTGGTCCTGTTGCCAGGCATGTTTCGTCAGGGCAGTCCATTTGTTAGGGGGGTTATAAACATCCCTCTTGTGTTCATGTAATCTAGTTTTCAGGGGTCGTTTTGTGGTGCCTATGTAAGTGGCTGTGCAGTCTGAGCATGGAATGTTATAAATTACGTCAGCAGTATCCAATTTGGAGATACTGTCTTTCATGGATTTAAAAAAGCGGGATAGGTCATTAACGTTGCGAGATGCAATTCTGATGTTAAAAGGTTTAAGGATGCCTGATAGTTTTTCTGAAAGGCCATGTACATAAGGTAGTGGCATATATTTTGGAGATGTATGTGTACCGGCGTTGGTACTGTGAATTGCTGGGTTTGGATGTGTAGTAAGTGTGTGTGAGAGAGTTGTAAAAAGCGGATGATGTGGCTGTGAAATACTACCCGGAGCATGGAGGTGGCTTAGCCTTTTTTTAATGCAAGAATTTATTATACTTGGAGGGTAACTATTTTTTTGAAGGATAGATCTAATTTTTTCAATATTTTCTTTATGGAAGTCTTTGTGAGATAGTTTGATCTCCCACTCCCGGTTGCGAAAACAGTCAGCCTAGGCAAAAACTTTGGGGTCCCTATCCCCAACAACCAGTTACCCATAAAACACTTAGTGGCAGATTTTGAATCTAACATCCACAAGATCAATGAAGACGACAGAAACGCGGCAAGGTTTAAATTTGTAAATTGCATTTCCACCTTCTCACGTCAAAGACAATTACATAACGCCCCTTCTAACTTCCAGAAGATCAATTTGAACTTGGTCTCCGAACTTGTTCAGCAAACTCCTCTTTCAACTTCCAAGGTACCTCTTACAAACAAAAGTCTGGTTTTCCCATGGGTTCACCACTTTCTCCGATTGCAGCTGATATCGTCCTGGACGACCTCGAATCCAAATGCATAGCTTCTCTTCCCTTTCAGCTTCCGTTTTATTTTAGGTACGTTGATGATATAATAACAGCGGTGCCATTTAACAAAATTGAAACAATCAAAAACATATTCAACAGTTACAACAACAAAATCCAATTCACAATTGAAGAGGAGTTAGAAGGAAAAATAGTTTTTCTAGACATTTTAGTCATCAGAGATGGAGATGTTATAAAAACCAACTGGTACCAAAAGCCAACCTGTTCTGGCCGATACTTAAATTTCCATTCCCATCACCCATATAATTATAAAATCAACGTTATCAACAATCTCATCGATAGAGGTATCAAACTATCTCACAAAGACTTCCATAAAGAAAATATTGAAAAAATTAGATCTATCCTTCAAAAAAATAGTTACCCTCCAAGTATAATAAATTCTTGCATTAAAAAAAGGCTAAGCCACCTCCATGCTCCAGGTAGTATTTTACAGCCACATCATCCGCTTTTTACAACTCTCTCACACACACAGACTACACATCCAAACCCAGCAATTCACAGTACCAACGCCGGTACACATACATCTCCAAAATATATGCCACTACCTTATGTACATGGCCTTTCAGAAAAACTATCAGGCATCCTTAAACCTTTTAACATCAGAATTGCATCTCGCAACGTTAATGACCTATCCCGCTTTTTTAAATCCATGAAAGACAGTATCTCCAAATTGGATACTGCTGACGTAATTTATAACATTCCATGCTCAGACTGCACAGCCACTTACATAGGCACCACAAAACGACCCCTGAAAACTAGATTACATGAACACAAGAGGGATGTTTATAACCCCCCTGACAAATGGACTGCCCTGACGAAACATGCCTGGCAACAGGACCACACTTTCAGTTTCGATAATGTTCAAATAGTAGATAAATCTTCAAATTATAAAAAACGAATGATTTTAGAAATGACTCACATAGCTAGCAACCCCAACTCAATAAACCAAAGATCTGACACAGAAAACTTATCCGTTTTTTATCACCCATTATTAAACAGCAAACCTTGAAAAAATTTTGAAAAATAACAAATAAACCCTTTCTTAACCTAAACCTCTCATACAAAATACTCTTTTCGAGTATAGCATTTCTTTCTACACACGTTTCTCCTCGAATATATACATATGGCCACAAGAAAAATTCCCATATTTGTCGTACCGCTATGACTCCGGTTACGGTTTACGATCTTCCCTTGACGACGTGTTTTCTGTTAGTCCTTGTTTATCCTCTCACTTTTCCCTTTCAAATTCAAAAGAAAAACTTGCACATAAAAACTTTTCTCTCCATTTCATCTGGCCAGTCCACAAACCCCTTCAAAACTCTAAAATCAGTCATAATTTAAACTTCTCAGAGTGAATCGCGTGTTGCTATGTGTTGTTCAGAGAAGCCCTTCAACAAAAAGAGGAAAAACTTTCAATTTTAGGATTTTTGTGCAAATTATTGAATTTTTCTTCATCCACTTGAAAGGTTAGTCATTAAAACTTTGTTTCTGCGTTCATGAGATTGGAAAGTTTGGATATCTCAAATAGACATATATTAATCGTATAAATTCAAGCTCTTTCCATTAAACCTGCAATCGTAGAATTTATTTATAGAAATTGGTATAGATCAGACACTCATATTGTGAATACTGATACAAATTGTTTAATAATAGTTTCAGAATAGTTTTCAGAAAGGTAGCTCAAAACATAAACTTAATGTTCGAAATGAACCTATTCCTATTCAGCTTCACACCAAAGAATTTATTGCAGATACGGGTATGGATGGGTAATAACAATATGTTATGTATGTATGTATGTGTATGTGTGTATATGTGTGTGTGTATATGTGTGTATATGTGTATGCATATATATATTCCAACATAGTTTTAAAATAGTTTTGATAAATAGCCTCAACCAAATCAGTTTTTGCACCAAAGATCTTTTTGTGGTTACAGTTAAGTTTGCATACGAAAAAAATATATATACATATCTCAACATCGTTATATTATAGTTTAGGAATAACAGTTCAAACAATTGTGAATAATTGTTTAAGAATGCTTTCGAAATATTTTTTCTGACAAATATTTCACAAATTATCATTTCAACATAGTTTTAAAATAGTTCAGTAAAAATAGTTCAAACAATTGGTATTCAAAATAGTTTTCAGACAAATAGTCCCCCCCAAAAATAGACATATTTCAACATATTTTTGAAATAGTTCTGAAAATATTTCAAACAAACCAATTTTGCTGTGAATTATATTGTTATAACTTGTTAAAAAATGCACCCAAAATAGTTTTCAGACAAATAGTTCAAAATATATATATGTGTATATATATATATACATATATATATATATAAATATTTATATATTTCAACATAGTTTTATAATAGGTTTTAGGAAAGATAGTTCAAACAAATGTGAATATTGCTTATGAATTGTTTAAGAATGGTTGCGAAATAGTTTTCTGACAAGTGTTTCGAGGGTATTTATACACAATTCAACATAGTTTTTTTTTTTTTTTTTTAACATAGTTTTGGAAAATTAGTTCAAACAAATGTTAATATTGTTACAAATTGATTAAGATTGCTTTCAGAATTGTTTTCAGACAAATAGTCCCAATATATATATATACATATTTAAACATGTTTTTGAAATAGTTCTGAAAAATATTTCAAACAAACAAACCAATTTTGCTGTGAATTATATTGTTATAACTTGTTCCAAAATGCACCCAAAATAGTTTTCAGACAAATAGCTCAGAATATGTATGTGTATGTGTATGTGTGTGCATGTATGTTTATGTGCATGTGTATGTATGTATGTATATATATATATATATATGTATATGTATGTATATATATATGTGTGTATGTATGTATATGTATATATTTCAACATAGTTTTATAATAGTTTTAGGAAAAATAGTTCAAACAAATGTGAATATTGCTTATGAATTGTTTAAGAATGGTTTCGAAATAGTTTTCTGACAAATGGTTCGAAGATATTTATATACAATTCAACATAGTTTTTTTAACATAGTTTTGGAAAAATATTTCAAACAAATATTAATTTTGTTACAAATTGTTTAATATTGCTTTCAAAATAGTTTTCAGACAAATAGTCCCAAAATATATATATACATATATTTCAACACTTTTTTAAAATATTATAGGAATAATAGTCCATACGAATATCTAATAGCCTCAACCAATTCACGTTTGTGAATCACATTGCTACAATTGTTCAAGAATGCTTTCAAAATAGTTTTCAGACAAATAGTTCAAAATATATATACATATTTCAACACATTTTAAAATGGTTTAGGAAAATAGTTCAATCAAATCCCTAATAGCCTCAACCAATTCATTTTTGCGTATTTTAATCGTAGTCACTGGTATGTACAAGAAATGCAAAAATGTTAATATTTTTGTACATAGCTTATAAATAGTATTAAAATAGTTTCGAAAAAAAACTAGTCAAGAGATATCCTTAATGGTCTATACCAGGCTATCCATATTCAGCTTCGCACCAATGTATATATCCAAACTTTCCTTCTTGTATTTAATATATTAAGTACTCCTTTTGTGACATATTTTAAGCACTCCAGTAACTCAGAGAAAATATGTGAAATTATTGCCAGCAACCTTTTTGTATTTTCTAGATTTTAATAAATATCACTGATGAGGGCTCCGATCAGAGCCGAAACGTTTGATTAAATTTGACTTAATCATTTTATGGACCCTAAAGCCATTTTTCCAACAACATACCATTCTATTGATATTAAGGGCCAATATAAGGTACAATACTTTTAATTAACATCAACAATATTTGAAAATATTAATTTTTTATAATTCTACTACGAGTAATAATATATATATTTAAAAATCTTTAAAGCACGCTTTCATATTTTGCACTGCAGTTCTGAATTTTACTCAACTTTGATTCATTCATTTAATACATCACAAATAATTACAGTGATACTAAATAATTTCTAACTTGTCCATATGTCCCAACTTTGATCGAAAGTTGAGTGATCATTTGGAATCGACATTATCTAGCTTTGCCTCATCTCGAAGTTTATTATTTTAGAGTGAACCCATTTCTTCTAGGTCTTTCTTCATCTCCATCTCGTTCACTCTCCATTCTTTTTCTCGTTTTCACGCCCTCTATCTCAATAGCCCTATTTCGAATTCCACATTGAGATAATCACTAAGTCGAATTCTTTGGATCAGATGTACTATTTTAAATTTCAAGAGT
The DNA here is from genome assembly GCA_030998225.1 of Diplolepis rosae. Lineage (NCBI taxonomy): Eukaryota > Metazoa > Arthropoda > Insecta > Hymenoptera > Diplolepididae > Diplolepis > Diplolepis rosae. The sequence continues at coordinate 1,551,534 of JAPYXD010000694.1, read as the reverse complement.
TGCCAAGATACATTATGCGATCTAAAATTCAAAAATATGAACGTGAAAAAAAGAGATTTTTTATCTTTGTGATTTTGTATCTTGAAAATTACTAACCCATTTTGAGTCTGAAAACTGACATACAATATTGCATATATAATAATACGCTGAGAAAAAATCCTGGGCATAGTGACGTGATATATGTAGTTGAAAATATCCTTAACTACTTTTTGTGATTGAATTCAAGCAATGGTTGACCCGTCAATGTAGGTACTAAAAGTGGTCGCAGTGACTAAGTAATGTAGTCACAGCGACTATGTAATGTTGTCACAGTCACTATATGTAAGTGTCAACTATAAAGTTATGTAAAATCAAATTCCTAAAATCAAATGCATGAAATCACTACGTGGAAAATTGTATTTTTCATAGCACCTCTTTTGAAAATATGTTTGTCGGCATCTGTAGAGCGGGTTGAAACTTTAAAAGTAGTAGGATTTAAAATCACAGTTTCGAGCCGCTCGACCCTTCAAATCAAATTCTCAAAAGAGTTGCTATCAGTTGCTATGAAAAATAATATGCATTACTCGAAACAATACACAGCGAATTCAACGAGTGTGAAGTTTGCTCCACTGGTTATATAGCGACTACGTTATTCTAGCTATGACAACTCAATGTTTCAAGTTCACATAGCTAGGTTTAAGAGTTAAGGACAATTTCAACGATGTTAACTAGTCGCCACGACCAGATATTCAGAATATGGCTACCATGGCTACAAATCATGTTACTGTAGCCATGGGTCAAGTAGTGACAATAAGTCTCCCTCGTTACAGTCACTTTTTTATTTCCAACTACATTATTCCTAGTCATTATGACCAGATGCTATTTTTCTCTGTGTATCTTATTATACAGGATACAGAGTTCCATACAGATTAATAACAGAAAAATATTCACTCTTGATTTAACGTTAAGATATAAATGGTAGCGAAATTATATGCGTAACGCTCAAAAAACATTAATACACACATATTTTAATAGTAAAAGTTATTAAATATTACCTGAACATTTTTATAATTAATTGAAAATGAACGCATTCACGATAATTCATGAGCCAACTTTACTTTAAATTCCAGTGCTTTTTAAAGTTGCACGTTTTGAGAATCACTGAATCCGAAAAAAGGTTTCGCAATCTTCCCTGTCGTTATCGCTGTAGTCATCGTAGTCGTCTTTAGACATCTTTAGACACGATACCTTTTGAAAGTATTATCGGATTAAACTCTGTTTTATTTTTTATTAGTAATTACTGACTTTAAAACTTTTGGTATTATGAGAGAAATCTATAGTTTGGACTCTCATAGCTTTCAGAAGAATTTGTGAAATAAAGAGAGAATTATATTTTTATCTTCCAACCCATTATTGCTTTATTTAAAGAATCGTAATTTATACAAATGGAATCTGCGCCCGAGCGGCTGACATAAAATTATTGCTGATGTATTCTCCTATTAAGAGTAAGAAAACCGGCCACCTTCACTACATATGCGCAAATTTGGAGGGGAGAATCAGTTAAAGACGCGAGAAATATATATGGATAATTGTAGTACTTGCTTGTATTTTACAATCAACTTGAACTGGAACTATTAAGCCTAAAATGAATCAGATCGAACTAGAATTTCAAAGGAATGTCACTGCTCTCTAAATTTGATCTATAGTGAATTTAGAGAATTTGAAATTTCCACCTGCGTTAAATATTAAATAAATTGGTTTAAAAATCGTTAAATGAAAATAAAGTAATAAAATAAATTAGTTTGTCAACACCACTGGGCGACACTGTGACAGTAACATGCCGACACTCAGTCTTACTCCTGCGTCTGTATATTTCCAGCCGTGATAGACGGTACTGAACCAGTATAATGCCAGTACTATGCCAACGCTCGGCATAACTCCTGAGTTCGTAGATTGTCTTTCTAAAGCCTACATTTTTTAACTGAACTTTTTCCCTGTATAAGAAATAGGTTTATTGCAATAAACAAAAAACCTATTTTTGATACTTCCAATACTTATTTAAAAATACAAATGAAGAAAATAAATTGTCCAATTCATACGAGCTTTCATTCTACATGCCAACATTACAAGAATCAACGGTTAAACTACTGTTAGAATTTTTTATAGAATATGACCACTTTTTTGGTAGGGCGACTGGACTATCATGGGAAAGATCTGCATAGGGTGTAACCATCGACCGAAAATGCCTGGCTTCGAAAACAAAGTTTGCGCGATGAAGAGGATCAAGATCAACCTAAATTGAGCTCATAGGAAGGAAATTCCACAAACGACTAACTTCACTGGGAACCTCTACAGCTTCCAGCTATATAAACAAGTATGTGACTTGAAGAAAATTGCAAGAAAATCTGTCATTTAAAGACATTTCGTCTAAATTATGAAAAATGGGTTCGAAATGAGAAAAATAGTATAAACTGAGATGGATGGTAAAAAGATTATAATATAGATAAAAATTACTTTTAAATGCAATCATATATTCGTACCCAAATAGGCTAAAAATTCCAGAAAGTTTCTTAATTTTTTCCCTAGCCACAGTGGTAAAACATAGAACTCTTATGTCAAAAAGTATTTTAGATTGGCGAATTTTTTACGAAAAAATAGTAACTGTTTCTTAATGCTATTTTTACAATTATTTTAGTATTATGAAGCAGATCCGAGTTTATCCTCAGTCTCCCATTGAGTTTGATTGTTTTTATTTTTATTTTCGACATTCATTCTTGATGTTTTCTTTCCATGTAACTTCCCATACATTGCTAACTTTTTCTTTTTAAATTTAAACTGTTCATGCAATATTTTTAATTGATACGAAGATATATGTAGTGAATGCGATAACTTTCGGAAGAATGATCAGATTGAAGCGCGCTTTGGTATATACATTATCAGGGTCCTAAAAGAAAATCAAAGAGTAAGACTGTTTCCAAGATTTGTTGAAACTACTTGTTACAAAATTCATTACATCCAATTTTTGATCCTGGTATGAGTAGTACTCGAATAGCGTTGATCTGACATAAATTAAAAACGATTTACAGAATTTGGAAAACACTAAGAAGTCAATAACGAAGTTCCATTTTTCAGTCAAGCTAGGTGAAAGATACAAAGGAAGTTAGAGAACAAAATTGAACAAGATCTACAAATTTTAAACCTGAATTCGAACCCGTATCACTACTAACTCGAATTCCTCCATTTTAACGTCCAAACAAAAGTATAATTCAAAATTAATTAGTTGAGTTTAAAATTTTTGTCACTGCCTACATTATTGAGGGATCACTAGTCGCGTATCGTTATAAATTATTTCACGGATAATAATTTTTATTACTTATTGGACAAGTAAAATCCACTTTTATGTCGATACTTCATTTTTAAGACTTTAGGGGGAATTTGAAAAACCCGCCGAAAAAATTAGTACACATATTTGACCACTAGATGGATGTCTTCGATACCTTTCTCGCAACAAACCTCATTGTTAGTTTTTATAATTGCCAATTATTTTTCGATCAGAAATTGCTTTTATGCGATTTAGTTTCGGCTTATTTCGACGTCATAATACTGCAGGTTTGTACTTTCCAGTGTGCTCAGATCAGTGATCCCAGAACCATAGATGCCTCGAGCTCAATGTGTCTTCCTCATTCAATAAATCTATGGCAGTCGAGCGAGGAAGAAGCCATGAGCTGTTGGGGACTATGGTGGGGGCCGCCAGCTCCCACGTTCTGGGATCACTGGTTCAGATTGCAAACCGTGGTACCTACAGACACAATTGCACGCCGTGTCCGTGTGAAGCGATTAGGGAGAGACGACGGGGCGCGCTGCTTTTGTTTCCAACTTCTCCTTATTCTCCTCGCTTCCTCCTTGCAATGCTATTTTTAGATTTCATGCTATCTGTTAGAGAGTCGAAATTGAGAATTGTATTTTTCTCGACTCCGTGCAAAAGAGGCGGGAAGCAGACGACAATTTCGAATTTACGAAATATGTAGTTATAGAATTAATACTTCTTTTTCAATATTTTAAAAAAAAATCTGCTTGATTTGAACATCTGAAATCTCCTACAAAATTGTATAAGGATTTTAAAACTTGGAAAATAAAAAATTTAATACCAATTGTTACGTTCAGCGGCAGCGCTCGTGACAGGAACAAAGAACTGAATTTTAGTTTAGTGTATCTAAAATATTCTAGAGTATTAAATAAAAGGATAATAAAATATACTCTCTCTTCGAGCGGCTAAAGAGAGTGTTGTTTGGTGGGGTAGCTCGTGTATTAAGGGAGGTCCCAACCTGCCTTAATATTCCTATTTAATTATAATGCTCGATATTTGAGAGGAGGGTGGAAAAATAATTATAAATGACTAAGGCTTCTCAGATTAACACATTTATTCCTTCCTAACTCAGAAGAGAAAGACTTACTCTTACAAGTCGCTATCGGCCGCAGTCCTGGAACACAAGGTTTTCTTGCACTAAACAAATCACATCACCCAAAAGAACAAACAAAGCGGTAAATTACAAAGGAAATATGTTACTTATTCTACCGAAAGTGAGACAAAGACAATTGAATTTAACTTCCGGGCAAGATTGTTAAGCCCCACTCAGCACTCGCGTCACAGCACTACACCCGGCAAGCATGAATCCTGCCACAAAACTCGCACGCGGACAGATTCCCCACGCCACAGCTCGTCCCTTAGATAATTGCCGCGATCGTTGTTTAATTAATTGGGACTTATGGCTCGTAGCCGGCCTTGAATAAAACGTTTTCGGATAAATTTTATATATAAGGGGCGAACCTCGGCGGTAGAACTGAACGCGACTACCAGGGGGTATGCTGCCACACGAGAGCCGAGAAAAGACTGAAGTTTTTGATATTAAAAAGAAGCTTCGGAGACGCTGGGGGTTGTCTCTGGATTTCCCAGCGAAGCTTAATCGACCAATCAGGTTTGGAAAAATTAAGCTTGAGGAAAGGGAAAACATTCTGGGACCTTCAACGGGGGTTGTAAAGTTGGTGTACCAGGTAACCTTTGGGCTAGCTGGCCTCTAGTCCCATTTTTTGCGAAAGAGTGGGTGACTCAACCAAGGGTTGGTTGGCCTGGGTTTACTATGGCACCTTCAAACAATTGAGGGCCAAATTTTATGGCTCAATGCTTGGTATAATCCAAGTTTACTCGAGGTTAACATAAGTAAATTTAATCCTCGAGTTTACTATACACAGACAGTTTCAGATTTACATTTTACCCACTCTTCCATTAAGTTATAAAATATTATTGCTTTATTTTAAAAGCATTTTGTACCGGATGAGGAATGGACAGGGTAAAGAGGATTTGCGAGTAAACTCGATGAGGAATCCAAAAGCTTGACCCAACGCTCCTTCCTTTAGAGGTTTTGACAATAAAATAGATTTCAATTATTCGTAGAAACCTTGAGACGTGACAATTTAGCGTTTTCCAGGATTGCTGCCACAGGACATATTCAATACAAAAAGTTGTAAAATATAAGATAAGAAAAGTAATGTACTTAGGGTTTAAGATAAATTTTAACATAAAATATTAAATTGAACCTTAACATAAATGGATTAGAAATTATAGTGTCTAAATAGTTCCTAAATAGAATAGGCTTTCTGCATTCGAGGTACCTAAATAACTTAATCGCTAAAATTGAAGAGGATGTGCAAATCTCGAATGTAATCGGGATGTCACACCAATCAATATTTACAATTTTAACCAATATAGAAATTGAATAGAATTTTTGGTTTTCAAATTAAATCTTAAATCATGAATTTTGGATTTCCATTCATCTTACCCGTACATTTAAAAAAATTTTAATCACAGAATTATTTTCTATTAAAAAGAATGTCTTAATAGAAAATTTAAATTTCTATTCAAGCTTAAAATTGATATACTCAATTCTATAGTAAAATTATTTTTATCTTAATTTTTTTTAGCCTGAGCAGACATTTTGAGTTTAAAATATAAAAATATACTCCGCTGGGTATCGAGCCCAGGTCCTTTCGATTGCCGGTCGAATGCTCTGTCATCTGAGCTACGGAGGTATTTATATTTGTATTGTGTCTGTAGAATGGTATTGAGAGTGTCCAATTACGACTCGGTGGAATAGTAACATGTTATAACAATAATATTGATAAATATGTAACGAAAGGTGGTGGAAAGGGCTGTAGGGGGGAGGGGCCCAGGGGCGGAGCCCCGGTGGGGGTTCAGGGGGCAAAGCCCCTGCCGGGGGGTTCGGGGGGCTGTGCCCCCCGAATTTTATGAAACGAATTTGATTGAATTTAATAATGTATGGAAAAGTTTTTTTTTGTGATATTCAGAGTTTCACAATATGATCGTAAAGGACAACTATACATCGTTATAACATACACGTTGAACATATAAAGTTGATATTCATTATGCAGTCCACGTTTTTACGAAGAAAACGAATTTTTACTTCGAAAAATCATAACTCGGAAACAAAAAGTTTCAGCTACTAGAGATTCAGTAGAATTGAAACTCAAGGTGTCTGTTTAATGCGAAAAAAGTTTGAGAGAAAAAAAAATACACTTTTCGAGATATTGGATTTTCAAGAAAAATTTCAATTTTTGTTTACTGCTAAATAAAAATTAATAACAATCAACAAGCAATTGTTTATAACTGTGTTCGGTAGTCCAACTTATCACAAACATTTGAAAGTTAAAATTGTTACTGTTACTGTCCCGATAATCAATAAAAAGTCGAAATGCGTAAAAATTCGAAATAAAAAATATGTGTTTGCTCTTCGCGTTGAGGTGCATCTTTTTTTTAATTAAAAATTTTTTATCCGGCAAATAGTTTTCGAGATAAAAATTAAAAAACATCGTTTTTGCATAGATCAAAAATCAATGTTTTTGAAAATATAACTCGTGATTACTCGCTCAGTTTACAATGAAATGATTCGAAACATTCACTATTTTTTATAAAATATTTAATAACAAACTCAGGGACTCTGAAACTTGTGCGCTGCGACGTTCTCGTGAAGAAAGAGTCGAGGAAATTTCAGGGCTCAGAAAACTTCCAGCGAGGCGATTGTACCTTAGGGTTCAAGGAAGTTTTTCGTAAAATTTCACGCAATTATATTCATAAACAAAGAAACAGTGCCGAGTTAAAAAAACTGTCGCGCGATCACGTAGAGCGCTTTGAGCACGAACGCTAGCAAGTTTCAACCTGCTGAGTATTCTCGAAGGTTTTTTTCTGTTTTCACCTACTTTTTCGCAGATTGTTTTAAATTTTATTGTTAAAATATAAAAATGAATTTATTCACACAAATCTGATTTGTACTTCGTATAATAATCTATACATAATTTACATGAATGCAGCATATTATTAGCCCTGTTTTTGTATTTTAATACTTAGTAATGATACTTTTGTTTTATTATTTCCAGTAATAACATTTATATTATTCATGTAAGAGTTTTATTCTCTTCACATTATATTGAACATGAATTTCGTAGCATCGCTATCTTTCTTAATCCTAAACTTACAAATTTTTGGCATAACGAAGACACATAATTACATTGACTCTCTAAATTTGAATCAGTCAAAATCTACTGATTATCAGTGAAATTTGACTGATTCAAATAGCTAAAAAGAGGTTACTGTGAATCAGTCAAATTCCACTGATTATTTCAGTGAAAATTGACTGATTTGACAGTGAAAAATATTTTTTTCACTGATGAATCGGTGGAAATTAACTGATTTAACAGTAAAAAATATTTTTGCACTGATAAATCAGTGAAAAAGCAAATCACTGTTTGAATAAGTCAAAATTTGACTGATTCAGATTTAGAGAGTAAATTATGTATAGATTATTATACGAAACACAAGTCAGATTTGTGTGAATAAATTCATTTTTATATTTTAACAATAAAATTTAAAACAATCTCTGAAAAAGTAGGTGAAAACAGAAAAAAACCTTCGAGAATACTCAGCAGGTTGAAGACAGTTTTTTTAACTCAACACTGTTTCTTTGTTTATGAATATAATTGCGTGAAATTTTACGAAGAACTTCCTTGAACCCTGAGGAACAATCGCCTCGCTGGAAGTTTTTGAGCCCTAAAATTTCCTCGACTCTTTCTTCGCGAGAACGTCGCAGCGCACAAGTTTCAGAGTCCCTGAGTTTGTTATTAAATATTTTATAAACAATAGTGATTTTTATTATTTTTTAAGACTTAACGGCTCCGCTAGAGTCAGCTAAATGAAATGGTGAATGTTTCGAATCATTTCATTGTAAACTGAGCGAGTAATCGCGCGTTATATTTTTAAAAACATTAATTTTTTATCTATGCAAAAACGACGTTTTTTAACTTTTATCTCGAAAACTATTTGCCGGATAAAAAAATTTTAAATAAAAAAGAGCAAACACATATTTTTTTCGAATTTTTATGCATTTCGAGTTTTTATTGATTATCGGGAAAGTAATGTCCAGTTCAACCGTCGCGTCCCCCTATTCGATCCGGGCATTGAATTGAAAAAATAGATTTTGATCCCAAAAATGAAATTGCCGATAAATCTCAGGAAAATTTTTTTTCGGCCCACAAAAAAATGCGTGTCTCATTATTTTGATCAAAAAGCAACATATTTGAGTTTCGTTAGAAAATAAATTCGTGTCCCGAATGGACCGGTTGAATTGAGATGGAAAGCATCTGAAATAATTTTACTCGACCCTGTTGGTTAAACATGGAACATAAGGAAATGTCAACGTCTTTTAAATCCTCGTCGAGTAAAATGAATTTGATAAATACTTAATTCACCCAACGCGAATAATAATGAGCGTTATATAGGGAATAGTGAGGAGTTCGTCAGTAAAACGTGGTCTAGGATAAGGCATCCATATGCGTCAGTAGGTTAATGTGGAATGTATATTACTGACACTCGAGGAGCTTCAAACGATAGTTCAGTAAAATGAGTAACGGGTGTGTTACTTCAATCGGCAGTAGTATGGTTCTATTGATTAAAAACCAATTTCTAGCTCAAGCATGCCATTAGTCATTCGATACATACACACCTCAATTGCAGCAAACTGCTTCACATTTTTCAACACAAATACACTTACTATAAAATACAACCTCACATATATGAATCTAATAACTACACTTGTATATAGGACGATACGCTCTCGTCGAATCATGGACACGCTCACTTACAATGTTAAAACATAAAATTTGGAACATTTATATATAGTTTAAACAATTTTTTTTTTTTTAATATTTTTTATATTTAGTGACTGTAAGAAATATTCAGAGCTTGTAAGAGTACCAGTGTTGTGATTAGAGAATTTGGGCCTCACTCATGTAATAGTAAATCAACTTTTTATATAAATTATTCATGAAATATTAAAAAAATTAAATATAATTAATTCATTATAATTATTAAATAACATTATATACAATATATTATAGTAAGATTAATAATTAATATTCAATATAAGTTTTTATTATAGCTACATATGAAGTTTAATGAAACTAAAATTTGAAATGTATATTCAAAAATTGCATTATTATCAAAAGGTATCTTGTGTAAAAAGATTCTTTCATTTTTTGTGTTGTATATTTTTAAAAGATGTATTTTACAGTTGTAAATTCCAAATTATTATTACGTATTTTTATGTGATGGGGGGTAAATTACTTAAAATACGTATTTTACTTTGTGTATAAAGCCATGTATTTCACGTAAAAAACCTTGAGTGACGCGTCACAACCTATCTCTGCTTGTCATCGACTTTTGGATAGGACTGACATTGTAAAAAAATTACTAAATTAAATTAATTTCTTTTATTTGATTTGATTTTTATTTGATTGTCATTTTTTTTAATTCTTCATCGTAATCGCTACTTTTTCGTAGCAATTTAGGATCTTCGATAATTTGACAGCGCAATTTTTCTTTCGATATCGTACATATACAGATATGATATGATTCGCTGAAAAACTTTCGACAAACCCACAAATTTGATGTAACCCCAAGTTATCACCAGTAATTAAAATACACAAAAAATATACTCTTATATTCTTGATCATTAAAAATCTGTCCGCTTCGCGTGCACATTCTCATTGCGCGCTTCGTGCGCAGCTCGCTTCGCTCGCAAGTTTGAGCGCGCCTAGGGCGCGCGAATCGATCGTCGCGCTTCGCGCTCCGTTCTTTCTGGACCTCGTGCTTTGCGCTCGGTCTTGTGCTCTTGGCATACGTTTATGTTTATTTCTTATAATTTAATACTGAAGCTCAAACCAATTTAATGATATTAAAGATGATGTAAATTAGTCATTTTCTCGAAGTCACTCTATTTCTTTTTGAATTTAAGTGAAACAGGAAATTCAATTTACTTAAGGCTCTATCGGCCTTAAGGAACACATTCTCATCATGGCGCTCGCGCTTCGCGCTCGATTTTCTGTATGCATTTTTGTAACTTTTTAATAAATAACATGATTATTGATAAATTTATTTTCTTCCAAATATCTCAAAAAGGAAAAACAATCGTAGACTTTATTTAAGGAAACTATTTTGCAGAACAACGCTTATTTCGTATCTCACATATTTTGGTGAAACAAATCGAATTTTTTCAATATTAAAAATCAAAAAATTAAAATATACATCCTGTCGAGAAATTTCTCGATAAGAATGTGTAGACCTTATGTAGCCAAACAATTTTTCATCTCAAAGTTTTATTTGTATCTCACATATTTTGTCTAAAAAATGGAATTTTTGAATTTTAATCGTATTTTTTGGAATTGAAACGAAAAATATATGTTTTATCAGAAACTGTGTGAGACAAAACTTGTAGATCTTTTTGAAACTAACAACATTGTATTCTTACGTTTTTTTCTTATTTTACATATTATTGTTAAAAAATTGAATTTTGGATCCTTAATCCTTTAATGTCGTAAATTTCGATTCGCCATTTTGAATCCGTCATCTTAGAAATGGAAATGTCAATTTTCTGACTGTAAATTCTTATTCACAGACCATCAAAACCCGCTAGCACAAATTTTCAAGATAAATTTTCGAATGCAAAATGGTATGCACCAAAGAGTCAATGTGAATGCTCATAAGGTTGTTCGGATAAATGTCAAAACTTGATATGGCCGTATCCTTGTGAAAAAAAATCGCTCGTGACTGTTCAATAGCTCATTTTGAAGGGAAAGAGTAGTGTTAAATTATGACATTTGAGAAAAAAACCAAAAAAATTTCTTGCGCCCTGTACATAACCTCACATGTAGCGAAAAACCCCATTTTTCGAGCACATAACCTCAAATATCTCAAAATCCTGACGTGATGGGCTGATTCTGATTTCAGATTCGGATTCTACGTCAAAAATTACCCTGAAAATGATGTTTTGTTTTCCAACAACAAATACAAACCCATTATTTGCAGACCTGTGTAATTGGAGCATCATACAGAATAATGCATAAGGATGCGCGATTCACCATAAGGTTGCTAAGGGCAACACCCAACCACCCACCAATTATAAATCGTCGGAATTCAGTCCTTGGAGCTCACTCTGACTGTAACATCGAGACCACGTTCTGACTTTGATATTACTCAACTCCGATTGTGATCAAAATCTTCGCAAGGCAATCTTACTGAATACTCCGATCAGAACAAAGTTATTTAAAATTATCAGTTCCTTCTGATAATCAGCGGAAACAAAGTGTAAGCGGTCTCATCACCCCGGGATTCCAGTTAATCCGGAATTATTATCATGAAGGGCTGAATTGATTAAATTCTACACAGAGAATAAGAATAAGTCGTGGTTACATCAACCAGAAAAATCTGGTTGAATTGAATATGGTCACCAGTACTACAAAGCACAGTCTGGGTGACAAACGATCCCATAACAATAACCTGAAAACTGGTTGCAATAACCAGATTCAATACGATTTCCTATTTCTGATTACAGTAACCACACGTCGCAGTTGAAAATGTCTTTAAGCACAATTTCAAGTTATATCTGTTAAAGATTTCTGGTTACAGGAACCTGAAAATTGTAGTGGCTTCGAGGCAGTAAGGTTCGATTTATCTCGATTTATCACGCGCTAGTCTGCAGCTAACTTCATATTAAGTTCAGTTGTCAATGGTTGTTTTGTATCAATGTAAAATAATACTGCTTATTTCAATACATTTTCTACAACAGGAGAGAATAATTCTAGCACAAAAAATACTATGAAGCATGTATCATCACCTTTTCAAGAATTTTTTCAATTTCTTCCTTCATCTCTAAATCTACGTTGTATTCTATTGGCACCACAATTATTCTTTTCCGTTGTAAAGCATATAGTGAAATAAGCAGTATGAGTTTCTTGAATAAAAAAATAAGTATTTTAAACTACATTTATTCTATAAAAATTATTATACAAAATTTAATGAAATATTTATTTATTTAATAATTTATAAGACACACGAACAAGCTAATTTAAGGTTATTGAAACCAGAAAATATGGTTTTCGTAAATAGAAAATGTGGTTATTGGGACTAGAAAAAAAAAGAATCATTTAACGCTTTGGCTAACTCACAGGTCACTGTGATTAATCATTCTGGTTCCTGTAACCAGAAAAATTGGACACCAGTACAACTCTTCCAAACTCAGTTCTGACCTGAAAATGTGGTCAAAGACAAATTTAACAGTATTCATCAGGTTACTGTAACCAGGAATTTCTCTCTGTGTACCAGTGCGGAAGTTAGCCCAGTAATCGCGTGTAGTAAATTTTCCTTGGAATCTTCAGAGTCCAACACCCGACTTCACAGCTGGAAATTCTTACTTTGGGAAGCTCACCTACCCCGGTTACCTGCAGTGGCGCCGGCCTGTCTACCCGGTGGATCGTGCCCCTCGAATTCAAGGCCAACGCCACAGATACTTCAGGTAAATCCTATATCTCTTTATTTCCCTGTTTACTCCTGTCTATCCAATTATCAAATGTTTGGGTTTCTCCTCCAGGAACAAACAATTTAGAAGAGGATCCTTTTCCTAGTAGCCTAACTCTCAGAAAAGATAGATTTCCCTTATATGTATTATAGTCAAATTTTAATTAGATAAATTCACTGACTGTTTGCTATTCCTTCATAATTTATGTTCCATATTAATATCGATTTGTGCAAGAAATAAATATATTTGTGTTCAAATGAAATTCTGAAATATATTACTTCATTTGATGACCTTTTGTTTCCGTTCCCTTAGCTTGAAACCTTGTGTTTCATAAATAAAACGGGAGAGTGTTAATATAATTTGAATTGAGTCTGTTTAGTCTTCTGGGACGTAACATTACGTACTTCCACAAGCAGAATAAAAGACGCTTGTGAATTTTCAATACTGGGTTTCCACGCTGATTTTGTGTTTGTACCTGGTTTTTTTACTCTACATGTAGGTGGGCATAGAGCTGGCTAAAGAATCAGCAAATACAAATTTTTATCTCCTGTAGAGTTATTTTTTATTTTCTGCAAATTTTAATTGTTTAATATAAATTGAAATTGATGTACGAAAATATTTATAATCACATAATTGGTGAACAAATGCAGGGGGCTCTATAGACGGGCATCTTCCCATTGCGTGAAGGGTGCCCTATAAACGGGTCTATCCCAGGTTGAGAGTGGGGGACGCTATAAACGCGTCTATCCCCATGCATGGAGAAGGATGTATGCCCCAGGTAGCGGCGCTGAGAGTGAGTCTGCGAGTGCTTGTGAGGAATGAGTGAACTGAACGAATGTCAGCGCCGCATGACTGTGATATGTGTCCTTCGAATGTGAGAGGAGAACCTATAGACGGTCTCCCTCTTGAAAGAGGCTAAGAGCGAATTGGTGTATGGAATCTCCTGGGGGACACTGCAAAGCCTCCGCAGTCTGTGACCAAAAACAGTCCAAACGATCGTTTCCCTATGGCATCCCACTGGGAGTGCTTCGTCGCCGAGTGGTGTCTTCCCCGGCCCACGAGGAGGCGAGGCTGCTGTGAGCCTAGCTCTGCCGAGGTGGTGTGCCATGCGGGATCAGAAGCCAGCCCCTTCGGGACCTTGATCAGGTAGTGCGTATTGAACACAGGTGTCGGAGCCTGTGTTGCTTCGGGCGAGTCCGGTCTGTCCGCGTATTCCGGGACCGGCTAAGCGGAGGTTGGGCCTCAGGGAACTGGGGTAGGACTTCGGTCCGAGGGTACACCCGTTCCCAACTATTCTGACCCGCTCCTCTACGCACGATGCGCTGGTAAAATGAATGATTTATGGATTTAAAAAAAAAACTGTGGGGAAAGTAGACTTGGGTGCTTCATCAGGAGCTGAGGGATGGAGAGACGTCCTTCAGCTCCTGAAGGAGCAAAATGAGAAAATGGAAAAACTAGCCAGGGCCCTGAGCGTAATACAAAAGGGTATGCTCAGGAACAACCCTGGCTTCGTAAAAGACTCTGTTAACGAGGCAGCTGAGGTGTTGGGTGGTATGCTCAAAACCCACAGGTGCCTTCTTGAAAGCGGGGTGGAACTCCAGAAGAGGCTGGAGACCCACCCCGCCTCGAAAAAAATTGGTGTCTTTCGGAGACTGCGCTCTGCGTCTCTGGGAGACACCCCAAAAACTCAGACGAAAGGTGAGAAGAGGGCAGCCCCCTCCCCCCCTCAGGAAAGAATTCCTAAGAGGGAGAAGGGCGGCCCGCCACCGTCGTATGCACAGGTGGCCAAGAGCTTGGCCCCGATTAAAGATGAGGACTGGCAAGTGGTCGCCAAAAAGAAAGAAAAGAAAAAGGAAAATAAGAAAGTGGATACGGAGAGGAGGGCGAAGGACCCTATGCAACAAGCACAGGGTTCAAACAACAAGAGGACTTCGAAGCGCTTCTCGCCCGCCAGGTTGGGCGACGCCATCAATGTGTCGAACTAATCGTCTTGAATCAGGGCGGATAATTTACGTTCAGACGAGGAGCGGGGGGGTCAATAATAGATCTCACAATTGCCGCACCTCGCCTCGCTTCAAGGATAAGCGACTGGTTGGTCCTCGAGGTAATAACCTTGAGTGACCACCGGTGCATCGAATTTACACTAGAACAACGGTGTCAGGCGGTGGATAAGGGTAGGGGCGGCGAAAGAACACGAGACGACTTAGCAGGGAAAGACTTCGCGAACACCTCGAAGAAACCAGGCTCATCGATGAGCTTGGTTGGGTGTGCCCTGCTGGGTCGTTTGAAGCTGCTTTGCGCTCGGTGAGGCAGAAGGTGTTCGCGCCTTGCGACTACTCGATGCCTCGCCGTGAGCGCAGGCAAGCCAAGGGTTCGATGTACTGGTGAAACGACCAGTTGGCAGCCCTACGTCGAGAATGCCTCGCAGCGCGGCGAACATTCACCCGTTCAAAGGGGTATGCTACGCTGCACGAGGCATGGAAAGGGGAAAAAACAGCTTTGAGGCGAGGCATAAAGAAAAGCCGACTTCAATGCTGGAAAGACTTGATCGGTGAGGTCGAGAAGGACCCATGGGGTCTCGCCTTCAAAATAGTCACCAAGAGATTGGTGGCTAGAAGAAAGACCCCGGGCCTGGATAATCCCGATCGAGTCCACACGTGGAGCCGTTCCAAAGACAAGACCGAAGTTCCTGCGTGGTCCGGCGCGAAGAACTCTTCACTCTCGAAGAACTAAAGAGAGCGAGTGGGAGGCTTAAGGCAAATACAGCCCCGGGTATCGACGGGGTGCCGAACGAGATCCTCAAAGAGGTGATCTGGGCATACCCGGAGATCCTCCTAGAAGCCTTTAACTCCTGTCTTCGGGAGGGGAGGTTCTTCGCAGATTGGAAGAAGCAGAGGTTGGTCCTGCTGAGGAAGGGCAACAAACCTCTAGGGGTTGCCTCGTCGTATAGACCAATATGCTTATTGGATACGATGGGGAAGCTTCTGGAGGAGTTGATTATACAACGGCTTCAGGCTCTCTTGGTCGGGGAGAACGGGCTCTCGGAGAACCAGTTCGGATTCAGGAAAGGTAGGTCCACTGTGGACGCCATCCAAGCTGTGGTTAACTTCGCCACAAATGCAAGAAAAGGAACTGGTAAGCGTAAGGGATTCTGTGCGTTGATTAGCATTGACATACGCAATGCGTTCAATACCGCAAGATGGGATATCTGCATCGAGGCGATGATGCGGAAACAGGTTCCAGACTACCTGTTGCGAATGATAGATGACTATCTGAGCGACAGGTGGGTGATATACGAGGGCGACAAATGGTCTCTTCAAGAAGATATGACATGTGGCGCTGCTCAAGGGTCGCGGTTGGGTCCACTCGTTTGGAACGTCATGTATGATGACTTTCTGCGCATGGACCTGCCTGCTGGAACGAGCATCGTCGGCTTCGCGGATGACGCACTTGCCGTGTGCGCCGCTGACGACGTCGGAATCCTAGAGCTGAGGATCAATGAAAGTCTGTGGCGAGCAAAGTGCTGGTTGGATGGCAGAGGTCTTAAAATGGCCCCTGAGAAAACCGAGGCTTTGCTCGTTACGGACAGGAGATCCTTCCAATTCCCGAGGATCGTTCTCGGAGAGCATGAAGTCGAGTGGAAAACAAGCATTAAGTACCTGGGGGTGCAGCTGGATCGTAGGCTGAGCTTTGAAGAACACCTAAAGATCGCAGCTGCCAAAGCCATCCAATGTGGAGCGAACTTGGCCCGGCTTATGCCAAACATTGGTCGACCCAGGGAAGCGAAAAGAAGATTTTTTTTTTTTTTTTTTTTTTTTTGGTGAGGAGGAAAAATGGCAAAATCTTTTATAGACGTTGTACAGGACTCTCCTAGGACGGGTCTAGGCATACCTGTTAAAACCAAAAAACCCCCTCTCTCGAACCAATACACCACCCGCGGAACCGCCTTTCGGCTTTAAACTTCACGAGTGGTTGGTTCCATTAAAGTCGCGTACGACTCTTCCGTCATCCGTTCGCTCGGAACTTCCACCCGCGGCCACACGCCCATTAGGATAACCGACTAGCCGCGCCACCCAGGGGAGAAACAAACAGATTTCTCCCCCGAACGACGCGGAAAGTCAAGTCTGCCCGAGACGCAGGACCGCGGGTGCCGGCCCCGATGCGATTTCTACTGGCCCTCCCCGTTGTTTCGCTCTCGACGCCCATCAAGTTCTCTCGTCTTCATCACAAGTGTGACGAATGACTCGATGAGCGTCCAGAACCGTTGGACTGGAGCATGAGGGGGACCATCGTGTCAGAAGTAAGTTCGGAACCCACCGCCTGAGCGAGGACCTCCCTAGCCACACCCCATTTTGCGCAGACGAAGAGTGCGTGCTCTGCGTTATCCACCGGTGAATCGCAGTAGCAACACGTCTCCTCGTCTCTCTTCTTGAAGCGCCTCAGGTACGCGTTAAAACAGCCATGGCCCGAGAGCGCTTGTGCCAAGTAAAAGCCGACTTCCCCGTGCTTTCTGTTCAGCCAGGTGGCGAGCTCCGGGATCAGGCGGTAGGTCCATCTCCCTGTCTGCTCACCATGCCATCTCATCTGCCATTTCTCGACGAGTCTGCGCCTTCCATCCTTGCGGATGGCCTCCTTCGCGCGAGCGATTTCCTGCAGGTCGGCGCAGGTAAGCTCCTTGCGAAGCTGAAAGGTTTCCTGCCTTTCCTCCGCCAATAAATCTATTGGCGGGACGCTCGCCAGGACCAGCACAGCGCTCGTCGAGAAAGTTCTATATGCCGAAACTATTCTCAGCGCGACAAGTCTCTGCGCCGAGAACAGCTTCTTCTGGATAGCATGGTTTTGCAAGGCATTGGCCCAGACCGGAGCAGCATAAAGCAGCTTCGAATGGACCACGCTCGCCACCAATCTTCTTTTCGCTTCCCTGGGTCCACCAATGTTTGGCATAAGCCGGGCCAAGATCGCTCCACATTGGATGGCTTTGGCGGCTGCGATCTTTAGGTGTTCGCCAAAGCTAAGCCTACGATCCAGCTGCTCACCCAGGTACTTAATGCTTGTTTTCCACTCGACTTCATGCTCTCCGAGAACGATCCTCGGGTATTGGAAGGATCTCCTGTCCGTAACGAGCAAAGCCTCGGTTTTCTCAGGGGCCATTTTAAGACCTCTGCCATCCAACCAGCGCTTCGCTCGCCACAGACTTTCATTGATCCTCAGCTCTAGGATTCCAACGTCGTCAGCGGCGCACACGACAAGTGCGTCATCCGCGAAGCCGACGATGCTCGTTCCAGCAGGCAGGTCCATGCGCAGGAAATCGTCGTACATGACGTTCCAAACGAGTGGACCCACCCGCGACCCTTGAGGGGCGCCACATGTCATCTCCTCCTTGAGAGACCATTTGTCGCCCTCATATATCACCCACCTGTCGCTCAGATAGTCATCTATCATTCGCAACAGGTAGTCTGGAACCTTTTTCCGCACCATCGCCTCGATGCAGATGTTCCATCTCGCGGTATTGAACGCATTGCGTATGTCAATGCTAATCAACGCACAGAATCCCTTACGCTTACCAGTTCCTTCTCTTGCATTTGTGGCGATGTTAACCACAACTTGGATGGCGTCCACAGTGGACCTGCCTTTCCTGAATCCGAACTGGTTTTCCGAGAGCCCGTCCTCCCCGACCAAGAGAGCCTGAAGCCTTTGTAGAATCAGCTCCTCCAGAAGCTTTCTCATCGTATCCAATAAGCATATTGGTCTATACGACGAGGCAACCCCTAGAGGTTTGTTGCCCTTCCTCAGCAGGACCAACCTCTGCTTCTTCCAATTTGCGAAGAACCTGCCCTCCCGAAGACAGGAGTTAAAGGCTTCTAGGAGGATCTCTGGGTACGCCCCGATCACCTCTTTGAGGATCTCGTTCGGCACCCCGTCGATACCCGGCGCTGTATTTGCCTTAAGCCTTCCACCCGCTCTCTTTAGTTCTTCGAGAGTGAAGAGTTCTTCGCGCCGGACCACGCAGGAACTTCGGTCCTGTCTTTGGAACGGCTCCACGTGTGGAAACAAGCTACGCACAATGTACTGGACTCGATCGGGATTATCCAGGCCCGGGGTCTTTCTTCTAGCCACCAATCTCTTGGTGACTATTTTGAAGGCGAGACCCCATGGGTTCTTCTCGACCTCACCGATCAAGTCTTTCCAGCATTGAAGTCGGCTTTTCTTTATGCCTCGCCTCAAAGCTGATTTTGCCCCTTTCCATGCCTCGTGCAGCGTAGCATCCCCCTTTGAACGGGTGAATTTTCGCCGCGCTGCGAGGCATTCTCGACGTAGGGCTGCCAACTGGTCGTTCCACCAGTACATCGAACCCTTGGCTTGCCTGCGCACACGGCGAGGCATCGAGTAGTCGCAAGCCGCGACCACCTTCTGCCTCACCGATCGCACAGCAGCTTCAAACGACCCAGCAGGGCAGACCCAACCAAGCTCATCGATGAGCCTGGTTTCTTCGAGGTGTTCGCGAAGTCTTTCCCTGCTGAGTCGTTTCGTGTTCCAGGAGGGGCTCCTTCCTTCGCCGCCCCTACCCTTATCTACCGCCTGACACCGTTGTTCTAGTGTGAATTCGATGCAACGGTGGTCACTCAAGGTTATTAACTCGAGGACCGACCAGTCGCTTATCCTTGAAGCGAGGCGAGGTGCGGCAATTGTGAGATCAATTATTGACCCCCCCGCTCCTCGTCTGAACGTAAATTCCCCGCCCTGATTCAAGACGATCAGTTCGTTCCTAGCGACCATCTCGCCAACCAAGATTCCCCTCCTATCTAGGCGGGCTTCACCCCACTCGGGCGACTTACTGTTGAAGTCACCCCCTATGAGGGATCGCCCGATGGCCTCACGGAGGCTTTCCTCAAGGAGGAGGATCTGGGTCTCAAAGACATCGAAGGGATCGCCGGGGGAGAAGTAGCAGCTGTACACACGCACATCCGCCACCTCCACCCAGACGAACCCCGCGTCGGTCTCCAGGAAGTCCCCGACGCCCAAATCAGGGTTACAAACAAGGATGCCGGCCCCCCTTGATGCATCCTGATACCAAGCAGAGTTATCGGACCACTTGTACTGCTCACTAATGAGCAGCACATCAGCCCCCCTCCCTGGCAGTCTGCATCAGGAGGTCCTGGGCATCCTTCCCCCTTCCGAGGTTGAGCTGCAGGAACTTCAATTCCTGCCTCTCAACCTCCGAAGCTCTTCCCGGAAGACCGGGCAGGAGCCGCTCCCCGACACATGGGCGACATCTTTGTCGCCCCTGTCTGCGCATGACAGGCACCTTGGTGGCGTCTTACAGGTCCTGGCCAAGTGTCCCGTGGCGCCGCATCTCCAACAGGCGTTTTTCCTGTCGGTGTTGCTGCAGCCCCGGGACCCGTGGCCGTATCCAAGAGCACCTGAAGCAGCGGGCGACTTCCAGGTGCTCGCGAATGCGGCACTCTACCCACCCGATCCTCAACTTGCCTAGCTGAAGCAGACGCGCGGCGTCTGCCTCAGCTAGCCTGATGACTGCAGTCTTCACCCCACCAAAGCGGGTGAAGAGCCTGCAGGACCCCTCAAAAGCCGGTCTGCCCAATGCCAAGCACAGGGCAGACACAACCTCTTCTTTTTCAACGGTCTCGTCGAGGTCCCTAATTTCGAGGGACCTCGTCGAGACCAGGGCTGAAATTTGCGCCCTTTCCCCGACCGCCAGGTCGAGCTCCTTTCGGAAGGCCGAAACGTCTCCCCCGTTTTTGAGGACCAAAAGGACTTCTTCCTTCCTGGTCCTCCGGATAGACAGGACCTCAAGTCCTGCCTTCCGGGGGTCGACCTTCGCCTTCATTTCCCTCAAGATGTCGGCGTAGGACTGGCCGTCCTTCGCCGACACCTTGATGGCGTCGCCCGACCTGGCGGGCGTGGAGCGCTTCGACTTAGGAGTGGCGGTGGTCCCCTGCGCTTTTTGGGCAGGGTCCTCCGCCCTTTTCTCCTTTTTTTTTTCTTTTTTCTTTTTTTTCTTTTTTTTGTGACCACATGCCAGTCCCCTTCTTTATTTGGGGGCTGGCTCGTGGCCACCTCGGCATAAGAGGGCGAAGAGCCACCCTTCCCCCTCTTGGGAGTTTTTTCCAGAGGGGGAGAGGGCGCAGATCTTTTTTCGCCCTTCGCCTGATTTTTTGGGGTATCTCCCAGAGACGCCGAACGTGGTCTCTGGAAGATCCCCAATTTCTTCATAGCGGAGTGAGATTCCATTTTCTTCTGGAATTTCACCCCGCTCTCCAGGAGGCACTTGTGGGTGTTGAGCATGCCGCTCAACACCTCAGTTGCCTCGTTCACCGAGTCTTTAACGAAGCCAGGGTTATTCCTCAGCATACCCTGTTGTATAACGCTGAGGGCCCTGGCTAACCTTTCCATTTTTTCATTTTGCTCCTTCAGGAGCTGAAGGACGTCTTGCCATCCCTCAGCTCCTGTAGAAGTGTGTGAGTGCGCATCTGGCGCCTTCACGTCTCCATGTCCTTTATTTCTTTCAGAGTTCATGTTTGTTTTCCTCGTGTCTTAAGACGGTTCGCCCATCATGGGAGCCCTACCGCAGAAGGGCTACTATCCCCGCCTGTATAAATCCCTAGTTATATGCGCCGAAACCGAGAAGCGGCTTATCGGGAGGTCGATCCTATCGGCACATTAAATGAAGCTACCAAAAAAGGTTACGGGATAGGCCCGCGCCATAATGATGCTAAAGGTTTAACGTCACCCCTATCGACCGAGCGGTGCCGGGTCCGCCCCGACACCTGACCCGGACTTCAGGCTAGACGGTGTGCGATTTATCCTACGCAGCGTCGGATATAAGGAAATACTGACCAGGTAATCCTTCATTCCTGCGCCCGGACGTCCATGATTTCAACCCCGACATTGGCTCCAGACAGTAGGATCGTGAGCGGTTTTCCCAGATTAACATGTGGTTTCACGGGATCTTTGCCCTTCGCGGTCGAACACCGGAGGGACTTACGGTTACCCATATTACTTCCACAGAGGTGAGGTACTGACATCGCGTCCTACCCTGGTCGAGAGGCTACTACTCCTCCCTTGGCTAGTCTATCGGGAATATTCAGCAGGCGCCGGCCGCAGCCTCATTCACTCAGCGTCCCATTCATTCTGATGTGTGTGGGTGTCGGTGTCGTGCATGTGATTGTAGTGTGACCGCAAGAGCGCACGCGGGAAGTTCAGCGTCATCGCCGCATACGCATTTGGGGCGATACCCCGATTAAGGGGCCCCCCGCATTCACTCCGTGTACGTTCATTCGGCATCAAGAGACCTGTTTAAGGTCTCCTGATGCTTTCGCTCCACACCGCGTCCTCACGCGCCTGAAAGTCGCAGAACAACCGTCGTGGCACGTGCGCCCGGCAGGCCCATCACTAGGGAAAAGCCCGTCTATAGGGCTCCCTTGGCAGCCATCCTGACGGCAACAGCCCTACTGCTGGCAGAGTCCTTGCGGCTACTACCATTGGTGGGCTGCAGGACGCGTCTGCTCCGTGCTTGGACTCATGCGTTCACCTCGGCGAGACCCTGCCCGCCCACAGAACGCTCTCTTGGTTGTTAGGTGTGTTGTGTTTAGTGTCGCTGTAATGTGTTGTGTCATGTTGCTGTCTGTGTGCCCCCTCCTCCTTTCACATCCGGGCTTGGGACCGGCAATGGCGGAGTTGCGAAAAGAAGATTGGAGGCGAGCGTGGTCCATTCGAAGCTACTTTATGCAGCTCCGGTCTGGGCCAATGCCTTGCAAAACCATGCTATCCAGAAGAAGCTGTTCGCGGCGCAGAGACTTGTCGCGCTGAGAATAGTTTCGGCATATAGAACTATCTCGACGATCGCTGTGCTGGTCCTCGCGAGCGTCCCGCCAATAGATTTATTGGCGGAGGAAAGGCAGGAAACCTTTCAGCTTCGCAAGGAGCTTACCTGCACCGACCTGCAGGAAATCGCTCGCGCGAAGGAGACCATCCGCAAGGATGGAAGGCGCAGACTCGTCGAGAAATGGCAGATGAGATGGCATGGTGATCAGACAGGGAGATGGACCTACCGCCTGATCCCGGAGCTCCCGGAGTTCGGGAAAAAAAACTTGATTTTACTGGTTGAATTCTCCGGATCACTATCCATGTTTCTTTTCTTACCGATAAGTCCCAGTTTTTTCTGTGCAGTACACCACGCGGAGAAAAATAGTTAAAGTAATTTTACTCAACTTCCGATCATATTTGGGACATAAGGACAAGTTAGAAGTTATTTAGTATCACTGTATTTATTTGTGATATATTAAATGTTCGAAAATGAATCAAAGTTGAGTAAAATTCAGAAGTGTAGGGTGAAGTATGAAAGCGTGCATTACAAATTTTTAAATATATATATTATTACTTGTAGTATAACTATAAAAAACCAATCTTTTATTAAATCACAAAAATAGTAGAGCTTTCCGTTCATTCTACTCTACGCTTCAATCGAGAGTTGAGTAAACCGTGAATCGCAAGATTTATTCCAACAGCTACATCTATTCACACAGGAACAAATGAAAGTAATCTGCGCCTTGGGCACACATAAAACATTTTTAATTTCAAAAACTTTAATTCTTAAAGTTAAATTGATATCATGAAAATTTAAACAAAAAAAGACGATAAGTGTATTACATAAAACATGAAATATCACATAAATTACTCAGGCAGAATAATAATTTGGGATTCGCAAATCTAAAATCCATATTTTGAAAATATAAAACACAGAAAATAAAAGAAACTTCTTTTAAATGTTTTTATACAAGTTACTTCTTAATAATAATGCAATTTTTTAATGTACATTTGAAAATTTAGTTGCACTAAACTTCATACGTCGTTATAATAAAAATCTATACTAAATGTAATTTAATAATTATATTATATATATCAATAATCATAGTTATAATAATTGATTAATTATATTAATTTTTAAAAATATTTTATTAATCATTTATGAAAAAAGTTGATTTATTTTTACTTGAGTAAGGCTAAAAAATTTTATTGACGGCACTTACTCTCACAAGCTCTGAATAACTCATGCAGTCACTATATAAGAAAGTTCCAAATTTTGTATCTCAGCATTGTAAGCGAGCGTGTGCGTGATTCGACGAAAGCGTATCGTACTATATATAAGTGTAGTTATTAGGTTTATATATGTAAGGTTATATGTTTAAGTGTATTTGTAATTTGAAATATGATTGGCTACGTCTGAATGGTGTGAATGAATTTGTAAGTTGTTTATGTATATACCGGATGACTATTGGCAGGCTCGAGGTAAGAATTTTTTTTATTTGAGAGAACCATACCATTGCCAGTTCAAATAATACGCCCGATGCTCATTTTACCCAACTACGGTTTGAAGCACCTCAAGCGTCGGTGATATACTTATACATTTCATGTTAACCCACTGACGCATGTTGGTGCCCTGTCGTCGATAACGTTTTACTCAACTCCTTACTATTCCCTATGTAACGCTTGTTGTTATTCACTTTGGGTGAATTAGGTATATATCAAATTCATTTTACCAGACTAGGATGTAATAGATGTTCAAATGTCCTTATGTCCCAAGTTTAATCGACAGAGTTGAGTAAAATTACTTCAACTATTTTTCTCCGTGCAGTTTCTATACTTATCGATAAATTTTCCCTTCGCCGTTGTCTGATCTTTACCATTAGTTTTAGGAATAATTAGATAGGTTCGTGGATCTTCTTTTGTGAGGATGGTGCAAAACTTACGTGTCAACGCTTTAAAGTGATGATTTTTTAGTTCAGGTCTGATAAAATATATCAAAATTATTCAATAATTAATCTATTTAAAAATTTTTCTGCTTCAGAAACTAATTTTATCAAGAAATTTTTGAAATATATGAAAAAATAGTAAGGTAGATATGAGTATTTGCAGATGTATAATACTAACACTACAATTTTTTCATTACTGGACGATATTGGAATTTCCACTAAGATCCATTGACCAATGTTTGTTTTTTTAATAAGACCCTCTAAATCCTGTGAAAATTCATTTATATCAATAATTTATATAACAAATTTTTGATAATTATTGGAAGCACACTAAAACGTCGCTTAAAGGGACGTTGATGAAAATGACTCGGGTACAGATGCGGTAAAGTACGGGCTAGGGAGGGAGTCGCTTCAAGGTCGACAAAACAATGGTTATTTACGGCTTCACGCATGACAGACTCAGCTTGCTTGTAAGGACACATGCCGGATTAGTCTCTATAAGTGACGTTTCAGTGTAAAAGAAAGAACACTCAAGTATTTCGTAGATTGATTTGTCATTATATTTTCATTTTAATAATTTAAAAAAATCCTACCAGCACGTTCAGGTTTGATAAAATATTTGGACACTCAGTAGAATCTTTGTCTGTAACGATCAATTCTATTGCTTCTATAGCTTGTATAGAATCAGGACCATCCACTCGGGGCTGTTTAGAAATTTGAGTCGGTTCTTCGGGTTCATTCTAAAATGTTGTCAA
This sequence comes from Diplolepis rosae, assembly GCA_030998225.1. Taxonomy (NCBI): domain Eukaryota; kingdom Metazoa; phylum Arthropoda; class Insecta; order Hymenoptera; family Diplolepididae; genus Diplolepis; species Diplolepis rosae. The sequence continues at coordinate 1,526,109 of JAPYXD010000694.1, read as the reverse complement.
AAAGTAGAGTGAGTAATAATTTTATGAAAATAATATAATTTGTTTTATAAAATAAGAAGACATTTAAATTTTTCAAAGACTAATAATGAGTTTGCAGCAAATTACATTGAGAAAACTATTTAAGAAGAGAAATTAATATCTTTTAATAACATCAGTACTAAAGTGAAATTCAAAAAAATGTAATTTCAATTTTATTAAGAGAATAAAATGATAAGAGATAATAACCATTAAAAAAGTTTGTGTATCTGCCATTTCGATGGGAATCATATTAAGCTGCAATCCTTGATATTTTTTCAAGAATGAGATTCGTACTAAAACACTCGATTTTTAAGAAACACAGAGAGAAATTTTAGGTTTCACTGGCCAAAGTTTTTTTTGTTAAAATCGTCTTTACAAAAATGTTAAAGTTCTCATGACAATCATGGTAGTGGCTGTCATACATTGGAAAAGTGTTTACTCCAACTGCAAGGAACGTTACTGAGACCACGATTCTGGTACTTGAAATACCATAGCGCTGCGATTATAGGAACCAAAGTCCATCGTAAAGCCGCGCATAGAGTTTAGTTAAAATGACTAAGTCTACGGACAGTAAATACCCATCCAAAATTATTTTTGAGGTTATAGGTATGGTTCTCTTAGTTATCAAAATACAAATTCAATTTGATTAGAAAAAATAAAGTTTCACCGAAATAATCTAAGAAAAATAATCCGGTATAATGATATTTATGATAACTTTCGTCGATTAAGTTAAAAAATTGTCACTTTTTTCATCACCATAAACTTTTTTTGACTGACTATAGTTTTGACAAAATACGACGAGACAGCAAAATTGGAACGCATTGCATTGTCCCCGAACAAAATCGTTTATCATTTAGAAAGAATTGTCAAACTATATTTATAATAGAATTATTTACCTGATAATGCTTGGCACGGTGAAATATAGTCCAGGAATCGAGAACGAGAATTGGCAGGATTCAACTTAGGCTGCATATCTTTTTGGAAGTAACTACTCATCTCCAGTGCAGTGTAAGTTAAATTGTGTGACTATTACAAGATTTAATAGTTGTGACGACAGGCTTACCTCGTTGTAAAAAATGAAAGTTATACTTGATTTGTCTAGCGCAACAGCGAACGCTACGGTTGTAGTAACCAAAGGAGCTTGGCAGTTACACATAAAGAAAATGTACGTGTACTAACCGTTGGGGTACGTATAAAGCTCATTCTAATCATCAACTTTGGTCACAACAACCGAATACACAAAAAAGTCCAAATTACTGTCATGATAACTAAGTAGCTTCTCTCAACTGTACAAAAAAATTTATGTGCTATGTGTACAGGAACCAAAGCCGATTTCTCTCAGTGTAAGATTCATTCTTTTTTAATTTATAATTTCTCAGGATAATTTAAGCTACAAAGTAAAAATGTGTTGGAATTCTGCTGAAAAGTAATAAAAATTTACAAAGAAGTTAGGTTAGTTCGTGCTGTATAATACTATATTATGTGCCTAAGCGCATAATGAGGGTTATTACGCGACAAGCGACAATGCTCGCAGGAGATCGAAGCCAAGGCGTAGTCGAGGCGTAGCCGAGTCGTAGCTGAGACAAAGCCGAGACGAAGCCGAGGCGCGATTAGTCCTGCGAGCATTTTAAGCGAGTCTCGATCGTAACTACCCGAATTATGTGCATTGGCACATATTCTATTTTATGTGACTTCGGTGCGTATACGAGTTTTTATGCGTACACTCGAATCTAATCTAGTATTCATCATGATTCTCGTCCATCGCACTTGATATTTCGCGACTAGTTCCGGCCATTTTGATTTTCTCGATCTTATGTAGTAGTAGCATATTGTAATAGAGCATGCGCAGTTCAAATGTACAAGGCTTTCTCAGTACGGTGCCAACGCTGTACGAAGAAGAAGAACAATAATAAGAAGATTACGCTCCGCTGTATCGTAATAGGCGCATACGCAGTTCAATTTTTACATTAAATTACTCTGTATCGTAATACGCAACATTACGCTATTCTCAACTGTAGCGTAAAAACGAGTTTACGCGCTGGAGGTACATAAAAGTATATACTTTACTTACGATAGAAAGCTATGATGACATCCGCAAATCCCCACGATGCAAGGATGTCGCACATTTTAACTAATTAACACGGTTTAATTCTCTCTTGATTATCGCACAGAAAAAAACAATCTCCATGTGGCCGCCCCGCTCCGCGTCTCCGTAAAAATTTGAGAGCACGCGACCACGAGAGGAATGCATTTTCGAAAGGCGGTAACGTAAAATATTTGAACTGGTTTCTTCTGTGCAATCGCATGGCATATTAGTAATGTAGATTAAGAAAATCTTTCTTTGATTCAAAGAAATAATTTGTTTGTTTCAAATTACTGACTGCAAATAAATTATTTCTTTCATTTTTCGTAGTTACTTTTTTAAATTAAAAGAATTTTGTTTTAAATCAAAAAAACCATTTAAAGAAATGCTTTCTTTAATTGAAAGAAGCTACGTGACGTCATTTACTAAAAACAAATAAAATTTTTTTTAATATAAAAATATTTGTGTGTTGAATGGAAAAAACTTAGTCAAAGAAATGTTTTTTTTTTTTAATTTAATAAGAACTATTATCTGAGTGCACCTTTCAATGAAAGCTTCTAAAAAAGTTGTCTAAATTCTTATTGATTAGTCATATCGAAAAGCTGATAACAATCAAAGAGAATTTCGACAACTAATATTTCCTGTTTAGAAGCGAGGACACCTGTCGGCAACGTATGATACAAGTTCGTTAACCAGCCACATCCAATCAAAATTGAGGGATTGAGCACTACTTTTGTGTTTTTGAAAATAATTTTTTGAAAAAATCAAAAATTTCAATACTGGTTCTTGATAGTGCTCATAAATCTCTACAAATTATCCTGATAACATTTTTTGATTGAATCAAAATTAGAAATGTTACAGCATATTCAAATTCGACAAAAGTCAATATCAAAATTCCATTTTCCAGTTAAATTATACGAGATACGAAAAAACGTTATGATACAATATTATTTTTTACATAAAGACCTACAAATTTGAATTGTAACATTTTTTCATAAGAAGCAAATTTTTCTTTTTAATTTAAAAAAAAACTATTGAAAATCCAAAATTAAATTTTTTAACAATAATATGTGAAATACGAAAAAAACGCAAGAATACAAATTTGTTCGTTTCAAAAAGATCTACAAATTTTGTCTCAAGCAGTTTCTGAAAAAACATTTATTTTTCGTTTGAATTCCAAAAAATACGATTAAAATTCAAAAATTCCATTTTTTAGACAAAATATATGAGATACATAAAAAACGTTGAGATGAATAATTATTTGCCTAAATGAGGTCTACACATTCTTATTAAGAAATTTCTCGACAGGATGTATATTTTATGTTTTGATTTTTAATATTGAAAAAATTCGATTTTTTTCACCAAAATATGTGAGATACGAAATAAGCGTTGTTCTGCAAAATCGTTTCCTTAAATAAAGTCTACGATTGTTTTTCCTTTCTGAGATATTTGGAAGAAAATAAATTTATCAATAATCATGTAATTTATTAAAAAGTTACAAAAATGCATACAGAAAATCTAGCGCGAAGCGTCAGTGTCATGATGAGAATGTGTTCCTTAAGGCCGATAGAGCCTTAAGTAAATTGAATTTCCTGTTTCACTTAAACTGAAAAAGAAACTTAGTGAATTTGAGAAAATGACTAATTTACATCATCTTTAATATCATTAAATTGGTTTGAGCTTCAGTATTAAATTATAAGAAATAAACTTAAATGTATGCGAAGGGCACAAGACCGAGCGCGAAGCGCGAGGTCCAGGAAGAACGGAGCGCGAAGCGCGACGATCAAATCGCGCGCCCTAGGCGCGCTCAAACTTGCGAGCTGCGCGCAAAGCGCGCGATGAGAATGTGCCCGCCAAGCGGGCAGATTTTTTCCGTTATTTTCAACAAAAGATAATCACACCAGGGCCAAATATTACTATAAATTGAAGAAAAAAGCAATATATGTTATATTTTTACATTGATATGAAATAACACTATGTGACACGAAATCAGTACCCGTAAAACAAATAGCTGTAATAGATTACTATTATTTGTAGTGTGTTTATAGTACATATCTTATGTTTCTGTCACGTCTTGTTTTTGAGGTACCTGCCAATAGGGTATTGTTGACATCGGCAGAAAGTAAGCATTTTCTGTTGATATATCAGTTAGTCACGCATTACCTTCTAATGTGAGTACATCGGAACGCGAAGATGAACGATTTTCAAGAATATTTTGATGTGTTGATGGTGCTGGGGGAGTGCCGTAAACTTTACAGGAACGCCCAAGATTTGTATGCGGCTCGTTATCCGGATAGGCAACAAAAATTGCACATGGCTTTTAAACGATTAGCTGACTGTTTCTGTCGCTTGGGTACAGTGAAACAAACACGAGTCAAACGTCGGCCAATTGCTAATGAAAATAATGCGGCTGCTATCTTAGCTTTTCTACACTAAATCCACATGCGAGCAGCAGAAAAATGGAAAAAAGAGTGGAATTAGTCAGCGATCTGTATTAAGAATCTTACATCAACACAAGTTCCATCCGTATCGTATGTCATTAAATCAGGATTTGTACGGCAATGATTTCCTAAAACGCGTGAATTTCTTTAATTGGATTCGTAGAAAAATGTGCACAGATGTCTCATTTTTGAGTTATGTGTTTTTTTCTGATGAAGATTCTTTTAAAGAAATATGATGATTTTTTGCCCTTTTTTTGTTTGTATTTTGCATTAAAAACAATATTTAAACAAATGCTTCAGGCATAATTGTAGTTTTGGCCAAAACTATACATTTGCTAAGTACTATAAGCTCAAAAAATTTCAAGTCAATTGGATCAGTAGTTTTTGAGTTATCGTGTCCGCAGTTTCGAAAAAAATGGTTTCGAGAAAAACGAGTTTAAAGATTTATGAAAAATAAAGATTTTGTACATACAAATGATATAACTCACGGTCAATCAGAGATTCCAGGACCATACATTGACCCCTCTTCTTTCTCGTAAAACTCGTTGTCTACGTCATAAATATTTTTAAAAAAAATTCGATTTTTCGGACCATCTCGGGTAGAATACCCCCTTAAAGACGTGGGAATTATAATTTCCATGTTATCACCCGTGTTGTAGGGTGGCGGGTGGTGATATTGGTGGGTGGTGATAGTGGTTTGGTGAGTGGTGGTGTAGGGCCGTTGATTCGTGGTTCTGTTGTCCGTCGCTAGTCACTCTGGTCAGTTCCTGGGTAGCGCCTGGTTGGCGCCTGGTTTCCGCTGTGGGGAGGCTGTTTCCTCTTCTTCCTCCTTCTCGGAGTTCTCCCTTGCCTTCCTCTTCTGGCCCTCTCAGTCGTCCAGGTCCGAACAGTCCCCGAAGAGGTCTTCGAAGGTCTTCTTCAGCGACCTGGGCACTGCGCGCTGGCGTAGGCTCCCGAGGGTCTTCTGGGGGCTGACCACGTGAACTGGACGTGGTGGCGTTGGCTTCAATGGCGAGATCTCGGGGAGCAGCTTCCACACTGGAGAGTTCAGCAGCTCCTCCAGTGAGCGGTGTCCTGGCGCTGGCGTGGCTGGTGCTTTTCGTGGCGTGGACGGGGAGTCTGGCTTCCCCTGGCTCTCACCTGTCGGAGCTGTGGCGAACTTCGGCACTGGGAAGTCCCAGCGATTGCCCGGGGGTGGTTGTCGCCGCTGCAGGTAGCCTGGGTCCCGTGGATCCTTCCTAGCAGGCGCCTGTAGATAGGCAACGCTGCTCTCCGTTCTCCTGGGTGGCTGGCTCGTTCCAGGTGTAGCGGTAGCGGTGCTGGTCCTGTAACCCGGGTGGTGGGGGTAGGCTGGCAGTGCTGCTGATATGAGGGCGAATCGGCGTGCCTTCCTCTCATGCTTCCGGCTGCTGCTGACTCCACGTGGCATCTTCGGTTTTCTGTCGACAGGCCATGGTTAAGAGAGAAGACCCGATGTATCTTCTGGCAAGGGTAAGCAAGGAAGGGAGAGGGGGAGAGATGGAAGACCGTGGTCGATCTTCCAGGGGAGAAGACCTATGCAGATCTTCTGGCGAGGGAGAGAGGGTGGAAGACCGTTGTCGATCTTCCAGGGGAGAAGACCTAGGCAGATCTTCTGGCGAGGGAGAGAGATGGAAGACCGTTGTCGATCTTCCAGGGGAGAAGACCTAGGCAGATCTTCTGGCGAGGGAGAGAGATGGAAGACCGTTGTCGATCTTCCAGGGGAGAAGACCTAGAGAGATCTTCTGGCGAGGGAGAGAGATGGAAGACCGTTGTCGATCTTCCAGGGGAGAAGACCTAGAGAGATCTTCTGGCGAAAGGTAGGGGTTGAAGACCCGGAGGATCTTCAGGCGAGGACTTACCAGGATGTAGAAGGTTGATTGCAGCAAAAACTAAGCTTCTTCTGGTTGACAGTATATTTGCAGAGGACCAAGTCGTAGGCGAGACTTTTTCCCGAATGAATCTGCTAGCGAAAACGCGCCCTTTTATCTAGCTTCTCTCCCTTCAGTGACCCTGTGGAAGGGGTTAGTTTTCCCCGCCTTTCCAAGTGCATTTTCCCTTGCTTGGACGTCTCTCGCACTTTCTAATTTTTTCTAAGTTTTTTTTACATAGGCAGTCCCATTGCTAGGCCCTGATAGTGGGAGAGCGTAAGGGTTCTCTAGCCACTCTGTATAAGTGCGAAAGAGAGTACCGAGAGAGTCCAGTGGAGTGAGAGAGAACGCATACACAGTGTATGGCTCTCCTCACTGTGCTGGTACTTGGCGCGAGTGCGAGAGAGCGTACCGAGGTGTGGGAGAGAAGAAGATAGATGATCTATTGTTCCACTCTCGCCTGAGAGGTGGAAGGACATGCTGTCGCCAGATGACGGTCAAGTAAGCGACGTTTTTGGGAATGAGGTTTTTCGTTGTTCGAATAAAATATTATATTTGATAAAATCTCATTCCCTTCTATCGCAGGGCGTATAACAATTCCCCCTTCTCCGAATAGGCGCTTACTTGTCCGCTGTAGGTTAAGTCTCGTCTAGGTTACATAAGTTTGCCTTAATATTCTAAAATCTTACATGGATTTACCTAGCACTATAAGTCTAACAATCATATATATAGTAAAAGATTTTTGTTCATAGCTTATCTAATTTATCCTGTCTAACTTATCCTATATATATATATATAAAGAAAAACATAGTTGGCGCCCTATTCTAATATGTTTGTATCCTAAAATAAATCAAGTGCGCCTCCTCCGAGGTGCATAGGGGCGTGCTTCGCGGTAGTAAGCCGCTCTTTCATCCCGCAGTCGATAGCGCTGTCCAGCGCTTCGCGTTTCATTGTTGCGGTCCTCTTCTGAGTCCGTCCTATCTCCTTGATTTGCCGCGAGTGGGCGTGACTGCTTTGGCAGGTGTCTGTCCTGGCCGGGTTGGCCAGTTAGTTGTTGAGACGGTTGCTCACCGTCGTCACAGGATGCTGGTGCAGTCCCGTGTTCTCCGTCTTCCGTGTCTCCTTGATTCGCCGCGAGTGGGCGTGGCTGCTTTGGCAGGTTGCTGTTCTGGCTCAGATGATCTGTTAGTGGTTGATGCGGTCGCTCACCGTCATCGCTGGCTGTCGCTGCAGTCCAGTTGTGTGTATCTTCTTCTGTAGTAATGTGTTCCTGTTCACGTGTGCCGTGCTGCTCAACATCGATTGCTGGTGGTCCTGCGGCTGCTGGACTGGGGTAAATCTGGCTTCCATGGATTTTTGTTTTTCGTCCATTTTTATTTACCCAATAGACATCTCCGGACATCCGTGCTGTGATAGTGTGTGGTCCGGTCTTCCGTGGTGCGAAACCTGCGTTGAAATTATCTTCTTTCTTGGACTGGAAATGTCCGGTAATATATACTTCATCTCCTGGTTGGTACTGTGGCATTGGTACAAGGTTTGTATATTTCTGCTGGTACGACGTCTGTTTATGTCTTGCTCGTTCTTCACGGATATTTCGCTCTTCTCTCAGTTGGTTTTCAGGGTCCTGGAATCGCCAATCTCCCGGTCTCGGGAGTGTCCATCCTAACATCAGGTGGCTAGGAGTTTGTCCAGTGGCGGCATTCTGTCTTCGTCGTAGTCCAAACAAAATGGCCGGTAAGTCGCGATCCCAGGTACGGTGATTTTCATTATTGATTCTCAGTCGAATATTGATTTTAATCTCCTGGTTTCTCCTTTCCGTAGGGTTAGCTCGGGGATGGTAGTTCGGCGTGGTCCACAGGTCGCAGTCCCAACGTTGGCAAGCGTTGGCCCAGTGCTGGCTGGCAAACTGTCTGCCGTTGTCGCTGAGTATCTGCCTTGGGTATCCCCAGCGCGAGAAGACTTCTCGTTCTAGAATTGTGGTTAGCTTCGTGGCTTCGGAGGATGCGATGGGGAAAGCTTCAATCCATCTGGTGAAAAGGTCGGTTACTACTAGGAGGAACCTCTTTCCTGTTGCTGAGCGAGGGTATGGTCCCATTAAGTCCAAAGCGACTGTCTCCCAGGGTCGACGTGCTGCTCGGGGCCTCATTGTATCTGCCCTTGCTGTGCGGACTGGTTTGCTACAGATACATAAATGACAGGCACTCACGTATTTCCTTATTGTCTCTCTCATGCCTGGCCAGTAGTACCGTGTTTGTATTTCTCTCAGAGTCTCGTCGGTTCCCGGGTGGCCGGCTAGAGCGTCGTCGTGGTACTCCCAGAGTATTCGATCTACGTGACTCACTGGTACTCGTAATGACCAGCTGTTCAGGTTCGGATGTTTCTTCCAGAATCCTCGTTCGTCTAGTCGGTGTTCCTGGACGAAATTTTCTTCTTGGTCCGATCTGTCAGGTAAGGTTGTCAATTGCTGCCATCTCTCTATCTCTCGTGTAATCACTGGATCACGTTGCTGCGCTGTTCCTATTTCATCTATTAAAGGCCGTTGTTCCAGGGCGTTGAAAGCAGGTCTTACTTCCCCAGTAGTGGCTTGCTTCTCTCTGATAGGGATCATCATGCGGTCCAGGTCGGGTTCCCCAGGAGTAGGTGCGTCTGGAGCTGGATATCGGGATAAGGCATCCGCTAATTCATTATCCTTTCCTGCGCAATGTTCTATCGTGAACGAGAATTCACCGAGGAGGCAGGACCATCGAGCGAGCTTGGATTTTTCATCCTTCATTTTCCTCAGCCAGGTCAGCGCCGTGCTGTCTGTCCTGAGCGTAAAATGATTGTCCTCTAAATATGGACGGTATCTTTTTATTTCCCAGATCACTGCGAGACACTCTTGTTCATTGCAGTGATATCTGGACTCTGTTGGGCTGAATTTTGCGCTCGCGTAGGAAATTATGAACTTTTTCTTCTCCTTGTTTTCTTGAAAGAGAACTGCTCCCATTCCCTTGGCACTAGCGTCAGTTTGCAGGATAAATGGGAGCTGAGGATTGGGCCGACTAAGAGCCAAAGGTTCCTTTATTAAGGCTTTAATCTTCTCGAATGATTCTTGAGCCGCAGCCGTCCATTTGAAAGGCCTGGATACTGCGAGGAGGTCTGTCAGAGGGGCTGCAGTTATAGCGAAGTGTGGTATGTACTCGCGTAGCCATCCACAAGTCCCGTGAAAACTTCGTAGCTCCTTACGTGTTCGTGGTGGGTTTGCTTCCAGGATCGCTTGTATGTGTTCAGGCTGTGCCTGATTGCCGTCGCTGGTGACGATGTGGCCTAGGTACTCCAGTTTCGTCTTTCCAAAATGGCATTTTTTTGGGTTGCAAGAGAGCCCGTATATTTCGAGACGTTCGAAAATGAGGGCTAAATGGTTCAAGTGCTCCTCTTCCGTGTATGAGTAAACAATCAGGTCATCGAGGTAGGCGATGACGAATTTTCTCCAGAAGGTGCCAAGGATCTCCTTCATTGTGTTCTGGAAAGTGCATGGAGCATTTTTCAGTCCGAAGGGCATCACTCGAAATTGGTACTGTCCTCCGTCAGGGGTGGCAAATGCAGTGTACTTTCTGGAATTTGGGTGCAATAGTATTTGCCAGTACCCACTTTTCAAATCAATGGTTGAAAAGATTTTTGCTTGGCCTAAATCTTTTAGAGTTTGATGGATGACGGGCAAAGGCTGAGCAGCATCGATTGTCAAGTCATTCAATCTCCGGTAATCGATGCAGAATCTTTGAGTACCATCCTTTTTGGTTTGAATCGATGGCTGTGAACTGTAGGGGGAGCTAGCTGGTTCGATGATCCTCTCGGCTAGCATTTCTGGTATTTGCTCCTCGATTGCCTTTTTCTTCACTTCCGAAAAGTTTCTCTGAGCTTCTCGGAATGGCTGTGCTGTCTTAAGATGTATCTCATGACACGAGGTTAGTGCCTGACGAAGATGACCACCCTGGTGGAAGATTGTCGCATGTCTTTTTACTAGTTTCTGAAACGTTTCAGCCGCTGCATCAGTGAAATGATGAGTGAGAGTTTCTTGAAAATCTTCTGAGGCTCCCTCGTTGCGTTGGCTGATTCCTGGCGTGGTGAAAACTTGTTGTCTCTGGTGTCGACCAATGAACAAACAATTGTTAAAATGGTCGTGTACGACTCGGTGCTGAACGAGCCAGTTTCTTCCTAGGATTAAATCTACTCCCAGTTTGTCGGCGACAAGAAATGGTCCTGTGTAATGTTTTCCGCTGATTTCTACTTCCAAGTTGATGATTCCTCGAAGTTGGAGTATAGCTCCTTCGGCTGCCAGGTCAACCATGGGTGGGCCAGGTTTGACTTGGCGTAATTGCTCTAGTGTGAGAAGACTGGTTTCAATGGCACTGTCAGATGACCCAGAATCGACCAGTGCTTCTCTTTCTTTTCCCGCGATGTATATCCATAGGCGCGGTAAATTTTCTCGTGAAGTTCGGGCGGCGGTTATTGTTGGTTGGCTGACGTATCTTGATTCCTTGTGAGTATTTTCTGCCGCCGCCCGGCGCCAGTTTTCCGCCGGGTTTGAGCCGGTATTGCGTGCGTGTTCTGGTGGCATGGCTGAGCGTTGGGCCAAGACAGGGCATTCCCTATGGAAATGGCGTTGTGGACAATAATGGCACGCTGGTAGCCGTGCTTCTTGTAGATTATTAGGAGTTGGCTTCCTTGTATTTTCCTCCTTTACTCTCGTTGATTGACCCTCAATCTCGTCTGCCTCTGCTTGTGTCGCTCGGTCCATGAGCTCTGCAAATGTCCTGGGATCAGCTGCTCTGATAACCCGTTTTATTGAAGGTCGCAGGGTTTCCAGGATTGTGCCGATTAATTCTTCTTCAGTGTTTTGCGGGCAGAGTCGTTTGGCTAATAAGTATTTTTTTTGTAAAAATATAGCCGTTGGCTCTTTCTCTGCTTGTTTGCGAGAGTACAAGCTAACTCTGAGACCATTTTCCACGGTCTGACTTGCATATTTGTTTTGGAACAGTTCTTTAAACTGTTCCCATGGCAGGCTGAAGGACTTGTATGGGCTCCACCATTTTGCTGCTTCGTCTAATAGCGATTTTCCTGCGATTCTTGTCCAGTGTGCAGGGTCCGCTCCAGATTGCTCGAAGTAAGCCTCACATTCTTTGATGAAGGCCCTAGGATCCTCGTGACTCAGGCCAGAAAATTCAGGTTGTGGCGGTGCTGGAGCTTTCAGAGCTCGGATTATTTGCCGTAGATCCTGGATTGAAATCATTGAAGGCATGAGTTGGGTGCTGTCCTGGCCATGTGCTGGCGCTATCCTGGCTGCTGAAGATTCTCGCTGCTGTCGATTCAATGATGCTTCCTCGCATCTAGTTGTAGAGGCCGTATCTGCCATGCTCGAATTGTCGTAGTTTTCCATGTTGTTGGGCGCCACCGGATTTTGATGACCACTTCCGGAAGTGGTGAGTGGGTGGTTGCGGGTAGGTATCGTTCTTTCTACCGGCTTCTTTGGAGAGCGTGGAGTCATAATCCTCTTCGTCTGTTCCTTCAGGGTCGTTGGTCTTGTGATTCCAATCACAAACTTGGCCCCACGTTGGGCGCCAATTGTTATCACCCGTGTTGTAGGGTGGCGGGTGGTGATATTGGTGGGTGGTGATAGTGGTTTGGTGAGTGGTGGTGTAGGGCCGTTGATTCGTGGTTCTGTTGTCCGTCGCTAGTCACTCTGGTCAGTTCCTGGGTAGCGCCTGGTTGGCGCCTGGTTTCCGCTGTGGGGAGGCTGTTTCCTCTTCTTCCTCCTTCTCGGAGTTCTCCCTTGCCTTCCTCTTCTGGCCCTCTCAGTCGTCCAGGTCCGAACAGTCCCCGAAGAGGTCTTCGAAGGTCTTCTTCAGCGACCTGGGCACTGCGCGCTGGCGTAGGCTCCCGAGGGTCTTCTGGGGGCTGACCACGTGAACTGGACGTGGTGGCGTTGGCTTCAATGGCGAGATCTCGGGGAGCAGCTTCCACACTGGAGAGTTCAGCAGCTCCTCCAGTGAGCGGTGTCCTGGCGCTGGCGTGGCTGGTGCTTTTCGTGGCGTGGACGGGGAGTCTGGCTTCCCCTGGCTCTCACCTGTCGGAGCTGTGGCGAACTTCGGCACTGGGAAGTCCCAGCGATTGCCCGGGGGTGGTTGTCGCCGCTGCAGGTAGCCTGGGTCCCGTGGATCCTTCCTAGCAGGCGCCTGTAGATAGGCAACGCTGCTCTCCGTTCTCCTGGGTGGCTGGCTCGTTCCAGGTGTAGCGGTAGCGGTGCTGGTCCTGTAACCCGGGTGGTGGGGGTAGGCTGGCAGTGCTGCTGATATGAGGGCGAATCGGCGTGCCTTCCTCTCATGCTTCCGGCTGCTGCTGACTCCACGTGGCATCTTCGGTTTTCTGTCGACAGGCCATGGTTAAGAGAGAAGACCCGATGTATCTTCTGGCAAGGGTAAGCAAGGAAGGGAGAGGGGGAGAGATGGAAGACCGTGGTCGATCTTCCAGGGGAGAAGACCTATGCAGATCTTCTGGCGAGGGAGAGGGTGGAAGACCGTTGTCGATCTTCCAGGGGAGAAGACCTAGGCAGATCTTCTGGCGAGGGAGAGAGATGGAAGACCGTTGTCGATCTTCCAGGGGAGAAGACCTAGGCAGATCTTCTGGCGAGGGAGAGAGATGGAAGACCGTTGTCGATCTTCCAGGGGAGAAGACCTAGAGAGATCTTCTGGCGAGGGAGAGAGATGGAAGACCGTTGTCGATCTTCCAGGGGAGAAGACCTAGAGAGATCTTCTGGCGAAAAGGTAGGGGTTGAAGACCCGGAGGATCTTCAGGCGAGGACTTACCCGGTTGTAGAAGGTTGATAGCAGCAAAACTCAGCTTCTTCTGGTTGACAGTATATTTGCAGAGGACCAAGTCGTAGGCGAGACTTTTTCCCGAATGAATCTGCTAGCGAAAACGCGCCCTTTTATCTAGCTTCTCTCCCTTCAGTGACCCTGTGGAAGGGGTTAGTTTTCCCCGCCTTTCCAAGTGCATTTTCCCTTGCTTGGACGTCTCTCGCACTTTCTAATTTTTTTCTAAGTTTTTTTTACATAGGCAGTCCCATTGCTAGGCCCTGATAGTGGGAGAGCGTAAGGGTTCTCTAGCCACTCTGTATAAGTGCGAAAGAGAGTACCGAGAGAGTCCAGTGGAGTGAGAGAGAACGCATACACAGTGTATGGCTCTCCTCACTGTGCTGGTACTTGGCGCGAGTGCGAGAGAGCGTACCGAGGTGTGGGAGAGAAGAAGATAGATGATCTATTGTTCCACTCTCGCCTGAGAGGTGGAAGGACATGCTGTCGCCAGATGACGGTCAAGTAAGCGACGTTTTTGGGAATGAGATTTTTCGTTGTTCGAATAAAATATTATATTTGATAAAATCTCATTCCCTTCTATCGCAGGGCGTATAACATCCAAAATGAAAAAATATATATTTACTGTCAAAATTTCATTTTTGGGGTCGCTCTTTCGAATGGCACAGTCAGAATTCTCAAAAAATGACGCTAAATCCTTTATTTTCCCAAAAATGCCCAAAAAAACGCTATTTTTGTGGTACGATGTTTTTTTTAATTTAAATTTTCACTATGTTCCCGACACTTAGACAACTTATAACTTATCAGAAACGTGTTCTCAAGACTTGTACTTTGAAAATATGCATTGAAATATTTTGTTTTTCTTTGTTCTCTAATTCAAAATGGCGTCTGGACGTTTGAAATTTTTTGAAACTTAAAATTTGATCCTATTTCGGATTTTCCAGGTTACTTCGTAGTGTGATCATACAAATAAGTTATTATGAGTTTTGTCTCACTGATTGTGATTGGCGGAAGCAATATTAGCCCATAAAATGAAAATTCAAGATGGCGGCTGCCATGAAGCTAGTAGAAATACGTATATTTCGAGTTTTATTACAAACCAGGATGGTGTAAAATTTGCCAATTAGCAATCTCATAGATTTTAGTCATCACTAAATTTTAATCTTAGGTGAGTTTTTCGAAATTTAAAATGGCTGATCCAATATGGCGGACCCGTTATGTAAAATTTGATATTCCTGAAATAAAAAAATACTGCCGAATTCTACGCAAAATTTTAAATCAAAATTCTTCTTGATGTTTTTTTGATTACAAGAGTTATTTTCGAGAAAAAAATTCCAAAATTATGTGGCTTCCCGAAATTATTCAAAATTTATATATATCTATATTTTTTGCCTCAGACTTTGCTAATATTTCATAAAATAATATTCATATGAATCATACATGAAACTTAATTATAATAATATGTCATTCTGATGCTGGTGTAACTGACTAATTATGCTATAGAAGTAGATGAACATTTATAGATAAATGGTAGGGTGTGAAAGACACTAATAAATGTAGGGGAATTAGTAAATTCTAATGCATTTTATATTTGCTGATACTTTATCTTACCATAAAAATCCATAAATGTCGATTTGTCATACATACTCAAATTTATAATAATTTCGGGAAGCCTCATAATTTTGGATTTTTTTTTTCGAAAACAACTCTTGTAATCAAAAAAACATCAAGAATAATTTTGATTTAAAATTTTGCGTGGAATTCGGCAGTATTTTTTTATTTCAGGAATATGAAATTTTACATAACCGGTCCGCCCCATATTAGATCAGCCATTTTAAATTTCGAAAAACTCACCTAAGATTCGAATTTAGTGATGACTAAAACCTATGAGATTGCTAATTAGCAAATTTTACACCATCCTGGTTTGTAATAAAACTCGAAATATACGTATTTCTACTAGCTTCATGGCAGCCACCATCTTGAGTTTTCATTTTACGGGCTAATATTGCTTCCACCAATCACAATCAGTGAGACAAAACTCATAATAACTTATTTGTATGATCACACTACGAAGTAACCTGGAAAATCCGAAATAGGATCAATATTTTCAATTTCAAAAAATGTCAAACGTCCACACGCCATTTTGAATTAGAGAACAAAGACAAACAAATTATTTCAATGCATATTTTAAAGTACAAGTCTCGAGAACACGTGTTTGATAAGTTAGAAGTTGTCTAAGTGTCGGGAACTTAGTGAAAATTTAAATTAAAAAAAAAATCGTACCCCAAAAATAGCGTTTTTTTGGTTATTTTTGGGGAAAAAAAGGGTTTAGCGTCATTTTTTGAGAATTCTATCTATGCCATTCGAAAGAGCGACCCCCAAATGGGTAGGATATGGAGTATTCGATACTTTTTCATCTTTTTTCTATAAATGGTACGACATTGTAGTCAACGTGAAAATTCTGCACATTTGGACGTTAAAATTTTTCACTTGTTTTTGCAAACGGCCTAATACACAACATAACTAAAAGGAAACCGGTATCAACATGTATAGCGAAAAACGAAAAAGCGTCAGATTGTGTAGATTGCTCTCTAAATTTGAATCAGTCAAAATCTACTGATTATCAGTGAAATTTGACTGATTCAAATAGCTAAAAAGAGGTTACTGCGAATCAGTCAAATTTCACTGATTACTTCAGTGAAGAGTAACTGATTTAACAGTGAAAAATATTGTTTTCACTAATTATTCAGTGAAAAGGCAAATCACTGATTCAATCAGTGAAAATTTGACTGATTCAGATTTAGAGTGGAATAATAATACCAGATTATATATAACCAGAATTTTTTAATCATAATAAGTAAACAATTTTTTTGGTGAAATTAATTAAAAGTTTAGTCATTTTGACTGGACATTTTTCAATCGATTAGCTTTAGTAAATTTAACCGAACCTTTTTTTTGAGTGTATATATCTTAAGTAAATTAAAACTAATGATCCCTTCATTTTAAGGAAAAATTCAAGTACATTTACTTTGATGAATCCAGTTATCATTTCAAATTTAACTGTACTTTTGAACAACACAATGGAGCTTGGTTACTTTAACTGAAGAATTATGTAGTCGTAAAATAAAAGTGAAAAAGTCAGTTATAGTATAACTGAACTGGCGATTTCTGTTGAATTAACTGGAAAAGTTCTTAAGAATAAACGAAACCTGTAGTTGCTTTTAATGCATACAACTTTACCGAAAATTGTCAGTTAATATTACTGACGTGAATTTCTCTCGGTGTATTAGGATATATTTAAAGAATTTGAAAATCCTTCTGTGGAAAAAAAGACGCTTTCGACTGCGCTGGGGTTCGAGCCCAGGTCTTCCGATGATATACCAAGCAGGACAAGCTCATCTGCTCATAATTTCAGCTGAACTGAACAAGACATAAATTCTGATAGTTTTGAGCTGAGTTTCCTCAAATCAATCTACTCTCTGAATCTGAATCAGTGAAATTCTCACTGATTCATGTTTAGAGAGTATAGAAAACCAAATTGCAAGAATTCATTTAGTTGAATATTATTATTCATTGAATTAAATTGACCACATGATTAAAAATATGTTAAACACTTATTTGACTTGAACTAAGTATACCTTTGTAGCTACCAGATTCTTGATTTTTTTGAGTTCTCATAATATGAAATTCGTTCAGTTTTTTCAAATTTCCACGTTTCACGATCTTCTCAAGATAAAAACAGGTCTTTTGTCAAAAGAATAGTGGGATTGAAATGCACTGTAAAAAATTTCTTTTGTGGTTTCATAATACTCTTATGGAAATTTAATGTAATTTTACAACGCATGATGCTATATTGTAGTTCTTAAAAATTACTTTACAACTACTTTACAATACATCGACTGTAATTCTACATCAAATTTTGATAATAAAATTCCATTAAAGTATTTTAAAATCACTAACATTTTTAGTAGTATACACTTTTGAGTACTTCATCAGCGTCAAATTACCCTAAAAGAACGTCTCAAATCTGGCGAAAAAAGATTATATGTAATAGGAAGAGATCTTTAGAAAGCTAAATCTGACAAAAGTTCAAAACATTAGATCATTTTTTGAATTTTTGAAAATTACATTTTGAAAACTTTAGAATTTCTAATGCCAGTTTTTTATAGTACTGAAAGTTCTCTAGAAATTGTCTCAAAAAAATTGCTTAATGTATAAGAAACTTATCAAAGTTACAGAATTTAAAGAACTTTAAATAATCAAATTCAGACTATATTTATTGCAGTTTACGTACGTCATAGTAAGGAAATCAGAATTCATAAATCATTTAACTAATATTTGATTTGATCGTTTTTTCTGTTCAAATCTTTAATATTTCATTTTTAATTTAAAGAATTTGAAATCTTTCTGTGGGAAAAAAGACGCTTTCGACTGCGCTGGGATTAAATGAATATTTTTGATTATTAAATATAATAACGTTGAACATCAGAACGTTGAAAATTCAACACTTTTCTGAAATTAGAAAATTTTTATGTGTGCTCAAGGCGCAGATTACTTTTATTCGTATGAAAAATCCCATTATATACTTGTACTTACAAATTTAACCACAAACCAGCAATACTTGACTAATAAAAATTTCGCGAGTAAGAAAAAAATTAGACTGTTGAAATAAAAAACGACGCATCATAGATTCTTAAAATAATACCGCACGGAGAAAAAAAAATTGTTGTATTAACCAACCAGATTGTTGATATAGAACTGACAAAACTTTTTTGCTTTCCCAGCAAATTTTCAGTTTCCTCAACAAACCTATTTGTTGAACCAGCAAAAGAGTTTGTTATTGCATTTTGCTTGACAAAACTTTTTGTAATGAGAACTAAAATTTTGTTAAGACGGAAAAAAAATTTTGTCAGTGCTATATTTTTCTCCGTGCAAGTCCCTTTTTCACCATTGCATTTTTGGGAGAAGTGAATTTAGTGTGGTTTTGTTTCATATGTATACATTATAGTGTTCTTATAGTATTTCAACATCGACATAAAATAAAAACACTACCGCTTGGAAATTTGAATAGATGCTTTTTCAATTTCTCGAAAGAAATGACGAGAACATATTGCTAACAGATTTTTCATAAGATTCTGTTGGAACGGATTGCCTTACCCTACCATAAAAAGTTTTTTTTTTTCCTATTCAGGATATTTTTCGCTTTTATGACAGGATTCAGAGTTTCCGATTTTCCTGTTGTAAAATGCTCTGTAAAATGTAAACAAGCATATCAGTAGGGGTAGAACATGTGTTTCAACTTATATGGTAGAATGTAAACTAATATTAAACTCATTTCAAATACGAGAATAAGTTTTAGTTGCATCTTAATGTTATTATATTCTTGAACTTAAATTAAAACTTTTTTTACAGTGTAATGAATTTGATGCACATATTAATCCAATACCAAATTCAATAATGATTGGATAGTGTGCATACGATAGTTTAAGAAATTGAAATCCAAAACGTCTGATTATGTAAAACTTTAAGTTTTTATAAACCTTGGACCCTAAAGACATCTATTAACATTAACATATATATATCAAAAAGTATGTTAAAAAAAAATTCTTTATTAGTCAGTTAAAAATCAAGAATAGAGACAACATAGTAGTATGAATGATAATTATTATATTATTATAATTATAATAATTATAATTAATAGAGTCAATTTTATTGAACTTGAAAATCTAGTATGTCCTAAATCCTATATAATATGCCCACCATTTTGGCTTATACAAAGCAGATCTCACTGTAAGTTTTATTTTCTGTTTTATGAAATTATTTTTAAAACACTTCCATTCATTTGAAGTCAGGATTAATTTTGCTTTTTAACTTAAGTATAACTATGATGCTATGATCTATATATTGTGATTAACTGTTAAGGAATACACTCATAATTTTTTAATCCTTATTTTTAAAAATTTTAAATGACATTTTAAACTTTAGAACAGCATGATAAATTCTGAGGCTACGTACTTTTTTCTAATAATGAAAAGATGAAAATAAAATAATTCAATTTATTTTACCATCTATATGAAAATTTTTATCAATAATTTAGCGTATTCTATAATATAAATCCTGATAAATGTGAATTATTAGAAAAAAGTACGTAGCTTTAAAATTCATCATGCGTTTTCAAACAGTTTGGTAATTTTAGACAAATATTTTTCTCCGTGAAACAAGTAAATAACACAAATTTTAGAATCTTGTACAAAAATGATGAAGGGTTTACAATACTTCCATCATGAAAGATACAAACTTTTATTTTAATTTCAACACACATATGTGTATTTATTTTAATAGTCTTTATTAATTTTAAGATATTTCGATTGAAAATTGATGAAATTTAATATGAGTGTGTAATTTTTCTAAAAGAAATCAAAAGATTTATTTACCATAACTGTTCTTATTTTCCAGAAAAGATTCAATATTTAAAGAATAAACAAGTATTTTCAGAAATATTACAAATGCGAAGAAAAATTCACGATTGTTTTTCCGTATGTGGTGAAATTAGGCAGTCCCTTTTATTATAAAATCTATGTACAAAGTCAACTTAAATATCAATTTAAAAAAATATTCTTAAGTAGTTAAACAATTTAGGCTATTTTGAGTTTTATTACTCCTCGTTCTTATTCCATGAGTAGGTCACGAATTTCGAGAAGAAATATTCGTATTTTATGGGAATAAGACATGCTTCAAGTTTGTTAAATGGAATGCACATTAGTCTAGTGCGTTCATAACATGCAAGTTGAGCCACTCAACGAAACTGATGACAGCTCAATGACCTTCTTCGTTAAACTTTTTCAGGGTGATGTTTCTTTTGTTCAAATCTAATAAAAAATATTAAAAATTATGATCAATTTTTAAAAATAATAATTGTGCAAATTGGAAAAACACACATGGACAGAATCGAACGTTTTTATATACAAGATGAATTTTTAATCTAAATATAATTTGTCTGAATGAATAGGATTATTACATTCCTTTAATTTTGTAAAAGTAATGGACATTACGTTTACATTTATGGAAATTCCATAACAACTTATGAAAAATTTGACAAAAATACTGGTAAGATAACATTTTTACAGAATATTTAAAAAATAATACTTATACTATAATAATGTATGAGAACACATTGATGAAGCATATAAATATACATGAAATGATGAAATGAATAAATTTCTAAATGCAGGTAAAACCTCCCACATATTTGAGTTTACCTATTTACATTAGTAAATATTTGTTTCACAAAGTTTTACATCTTCTGATCCAAATTTGGCTTTTTCTTTGGTTTTAGTTGAGGTGTTTGTATTTTCTTCAATTTTTGTCTAATATCTCAAGTAATCCGTCTCTTAAAAGTGCACTGTGTGAAAATTTGTAAGCTCAGCTTATAATTTCACATTGTGTACTTTATTTGGTCATAATACATCGATGCAGGAGGTGTTGAAGTATGAGAATTTGAAGAAACAATTGGTAAATTTAATCCTATATTAGTTAATCCTAATGTTCCTAAGGATGAAGGTAATGAAGGATGTCCGATGTAAGAAGATTTCCTCTCCAAGATTCCTCCACCAGAACTATTTGAACTTGAATTCGAACATTGCATCCTCAAACCTAGAACATAACCCACAATAGAATCAATAAATGTATAACTCGTAAACTTCAAAATAATTATTGGATAAAAAAATTGAATCCAAATTCAAAATTCGTTTCTTTGTATAAAAAATTGGCTGAGGAAATTTTAACACACGACGCGGAATTTAAAGTGAATGAATTCAAATTCTATAAGAAGAAAGTAAACTAGAAAAAGTATATGAAGATTGAGATCAGTGTCCTAATGGGGCAAATGTAAGGCATGATAAATCTGAAGAGTCCACAGCATCTCTCAAGTGGGTTTAATTTCAAGTAGGTACTTCATTCGTCGCTCTCTTCTTTTTCCTTTTTTATATAAAGCATAATTTTTTTAATATCCTTTTTATCTCAAAAACTAAAGGGCACTTTATCAAACATACAAGATAAATTTTGCGATTTTTCAAAATAGTCCAAGCAACAGGGAATTTGTTATGACATTATTTATTTCAGAAAACAGACTACGCCATCAGAAGAAAGGTTGGTCATAGAGTAATTGTGTCATGTTTTGGACAACGAAATATGATTTATAAATTTTTTATTAACATTTAAGAGCAGAAAATCGCACTTTTTTTTAGTTTTTTGTTTATAACATTAAAGGTAATTATCCAATCTTAATGAAATTAATTGAAAAGTTGTAGACAATTGAATTGTGAACAAAATGAGCCGTCGCTTGATCTGATTGGATAATTATAAGCGGAGAAAATTCGGAAAAACCGGGAAATATAGCTTTTGTTTAACAAATTAATATCTCAGTTAATTTTAAACTTTTTAGGTTGAGGTTTAGTGGAAAAGTAGCAGACTTTATGCTCTTCAAATGTATAAAAAAATGGACATTTTAAGATAATACGTTTTCGCGCTATTGACACTTTAATTTATTTAATGCGTTAATTGTAAAATGTCTGCTTGTAGCAGAGGTGGTCCGATTTTTATTTTGAAAACGGCTTTTAAAAATATAAATCAAGCACAAAAGAATGTCAATCTTGGTTTTTTGCTAAAAACTGTCACTTTGCTGCGTTAAGGAGTTTGAAGTCATGTTTGGACCTTTATTTAATGAGATTTGCAACATTTTAGCGAAAAACCAAGATTAAAAATTGTTTTGCGCTTGATTTATATTTGTAAAAGACGTTTTCAAAATAAAAATCGGACCACCTCTGCGGCAAGCAGACATTTTGCAATTAACCCATTAAATAAATTAAAGTGTCAATAGCGCGAAAACGTATTATCTTAAAGTGTCCGTTTTTTTATACATTTGAAGAGCATAAAGTCTGCTACTTTTCCACCAAACCTCAACCTAAAAAGTTAAAAATTAACTGAGATATTAATTTGTTTAACAAAAGCTAAATTTCCCGGTTTTTCCGAATTTTTTCCGCTTATAATTATCCAATCAGATCAAGCGACGGCTCATTTTGTTCACAATTCAATTGTCTACAACTTTTCAATTAATTTCATTAAGATTGGATAATTACCTTTAATGTTATAAACAAAAAACTAAAAAAAAGTGCGATTTTTTGCTCTTAAATGTTAATAAAAAATTTATAAATCATATTTCGTTGTCCAAAACATGACACAATTACTCTATGACCAACCTTTCTTCTGAAGGCGCAGTCCGTTTTCTGAAATAAATAATGTCATAAATCATTCATAATAAATGCCCTGTTGCTTGGACTAAAATAATTATGATCGGCAGCTGTCTCACCAATAAACGATACTTTATTTGTTTCATCAACCTATTATCCATTTAATTTTGTATTTAATTTTTTTCTGAGTGGTTTAAATTAATAGATTTTTTAATTTCATCCGTAAAGTTCGTTAATTTTATTTCTACATGATTGTTCATATAGCTCGGAACTTTTATTATCTGCGAGCTACACATTTCTATCGTATTCTGAACTATATGATTTATATAAAAATGTCCGCTCTGTAACCCATTTCTAAATAATACCAATAAAATGGAAATATAATCGAACATCTAAAAAAGTAATCAAATCGAGGGCAAAATAGTATATTGTGTTGCTAGAAGCTAAGGGACGCTGTTTGGGGCGAGGACCGATGTATTTGATTTGAAAAATGGAAAAAAATTCAATTTTAGAAAAATCTATGGAAAATTTTTTTTACATGATCAAAACCATGAGTAGCCTATCTACGGCCGATTCACATTAAGTTACTACTTTTCTGAAGTATCACAAGCCCTTAATCTACTTTTATTGAATGTCCTCTCGGTAACCTTTCTAGTATCTAGATTATTTATTTTCACAACAAAAGTGATTCTAAATATTTTGAATTGGTATTTAGCTTTTATTTTGAATAAAAAATAATGGTAAAATATTTTTAGCTGGTTATAAAAATGTAACGATGAATTTATAAACGAATTTTCTGAAAATTATAAACTTAGAAAACTTTGCAACAACAATAATTTGAAAAAATAAAAAAAATATTCAAAGTAAATAAAATCATTCAATTTTCTGAATTAAAATTTGGAAATTTTTAGACAAACATATTTTAAAATCCCATAAAATATTTGTTTAATCAGTTTTTACAATACTACTGTAAAAATCAATAAAATTGATGTCATACGGAAAGCTGATAAAAATACCAATTGAGTTTCTTTACCTAACAATTTTTAAGTACAAAGCAAAACGCAAGTTCAAAATCAGTTGCAAAAATTTCTAATGGTACGAGATTAATCACAAAATAAACTAGATTTACGTTTAAATTGAACAATTTTATGATTTTTTTGTTCTTAATTAGAATAAAGAGTATTTTAAAAGAAAGGATAAAAAATTACAATCGTATGACAAATTGTGATATTGGAAGTCTAATTTTGAGTCTGTGACAGTCAAGCATGACTGAATCAACTGAATCTCTCAAGGGATCTCGTGTGTGGTCCATGGCGCAAATGCCAGTCAAAATCTCTCACGGTCAATAACTAAAAATAAAAAACATACTGCTGCCGGGTTCAAAGTTTCAGTGTCAAAAGGGCGCTTCTTATTTCTTGAATACTGTTACCAGAGATAATCGAATGACCGCGTGCAGTTTATGAGATCACATGCATATAGTACGCCGATCCCAAAATACATTGCGGCTCGATTAGAGATGTTAAAAACAAAAAAGAAATCTCTGTACCCACGGCGCCTCCAAATTGATTTCGTTTACACTTCACTGTCTGCGAGTGAGCAGCCGGAAAAACGAAAAGCGATTCATGGGTGGCGAAGATTAATATCCTTTCGTTGACAATCGACCTGAGAAAATTGCAACTCTATTGTCTAAAAGATCAAAAATGGCCTTCTTGATTAAAATACTTCAATTTTTAGCCACTTTTTAAATTTAAATACACAATTTACAAACTCATAGATTAGATTGATAATATATAATACAATTTTCGGGAATCAAAAGGTACGAGGGCTACTTTCTAGTGCAATATGCAAACAATATAAAACATAAATGGTTCACCTTTTATTACAAATTCAAAATATTATAAAATAATTTTATTTCAAATTAATTAGTTGAGCTTGAAATTTCTGCCACTGCCTACATTATCGGAGAATCACTAGTCGCGTATCAGATAGAATACGTTGCCAACAAGTGTCCTCGTAGACAATTTCAAATGTCGGACGCCTGTGTAGCTCAGTGGTTAGAGCAGTCGACCGGCAATCGAAAGACCTCGGCTCGAATCCCAGCGCAGTCGAAAGCGTCTTTTTTTCAACAGAAAGATTTTCAAATTCTTTAAATTTGAATATAAAATAAATTTCAACTTTTTGTCTCAAGCCGAGACATAGATAATATTGAGTTAATAAATTTTCTGACAATAAAAAACATTCAAATTAAAAAGCACCTGGAAAGACAATTTGAATTTAGAAACATTGAAATTTAAAATTAATCAAAATATTAAGAAATAATACAATAAAATATAAAGTTATATTATCAATTATTCTTATGTGAATAATCTTAACATTTTTCTTTAAATTTCAACACAGAGAAAAACAGTTCGAGTAATTTTATTCAACTTTCGATCAAAGTTGGGACATATGGGACAGTTAAAAATTATTTAGTATCATTGTAATTATTTTTGATGTACCAAATGTTTGGAAATAAATCACACTTCAGTAAAATTCAGAAGTATAGGTAAAGTATGAAAACGTGCTTTGGAGATTTTTAAAAATATATATTATTACTCGTAGTATAATTACAAAACACTAATATTTTATTCAATCACAAAAATACTAGAGCTTTTCGTTTATTCTACTCTACGCTTCATCAGAGAGTTGAGCAAACTGTGAGTCGCAAGACTCAAGACCACCAGCTATATCTATTCACGGAAGAACGAATTAAAGTAATCTGCATTTTCAGCATACTGATGTTCCATGTTATTATATTTAATAATCGAAATAGAATTTTTGAAAGATTTAAAAATATTGGAAATTTTTGTTAAAACTTAAAATGATAGAAAAATTTTAAATTTTTCAAAAATTCAATGTTTTTCAAAATTTTGAAAAAATTTTACTGTGCTCTAAACAGACAATCGAAAGACCCAGGCTTGAATCCCAGCACAGACGAAAGCGTCTCTTTTTCCACAGAAAGATTACAAATTCTTTAAATTTGTATTTAATTTGTATTATTGCGATATTAGGTTTATACATATGAGATTGTATGTTAAGTGGATTTGTGATGAAAAATATGATTGGCTGCGACTGGATGGTGTGTATGAATTTGTATATGATATTTATGTATGTATGTATCGGATGACTAATGACAGGCTTGAGGTAAGAATTTTTTTTAGTACCGATTGAAGTAACACGCACGATGTTCATTTTATTCAACTATCGGTTGAAGTTCCTCGAGCGTCAGTGATATAAATTTCATGTTCACCCACTGACGTAACATATATGGATGCCTTTTCCTAGACCACGTTTTACTGACGAACTCCTCACTATTCCCTATTTAACGCTCATTATTATTCACGTTGGGTGAATTAAGTATTTATCAAGTTCATTTTACTATACTCGACGAGGATTTAAAAGACGTTGACATTTCCTTATGTTCTATGTTTAACCAACAGGGTCGAGTAAAATTATTCCAACTATTTTTCTCAGTGAAAGTCTTCAAATCATAATGGCTTTTAGTTTCAGGCATTTTCAAATTGAAGATATTTTATATCTTTTACATGTTTTATTTAATTCAATTATTCTTTATTTTCAACCAATTCACAATGTCAATAGTATGTTTGTCTGGGACCATAATATAAACGTGTAAAACAAATTTTATTATTCATTAGTTTAAAAAAATGTATGAGGAATATGACTAAAATCTAACTAAATAAGTTGAAAATTTGAAAAGCTGCAGTCTAGACTCTACTCTCTAAATCTTAATCAGTTATACTTACAGAGGTATACTTATCGCTGATTCAGATTCAGAATGAAGTGAAAAGGGCCTTCATTTATAGCCCACGAGTTTTTCTTTTTTTCTTACTCTGGCTCTGTAGTAAAGATTATGGACCTGATCTGGAGTCAGTGTAAGAGTTGTTTCACAACAACATATAATGTTATTTAATTTTTCACCCATCCAAATAATCATCTGCCAATTCAGTAGATCAATTCGAATAGCCATTTTTTATTTCATGGACATTTAAGAAAATTAATTATGCAAATATCTTTTCATCCAGTAATTGCTGAATTATTTTGATATTTATCGAGTATTTCGGAATAGAATGAATTTAAAAACATGAAAGATTGCAAACGTGGTAATTGTTTTGAATTTTAACTGCTCACTAGCTTTATTTCTATAGGGTCGAAGAACAGATCTCCTTTATCGAATTAGTAAATATTTGGGCGATAAATGGTCGAAGATCATACTTAAAGCACGCACCGGTGCATTTAGAGGAGAGTTAAAACTTTCTTTTACGCATTTTAACGCCTAAAGAACCGAGAACTATCACAAATCCGTGTAATCAATTCTTTCAATTCTATTTAAAAATATCTCAGATAATCTGAGCTGATTTGTGTAATTGCAAATATTGCATGAGCACAATCTAAGAGATTTTATAATTTAAAAAATGGTTGCATTTTATAGTTTTATTTATGCAGCAGTAAGAGTTTCGACTTTTGAGTTATATTTTGACTCATCGTGCTAAATTAACAAGGACTGTAGTCTCGAGTGACAAGCCCACATATGTTAACTGACGGTGTTAACTTACAAGCTATGGTTCAGCTGAAACGTCATAACATTATCTCTTCAGTCCTGCTAATAGTTTCTTTCAAATCTTAGAACAGTAATTTTTACCATTACAGTAAAACCTCATTTATCGGGACACTCATTTATCGGGATCTCGCAACCTCATTTATCGGGACATTTTGTTTTTCCTCCAGCCACCACTCCTTGTACATAGTGACATAATGACAGTTTCCAGATGTTTCATTTGCATTATGTCAATTTTTTTACATACCTTCGTTTGTATTTCTATCTTCATTTTCCATCATGAAAAACCAAATAAATTTACACAATTTGCAAATACATTACAACTTATGTACATAACCATTACTAAATGTCAACATACAACAATTAACCCTTAGATGACACATGGGGTCCAGTGAACCCCACGTCATTTTCGGATGTAATTTTTTATATATTCCCGCTCGAATTGAGACTTGAGGCCCCATCTACCTTTAGTTGGGACATGCAACTACCCCTCTATTAGTATAGGGCAGATCAGTTCGTTGGCTGGCGTCTAGGAAGAAGGTACCTTTCCAGTCTGGGGTCCAAAGAATCCCACAATGTGAGCTCACAATAACTACCAGTTCTATTTTAAAGTGTAGTACTTCAAGTTTACTTCCTTCAATTTTTAGCAAAAAATATTCAAAATTAACAAAGATGTGGTTATTTACGTGAAAAGTCGAAAATTTAAGAAAACAATTTTTCAATAATTTTTAAAAATATGTTCACAACAAAATCTGATCAAGGTCATGTTATACCATTGTTTTAGAAGTATTCAAATATATCCTGTTAAATTTTCAGAGCAATGTATTGAAAACTCTATGAAATATCGACACTTTTTCACGCTGGGGTTCAAAAGACCCCTTGTGTCATTTATGCAATTATTTTGAAGTGTGTCATCTAAGGGTTAAGAGTCATGGCAACCCACCATGAGACTGTAGGTGGTAGTGGGGAGCCTCTCCAAATCCCGATAAACGAGGTGTTTACATTTCAAGGGCGTCCCGATAAATGAGGTTTTACTGTAATTTAATATGAAAGATTTGAATCGAAAACAAAATTAATTTAACAATGAGAGAATACAGTACAGAAAATAAAGTAAAGTTCATTTTGATAAACTTTATCTTCCCGTGCATAAATTGCCTAATTTAGTACCGCTTTACAATTAGGGCCCGATGACGCTGGTCACTTCAGGCCGTAGTGAGGTATATTTTGCGATCCCGATGAGGATTAGAGAGAGTTAGTTTTAAAATCTGTCGCTTCGATGTTATCGTGGCTTCTAAATTCACTTTGAGGGTTTGGTGAAGTGACGTGAAGTACGATAAAAATTGAACACATTTATTAACAAATGCCAAAAGCTTAGAGCACTTTACGTGTTCGAAAAAACTGTTACATTCTTACCACCATTTCTTATTTATGCAATGAAGTCGAGGAGGTACATTTATATGAGCTACATTTATACTACTTATTTTTTAATCAATATTTTTCAACAAATTATTTATTTAACATTATTTTCAGGTTAAAATAACTAGAAATTCAGGCTATTTTTACTAGATTTTTTAGGAATTACTAGAAAATCCTTTTGAAATAACCAGAAAGTAATGTTAAATATGGGCTAACCGGAATTCTGGTTGTTTTAATTGGACTTTTTTTTGTGTATAATCTCTTAGTTATCAGACGACGCTTTTAATCCGCATCTTCAGGAAAAAATTTCACCAGGCCAAATTCCCTTTGCAACAAAATTTACCTTTTGTTTCTTCTGTGAATAAAGTATACTAATTGTATTCTTAGTAATACCATATATGGGCCAAAATTTGCCAAGTGTAACCGCCTAAAAATTTGTTGTCTTCAATCTTTTTGAAAATCCACTGAATTGTAGTCCTAGTGGACCCCTTTTAATCCCCCACAGGAGAAAACTCTAGTAGGACTGGTTGTTAACGTACAGGGGCTGAAATTTTCGACGTTTTAACACACGCACGCCGTTATTCAATCAATCATAACTTCTGCCAAAGTTGATGATTTTAATTTTTTTTTTTTTAAATTTTTTAATGAGCTTTCCGATAAAAATAATGATATATGTGGTGTGGAACGAAGAAACCCGGCTAACAGCACCTTTTAACTTTTCGAGAAAATCGCGTTTCTCTGAGACGCGGGTCCGTTCGAAATAAAAATAAACGCGAGATAAAATGCGTTAGATTTCGGTTACTTTTGTTCGCACAGCTTTAGCTTTGTGCATAGGCTCATTCGATAGAGCATGCTTCTGTCTCTCAAAATCATCGAAAAACTCCAATTTCGTCTTTGGTGCTGTTAGCTGGGTTTCTTCGTTCCACGCCACATATATTTTTAAAATTTTTTATAGTTTGAAATTGTTTTTCATTTATTTATTTTTTTAAATTATTCAAAGCTGAATATGAGTTTCTCAATCAATTCGGGCTCAATTAATTCGGGCTGCTTTTTGATGTGACATCAATGATTGAGCAAACTGCTTATTCCATTACACATACACTACTTTTTCTACTTTATCGTACAGTTTTCTTTGGAAAAACGTCAAACTGCGAAGACAATGAATATTTTCTTAGTGTTAGAGGCAAATCAGGAGAGGGCATGAAAGAGTGGTACTTTTGTGTTCCAGGCACCGCTTTTGCTGATGCAAATCTACTTTGAAGTTCTGCGCTCAGAAAAAAAGTTCAGTTAAATTTACTAAAGCTAATCGGTTGACAAATTTCCGGTTGAAATGACTAAAATTTTAGTTAATTTCAGCAGAAAAATTATTTACTAATTATGGTTACAAAATTCTGGTTGTATATATTCTGGTATTATTATTTCAGTTAATATTTAAATTGCCGAGGCTTGTATACATGTTGATACCGGTCTCCTGTTATGGTTATGTTGTGCATTAGGCCGTTTGCAAAAACAAGTGAAAACGAAAACAAGGTAGAGTCCAAAGGAATCTTAAAGATCTCGCATTTGATCTCGAATTATTTTTACAAAGTTTCAATGAAATGAAGAATAAAGTGTAGTGAGTAAGTGTTACGTGAGCCGAAGTTAGATAACTTAAAGGAAAATTTCGAAGGTAAACAAATTTGTAGATTATAGATTTATGTGTATTGAAATGTACATTTTTAATAATAATATAAACAAAATAAATAAATTCACCAACAAATATATTAAATTAATTAGTTGAGTTTGAAATTTCTGCCACTGCCTACGTTATCGGAGAATCACTAGTCGCGTATCAGATAGGATACGTTGCTGACAGGTCCCGTGTAGAAATTTCCCTATCTTTCCTAATTTCAAGTTGGGTTCTAGTGGGGCCCAGACTAGAATTTCCTAATATAGAAAAAACTGGTATGGGCACTGTTAGCACCCGATTAGTATTTCTAGGCCAGAAAAAACTGATAGGGGTCCTGCCAGGTGCCAAAGAGGAATTCCTTGTTTCGCTTAAGTATGGAAAATCTATTTGTATCTGGTGGGGCCCTGACTAGAGAATGCCTACTTGTAATATTTTTGGTTAAGGTTAAGTCCATTAGATACAACATAACCTTTATTCGTTATTCCTATTAAAATTTGATCTTATCTCAGAAAAATGGAGATTTTCTGAACACGCGCGGTCTTAGATAAGATCATTATTTAAGAGGAATAAAGCACTTTTAAGAAAACTTTTTTATAATTTTGACTCGAATTTGCATGTAATCATAATAATTATATGCGAGCACGTGTGTGTATATGTATGTATCTGATTGTGTCGAGGTAGTAACAATAACTAAACATGTAGTTCAATTAACATGGAGTGAATAGTAAAATCAATTAAAGCTTTTATAGTAAACATAAGCAGTAGAAATTATTACATAAGAGTAGTTCGAAAAACAAACTGATGATAAGTAAATAAGTGTACTATTTTTTTTTAATAGTACATCATTAGTTGGAATTTCTTATTGCGAACTTGAATGCATAATATCGTTATGAGATAATTTTCTTGATATCGTAATTTTCCTAATTTTTGGTGAATCTAAAACTGCTAATAATATAATTAACATTTTAAAGAATTTAAAAATCTTTCTGTGGAAAAAGAGACGCTTCCGCTAGAGATTTATGAGCACTATCAGAAAATAATATTAAAATTTTTGTAAAAAAAAATAAAATCGAAAACACAAAAAATGCCCATATTTTCACAATTTTTGATGATTTGATGATAATTGTGAAAGTCATTTTTCACATAAAACTAATCACTTCTCATATGATGAAAATGTAAAAAACTCATACTGTTAAAGTATTATGAGTGTGTAAAGTTCTTTAAAGAAAAATCAGTACTAATATGTAAATATCAAAAGATTCTTAAACTGGTGCAATATCTTGCTTTGTTGGTGAAAAATATAAAAAACCTAGTGAATTGTATTACATTTATTATTTTTAAATTTTCATCATATGAGAAGGTATTGGGAGGTTTTATGTAAAAAATCACTTTCGGAATTTTCATCAAATCTTTAAGTTTTGAGACCCTAGAAAAAACGGTTTTTACGAAAGTGTTAGTCTGTTCAGCGTCTGTGGACACGATAACTCTTGATGGAATTATCGGATTGGATTGAAAATTGATATACTTTTTGAGGGCCCAAAAAGAAAGAAAGAGTTAGTCAACCAGCAGCCACATCCGGTAAAAATTGTGAAAATAAGAACATTTTTTGTGTTTTTTAATTTTTTTTTAATTCAAAACTTTTAATATTGGTTTCTGATAGTGCTCATAAATTTCTATTAATTATCTTTTGAGCATTTTTCTGTTCAACAAAAATTAAGAAAATTAGAGTATGTTAACCCTTTTAGGATGAATGTCGCCGCACAAGCCACACATCACATTTCTATTCACTACTCTCTAAATCTGAATCAGTAAAGTTTTCACTGATTGAGTCAGTGATTTGCCTTTTCACTGATTCAGCAGTTCAAAAAAATTTTCCACTGTTAAATCGGTAAATTTTCACTGATTAATCAGTGGAAAATTATTTTTCACTGTTAAATCAGTTAATTTCCACTGAAGTAATCAGTGAAATTTGACTGATTCGCATTAACCTCTTTTTAGCTATTTGAATCAGTCAAGATCTACTGATTATCAGTGAAATTTAGAGAGTAGAATAAAATATTCTATTATAAAATAATAATTATTGTTGTTCTTAAATAATTTCAAATTAATTAGTTGAGTTTGAAATTTTTTTCACTGCCCACATTATAGTCTAAAATTCCTTTAAACAAAATATTTTTCAATTAAAACGCTTTAGTACATAAAATCGTTTTCTTCAACAAAATTTGTTCGACCCAGCGAGAATTGCTCTTGAAAAACCGCTCGACCGCAAAGGGTTAAAACATGAAAAAAGTCAATATCAAAATTCCACTTTCTAGTTAAATTATACGAGATACGAAAAAGACGTTATAATACCCAATTATTTAATACAGGAAGATCTACAAATTTGATATTATTCTTTAAAACTAATAAAAAATATTATTGAAAATGAAAAATTCAATTTTTCAACCATAATATGTGAAGTAAGAAAAAAAATTAAGAATGCAAAATTGTTTGCTTCAATAAGGTCTACATATTTTGTCTGAAAGTTACAGAAATGTATACAAGAAAGTTGAGAGCGATTTGCGATTGTCATGATGAGAATGTGTTCCAAGGCTGATAGAGCCTCGAGTGAATTTAATTTCTTATTTATTTGAGATCAAAAAAAAATTTAGTAACTTTGAAAAAATGTAATTTATATTTACAATATTATAAAATTGATTTGAGCTTCAGTATCAAATAACAAGAAATAAACTTGAATGTTGCGATGAATTTTCGAAGCGCAACGATCAAATCGCATGCCCTGGGCGCGCTCAAATTTTTACATTCTCATCATGGATGAGAAGGTATTGGTTTTATGTGAAAAATGACTTTTGAAATTTTTATCAAATCTTTACGTTTTGAGACCCCCTGAGTCAGAAAAAAATGGTTTTTACGAAAGTGTCTGTCTGTCTGTCTGTAGTAGGTCGTATGCGGCATAACTCTCGATAGAATTATCAGATTGAATTGAGCTTTAGCCCACTTTATCGGAGCCGAAAAAGTAAGGACAAATTCGTTAACCAGCCACATCTAATCAAAATTGAGGGATTGAGCACTACTTTTGTGTTTTTGAAAATAACTTTTTGAAAAAATCAAAAATTTCAATACTGGTTTTTGATAGTGCTCATAAATCTCTACAAATTATCCTGATAACATTTTTTGATTAAATCAAAATTAGAAATGTTACAGCCCATTAAAACTTGAAAAAAGTCAATATCAAAATTCCATTTTCCAGTTAAATTATACGAGATACAAAAAAACGTTATGATACAATATTATTTTCTACATAAAGACCTACAAATTTAAATTGTAACATTTTTTCATAAGATGCATATTTTTCTTTTTAATTTAAAAAAGAACTATTGAAAATCCAAAATTCAATTTTTTAACAATAATATGTGAAATACGAAAAAAACGTAAGAGTACAAAGTTGTTCATTTCAAAAAGATCTACAAATTTTCTTTCACACAGTTTCTGAAAAAACATATATTTTTCGTTTCAATTCCAAAAAATACGATTAAAATTCAAAAATTCAATTTTTTAGATAAAATATGTGAGATACAAAAAAACGTTTAGATCTAAAATTGTTTGCCTAAATAAGTTCTAAAAATCCTCATTAAGACATTTCGGGACAGGATATATATTTTATATTTTGATTTTTTTTCTTTTTGAGAGATTTGGAAGAAAATAAATTATTTTAACCATGTAATTTATTAAAAAGTTACTGAAATGTATACAGAAAATCGAGCGCGAAGCTCGAGCGTCATGACGAGAATGTGTTCAAGAATTCCGGAGCGCGACGATCAAATCGCGCGCCCCAGGCGCGCTCAAACTTGCGAGAGAAGCGAGCTGCGCGTGATGAGCAGATTTTTTAGAGTAAGCTTTATGCGCATGAGATTCTCATTTTTATTTATATTATCACAGCTTTGGTACTGTCATAAATATATATATATATATTCCAAATTTCCTCTAAAATGATTTTGCAGGTCATGGATTAAATTGTGACCAAATTCCTGTAAAAGTTTATGTATGATAACTTTTTTATTTTATAAAATGTATTTCTGAAAATTTGGAAAATATGTCGGAAGACGATGAAGAACATCTATCAACTCCATTTGAGTAAAATTGTTGAAAATTATACATATGTTTTTGGACTTTTTTCAAAATTTTGATTCAAAAGTAGTTAAAAGACGTACTTTTTGTTTTTGTTACGTTTTCCAAATTTTCATGAAGATGTTTTGCATATTAGAAAATTTATTATACATGAACAAATTTATGTATAATTTAGTCACGTGGTCCGATTGATCAATGATCGTAATGTTCTTCCAAAACTGCTGTTAAGGTAGTATGATTACGCTGAAGATTTTCCATACTTATAATCGATTCAGAATCATGTGGGGAATCAGCTTGATTCAGTTCATCAGTAAGATTCAGAAGAATCATCGGGAATCATTCTGGATCGCCAAGAATCACTGCACGCTCGAGCGTGAGCTAGTTAATGGAACAATTATACATATTTATATATAATTATACATATCGAGTTGCTAGAATTTACATTATTGCCAAGTGTGCGCATTTGATAAAACAACACTTCTGTTAATCAATTTTTCATAATTACTGCGCGGTAAAATTTTGTGTTCAAAAAGGCAACTTAATAATTGACGCTTATTCTACAGATGAAAAAAATGTCATGTAGATCACTAGAGTGGAAGTTGTGCAATTAAATAAAAACTTACCATATACTCAATGTAAACTTAACGAATTTTTTTAGAAAAAACTGTGCCGTAAATAAAATTTTGTTTGGTCAAATATTCTTCGTATTCTTTCTAGAATTCATATGATTTTTTTCATAAAAATCACTAGAAAAATCCGCACCTTAACCATGCTACCTTAATAAAATAAATGCATAATCTAATTTCTTCTTTCAATTTTGTTGATGGAAACAAACACCAAAAAAATACGAAAAATGAAAACCTCGAAAAATATGTCGACAGTTTCAAGTTGCAATAAAAAAGCCATAAACGTGTCACGTGTCCTTTTGGGTTCTGCTAATGCTATAACTTGACTTGAACTATTCTAATAAATTATGTATATTTTAAAGTAATTATTTATTTAGTCTTATATAGCGAATTATAAGTTCGCTAATTACATATTTATTTTGTCTGTCTTCCTAAATTTTAAATTTAAATTAAAACGAAAGATTAACTTGACTAGGTGAGGTCGATAATTGTAATATTACACTGTAAAATTGTTAAAAACCCATCAAATAAAATGGATTTTCTGTAGCAAAGAAACATAGACAAAAGAGGAAAGAAAGCCTCTCGGATATATAAAAACTATAATAATTGTTAGTTTTTAAATAATTGTACAAACTCTAATTACAATAC
Source organism: Diplolepis rosae (assembly GCA_030998225.1). Classification (NCBI taxonomy): domain Eukaryota; kingdom Metazoa; phylum Arthropoda; class Insecta; order Hymenoptera; family Diplolepididae; genus Diplolepis; species Diplolepis rosae. The sequence goes on along the minus strand of JAPYXD010000694.1, from coordinate 1,490,480 downwards.
CGGGAACATGTGAACTAAATAAATGATAAAAAAAAAATATTTTTATCACTATCTAAAACTTAAACATTGAGATTTCTAAAAAAACAGTTTTACAATTTGTACATTTTAGTTACGTTGAGATAGTCATTATTAGGAAAATGATGCTATTAATCGTTATCGTTCAAATTGCTTCTTTGTTTCGTACTAAATATTTTAGTAATAAAAATAATGTTGATTCGCTCAATTTTGAGGTTAATTTCAATAAATTATCTATCCAGGTTAATATTAATAACCATGAAAAAGATGCGGAGCGAAATAGTAAAATTCACTTATGTGTATCCACTACATCATTGGAATAATTTCAAAGAATAATCTACCTTGGTCCGTGACAGGCGTATGACATCCGTTTGGAGCAGAGTTGACATTGCCGACGGGACTTGTGGAACCAGGTAATGTTTGAAGAGCCTGGATTGTAGGATTGAGATTGACATTCCCAACTCCTAGACTTAAGCCGTATCCACTATAATAATCTTGAGTGTTGCTTTGATTTTGAGAATTTTGAGGACTTGAGCCAGGATCACTTTTATAAGAATTTATTAATCCATCATGCTCGTTCTCCACTTTAAACCCAATTTCTTGATGATGTTGTTGAGTTAGGTGCTGCTGATGATGATGATGCTCCTTTAAATTAGGTTGTAAAGTATCAGTTGGTCTGTACACCTGGTTGTGATCTTGAGCCCTTCCATAAATTGGTTCATTTTTGAAGCCCAATTCTCCATTTCTATACAACGAACTCTCTCCGGTCTTGTAAGTGACCTCCGTCGTCTTGTAAGTGACTTCAGCAATTGGTGGCGTCTTATAAGCAGTTTCTGGATATCCCCAATCAGCAGGAATAGTCGCAGTAGGTCCATACCACTCTGGATAATTCTGATATTGATTCTGATAGCCATTAGTATAATCAACTCCGGGTGTCAGATTCTCATACCCTGAACCCTGGACCCCAACACCCACTGGACCAGTAGCAGAAAAGTATTGAGGATACTGAGGTTTCAGAGCTTGACACTTTCTTCTGAAACCACGTGGTCTGCGTCGGAAACTACCTTCCTCAAACATGTATTCACTTGCAGGATCAATTGTCCAGTAGTGACCTTTTCCAGGTCTTCCCAGACCCTTGGGTAGCTTGATAAAGCACTCGTTTAAACTCAGATTATGTCTCACTGAATTTTTCCAACCCTGATAAGCTCCTCTAAAGAAAGGAAAACGTTGCTGGAGGAAAGTGTAGATTTCAGAAAGGGTCAATCTCTTTCCTGGACTCGATTGAATAGCCATTACTATCAGGGCAATATAGGAATAGGGTGGCTTCTCTTGACGTCTGGTTCCAGGTTTTCTTGGCGAATCACTGTTCGAACTGGTTATAAGTGAATCAACGGCTTGAGATTGCGATAAAGGGGACACCACTCTTGATATATTACTTCTACTCGCCACTGGGTGCACCTGAGAGTGAGAACCTGTTGATGATGAAGTCTGGAGCGCTGAACTCAAATCGGATTCGTTCTTCATTATCACTGCTATCACTGGTTTATCAAAATAGTACTAAAAATCATAAGAGAGTTCAGAAATAATGTACGAAAGTCCAGGAGACTCCAATGAATTTTAAGATTTTTTTGTGAAACATTCATTAGTTCTTGCATTAGTTAGAGTTTAACCATGATAATCACTTAACTCAATGAGTTGTCATGAAATTTTAAAAAAATATATCATTGCATTTTTTGGGCCAAACTGGCCGGTTCAAGGAAACCGAAACATTGGATTGATGTACGCCAATTGGCGATCCAATGATACATGCAACAATTATATAGACGGGGTTAACACCAAAGAAAATTGTTTGCACTACACTGATTCTGCGGGATCAGTTATTTAGAGATCAGAGCCGACCGAGGTTGCCGTAAACTTTCGTCTACTGCGCTTTCATGTAAGTGTTTCGCTCGACTGAAACTGAAACTGAAACTTAAGAATAGTATAGGATGTTGGCGCTGTTCTTAACCGATGCATCACTAGTTCTGTCCTGGTAGGCGTTCACCACATGGGCGTCTACATCGATTGGGTGGAGCTTAATTCGTTTAAAATAGATAAAAGCAAAACTAACTGGTTCTAAGCTGACCAATCCTGAACAGATCTACTACAATTTAGGTATTTGCAGAGGGTTCTGTATATTTCCAATTTATCAAGGATTATTAATTCAAGTTAGAATTAGTATTTTAGTCAAATTTTTACAAAACCTGTGAATTTTTACTCTATCAAAACTGGGTATGGTTGTTCTTGAACGATGCGATATATATACTAGAAATTCTTATATTTTTCAAATGTCAAATTTTCATTCCTGAAAATTTATTCAAATTTTAAAACATTTATACAACCGCACTGAAAAAATTTGGTTCTAAGCTGTAAGAATTATGAGTTAAACTAGCCAAAGGATAAGTCATTTTGTCAATTTCTTAAAGGTAAATGAGCAAAAAAATAGCAAATTTGATTGATATTAAGTTTCTACATGTTTCTCGTCAGAGTACATGAGCATATTTAAGTAAAAAATAGTGCAACTTTCAATATTTAAAACTTTTTTCTTATTGGGTACTTGGGTGATAATAACTGTTTTCAATTTAGCAATTTTAATCAGTAGTTTCTATCTTTATTTTGAACAGAGCAGTAGTAGTATTTTAATTATTTATTTTTTTAGAAATTGAGATTGTCTACGAGGACACCTGTCGACAACGTATCCTATCTGATACGCGACTAGTGATCCTCCGATAATGTAGGCAGTGACAAAAATTTCAAACTCAACTAATTAATTTTAAATAAAAAACCAGTAGTGTTTAAACTACTATAGAATATAAATATGGTATAACGCCAATGAAAAGACTTTTGCTGTCATCAACAAATTGTTACTGGTTTGTCATAGTTTATTTTTAATCCTATTTTATGGATCTAAAAAAATATATTGTATTATTTTTTTATCAAAATTTATCAAAATTGTTTGGTAATGTAATTTTGTTTTTCAAACATAGTAGCGCTTTACGAATCTTAAGACGCATAATTAAATTAGGGTCAATTTATTACTATTTCTTTTCACATTCCACATTCTTCCATTTGTCACATATGTTAAGAAGTAATCAAATTAGAGACCAGAAGTGTATTTATTTAAATAATTTTGGTGTTATGAAAAATAAAAATAATTCATTTTATGATACTTCGCTAAACCTTGTTTATACCGAATTTTGGATAATTTTTAGCATAACTACACGGAGAAACTCTTCATTGCAAAATTTAGTATTATTATATTTATTTTTACTAAAAGTCAATAGGAAACGAGGATATAACGTCACTTTTTTAGAAATTACTATTTTGAATATTAAACTATGGAGTTACTAATAATATTGGAGAAAATGGTGATATAATTGTACTTATGCCTAAAAACGAAAGCAAATTTTATTACTTCAAATAGTAAAATCGTAATCGACACATTGAACGAATTATATTGAAGTAAACTCAATAAATGTTTCATTAATTCCTAAAAAAGAATGTTAAGTTTACAAAAGACAATAGTAAAGTCACATCTTCTGTCTAACCGAATTACCATAGTCGGTCTTGTGCTCTTATTCGCATACATTTAAGTTTATTTATTATAATTCGATACTGAAGCTCAAACCAATTTTGTAATAATATTACAGATGATGTGAATTACACATTTTCTCAAAGTCACTCAATTTCTTTTTGAATTTAAGTGAAACAGGAAATTCAATTTACTTAAGGCTCTATCAGCCTTAAGGAACACATTCTCATCATGGCGCTCGCGCTTCGCGCTCGATTTTCTGTATACATTTCAGTAACTTTTTAATAAATTACATGATTAAAATAATTTATTTTCTTCCAAATCTCTCAAAAAGAAAAAAAAATCGTAGACTTCATTTAAGGAAACGATTTTGCAGAAAAGCGCTTATTTCGTATCTCACATATTTTGGTGAAAAAAATCGAATTTTTTTAATATTAAAAATCAGAACATAAAATATACATCCTGTCCCGAAATATCTTAATGAGAATTCGTAGACCTCATTTAGGCAAACAATTTTCCATCTAAACGTTTTTTTGTATCTCACATATTTTGTCTAAAAAATGGAATTTTTGAATTTTAATCGTATTTTTTGGAATTGAAACGAAAAATATATGTTTTTTCAGAAACTGTGTGAAACAAAATTTGTAGATCTTTTTGAAACGAAGAACTTTGTACTCTCACGTTTTTTTCGTATTTCACATATTATTGTTAAAAAATTGAATTTTGTATTTTCAATAGTTCTTTTTCAAATTAAAAAGAAACATATGCATCTTATGAAAAAATGTTACAATTTAAATTTGTAGGTCTTTATGTAGAAAATAATATTGTATCATAAAGTTTTTTTGTATCTCGTATAATTTAACTGGAAAATGGAATTTTGATATTGACTTTTTTCAAGTTTTAATGTGCTATAACATTTCTAATTTTGATGTAATCAAAAAATGTTATCAGGATAATTTGTAGAGATTTATGAGCACTATCAAAAACCAGTACTGAAATTTTTGATTTTTATCAAAAAGTTATTTTCAAAAACACAAAAGTAGTGCTCAATCCCTCAATTTTGATTAGATGTGGCTGGTTAACGAACTTGTCCTTACTTTTTCGGCTCCGATAAAGTGTGCTAAAGCTCAATTCAATCTGATAATTCTATCGAGAGTTATGCCGCATACGACCTACTACAGACAGACAGACAGACAGACTGACACTTTCGTAAAAACCATTTTTTTCTGACTCAGGGGGTCTCAAAACGTAAAGATTTGATAAAAATTTCAAAAGTCACTTTTTACATAAAACCAATACCTTCTCATCCATGATGAGAATGTAAAAATATATTACTACATCGGCTACCGACAAATAATCATAACGAGCACATTGAGCGATTCTCGAGTAATATCAGAAACGTTCGGCGTATCTGACGTCACTCGCCAGTACATTTAATATTTCCAATGGGAATTTTGACAACGTACTATTCCAATATATGATGTATTCGATTGCAAAGTATTCAAGTCTTTCTCTCTTCATTGTTCATTACTATTGACAATGGTAATTTCTCTAAACTATTTTGCAATTTATATTATACAAAAGACCAATTCTTGCATAGATAGTTTTACTTTTTATTTATATATGTATCACTTATTTCTAGTTTCAATTTGCCATCAAAGATATTAATCATTGCATCTCTCAATGGTAATTTATAAAGTTGCACTATATTTACAATTGGTTCAGAAAATGTATTTCCTCCTACCGCTATGGTGAATAGAACTAGTTTTTTTACTATATCCTCGCTTCCTATTGACTTTTAGTAAAAATAAATATAATAATACTAGATTTTACAATGAAAAGTTTCTCCGTGTAAAAGTATCAATATACTTATTTTTATTTTTGATTCATTTTCAACAAAAGAAAATAAGAATTACGGTTAAAAGGAAATTATAAATTTGTTACGTTCAGCAGACGTTTTTTTTTGTATAAGTACATAAATTTGTTATTTTTTAATCGTAAGAAAGTTATATCAGGCAAACAATCCTGTTCTTCTGATCTCTATTTTTTCCTGAGTAAGAATAATATAACAGTTACTGAAACACTAACCATTACTGAGTAATTTACCTTACTTTATATTTTTATAGTAGAAAAGCAATGTTCTAAATATGGCTGCAAGAATTTGAAAAAATAATTATTTTTGTTCCTTCAGTTGTGGCCGGGGTGCCAATATAAGATTTCGCTCAACACTTAAAGCATGCTGATGCAAAGGAAGCATGCAATCCTAAATTGTCACACAATGATAATACAAATTTAAAAATAGTGGATTTGCTCAAAAAATTTGACGTAAGCATCATCATTAAAAATAGAGATTAGCTAATAAAATTTCAATGAAAAATTTACGAATTGAACAATATTTCAACAGATTAATTTTTTTAATGCTGAACTATAAATAAATGTTTGAAAGCAGACGCTGAAAATTCAAAGGAAAATAAATTGAAAACTCCTAGATTGTTGAATTTGAAATTCAAAGTTTAAAATATGTATTAAAATCTTTTATGAATCTAATTCCAAGCAACAAATTGTTTTGGAAATTAACGTTATTAAAAGTTTATGGGTCGTAGCCAAAACAATTTGAAATTCAATGTCAGCAATTTCACCCATTTTATTATATTCGTTCTACACTGAAAAAAAAATTCGACGATACAGACATAATTGCGGTTCCTTGACCTATATTACATTGGAGATTTACCGAAAACCAAGGTTTGCTTGTATTATTTCAGCCTGTATGTGTATTCCAAACATATGAATTACTATTGCAGCAATATTTTTGATTAACTGTCAAATATATTTTGTTGAATTACTTAAAAACATTCAGCTATATTCATATGGCTGATAAATCCCAAGCATTTCTTTCAGTGTACGGAAATGATTTGTAATCTCTCAAATTAGTATATTCTAAATTCTAAAATAATTATTATTTATTTTTACAATTGATAGTTTACATTTCACAACTCTTTGGAAACAACCCTTATCTATTGGGAGAAAAATAGTTCGGAAACTTTACTTAACTTTTGAGCAATGTTGGGACTTATAGATAAGTCGGAGATTATTTAATATATCAAATTGATTAATTGAGTTTGAAATTTCTGCCATTGCCTATATTTTTGGAGAATCACTAGTCGCGTATCAGATAGGATACGTTGCCGACAGGTGTTCTCGTAGACAATTTCAAACTCTTATATCGCAAATAATGCAAATGAATTCAAATATTTAAAGAATTTGAAAATCTTTCTGTGAAAGAAAAAGACGCTTTCGACTGCGCTGGGATTTGAGTCCAGGTCTTTCGATCCCAGCGCAGTCAAAAGCGTACATTTTCAAATATTAATCTAAATATTTAAAGAATTTGAAAATCTTTCTGTGAAAAAAAGACGCTTGACAAAAATTTCAAACTCAACTAATTAATATTAAATAATTTCCAACTTGTTCATATGTCGCAACTTTGCTAAAAATTTAGTAAAGTTTCTCGAACTATTTTCTTTCTTGTAAAAAAAACTGCAAATATTCGCAAAATTTTATTTTGACATTCTTGTTTTTAATCAAAATAATGATTTTGTAATCATGTATATAAAAACAACGCAATTGAGCCCCAGCCGTTTAGTCTCGGTCAAACGGCATTAAAATTTTATCTTTCTTTGGTGTGATGTCGTCTTATCTCATCGACAATAAATTAAATCAATTAAGACGTCATAAAAGTGAAATGAAATCGTGAGAAGCTAAATCGGCTGCAGTATAAAAATGTCTTTCTATATGGCGTACGAAATTTAACACTCTGCCACGTGACTGAATAGATAAACATTTTCAATCCGATTAATTCTCGTTAGCCATCGGTCGATGAAAGAGTCATTATGCTGAAAGATGATGAAGGTTATTCACCGTGATGTTGATATCGTTTAGTGACAGTTTAAATCTTCCACCAAGAAAATAAAAAAGAATCATTTTTTGAAACCATAGTTTGGATACCCCGATATCACAAGATCTTTCACCAAAATTACCTAAAACAAGGCAATGTAAGGTCTCCGTAAAAGTTTTATTTTTTGTTTTTTAATGATATCCCTTTGAATGTGAAGATCATCAAAAACTACTGCGCAACCGTATTTAAAATACTAAAAGGTTATAACATCGAAGATTCTAAAGCAAAATTAACTTTTTGAGGAACATAAGTTTTCTCATACATAAGATCAAATGGAAATCTTTAAAATGTAGGTATAGTTTAAATATGAAGCAAAATCTGGGCAAAGAAAAAACAAAAGTCTGCTTAAATTCCCAAGTTATCTTGACATAACTAATTACAGTTTAACTTCAATTAATTTGACTGAGTCTAGTAGACTAAATCATTTGAAGTGGTAAGGGCATCTCTCGTGTCAATATATCAAGGGCTATTGAAGTAGACAGCGAGTCGCATGAAATATTCCAGGGCTTGAGATAATGTGATGCGCTATACGCAATACACGCACGGTGGCCTGCACGAGATTTTGTTTTTTTAAGCCATGATGCACCCCTATGAAAAATTTGGGTAAACTATATGTCGAAGTAGACAATAAGAGCATTTTTTTGTAAAAAAAACTAAAGGTGTATCTCTGAAACATATCCTCAAAAAAAATGTTGGAAATTTTTGAAACATTTTTTTGCCCCTATTTTTTATTTTAAGAATTAAAAAAAAAAATTCTAACTATTCTTACGGGTGACTATAACATATATTTCGATCATCAAAATCGGTTCAGTAGTTTTCGAGAAAAATGGCTTTCTTGATTTCACTTACCCCCTCCATAACTCCTCTAAAAATGAAATTTCAAGGTTATTCTTTGGAGGAAGTTTGTGCGACATGAATTTCCATCTATGGTGTTAATATGAGCTTGATACGTGCGGGGGCAACTTCTGCATACTTACCCCCCTAGGCCCTTTTTTGGTGTAAAGTATAATTTGTAAGAATGTAAACAGTATTTCTGTATAAATTAAATGGGGAAACTTTTAAAATCGTGACATATTATGTGTGTATACAGTGAGATGAATAACTTGATTTATTATAGATTTTTCTGCATAGGCTTTTCTTGATATGAAGCTAAATATATCAAAATATATCAGTAATTATTTCTATGTTGTATAGCGAGTTGAAGGCAACATTGTCACAGGATAAAATACTTTCAAAAAATGTACATTCCCAAACGCTAAAATTGTAAATTCCCGTTTAAATATGTTGATATAACATTTTTTTATTGAATGCAGGAAAATGACCAACCTCGGACAATCTGGATGTTTTTTATAATCTCTTTGATGACGTTTCGATGACTACTATGTCATCCTCATCAGATTTTACAATTGGTTTGTTGTTGAAAATTCTGTGATATTCTGTCGCATTTTTTAACACACTTTGAGGAACACATCTCCAATCGATATTTTATACTAATTTATCATCACAATTAAAATTTTGTTTAAATATTCTGTCAAAAATTAATAAAATTGGAACCTTCGTCGAAATTTGTTTATACATAGGTCAATTATTCCGAGGTTGGTCATTTTCCTGCATTCAATGAAGAGAATTAGTCGGACGTAAATATCATATAAGTTTAACATCTTTTTATTTTTCCATGAAATTATACAACCAAATTTTTTTTGGTATGAAGTGAAATCTGGAAAAATTTAATTTAACATTTTTTCTTTGGCATAAATTGATCAGAGGGAACTCTTGTAAAATATATATATATATATTTATATATATATAACATTATATACGTGAGGATAGATGTATCCTTGGAATTTCTTCCGACTGTAATACTTTTAAAAAAGAAGAATTGACAGTTTTTTACAACGAGTTAGAAACTTTAAAGAATGCGTAGTGCTAAAGGTTTTCCCAATTGTTGGTATAGACAATGAGATTGCTTATTCAGAATGTACACATAAAGTAATAAATTAATTATATATGTCACGATTTTAAAAGTTTCCCCATTTAATTTATACAGAATAGTAATAAATTCAATGCCCGGATCAAATAAGGGGGCGTAACGCTTGAACTGTACAGTACTTTCCCGATAATCAATAAAAAGTCGAAATCATACAAATTCGAAATAAAAAATATGTGATTGCTCTTCGCGTCGAGATGCATCTTTTTCTTCTTTGAAATTTGTTTATTCGACAAATAATTTTCGAGATATAAATGATTCGAAACATTCACCAATATATTTCGCTGTCTCTAGTGGAGCCATCGAGACTTAAAAAACAATAAAAATCACTATTGTTTATAAAATATTTAGTAACAAACTCAGGGCCTCTGAAACTTGTGCGCTGCGATGTTCTCGTGAAGAAAGAGTCGAGGAAATTTCAGGACTCACAAAACTTCCAGCGAAGCGATTATCCCTTAGGGTTCAAGGAAGTTTTTTGTAAAATTTCACGCAAATATATTCATAAACAAAGAAACAGTGCCGAGTTAAAAAAAACTATCGCGCAACGTCGCGCGATCACGTGGAGCGCTTTGAGCACGAGCGCTAGCAAGTTTCAACCTGTTGAGTATTCTCGAAGGTTTTTTTCTGTTTTCACCTACTTTTTCGGAGATTGTTTTAAACTTTGTTGTTCAAGTATAAAAATGATTCTCGTATAGCTGAAAGATTATCATTCAACAATTCTAATTTGGCTGCCTCGAAGGGTAGTGATACATTTTTCTTGTAAAACACATGCTTTTTTATTGATACAGAGTTTGATAATTTTAGAATAGCTTTAGGCGTTTGTATTATACAATTACTCCCTGCTATGTACGTAGCGGCACTTAAAGTTATTATTTCAGTACGATCGTCACATATAGTATTTATTTCGGTGGTTCCCTCAGGTATTAGTATGTATTGGTTGTCGCCATACAATGGAATATAAACTAGTTCCTGTATTTGAAAAATGGATACTTGGCAAACTTGACTGTCGAGTGTAATATACTATTCATCTGAAAATATTTAAAATTGTTCTTTAAGCCGATTCGCATGTGCAACAATTCGTTCGTTATCGAAAAGGATCTCATAAATGTTACTGGGTAGGACTTTAATTATTGTAGCTGGGCCTTTCCACTCAGGGCTGAGTTTATTCTTTTTGGTATTTAATATTTTAACCAGATCACCAGGTTCGAAAAGTCTTCGAGGAAGTGCTATACAAGAGTCCTGTTGCCTCTTATATCTTTCTTTGTTTCTTTGTACGATTTCTTTAGCTCGGCGCAAATAACGCTCGTGTCATTCTTGCCAGAGCTTAATTGACTCGGGATACCTTAAACTTGGCGTAGTAGATTAAGCAGAAGGTACATTGGCATCTCGGCCGAATGTTAGTTGAAACGGGCTGAACCCAGTCCCTTCGTGAGTCATAGTGTTATACGATGTGCAATGAAACTTAAGAGTATCATCCCATTGTACATTTAATTCAGACATGGCCGTTTTATTGAGATCTTCAATTGTTGCATGTGTCCTTTCGAGAGATCCATTCGACTGGGGATGGAAGGCGGTGGTTTTCACGTGTCTTAACATATCATGAAATTTTTCGTAGGCTAGGGCAATTGTTAGGAGCTGGACTCAGAAGACGGAAACATATCAGCTTTCCCGTACGAAAAAGGCCTGCATGAAACTTCACTTTTTGCACAATTTTCTACGTTTTACCCTAGGCTAGGGAAATTCTGAAGTACTGTGGAACATTTTTCACGTCAGATATGAGTTCAGGAACTCAAAATACGAAAATATATAAGCTTTCTTGCCCAAAAATAGAACCTTCCAGAAATCGAAAGTTTTGCTCAGCTTAATACTTTTTCCCCTAGGCTAGTGGATTTCTGAGGTACTCTAGAGAAATTCTACAGTAAGATTCGAACTAAGCGACCCTAGACACGTGAAAACATTATCGTTTTATTTAGTAACACATCGTTCAATAAGTCCCGGAACTAAATAAGAAATCAAGATTTGTTTTGCAAAATTCATTTTTATTCATCAATATAATCAACTTCAAGTGTGATACAATCATTCCAACGCTTTTCTAACTTTTCGATAGCATTCTTGTAAAATGATTTGTCCTTGGCCTCAAAATAAGCTTCAGTTTCAGCGATTACTTCCTCATTCGAGCCAAATCTTTTTCCCTGGTGCATCTTTTTGAGATCAGCAAAGAGCCAGTAGTCGCTGGGGGCTAGATCTGGAGATTATGGTGGATGGGGAAGCATTTCGTAGCCTAATTTAGACAATTTTGTCATCGTTTTCATTGACTTGTGGCACGGTGCATTGTCTTGATGAAAGATGATTTTTTTCTTCTTCATGTGCAGTCGTTTTTTTGCGATTTCGTCCTTCAAACGCACCAATAACTCAATGTAATAGTCGCTGTTGATATATTTTCCCTTTTCAAGGTAGTCGATGTAAATTATACTGTGCGCATCCCAAAAAACTGAAGCCATGACTTTACCAGCTGATTGTTGCGTTTTCGGACGCTTCGGACGGCTTTCACCGGCTGTACGCCACTCAGCTGACTGCCGCTTCGACTCCGGAGTGAAATGATGAATCGTCGACTCGTTGTTGCTTTTGTTCCATTGTGAGAAAACGCGGCATCCATTTGGAAAAGACCTTTTTCATGCCCAATTTTTCGTTTAAAATCGTAGACGCACTTTCAGTTGATATTTTCACCATCTTAGTAATCTCACGGACGTTCAGTTTGCGGTCACCCATCACGATTTTCAAAACTTGCTTAATATTTTCCGGAGTTACGGCTTCATTTGGCCTACCCGAGCGTTTCGCATCATTTGTATCAGTGCGACCGCGTTTGAAATCAGCATATCACCGGCAAATCGTTGTTTTCGACGGAATACAGTCTGGATAACATTTTCTAAGCCATTGTTGAGCTTGCTCGGTATTTTCCCCCATTAAATAGCAATGTTTTATCAACACACGAAATACGTTTTTGTCCAGTTTTTACACAAATGCAAAAGTAGCGTCACTTTCACCACAGTAGCTTTGCTGTTTATGGTCTGATTGACGTGAAAGTCAGACACGTGTCATTTGAAGGTTAGTTCTTTTGAAAAACGAAGTGGATTTGATATTACTAACGCCATTTGTGGCTTAGTTCCGGGACTTATTGAACGATGTGTTATTGCGTAGATCAAAATTGCTTTCACAGATACTGAAATTTCTAAGATTTCACGCATTCTCCCAAGGTTGAGGGAAAACTGGGGGGTCCAGGGGAAACAAAAGGGGATGAGGAATCTAATACAGGAAGCCAACCTTATCTCGACAGCCACTTCAAACAGCGGATGAAGAAGAGGACCATGACAACTCGGGCATGAAGAAGTACATCGCTAGACAAGCGATGGGGCAGGAGTTGCCAACGTTTAGTGGAGATATCTCGGAGTGGACATTGTTTATCAGCACATTCCGGAGAGCAACAGAAGCTTGTAAGTTCTCACATTTGGAGAATATGGTTCGTCTTCAGAAGAGTCTCAAAGGGGAGGCTCGGGAAGCAGTAAAGGCACTGTTTATGACAACAAGGGTAGAAAAGGTAATCGAAATTTTAGACAGTCGTTTTGGTCGTCTTGAATTTATTATTTAGGATGTAACGCAAAAGGCTATCAAGTATCCTAGAATAAAAGAAGACAGGCCGAGTAGAATAATAAAATATTCTAATGATATTACCAATTTAGTAGCCACTATAGAATCTTCGAACAGACCCGATTATGTGATCAGCCCTACGCTGAGAGATCAATTAACCCATTAACGACCAAGAACTACAATTTTTTGATTTTTGCTCAAGCCTTATTCTCATGAGTGAAAAAGAGAAATTTTCAAACAAAACCCATGTTTCCTTATATTTTTGGGCGTGCTCTTCAATAATCCGTGGTCACAATTGAGGTTGGTCCAGTAGGAAATCCAATATGGCGCCAAATTTGGAGAAAAGTACCAAAAAATCGGGAATTTTTTTTTCATAATTTTTTCTCGAACCAAAAGAGTATTGGGAATTGATTCTAACTATGATCAGCGGTGATCGAAATAGTTGAACTGCAAAAAAAATGTATCTCACCGATCTAAAATAGCTATACCCTTCGCAAAATGGCGGATATCCAATATGTCGGACATGTGACTTTGAAAAACCACACAATTACCGCAAAACTCTGTACGTAAGAGCTTTCGGGGAAGAGGGACTGATTATGAATTTGACATCGGATTTTCGGAATTCGAAATGGTGGACCCAATATGGTGGACATGAAATTTTGAAAACTCTACGATTTTCACATAACTCTGTACTCGGGGACTTTTGGGGTCGCTGATTACGAATTTCAAATTGGATTTTTAAAATTCCACAGACTTCGAGTTGATTTTGATAAGATATTCTGTGTGTTTTCCGTTTCCCCCAATCTTTTCTCATGTAGCTCTTAGCAATAGATACTGCAAATTGTTTGGTTCCGACTTTAATCTTGCTATCTCCGGCAGCATTGTATATCACGAGAGCATTCACAATTCTCTCATAACTTCTCTTTCTCTTCCTGCATCTGAACCCGAGTTTGAATCCGTCCACGATACCTTTTTGGAGATTATTAAACTGTACGAATCTATGTTTGTTTGTGTCGATCTGTTGCCCATAACTGCTGCCTGCTGTTCCAATTTCGGGATCGTTAGTCCTTTAACTGGTGCCACTTTTCTCTTAGCTATCACTAAAACTATCCTCATGCAACTCTTCCCCTCTAATTGAAGATAACCGGCTGCTGCGAACGCCTGTTTGCTCGCATCACAAAAATGTGCAGTTCCAAGTTTCGTATTTCTCCGATGCCTAGGGTGTACCATCTTGGAATTCAAATCTCAGTGGCTGTTTTTGCATCAGCTAACCACATGTCCCATTTCAAGTTCAAGTTTTCCGGGATAGCTGAATCCCATTTTACTCCGGCACGCCACAAATCCTGCATTAGTATCTTTCCTCTGATTGTCATTACCGCGAGTATACATAAAGGATCAAAAATGGAAATAATAAGTTTTATGTGTCTCCGGCGCCTAAACTTGTTTTTACGCTACAGTTGAGAGTAGCGTAATGTTGTGTATTACGATACAGAGGAATGTAATGTAAAAATTGAACTGCGCATGTGCCTATAACCATACAGTGGAGCGTAATCTTCTTCTTATTACTCTTCTTCTTCGTACAACGTTGGCACCGTACTGACAAAGCCTTGTACATTTGAACTGCGCATGCTCTTTTACAATACGCTACTACTATACAAGATCGAGAAAATCAAAATGGCCGGAACTAGTCGCGAAATATCAAGTGCAATGGACGAGAATCATGATGAATACTAGATTAGATTCGAGTGTACGCATAACTACTCGTATACGCACCGAAGTCACATAAAATAGAATATGTGCCAATGCACACAATTCGGGTAGATACGAGACTCGCTTAAAATGCTCGTAAGACTGATCGCGCCTCGGCTTGGTCTTGGCTACGACTCGGCTACGCCTTGGCTTCGATCTCCTGCGAGCATTGTCGCTCGTCGAGTAATAACCCTCATTATGCGCCTAGGCACCTAATATACTATTAATACCTCACGGTTTAAAGGACGTTTCTCTTCAGTTACTAATCGTTGAACCACTCGCGGCAATGTAGTACTGAATGTGAAAATGTCATTTTCAGTCGACCAGACCACTCCACAGTGGGTCCACTTATATAGGAGAAAAGGGGAACGAATTATAGTGCTTGCTATCAACAAGTGGTGGCGCTATTGACGCTACTGATGTTCTTTTTAACCTGTTGTAACCATAGCAACCATAGTTTCATATTCTTTTGATAAAATCTGATGGTATAAATCATTGATTTATGTTTGAAAATTTTCCGCTCTTTAAAATATACGTAGTAAAAAAGTGGGCATTTTAATTTTTTTTTTTACAATCGAGAGTCATTGTATAGGGAATATATTTTAGTTTAATAAAATTCTCGGTTTTTTTCATTTCAGGCACTGTGAAGGCAGTGTGCACAATCACTGCAGCAGTGGGGGAACTTATTTTTTTGAAGGCTCAGGAGATGGTGGATAACTTGCTGAAAGTCGAATATTTTTATTTGAAAACATTACATTGTATTCATTATTTATGCACAAATATATCTGCAAAATTTTAAAACATTCGATGCAATACTTTTTTTTTTAAATTCACGAAAATCACCTTTTTTCAGACGGTCATACTAGTTGTGCTCCTTAACTGCATTTGTAGGGTGATTAATTTTCCCATCTGCTAGTCCCTTCCTAAAAACAGAAACTGAACAGAACAGAGCTCCCACCAGCAGATTATACAAATCGGGTCCTTTGAGCAAACGGTAGTTGAGGCAAACTCCATGACTCTTTGCCGCAACATCCCAGACTAGTCAGATCTTCGTAGGTTTGTTAGGATTTTGAACTGCGAAATGTGGCAAATACCACGTTCTAGGACCAATACATCCTTCTTCTTCATCTGTCAGGAAACGTGCATACCCCTTTTCCTGATACTCCCTTATTATTTTCTGGTATCCCTCTTTGATGCTTGGTTCGCGCTGCATTTTCCTTTCAAGAGAAAGAAATCTCTTTTCAGCCAGACTCTTGCTTTCTGTTAGAGTGTCGTTATCACTCTTCCATAAGAGACCTGCTTCCCAGCATACGCCTGTCCTCCGTGCTGTCTGAGACATGACTTCTTCAGCTCGCTGCTCCTGCTTGCAACGTAGAAGCTCGATTCTAGAGTTCACGCCGAAACTTTCTACTGTCCAAAAGTTCTTAAGTTGTTCGTTGAGGTCGGGATCTTCCTTGAAAAAATAATGCCGATGACATACCAAGTTGAATCTGCTTGAAACATAAGAACTATTGGGAAAAATCTACTAGTATTAACGATTGAACAGCTTGGTACATGGTTAGAGAGGCAAGCTGAAGCAGCGAGCGCTTTTACTTACCCTTTTTTAGAGGCAAAGCAGGGCAAACAGAACTCTGTTGAATGTAGCTGACGGAGATATAAAAGACTGTGGCTATTGTGATAAGGATCACACAATAGTCAAATGTGAGAGATTTAAGAAACTCACTGTCGATGATCGGTGGAAGTGGGCTAACAGAAAGAAGGTGTGTTTTGGGTGTCTGACAGCTAAGCATGCAATCAGAAAGTGTAAAGGTAAGGAGTGTGGCAAGGGAGGCTGCCAGAAAAAACACAATCCTGTTCTACATTTCGAAGTACGGAATCCATCGAGTTTGAGGCGGCAGAATTCAACCAACATAAGCCCAGCCGAAGTTACACCAACGGGGCCTGAGATTATAACTGTGATAAGAAAACCCAAGAAATAGTATATTATGTGCCTAGGCACACAATGAGGGTGATTGCGTGACGAGCGATAATGTTCGCAGGAGATCGAAGCCCAGGCGTAGTCGAGGCGTAGGTGAGGCATAGTCGAGGCAAAGCCGAGACGAATCCGAGGCGCGATCAGTCCTGCGAGCATTGTCGCGAGTCTCGCAATGTCCCGAATTGTGTGCATTGGCACATATTCTATTTTATGTGACTATGGTACGGATACGAGTTTTTATGCGTACATTGGAATCTAATCTAGTACTTATTGTAGTTGTTTGCTGCGTTAGTTGTACGAAGCGGGCGCAAATTGGCGACTAGTCCCGGCCATTTTGATTTTATCGGTCTTGTGTAGTAGTCAGTGCTAACGCTGTACGAAGAAGAAGTGAGAAGAAGAAGAATAAGAAATAGATTGCGTTCCGCTGTAAGACTATAATGCGCATGCGCAGTTCAATTTCTACATTGTATTCCTCTGTAACGGAATATACAATATTGCTTTACTCTCAGCTGTAACGGAAAAACGAGTTTCCGCGGCTGAGGCACATAAAAAGTATTTTTCTCTATAGTTCTTATGTTTCAAGCAGATTCAACTTGGAATGTCATCGGAATTATTTTTTCAAGGAGGATCCCAACGCCGACCTCAACGAACAACTTAAGAACTTTTAGACAGTAGAAATTTTCGGCGTGAACTCTTGAGTCGAGCTTTTTTAATGATTTTTGGGGCAATCTCTTCACGTTACTTAGCACAGGAGATTAAGAGCCGCATTTAACGTGGTAGAATTTTAACGAGTGTTCAGAGTGGTCTGGTCGCCTGAAAACGACATTTTCACATTCAGTACTACATTTCCGCGAGCGAATCAACGATTAGTAACTGAAGAGAAACATCCTTCAAAACGTGAGGTATTAAAACTTATTATTTCCGTTTTTGATCCTTTATGTCTACTTGCGGTAATGACAATCAGAAGAAAGATACTAATGCAGGACTTATGGCGTGCCGGAGTAAACTGGGATTCAGCTATCCCGGAAAACTTGAAATTGAAATGGGATATGTGGTTAGCTGATCTAAAAACAGCCACTGAGACTCGAATCCCAAGATGCTACACTCTAGGCATCGGAGAAATACGAAACATAGAACTGCACATTTTTTGTGATGCCAGCGAGCGAACAGACGTTCGCAGCAACCGGTTCTCTTCAATTAAATTTGGAAGAGTTGCAGGAGGATAGTCTTAGTCTTGTCTAAGAGAAAAGTGGCACCAGTTAAACAAGTAACGATCCCGAAATTGGAACTGCAGGTAGCAGTTATGGCCAACAGATGGACTCAAACAAACATAGATTCGTACAGTTTAAAACTCTCTAAAAAGGTTTTGTGGACGGATTCTCAAACCGCCGTCAAATTGATACGATCAGAGGCGCGGAACTATCCACCCTTGGTCATAAATCGGATATCAGTGATCCTGGACTCGTTTGCAATGGAAGAATGGACATGGGTTTCAACCGAGCAAAACGGGCCTGACGATGCCACTAGGGATACTGACCATATTGACATAACTTCGTCAAGTCGATTGTTTAACAGCCCAGAATTCCTTGCCCTTGATGAGGACGACTGGGTAAAGAAGATGCTGTCCCCAGAATCTGAAATTTGCCTAATAATGATTAAGAGGGAGAAATTTATTGATTTTTTCAGATTTTCATCATGGACGAAACTAATCCGAACTATGGCAAGGGTGTATCGTTTTGCAGATAAATGCTGAAGAAGGGGTGAATCTTGAGAACTGAAAGCTCTTGAAATTTTGGGAGGTGAGATCGAGGTCCTGAAGGCTTCACAGGCAGAGTCATTCCGGTCAGAAATCAATATACTGAGTAAGGGAGGAGAACTTAAGCGTCCTTGTACCAAGATCTTCAAGCTATCACCACTTTTGCAAGATCCGAAAGAACAAACCATCAGCACCGAGAATGACACCACTTCCGGATGTCCAAACAGAAAGTTTCGTGAGGCCATTCACCAACACCAGGGTTGATTATTTTGGACCCTTGTACGTGACAATGGGACGATAGCGTGAAATAATGCCCCTGAGAAGGATGATGGCCAGACAAGGAAAACACTCTTCGCCGAAGCAGAGTATTCAATCAATAGCCGGCCTTTGACTTACGCTTCAGACATTCCAGAGGGCCCGTGAACTATACATTTCCTACTGCTATAGAATGCAGAGGGGCATAAACCACCAGGCCGTATTCCTAACTGACTAGAAATACGGGGGGGGGGGGGGGGTGTTGAGGACAAAATCTGCCTAATGTTATTTCTGACCGTTATCAGGCTACTGCGCTGTGCTATTGCACTCGCACAGAGAGTCATGAAACATTCCATGACTAAGTAAAATTGGAATTTGTAACATTGTAAGTGCTTATTTCCAAAGTAGTATATTTTTTAACGCGTTATTAATATTCATTGTTCATTTATATTGAATCCTTATTAATTGTTTATACGACCAGAATATATATTATACATTTTACGTGCAATAATTCATTAAATTAATTAATTACAGTGCCGTGTTTATTTCTAAAATCCCACACCCGTATATTGTTAAGAAACAAATTTATCAAACACACAATTCGCTTTACAAAAAAGAATACCCATTTTATCTCTAACATAGTGGAAGGGAGTTTTAATAAAAGCATAGGTGAATAACCCTTAGTTCGGGATGCGTTACACCCCCTTAACAAGATTAGTTTTACTCCTGGAAAACCTTTATTCATTCTGTTTCGGAAACTTAAAGGGTTTTGTGTCTAACTTACTGTCTAGATTGATTTCATTAGATGTGCTAGGAATTTAAGTGGCTATCTGGGGTATCACCTGATTTCTGATCTTGAGTCGTAATTAATGTCGGGAAATTGAGAATTTGCACATTTTTTTTTGTGATGAAAAAATGAAATTTGGGGGTCACTTTTGCATACAAAATTTTTTTCTGAATTTTTTAGTTAATAATAATTTATTAATGAGCGTTTGAAAAGTGTAAATTTTAAATTTTCCGAAAACGTTCCGGAAACAGCCGAATGCTTCCGATGATACGGTGACGTCACATCGTTGTATACGATCTCTCTGTGTCACATCTTTGTATAGAAGACCAATTGAAAATTTATTTATATTTATAATTATAGCAGTAAAAAAAATCTAACCTCAATTTTGTCGAGGTAGTCAGTTTCTCTTTGAAAACTCTACATCTTATTGTCAGTCACGTACAACTCCTAAAGTAATAAAACATCAATAAAAGAGTTTTCTCTCCAGATGTTGTAGGGTTAGTATTTGGTCAGCGGTCAATGTGCGTCTGTCTAGGATGCAGTTCTTCCTCTGCAGTTAGTTGTAATCTGCCAGTCAAAGTGTAAACTGCGTGGTCTCTTTTATGTAGCAAACTCTCGTTTTTATATTTTAAATAAAGTTACTTTTACACTTATAAAATTTCTATTCACTCCTTTACAAGTGAGAAATTTCAACAAATTTGTCGATGTGTAAATAATAATATGATTTAAAAAGTTATTACTTTACGTCTAAGGAGCAGGTTTTATAGAGAAAATCATGATCATATATTTATGTGATACAAATTAAGAATGTTAAACATAGAACTTGCTGTTATTACTGTTTTTAAATTTTTCAATAAAGAGTTTTCACGTTGTAGCTTCGAAAAAATTTTACAATAATAATGCGGTTAAATTAATTTATAAATTATGAAATAATAATTACGTGAGTGAATTATTTCAGTTAAAAGAGGATATGGAAAATTACGTAAAGTACTCTTTAACTGGGAAACCAATACAGATTAAAAAAGGTGTTTTTCCGCATTTTTTCGATTGCCAAAAACATCGTAGTAATAAGGAAACTCCAACTCCTCGACCTGCTTTTGTTAAACTCAACCGGAAAAGAGCAATTTTGGAAATTTTATCATTATAATGGTAAACTTAACGACTATCACTCTCTCAATGAAACTTTATTGGATATTATACTATTTAAATATTAAAAATTCAAGCAGTTAACAAATAATTCATGTCATTAGAACTAATTAAATTAAGAAACAAATGAACTAATATTTATAATGACGAATAATTAATTATTTATAAATCATTCAAACGAATTAATTTATATTTATATCATACATTTTACCAATAATATTCTCATCTTCTTTAATAACGTAATAATAATTCAACTATGTACTAAATACATTAACTTATACATGAGTGATTTTTCATTATCATCAATTAGTAGTTTTTTCTTTTATCTGAATTGACAGAGTAGAATAATTATAATTTGTAACTTTTACTTACAAAGTGGCTTTGACACCACGGATTTCTGGTGCGGCATATTTAGGGTTAGATGTAAAATATTCCAACACCATAAACATAGAAATTTTTGGAAGACTTCCCGAGTCTGCTTTTACGAAGCCACTATCCATCTTAGGAGGCATTTTTAACTAAATAAACCAGTTTATTTATTGTTGAGAACTTCACGTGCACTTGGTTTGCATGTTGCCGATACGAAAATACAACGGTTTGACGTCAGAGACGCTTGACCGCCAAAGCGGTCCGTTTCAAACGCTCATTATCATTGAATCCTTCGCAAATCCACAATTAATGAGTAAAAAGAAAACGCTATTGTAATTATTTTTTATTTAATATAAACTTTAGATTGCATTTATAAAATTGCATAATTTTTTTGCATGCAAATTCCCAATTGATCGTCATTTCATTATTCTGAGAATCACAATGAACTTCTGGGGTCATTGGTCGCTGTTGTATAAAAAGATAGCCCTGTTTTCCTTTTAACTGGATATAAACTCATCTGTCGATCTTTACAACACTTACGTCGCACATTTTTATATCTATAGTTTTTGATCTAGATTTTATAATCATCATTGGAATGATGAATTGTTCTCCATGTTTCGTAATTATAGAGATTAGATGTTAGATTCCATAAACGTCGACTTCTAACAATCGAATTTTAATTGAATATACGAGGTTTTGACACGATAGCGTTTTTTATTTCACGGACATGTCGATAATATTTTTAATATGTTTTTAGTCAATGGTATGCAATACATATATGCTTACATCTTCACTTAGTTCGTCGACAAGCACTGCTATTATCGTTATTTGGTTTGATATGATTATACTTTTTGTACTGTTGTTTATACCTTCCGTTAACCCATTAAACTTTTCGATGTTTTCTTCACTATGTTTCAGGAGGATTTCTGGCTTGTAAGAGGAATTAAGGATGCTTCTTATCACTCTGGTTTGGTTTTAAATAGCACTTGGAAGATTCTTGTCATCTTTATAGAGTTTATCAAGTTCGGAGTTTACCTAATTTAAATCGTTTTTACTTAAGGTTCCAAAAAGTGCTTTTGAAACAATTCTAAAAGCGTTAATTAGTCGTCGCCTGTGTCTGCTGTGTTTCCCTATCAAGTCGTTAAATAATTTCATCTGATCTTTTAATCGTTTGATTCTAGCGCCTGGTAACTTTAATTCGAAAAATTCTGCACACTTGATGCATAGATGTGATGTAGAAGAATGTATATCCCATATTTGCTATTGTCGTGTTACTATTGTGTCAGTATCTATAGCAATGAATATGTGCCAAACTTCGTCATTGAGACGAGCTTTTCCTAAATCTTCAGCAAATACCGTGGTCCGGTGAGTTGTGTAAATGTAATAACAAGCGTAGTAGAGATGATAATTCCCAAGAATATTACCTTAGTAAATTTCATCCTGAAAATAGACATAAGTCAGTCTTCTACTCGTAATATGGTTTCAGGCGATTAGCATGTATTATGTATTCTTTGTTATTAAATAAAAGTCGATAGTTTGCGTTATCCATGCTCTCGAGAACATTTTTATGCCTTTTCTTCCACAAATTTTCTAATTCATCGTGAAATAGAGATGGCATTGTTGCTAATGTAGATGCTAAATTTTCCTTTCTTCCAAAAGTTAATTCAAAAGGCGTATATCCTGTTGTTTTATCTGCAATGATGTTATAGGCCATACAGATACTTTTTTGGTTTAAATCCCATTCTGTACGATTATCTGTTATGGCTGTCTTAAGTAAATCTTTTACTACGGGGTGTGCTCTCTCTAGACTTCGGTTGCTCTGTGGGTCAAACGTCGTAGTTTTTATGTGTTTGATTCGAGATGACATTGAGATTCGTTGGAACTAAAACATTCTTTGGTTAAAAATTATTAATATTGTACATTTTTAAATTGTTTGAATTTCCATTTATTAATTTTCTTGACATAAGATATAAGACTCTTATGGATAATTCCCTGTATTATGATTCTGATGTCGATCATTTTAAAATCTTTAAAAATGTCATTTTATAGGTTAAGCAGTTACAAAAATATTAATATCATCTCGATGTCTTAATTTTGAATTTTCCTTCTACGCAACGGTTCTTGTAAGTCTTGATAAGGACTGAAGCTTCAGTCGAAACGTTGACTTATTCAGGAGAAAAATAAAATTTTATTTCGGAGTAATTTGAAATGAATTTTGCGATTTCCGACATTACATCTTCCAAAAAATACGAGAAAGGCCATTACTCTCACTATTAAGGTACATGTCTTTACTGCTTGAATTATATCTTCTTCCATACCTTTCCAGATTCTCTTTCCCTTGCTTTTAAGATGATTTTGTTTTCTCCAATGTGTCCGGTAGAGAGATTTCTGTGTCATATTTGGATAGTTGCTTCTGTTTCTTGCAATGTTAGTTCTCGTGCCGTACCGAGACACACATGTGTTTTTATTTCCTCCTTGGATTTCTTAAATTGCTGCCTACAGAAATTGATGAAATTTTTTAATCGCCTTCGAAGTAATTTTGAGGATGGATCCTTGACATTAAATAGCCATTTTAACGCTTGATGATCTGTCTGAATTATGAGTTTCCTACCTAATAAGTACTGTCTTAATCTCTTGACTGCCTAAAATATTGCCAGAAGTTCTTCTTCGTTCATGCTATAGTTGATTTCTGGACTGTTTAACGTTCTTGAAATATAGCAAACGGGGTGTCCTTCCAGAGATAGACATGCTCTGATTCCTACATTACTTGTATCCGTGCTTAAAGTAAATTCTTTATCGTAATCTGGGTACTTTAATACTGCTGGTGAGCACAAGAGTTACTTTAATTTGTTGAAACTTTACTCGTATTGTGGTGTCCAATTGAAAGATTATTTTACTTTCGTTAATTCTATCATTGGTTTTGCAATAGTTTAAAAGTCTTTAATAAATTTTCTGTAATATCCAGAATCCTAAAAATGATTTGCTTTGCACTTGATTAGTAGGTTTCTTAATCAGGCACGTAAAGATTATTTTCTATGATAACCTGACCCTCTTTTTTGTTTGCATCTAACTTTATTATTTGAATATAATTTACTGGTATGAGAATAGTGTCATTTTCAAGCGGGTATGTTTTATCAGCTAGTATGAGGCTATTGTCATTTAGGTAAAATTTATATGCATACAAGAGTGGAACTCCGATTATTCCGTCTTCTGGCATGGGAAAATTATTTGGGTCGACTACGAAGACATGTATTTCTTTGCAATAGTTACAATGCATTTGCCATCTTGATTGTAAAGCAACATCGTGATTAGGAACCTTTTAATTTAGAGAAGGATATTTTTACCGAAATTCGGGTCTTGGAACTTGAGGTACGTGTTTTTTTTTAACAAAGTTGTGGTCGTCATCGTTGGAGAATGTATTTTCGCAATGGGTTTATTTCTAATCTTATTGCTTTTTGTTAACCAAATTTCAGACTATATAGATAGCTGTTGTGCTTCTCTAATGTTTCCACATTGTCCATCCTCGAAATTAATGTTTGAAGCATCTTCATGACATCTCCCGTTGTTGGTTTTTAACTCATTTTTCTGTGTGTGTTTTTTTTGTGTACTTAGCTTATAAAATTTCAAGTTTCGGGTGTTTTATGTCGCGACGCGTTACAAGTTTAATAAATTTTTAAGGTAAACGTTTCATGCAGTTTTATAAACTTTACCGTGTGCGTTATTTTTAAATCTGCATACAATAACCCTTGTTGCTACAAACAATCGGTTGTAGGACAGATAGTTTCTTGTTTTTTTTACGGACTCAAGGATTACGGAGCACCGTAATGTGAGTACGCTTGCACGACCAAATTCGCTTCACCCCAACGTATCAGGTCTCCGTTCAACGGAAGTAAAGAAGACTTATACTCTGGTCCCACGATATTCTAAGTCTAATTATTTAGAATTATTTACGTTTTTTTACTGCAGATGAGGAATCTTGAAGTAGGATGCGTAGTTGGTCGTTATCTTAGCGAAATTCGTAAAATTTGACACTGCGAAGACCGGCGGTGCAACCTTGGGTTGATGACGTCTCTGCTTCTTGAGACTTTAATCTCAGGGAGTCACTATCAAGTCTACTTATTTCAGCCTGAGTGCGTGTCCTCTATTATAGTGATCTAGCCTGTGCAAAGATTCTGCTTCTCCGTAGAGGTTGATTCTTTGTTAGTCCTAATTAGATTTGACGTATCAAATCAATAGGATCCTGCGATGGATCGCCAGAAAATTATGTCAGGGGGTGAATAAATAAATTATTTGGACTAGAACAAAATTTTCGTTATTATATTTTATATTTAAGCATTTTAAGTCTCATATAAGCCTTATGTCTGGTTTACGTTTATTGACAGAATATAATAGCGCATCAGAGATGAATGCGTATATACAATAGATTTTTACAGCGATTTGTTACATTCTTTAAAGAATTCTACAATATATTTACATGCTAAAGAGTTAGGATAACGTAAAATAGATTCAATTTGAAGAGGAAGTTGAAGTTCCAACCCAAGAAGATTTTTGATTAGTAACATTCTTTGTCTGTTGTAGAGAGAGCACTGCTATGTAACATGATTGATATCTTTATCGTATTTATTGCGCAAGCATGTAGGGTTATTAACTATATTGACTCGTGCCAATGAAGCTGCCAAGCTGTAATGCTCAGCTCTACATCTATTTACAGTCTTTATGGTATAATTTGAAATAATTATTACCTTTAAAATTACCCTGATTTATCATGAATTGGTTTGTTTTAAGAAAATAATATTTTTTGAATTCTTGATGGTGGTCTGTAAAAGGAATAATAGAGGGTTTAAGTACAGGACCATTAGTGCATTTGCTAAAGAGTCGACAGCTTCATTGTACTCAATGCCAATGTGGGAAGGTATTCAGGTGAATTTTATATATGGTTCTGGATATCTAGCAGTTATTTTGTTCTACCTCTTTTTAATTTCGAGAGTATAATAGTTGGATTTTATACGTGTATTGACAAATTTTAAACTTAAGAGTGGACTTAACGAATCCGATAAGATTACAAATTTGCCATATTCGCTTTCTTTTATCAAGACCATAGCCTCATGAATCGCGATACATTCAGCTGTATAAACAGAAGCAGTTTTAGAGATAGATCTTCCTGAATTACGATTCTCGTCAGGATTGATACAACCAGAACCTACGAAGTTATTCAAGTTTTTGCTGCCATCGGTAAAAAGGGCGTGAGCTTCTAATTTCTTTAAGTAATTTTGTAAAAGACGATGTGGATCAGGGGCTTCTTTCATTTTAGATCCTAATTCAGTATTTATGTCCATGCTTGTGACTGAAGTTTTATAATGAAAACAATATATATTATAGTTAGATTGAGTGTGAATTTCTAATCGACATATTTCGCATATGCATACATTCAGTATTCTTTCAGTGAGGTTTGATTGATTTCTGATAAGAAAAGAATTAGTTTTACGTACAGTATCGTAGATGGCAAGATTGGAGTTTGAAAGGATTTTAATCAAGTAGCATTTACATAGGGTTGCTGTACGTTCATGAATATACTGTTCTATATGCTGAAACTATTCTTAGCGCGACAGATTTCTGCGCTGAGAATAGCTTTCTCCAGATAGCATGGTTTTGCAAGGCATTAGCCCAGACCGGAGCTGCATCTCTGGGTCCACCAATGTTGGGCATAAGCCGAGCCAAGTTTGCTCCACATTGGATGGCTTCGGCAGTTGCGATCTTTAGGTGTTCGCCAAAGCCAAGCCTACGATCCAACTGCACCCTCAGGTACTTAAAACTTGTTTTCCACACGACCTCATGCTCTCCGAGAACGATCCTCGGGTACTGAAAAGATCTCCTGACCGCGACGAGCAAAGCCTCAGTTTTCTCAGGGGCAATTTTCAGGCCTCTTCTATCCAATCAACGCTTTGCCCGCCACAAACTTTCATTAATCCTCAGCTCCAGGAATCTGATGTCGGCAGCGGCACACACGACAAGTGCGTCATCCGCGAAGCCGATGATGCTCGTTCCAACAGGTAGGTCTATGTGCAGGAAATCGTCATACATGACGTTCCAAACGAGTGGACCTACCCACGACCCTTGAGGGGCGCCACATGTCATCTCTTCTTTGAGAGACCCTTGTATATTCGCCCTTGTATATTACCCACCTGTCGCTCAGATAGTCATCTATCATTCGCAACAGGTAGTCTGGAATATTTTTCCGCATCATAGCCTCGATGCAGATATTCCACCTTGTGATATTGAACGCATTGCGTATGTCAATGCTGATCAATGCGCAGAATCCCTTACGCTTACCAGTTCCCTTTCTTGCATTTGGGACGATGTTAACCACAGCTTGGATAGCGTTCACAGTGGACCTGCTCTTCCTGAATTCGAACTGGTTTTCCGAGAGACCGTTCTCCTTAACCAAAAGAGTCAGAAGCCGTTGTAGAATCAACTCCTCCAGAAGCTTCCCCATCGTATCCAATAGAAATATTGGTCTATACGACGAGGCATCCCCTAGAGGTATGTTGCCCTTCCTCAGCAGGACCAACATCTGCTTCTTCTAGTCTACGAAGAACCTCCCCTCCCGAAGACAGGAGTTAAAGGCTTCTAGGAGGATCTCCGGGTATTCCCCGATCACCTCTTTGAGGATCTCGTTCGGCACCCCGTCGATACCCGGCGCTGTATTTGCCTTAAGCCTCCCACCCGCTCTCTTTAGTTCTTCGAGAGTGAAGAGTTCTTCGCGCCGGACTACGCAGGAACTTCAGTCCTGTCTTTGGAACGGCTCTACGTGTGGAAACAAGCTCTGCACAATGTACTTGACTCGATTGGGATCGTCCAGGCCTGGGGTCTTTCTTCTAGTCACCAATCTCTTGGTGACTATTTTGAAAGCGAGACCCCATGGGTCCTGCTCGACTTCGCCAATCAAGTCTTTTCAGCATTGAAGTCGGCTTTTCTTTATGCGTCGCCTGAAAGTTGCTATTGCCCCTTTCCATGCCTCATGTAGCATAGCAACCCCCTTTGAGCGGGTATATTTCCGCCACGCTGCGAGGCATTCACGCCGTAGGGCAGCCAACTGATCGTTCCGCCAATACATCGAACCCCTGGCTTGCATGCGCTTGCGGCGAGGCATCAAGCAGTCGCAAGCTGCGACTACCTACTGCCTCGCGGAGTGCACAGTTGCTTCTAACGACCCAGCAGGGCAGACCGAACCAAGCTTATTAATGAGCCTGGTTTCTTCTAGGTGTTCTCGAAATCGTTCCCTGCTAAGTCGTTTTATGTTCCAAGAGGGGAACCTTCCTTTGCCACCCGTTCCCTTATCCATTGCTTGACGCCGTTGTTTCAGGCTGAATT
This sequence comes from Diplolepis rosae, assembly GCA_030998225.1. Taxonomy (NCBI): domain Eukaryota; kingdom Metazoa; phylum Arthropoda; class Insecta; order Hymenoptera; family Diplolepididae; genus Diplolepis; species Diplolepis rosae. The sequence goes on along the minus strand of JAPYXD010000694.1, from coordinate 1,461,902 downwards.
CGGTGTTCCGGTGGTCACTCGAGGTTGTCTCCTTGAAAACCGACCAGTCGCCTATCTTTGAGGCGAGGCGCGGATATTGTGGAATCAATTATTAACCCCCACGCTCCTCAAATGAAGGTAAACCGCTCTGCCCAGTGCCAAGGACAAGACAGACACGACTTGTTCTTTCTCGACGGTCTCGTCAAGGTCCCTACTTTCGAGGGACCCCGTTGAGACCAGGGCCAAAATTTCCGCGATCTCCCGACCGCCTGGTTGAGCTCCTCGTGGGAGGCCGAAACGTCTCCCCCCTCTTTTAAAGCTAGAAGGACTTCCTCCTTCCTGGTCCTCCGGATAGATAGGAACTCGAGTCCTGCCCTCCGGGGGTCGACCTTCGCCTTCATTTCCCTCAAGATGTCGGCGAAGGACTGGCACTTCGCTGACACCTTGTTGGCGTCGCCCGAATTGGCGGGCGTGGAGTGCCAAATTGCCAAAACCTCGGTTTGGCAAAAATTGCCTGTGCTTTTTGCACAGGGTCCTTCGCCTTCTTCTCCTTTATTCTTCATTTTTTGCTCTTCCTCGTGACCACTGGCCAGTCCTCTTCATCAGTCGGGCCCTGGCTCTTGGCCACCTGAGCATCCGAGGGTGACGGGCCACATTCCCCTCTTAGGAGTTTTTTTCCTAAGGGGGGAGGGGGCTGCCCTCTTTTCACCCTTAGCCTGGTTTTTTGGGATATCTCCCAGAGACGCCGAACGTGGTATCCGGAAGGTCCCCATATTTTTCGTGACGGGGTGGGATTCCAGTCTTTTTTGGATCTTTATGCCGCTTTCAAGGAGGCACTTATGGGTGTGGAGCATTCCGCCCAACACTTCAGTGGCCTCATTTCTGCTCCTTCAGGAGCTGAAGGATGTCCTTCAATCCCCCAGCTCCTGAACAAGCAGCCAAGTTGACTTTTCCCAGGGTTTTCATCTTTAAATTCATAATTTTTTTCACCAGCGGATCGTGCGTAGAAGAGCGGGTCCGAATAGTTGGGAACGGGTGCACCCTCGGACCGAAGTCCTACCCCAGTTCCCTGAGGCCCAAACTCTGCTTAGTCCGTTCGGGAATACACGGACAGACCGGATTCGCTCGAAGCGACACAGGCTCCGACACCTGTGTTCAATATGCACTACCTGATCAAGGTCCCGAAGGGGCTGACTGCTGATCCCGCATGGCACACCACCTCGGCAGAGCTAGGCTGACATCATCTTCGCCTCCTCGTGGGCCGGGAAGACACCACTCAGCGACGAAGCACTCCCAGTGGGATGCCATACGGAAACGATCGCTTGGACTGTTCTTGGTCACAGACTGCGGAGGCTTTGCAGTGTTTCCCAGGAGGTTCCATACACCAATTCGTTCTTTGCCTCACTCAAGAGAGAGCCTGTCTATAGAGTCTTCTCTCACATTCGAAAGACACATATCCCAGTCATGCGGCGCTGACATTCATTCAGTTCACTAATATCTCGCAGGCACTCACAGACTCATTCTCAGCGCCGCTGCCTGGTGCATACATCCCTCTTCATGCATGGGTATAGACGCGTCTATAGCATCCCCCGCTTTCAACCTGGGATAGACCCGTTTATAGGGCACCCTTTACGCAATGGGAAGATGCCCGTCTATAGAGCCCCCTGCATTAATTCACCGATTCATCGGGACATTACAACCTCCTTGGCCTGAGGGCCGTCTACTAAGCCTCCTCACCCGTCATTTTTTAGTTGCGTGTTCGAATCAACGTTTTTACAAAATTTAGCCCAATGACATCTGCATGTTATAAGGAATTCTCGTGACATCGTCTGTTTTTACGTGAATTTGTTTTCTGAAGCTAAGTATGTGAGAATAGCCCTGATTTTTGGTACCTGCTCTTATAGATGTTGGTTGACAGACTGGAAAAATATTTATTTTGTTGAGTTCATTCAATATAGAGCAGGAACTTCGGTCTTTTCACGTAAAAGATTCTACCCGTGGAAACAGGCTTTGCACGATGTGCTTGGCCCGATCAGGATTGTTCAGGCAGGGCCTCCTTCTTCTAGACACCAATGTTTTGGTAACTATTTTGAATAGTCGCATAACCTTCAGGCAAGACAGGGCGCGGCAATCGTAAGGTCAATTTTCGACCCCATGGCACCTCGTCTGAATGACATCTCTTGACCCAGATTCAGGATCCCGCACCTCCTTGAAGCATCCTGATACCTGGCAGAGATTTCAGTTCATTTGTACTATATACTAATGAGCACCACGTCGGCCCCCCTCTCCCTGGATGTCTGCATTAGGAGGTCTTGGGCTTCCCTCCTTTTCCGAATTTGAGCTGTCGGAACTTCACTTCTCACCCCTCAACGTCTGGAGCTCTGCCCGAAACACTAAGCAAGTACCGCCCCCAGAAACATCGGCAACATCTTTTAAACCCCTATCCACGCATGTCATTCACCTGGGGTAGGGAGGGGGAGATCACACTCCTTCGCCCTGTGCGTTGAGTCACTACACCTCCAACAGACATCTTTCCTGCTGGGGCGGATGCAACCACGAGAATCGTGACCGTACCCCTGGCAGCGGTAACATCGGGCAACCTCGGCGTGTTTACGGATGCTGCAATTCACCCATCCGACTCTTAGCTTTCCGGGGTGAAGCAAGCGTTGGGCGTGCCCCTCAACCAGCGGGATTGCTGCAGTCTGGAGACCGCAAAAGCGTTTATAGAGGCTGCAAGGTCCATCGAGACTGGGATTGCAGAGTTGTAGACACAGAGCAGCAACTACCTTCTGCCTTATGACTGTCTCGTCGAAGTCCTTGATTTTTAGGGATCTCTTCGAGGCCAAAGCCCTAACGTCGGCCTACTCCCCGACCACCTGGCTAGCGCCTTTTCAAAGGCAGAAACGTCGCCCCCCTTTTTCAGGACCAGGAGGACCTCCTCCATTCTGATTCATTCTTGCATCGCTCGGCCTGGCAGGTGGAGAGCGTCTTGGGGCCTTCTTCCTCCTTTTATGCTTCCTTTGACATTCTTCTCTTTCTTTTTCTTCTTATTATTTCTATCCTTTTTTCTTTCGACCAGTTGCCAGTCTACAGCCACCATGGTGGTCTGGCTTCTGGTGATCTCAGCATAAGAGGGCGAAGTTCTGCTCTTCCTCTTCTTGTGGGTCCGTTCTTCGGTCGGGAAGGCGGCTTCCCTCTTTTCCCCCTTGAATTACTTTCTTGGGGTGGCGCCCAGAGAGGCCGGTCGGGGCTTCTGGCGTAAAACAGCTTTTCGAAGAGTGGGATGGGAGTCTAGTTATATATAAGCTTTAAAATTGTCATGACTGAAAAGTAATCTTTAGATATATTTATTATTCCAGAATTAAAATTTGGGAAGCTTTTTAGGGAGAAAATGTCTTAAGGGGCTATACCAGTGTGACACTTTCAAAAAACTGATTTTTTTTTTGGCTTATTCGACAGTTTGCACTTTTAAGAATATTTTGTGAAAATTTCAAAGTCGTATCTGTAATATTTTTTGAATGGCAGTCTTTCAAAGAGGAACCGCTCGCTAGCGAAAAATGCTCCATCTAGACGCACGAAGGCTTAGCTCGAAACTAACGTCTATTATTTATTCACGGCTAAGAGAGGACACTAATATATGTACAAATACATGTTTAAGGCTATTTTTTTCTGTTAAGTTTACATGAAGAACCATCATCAATAATAATAATAATAATAGTTTACTCACAGCTGATTTATTTTTATACTAATACTAATATTAGTTTTTAATTAATCGTATTATTACATTATTCATCGAAAATGAGTGATATTAATTCAAAAGCGAATCAAAAAGGCTCTCACGATACTCCTGGTCACAGGGCTAGAAGCAAGAAGAGGAAATTTTCGGGAAATCGACACACGTTTGAGGAGTCCACCGAAAAAACCAGTACAGCCGCTAAAAAATTGTTACACACTGGAGATGATGAAATAATTATTGACCAAACGCATGGATATCGTATCATTCAGTTTTTCTCTGTTTTTACTGCAATTAGTGCATTAGTTACGTGTAAAAATGTGAGAACGATATCAAATTTAACGAAGCAAGTTCACGTGGGTTAGGATTTAAAATTGCTGTATCATGTAAGTGTGGTGTTTCATATGTAAATTCTGGACCAATGATTGGTTACGCGTATGAGATAAATCGTCGAATAGTATTTGTAATGCGACTTCTTGGCATCGGTATTAATGGATTAAATCTTTTTGATGTGCCTCAGCCGCGGAAACTCGTTTTTCCGTTACAGCTGAGAGTAAAGCAATGTTGTATATTCCGTTATAGAGGAATACAATGTAGAAATCGAACTGCGCATGTGCATTATAGTCTTACAGCGGAACGCAATCTATTTCTTATTCTTCTTCTTCTCACTTCTTCTTCGTGCAGTGGAACGCAATCTATTTCTTATTCTTCTTATTCTCACTTCTTCTTCGTACATCGGAACGCAATCTATTTCTTATTCTTCTTCTTCTCACTTCTTCTTCGTACAGCGTTAGCACTGACTACTACACAAGACCGATAAAATCAAAATGGCCGGGACTAGTCGCCAATTTGCGCCCGCTTCGTACAACTAGCGCAGCAAACAACTACAATAAGTACTAGATTAGATTCCAATGTACGCATAAAAACTCGTATCCGCACCACAGTCACATAAAATAGAATATGCGCCAATGCACACAATTAGGGACATTGCGAGACTCGCGACAATGCTCGCAGGACTGATCGCGACTCGACTATGCCTCACCTACGCCTCGACTACGCCTTGGCTTCGATCTGCTGCGAGCATTGTCGCTCGTCACGCAATCACCCTCATTGTGTGCCTAGGCACATAATATACTATTGTGGTTTGATGGATCTTCTTGCAAAGTTTCACAATAATACTTTCGCTGGATGTTTTCAAAATATAAATAAAGCTGCAAGCACCGTATACGAATGAAGATTAAACAAAGCCGTAGCTGAGGAGAAAGAAAAAACATTAGAGAATGAAGGTTCAGATGATCATTTTACAGCTTCCGGAGATGGCACGTGGAAAAAACGTGGCCACACCTCACGTTTCGGTGTTACAGCTCTTGTAGGTAAATACTGCAAAAAAATCATTGATTCAATCGTAAAGTCGACTTATTGTAAGAGTTGTGAAGTATGGGAAAAGAAAAAAGATACTCATCCCGAAGAATACGAAGAGTGGCTTGAAGGACACGATGATTGTGATATAAATCATATTGGATCAGCTTGAAAAATGGAGGTTGATAGTGTAAAAGAAATGTTTAGTCGTTCAGTCGGAAAATACGGTGTAAAATATACACGTTACATTGGCGACAGTGATAGCGCTACTTACAAAGGCTTGTTGAATTTAAATCCATGTGATTCGCCTGTTGAAAAACTGGAATGCTATTTACACGTAAAAAAAAGAATGGGAACGAGATGCCGCAATCTTAAAAAAGTGAAGAAAAATGTAGGCGGAAGAAGCAAGAATACAGTAAAGTTAACTGATAAAGTTATTAATAAGCTCCAAAAATACTATGGATTAGCTATTACCAGGCATCAAGATAATGTTGATGAAATGTACAAGGAAATTTGGGCTACTTTACATCATCTGTCGTCAACAGACCAGAATCCAAACCACAAAAATTGCCCTGCCGGCTCAGAAAGTTGGTGCACATATCGCCGTGCTGAAGCTGCAGGACTGGACCTAGCAAAATTTAAGCATGATTATCTACCTCTTCACAAGAACGTTACGAAAGCTTTGGAACCCATTTATACTGATTTAAGTTCAAGGCAATTACTGGAGCGATGCAAAGGAGGAAACACACAGAATAACAATGAAAGTTATAATGGATTACTGTGGCACTTTGCTCCAAAACATCTTCACAGTGGATTAAAAACCGTCGAGCTGGCAAATTTCTTGGCAGTTACAATATTTAACGATGGTTTCTACGGAATTTTAAAAATGCTGCAAGTCATGAATATCACCATCGGTCCTGTTGCAAAACAGTATGCCACGGAGGGAGACAACAGCAGAATCAACCTGGCGGACTTATGTCACGAAGCGTCTTCAAAAGAAGGACGAACAGCTCGAAGAAGAGCTTCAGCATCTCAAGAGTCATTATTTGAGTCGGAGGAGGGTCCATTGTATGGCCCAGGTATAGCTGATTAGCAGTTTTATTGGTAAATGTATTTTTATCATAACTAAAATCGATAGGTAAATCTTTAAACGCGTTTTTCTCAAAATGAGATTTTTTCAATTTGCGGCCATTCTAACTCGAAGACTAATTATCCGATTGACTTGAAATTTTAACTGACTACTCTTGACTATATTTGCCATACAGTGAACTAGGATATTTTTAATCGGATGAAAATTGAAATTTTAGCAGATAAAAAACCGACCATTTTTTAATCAAAAAATAGACTGTTTTCTTCATATTGACGCCATTTTGTTCGATTTTGGAATTTTTCAAAAATCCTAGTTCACTGTATAGAAAATACCTTCTAGTTTAATGCCTTTTTTTCCATTTCAGTTACTCAATCGACCGGAATCGTGGCCGCAGTGGGGGAACTTTTATTTTTCGCGTTTCCGAAGACAGCGCATAACTCGCTTAATTTTCAATATTTTTTAATAAAAATTAAATGTAATATTCATCAAATATAGCTAAATACATTGTTAATTTTCAGAAATATTTAGTTTAATAGTTTTCTTTTAAAAAATTCCCAAAAATCACTTAAATTTTAAGCTCTCACACTGGTATAGCCCCTTAAATTTAAAATTTCAATTTAAAAAAAATATGTTTTAAAAGTTTAAGCGCCAGCATGGCGATATGTCGTAAAGAACTTTAGAAATTTCAGGAACTCACCTAGTAGAACTCTTGCCTTTTATGCGGAAGGCTTCAATTCGCGCTGCCGTCAATTTTTTATTCATCAAAATGCTTTTTCATTCAGTTTCTTAATAAGAATTATTCAATCTATGCCATTTGATGAATAGTTGATCATTATTTTCAGTAAAAATAATTTTTTTCGAATTTTTGTCATGTCTTGTTTGGAAAATCATACTTTTTATAAAAATTCTTTGAGGCTAAGAGATCTCCTCCGTCAGGATTGACTATTTGTTAGAGTGAGACGAAAGTAAGTTATGTCACTTCAACCAATGATCAACCCTTACGGTGGAGACGTACCGCTTATAGTGAACCACCGCATTATGTTTGTTTAATTTTTCAAGGCTAGGAAAAAAATTATTATAGCAACTTCGATATCTTCAAACTCAAATTGTACCGCAGAATCATAATAGCAACAATTCAAGTGTTTGTTATGCTCCACTTTTCCATATTATTACGAGGTCAGCGACCGTGCAGCAAACGGTTTGTGAATGGTGAACTAATTCGCTGATCGTTCACCTGACCGAGTCCGCTAGAGATATGTAGGAATGACTTTTTGTTTTTCCAGCTTTTATGACTAGTATCACTCCGGTTCATAAATTCAATATAATTGCCCTTTATTCCTATGTATGTTTTATATTGTGTGATTGAAAAAAAATTATTTCGTATATAAAATTAAATGTTTTTGAAAAACTTAGTTCTTACTTCAGTTGGAAAATATAAATACTAGAAAGTGTTTCAGAATAAAGAATTTCAATAAAAAGTACGATTTTCAATACAAGACATGACAATAATTCGAAAAAACGAATTTTTATTGAAAATGATTATAAAATATTCATCAAATGGCATAATGTAAATGATTGTTATTAAAAAATGCAATAAAAAATAATTTTGATGAATAAAAAAAAATTGACGTCTAATAAGAATTGAACCCGCAGCCTTCCGCATATAAGGCATGCGCTCTACTAGGTAATACCTCGAATGTAATTCCTCAATACCTCTAATTTGATCCCTATAAGACTTTCCAAAATTTTTTTATTCAGAGCTTTGCGGCGCTTTTTCATGCTGATCAGCTGATACGAGCTATTAGGTCAATTTCTACATGTTCAGTCTGGTATAGATTTCACTTTTGTAGTTATTATTATATAGAGTTCAAATAGTAATAGTGAGATTCTTTGGATTCTTTGAGCATGAATTTTTTGTTACTATAAAGGATAATCGTTTATTCAAAATTAAATTACATCGTGTAGACGTGGCGGTGGTTTATCACGGAATAACTCAAAAGGATGCGCCAGGCTCTCGCATGGGGCCTGATGGCGCCACTGTTACTTATTATTTAAAATGACAAAGTTACTAGAAATGCAAATACATCCTTACAAACTCGTCCATCCTGACATACAGTTCGACTCGAACGGATACATAGTATATTTAGTTATTCTAAACTGCTGTAGGAGAAGTGTTTGGGATAGAGATCACAGATCGTAGTAAGGAGTTCATGATACCAAGGTTTCATGTTGCATGCTTCCCATGTACCTATGTATGGTTTTTGTGATACCTGAAATTTTTAAACATCTTGAAGTACATATCTGTCATTTCGCAATACTTTAGTTACCTCGTAAGGACCCTTGAAGCGAAGAATACGTTTTATCGAAGCCCCGACCGTAGTATCATAATTCCTTACCATCACGTAATCGCCAACTTGGTATTTTCGAGGCTCTTTGTGGTTCTTATCATAATATGCTTTGTTGTACTCTTGGGATTTCTCGTTTTTCTCGATTATTTCAGATCTAACCTGTTCAAGATCACGATTACTTTTGCTGTGCTTGGTCTGCTCTAAATATTCCGCTACTGGGTCAATCAGTTTACCTCTTTGATTTATTCCAAATAACATTTTACTAGGAGTCGCACCAGTGGTGCTGTGCACGGTATTGTTTAGAGCAAACTCAGCCTCAGCCAATATTTTATACCAAAGTTTGCCAGTGGAAGAGTCAGAAATTTTTGCCAACATAGGGCTTAGAACACGATTTACTCTTTCCACTTGCCCGTTTGTTTGAGGTTACGCAGTTGCGATTAAAACATGATTGATGTCATTTTCTTCGACGTACATTTTGAAGTCTTGTGATGTGAAACAAGTGCCGCGGTCTGAAATAAGGGTTCGTGGTCTGCTATAATTTCGGAAGTGATCATCAAGACACTTTATCGCCTATTTAGTTTCTGTAGTTTTGACAGGATACAACTTACTGAATTTCGTAAAGGCATCAATGACAAGAAATATATGTTGTTTCGCTGAAATTCGTTTATCAATTGGACTTAAATGGTCTACGTGGTACGTTAGAAATGGCGAGTCACCCTTCGGAATAGGATTAAGATAACCCTCCCTCTTCCCTGTGGAAGGCGAAAATGATATACATTTGCGCCAGCTCCATCGTCACCGACGTGACGTTTCAGAGTTCGAATACTAAACACTGCTGAACTGAAGGATTCGTCGGAATCTTGACACTGGACACTGGTATCCAAGCAGAAGGATGCAATAGCCGTGTAGTTACACGGCAACGTCTCAAAAGTCCGCCGTTACCGAAATTCGCGATGCTTGGTTCCTTTGCAGGGAAATATCGCGATTCACTCACTGAAATGCCCGTACATCGGGTGGTTTTCTCAATCCACGCTGGCTACGCGATCGATTCTGAATGGTTTGGGAGATCCTGAATCCCTCAGTAACCCTGAATCGTGCCAAACGTCCGAACACGCGATGGATGTGGCTCCACGAGGCGTCTCGTGGAAATAAAAAAATTCTTCATCTTTTTCTTTTTTTCGATCGCGACTACGAAAAACGAGAGCACCAACACTGTCACGAATGGCTGAACTTAAGGCATTCCACTCTTATGGGTTTTTGGGCTAAAATCCCACTTCTGAAGTTTATAAAGGATAATCGTTTATTCAAAATTAAATTACATCGTGTAGACGTGGCGGTGGTTTATCACGGACTAACTCAAAAGGATGCGCCAGGCTCTCGCATGGGGCCTGATGGCGCCACTGTTACTTATTATTTGAAATGAAAAAGTTACTAGAAATGCAAATACATCCTTACATTACAGAAAATATTCCAAAAAATTTTATAAGATATTATATGCATAAAAATAACGACAAAATACCTCATTCAACACGATTTTTTCCCGCCTGCAGTAGTCCAAGCAATAATTATGTCAACATCAATACATAATATGACCACTTACTTTTGTTTATCTAGACAGGGAGGGTAGGTTGTTTTTTCTTTATCATTAAAGGGGTCTTCTACCTTGTTGGTTCAAAAAAATCGATTTTTTTTGGATATTTGTGGCCTAGAAGGTGCTAGAAATGTAATGTTAAAAGGGTATGACCGAAATCTTATTATTTCGGGGTTTCCAGAGCCGTCAAATATAGCTCCGCTCCCCTCCGCGATTCATGCATGAATATCTTTAAATGCGATTTCCCAAAAGTTGTGTTTTTGCAACTGGTTGACATGATATCTCGAAAAGTAGTTGATCAATTAACTAAAGTCATGTATAAAAATTTGTGAAAAACATGTCGCTGTCGTCTGACACGAACTTTTTGGATTTTTTCCATTTCAAGAATTTTTACAGCTGTTCTTGACCTTGAAAACATAGAAATATATTTTTTTTCTTGTTTATTCACTATTTGCTAAAATTTTCAAATTTTTCAAATTCCTTGTGTCAAACGATAGCCAAATGCATAAAAAAACTGAATCATTTTGGTTTTTTTGTTTCAGACGACTTTTATGAGCTAAAGCGTGTCAACCGTTTTGGTATACATTTTTCTTAAGGGATATTTTAAGGTCAAATCACGGTCAAATTGGAGGCAGTAAAATTTTAGTAAAATTTTTGTTGAAAGTATATAGATAAATAAGTTAAATGCAAAAAACCGCACCTCGATTGCATTATTGGTTTCCCTACAATTCATTCTCAAGAAACAGTATAAAAAACGAAGCCACAAGGTAGAAGACCCCCTTAATAACAAAATAAAAATAAAATCCAAGCTGGTTGAATCTAGTTATTAAATTAAGTCTAGCGAATAAACAGGCTAATCTTTCTAAGGCCATGCTGCGTCTGATTTTGTAATTTCTTTTCAGGGCTACCCAGCTAGGTCCACGGCAGAGCCAATAATTAATCTATACATATATTGGAAATTTCTACGCGGGTACGGTAAAGTTCCTAATATTTGTTTGGTCGAAAAATGTTATCATGATAATAATTAGAAATTTATAAGCACTAGCAGAAACCAATGTTGCAATTTTTGATTTTTACAGCAACAAAAATTCAAAAAATGCTCTTATTTTAACAATTTTGGTCGAATGTGGCTGGTTAACTGAATCTTTCTTTCTTTTTGGCCCTCACGAGGTGTGCCAATTTTCAATCCAATCTGATAATTCTATCGAAAGTTACCATGTCCACAGACGCTGGACAGACAGAGAAACAGATGCTTTCGTAAAAACCATTTTCTCTGACTCAGGGGGTCTCAAAACGCAAAGATTTGATCAAAATTCCGAAAATGTTTTTGATTCCTTGAGGGGCTGTTTCGAATTTTCCAACACACTTCGATTTTCAGAAAATGCCTATAATTTCAGTTTTACATATGTTTTACTTTCGTTCAATATAGTACTTTAATTTAAAACAATCTTCAAGTTACCCTGACTTTTATTCCAACTGCAGTTATACCTACCTGGGTTCTAGTCTTTTTATTTTCTTCCTCTAACGTTTAGACGTAATTCTTATTTTCAGGTTTCCCATGCTTTTTTCCACCCTGAATTAAGTCGAATTTTCATTTTAAATACAGTATTGTTTTCAACGCTTCTCAGCAGTGAATCAATCAATTTACCCAAAAAACAAATTTTTGGTCTGATTCAATGCTTGCGTTGTGTTTTATCTGCCTAGTTGAGTCGCGGTAGATAAATAATTGTGGTTTCTTTTAAGTTATGGATTGATTATTTATTGTTGAAAACTACACACGAAATGCAGGTACAAGACAAGATAACACAAATGTTTGAGACAAATACAAAAGAACATAGCCTGATGTAGCAAGATCAGGTTGTCACTACTAGAGATGTGCGATGTCTAAATATCGAGACGCGTGAATAATACAAGCATAGTTTTGAGGAATGATACAAACAGAGTAGAGTATAAAGAGTGTCGAAGTACACTTGATTGGTCAACATTTTGGAGGTGGAGGCACTTAGACACTCCTTCGTTTGGCGTTACATTTCCTTGGGGTTTTCCCAAGGATTGATTGGAGTGGGAGACATTTTGAAGTAGGTAAGAAATATCAAAAAACTAGTTGGGGTCGAGAGTTTACAGTCTTTAATTATTAATTTTAATAATTAATCTTTAATCTTAGATTGGGATGACAATAGCGTACCTCTAGCAGACAAGCTGGTTTCAATCAGCAGCCGCAATAAAGGTTTAGGTACCAAGACACAAATGTAAAACATAGAAATTGTTAAGACACAACTCGTTGAATTGGATAAAAAGGGCTTCTCACACTCTTCCAACGTTCGAAGCGAATCGTGTCGCCAAAACTCAAGCATTATCAAAACCTCATGAGTAGCGACACGTGGCTACAGCCTTCAATCTTTCAATTTCTTATTTTTACTGTGATTCAACATATATTTACTCTAATATACAAAAAAGTTATAGTACAAAAATTTTCTCTAAACAAACAATTAATCTTCCAAGAAATATTATTAATTAGGTAAGTTTGAAATTTTTGTCACTGCCTACATTATCGGAGGTTCACTAGTCGCGTATCCGATAGGATACGTTGTCGACAGGTGTCCTCGTAGATAATTCCAAATTCTTATATCGCAAATAATGCAATTGAATTCAAATATTTAAAGAATTTGAAAATCTTTCTGTAGAAAAAAGACGCTTATCCCAGCGCAGTCAAAAGCGTCTTTTTTTCCGCAGAAAGATTTTTAAGTTCTTTAAATACCTGGACTCGAATCCCAGCGCAGTCGAGAGCATCTTTTTTTCCACAGAAAGATTTTCAAATTCTTTAAATATTTGAATTCATTGCATTATTTGCGATATAAGAGTTTTAAATTGTCTACAAGGACACCTGTCGACAACGTATCCTATCTGATACGCGACCAAGGACTTGCTAGTGGAACTAAAATGCTCCATAAAAAGCAGGGGGAGGCTGGACACTGCCTTTAAAGAGGTAATTGGAGCCGGGGGCACGGTTCGACATCTCATCCCCCGGAGTGAGTTCGAGATCGCCGACCTGGAACCCACTATTGAAGCGAAAGACGTCGAGGATGCCGTCAAAGCCTCTTCGACGAAGAACCGGAGCTGGAGTTAAGGGTGTCTCTAAGTAAGATACCCTATAGAGGAAACCGGAAGGCGTATTTGCTTCTGGAGGAGGCAAGGGCGCTGAAGCTGCTCAAGGGGGCCCACATCAAGATCGAGTGGGTCTCCTGCAGAGTTCGCAGGAAAAATGAGGTGAAACGGTGCTTCCGCTGACTTGGTTTTGGCCACATAGCGGCGGACTGCCGAGGGCAGGTCCGCAGCAGGTGCTGCTGGAGATGCAGCGAGGAGGGGCATCTTGTGGGTTTCTGCACCGGAAAGCCGAGGTGCTTCCTCTGTGCCGCAAGGGAGGAAAAGCCCCGGAATGACCACATACCGGGGACTATGCGTTGCGTGGCCTTTTGGGAAGCAGCCCCGAATAGGAAGCCTTAGGAAGGCCGCCATGGAGAGGAGAACTGGAGTAATTCCAGCAACATAGATGAAGAAGCAAAGAGGAAAGGCTAACATCACCTGAAGATGGTCCCTACCTTGAAGTAATGCCTAACGGCGGTTCCGGAGTGGGATTCCACGGCTTAGAGACAGGGAAGGAGTTTTAGTGGGTAGGGCTGCGCGAACAGCAGAGTCCCACATACCGGGGGCGCACGGAGTCCCCTTGACGGTGCAAAAAGCATTTCTCCCTCCCTAAAAAAAAATACATATATTATTATTATTATTATTATTATTACTATTATCATTATTATAATAAAATATAGGCAACTGTAATAAACTTCCATTACATGTGGTGAAAGCTTATTACATAAAGGGCCTAGGGTGATAAGCATGTAAAAATGGCCCCCACACGTATCAAGCCTATATTGGCATAATATATTGAGATCTATGTGAATATAAAATCCTGCAATTTTCAACCTTAAAATTTCATTTTTTTTGGAGTTATGGAGGGGAGAGTTAAAATAAAAAATGGGTTTTTTTCGAAAACGGCTAAACCGATTTTGATGAACAAAATATATGTTGTAGTAACCAGAAAGTCTACTTACAGAAAAAAGTTTGGATTTTTTTGGATTGAAAATAGGAGTAAAAAATGCTTTCCAATTTTCAATTTTTTTTTGAGGTTATGTTTTATAGCTACACCTCAAATTTTTATCAAATTTTTCGTTGTAGCAGGACCGAATAGGCCACGCACAAAGGTGGCACTTAAGTGGAGCTATCTTATATGTTCTTTGATCCAAGAACGTGTTTCCTTTATTTCCTTTCCTTTCATTCTTAGTTGATATTTACAATGACTATTAAAATTTTTATTAATGTTCTAGTTTATAAGAATTTTAAGAAATAAAAAATGTTTACATATCATTGTTCTGTTCGTTAATATGGGGATAATATTGGATTTAAATAATTTTTAATAATCACAAATAAAAATAAATATTTTTTGAAATTTAGAATAATTAGAAATAAAAATTACTAATGAACAGAATCAAAATTACATATAAGAGGGCTCCACTTAAGCGCCACCTTTGTGCGTGGCCATTTCGGTCCTGCTTCAACGAAGGAGGCGAGCAACGAACCGTCCAAGAATCGTGATCGTCGATTAAAATTCAACTCAGATACGATTGAACATTTTTAATCGTATCTCGGGCACCCATGAATAATTTTTAAGTTTTCTTGGCTTAAAATAAAAATAAGATTCTAGACTTTATGTCGTATAATTTTCAGATGTTGGAAACATTTTTCCTAGGTCATGCAAAATGTTGAAGTTGAGGTAGAGAATTTGAGAAAATCTTGAATTTTTTTTTTCAGTCAACAAAATATTTATTGAGCATCACTAGACGTGGAATTTCATAAGCTTTTCAACTGTATTTTTAAAAATGCCCTATCTCTTTTTTTCACCGCGATATCGTGGTTCAAAGTCAGCAGTGATTTTGAATAGCGATCACGAGCACCATGCCCACAATTTCCGACTGTAGTGTATCTATAACTGTAATTGTCGTGATTAAAAATTAATGTTATACCTGATGTAACCTTTCCAGACTTTGATGCCTTCACATATACATTTGTTGGCCTAAATAACGTTCAATACGTGTTAATTTAAGAATTTATTCATTTAAGGGTTGTTTACCACCAAATAAGGATATATTCATATAATTTGTTTCCGAAACTTCTATCTATTGTATTATTTAACAAGAGTAAAATTATTTCTTCATTAAAAATAATCTATTTTCAAATTTAAGCAAGACTTTTTATTAGGGGTATATACGACTAAGGGTAATTTCACCCATTGTAAGGGCGACAAATAATAGTTGCACTATCTGTCAAATATGTTTTGACTTATACATAATTACTGCCAAGTTTCATTCAAATCGGCGGGCTATAAGTGCTTACAATAATAAAAATATCATTTTTGAGCGAAACTTCAGGGGTTTACTTTACCCCTTCAAACTTATTTTGGGCAGATAAGAAAAAACATGTGTCTCTTAGTTTTTGATGCTCTATCACATATTTAAAGGAGAAAAAAATGAAAGGCTGCAAAGCCTCCGCAGTCTGTGACCAAAAACAGTCCAAACGATCGTTTCCGTATGGCATCCCACTGGGAGTGCTTCGCACCGAGTGGTGTCTTCCCTGGCTCACGAGGAGGCGAGATTGATGTGAGCCTAGCTCTGCCGAGGATGGTGTGCTATGCGGGATCAGGAGCCAGCCCCTTCGGGACCTTGATCAGGTAGTGCGTATTGAACACAGGTGTTTGAGCCTGTGTTGCTTCGAGCGAGTCCGATCTGTCCGTGTATTCTGGGACCGGCTAAGCGGAGGTTAGGCCGAAGGAAACTGGGGTATGACTTGGGCCCGAGGGTACACCCGTTCCCAACTATTCCGACCCGCTCCTCTACGCACGATGCGCTGGTGAGAAGATTTATGGATGCAATTGGCGAAACGGTGGGGAAAGTGGACTTGGGCGCTACTGCAGGAGCTGAGGGATGGAAAGACGTCCTCCAGCTCCTGAGGGAGAAAAACGAAAAAATGGAGAGATTGGCGAGGGCATCATACAACAGGGTATGCTGAGGAACAACCCTCGCCACGTAACAGAAAGTGTGAACGAGGCCACTGAGGTGTTGGGCGGAATGCTCAACACCCATAAGTGCCTCCTGGAAAGCGGGGAGAAAATTTTTTTTTTTTTTTCTGGAAAAAAATGGAATCTCACCCCGCCATGAAGAAATTGGGGAACTTTCAGAGACCACGTTCGGCGTCTCTGGGAGATACCCCAAAAAATCCGGCGAAGGGCGAAAAAAGATCATCGCCCTCTCCCCCTCTGGAAGAAACTGCCAAGAGGGGAAAACGTGGCTCTTCGCCGTCTTACGCTCAGGTGGCCACGAGCCAGCCCCCGAATGAACAAGGGGACTGGCATGTGGTCACGAAGAAAAAGAAAAAAAAAGGAGGAGGACGCCATCAAGGTGTTGGCGAAGGACGTCCAGTCCTACGCCGACATCTTGAGGGGAATGAAGGCGAAGGTCGACACCCAGAAGGCAGGACTTGAGGTCCTGTCTATCCGGAGGACCAGGATGGAAGAATTCCTTCTGGTCCTCAAAAAGGGGGGTAGACGTTTCGGCCTTCCTCAAGCAGCTCGACCAGGCGGTCGGGGAGAGGGTGGAAATTTGACGGGCCCTGCAGGCTCTTCACCCGCTTTGGTGGGGTGAAGACCGCAGTGGTCCGCCTAGCTGAGACAGACGCCACGCGTCTGCTTCAGCTAGGTAAAATTAGGATCGGGTGGATTGCTTGCCGCATCCGAGAGCATCCGGATATCGCCCGATGCTTCAGGTGCCTTGGCTACGGCCATGGGTCCCAGGGCTTTTGCAACCCCGACAGCAGAAATGCTTGTTGGAGATGCGGTGCCACAGGGCACTTGGCCGGTGCTGCAAGGCAACGCCGAGGTGCCTGACGTGTTTGGACAGGGGCGATAAAGATATCGTCCATGCTCTGCTTGGTTTCAGGATGCATCAAGGAGGGCCGGCATCCTTTTTTGTAGCCCTGATTGGAGCGTCGGGTATTTCCTGGAGTCCGACGCGGGGTTCGTTTGGGTGGAGGTGGCCCGTGTGCGTGTGTACAGCTGCTACTTCTCTTCCGGTGATCCCTTTGAGGTCTTTGAGACCCAGATCCTCCTTCTTGAGGAAATCCTCAGTGAGGCCGTCGGGCGATCCCTCATAGGGGGTGACTTTAATAGTAAGTCGCCCAAATGGGGTGAGACCCGCCTAAATAGGAGGGGAATCTTGGTTGGCGAGATGGTCGCTAGGAATGACCTGATCGTCTTAAATCAGAACAAGGAGACGAGGAGCGGGGGGGGGGGGTCAATATAATCAACCTCACGATTGCCGCGCCTCGTCTCGCCTCAAGGGTAGGCGACTGGTCGGTTCTCAAGGAGACAACCTTGAGTGACTACCGGTGCATCGAGTTTAGTTTAGAACAACAGCGCCAAGCAGTGGATAAAGGTAGGGGCAACGAAGAAAGGAACCCCTCCTGGAACACGAGACCGCTCTGCAGGGAGAGGCATAGGGCCCATCTCGAGACGACCAGGCTCATCGATGAGCTTGGTTGTGTCGAGCCTGCTGGGTCGTTGGAGGCCACTGTGCGCTCGACGAGGCAAAAGGTGCTTGCACCTTGCGACTAGTCGATGCCCCGCCGCAAGGGCAGGCAAGCCAAGGGCTCCATGTACTGGTGGAATGATCGTATAGACCAATATGTCTATTGGATACGATGGGGCAGCTTCTGGAGGAGTTTATTCTACAACGGCTTCCGGCCCTCTTGGTCGGGGAGAACGGTCTCTCGGAAAATCAGTTCGGATTCAGGAAAGGCAGGTCCAGTGTGAACGCTATACAAGCTGTGGTTAACTTCGCCACAAATGCAAGAAAATGAACTGGTAAGCATAAGGGATTCTGCGCGTTGATCAGCATTGACATACGCAATGCGTTCAATACCGCGAGATGGAACATCTGCATCGAGGCGATGGTGCGGAAAAAGGTTCCAGACTACCTGTTGCGAATGATAGATGACTATCTGAGCGACAGGTGGGTGATATTCGAGGGCGACAAATGGTCTCTCAGAGAAGAGATGACATGTGGCGCGCCTCAAGCGTCGCGGGTGGGTCCACTCTTTTGGAACGTCATGTATGACGATTTCCCGCGCATGGACGTACCTGCTGGAACGAGCATCAACAGTTTCGCGGATGACGTACTTATCGTGTGCACCGCTGATGACGTCAGAATCGTAGAGCTAAGGATCAATGAAAGTCTGCGGCGGGCGAAGCGTTGGTTGGATAGCAGAGGCCTGAAAATGGCCCATGAGAAAACCGAGGCTTTGCTCGTCACGGACAGGAGATCCTTTCAGTACCCGAGGATCGTTGTCGGAGAGCATGAGGTCGAGTGGAAAACAAGTATAAAGTACCTGGGAGTGCAGTTGGATCGTAGGCTTAGCTTTGGCGAACACCTAAAGATCGCAACTGCCAAAGCCATCCAATGTGGAGCAAACTTGGCTCGGCTTATGCCATACATTGGTGGACCCAGGGAAGCAAAAAGGAGACTGGTGGCGAACGTAGTGCATTCAAAGCTGCTTTATGCAGCTCCGGTCTGGGCTAATGCCCTGCAAAACCATGCTATGCAGAAGAAGCTGTTCTGGGCGCAAAGATCGACTGCGTTGAGATTAGTTTCAGCATATAGAACTATCTCGACGAGTGCTGTGTTGGTCCTGTCAAGCGTCCCGCCAATAGATTTATTGGCGGAGGGAAGGCAAGAGATCTTTCAGCTCCGCAAGGAGCTTACCTGTACCGACCTGCAGGAAATCGTTCGCGCGAAGAAACGGCAGATGAGATGGCATGGTGAGCAGACCGGGAGATGGACCTACCGCCTGATCCCAGAGCTCGCCACCTGGCTGAACAGAAAACACAGAGAAGTGGGCATTTGTTTGGCGCAAGCGCTCTCAGGCCATGCCTGTTTTAACGCGTACCTGAAGCGCTTCAAGAAGAGAGACAAGGAGATGTGTTATTACTGCGATTTCCCTGTGGATAATGTAGAGCACGCACTCTTTGTCTGCGCGAAGTGGTGCGCGGCAAGGGAGGCCCTCGGTCAGGCAGTGGGGGCCGAGCTCACTCCTGACACGATGGTCTCTCTAATGCTCCAGTCTGAGCGGTTTTGGACGCTCATCGAGTCATTCGTCACACTTGTGATAAGGACGAGAGAGCTCGATGGGCGTCGAGAGTGTAACAAGGGGGAGGGCCAGTAGAAATCGTTTCGGGACCTGCGCCCGCGGTCCTCCGTCTCCGGTGGACTTGACTGTCCGCGTCGTTCGGGGGTGGAATCTCTTTGCTTCTCCCCTAACTGGTGCGACTAGTCAGTTTTCCTAACGGGCGAGTAGCCGCGGGTGGAAGTTCCGGGCAAACGGATGACGGAAGAGTCGTACGCGACTTTAAGCCGGAACCAACCACTCGTGAAGTTTAAAGCCGAAAGGCAGTCCTAAGAGAGTCCTGTACAGCGTCTATAAAAGATTTCGCCATTTTTCCTACTCACCAAAAAAAAAATCTTTTTCTTCGTACAGCGTTGGCACCGTACTGACAAAGCCTTGTACATTTGAACTGCGCATGCTCTATTACAATACGCTACTACTACACAAGATTAAGAAAATCAAAATGGCCGGAACTAGTCGCGAAATATCAAGTGCAATGGGCGAGAACCATGATGAATACTAGATTAGATTCGAGTGTACGAATAAAAACTCGTATACGCACCGAAGTCACATAAAATAGAATATGTGCCAATGCACACAATTCGGGTAATTGCGAGACTCGCTTAAAATGCTCGCAGGATAGTCCAAGCAACAGGGAATTTGTTATGACATTGAGAATATTGTAGAATTATCACCCTCCATGATGTGTATATAGTAGATGTACATATATAAGTCGATCAAGGTGTAAGTTAGAAAAAATAATTGAAACACTCAACCATAATTTGTCATGAGCGACGTTTCGTTGGCTTGGTTCGCCAACCTCACCAGGCTATATTTGAATGATCACAATAATTTTTACAAAATTTTTTACAAAACAGTGAAAAAACACTTTCTAAAGAGTCACAAAACAAATTTTACCTTAAAATTGAAGTCTTTACATTTAAAACATTTAGTCAATTATTAAAATCTTATTAAATTAGTCACATTGTTTCGTTCCGAAGTGAAATATTCAACTAACTATTCGTAATTTTGTTTCCTTATTTATAAGACGGAGGACACTAATATTAATAACCCTCATTATGCGCCCAGGCACATAATATAGTATTAAAAGGTCTTTTTATTTTCTGTGTTGTATATTTTCAAAATATGGAATTTACAATTGCGATTTCCAAATTATCATTGTCCCTAATAAATTTATGTGCAATCTAAATCCTGTGTAGATTTTTCAAATTTTATTTGATACACTTATCAAGACTTTTGTTGTTTAAATTTTCATGAAATGAACTCAATTCAAAAACCTTGAGTGAAAAAGAAAGAAGTAATTATAAATGAATTATGAAAAAATTTTGTATCACGAATTTATTAAACTCAGAAATTTTATATACCTAGATTATGTGAAACTTTTAAATAAATTGTACGATTTAGAGAGTACTAAAATAAACTGTAATTGAATTTTGTATGTTTTTAATTGATTTTGATTAATAAATATAATAACTTGGAACATCAGTATGCTGAAAATTCAACAGGTTTTTCAAATTAAAAATATTTCATGTGTGCCCAAGGCGCAGATTACTTTTATTCGTTCCTGCGTGGATAGATATAGCTGGTGGAATAAGTCTTGCGATTCACGATTTACTCAACTCTCGATTGAAGCGTAGAATAGAATTGACGGAAAGCTCTACTATTTTTGTGATTCAATAAAAGATTGGTTTTTTATAATTATACTGCGACTAATAATATATATATATTTAAACATTTTTAATGCACGCTTTCATACTTCACCTTAGACTTCTGAATTTTAATCAACTTTGATTCATTTTTTAACATTTAATATATCACAAATAATTATAATGATACTAAATAACTTCTAACTTGTCCATATGTCCCACATTTGATTGGAAGTCGAGTAAAATTACTTCAACTATTTTTCTCCGTGAACTTAAGAGCGCTGATTACAGCATGACCAAAACAAAAAAAGATTCTTTGAAAAACAAACGTAATCTACTTCTATGTTTTTTATGGAAATAGTGTCGGCAATTACAGGTCTTGAGAATGAAAGAAGTTCCATCCTGATTCTAGCGTTAGCCGATTAGAGCGTAGATAGGTTAATTGCCCTAATGTTGCTGAAAAAGTGTATTTTCGGCTTTTAGGTTAAGATATCTCGAATAGTTTAGGTAGTGGAATAATATTCGAATTCAGCGACCCAAAAAACATAGGAGTAGGTTACGTTTGTTTTTTAAAGAATTTTTTTTATTCTGGTCATGCTGTAATCAGCGCTCTAAAGTAGTAAACTTCATTGAACGATATCTCCGTGAAAAAAAAAAACATATCTGAAACATAAAGAAACGTTTCTGAAAGGAAAGACTGGTACTTTCAAAAATTTTGACCCGTTTTCCGAAAAAAAATTAATTCGCGATGTCACATAATCCCGAATAGGACAAATAATCGTGTTTTTCGCACTTTTAGGTTAGGATATATCGGTAACCTGACGTATAGGATAAATTCTGAGCCCAGATTCGGATTGAGCGCATGGAAATCCTTCAGGCACGTAAAGTCTTGTTTCTGGTTCAGAAATTTGTCGGCCTGTGATAATCTATTGAGTTAAAAGATTATTTTGGAGTTGTTGAGGCTTGCCAATTGACGAAGAAATCGTTAGATGGCATTGAATGATAAAATTTTTTACAAAAAGAGATCCAAAAGTTGATTAAAAAATAAAAATTTATCATTTGAAACATCCGGACAAAACCCGGATAAAGTCAAAAATGCTGTAGGACAACTCACACAAGCCCTAAAATGAGGACATGTGCCGGAAAATCTGGACGGATGGTCACCTTAGAAAAGACGGAAGCACTCGGACGACATTCTGAACTTAATTTTATTATACGAAAAACCGAGAATGAATGTTTCTATTTTTGCTGCGCGTCGCCAGGTTTATGGCAAGTTCATATTCATAATATGGATTTCTCAAATACGCTTTCGTGGTCATAATATTCATTGTTCGACTTGTCAGAATTATGTTTACACAACTTAGTAATCATAATATCATTTTATCGTACTCTTAATTTTTCGAATCAAGATTCATAATATTTAGTATCTAAAATACTAATTTTTCTTCTGCACGTTTTAAAGACTGTTTATGACTACGTCGAATTTCGATGCTATAGTATGAATAAGTGTAATAAAACCTCGGCTTTTCCCATTTTAAAACAATATTATACTAAATTTGCATTCAATTTTATCATTTACTCTAACGAAAAGTCTTTTAGTGTACGTAAATTGAACATGAATTGTTAATAGATTACACACAAATATTTTACAAAAATTTTCAGCTGGAAATTAAACAGTTGATAGATATAATAAAAATTAAAAAATGCTATACTAATATAATGAAATAGAGTTTAATCATCATGGGACTTGTATCGATCGTCCCTCAATAATATAATTTGAATCTTTGTTGCTGTATACTAACTTGGTTTTTGAGTCCAGAAATAATAAAATTCACACGGTGAAAAAAATAGAACTGACAAACTTTTTTTTGCCGTCTCAACAAAGTTTTAGTTCAACTTACAAAAAGTTTTGTCAAGCAAGAAGCAATAATAAACTCTTTTGTTGGTTCAACAAATAGGTTTGTTGGGAAAACTGAAAATTTGTTGGGAAAGCAAAAAAGTTTTGTCAGTTCTATATCAAAAATCTGGTTGGTTAATACAACAATTTTTTTTTCTCCGTGCAGAGTTGCATTTTTTCAAACGTTTCGACTCTGATCAGAGTCTTTATCAATGACCATTTATTCCTGAAAAATACAAAAAAGAAATTACCTTGAATATTGTATGTATAAACATTCTTAACGAGTGAAAAAAAGCAAATTACAAGCTCACATCACATATAAAATTGTAAGTACTAGAATTAGTTTTTAGGTTGATCGTAATTTATGTAGAATTCACAAACAATTCTATTTCTTTGAATTTTTTGTAATTCCAGTTAAATATTTAATGCAAGAAATTTTTATTTCACTTAAATAGTACTGTTTACATGTCTCATAATTGAGTTACACTCCTTTTATGTATTTCATAGAAGAAAATGATCACTCATTTTGAAAAAATGCGACTTTGAGTTTCATTATTCCTGGACTCTAGAACCGAGACAATGATCTAAATAATATACATAATATAATGAAAACGGTTATGTATCAACTTATGTTTTTTTTTCTATTCTAGTTCAATTAATAAAACTGAGAACCAATACACCTATATTTTCTGCTTTCCATAAAAGAACCTTTTTCGGCAAATTATTTACTTAAAATTCTCCTAAAATTTTTATTTGAAATATGTACGTGACAGTAAAACAATATTAATTTTTCTACAAGCGTTTACGTTTTCTTTTGCAGTTTTCAAATGCTGCAAATGAAAGAAAATAAAGAAATTAGAATTTGGCTTATAGGCTCATGTAATGGAGTTAAAGTGATAAAGTGTTGTACTTCTGGGGAGCACGTGAACAGTCTTCAGTGGGAACGAGGACCACCCAGACAACCATCACACGCGCCGACGGGATTCTCTGTTTACGCAATATAGTAATTTTATACCGCTGATCGTGCGTATGTTACAATCCCATGTTAAAACTCCTACAGCCTCTAAACTTTAACCCTGTCCATCGCTCCGGAATATTATCTTAATTTTTTATCTTTACTATGGTAAAAACGGAATTAATGTAGTGCAATAAAGACAGAACAGAACAAATAGTTAAATAATTAGTAGAGTCGATTAAAAGTTTTTCTTCTAAGAAGCGAAGAAATTCTGATAGGCAGTAAAATTAAAATCTTGAAATTTGTTACGTCTAATAGACGTTTTGAATCACATTTGAAAAAAATTTGATGGTTGAAAGTACCTTTTTTGACGGTAAATCAGAACCATTAGGAATTTCTGCCAATTAGTCCCAAAAATAAATAAAAATAAATAAGAAATAAATAAAAATTTGAAAAAACCGGCCAATTTAGTTTTTGCCAAACAAATTAATATCTCTGTTAATTTTTAACTTTTTAGGTTGAGGTTTGGTGGAAAAGTAGTAGACTTTATGCTCTTCAAATGCATAAAAAACGGACACTTCGAGATAATACGTTTTCGCGCTATTGACACTTTAATTTATTTAATCAGTTAATTGTAAAATGTCTGCTTGCCGCAGAGGTGGTCCGATTTTTATTTTGAAAACGGCTTTTAAAAATATAAATCAAGCACAAAATAACATCAATCTTGGTTTTTCGCTAAAATGTTGCAAAGTACATTAAAAAAAGGCCCAAACCTGACTTCAAACTCCTGAAAGACAAGCACGAAAAGCTAGTCTTCAAAGGTCTGTGTATGATCAAATAACGACACCATTACAAACATTACAAACTGACAACAATTGAATTTTCATTTATTTGAAAATATTGGATGTAAAAGTGCATTGTTAATAAATTACATGACTGCTTTCGAATTAAACAGTGTTTCTTTCTCAAAAGACTTTTTATTATTTACCGACTTTTATTCGTGGGAACTGCATAAAATCCTCATCGAAATATGGTAGACTCACTTACAAATGTTTGAGTGCGCTCGACTCTATACTTCGCGTTGCGCGCTCCAAGCGCGCGGTCACACAAAAAAAATTTTTTCTCGAAAAGTATCGAACGGTCCACTACCAAATTTTGACACAAAGTTCTGTGTACTTAACGAACAAATTACACAAAAAATGATTTAATTCAGACATGTCCCTTTTGAGATAATTCCATTTGTTTACTTAATTGTTGCATAGAAAGTGCTAAATACCGTTTCTGAGTTTTGATCAAAGCATGGACTTAATAGTATACATTTTATAATATTTTCAAATTAATTAGGTGAGTTTGAAATTTTTGTCACTGCCTACATTATCGGAGGTTCACTAGTCGCGTATCAGATAGGATACGTTGTCGACAGGTGTCCTCGTAGACAATTTCAAACTCTTATATCGCAAATAATGCAATTGAATTCAAATATCTAAAGAATTTGAAAATCTTTCTGTGGAAAAAAAGACGCTTTCGACTGCGCTGGGATTCGAGCCCAGGTCTTTCGATTGCCGGTCGACTGCTCTAACCACTGAGCTACACAGGCGTCCAACATCTAATTCTCCACAGGAAAATCTCCTTATATCGCCAAGTGGCTCTGCCTTGCGGCTGTAAATTGATTTGGAATTAATTAGGTGAGTTTGAAATTTTTGTCACTGCCTATATTATCGGAGGTTCACTAGTCGCGTATCAGATAGGATACGTTGTCGACAGGTGTCGTCGTAGACAATTTCAAACTTCTATATCGCAAATAATGCAATTGAATTCAAATATCTAACGAATTTGAAAATCTTTCTGTGGGAAAAAAGACGCTTTCAACTGCGCTGGGATTCGAGCCCAGGTCTTTCGATTGCCGGTCGACTGCTCTAGCCACTTAATTTGAAATCAATTTACAGCCGCAAGGCAGAGCCACTTTGCGATATAAGGAGATCTTCCTGTGGAGAATTAGATGTCGGACGCCTGAGTAGCTCAGTGGTTAGAGAAGTCGGCCAACAATCGTAAGTCCTGGGCTCGAATCCCAGCGCAGTTGAAAGCGTCTTTTTTCCCACAGAAAGATTTTCAAATTCGTTAGATATTTGAATTCAATTGCATTATTTGCGATATAGGAGTTTGAAATTGTCTACGACGACACCTGTCGACAACGTATCCTATCTGATACGCGACTAGTGAACCTCCGATAATATAGGCAGTGACAAAAATTTCAAACTCACCTAATTAATTCCAAATCAATTTACAGCCGCAAGGCAGAGCCACTTGGCGATATAAGGAGATTTTCCTGTGGAGAATTAGATGTTGGATGCCTGTGTAGCTCAGTGTTTAGAGCAGTCGACCGGCAATCGAAAGACCTGGGCTCGAATCCCAGCGCAGTCGGAAGCGCCTTTTTTTCCACGGAAAGATTTTCAAATTCTTTAGATATTTTATAATAATATTTCTGTTATTTTTTTTTTGGTAAGGAGGAAAAATGGCGAAATCTTTTATAGACGTTGTACAGGACTCTCCTAGGAAAATTTTTAAATAAGGAAACTCGGGTAATTTTGACTAGAACCATTTTTGGCAAAATTAAATATGATGCTTTGAGCCCTTTGGAACCTGGAGAAAATTTTCTGAATTTTCGAAACACTGATATTAAATTTTTTTCTTTTATAGAAAAATAATTGTCTAGTTTGTATTTTATTTTTAAAAAAATGTGTTTCAAAGTCCTGCTGAATCTTTTTAAATTCATGAAATAGGTTCTTCACTTTAAAGTTCTATAACTTAAAAATTTGTTGTCATAAAAATTATTTTTCGTAAATTACTTCGAAAATCATTTTCTTGAAATTATATATTGAAATTACACTAGAGTTTCGATTTAAGACAGCTACTTTAGTGTAATTTTTTTCCAGCATTTCTAGTAAAACTTTTCTGACGATTGCAAATGCAATTGAAGGAATATTTCCTGGTGAAAAGGCTTCAACTTACTACACTCCTTATTAATCGAATGGAAGAGAAGTTGTTTCTACCTCTGGTTCTCTATGGGAACATAATAATTATCTAAAAGGAGTCTTAAGAAAAAAAAAGTTATTGGTAACACCACAGCCTAAAAGGCAGAGAGAAACTGCCTTGATCCTGCACATGATCGTGAGTTCATAAATATTTATTTTATTTTAAATTATACTTTTTAAAATGTTTGAAATTTATAAAATGTAATTCTTTATTATAATAAGTTCTTTCTGAGATAAAAAATTAATTTTGCAGCAGATGCAGAACAGATTCAAATATCTTTCAATAGATTAAAAAGCTCATTAGATGCAGATACAGTGCATAATGATTAGTAACTTCAGTGCAACTTCAACAAATAAAAACATCACCAAGGAAGTTTTTTAATTTTTTGCTATCAGGTACTACTTTTCGATAAGAATATCATATATTCTAAAATTATCTTTTCTTTTATATATTTTAATCTTTGAGAATTTCGGAAAACATAATTCCACATAAATGTTTTTAGAATTTTTCTAAAGTATCTAAGCCCTAATGTGATACTTAAGCGTAATGAGTAGTTTAGGTCCTACAGATTTTCCCACAAAATATAATCTTTGAAAGAAATAATAGCGAAATTAAAATTTATATATATATATATATATATATATATATATATATATATATATATATATGATATATTGACAAAAAATATACAAATATTAAAAAATCTGAAAATCTTTCTGTGGAAAAAAAGACACTTTCGACTGCGCTGGGATTCGAGCCCAGGTCTTTCGATTGCCAGTCAACTGCTCTAACCACTGATCTATACAGGCGTCCGACATCTCCTTCCCCACAGGAATATCTCCTTATATCGCCTGGTAGCTCAGCCTTGCGGCTGTAAATGATTTCAAATTAATTAGCTGAGTTTGAAATTTTTGCCACTGCCCACATTATCGGAGGATCACTAATCGCGTATCGAATCCCAGCGCAGTCGAAAGCGTCTTTTTTCCACAGAAAGATTCTCAAATTCTTTAATATTTGGATTAATTTGAATTTATTGGCAATATAAGAGTTTGAAATTGTCTACGAGGACACCTGTCGGCAACGTATCCTATCTGATACGCGACTAGTGATCCTCCGATAATGTAGATACTGACAAAAATTTCAAATTCAACTAATTAATTTGAAAATATCTGCCCATGTAGCGGGCACATTCTCATCGCGCGCTCACTAAATTTCATGATTAAAATTATTTATTTATTTTCTTCCAAATATCTCAAAAAGGAAAAATAATCGTAGACTTTATTTAAGGAAACGATTTTGCAGAACAACGCTTATTTCGTATCTCACATATTTTGGTTAAAAAAAATCAAATTTTTTCAATATTAAAACTCAAAACATAAAATATACATCCTGTCCCGAAAAGTCTTAATGAGAATTTGTAGACCTCATTTAGGCAAACAATTTTCCATATAAACGTTTTTTTTGTATCTCACATATTTTGTCTAAAAAATGGAATTTTTTAATGTTAACCGTATTTTTTGGAATTGAAACGAAAAATGTTTGTTTTATCAGAAACTGTGTGAGACAAAATTTGTAGATCTTTTTGAAACGAACAACTTTGTATTCTTACGTTTTTTTCGTATTTCACATATTATTGTTGAAAAATTGAATTTTCAATTTTCAATAGTTTCTTTTTAAATTAAAAAGAAAAATATGCATCTTATGAAAAAATGTTACAATTCAAATTTGTAGGTCTTTATGTAGAAAATAATATTGTATCATAACGTTTTTTCGTATCTCGTATAATTTAACTGGAAAATGGAATTTTGATATTGACTTTTTTGAAGTTTTAATATGCTGTAACATTTCTAATTTTGATTAAATCAAAAAATGCTATTAGGATAATTTGTAGAGATTTATGAGCACTATCAAAAACCAGTATAGAAATTTTGTATTTATTTAAAAAGTTATTTTCAAAAACACAAAAGTAGTGTTCAATCCCTCAATTTTGATTGGATGTGGCTGATTAACGAACTTGTCCTTATTTTTTGGCTCCGATAAAGTGTGCCAAAGCTCAATTCAATCTGATAATTCTATTGAGAGTTATGCCACACACGACCTACTACAGACAGACAGACACTTTCTTAAAAACCGTTTTTTCTGACTCAGGGGGTCTCAAAACGTAAAGATTTGATGAAAATTTCGAAAGTCATTTTTCACATAAAACCAATACCTTCTCATATGTTGAGAATGTAAAAATATACAATTTATTGAAGTGCATCTAGAAAAGGTATTCATGTTACAGTAATATAATTATTCTATTTAAAAATTGATTGAATATAAACAAATAAGTGTAAAATGAAACTTTACAAGCATGGCATATAATCATCTTTCCAGTAGGATAAAATTTATTTAAAGACAAATAAACTTTAATATTATTAAACTTGGACAACGAGAAAAAGCTGAATCAATAACTAGCATATAACTTTTAAGTACACTGTAAGAAATTTTTTGGGGAAAATTCCCCAAAATGTTAGTAACGCAAATTACACCAAAATTAGTGATTTTTCTCCAACATATTTTGGGGAATATTTTCCCCAAATATTTTAGGGAATATTTCCCCCAAATACTTTGGGGAATATTTCCTAAAAATAGGGAATTTTCCAGAACTATTGTGGAAACTTCCTCCACATATTTTTGGGGAACATTCCCAAAAAATTTGGAATTTTCCTAAATATTTGGGGAATATTTCCTAAAAATTGGGAATTTTCCAAGACTATTGTGGAAACTTCCTCCACATCTTTTTGGGGAATATTCCCACAAAATTAGGAATTTTCCTAAATATTTCGGGAATATTACCTAAAAATTGGGAATTTTACAAAATTATTGTGGAAATTTCCTCTACATATTTTGTGGGGGGTATTCCCCAAAAACTGGGAATTTCCCAAAATATTTGGGGAATATTTTCTAAAAATTGGGAATTTTCCAAAAGTATTGTGGAAATTTCCTCTACATGTTTTAGGGGAATATTCCCCAAAAATTGGAAATTTCCCGAAATATTTGGGGAATATTTCTTAAAAATTGGGAATTTTCAAAAACTATTGTGAAACTTCCCTAATATATTTTGGGAAATATTTTACATAAACTTGGGAAATTTCCCTAATATCTTTAAGAAAATATCCTCTATAATTTAAGTGGGGAATAAAAATACGGATTTAATGAATTTTTTTATAAATTATAAAGTTTATTTTGTTTACTTATACATCTTATTTCAAATTAAAGTCGAAAGCGTCTTTTTTTCCACAGAAGGATTTTCAAATTCTTCAAATATACATATTATTATGATTGAAAATAAAAATCAAATTATAAATTGTTGCTGAAGCCTACAACATTTTCTATTAATTTCCCTGCCTTGGCATCTCTGGCTAATTTTTGGTACTTTCCACTTCTTTTGTATCCTTGGATGGGATTGATGTCTAAGAGCATACTGCAAAACAGACGAGAAAGATTAATTAATGCTTTAAATTGAAAAATTTAAGAATAAATAAAAATGCATTTCGTATACTTGAACCTTGCAAAAATCTGAAAAAATTCTGTTTCAATCATCGATAGGTAACTAATGAATAGAATAATTCAAAAGAGTGGTCGCGCAATTCAAACATGAACAAAATTGCGTGCAAAAATTTTCGCAATTTTTTGCATCGCGAATTATCCATCAAAAAATCTGCAAAAATTTACAAATGTGTCTTCTATTGGAAAGAACAACCCTGATTTTTTTCAAAAATTTCCTGATTAGTTTAGCTAAAAAAAGAAAAAAACGAAAATGGTAAAATTCGTCATTACTCATTTAAAATGGCAGATAATGATCTGAAAATTTGGCAAAATAATCTCTTGCCAAACCCCTTCCATATGGTTGATGCGAAATTTTATTTGGTCTTAAGGCCATTTTCACATGGAAACCCGGCTATGCCCTTTGTACGAAAAACAGCGAGTTGATTGTAAAAAATCGATTAATAATATTTAAAGAATTTGAAAATCTTTCTGTGGAAAAAAAGACGCTTTCGACTGCGCTGGGATTCGAGCCCAGGTCTTTCGATCGGTCAAACTCACCTAATTAATTAATTATAGATAGGACTTGTATCGACCCTTTGATGAATATTCGATATGTGCATAAATTGGCTTTAGGGTCCAGAAATAATGAAAACTCAGTTCTTACATTCTTTCAAACGTTTCGACTCAGGTTGGAGTCCTCATCAGTGAGAATTTATTTCTATAAAAAATACAAACGAGGAATCTTAAAAATTTCCTGTGTGACAGATAAACATTGTAGTAAAAAAGTGATATAAGAATTGCAGGTGTGAAAATAAAATTGGACTAAGTAACTAAATTTGCGATACAGTAAAACTGTAACTAAAATGTACAAAAAAATGTTTTTCCGTAAAATTGCTAAAGAGAACCTTAAAGAAACATTGTAATAAAATGATATAAATGAATTATGCATGTGAACCTATAAAATTGGTATTAACTGAATGTAATGAACTGTACAGAAAAAAAATTTTTCTATAAAAATACAAAGGAAGAAACTTGAACAATTTGAAACTGTGACCGATGAAAATTATGTTAAAAATAATGTAAAAGAATTGCAAGTTTGAAATTATAAAATTGATATAAATAACTAAATTAGCTAAAAAGTAAAACTGTAAACCTTAATTTGAAAGAATTACCAACAAGAGAGACTTAAAAGTAGCACGTGTAACAGATAACAATTTTGGTAGACCAATGTAAATGAATTGTACAAGTGAAACTATAAAAATGGTCTAAAAAATTCGGTTTGCAAGAAAATAAAAAGTACACAAAAATTTAATTCTGTAAAATTACTAAGGGGAGAAAAAAATTAATTTAAAAATAGCACATGTGACGGATAAACATTGCGGGATAAAAAGTCAAAAAGTGCGAGCTCATTACCAAAAAAACACTGTTAAACACTGAGTTATAGATACTTTGCAAATATGTCTACAAACAAGTCCCAACACATTTTGTTCTAAAATCAAAATTCGAAAAACTATGGCACTTAAAAGTTTTTAAATTTTTTTTCGAAAATCTCATTTTTGGGAGTTTTAAAAATTGTGTTTAGAATTCTAGATTCTTTGCAAATAGGTCTACAAGTAAGTCGCAACACATTTTGTTCTTAAATCAAAATTCGAAAAACTATGGCACTTCAAAGTTTTTAAAATTTTTTCGAAAATTTGATGTTCGAGGGTTTCAAGAATTATGTTTAGAGTTCTAGATTCTTTGCAAATATTTCTACATATAAGTCTTAACTCATTTTGTTCTTAAATCAAAATTCGAAAAACTATGACCCTCCAAAGTTTTTAAAATTTTTTCGAAAATTTCATGTTTAAGAGTTTTAAGAATTCTGTTTAGAGTTATAGATTCTCTGCAAATAGTTCTACAAACGAATCCAAACACATTTTGTTCTAAAATGAAAATTCAAAAAACTATGG
Source organism: Diplolepis rosae (assembly GCA_030998225.1). NCBI lineage: Eukaryota > Metazoa > Arthropoda > Insecta > Hymenoptera > Diplolepididae > Diplolepis > Diplolepis rosae. The sequence goes on along the minus strand of JAPYXD010000694.1, from coordinate 1,429,503 downwards.
CAGTCCAAAGTTTTAAAATTTTTTTCGAAAATCTCATTTTTGGAAGTTTTAAGAATTTTGTTTAGAGTTCTGAATTCTTCTCAAATAGTACTACAAATAAATCCCAACACATTTTGTTCTAAAATGAAAATTAGAAAAACTATGGCACTTCAAAGTTTTTAAAATTTTTTCGAAAATTTCATGTTTTTGAAAAAAATCCTTAAATGAATTTGGAGAAATTCCCGAAATCACATGAAGTTTACTTAATTCCCTAATTTTTAAAGAATTTTTTTTTTAATTTATCGTAAATTTTTTTAATTTTTCCGTAAAAACACAACATGATTAGGGAAAATTCCCCAAAATATTAGTGATTTACTTATTCACTAAATTTTTGGGGAATATTCCCTACTTGTTCTGGATTTTATCCAATTTTTTGGGGAAAATTCCCCGACTTCTTGGGGAAAATTATTTTCACCCTAAAATGTGGAATTTGCCCCAATAATTGGTGGGGAAAATTTCCCAAATTTTTTACAGTGTATTGCTATAAAAGTCCGGAAGCTTTTAATGCATTTTTTGTAGGCCCTTGTAGTTCCTTCACTGATTTTATCGGGTTATTAGGTATAGTTATTATGTTATAACAAACCAGTTGAATGAAATGCCAAATCAAATGCACAGTAGACAGTACGTCCACTATTATGTATTTTAGGAGGGTACTTAAAAAAGTTAAAATGAGCATCAGGGCCGCCAAGTTATGATATAGTAAGAACTAATATCAATGCAAACGAAACCCTCGTGCCCCGCAACCCGAAACTTATTAAGAAGGTGGGCATTGAATGATATTGAAATGTCAAAATCCAAAAAAAAAACGGAATTGAGAATGAAACTTTTGAATGCCTTTTAATGCCTAGGAATTAAAATGCATTCAAAAGTTTCTTTTTCGATTCCATTTCTTTCCAGATTTTAAAATTTCGATGCCATTCAATTTCCCCCTTCTTACTACACTGGGAAAAAAAAAGGTGAAATCAACGGGAAGGAGTATTGGTATTTAAAGGCAAAGCACTACCATTTTCATTATGGATATGAAATTGCGTCATCGTGTGATATTTTCAAATAACACCGCGTTCCAGCGTTAACATTCTCGGTGAATTGACGGGGCTGACATAGCTGGATTAACGTGAGTTGTCAACGATACATTGGCGGTAGCATCACGTTAACCTAACGTTGTAAAGGCGCCGATGCTCCTTTCCGTCAATGCAACGGGATTTTCCGTGTAACCTGACGGTATTTTGTTCCCAGTCTAGGGATATTCTAAAGAGCGGACATTTTTTAAATATGAATCAATGATTTATACCATCTGATTTTATCAAAAAAATATCAAACTATGGTTGATATGGTTACAGCAGATTGAAAAGAATATCGATAGCGACAATAGCGCCACCACTCGTTAATACTAAAGACTATAATTCGTTCCCCTTTACTCCTATATGAGTGAACCCACTGTGATCGAATGAGAGGCTTGCGGATATTTACATTCCAAAGCAAATAAAAGCTTAAAACATAAATCCAAAGTTTCTAAGCAGGAATAGGTCTTCTATTGGATCTATGACTTAATTCGTGCGGATTGCTAAGAAATGGCGTAATTTGATTATTATTCCATCGTTCCAATATTCCGAACATGCGTTGGAAAGCTACTGTCATTGTGCGCCTTTTTTGGTATACAAGTATGTCATTCATTTGAAGCGTAAATAACAATAATTTTTTTTTCTCTCAAATATGTCGAACTTTGTGCTTGAAAAATTGTTTTTGCGGGAAGTTCTTCTTCATTACTTTAATATGAAGAAAACTGCTGCCGAAAGTCATCGTATTTTGGTGGAAGTTTATGGTGAACATGTCACTTTAAAATTTAGATTATAAATTTTATCCAAACTGCCAGTACAGTAGAGTACATCAAGATACTTCTAAAAGAGACCGGTTTATTGGGGATGTGCATAGGTGAACAAAAGGAAGAATTGACAAACGACAGAAAGCTATGGTCACATATAGTGCATGGGTGTATCTCTCTCTCTCTTGCGTTCTCTCTTTTCTCTTCTATTTTTCCATTCTATCGCGACAATATAGTTGCGAGTTTGCTATCGTTCATTTTCTTTTCAATTCTATTCTTTCTCTGCTCATCCTAGTTCTTACATAATCGTTCTCGTTTTACATGCATTCCTCGCGTTTCTCTCATTCTCTTATTTCATACTTTTATAGTCCCTACCGATCGAGTGGTTATGTACTCTCGTTGACAATCAATCTAAATAACAAAACATTGATGCATCTTTAAAACAAAAGGACAAAGTATTCTTGCTTTTAAAAGTTTCATTAAAAACTTTAAATTTTAATTAAAATGTATTTAAATATATCTTAGTCTCTATTTTTTTTAGGCGAAATTCTATAATTTATGGAATTTTAAACCCCGAAAATCCTTATAGAACATTTTCCTATTATTTATCGGACTTTACGTACCATCGGAAATTGTGCTATAAAATAGGGGGCTTCTTCCGTAAAAACATCATACAATTTCCTACTCGAATGTTTAATTAAGACTTTATCAAAAGAGTAAAATATCACTGTTTGAATTCCAGAATTTTTACTGTTTTTTATCGGACTTTTTACTTTGGAACACCAAAATGTTCATATAAATTTGTCGCAATTTTCCCTTTTTTTATCAGACTTTTTTCGACGCAATAAAAAAGCAAGAATTTCTTTTCCCTTTTATTGATCCTTTTCTCCTCCTTCTTACCCCTTCTCTTTTCACGTTTCTACCCCTTCATTTTTTTACGTATCATAGACAACCTGTGTGAAAGGGGAAATTATTCAGACTTATTATCATGCACAATTATGAAACAATGTTAGTAATTATATTAGGCAATTTAAACATTTATGTACACGGAGAAAAATAGTTGAAGTAATTTTACTCAACTCTGTCGATTAAACTTGGGACATAAGGACATTTGAACATCTATTAAATCCTAGTCGGGTAAAATCAATTTGATATATACCTAATTCACCCAAAGTGAATAACAATAAGCGTTACATAGGGAATAGTAAGGAGTTGAGTAAAACGTTATCGACGACAGGGCACCAACATGCGTCAGTGGGTTAACCTGAAATGTATAAATATATCACCGACGCTTGAGGTGCTTCGAATGGTAGTTGAGTAAAATGAGAATCGGCTGTATTATTTCAACTGGCAATGGTATGGTTCTCTGAAATAAAAAAAAAATCTTACCTCGAGTCTGCCAATAGTCATCCGGTATATACATAAACAACTTACAAATAATGGACTTACGTCCATTCGGACGTAGCCAATCATATTTCAAATTACAAATACACTTAAACATATAACCTTACATATATAAACCTAATAACTACACTTATATATAGTACGATACGCTTTCGTCGAATCACGCACACGCTCGCTTACAATGCTGAGATATAAAATTTGGAACTTTCTTATATAGTGACTGCATGAGTTATTCAGAGCTTGTGAGAGTAAGTTCCGTCAATAGAATTTTATAGCCTTACTCAAGTAAAAATAAATCAACTTTTTTCATAAATGATTAATAAAATATTTTTAAAAATTAATATAATTAATCAATTATTATAACTATGATGATTAATATATATAATATAATTATTAAATTACATTTAGTATACATTTTTATTATAACGACGTATGAAGTTTAGTGAAACTAAATTTTTAAATTTAGGTTAAAAAATTTCATTATTGTTGAAAAGTATCTTGTATAAAAACATTTAAAAGAAGGCTCTTTTATTTCCTGTGTTTTATATTTTCAAAATATGGATTTTACATTTGCGAATTTCAAATTATTATTCTGCCTGAGTAATTTATGTGATATTTCATATTTTATGTAATACACTTATCGATTTTGTTTTGTTTAAATTTTCAAAATATCAATTTAATTTTAAGAATTTAAGTTTTTGAAATTAAAAGTTTTTTATGTGTGCCCAAGGCGCAGATTACTTTCATTCGTTCCTGCGTGAATAGATGTAGCTGTTGGAATAAATCTTGCGATTCATGGTTTACTCAACTCTCGATTGAAGCGTAGAGTAGAATGAATGGAAAGCTCTACTATTTTTGTGATTTAATAAAAGATTGGTTTTTTATAGTTATACTACGAGTAATAATATATATATTTAAAAATTTTTGATGCACGCTTTCATACTTCACCCTACACTTCTGAATTTTACTCAACTTTGATTCATTTTTGAACATTTAATACATCACAAAGAAATACAATGATACTAAATAACTTCTAACTTGTCCTTATGTCCCAAATTTGATCAGAAGTTGAGTAAAATTACTTCAACTATTTTTCTCCGTGTAGTAAAGCTAAAGAAATATGAATATAATTCTGCTCCAAGCTGGGTTCGAACTCCCGTACTCGTGGTCTGTAGGCTAGAACGTATAGACCGCCGACCTGTCAAATTATTGCAACGGCACTGCGATTATTAGTTACATGACTCACAGCCTGAGATGCCCCATTTTCTTACGAGTTTTACTTTGAAAAACCCTGCTCTTATTGGTGAAATTGTTTCCCAAGCGTAAAAAATCAAATTCGTTTTTCTAAATGCAGATTGCATTGGATTTGACAAATTACGTTATTTAATAAATAAATGGAAATAGCAATTAGAAAAATCGTATTATTAAATCAAACTACATACGTCAAAAAAAGTATTTTTTATATCATTATTATATGATTATAACTATCGATAATAATAGAATATTGCCACACATCCACCATCAAATCTCGATCGTGAATAGGCACAGGGACAATACTAAGATTAGGGCGAACTGAGTAACCCTAGGAGTTAGTCCTGAGGTTTAAGTCCTTGAAAAGGGAGACGTCACCTAGCCAAGCTAGCACCAAGTGAATTTGCTGTCTACCAGCTAAAGCCCAGGACTGTTTAGCTGCCTATTAACAAGGACCTGCCATCCCCAACAAGCGTATAATCCTACAAGATATACTTGCTGTGAGTAACAACGAAGAAATTATCTAATTTTAATTTCATTTCGTTAGTAGTTTCTACCATCCCGGGCATAATTATTATTAGTGATGTCCAAATAAATAAATAAATAGAATTTGTTTACCGTGTCGCGACACTCTACACTCGATTACATCCGAAAAAAATTAATTATTATTGTTATTATTATTAGGAATAAGTATTTATAATCGACTTCAAAATGTCAAGACCAGAAACTCCTTTTCAAATCAATGATTCACTCCCTGTCGCAGAACTTTTGAACAAAATTTGAGAAAAATTAAGCTTGTTAAAAAAAAATCAAGCAGTCATGAAATACAAACTTCTTCTGCTTGACAACGAAAACAGGAAAACAGTAGAAGATATAGAAAAGCTAGTTAAACATAGTCATATGCTAGAGATAGAAGATGAATCAGTCGAAGAGATTACAGTAACGCCGCCTAACGCATCTTTACAATCTTCCCTTCCACATCATCAAACCCATTCTAACGCGTCATCCCTCACAAAACACGGACGTGAACAAATTCCGGTAAGCATCCGCCTCACCCAAGACCCCGAAAATGGCCCGACTTGGATGCAATCAACAAAACTTACTACTAGATTTTATTATTAATACTTTATTTATTTATTACTAATACTATTAATATTAATTTATTAAAAATATAATTTATTATTAATAATGGAAGAAGTAATTGACTTTAGGTTCCAAGGTTGATAAACACTGATAGAAAAGAATGGCTGTTACAATGATATTTATGATTAATTTAACCTTACCTTATTGCTGGCATAGATACAGCAATATGAGATTTGTATTTTAACCATCCGAATATAACTGAATAAATATGAACGAATCAACCATATTATTGGTTGCTACGGAAAAATGTTCGCCTTCCCATATTATATTTCTGATTCGACCAGTTTCACTTACAATATTTTGATTTCTGTATTCAACATCCTGCGTTGTTCAGAGAGACATATTATTTTATAAATACAATTATAAATTCCCAACCTACAACCGAATGGCTAAAACTCCCAAACCATTTCTACCCGTGTGGAAATTGACAAATTTTTGCCCTATTACAAGTTTGGCCCCAACTTGGAAAATTATTATTTGGCTACAACATGGCGAATGTCTTGGATGTGGCATAAAGCCAACCTTGATCCTTGTTCAATACTGGTTGCGGTTACAGCGCCACGTACTTTGGCTGTGCTTGTGTTTTTAGATCGCCTCCAATCTTAAACCCGGGTTCTTTAAATTATTCCAAAGATATTAATGATTATGTTCGATAGTGTATGTGTTTAATTTCTGTGCGTGCTAATTAAAATGCCCAAAATAAAGAGCACTGGACGAGTCCGGAGGCATCGCGCGATAATTAAAGCAAGAAGAGTAAGCAATGAAAACGATAGTAACTAAATGAAATTTGTAGATTAGACTTTGAATCTGTCATTTTAGAGGTTGGAATAAAGTGTTAAACTTTTTCATTTATTTCAACTGCGTGTTTGACACTTTCATTTTTAATAAATGAATGGGCTGTCGTGAACTCCATTGAAAGGTTCTTAAAAAGTTCATACTTGGTTTCACAGTGTAAATCTCAAAATCAAATTCAATTCAAAATATTTGTTAATAATATTAAAATATATGACTTGGACTACATTTTAAATCTCGAAAATTATTCTAGAAGGATTAGATGAAGACATTGAAAAAAAAATTTATCTGGCTGAGGCACTGATTCAATTTGACTGAGACTCACAAAATAAACGGTGCCAAGTTGGGACCAAACTGGGCCATGAGGTAGGCTTTGGTCGGGTTAGGCGTTTCATTTGCGGTTTAGTCCTGCCTCGATACCCAACTTGGGGCCCGGTTTTTCCTGGTTGGGGCCTGGCTAGCGCCAGGAGAAAATTTCCACACGGGTATCAGTGAAAACTCAGAGTTTTACATAATCAGACGTTTCGGCTCTGATCGGAGCCCTCATCAGTGATTTATTTAAATCTACAAAATACAGAAAAAAGGTTTGCTAACATAGGATTTCTTGTATAAAATTTTTCCAAGTAATTATCATTATGTTTTTACATGTAGGTAAATAAATTTTAAGATTACTTTAAGGTAAATATTTCATTCACATAACGCAAATATCCGGATACCAGAAAACATTTTTTGAAAGGTTGGAATTAAATGTCTAAATATAAAAAATGTTTTTAAATTGACATTCGTGCATGAAATTGTAGATTGAAATTTTAGTAGTGTACTTTATAATACAATATATATACATATATATACATATACATACATCCATATACATATATTTACACACATATATATACATATACATATATACCCATATACACATATGTATATACATTCTTCAACGTTAAAATTGCCAAATCCTGCTTAAATATGTAAATATAAAATTTTTTTTTTAACATTCTTTCGTAAGAATATACAATACAAACAAATTTATTTTGGTATGAAGTGAAATCTGTAAAAATTTAATTTAACCCTTAACTGACACTACTCGAAATACATGCTTATATGGCATAAGGGGTATTTTTTATCCCACGTGTTAAAATGAATATTGCGCAGCCGGTATTGAATATTTTTGTATAAAAAAATTACTTAATGTAGTTTAGGATATGTTTTTTAAATTTAAATCAGTTTTATAGCCATTTATTAAATTTAAGTTAGTTAAAAAAATTATTTAAACAAAAAAACAAAAAAAATGAGTTTTTTAACTCAAAAATTCATAACTCACGTAATTTTAAATATTTTTGCCTAATAATTTATAAGTTTCTTTCGTTTGGAAAACATTGTAAACACTTATAAATTGTGTAAAGAAATTGAGATCCAATTGTACATAGAATGTTTCAAAATTTTCCACCTAGTTTTTTGAGTGAAATTTTACATTAAGTTCTTCTTGCTCAAAAAGTAACACAGCGAAAAAAAATTCACAGAAAAATATGCTAAAGAAAAAATGTTTAATTAAATTTTTACAGATTTCACCTACCCGTGTAGAAATTTTGATAAGGGTCTAGTGGGGCCCCGACGAGTTTGCCCCATCTCTAGTCGGGATCTAGCGTGGAAAACTAGTCAGGGCCCCGTTGGTAACGTAACGTTTTTGTCGAGGTGGGCCCTACTAGACTTTCTAGTAGGGGTTTAGTGAGGTCAGCCTTTACACTTCCCCACCTACAAAATAGGACACCATTAGGGCCCTATTGGACTTCCGCATTGAATTTAAGGGCATATATTAGCAGAGTCGCGTGACCAATTTTGTTCAGGTATCTCACTGAGAAAATAATAAATAAAAACGATTACACGTACACTGAAAAAAAATCTCAGTAAGTTTGACTACTTTTTAACTTACTTTCCATAGTTTACAAAGGCCCCAGTGTAATTTTTGAAGTTAAGTGAACCGCAGGAACATAGAGGTAAATCAAGTAAGAGCAGTAGTTGAATCGATGAATATTCTTATTAGTACATTTCATAACTGTATTTAGTTTCAAGTAGACTCTAACTTACTATTTTTATATACACACCTACAAACACACACCCCCCCTTCTACACTACAAAAACGCTCGTTCAGGTGGTATTAAAAATTATTCTTAACGCTGCGGGTTCGAACCCTCTCTACTTATGATTAACGCATTACTAACCTAACGACTAAGCCTCTCGGCTGCGCACGCTTGGAATACAAGAAAGAAAATAGCGCTTATAACCTGCAACTACTGCAGGGCCATGTAAGAAGTGTATGGGCCCCGTGTGATCGGGGATTTTTAAATTTTGTGCCAATTTATGATTCTGATTAAAATAATTAATTATTGAATCGATTTTCTATAAAATGAAATATTTTTGAAATGAACAGATCAAATTTTTGAATTAAAGAACATTACATAATAAAAAGCTTCATATACATTTTAGAAGAATTAATTTTTATTATTGTATATTATTGATACTTTATACACGTTATGATTCCTTTAATTTTTGTTTTTAAGAGTAAAATCAACGTATGTTCAGAATCTAAAAAATTTGAGTTTTTTCAATTCCAAAAATATGATGAAACTTTTGAATCAAGAAAATTATCGCATAACGAAAAAATAACGAAAAACTATTAAAAAAAATAGTACATTTATTTACTTATCAATAGTTTGTTTTTCTAACTACACTTATGTAGTAACTTCTACCGCTTATGTTTATTATGAAAGCTTCAATTGATTTTACTATTCACCCCATGTTAATTGAACTACATGTTTCGTTATTGTTATTACCTCGACACAATAAGATACACACACATACACATACGTGCTCGCATATAATTATTATAATTACATGCGAATTCGAGTTAAAATTATGAAAAAGTTTTCTTAAATGTTGTTGCTTCCTCTTAAGTATTGATTTTATCCAAGACCGTGTTCAGAAAATCTCCATTTTTATCAGATAAGATCAAATTTTAATGAGAATAAAGAATAAAGGTTATGTTGTATCTAATGGACCTAACCTTAACCACAAATATTACAAATAGGGATTCTCTAGTCGGGGCCCCGCCAGATACAAATAGATTTTCCATACTTAAGCGAAACAAGGAATTCCTCACTAGAACCTGACAGGGCCCCTATCAGTTTTTTCTGGACTAGAAATACTAATCGGGTGCTAACAGGGCCCCTACAAGTTTTTTCTTGATGAGGAAATTCTAGTCCGGGCCCCACTAGAACCCAACTTGAAATAAGGAAAGATAGGGCAATTTCTACACGGGTAATACCAAAAGAAATTTGGTTGTATTGTATATTTTTACAAAAGAATGTTAAAAAAAAAAATTTTATATCTAAAGGATATCCACCCAATAAGGGTGATATGTTTTGAAATTGAAAAAAACACTGAATATTCATTCGGAATTGATCGAAATCTTTTTTATTATATTGGATATTCTATGCCATTTATGATTTAAACAATATATCGGCCAAATGTCCCCCGAGACTTGAGCCAAAAATGCGCCTCATCAGAAAAGATGATTTTTTGATGAAAATTGGGATCATTTTCAATTGATTCCAGAGCCCAATCCGTGAACTCCCGACGCAAACGATGGTCATTAGGCTTCAGTTCTTGGGCCAGAATCATCTTATAGGGATGCAGGCCAAGATCCAATCGCAAAATACGCCAGGTAGTCATCCTGGACAGGCCCAATTCCTGAGATCGGCGTGGCACGGACAATTCACGGTTTTCCTCGATACTGGCCTGTACGGCGGCTATATTCTGTGTAGAACGTGCGGTACGCATACGATTTTTAGGCTTAGTATCCAATAGAGTAAATTCACTCTCCAACTTATCGATTATTCGACGAATTGAGAGCGCGGATGGAGCAGAATGACGACAATATTTTGCACGATATGCACTTTGAACACCGACAAAACTTCTCGAATTTTGATAAAATAATTGGACAATTTCCAAACGTTGTGGAAGCGTGAAACTACTCATGATTAAATGGCAAACCTTACTGATGACAACTGACAGCAGACGTCAAAAATTTCAGTTCAAATGAGCCCGATAGGGACATTCAAAATCATATCACCCCTATTGGGAAACCCTTTACATATTTAAGCAAGATTTGGCACTTTTAACGTTGAAGAATGTTCATTTTTTTTAAAAAAAGGTATTTTATCCTGTGACAGTCTTGCCTTCAACTAGCTATGCAACATAGAAATAATCACTGATATATTTCAGTATTTAGCTTTACATAAAGAAAAGCCAATGTTATATGTAATATTGTATATGTATGGTGTGTGTTTTTTGCGTACCAATATCTTGGTACTACCCTTTCGTTTTTAAACGTTGGGGTCACTATTTCGCATAAATAAATTCAGTAACATGAATTATTATAAATTTATTGAATATAAGAACAATGTTTCTCGACGACGAATCGTGGTCAACTGGTTACAAGATTGAGATTACTAAAGCTAAATCAAGTGGGGATGGATGAAACAAAACTTTGATATTTCTTTCGGCACTCCTTTGTGCGGTACTACCGCGAACAGGAGACATTAAAAGTATATATTTACTATAACTAATCAGTTAGTCTGAAACATTAGAAGCGAGATTATAAATATAATTCGAGAGACTCACATAAACAAATGATAAACAGACCACCAGCTATGTTATAACATACAAAGTAAGATTCATATAGATATTTGAAAACATAAAATATTTTTCAGAACATAAATTTACATAAATGGATATAATCATACATATGCCATACATTGATTCTTAACATACTCCCCCCGTTGAGAGTTCCGCGATCAACCTTCACTCACTTTTCTCATAGTCTATAGGTAAAACCGCGATTTTTCTCAAGGGTCTCTTTATTAACCTATTAGCTGTTTTTAAAGTTACACTTCTCACAACACCTTCCTTTCCGGGATGAAGTTGATGAATCCTCGCTAAAGGCCATCGCATACAAGGAACATTGTCTTCCTTTACTAATACAAGCATACCTTCCTTTGGATTCTCTGTATTAACATGCCATTTTTGACGAATATTTAACTCATTTAAATATTCAATACTCCACCTCTTCCAAAAATCTTGACGTACTTTAGAAATCAATTGCCAGGCTGATAGTCTATTCGAGGGTAAAGGCAAAAAGTCAGGTTCAGGCAAATTAGTTAATGTGTCACCTATTAAAAAGTATCCTGGAGTTAATGCAGAGAAATCATTCACATCGGCTGAGATTGGAGTTAGTGGTCTTGAATTTAAAATTGATTCTATTTCGACAGAAAGTGTGTAAAATTCTTCAAATGTAAATAGTACATTTGAAGCAACTCTTTTAAAATGATGTTTATAGGACTTTACTCCCGCTTCCCATAACCCTCCAAAGTGCAGGGATGAAGGCGGAATAAAATGAAATTCGATACCATTATTACTAGAAAAATTGAATACTTGATCTCTGAATAATTTAGATTTATGCAGGGCAAGCAACTCATTTAGTTCATTCCTAGCACCTTGAAAGTTCGTAGCATTGTCACTATATATAGATTGTGGTTTGCCACGTCGTGAAATAAAACGTCGCAAAGCGCCAAGGAACCCTTCTGTGCTCAAATCACTTACTACCTCGATATGAATTGCTTTTATAGTCATACAAACAAAAACAGATACATAGACTTTAAGTTTTCTTTGGTTTCTATATTTTCGCTCTTTTATGTAGAATGGACCGCAATAGTCTATGCCCACACGATTAAATGGTCTCGTTTTGATTACACGCGCACCCGGTAGATTACCCATCTTAGGATTGGCTAAAATTGGTTTAGCACGAAAACAATTTATACATTTGCGAATGAGTTTTTTGATTTGGTTCCTACCATCAATAGGCCAGAACCTTTGTCGCATTGCGTATAAAGTAGTTTGTACTCCAGCGTGGAGACAATGCAAATGATAGTATTTAATTATTAAATCTGTCAAGAAATTTGATCTGGGTAAAAGTATAGGATGCTGTTTATCAAAAGAAAGCTCGAAATTTTGTAAACGACCTCCGACACGTAATAGTCCATTTTCACATAAGAAGGGATCTAAATTAAGAATTTTACTTTTTTTGTTTAGTGTATTGCCTTTCGTTAAGTTTTCAATTTCTTTATAAAAACTAGATTTTTGGACAAGTCGAATGACAACTTTTTCTGCGTGGTTTAATTCTGTGGTTTTTAAAGTACCTTTACAGTGACGGTATTTAGGTAAAAATCTAAAGCAGAATGCTATTACTCGTTTCAAAACAGTAAATGAGGAGAATTTCTCGAAAATACTAGTCTGAATATCAATCTTCAGACAATTCAGCTTTTTTGATTCGGTAAGCGTATACGTATTCGCTCTAATTTCCGACTTTGGCCAGAAATCTTCTTCTTGACTCAACCATTTGGGACCTTTAAACCATAATTCATTTTTCACGAATTTATTGGGTAATTGACCTCTGGACAATTCATCTGCAGGATTGTCTTTAGAACGAACGTGACGCCACTGATTTATGCTTGTTTTGCCTTGTATTTCAGAAACTCTATTGGATACGAAAGTTTTTAATGTGTTAGGATTTGTTTGCAACCAATGTAACACGATTTCTGAATCTGTCCAAAATATTGCTGCATCAATTTCGATATAAAGTGAATTTCTTACCTTTTCAAATAAATTAGTTAATAATAATGCTCCAGATAATTCCAATCGAGGAATAGTTAGTCTCTTTAAAGGAGCAACACGAGACTTAGAACATAAAAGAGAACATTGAATTCGTCCATCATCGCTATTAGCACGAACGTATAAACAAGCCCCGTATCCTTTCTCGCTGGCGTCGCAAAAGCCATGTAATTGTATCTTTTTTGTATGGTCAATCAACGTTTTTCTAGGAATTGAAACATTATTTACCGCTCCTAATTGTTCACAAAAGTTGCTCCAATTATAGTGAATAGATGAAGGTACTGATTCATCCCACGTAACTTTGGACTGCCAAAGTTCCTGCATAATTAATTTCGAGTACAAAATTATCGGACCGATAAAACCTAAAGGATCAAATAATTTTGCAATCTCGGATAAGATGACCCTTTTTGTGATTCCCTTATGAATCACAGGCTTTTTAATCGAATATATAAATGAGTCATTTCTAGCTTTCCAATACAAACCGAGAGTTTTTGCCACGTAATCTTTGTTTATTTTGAAATCTTTATCCAGATTAATATCTTTTATACCTTCGAGTATGCGGGGTTCGTTAGACGCCCATTGACGCATGTTGAGTTGAGCGCGACCTAAGAGTTTATTCATCTGTTCGTAAATTTATCGCGCCTGTTTTAATGTGGATGCACCAGTAATGAGATTATCTACATATAAATCCCTTTTTAATATTTTTGCAGCTAAGGGAAAATCATGACCCTCATCCTCAACCAGTTGCTGTAAGCATCGTGTAGCTAAAAAGGCTGATGGAGCAAAACCGAAAGTGACTGTGTTTAAACAATATTCTTTAATTTTGTCGTTTTCCCACCACAAGATCTTTTGATATTTACGGTCTTCTTCGCGGATTAAAAATTCTCTGTACATTTTTTCAATATTAGCTATAAGTACATAATTATGAAAACGGTAACGAATTATCAAGGAAAAAAGATCATCTTGTATTGTAGGACCTACCATCAGGACGTCATTTAAGGAGACACCAGAGCTACTTTTAGCTGAAGCATTAAAAACTACTCTCAGTTTGGTGGTGCTACTCGAATCTTTTATGACGCCATGATGTGGCAGATAGAAACCTTCCTCATCTTGAGGTATGTTTATCAATGACATGTGATTTAATTCCAAATATTCCTGAATGACTGATGAATATTGTTGCCTAAACTCTATGTCCCTTTCAAATCTCTTTTGTAGTCCACTTAATCTTTTCAACGCAATCTGTTTGGATTCGCCTAGTGTTTTCGTTGTTGATCTGAATGGTAATATTCTATTATATATATATTATATATAATATTATACATATCGCCCGTCCTTATCTCGAGTTACGTGTTGTTTAAAGTGTGCCTCGCATTCGATCTCTTCTTGAGAAAGCTCTGATTGAGATGATAACTCTTCCACTGACCAAAATTTCTCAATTATTGTTTTTAAATCGGTTACTAGACAATTATTTGTTTTAGTTATTTTGGAATTTTTTGTAAAATCTAGACCACCCCCAATTATCCAGCCTAAGCGAGTTTTTTGTAGATAAAGGTCATTACCGTTTTGAGATAAATTTATAGAACCTATAGAAAAGAGAGATAAGCTCGGGCCCGCGCCGATAAGCATATCAACGGTGCTAGGCATGTGAAAATTAGGATCAGCCAGTAAAATATTTTTCGGAATTTTAAGATGTTGACGTAATATAACTTCATTCGGAACTAAATTTGTTATATTAGGAACTACTAAAAAATTAAGTGTACATTTATACTCGTTATAAACCGATTTGAAGGTGATAAAAACCATACCATTTACAGTTGTAGTGAGATCATTTAAAGCTCCTACAGAAAATGAACATCTAGATAAAGGAAGTTGTAATCGTTTTACAAGATTAATTATTACAAAATTGGCGGTTGAACAAGTATCTAGTAATATTCGTGCTCTTATTCGATTATCCTTGATATCAAATACTTTGACGATCGCACTCGTCATTAATTGGAACGTTGGCATATAGGTCATAGATTTCAAAGTGATTTCCGAGACTTCTGTTGATGGTCAAGATTCATTTGATTTGCTTGAATCCTGTACCTTTGAAAAGTGTAATCAAGTATTGTGACGTTTACCACACTTCTTACAAGCTCCAAATTTACGATTCTTAGCCATATGATCACGTAAGCAATTAAAACATAGAGATGCCTCTTTCACGATCTTTATACGCTCCTTAACTGTCAACGTTAAAAATTTTCCGCATTTAAATAAATAGTGGGATTCGTAACAAAGAGGGCATTTATTATATACAGCACTCACAAGGGCATGACGCTTGAAATCAACTTTACGTTTTTTGAAAGAAGGAAAATCTTTATCGGTAGAATTTTTGACATTACTATCGTTTTTCTTTTGGAAATACGGGCTGCAGTTCTATATAGAAAATCAGTTAAATCATCTAAATTAGGAAATTCTCCATTTTTCATAGTTTCATCCCATTTTTCTAGAGTAGATTTATGCAATTTTTCTTCGATTATGGCTACTACCATTTCTTGAGTTACATTTACGCCTAATGAAGCTAACGACTGAAGATGCTGTTGAGATTCATCGGCGAGGATGATTAGACCCTGATAGGATTCCTTTTCTTGAACTGGCAATTGTAGCAATAAACTAAGATGACGCGAAATTAGGGTACGCTTATCTTCATATGATTTTCGCAGAAGATTCCAAGCGCGCTCAAAGTTTTCTTCAGTAATAGCGAAAACTTGAATTTTGCGTAATGCCTCATCTTTAAGAGCGGATTTGAAATACTGTAATTTTTCCACCTTACTTATATCATCCCGTTTGTTGATCATTGTGTCAAAAGTGTCTCTAAATGACAACCACTCCTCAACTTTACCACTGAAAGTCGGTAGTACAGCTTGAGGTAATTTTAACCTTCGTCGATTTACTGACGCGACCGATTCATTTCCGATACCCGGATTTGAAACCGTTTCTTGACAATTTGTTTGTGAATTAATATTAAATTGTGATACCGAAGGCGTGAAATATTTTTGACATTGAGCAAGGGTTTGAAAATATAGATCCTGAATGTATTTTTTCTCGTTACTATGATCTGTTTCCGTATCAATTAATTGAATTTCGTCATATAAATCATCCAGATTTGAAAAATTAGCGAAAACGGAATTGTATCTTAATTGTAATTCAGAAATTTGAGCAGGATTATTAGTGTCAAATTGTGCTAGAAATTCCTGAAATGAGATAACATGCGCCTTAGTTGTTGAACTTTTTTGCAAAAGCACACTTAATCGATCAAAATTCTCCATTGTCGAAACAGAATGTGATTAGCAATATTTCAGAATAAAACATAAATGTTCATAAGAACTTATTTCATACGAAATATGCGAATTGTGAACTCCAAATAAATTGAATAACGGACACTTATTTAATAAGGACATTAATAATGTACATACCCAATTTTGCCTGACTCTGCCTGAAGCTCTTGAGGTGTTTTTAAATGCATTGCCTCAATATGTTGTATGTGAGAGGTGTTTTAAACGTATTGCCTCGCGTGTTGTATATGTTAGAGGTGTTTTGAACGCATTGCCTCACGTGTTGTATATGTTAGAGGTGTTTTGAACGCATTGCCTCACGTGTTGTATATGTTAGAGGTGTTTTAAACGCATTGCCTCACTTGTTGTATCCAATGAAATGTCTTGTAATTTCTTGATTGAATATTGATCTTGTAGATCTGATAGTTAGGTTCTCAAAAACCAAAACGAAATTGTGATGACCAATACCAGCAGTGGCCTGATTGTGATATGCCTTGCTGTAATAAGAGCAATTCTGGTAGTTGGATAGAACTCACTAACACTTACACTGTTTTTATGTGCACCGTTATGATTGATCACTGTATTTTAGTTGCTTTTGATTATGCACTAGTTACTGCCTAAATTTATATCACTTTCAAACTTCCAAAGTGAATTAATGATTCATGTTCTTTGCCAGATCCGGCTCGAAGGACCAATATTTTTTGCGTACCAATATCTTGGTACTACCCTTTCGTTTTTAAACGTTGGGGTCACTATTTCGCATAAATAAATCCAGTAACATGAATTATTATAAATTTATTGAATATAAGAACAATGTTTCTCGACGACGAATCGTGGTCAACTGGTTACAAGATTGAGATTACTAAAGCTAAATCAAGTGGGGATGGATGAAACAAAACTTTGATATTTCTTTCGGCACTCCTTTGTGCGGTACTACCGCGAACAGGAGACATTAAAAGTATATATTTACTATAACTAATCAGTTAGTCTGAAACATTAGAAGCGAGATTATAAATATAATTCGAGAGACTCACATAAACAAATGATAAACAGACCACCAGCTATGTTATAACATACAAAGTAAGATTCATATAGATATTTGAAAACATAAAATATTTTTCAGAACATAAATTTACATAAATGGATATAATCATACATATGCCATACATTGATTCTTAACAGTGTGTGTATATGTATATATTTCAGTATTTAGCTTTACATAAAGAAAAGCCAATGTTATATATGATATTGTATATGTATGGTGTGTGTATATGTATATATATATGTATGGGTCATTCCATATTAGATTGACAGTCGATGTCGCAGATTTGAACGAGATAATTTTTTTTCGGTTCTTTATCAACAATAAATAGACACGTATTTTTTTGTTTGGCCGAAAAAAATTTGTTTTACGTGCATACGATTTTTCAAATTTTTAAAGAAATGATATGTTACTTAGACATTTAATTCCAACCTTTCAAAAAATGTTTTCTGGTATCCGGATATTTACGTTACGTGAATCAAATATTTACCTTAATGTAATCTCAAAATTTATTTACCTACATGTAAAAACATAATGATAATTACTTGAAAAAATTGTATACAAGAAATCCTATGTTAGCAAACTTTTTTTCTGTATTTTTTAGATTTAAATACATCACCGATGAGGGCCCCGATCAGAGCCGAAACGTCTGATTATGTAAAACTCTGAGTTTTTATCAACCTTGGACTCTTAAGCCAATTACCAACATCAACATATATCTTCAATCATTAATTGAGGGTCGATGTTAGTCCAGAATATGAATTATTAATAATATTATTTATTGTTAATACTTATGAAGATTTATACGAAGCCTTGCGACACAACTTAAGCACTAATAATTCTGTTGATTTAGCTTGGTCAAGATTAGAAAATATAAAACAACAAACCACTGAAAACGTAAAAAGTTATAATCGGAGATTCCGACAGTATCTAAACGAGTTGCAATACGCTTTACAAACAGAGCACTCAAATCCCACAAAGAGAAAATTAGCGCTGAAAATTGAGGAAAAATCAGCTATTAATAGATATATTATGAACTTACGAGAACAAATAGGTTTCCAAGTCCGCCCTTTGAAACTTGTAAGTCAAAACCAAGCGCAGCAGGAAGCTCTTGAAGCAGAGATATGGTTTAGAGAAAAGCAACAGCCAAGGAAGGTAAACATAGCGCCAATGACTAAGAGGCCATCCCAACAAGCTACACAAAGATCGTTTGCTCAATCGATAAGCTTCCACAGATCTCAAAACTATTCTATGCCGGTAGATAAGTTCAAATTATCATGTAACTTCTGCAAGTTACCTGGACATAGTGGAGATTTAGTGGAAATTCAACAGGAAGAAGAGATAACGATAAGCGAGACCGAGTTTCAGCCATATCCAGATGATTGTTTTCAATACGAGAAAACATGTACGAATTACAAAGACCAGACAAACTGCTAATTGATAGTCGGTCATCAATTAATTTCATCAAAGAAAATATTTTACACTTAAAATACCCTTTAAAAAATGTCTACAAGGAATTCTGTATGGGAAATGATAAACACTCATCTACGCGTTCAACTACTTTCAAATATTTAAATAAAGAACATTTATTTTATATAGTACCAGAAAATTTTCCTATACCAGAGGACGGGATAATTGGTATACCGTTTCTGTAAAATTAAAAATTTAGTTTATCAAATTCAAATTGAATATTAAATTATTTCAATCATGACCTAATTGATAACGGTATATTTGTCCCAAAATCAAGTGTCAAAGTTGTAACCATCGAAACTAGCAGAAAAAACGGACATGTAATCATAGAACAAAGCCCTTACTTGCCAACTTCCGTCTATAAAATTTCAGAAGGACAAATTCGAATAAAAACTGTAATTA
The DNA here is from genome assembly GCA_030998225.1 of Diplolepis rosae. Lineage (NCBI taxonomy): Eukaryota > Metazoa > Arthropoda > Insecta > Hymenoptera > Diplolepididae > Diplolepis > Diplolepis rosae. Next base: position 1,410,095 of record JAPYXD010000694.1, on the reverse strand, counting down.
TACCAACACATAAAATTAAATATAATTATATAAACTAGCAATAATGGCATGCGCTTGTTTCTTTTATAGTATAAAACATTCCATGCTAAAAATAGATAAGGATTTATAATACATCAATAACGAATTAGACAAACTTTACGCAAGTGATAAAATATTATCCACGATCATAACTAATCAAACAAAACTTGTAAAAACGATTCTGAATTTAGCATCTCATAATATCCAAATACGGAACGAACATAGCAGAGACAAATACTAATACTCGAAGTATAATTATAAACAACCAGATAACTACCTGTACATTGTCATTAGAAGAATTAAGCGAAGACATTAACCTACTAATCGACTCAATAAATGATGTAAAGCATGGCATCATACATCCTCAGATATTGACTCCCAAAATGTTTCTGAATTGTTCATATGATTTAGAACAGCACAGCAATGTGAAATATCAGATACCATTAAAAGAAGAGAACTTTCAAAATATTATAGACATTTCCCAAATCAGCATAAGTATAGTTAACAAACGCTTACTGTACTCATTCAAAGTTCCTCAACTAGAAACCGAAATCTACCAAGTTCACCACCTCATACCTATACCAAAAAAAATCCAGAATGCTTTCCTAGCAGTAATCCCTAAGCACGATTATATCCTACTCACGATCAAAAAATATTGTATGTACGTAGTGACGAAAAAATCATCAATGATTGTAAAAAACTTGATAATAAATGTAATATGTAGTATAAAGAGATTAAACCAACAAAACTGCCAATTTTCTCCATTTAGAGTAAACGAAATCTTATTTATACAACTTAGAAAAGAAAACTCATATATTGTAATCCCCGAAAAATCAACGACATTACATATACTCTGCAGAACTTCGAAAGAATATGTTAAACTAGAATCAGCGCAGAAAATATCAAGTAACGAAAGTTGAACTATAAACTCAGAAGGAACTATTATAAGAATTAACCCCTCAAAGAGCGAATATAAAGAAACAAAATATGTGGAAGATTTTATATTACCCTATGATAAAAACGATTTAGAATTCTTAAAAGAAAGATTAATACCACTGCAAAAATATGTGAAATCGGAAAATATCAGGGAAGCTAGCCAAACTCTTGATGATATAGAATAGTATATTACGTGCCTAGGCGCACAATGAGGGTTATTGCGTGACGAGCGACAATGCTCGCAGGAGATCGAAGCCAAGGCGTAGTCGAGGTATAGCCGATGCGTAGTCGAGACGTAGCTGAGGCAAAGCCGAGACGAAGCCGAGACAAAGCCGAGGCGCGATCAGTCCTGCGAGCATTGTCGCGAGTCTCGTAATTTCCCGAATTGTGTGTATTGGCACGTATTTTATTTTATGTGCCACCGGCGCGCAAACTCGTTTTTTCACTACAGTTAACAGTAGCGCAATGTAGTACATTTCGCCAGAAAGGAATGAAATGTAAAAATTGAACTGCGCATGCGCCCATAGCCATGACACGAAGCCCAATCCTTCTTATTCTTCTTCTTCTTCGTACAGCGTTAGCATCTTATTGGCAAAGCCTTGTACATTTGAACTGCGCATGCGACTAGTCCCAGCGATTTTGATTTTATCGATCTTGTGTAGTAGTAGCTTGTTGTAATAGAGCATGCGCAGTTTAAATGTACAAGGCTTTGTCAGTAGGATGCTAAGGCTGTACGAAGAAGAAGAAGAATAAGAAGAAGATTCTGCTCCGCTGTAAGACTATATGCGCATGCGCAGTTCAATTTTTACATTATATTCCTCTGTAACGGAATACAAAACATTCCGTTACTCTCAGCTGTAACGCAAAAACGAGTTTCCGCGCCGGAGGCACATAAAACACGTTAAACAAGATAAAAAATAATCGACAAACTAAACATTGGACCAGTAAAATGACTGATGTATTAACTTGATAATGCAAGAGTTGTTAAAATTTGTGACCAGCCTAAACTGTAATGTTTTCCCGGGGTAAAAACACTAAGAAGGGGGGTGTGCAGCAAGCATGCGTAAGACAAGCATGCTTCCTTACTACTCCCTAGATAAGGCCCTCGAACGAGCCCTTGGCAACGGCTATGCCAAGCAAGCAGTTCTACTTTGACTATTCCTTCATAATAAAATTCTTATTACTAAAACCCAGTTCGTGTGTTTGTTCTGTGGAACCTAACTCCGACTCGTTACTTATTTAAATGAATATAATAAATTAATTAATAAAAGTGGAAAGACTTATAGTGATTCGTTTCCGTAACGTGAACCCCATAGAAATATTCTATTGTGTTTCCACTTGAAACTCCATGGCGTTACACAGGGGAGCTAATCCTTGTTACAACTAAACATTTAGATAGAAACGAACGAGTGAATGTAAGAAGATCTTTTAATCAGCTAAAGAAAATATCTTTGACCAATTTAACGGTTTCAGCGATATCATTTGTTCAATCCAGATATTATGCTATAGCTGGAACAGAGGTATAAGAAATAACTGCAACCTGATAACAAAGATGGCAATAGTGACGTCAAATCACAGTTTGAGGTTAATTAAGACTTTTCACGGTAGTTGGCAATTTCCCGCGCCTAAGGAAATTTGGTCATTTTCATGACCGTAAATCTTCGAGTCTACTACACCTATTAACTTGATTTTTTTTTTAATTTTGTCAAGAATTGAGCAATGAACAACTTTGACCATGGACATTTTTTTATACAAACTTGGGGGAAATACAGCCGATCTGGAAAATTGTTCAAAAATGCCATTTTTGAACCCCCGGAAGAATTCTGTCTCCTTGCCGCTGTAATTGAAAAAACACAAAACCCATGGTCAATGTTGTTCATCACTCAAGTCTTGACAAAATAAAAAAAAAATCAAGTTAATAGGTGTAGTAGACTCCAAGATCTAGGGGCATTAAAATGACCAAATTTCATCAGGTGCGGGAAATTTCCAACTACCGTTAAACACTTTAAAATATTGTACTGAATAATATTCGCGTTCATGTCAAAATTCAATGTAATACTGTGTTTATCTAACAATAAAGTATAGATAGTTCGTGCAAAAATATATCTTAGTTTAAATAATGAGAAATAGTAGATAAGCAACAAATGTGGCTTCTAAATTTAATTTAGCTAGAACAGCGATATTTATTTTCATGAAAACAGACGAACAAGTAACTACAATAAGAATTTTCTTCCCCATTCCAACTGAATCTTTGATTAATTTTAAGATACTAGGGTGTTTGATATGGAGGTGATGAAATGAACAAGAATTAATTTTTTTGGCAAAAATCGGTTTTATGATAGTTGCATCTCACTTCAACGAATAGTCAATCCTGACAGTGGAGACGTTCCGCAAATAGTGAATCACTGCAGTGCTTTTAATGACAAGTATATGATATTTTTCTAACTTTTTTCGCTAAAAAATAAAATTATTGTATTTATTTCTACACCTTCTGATTCAAATTTGATCGCAGAATCATAGTTGAATTGACTTAAATGTTTTTTTAACCTTTCTTAGACATATTAATGCAAGGTCAGAGAAAGGTCAGAGAACAGTCATAAAACGGTCACAGTACTCTGGCCGTTCTCTCAACCAGGTCCGCTAGGGTTCACTGCGGTCTTTGTCTTCAATAAATTAAATTCACTGTTCTTAAACTTTTGAAACCACTCACGACAAATTCTCTCACTTAAGGCAGCCTTACCATATGTTTCTAGAAGAAATCGATACGCCTCAAATGCGAAAAAACCATTCTTATTATATTTAGCACCATTATTTCGAACGTAAGCAAGAAAACCAACTCAAAACAAACAAATTTCCTTTTTTGGCCAATGCAGCATCATCTGTCGTGAATCGAAAAAAATATGTCAAATGAAACTCACGTAACTTTCAATAACTAACTAAAAAGTAACTAAAAAATAGAGGTTTGCTGGGCTTTGGGGTAAATTTTTGCAAAGTCGTTTTTCGTCCTCGAAAATAAAAAGTTTCTATTACAGACATTTTTTTTTAGGATGCGTATTTCTTGAGATATTTCGACATCTCAAGATAAAAAAAACACCATATATTCATAAAGGGCATAGCCGGGTTTCCATGTGAAATCGGCCTTAAAACCAAATCAAATTTCGCATCAACCATGTGAATGGGGTTGGGCAAGAGATTATTTTGCCAAATTTTCAGATGATTATCTGCCATTTTAAATGAGTAATGGCGGATATTTTTAGCAGCACTATTTCGACTTGCGCATAATCACAATCAACCATTTGTTCACAATGCATGTAAAAATTTCGACTTTTTGGAAGAATGCGCATTATGACGGTTTTTATTTTTTTTTGCCCCCGTCCACACCTTGCAAAATTCTGCAAAAATTCTGTTTTAATCATCGATAGGTAACTAATGAATAGAATAATTCAAAAGAAGGGTCGCGCAATTTAAACATGAACAAAATTGCATGCAAAAATTTTCGCAATTTTTTGCATCGCGAATTATGCATGAAAAAATCTGCAAAAATTTACAAATGAGTGTTCTATTGGAAAAAACAACCCTGATTTCTTTAAAAAAATTCCTATGATTAGTTTAGCTGAAAAAAGAAAAAAACGAAAATGGTAAAATCCGCCATTACTCATTTAAAATGGCAGATAATGATCTGAAAATTTGGTAAAATAATCTCTTGTCCAACCCCTTCCAAATGGTTGATGCGAAATTAGATTTGGTTTTAAGGCCGATTTCACATAGAAACCCGGCTATGCCCTTTATTATTATTGTATTACTAAGAAACAGAACAAATTTATTACCAATAATGACTATTATCGATAACACAACCAATATAACTTGAAAAAATAACTTATTTTTTATCTTTCATGCTTTTTATGTGACGACACACTTCGTCGGTCACCATAACCGTATACTTGAGCTATCCAGTGATACCCATTGATAAAGAATTGTAAAAATAACTTCTACACTCAATACTTTTGTAAAGTCTTCGGCTAGCCAATCTAGCAAGACGCAAGCCAGCGGCTACTGAGACGCTAGTCTAGAAATATCCATATCTGGGCCAGATCCGGCATTTTTCTGACATAATGTTTTTCCACGCGGGTATTTGCTTAAATTTGATAATACCTTTCAAACTTCACTTTTGAAACTTAAAATTATAATAAATTTTTTAACGAAAAAAGATAATGATCTCGGATTTTTCTAAAACAATGTTGTATACAGCGACTCTTTTATAAGGAAATAATAATATACAGGAAGAAATAGAAAAAATTTAACAAATTTTTTCAATTTACTAAAGGGAAAACTCTTTGAAATTAATGGATGCGTTATTGACTATTTTGAAAATTTTAAATTTGACGATATGTATACAAACATTCGCGTAAACGGACAATGTGATTGATTGTGCCCTTTTCTATAATTGAAAATTGTAGATTTCTGTCGCGGATAATCGCTAGGCCAGACAATGATTCTTCCACCTGCTTCGTAGTTGGATCAAAATCCATAATACCAAAAGATCCTTTAAGCGGATTTTCCTGATTCGCCGGATAGAAGCACCCATTTCGGTAGAGTAGACGCGACTCTTCAGGTTCTTCAGTATGGCCGCGTAGTTCACCCCTTCCGCGAGCTTAATTGTCACCGTTTCTGGGCGGGCACGCCTTGGACGCTCCGGTTTTTTGGCCTTCGGTTTGGATTTTCGTTCACGAAGGTCTTTCCTGGCCGGCACCTCTACCCACTCTTCTTCTTTCCTCAAGGCCTTTAGCCTCTTCTCTTTCGGCTTTTTGGTCGCGCTCTTCTACGGACTTACGGTCAGCTCTCTCGGCCACTTGCGTGAATTCAGGGTGGACCATGGCCCCGGTTGTGGTGCGGTTTGGCAGCCCTTATTTGCGAAGTCCTTGTTTTTTGCAGCCCGTGTAGAAATTGCCCTATCTTTCCTTATTTCAAGTTGGGTTCTAGTGGGGCCCGGACTAGAATTTCCTCATCTAGAAAAAACTGATAGGGGCCCTGTCAGGTTCTAGTGAGGAATTCCTTGTTTCGCTTAAGTATGGAAAATCTATTTGTATCTGTCGGGGCCCCGACTAGAGAATCCCTATTTGTAATATTTGTGATTAAGGTTAGGTCGATTAGATACAACATAACCTTTATTCTTTATTCCCATTAAAATTTGATCTTATCTGATAAAAATGGAGATTTTCTGAACACGGTCTTGGATAAAATCAATACTTAAGAGGAAGCAACAACATTTAAGAAAACTTTTTCATAATTTTAACTCGAATTCGCATGTAATTATAATAATTATATGCGAGCACGTATGTGTATGTGTGTGTATCTTATTGTGTCGAGGTAATAACAATAACGAAACATGTAGTTCAATTAACATGGGGTGAATAGTAAAATCAATTGAAGCTTTCATAATAAACATAAGCGGTAGAAGTTACTACATAAGTGTAGTTAGAAAAACAAACTATTGATAAGTAAATAAGTGTACTATTTTTTTAATAATTTTTCGTTATTTTTTCGTTATGCGATAATTTTCTTGATTCAAAAGTTTCATCATATTTTTGGAATTGAAAAAACTCAAATTTTTTAGATTCTGAACATACGTTGATTTTACTCTTAAAAACAAAAATTAAAGGAATCATAACGTGTATAAAGTATCACTAATATACAATAATAAAAATTAATACTTCTAAAATGTATATGAAGCTTTTTATTATGTAATGTTCTTTAATTCAAAAATTTGATCTGTTTATTTCAAAAATATTTCATTTTATAGAAAATCGATTCAATAATTAAAAATTTTAATCAGAATCATAAATTGGCATAAAATTTAAAAATTCCCGATTACACGGGGCCCATACACTTCTTACACGGCCCTGCAGTAGTTGCAGGTTATAAGCGCTATTTTCTTTCTTGTATTCCAAGCGTGCGCAGCCGAGAGGCTTAGTCGTTGGGTTAGTAATGCGTTAATCATAAGTAGAGAGGGTTCGAACCCGCAGCGTTAAGAACAATTTTTAATACCACCAGAACGAGCGTTTGTGTAGTGTAGAAGGGGGGGTGTGTGTTTGTAGGTGTGTATATAAAAATAGTAAGTTAGAGTCTACTTGAAAGTAAATACAGTTATGTAATGTACTAATAAGAATTATTCATCGATTCAACTACTGCTCTTACTTGATATACCCCTATGTTCCTGCGGTTCACTTAACTTCAAAAATTACACTGGGGCCTTTGTAAACTATGGAAAGTAAGTTAAAAAGTAGTCAAACTTACTGAGATTTTTTTTCAGTGTACGTGTAATGAAAAAGTACTGTCAATTTACTCAGAAAAAAATTTCCTAGCTTGAAAACAGATTTTTTACTGTGGAAACAGTAAACTTAACCTTCCAAGCGAATATCCCTCCATTGCCGTTAAAAATGTTAAATATTAGAGTCTTAACTCGAATTTCCCCTGTACTTTTTCTCTCAGTGTGGAAAATCGTTTTTATTTATTATTTTCTCAGTGAGATACCTGAAAAAATTGGTCACGCGACTCTGCTAATATATGCCCTTAAATTCAACGCGGAAGTCCAATAGGGCCCTAATGGTGTCCTTTTTTGTAGGTGGGGAAGTGTAAGGGCTGACCTCACTAAACTCCTACTAGAAAGTCTAGTAGGGCCCCCCTCGACAAAAGCGTTACGTTACCGACGGGGCCCTGACTAGTTTTCCACGCTAGATCCCGACTAGGGATGGGGCAAACTCGTCGGGGCCCCACTAGACCCCTATCAAAATTTCTACACGGGAGTTTCTACCTCCTTGATTCTCTTTACCATTCTATCTCTAAAATGGTACTCAAGGTGATCGAGGAAGCACTCACCATTATCGATGCTCCTTCGTAACATCATCAGCTCGAAGAACGCCTCCTCAATGCCATTATTTATGGGAAAGAACATGTTCTTAAGGACTGCCTCTATGTTCTGCAGCATGCCGATCTCATGTACATGAGACATGTATGTCTCTCATGAGGCCAATCACGATGCTGTCTAGCCTGGGATTTCTCACCCTCAGGCTTCTTCATTACATCGAAAACTCCTCCAAACAACTCCTCTCGATTGAATTATCCAATTGAATTGAGCTTTGACATACTTTATTGAAACCGAAAAAGTAGTGACAAATTCGTTAACCAGCCACATCCGACCAAAATTGTGAAAATAAGAGCATTTTTTGTGTTTTTGGAAAAATCCAGAATTGCAATACTTATTTCTGATAGCCCTCATAAATCTTTACCAATTATACTCGTAATATTTTTCGAATTAACTAAAATTAGAAAAGTTACAGTATGTTAAAACTTGAAAAAAGTCAATACCTAAATTTCATTTTCTGCTTAAGGCCATAGATCAACCAGATCACGTGATCAAATCTCCATTAAAGATCGTATAAGATAAATTTTTTATTTTACAAAATTTCTTTCTGGAAATTTGGAAAATACAACAGAAAACGATGAAGAACGTCTCTAAACTTCGTTTGAGTAAAAATTTTGCAAAAAATGTTACAGTTAACTGTAACTGTCGATAAGTTTTCGAATTTTTTTCAAATTTTTTTCAAAATTTTTGCTAGAAAGAAGTTAAGAGACGTGCTTTATTGTCATCTGTTACGTTCTCCAAATTTTCAGAAAGATGTTTTTTAAATTTAAAAAAGTTATCTTACATGAACGAATAAATGTATAATTTAGTCTCGTGGTTCGATTGATCCATGGCCTTAAATTATTTGAAATACAAAAAACCGTTATGATAATGATACAAAATTGTTTATCACAAAAAGATCTACAAATTTAATTAGCAACATTCTTTTATAAAATGTATATTTTTCTTCTTGATTTAAAAAAAAAACACTATCGAGACAGTTTCCGATAATATGATTATTTTGCGTTTTAATTTCAGAAAATACGATAAAAATTTTAAAATTCAATTTTTTAAACAAGATATGTGAGATACAAAAAAAACGTTGAGATGGAAAATGAATTGCTTGAATGAGATCTAAAAATTCTCATCAGGACATTTTTACTTTTAAAATTAAAAGAAAATAAACTCTGAAAAATTACCTGAAAAGTATATAAAATTATTACAAAACATCATGTGACTTTTCTTTACATTATAAAGTTTCTTTCTAACTTTGGACATTTTCTAGATCTTCAAAATTATAATTCTCGGCACAGAAATTTCTAAACTTCATAAATTTAAAACAACCATGTTGTAATTTTTCTAATTTAAAACTACTTTGATTGCTTTCTACATTCCTGTTCTGGAAATTAAAGGCGAAAATTTAAAGATGAAGAAATAAGAGCATTAATGATCGAATACTTAATAAAAATTTGTTCATAGAAATTCTTTCACTTTCTCATAATTAAGAAATTTTCCTTGGCTAGCAATCATCATCTTATTTGAATTCCTTATTACGAAATTAAACTTTATGAAATTAAATATTATTTACAGAAAAGCAGGTTCCAATTCACGATTCATTAGACTCCGTCTCCTTTCTTCCTCCAGATTCCTGCAATTCAATCCTGCAGACGTGGCGCGGGTCTGGACAGTGTTTCTTTTGTACACGAGGAGAGACGAATATATAGATTGTATGGATGGAAGTGAGAAGGCAGGCAAACTTGATCTCAAAATAACATTTGTTTATACGTTGATTGTGCTATTTCAGAAATCTGCAAGCAGCTAACGTTTGCGAAGAAGCATTTCGGTTAAAAATCTATTTAAAGAGCTGAATATCTTCTATTAAAATCTAAATAAATAAAAGAAGAGGGAAATTTAATGTAAAATTGGTATCAAGTTAAAAAATATTACGTACAAATATCATGAATACATTTCAAAAACTAAAAATCAATTGAAGGTCATCTATTGGAAATGATTGAACACAGTGCGTATTACGCAGGTAATTTTGCTGTTACTTTTTCGCGACCGGCTGAGCAATCCACGAATGACCATGAGTCCATGTGATAAAACTTACATTTCCACACTGCACAGAGAAAAATAGCACCTGGCTATAGTGATTCCGAAAAATGTAGTTGGAAAAAAGGAGTAACTGGAACGAGGGAGACTTGTTGTTTCTACTTGACTCATTGCTACAACATCATGATTTGTAGCCATGGTAGCCGTATTCTAATACCTGGTCGTGGCGACTAGTTAACGTCGTTGAAATTGTCCTTAACTCTTAAATCTAGCTATGAGAACTTGAAACGTGGAGTTCTCATAGCTAGAATAAGGTAGTCGCTATAACCAGGCAAAGGTAGTCGATTTTGACTATGAAGAAATCGTACCGACGTTAACTCTCTTTACTTCATTGGGTGAATAAAAATGGAATTAAAACAGTTTCAGAATTTTCTTAAATTGTTTCGATTGATAATTATTTCCTGATTTTTAAATTTTTTAGATTAAAATGTGTTGTTATTTAGTAATAATTAATATGTATTATTAGATTGAAACTTTATTAATAATACAGAAAAACTGGCTGCAAATAATACAGGGTAAAATATTAGCACGTAACGCAGTACGTAAAGATGCAATATAAAATGACTTTAGATTAAAAACTGGAATTGTCTTTAATTGTTATAAATACACTGAATTGATTAGAACAGAATTTAAACTTTATGTGGACCGTCTGTTATGTCGACTACTCACTAACTGAAACTTCTGCACTCGAAAAAGTGCATTCTTCAAGATTCCTTGAGCGGAAGGGGAAAGCAATAAAAACTCTGAGCTTTTCAGGAAAATCATAGGCCTGGCACTTTTCCTTCCGCACAGATGCGAAGGATATTAGTGTGCATGTCGTTGCAATACTCCAACAAAATGTAACGAATTCAAATTATAAACATGCCAAGTTCATGCTACTTTTGCCGGGTAAAAATTATAAAGACAGAAAAATATAGTAGGAACGAATACTTTTGTAGGAAAGAGTAATGAAAAGTTGATGAATTTACTTTTATATTATACAGAACGTAGTCAAAATACAATGTTCCACATAGTGATGTTGCGCATTTGATTTTATATAACCTTGAAGTTGATTTTGTGAAATTACAAATCAACAATTGTTTGAATTCAACCACAAAATGTAGTTGAGGACAATTTCAACTACATACCATATATTATATCACAATTCCCAGGATTTTTTCTCTGTGTAGTGACGGGAAAGTTTGAAAATATTCGAATTCTAACCTCAATTAAGGGATCTGATGCAATAACAACAGAGGCGTCCGGCCTATTAGGAACGGGAGGGGATTCCCAGCGCTAGGATTCGTTCACTTTAAATTTCAACGAATCTTAGCGCTGCGTATCCCCTCCCGCTCCTACTCTCCTGTTATTACATGGAATCCCTCAATTGTTAGTTTATCTTGCTCTGCGTAAGTAGAGTTCTTAAATTCTCGAGAATTTAAGTTGGTGGAATATAACCGAGAATATTACAGAATTTAAAGAATATAAGAGAATATAAAGAGAATTTGGAGAATTTATGTTTTAAATATCAATTTATGTGTACTTGTCAATTTTGAAAACATGTTTGTTATTAAATAAGAGGCATTTAATTGTGTACATGTGTTTGAAATGAAAAAGAACCTTGAAATTGTTTTACTCTCAAGATATTAAAACTTTTCACCGCTAAAATTTTAGGTTATGTTCACTTTGAATTTAATACTAAAAATATTAAATTAACATTATCTCCATAATTATAAAAATTTCAATGAATTATATTAATTTCTTCAGTAAATTAAACGTCTTATTTGCATGAAATTCTTTAAACAATTTTTATTAGAACAAAATAGAACATTATTATATTTTAATTATGTAAAACACATTACTTTAGGGTAAAAGCACCAATAGCCGGACGGTACCTAATAGCCGGACAGAGCCACGAATTTTTCTCAAAATTAGAGATTTACGAATCACTTATCGCTATTTTGGTGTACCGTATACAAACCTCGAAACATACACTTTAAAAAATTGAAAAATTTTTTGAATTAGAAATTAAAACTTCGCCAAGAAAAAAAAATTTCTTTGCTGAAGCACAAGGCTGGTCGAAATGTAGCGAAATCTGCTCTATAAACTAACTGACACGTTGTCTTTGTTAAGCAAATAACATTTACATTTACCCTCATTTTTCATTTTAATACGTGTTACACTGAAGTCAAATGCTTTATCTACATCATAATATTTTTCAAAATTAAAAAAAATTTTACTTTAATTAAATATTCTAAATCCGGTTATTAGGTCAATGAATATTCGTTTTGCCTAATAACCGAACGCGTGTCCGGAGTTACATTGCACTTATTTTGTTTTCGCTCTAGTCACCGGACGAAAAGGTTATTACAAAAACGAATGCGTATTTTAAAAAGTGCTGTTGATATTTTCAAGAAATGTGGTAAGTATTTGATTGTTTTCAATTCATAGAAGATATCTATGTGATAAAATATTAGGTAAATTACTTTAAACATATTTTAATTAGTCAAATATGAAATCCAACCTCAATTGACATTTGACGTTTATTTTCTTGTTGATTTTACATTGAGAACAATGAAAATATGGATTTCAGAGTGAAATTTCCCCACTTTTTGATCTTTTTGAATGATAATTTTCAATAATAATGATAAAGTATGATTGATAACACTGCAAAAAGAAGTGTCTTAATATAAGATACTTGTATAGTCATTTCTAAGATGTTTCAGTGGTCATTTTCAAATTGCCTAAAACATTTTATTTTAAGACACGTAAAATATCTTAAGTTGAACCATCAGTAACACAGATTACTTAAGTTACCGACAGTTTATGTTCCTTATAACCTCTACACTGTGAGCAAAAGCTTACGGCACATTGTTGTCTGTTACACATGTGGTGACTCACATGGCTGTACGTGTTTCTTAAAAAAATTAATTCAAGAAAATTCTCTATTGGGAAAGGAGACAAGCGACGCTGCAAACGTATCCAATACATTAAAACAGAAGGTATATGAAGCAAAAAGTTCTTTTATGATTTTGAGACTTGAAATGATATCATTAGTCGTTTCATATGAAACAGAAAAAATTATTTCTTATGGAGAAAATTTAAAAATCACGAAAAATAATACTTTTAACATTGTTTGTTGTAAAAGAATCTTTCCTTACTAAACCTTCTTATCAATTTTTTGAAAATAATTGAATTTTCATAAATCATGGCCTATTTTACCCGGGAAAATATTCTCTATAACCCTACTGTTTCCCAGTTTGAAAATAAGTGGAAAATCTTCAAATATAGCTATTTTGAAAAAAAATTCTTTTTGAAAAATTGCTTCAACGCTTTTAATAACAGAAAAATGTACTTTTAAAATTGGAAACAGTAGAGTTATAGAGAATCTTTTCCCCAAAAGAATAAGCCATGATTCATGGAAATCCAATAATTTTTTTCTTGCACAGTGCACTAGGTTAAAGTTCGAATAAAAAAATTGGAAAAATTCCAATATTGCTTTTGCTAAGAAAAACATTTTTATAAGGTATATAAAACATATAATCATGAATTTTCTATAGTACCCCTAGCGAACTGGCTGAACGGCAGCTTTACGCTGTACCGTAAAGCTATCGTAAAGCTGTTGTAAAGTTATCGTAAAGTAGCATTATAACTCATGAATGAGGCAAAATAAAGATTCAAAATGTTTTTATCCTTATTCTACGTTGAAAATAACGTTAACTGGTAATTGAAATATGCAATAATTTTATTTATTTATGCTAAAAATTGAAAAAAAACATAATACCTGGCATTCAAGGCAGTGCAGTGGTTCATCACTTTCCATGTCTTCACCGTCAGGATTGAATATTTGTTAGAGTGAGATGAAAGTATAGTTGTGTCTCACTCCAACCAATGGTCAACTTTAACGGAGAAGTTCCACAAAAGGTGAACCACTGCACTGCCTTCAATGACAGGTATTATGTTTTTTTTAATTTTTAGCGTATATAAATAAAATTCATGAATATTTCAATTACCAGTTAACGTTATTTTCAACGTAGAATAAGGATAAAAAAATTTTGAATGTTTATTTTGGCTCATTCATGAGTTATAATGCTACTTTACGATAGCTTTACGATAGCTTTATGATAGCTTTACGGTACAGCGTAAAGCTACCGTTCAACCAGTTCGCTAGGGACTCCCTTCAAACATATATTTATATGATTTTTATTATGATTTCCCTGCAGATGGAATGTTTTCGAATTTTCCCTTCGTTTTTGTTACAATTTTAACTCTTTGCATAATGCAAGAAAAAAATTATACATTTATAATGACAATTTACTGCGATTTGGAAGAATCTTAGCTTTAAAATAAGCCCAAGAACATTAATAAATGTTGATTACTTTTGCAAGTTTTTTAAAATTTAAGAAAACATTGAAATCTACACTTTTTTTGCAATACCTTCTTCAAAATTTAAGAAAACAACTCCATTCTGGACTCATTTTATAGAGAATTTTGATGGCATTCAATTCATAATGAGAGCAAATTTCATCACTCACAAAATTAAAATTAAGATAATTTAAGTAATCATCGAAAAACACGTGGTCCCCCAATTTTGACCGGTAGTGTATTCTAATTAAATAAACTAATGTTTCCATTGCATTTCATATCCTTCGCTTCGTCTCATTCAGTCTCATTAGGATCAACATTTCGTGATAAGTACTTGCAGACCCGGCAACCACCGGCAACAGGCAAACGACGCGTTGTGATTATGATATTTATTAAATTTCGACAGACGCTTATCATATACAATCAGAATATGTTTGAAATATTGAACTATAATTTTATACGCAATAAATAATTGATTCTGATTGTTTAAAACTTTTAAAAAGTCAAAATGAGAAAATTCTCATAAATTCTAAGAGAATTTATCTGCCGGTTATATTCTCGGTAATATTCTCATTCTCGTTACCGTTCTCAATCTAATATAACCGACTCAAAACTCTATGCGTAAGACACGGTGTGCCCACTCCCATGTATTTTGAAAGGGAACTTACAGATGGTGGCGGGGCGAATGAATTTATATCAGCAGCATCTAGGGGATGTAGCAGGAACTAGATTGCACAAAAACTACCTATCCCCCCTCCACTTCAGATCCAGTAATGATGGGCGCGAAATTTTCGCCATCCCATGCGAAAAAGGAAAAATTCGGATTTTATTATATTTGAGGTTACCTTGCATGGCTCAAATCGGCTTTGAAGGGGACTGGAGTTTTATCTTTATCGACACTTAAATGCGGATTTAAAACTGAAGGACAAAAATACTTTTTAATGCAAGCTTTCTTACCGGATTTTTTAATATGATAATACGTAATGAATTTGTATACACAAAACGAGAAACCCAGCCTTTACGAGTTTTATTTTAGATTCAAAACAAAAGTTATTGGTGAATTACCCGATTTGCAGCTACAACTATTTTAATTGGGAGGGCAAACAGTAAAACACTGTTAATTGTTGGCACATTAGGTATTAGCACTTTATAGATCGAATTTAATTAAAATTACTTGAAATCGCTATGAATTTTAATCAATTAAAACATGCAGACAAGTGACAACGTGTCGACTCCGCACGACGTTCATTTCGATGACACACTAGCGGCGACTAGGGGACGTAGCAATTACTATTTTTCTTTCGCCACTTGACCTATAGGAGTGGGCACACCGCGGCGTAAGAACAATGTCACGTACTTGTTGTTGTCGCGGTTGGATCAACCGATCGTGGAACCGATCATTTTTGCTGTTTCGCACCAAGCCCCGAATCGCATTCCCCTTCACGGTATGTAAAGAAAATGACATGTTAACCAAGTGGAGGACTATTCGATTCCTAACTCGCATGATTACCGCGCTCACTTTGTTTGTGCGACAACTTCATGCTCGTTCGAAATTTCCTAGATCCCTCACTTGGTTAACGATGTACTATTTCTATAAATTCTCTATTAAAAGAAAAATAAGTTAATTATTGTCTTAAGGTAGCTTTCGTGCCAAAAATCAAGTCAGGAATTTTATCAGTCGTATCTTATGAAAGAAAAAACATTGTTATTTATTTAAGAATTTGAAATCTTTTCAAAGAAAATATTCTTTACAACTATAAAGAGACATATTCGATAATATCTCTATTATATTGACCCAAAATTCATAGCATTTTTATTCATTTTTTGTTGTTTTGGCATAGGGTCACTTTCTTTTTATTTTCTTGGATTGAAAATTATCAATGTCAGATATAAAAAACGCAAAAATGGAAAGGCAAACATTTCGGCCACATTGGGGGCCCTCTTTAATGCCATAAATTAAAAGATTATTTCAAATTTTCTGTATAAGATGAAAATATAGGAGATAATTAAAATAAGGAAAATCACAAACCTCAAAAACTTATCTCATAGCTTGCAATTGAAAATGAAGCAGTCCAGTATGTACAACGCGAATTGAAAAATATGCAGAATTCACTGTATATAAACAAACAGATAAAATGAAAGAAGCTTAGAAATCTGCAATCGAACCGGCCAGAAAATATTTTTTTCCTTTTTTATAAAAAAGATGCACAATTGATTATTAATGAAAAAAAATTGAAACAATTTTCAATTTTGAAAACTTTTCTTGAGGACTTTGTTACCGTAGTCTTTCACCGATCGATCTAAACTGTTTTAAAAACCGACTCGGGACATGTAGCTTTGCTGACTGACAATTTTTTTTTAAAATGCTATCCTGAGAGGTTCTTTTCCTCCTTGAAGAAGAATATTCTCCTATGCCTAGTTAAGAAATTCGTGACGGTTGTGGTGATTCTTACGGGTGGACGAAAGCGTGTACTTTTAAAGAAAAAGATTTTGTATATCAGCTTTACGGACAATCCATTTTCGATTGAATTTTCAAGTAAGGTTTTATAGACATATAACTTGACATTTAGTAACACATTTAGGCAGTATTATTATATTTACACATTTAGAAAGTATTATTATGTTCAATTAGTTCTGAAAATAGTCAGAACTATGAAATATTCCGCCTTTATACTGAAAGTATTGCATGTGCTATTTTTGAAATTATAAAGTGCAGGGACGGATCTAGAAAAAAAAATTTGGGGGGGGGGGGTCCGAGCGAAAAATTTAAAAATAAAAGATATTTCGGCTTTCACAAAACTTGACGTTAGAATTGTGTTAGCCAAATTCGAATTTTTTCGCTAGTGAGATTTGAGGGAGTCTGATATTTCGGGGTGGGGGGGGGTCCGGACCCCCAGGACCACCCCCGTGGATCCGTCCCTGATAAAGTGACATGTTTGATAACATGTCTGCTATTATATTGACCCAAAATTCATAGAATTTTTGTTCATTTCGCAAAAAAAGAAAGAAAGGCAAACGTTTCGGCCACATATGGGGGCCCTCTTCAGTGCCATAAATTGAAAGATTAATTAGTTCAAAATTTCTATAAAAGATTAGAATTTAGGAGATAATTAAAATAAGGATTATCATAGAAATGAAAAACTTATCCCATAGCTTGCAATTCAAAATGAAGTAGTCCAGTATGCAGCATCACGAATTGAAAAAATATTTAGAGTTCACTGTGAATAAAAAACCGGATAACCAATAAACCGGAAAACATAAAAAATTTTGCACACGAAGCGACCGTAATTTGAAAAAAAAATTTTATTAAAGAGCGATGCCAAATTGGTTATCAATGGCAGAACGCGAACAAGGTTTACATTTTTAAAAATTTTTCGTGAAGACTTTCTTACCGGAGTCTCTTACAGAATGATCTGAACTGTTTTCAAAACTGACTCGAGACATGTGGCTTTGCTGACCGAAAATTTTTTTATATAAGCAATCCTGAGAGGTTCTTTTCCTCCTTGAAGAAGACTATTGTCCTATACCTACCCGAGTCGAAGTTCTTGCCTTCTCTTTGCCCTCGCTACACTTTCTATTTAAAAAATCGAGTGTTTGGCGATTGTGGAGCGAATATTATGTCTCAAATTCTCAAAAAACTGAAGGTGAATAGTTTACAAGTTGAACGCAGAGAAGAACGAATACGAAGCGATAGTGAAACGAGAGCGAAGTGATATTGAAAATTACAATTCCAAGATCAGAAAATTTAGAATTCAAGAAGGTATAATTAATTATTTGGGGCAGATGTATATAGTTGCAATGAGTAATATGCATGTGGGACATTATTATATTTTTGTAGCTTCTTTTTAATAAATTAAGCAACACGTATAACGGGATTTAAAAAAAAAAAATTTTTTGAGAGATTTATTAATTTAAACTTTTGATAAAATTGGATAAAATACTAAATTCTCTTATACTTATAATTCATTATTTCCGGTTGAAATAATCAAATCGATTTTAGGTTTGTTTCATTTTCTAGCTTGTTACGTTAGGTTTTCAGATAAATAATTTTATAAATTTTATTTTGTTAATTAACTACAGATATAGGCAATTTAATTGTTTAAACAATTTTTTCATGTTTGCCCCCTCATTAGAAAAATTTGGAAAAAATAGTATCGTATGCGCTGTTTCTCAATATAACTAGCGCATATTTAATAAAAGTGGAGAATTAATTAGATCGGACGATATTAAATATTTTTGAGCGCGTGACGTGTTTAATCATGTCCGAGTCGAGCCGCAACTCTCCTTCCTCGAGACATAATGTGCTTTTGGTCGACTCAGACAGGATTAAACACGTCGCGCGCTCAAAAATATTTAATATCTTCCGATCTAATTGAGTTTCTACTTTTATTAAATATGCGCTAGTTATATTGAGACATAGCGCATATGGCTGTATTTTTTCCAAATTTTTCTACTGAGGGGGCAAACATGAAAAAATTGTTTGAACAATTAAATTGCCTATATCTGTAGTTAATTAACAAAATATAAATTATAAAATTATTTATCTGAAAACCTAACGTAATAAGCTAGAAAATGAAACAAACCTAAAATCGATTTGATTATTTCAACCGGAAATAATGAATTATAAGTATAAGAGAATTTAGCATTTTATCCAATTTTATCAAAAGTTTAAATTAATAAATCTCTCAAAAAAATTTTTTTTTTTAAATCCCGATATACGTGTTGGTTAATGTATTAAAAAGAAGCCATAAATTTTTTTTAATGCATTACATAAAATTTAAATAAAACTCATATTTTGAAAATATACAACACGGAAAATAAAAGAACCTTCTTATATATATGCCGCTAAATTCATCGTATAATTCGTTTGTTTAATTTAATTTAATGTGACTTCATGCAATTGCACGAAAAATCAATATTAAAATTGTTTCGGTTTTGGGCGTACTTTCGGCTGGAGATCAAGAAAAATAGTATACAACCCACGGCCAGAATGTTTGATGCCCTAGGGTCGTAATATACTATTACACAAGATACTTTTTGATAATAAATAATGCAATTTTTTAATGTATATTTCAAACTTTAGTTTCATTAAACTTTATACGTAGTTATGATAAAACTGTATGTTAAATATCAATTAATAATTATACTATATATATCAACAATCATAATTATAAAAATTAATTAATTAATTACATTAATTTAAAAATAAATCATTATTATATGGAAAATTTGTGATAAAAGTTGATTTATTTTTACTTGAGTAAGGCTAAAAAACTCTAGTTACGACACTTTCTCTCACAAGTTCTGAATAACTCTTGCAGTCACTATATAAGAAAGTTTCGAATTTTATGTCTCATCATTGTAAGCGAGCGTGAGCGTGATTCGACGAAAGCGTATCGTACTATATATAAGTGTAGTTATTAGGTTTATATATGTAAGGTTATATGTTTAAGTGTATTTGTGATTAAAAATATGATTGGCTACGACTGAATGGTGTGAATGTATTTGTATTCTGTTTATGTATGTATGTATGTATCGGATGACCAATAGCAGGTTCGTGGTAAGAATTTTTTTGTTATTTAAGAGAACCATGACAACGTATTTCTATAGAGTTGGCCATCGCCTCATCCTCGAAAAATGGGAAAACGGTAATATGTGCAGTTTTCGATGACTAGAAGAGAGTTGACTATGAATGCTGAACATTTATAGACTCTCTTCTTACATTCTCGTAACCGTCGTCACACATTCGCCTCAATCTCGACAGTAGAGACTGAGACGAGTCTTAGGATTTCGACTCGGGTAGTTATGAAATTCGAGACGTTTATGTTGATTTTCACGAGTGGACGAGGGCGTGTATTTTTCAAGAAACGATTTTTTATATCAGCTTCACGGACAATTCATTTAATATTGAATTTGCAAGCAAGGCATTACAGAAACATTTTGAATTAATCTTTGAATTTATGGCACTATGAAGAGGGCCCCCATATGTGGCCGAAACGTTTGCCTTGCTTTCTTTTTGAGTATTTTTATATCGAATAGTGAAAATTTTAAGCGAAGAAAATGAAAAGAATCTGACCCTATGCCAAAATAATGAGAAATGAAAAAAATTCTATAGAATTTAAATTTTCATTTTTCAATTTTTGAGCGCGTTTTTAGGATTTTGGCCCACTGTGAAGAGTGGTAATTTTTTTAAGGTGGCTTCGGCGTTTTTAAAAAAAATTACAGATTTCTCTGAAACTTAGAGATTATCTTAATAAAATATGCTAGATTCATTTGGAAAAAAGAAATACCGTGGTTGACCATGTCATTGCCGAAAAAATCGCTACCGAAAAAATGTCAGTTTTTCGAAAATGTCCAATCAACTAGGTAGTTTCAACGTATATAATACAATATATGAATGTTATACTTTCTCGCTGAAAATTTAAAAAATATGGATATTGCACAGTGTTATTTAAAACAAGTAAAAAAGATTGGAAACT
This sequence comes from Diplolepis rosae, assembly GCA_030998225.1. NCBI lineage: Eukaryota > Metazoa > Arthropoda > Insecta > Hymenoptera > Diplolepididae > Diplolepis > Diplolepis rosae. Next base: position 1,389,305 of record JAPYXD010000694.1, on the reverse strand, counting down.
ACTAAACAGTGTGTATTTATAAATTAAGTTGTAAAGAAAAGAATATAAAAGTTTTTCCTTGCTTAAAAAAAAACAATAAATCCATAGAAAGTATAGGAAACTTTTATTACTGACTTTCATATAAAAACTGATAAAAAATTGCAAACATAGACGAAATTGGACTTCAAAAACGTATTTTTTGAGTTGCAATTATTGAAATTTAGCCTTTAAAGTGGATCTTCTATAATTTTGTTATTTTTCATCGGCAAATTTTTTGTTTTTTTACGATTTCGAAAAAACTCTCGCATCGATTTGTCGATATCTGAAATAATTTTTAAAAAGAATCATACATCTCTAGAAAAAAATTTTATCATTTTTTTGACTTTCAATTGTTAAATTAAAACAGAATACAAAAAACTTGTTGAAAATGGAGTAAAGCAGCTTAGTTTGAGGAAATAACATTTTTGGTACACCTACCACACGATCCCCCATGGAGATGTGTTGTTTACATATGCTCCACTTAATTCATGTTTTAGTGTTTAGATCTCGACTACTGTTCCCTTAGATTGTTGGCTCGTGTACGGCTCCTTGAGGATCTGAAAAATGTGTCCTAAATTACAGCTTGTTGATAGGTCAAAATAAACAGGGCTTGGGACATCTGTACTGCTTTTTATTTTTTCTGACTGGATTCAAAGAGTTTCATCAAATTTTTACTGATTAAGACACTTCAAACATAATATCATTTTCAACTCTAATTTTCTGATAATTTCATGATAAAATATAGCACACAAATACTTTTTCAAACCGAATAAAATGTTTAGATTCAAAAATGGTTTATAAACAATATGCTATCAAAAAAATTAATAATTAATCTATTTTTGAAGCAATGAATTAATTGCATAAAATAGCAATATTTTTGTATGATTCATATCAGAGTAACATAAAATTGAAGTTACTGAAATATTCTTTTATAAATAAAATTGAAAACATGGAAAAGCTAAATTCACTATTTGTTTTGTTAATACAATAAAACATATATGGGCATTAACTCGATGTCGATTCCTAGGGTGTAGATGTCGGTAATTTTATTCCTATAGTACAGCTCAGCAAGTAAACAATTTATTCAACAGCACCACAATGTTTACATCATTCCTCCCAACCTTAACATACTTCATTTAGATGCGATCGAAAGGTTCCAAGAGTACAGTTTGTCATTTGGTTTTGTTTAACAAGGAAAAATCACATAAAATTTAATTAATTATATGTCACAATATTCCGATGCTGTACCTATTTCGATTTATTGGTTATGTATGAAAGCAGACATGAAATAAATAAGACAAAGTTACACGGACCATGGGGTTGTGTTTTCATATGACTACTCATTTGTTGTTTTGATTTTGATAATAATTGAGCATGGTGGTAGTTCATAACTCTTGAGCTCTCGGCTTTGGTGCAAAGTTACAAAGAGAAGACGGCAAGCTATACAGAGAATATGAAATGAAAACTAAACCTCTTATACTAAAAACTAAATTTTGAAATGTACACTTAAAATTGCTTCATTATCAAAGAATATCTTGTATAAAAACATTTAAAAGAAGGTTGTTTTATTTTCAGTGTTGTATAGGGCAGAAGTTTCAGACGTATATGAGAGAAGAATCTACTAACAGAAGTAGTTTCTGTTATCACCTTTCGGTTGGGGCATGTGAAAAATGTCAGAAGTTTTTAGTTTTGGACGAGATTTTACCGTCTAACTCTAAATCGACAAATTTCGGGTTAATTTTTGCCCATTTGACTGTCTTCCAAAAAGTTAAATTACAAAAAAAAATTATTTTGAGTAGCTTTTGTTATCGCCTTTCGGGTGTGGCATGTGAAAAATTTCAGAAATTTTTAGTTTTGAGCGAGAATACAGCGTCTAACTCTACATCAACAAATTTCGGGTCAGTTTCTGCCTCATCTGACTCTCCTCCGAAAAGTGAATTTCTTTCTTCTAATTTCTTTTGAGTAGCTTTTGGTATCACTTTTCGGGTGGGACATGTGAAAAATATCAGAACTTTTTGGTTTTGGACAAGATTTTACCGCCTAACTTAAAATCAACAAATTTTGGGTCAGCTTTTGCCTATTGACTGAAATCCGACAAGTGCATTTTTTTGTTTTAATCTTTTTTTAGTAGCTCTTGGTATCACATTTCGGGTGGGGCATGTGAAAAATATCCGAACTTTTTGGTATTGGACGAGATTTTACCGTCTGACTCTAAATCAACAAATTTCGGGTCAGTTTTTGCCCATTTGACTGTCTTCCGACAAATTAATTTTTTTTTTCTTTTTTCTTTTAATAGCTACTGGTATCATCTTCCGGGTATGGCATGTAAAAAATGTTAGAAGTTTTTAGTTTTGAGCGAGAACTTACCGTTTAAATTAAAATCAACAAATTTCGTGTCAGTTTAGGTATATTTGAATGTCTTCCAACAAGTGAATTTCTTTCTTCTAATTTCTTTTGAGTTGCTTTTGGTATCACCTTTCGGGTGTGGGATGTGAAAATTGTCAGAAGTTTTTACTTTTGGGAGAGACTTCACCGTCTAACTCTAAATCAGCGAATTTCAGGTCAGTTTTTTCCCATTTGACTGTCTTCTAAAAAGTGACTTTAAAAAAAAAAAAGTGTTTTTTGTGTACTTTTTGTTATTACCTATCGTGTGTGGCATGTGTAAATTGTCAGAACTTTTTGGTTTTGGACGAGATTTTACCGTCTGACTCTAAATCAACAAATTTCGGGTCAGTTTATTCCCATTTGACTGTCTTCCAAAAAGTGTATTAAAAAAAAATTCTTTATAGTAGCTTTTGTTGGCACCTTTTGGGTTTGGCATGTGAAAAATGTTTGAAACTTTGAGTTTTAGACGTTTATTTACTGTCTAACTTAAAATCAACAACTTTCGGGTCAGTTTTTGCCCATTTGACTGTCTTCCAAAAAGTGAATTTTTTTTAAAAATTTTTTTCTAGTATCTCTTGGTGTCACTTTTCGGGTGCAGCATGTATAAAATATCCGAAATTTTTGGTTTTGGACTAGATTTTACCGTCTAACTCTAAATCGACAAATTTCGGGTCAATTTTTGCCCATTTGACTGTCTTCCAAAAAGTTAAACTACAAAAAAAAATTATTTTGAGTAGCTTTTGTTATTAACTTTCAGGTGGAGCATGTGAAAAATGTCCGTAGTTTTTAGTTTTGAGCGAGAATACAACGTCTAACTCTAAATCAACAATTTTCCGGTCAGTTTTTGCCCGTTTTGACTGTCTTGCGAAAAGTGGAATTAAATAAGGAAATTATTTTGAGTAGCTATTGTTATGACCTTTAGGGTTTGGCATGTGAACAATGTCTGAACTTTTTAGATTTGGAATTTTGTTTACCGTCTAAATTAAAATCAACAAATTTCGGGTCAGTTTTAGCCCATTTGACTGTGTTCTGACAAGAGAAATTTTATTTTTTTATTTCTTTTAGTAGCTACTGGTATCACTTTACGGGAGGGGCGTGTACAAAATATCAGAAATTTTTGGTTTTGGACGAGATTTTACCGTCTAACTTAAAATAATCAAATTTCGGGTCAGTTTTTTCCCATTTGACTGTCTTCCAAATAGTGTATTGAAAAAAATTCTTTATTGTTGGTTTTTTTCGCATCTTTTGGGTGTGGCATGTGAATAATGTGAGAAGTTTTTAGCTTTGGACGAGAATGTTCCGTCTAACTCTAAATCAATAAATAAATAAATAAAAAGTGAAATTAAAAAAAAATTTCTTTCGAGTAGCTTGAAAGTGTTCGAAATTGTCCTTAAATCTATTTCATATATTTATTTGATTTATGCACCCAAAGGTGTAGAAATAATTTGTAGGCAAGTATATTGGCATAACAATCAGTCTTTATTTATTGTTTTCTATAATTTAACAATCTGTAGATTGTTGGTGCAATAATAATTGAGTCGCGTAGGAGATCCTCGCAAGGTTCAATGATACGAAGTAGATGGCGTTATTATCACAGACTTGAAGTACATCAGTCTTCAGACCTCAGGCTGTTTAGTAATAAACCTATTTCTATAAAGCATGAGCCGAACCTTAAATAAATAATACTTTCATTATAGTTATTATTATATAGCCTTCGTCGCAACTAAACAACTCAAAATAAACGAAGATAAATGCGTTCTCTCTATCGAGGATTGCTCGGTGGCAAATCCCTTTGCGAAATCTAAACTCTGAACAAATAATGATCTAAAAAGTAGGTCGCGCTGTTGTCGCGAACCAATAACTTGAAGTAAATACTCTCTCTCTGTCGCGGATTGCTCGGTGGCAAATCCCTTTGCGTAGTTTATAAAGAAAATATCTGAACGAATAATAATTTCAACTATAGGTGGCGCTGGTGGTGCGATTATAAATCAATATATTTTAAATTTAGTCACACTCTTATCGTTGCGTTCCACTGTCGGTAAAGTAGTTCCGCACCCTACCCGAGAATTAACAAGTAGGGTTCGTTGGAGGTGAGCAGATGGCGCTGCTCTCGCTAAAGGGGAAAGTCCCAAATTAAATGCACTCGTACAAACAAATCTGGAGAAATTGAATAAACTAAATTCACTTGGCCGCCAAGACGGCGCGCACAAGCGCTAAAAGAAATTGTAATTGGTAGCCTGGGTGGCGTGCACCAATCAGAATCGACTTAAATGATACTCTTCACGGCAGTCAGTAATAAGCGTACACCGTGGAAAGGAGTGTTAGAGATGGCAGCCTAGGCAGCGTACGCCATGAAGGGAAGAGAGACAGCCTGAGCAGCGTACATTTCTCTCTTGGGAAGTAGGAAAACCGTCTCTGCGCCGGGGCAGCGGACCAGAGAGCGAGTGGAGGCACGAGAGTTTATGGTAGAGCCTGGACAGTGTACCCACAAGCAATACTTATCTTCTGGAGCCTGGGTGGCGTACCCAGAAAATAAGTTTAATTTAAATTTGAAGTTGCACTAGAGCCTGGACAGCGTACCTAGTGTTCTTCGATACAAAATATTTTTACCAGACAGCTGCTCCTCGGTGACCCTTTGGTTGCTTCCAGAGGTGCTACCTGGGACTTGCGTCCCGATTGGGGATCCTGAGATTAGTGATGGGCGATACGTCGGAAAGTATCGATACTTCGTATCGATACGTATCGGTTGTGTCTGTATCGATACGCAGAAATAATCGAATAAAAGTATCGATATAGTTGTATCGATACACATATTTCAATCAATTATAGACACGCGGTTTCAGGTTTACAGCGGGCAAGCTTGCGCTGCGAGCCTAGCGGAGACTGTTGGTACCACTACCCCTGAGTTCCTACTGCGCGTAAGTCGTGGGCGCAATCAGCTGACGTGAATTGTGACCGTTTCAAGCTTTTGTTATCACCTTTTGGGTGTTGCATGTGAAAAATGTTAGAAGTTTTCAGCTTTTGCCGAGAATTTACCGTCTAACTTAAAATCAACAAATTTCGGGTCAGTTTAGGCACATTTGTATGTCTTCCGAAACGTGAATTTGTTTTCTTAAATTTCTTTACATTATTCACTTTACATTATTATATTTCTTTCATTATCACCATTCAGGTTTGGCATGTGAAAAATGTCTGAACTTTTTAGTTTTTGACGTTTGTTTACCGTCTAACTGGAAATCAACAATTTTCGGGTCAGTTTTTGCCCATTTGGCTCTCTTCCGAAAAGTGAATTGGTGTAACGGAGGTGTATCTTCTCCTCTGGTCGGGCTGGTCGTCCTCCGCCGGATGCTGCAGTCTGCCAGGGTCGAAAGTGAGGACAGGAGAAGTCGTAATGACGAAACAGTTGAATAAAAACAATGTTAACAGCGTGGCCCCGGAGCGAGATGGGCCGGCGGCGCTGCACCTCGGCTATCGCCGAGTCCCGGAAACCTTCCCTTTCCCGCTGTCGGTCAGGTCGGTACGGTGAGGGGGAGGGGGGTCGGTTTAGTCGGGTCGGCTGGACAGGTGAGCGCACTGCCGGAGGTGAGGTGATCAGGAACGCCTGAAGTCACCACACCCGAAGCCCGTGGGCCGATCATGGAAACGCCCATCCATCGGCACACAGGTCGGTTAGCGTCGTTTGGTCCTCTAGGAGTCGATACGTAGCCGAGGGTAGGGTGATCAGGAATGCCTGAAGTCACCACACCCGAAACCCGCGGGCCGATCATGGAAACACCCATCCATCGGCACGCAGGTCGGCTGGCGTCTCCTTCGGCTGCGGATCATGTAACGGAGGTGTATCTTCTCCTCTGGTCGGGCTGGTCGTCCTCCGCCGGATGCTGCAGTCTGCCAGGGTCAAAACGTGAGGAGAGGAGAAGTCGTAATAATAAGGCGGTCTTTTTATTAACTAAAACAATAGAGTGATTTATTGCCCTACTCAATACATATCTAGGGTACGACTACCCTTGCCGGTGGTACCGGTGTCGTGGTCATCGGTCGTCGTCTTTTATACAAGATGGCGGTCTGATAATCCCGACGCGTCACAAGCTGGCAGCGTGGCCCCGGAGCGAGTTGGGCCGGCGGCGCTGCACCTCGGCTGTCGCCGAGTCCCGGAAACCTTCCCTTTCCCACGGTCGGTCAGGTCGGTACGGTGAGGGGGAGGGGGGTCGGTTTAGTCGGGTCGGCTGGACAGGTGAGCGCACTGCCGGAGGTGAGGTGGTCAGGAACGCCTGAAGCCACAGCACCCGAAGCCCGTGGGCCGAACATGGGAACGCCCATCCTTCGGCACACAGTTCGGCTTGTGTTCTCCCCGGGACGTCGCGTCATCGTGTTATCCGCGGCCGAAGGTGGGGTGATCTGGAACGCCAGAAGTCACCACACCCGAAGCCCGTGGGCCGATCATGGGAACGCCCATCCATCGGCACACAGGTCGGCTCGGGTCTCTCGTAGTTGACGCGTCGCCGAGGGTGGGGTGATCAGGAACGCCTGAAGTCACCACACCCGAAGTCCGTGGGCCAATCATGGAAACGCCCATCCATCGGCACACAGGTCGGTTAGCGTCGTTTGGTCCTCTAGGAGTCGATACGTAGCCGAGGGTAGGGTGATCAGGAACGCCTGAAGTCACCATACCCGAAACCCGCGGGCCGATCATGGAAACACCCATCCATCGGCACGCAGGTCGGCTGGCGTCTCCTCGTAGAGGATGGTACGTCGGGTAGGTCGTCCACAGGTAAGTACGTCGTCCAGGCAAGTAGGTTGTCCGGGTAAGTAAGTCGTCCAGGTAAGTATGTCGTCTACAGGTAAGTACATCATCGTCAGGTAGGTATGTCGTCGTCGGGACGTACGTCTTGGTCCAGGTAGCTCTGCCACGGAAGCGCCCGTCCGCAGAGTAACCTGCTGCGTCTAGGTCCAGTGAGAGCTCCTCGATGTTACTCGAGTCGAACGCACCGGACCGACTGTCGTTCTTACGTCGAGACGTTGCACTTATTGTCTCGACGTGCTGTGCGCGCGCCGTCGAGCAGCAGTCTGGGGGAGACTGGCGCGCGGGGGATGCGCGCGTCGCGCTAGATGTTCGTGACGCCGATGGCAGATGGTATTGGCGTCACATTGGTTTTCTTTCACTTCCTTTTGAGTAGCTTTTGGTATCACTTTTCGGGTTTGGCATGTGAAAAATATCAGATCTTTTTGGTTTTGGACGAGATTTTACCGTCTAACTCTAAAGCAACGAATTTCAGGTCAGTTTTTGCCCATTTGACTGTCTTCCAAAAAGTGATTTTTTTTTTTTAAAAGTGTTTTTTGTGTACCTTTTGTTATCACCTTTCGGGTGTAGCATGTGAAAAATGTCAGAATTTTTTAGTTTTGGACAACATTTCACTGTCTGACTCTAAATCAACAAATTTCGGGTCAGTTTTTGCCCATTTGACTGTCATCCAAAAAGTGAAATTAAAAAAAAAAACTTCTTTTGAGTAGCTTTTGTTATCACCTTTAGGGTTTTTCATGTGAAAAATGTCAGAAGTTTTTAGTTTTGGAGGAGAGTTTTTCGTCTAACTCTAAATCAACAAATTTCGGGGCAGTTTTTGACCATTTTTCACTGTCTTCCGACAAGTGAATTTTTAAAAAAAAATTCTTTTGAGTAGCTTCTGTTGTCACTTTTTGGGTGTGGCATGTGAAAAATATCAGTACTTTTTGGTTTTTGACGGCATTTTACAGTCGAACTCTCATTCAACAAAGGGCATAGCCGGGTATCCATGTTGAAAGTGCCCCCAAACCAAATGAAGCTTTGCATTAACCATATCAAAATACTTGACAAGAAATGAGTTTTCAGAAATTTGCGTGTCCGCAGCCGCCATTATTAATGAGGAATGATAGATATTGCAATTTTTGTTTTTTGACTTTTACAGCCAAACTATTTATTCTAAAATTCTGAAAAAATTCACTCTGCCACTTTTCATTACAAATTTTTGCAAATTTTCAGATGCGAAATTCGCGGTTAAAAAAATTGCAAAATTTTTTGCATGCGAGTTTTTCGCATTAAAATTCACGGTGTTTTCTGATTTTTTCTCTAAATATTAGTCATTAACAAAGGTTTTAAACGTTATTTTGTCAAATTTTTGCGGGGGTTTGACGGCGGTTGAAAAAATTAAAAACATATAAAATCAGCCTTTTGCGTTCAAATTTCCAATCTACAATATTTCAAGGTACATAAAATGGTAAACGTTCTATTTGTATATACATTTTATACTTAATTCAAAAATATTTTTTTACTTTTTATAAATTAAATAATTAAGTCATATTTTTTTATATTCTATTAATAGACTGTAAAACAAGTTAATGAGATCGAAGATATTTGCTAGTCAATATATTTTTTAACTATAGTTTGCTCATTCTTCAATTATACAATATGCAAGTAACACGCTCAGCCGTCCTCAAATTAGAATTTTTTGAATCAGGATTGAACTTTATCCTACACAACTATAAAACACATATACAAACAAAAAGGATATAATTTATTTTTAATTGACTTCAACCCTGCGATTGAGATTTGTTGAGGACATGAACCCTCACAGCATAACCAGTCACTCGAGGAGGACTATATCCAACAAGGGCCAGCGGTAAAACGCACAACCGTCCTCAAATTACAGTTTCGAGAGTGAATTTGGGATTAATTTAATAAATTTCACCTTAAAAAATTCAATCACTGAAATTTAAAGATTCGTTCGAGAATATAAACCCTCATAGCGTAACCAGTCGCTCGAAGAGGGTTATATTGAACAGGGGCTAGCGGTAACACGCTCAGCAATCCTCAAAATAGAATTTTTTGAATCAGGATTGAAATTTATCCTACGCAACTATAAAACAAACAAAAAATAGAAGAAAAAGGGATACTCAAAATAAAAATTTTTTTTTCATTAGTTTCTATCCCTGTAACTAAGATTTATTTTAGTAAATAACTTTCAAAGAAAAATATAAGCGTGATATATATATAAATTGAGTCGTCACTCGTATTTGAAATTTTATGTCATATTTTGTAAGCACTGTAAAATAAATGCCTTTACCATCACGAAAACATACTTTCAAATGCCCCTGGGCAAGAAATTTTAAGTTGAAAGATATCGAAATTAGAGAGATACGATACGATAGAGAGAAACGATATCGAATTCTCAGAATTCTTTGAACAATTGTTAGAAAAAACAGAAAAATTTATTTCAACTAAACGTTCTCATAAATACAAATAATAAAACCATCCAAAATTTATCTCCAATAATTGAAATATCAGATAGCGGTTCAGACTTTAACCCTGAAACAAATCAGAAAATTTCTAATCTAAACAGAGACCAAGGAACTTATTTTTTCCTATCATAAAAATTTCTTGTCTAGAATAACAGATATTCGTAGTTTATAAAAAAATTAAGTTAAAATAATAGAATCCCAGAATCCTTAAATCACACAACGATATTTAATAACCCAAATTTAGAATCGCAACAAGTTCGAGAAGAATTACCAAATAAAACCAATCAAATTACGCTTGACGATTCTGCAAATATTGAACAAGCTCTTAATTCGCTAAAATTTTGACACCCATTATCAACCTCTAGGAAATCTGATAAAGAAGTTTCAGTAAATAATTTACCAAATAATCTACCAATACAATCCATCGAAATGATGAATTTACCTACAAATCAACAAGTATCTCTACGAGATGCTTTTTAGATTGTCCCATACTTTGATGGCTCAAGTAAAGTACCATTAAATCTTTTTATTGAGGCTTGCAAGGAAGCCAAAGAAATGGTACCAAATGCAGAAGCAAATTTAGTAAAGTTAATAAGAAGAAAACTTACGGGAGAAGCAAGAAGATGTATAATAGGAAATTATTATAATAATTTAGAAGATTTTGTTTCAAAGCTAAAAACAATTTTTTCACGATCAAAACCCGTATACCAGTTACAAGGAGATTTAGGTAGAATATATATGTGGGAAAATGAAAGTGTTTTATCCTACGCAACACGCATACAAGAAATAGCAGCGGAAATCCTAGAAAGTCATAAAGAATAGCATATTACGTGCCTAGGCGCACAATGAGGGTTATTGCGTGACGAGCATTGGCACGTATTCTATTTTATGTGCCACCGGCGCGTAAAATCGTTTTTTCACTACAGTTAACAGTAGCGCAATATAGTACATTGCGTTACAGAGGAATGAAATGTAAAAATTGAACTGCGCATGCGCCCATAGCCATGAAACGAAGCACAATCTTCTTCTTATTCTTTTTCTTCTTCTTCGTACATCGTTAGCATCTTACTGGCAAAGCCTTGTACATTTGAACTCGAATCTAATCTAGTATTGTAGTTGTTTGCGGCGCTAGTCATTACACTTGATATTTCGCGACTAGTCCGAGCCATTTTGATTTTATCGATCTTGTGTAGTAGTAGCTTGTTGTAATAGAGCATGCGCAGTTCAAATGTACAAGGCTTTGTTTCCGTTACTCTCAGCTGTAACGGAAAAGCGAGTTTCCGCGCCGTAGGCACATAAAATAATAATTGTAAAGAAGCTGCTGAATTTGAAAGAAATCTGGAAAGAGACGCGATCGATTGTTTTCTCCGAGGTTTAAAACCAGAATTAGAAATGCGAATAGGAACAGCCGATAAATTTGACGAAATATTAGAAAGAGCAATACGAGAAGAAAGGAATTTAACAGTTAGGAACGAACTACGAAGAGGAAACAGACAACATTCACTATTTCAAGGAGTTGAAAAGTCATCATATAATAGCCGAGAATTTGCAATAATAAATAAAAGAATCTCTGTCAACAAGAGAGAATGAGCATAGGAGAATGAGAATGAGAATAGGTTTCCATCCCGCCCTAATTTTTCCCGGGGAAATAGATTTAACCATAATCAAAACTACAATCGAAATAACAATCAAAATATGTATCGCAATTTCAATGAAAATAATCCCAGTCGAAATTTTAACCAAAATTCGAATTTTAACAGGAACTTCAATCATAATCCAAACTTAAATAGAAACTTCAATCAAGGTCCAAATTTCAATGAAGGTCAAAATTCTAGTCGAGAAAGAGATTTTAATCATAATCCCTATTTTAATCAAGGACCAAATTATAATGCAAAGTCACAATTAAAATAGAAATCCAAATTAAAATTTTAATCAAAACCGAAATCAAGGTCAAAATTTGGAAGTTATTTGCTATTTGTGCAATACACCAGGACATACATCTAGGAATTATAACAAAATAATAAATACTAATCAACAATTATCACAACAACAGCAACAACAATTTCAAGAACAAGAATTTAATCATTAGGAAAACTCCAATGCCCTTCCCGAAACGGCTGCACAAAGGAGGGCTTGAATGAACAATTAAATGCACCTAATTTGATTGAAAATAAAACTGAAAAAGCCAATTTAAGTACAAGTAATACAATCCCTCATTTAATCTTATCAGCTGAGAAAATGAAAAATCCTATACACATGATGATAGATACAGGAGCCGGATCAAATTTAATTAAACAACAAGCAGTTAAAGCAAACGTAAAAATAAATAAATACGAATGCCAAAAACTAACGGGCATAAATGAACACCCCGTATTTACACTTGGCCAGATAACGATCGATATTTTCGGCTACCTGACCACCCTCAACATAATACCGAACGAAGTACCTATCGAACATCATGGTATACTATGTTTAGAATTTTTCAGAAACAACAATGCAAAAATTAATTACGCAGAAAAACAACTTGAAATAATTAATGAAGTTTATCCCTTCGAAATGCAGTATTGGTACCAGCAAGAACAATTTCAGATTTTTATGTAAGAATAAAAAACAGTGAACAAAAACAGAGATTCATTCCACAATTAAATCTTTGTAATGGAATATACCTAGGAAACGCAATCGTTTATAATAACAACAGTAAAGCATATCTGAAAATATTCAATACAAATACACAACCTCAAAGATTCACTATACCAACTGTTGAATTGATAGACTTTGAAGAACTATCAATACATGGGAAAACAATAAATCAGAATGACAGAAAATTAAATTTAGGAAATGAAAAATTTAATTATTCACAACAAATTTTTAATGATTCAATCAATCAGATTCCACAAACAAATGAATATCACTAATCATTTAATATTTCAAAAAAAAATCGAGAAAACGCAATTAAAGAATTATTAAGATTAGATCATTTAAATGAAGAAGAAAAACAATACGTAGGAAACTTAATTGAAAGATATGCAGATCGATTCCACATACCAGAAGAACCATCAGGAGCAACAACTATCTTACAATATACAGTCTGTTCAACAAGAGCAAGTCCTCGATTTTTCGAAAAATATTAGAGATTTTAAAACTTTTTTTTTTTTTTAAATGAAAGTACTCTCGAAGGACTGCGGTGCTACTACCTAATAGGTAGTCCAGTCCATATCGTTGTCCAGTATGGTCTGGCACCTTTTCGGCATGCTTTCCATTAATTTTTCAGCGTAGTCCGTTGGTAATTCTTGCCATATCTTCCTGATTTTTTGCGAGAGCTGTTTCAGGGTAAACACACGTTTTTCCGCAAGCTTCCTCTCTAAAAGACTCCAGACATTTTCGACTGTATTCGCATCGGGGGACTGTGATGGCCAGTCCAAAGTTGTGAAGCCATTTTCTATTTTCCAGGCGGTGCAGAGACGGCTTCGATATTTCGGGTTGCTATCTTCTTGTAAGATCCAATCGGCCGTATCGGCTCCAAACATCTTTGTAGCAGATCTTAGAAAACCACGTTCATATATTTGGAGCATTTTCTGAGCATTCAAGTTCTCGATGAAGAGCTCTAAACACCCAAAACCGCGCTGTGAGAAGCATCCCCAAACATGGACCTTCACGGGGTGTTTAACGGTTCGCTAAAGTAATCTACTGCCAACGGTAGACCAGGCATACTTTATGGGAACCCATGCCCAGAACGAAGCTTTATCAGAAACCATGACATTCGACTAGTCACGGTCGAGATTTTCAGCAGCCCATGCCTTTCGTTTTTCCATATGGGTTTCTGAAAGCAGGGGTTTTTGCCTCGCGCTACGGTATTTTATATTCGATTCAGCCAGACGCTATCGAATGGTGTTTATACTGATGTTGACTCTCTTTTGGGCTAGAATAGCCTTGGCCTCTCGTAACCGTAGAGTGGGGAGACGCTCGAGCAGCTTTATGATCGCTTTCAACGCTTAATGGATTTAGTTTTAACAGGATTTCAAGGAACTGAATTATTCGTCTACTTAGATGTCATTGATTTATATGCAAATTCTTTAGAAGAACATGAGGAAAAATTTAACAAACCAATGGAAAGATTAAGTGCAGCAAATCTCAAATTACAACCAGATAAATGTGAATTTTTACGCCAAAAAGTGGCTTATTTAGGACACATAATAGACAAGGAAGGAATACGACCAGACCCTAAGAAAGTAGAGGCAGTAACAAATTTTCCAATACCAAAAAACCCTAAAAATATTGAACAATTTTTAGAATTAGCTGGTTATTACCGAAGATTTATTGATGGGTTTTCTAAAATTGCAACACCCTTAAATTAACTTTTAAAGAAGGATGTAAAATTTAATTGGTCAGAAAAACAACAAGCATTTGATCTTTTAAAAGAAAAATTGCATGAAGAACCTCTTTTACAAAGACCAGACTTCTCACAACCTTTCATTTTAACAACTGATGCGTCAGGATTTGCTATAGGTGGAATACTTTCACAAGGTAAAACAGGTAATCAGTCATTAAATGACTGTGAAAGAAAATAAGACACATACGGAAAAGAAGCTTTAGCAATTATTTATTGCGTAACATATTTTCGCCCTTATTTATACGGAAGAAAATTTACCTTGGTCACTGATAATAAACCACTAGTATGGTTTCAAAACTCGAAAGATCCTTGCTCTCGAGTAACTAGGTGGAAACTAAGACTGGCAGAATATTGAGAAGAATAATTTCGAAGAAACTGAACAATTTATGAATGAGGAAAAATTATTCAAGAATAGGAATAATCAAGGAAATTATGATAAATTAAAATATAAGAATATTGAAGACGAAAATATAACCACTGATAATTCTGGAGGAAACGAACAAATACCGATAAACGATGAGAATTTAATTAAGGATATTAAAAATAAGACATTTTAATGGGGTAAGTGTGGGTATTACTGTGGATGCCCCAGTTACTGCGCTTTCAAATAAAACTAATGATATACAATGTTTTAAAGATATATAACGCTACAGAACAATTAAAAACAATCAATTTCTAATCCAAGCATAATAAGTATCAACGAATTATCAATAGTTACGATATTTGTAGCTAATTGATTGCAATTTAAAACTCGCATGTTCCCGATTCCCATAGTTTTAATGCTTAGATTTGTTGAAAGGTCATGAACACGTTCTGAAAAACTTGTTATAATTCCGTTTCTGAAAATAAAATATTTATTGTGATATTACTTTCTGCAAAGTAAATATTTTATTTTTCTAAATATTTATGCAAAATAACAAAAAATACGTTTTTTAATCATTTTTTTACCAAAACAGTATTTGGTACATGATTTTCATAGGTGTATGAATTACTGCGATCTGTCAGGCGGCACTGCATAACCTTTCAATCTATTACAAATGCTTCGTTATGTTTACTTTTTATAATTGAGATTAAATAAAAAATTTTCAACACTCCTAAATTAATTGTAAGTTCACTCAAAATAATATCGCAGTATTACGTGCACAGAAATTGGGGTTTCCGCAGTAATTGGTGCGCAGTAATTCATGCAAACCCGCAGTAATACCTACATGGAACATTTTTTTTAGATTCGCATTGTCTAAGTAAATCTGGTTTCTTTTCAGGGTTTAAGGACTGCAGGCTACTTACTTAATACCAAATACTGCTTTAAAAATTAATTCGTGACGACTTTTTTATCTCAAAATCTTTTTTTTTAACTTTAAAAGCCGTCTTGATTTTCGATCCGCAATAATTGGCACACTTACCCTGGTATAAATTATGAAGATTTTGAAAAACAAAAAACTTGTGAAGATTTTGAAAATGTTGAACAATTAAACGAAGAAACTTTATTTAAAAATGTTGATAATAAAAAACGATATTATGAGGATATTGATGAAAGAAAAATTGATAGAAATGATACTGAAGAATTATTAATTGAAGAATATTTACTGATAAATGATGAAGACAGTGATAAAGACAATGATGAAAACTGTTGTAATAATAATGAAGATAATATAAAAAATAAATCGATAAGAAATGTTGAAGTAACAAGTAAGGTAAAGAAGAAACGTGAAAGACCACGAAAAGTTATTCATGAAGTAAAATTACAAGAACTAATTAAAACAACAAAATTAATAATTAGAACAAAAGTTCTAAATAAATCGCCTGAAAATGATAAAAAACGTAAATTTGCGGAATGAGAAAGCGAATCCGATTCTGATACAGATTATGATATTAATCAAAAGTCAAGAGCAAACAAGAAGAGGAAACATTTTAAGGAAGGCGAAGAATTAAATGAAGGAAGTAAGTTTGAAACCAATTCCGATTTGTCAAGTGAAGACGAAAAAGAAGAAGAAACACAGGAAAACCTCCAGAACGTAGAAAATGGAGATGAGAATGAACAATCGGATACACTAGAAATAAAAAATTCTAAGAACTCTGATGTTGATGATTTTACAGAAGAAAGGCCACCCCCAGAGCCACCCCCTAATCAACCTTCAACATATGGATTGCCTAGAATACAGAAGAATATAATTGAATGCCGCGACCAATTAACAATGAGAAAGGATAATTATGCATATTTTGTGAACAGTAAAGGAAAACCTCGCGATGTAGGCGCTAAACTTTTGGAAAAATGTGAAAAATTACCAAAATTTGAAAATGTACAAAAAGGAATAGTTAAAGAATTACCAAAAGGACATCAATACCATTGTGCACTTCCAATTAAAGATGAATTTAAGACAAGTCTAGATGAAACGACCAAAGATATAAAATTAAAAATTTATTCTCTTCATTCTATGATAGAGGAATTCAACCTTAAATCAATAAGTATTGCGGAGTCTACACATATTAACAATGTTTTGTGGAAAGAAATTCTAGCCACATTAAAAATAGCATTTTTAAATTCACCTGTTAAAGTAATAATTTGTATTGGTACCACACAATACCCTACAAAAGAGCAAAGAAATCAATCAATTGAAGAAGCTCACTCATCTGCTATAGGTGGTCATAAAGGAGTAACAAAAACATATAATAGAATCAGACAAAGATATTATTGGAGAAACATGAAATTAGATATACAAAAATACATACAACTTTGCTTACAATGCCAACTTAAAAAATTTGTAAGAGTTAAAACGAAAAACCCCATGGTAATTACTAATACCCCAGGAACCGCATTCGAAAAAATATCAATGGATATTGTTGGAAAGAAAATATACTTAAAATTCAGGATAATTTTACTAAATATTCTTTAGCAATTCCACTCTCAAATCATCAAGCTGGAATACTAGCAAATGCTTTTGTTAAGAAATTTATTCGCATATGAGGCTCGCCAAAAGCGGTTTTAACAGATCAAGGAGCAGATTTCCTCAGCAATTTAATGAGAAAAATGGCAAAACGATTTCGAATACGTCAATTTAAGACTACTGCTCATCATCCTCAATCAAATGGATCCTTGGAAAGATCCCATCACGTTCTTAAGGAATATCTTAAACAATTTATTGAAAATAATGCAGAATGGGATGACTGGATTGAATTAGCAATGTTTTTATATAACACGAGTGTTCATGAAGGAACGAAATGCACACCTTATGAATTAGTCTTTGGGAAATTAGCACGTTTACCATCTAGCGATCCTTTACCAGAACATGAAAAAATGGAAACTAATGATATGCACATGACAAAATTTATTACAAACCTATATGAAATGCGTGGAATAGCAAGACAAAATTTATTACAAACCTATATGAAATGCGTGGAATAGCAAGACAAAATTTTATAGCAGCTAAAGAAAAATCGAAAGAATGCTATGATAGAAAAATTAATCCACAAAATTTTAAAATCGGAGATAGTGTATTTTTACTGGAAGGTGGACAACTAAAGTAATTCGAAAATCAATATTCAGGACCATACGAAGTACTTGAAATATTAGGCAAAGGAAACATAAAAATTTCAGTTAAAAATAAACCTAAAATCGTTAATATTAATAGACTCAGACTTTCATACCACCAAAAACAAATCAGAGTAAAAAGAATTAACATTAAATAAAAATGATTGCAGATCACAATGGAACCAAAACATCGCCAACGCATTGATTTATTATGTGATTTAATTGTTCGCCAAGTTGATATGAAAGCATTATGGCCACACTTATTTATAAATAGAATATTTAATTACGACGACTGCAACGTACCGAATTGGTCTAAAAATATAACGAATCCAGAAGTAATCAAAGATATAATTTTAACAATTAAAGCAAGAGGACCTTACGCATATCAAAATCAGAATATTATCAGCCGCAAACTGCTAATCAGAAAAATATATCATTTTGCCTTTTACTTTAGAGTGGTACAGTACACGCTATCATTGGATATGACTGTGGGACAAATCATCTGAATATAACAACCTTGTCTTTACTGGAGATAGGAGAATGCGATATTCCAGAACCTCAGGTACAAGTAGAAAAAATATACCTTCAACTCTTACAATTTAGTGACATTTTTGGAAAATAAACAACTATTAGTTGAAAATATGGATCTCTTTACATATATAAATTCAAAATTCATATATGTCGAAAGACTCAATTTTAGAGAAATGAGTAAATTGTATTGCGTATTTTTCAAAGTTTTAACAACTGAAAAACGATTTTGTCAACTTTTCTTGGTGTGCCGCATGCTCTTCTTTTGTACAGAAAGAAAAATTGATGTTTTGGAAATTTTTTTTTGCCCAACAATAAAACTTTTCCGGTGTTGTGATTTCGTCGCCATAAATACGCCGTAAACTAGCGCGATAAGCGCTTCTTTTTACACATCCACCCACTCCGTCGCAGGCCCCTTTTCCATGGGATCTCGCGAAAAAATGCCACTCAGCATCGATACAGAAGTCATTTTTATGTTCTATTAAATTAACAAAATTGAACTTGTTTTTATATTGTGAGTCTGCGCCATCCGAAAAGTAAAATATTTTTTTAACATTTCTCACTCCAAATTCCTGACGTAAATGCGAAATCAATCGTTCATTGAACAAATGTACACAATTTGCATCGTGGAGGATATACTCAGAAAGTACGACAAAATTTTTATGCTTAACCTTGCCCTCTTTTTTGTAATAAATCACATACACAAGCAAAGTCATTTGATCCTTGGACCAGTGTTGAGACTGGATAGTGTCTTGAATGTGGAAACTGTAGTTTTCCGAGAAGTCCAAGGTGACGATGAATTCTCCGTCAGAAATAGTATTTTTCAAACTTTCCAGAAAAGAAGCTTGCTCGGCAGCAATGAAATCGTGCCGAAGTAGATCAGGCAAGTCAGATTTAAGTTTTTGAAGAAACGTGTTTGTAGATTCCGTGTGGCTAAGAAGTTGACATCTGAAAAGTTATTTAAGGTTGCACTCGCGAATAGTAAAAATCGTATGAAAGACTGATGGAACTACGATAAACAGATTGATTACCTGTCAGTTGTGAGCCACTGACTGTAAGACACCTGCGAAATTCTGCTTGCCGACAAATGTGATTCAATTTCTTCAATTACTCTTGAAGATTCTGGGCAAAAATCGCACATCGACAAACAACAATCTGAATTTGACAATGAGCACGTCATTTTTTTTAGCAAATCTCTATAAGTTGTTTCGTAGTTGACTCCCATTTTGCTTAATTCTTGTTTTAAGCCGCGTACTTTTAATCTCATATTTTGGTGTATTTTACAGACACAAACGTTGTGTGTTCCTTTGGCACCCGCAAGAATACAAAATTGTGGTCTCAATTTCGTGAAGATAGACAAACTGATTTTCCTATTCGGAAATCGCACAAGAAATTTTTCATGCAGTTCCTTCAGGCTCCCCATCAGTAAACGTTTCTAGAATACAATGATTTAAACGTAAATTTTTGCTTGCTTGATCCCCTCCCTCCACGTTTATTGTAACTTGGCACTCAAAAATTATTACATCTCAGGAATTATTTTTTAAGTTTACAAAAAAATAAATCGAACGATGTTTAAAAATTACAAGAAATTAAGGAAACATATATTAGAAACAGATTTTTTGCACTGTCTCTTAATTTTTACTAGCCGCAAAATTTTTGAAAGTGCTGATAGGAAAACAAGTATTGATTTTGAGAATTTTCGGAAACGGAGAAATCATGCAAGAAAAAATGCATTATTAGGTCTTTGGTGTTGTTCGAAATTGGAATGTTTCGTTAGCACGACAAAGTTCTTTGGATTTACTGTGCTCTCTGAGAAATTCGACGAGAGGAGCGGAAATTCTAAAATATCTTTCGAACGAGTCAAGGGCCTAATATAATGGAAAAATATATTCTTGTACTTTTTGTCTCAAAAAAATTACCGTCATTTGCTGTCTTTTTCCGTCGATTACAACAGATTTATAATCTTTTGCTCCTGGCATGACTCTGCTGATGTCATGGGATAGGTAAAACTCTTGGACTTCGTTGATGATATCTGGATGCATTTGTCGACCTGGCTTAGAATCACAGCTGGAAGAAAAGCCTTTATCTCGACGCAATTTGATAGCTGTAGACGCCAAATGCCGCGAAATTCCAAAAATTTTCTGTATCTTCTTTACGCCCCAGTCATGAGGCAAAGTTGTTAAAATAACTTGTTTCTCCGCACGGTTTGTTGTTTTTGAAAGAGCCTTTTTCACACTGTCTAACCATGGATTGTTAGCTACGCACTCTAAGACACTATCACTTTTACGCTTAGCATGGTCCACTGCTTCTAACAACAGTTTCTTCTCACTCTCCGAAAAATCCGATCGACGTAACTTTGCTAGTCTCGGTTCTGACACATTTTTCAGTAATTCAATCATTTTTACTCTCTTTACAGCTTGGTCGAATTTGGCACAAGTGAAGTCCTTATCATGGCACGAGAAATCGTCAATTTCACAGCTGTCTGTTGAAGAATTCGAATTGGCTGATGTACTGGGCTCTTCATCTTCGAACGTTTTTCCTGGATTGTTTTTGATATCCCTGTACATTTCTCTCTTGCAAGAAGCACACACGTATTTGCCAATAAACACTTTGAAAGCCGGATTCCAATTTTCACTAACCAACTGCAAATTTTTATAAACGCTGCCATGTTTTTTCTTTTTCTTTGGATTGCAACACGCGTTCGGGGATGGCATTTTTTAAACTGAACACGGCTCAAAGATATTCTCGTTTAAATATGAAAAAATTATCTATTTTTCAGGAACAAAAGAAGAGCATGCGGCACACCAAGAAAAGTTGACAAATCGTTTTTCAGTTGTTAAAACTTTGAAAAATACGCGCAAATTTCATTGTTACATACCAATCGACGGTGCGAAACTGATGTGCAAGATTTTTTCTTCTGACAAAAATTTTACACTAGAAACTGTGTACAAGAAATAAATATTTTTTAAAATTTGAATTTGTTTCAATAATATGCATCAAAACCTGTAATATGAAAGTTAAACTGTAATAATAAAACTAAACGAAAGAGTGCGCAAGATTATTCGCCGCACTCTCTGCCGCTTGAGAAGGGCTCACGCCTAAGTGGCGCTTGTTATAAAGTTCTTTAAATCAAAAAGCGTTTAAGACTAACTTTTTTTAATTGAAATCATAGCTCAAAACAATGTAGTATATAAATCATTTTGTCCGATTCACATTGAAGGTCCAGAAGTTGAAAAATTATTCAATTGTTTATAAACAATAACTTTTTTATAATAAATTTTTTTTTTTGCAAAATCTGATTGCGTCATGTTATAGCGTGAAATTAAATCTCCATTTTGTCGCAAGTCGCATGAAAATCCACTGAATCGTTCTCAAGCTATTCTAATTAGTATAAAACCCTGTATAAATATTCAACTGCAAATAACTTTTGCAAAAATGATTTTTTTGAAAAAAAAATTTATATAGTTGTTTTTTATCGAAACATCTATCGATTGCGGACAGAATGATAAAAAAAAGCGAAATTTTGGTTTTGGGGGTCGATTTGAGAAATTTTGACTCATAGTTAAATGCATTTCCATCGAAGTAAAATTCAGACAAACTGATCAATGTTTTTTACAGCTTCCAATTCATTAAGGAAATGAAACACTATTTCTTACCCCTCGTACACGCATAATAATAGGAAAAGGAACGGAAACAAGTTGCAATATTTTCCTACCATCAATGTATTACTCAATATGTATGTAGTCAGTGCTTCACGAACAAACTAAATGTTTAATTGAAACATATTTACAGTTTACAAAATAATGTGTGTGATTATATAAAAAAGAAAATGAAATATAACACAATAAAAAATCATAAATGAAAATACTTATGTGTGTAATGGGTGTTCTAAAAAAATATACATTAAAAAAAAGTAGTCATAGTTTTTAAATTATATTCAGCTATAATATGTATGTGTTTATTGCTTATGGATAGGTATTCCTGTTGTATTCACCCTTTAACGCCCAGATGTGCAGAATTTTCACGTTGACTACAATGTCGTACCATTTATAGAAAAAAGATAAAAAAGGATCGGAAACTCCATATCCTACCATTTTTGGGGTCGCTCTTTCGAATGGCACAGTCAGAATTGTCAAAAAATGACGCCAAACCCTTTATTTTCCCAAAAATACCCAAAAAAACGCTATTTTTGAGGTGCGATTTTTTTTTAATTTAAATTTTCACTATGTTCCCGACACTTAGGCAACTTCTAAGTTATTAGAAACATGTTATCGAGACTTGTACTTTTAAAATATGCATTGAAATATTTTGTTTTTCTTCGTTTTCTAATTCAAAATGGCGTCTGGACGTTTGAAGTTTATTGAAATTGATAATATTGATCCTATTTCGGATTTTCCAGGTTACTTTGTAGTGTGACCATACAAATACGTTATTACGCGTTTTGTCTCACCGATTGTGATTGGCGGAAACAATATTAGCCCATAAAATTAAAATTCAAGATGGCGGCTGCCATGAAGCTAGTAGAAATACGTATATTTCGAGTTTTATTACAAACCAGGATGGTGCAAAATTTGCCAATTAGCAATCTCATAGGTTTTAGTCATCACTAAATTCGAATCTTAGTTGAGTTTTTCGAAATTTAAAATGGCTGATCCAATATGGCGGACCCGTTATGTAAAATTTGATATTCCTGAAATAAAAATATACTGCCGCATTCTACCCAAAATTTAAAATCAAAATTATTCTTGATGTTTTTTTTATTACAAGAGTTGTTTTCGAGAAAAAATTCCAAAATTATGAGGCTTCGCAAAATTATTAGAAATTTACATATATCTATATTTTTTGTCTCAGACTTTGCTAATATTTCATAAAATAATGTTCATATGAATCATACATGAAACTTGCTTATAATAATATGTCATTCTGATGCTGGTGTAACTTACTAATTATGCTATAGAAGTAGATGAACATTTATAGATAAATGGTAGGGTGTGGAAGAGACACTAATAAATGTTGGGAAATTAGTAAATTTGGCTGCATTTTATATTTGCTGATACTCTATCTTACCATAAAAATCCATAAATTTCGATTTGTCATACATGCTCAAATTTCTAATAATTTTGCGAAGCCTCATAATTTTGGAATTTTTTCTCGAAAACAACTCTTGTAATAAAAAAAACATCAAGAATAATTTTGATTTTAAATTTTGGGTAGAATGCGGCAGTATTTTTTTATTTCAGGAATATCAGATTTTACATAACGGGTCCGCCATATTGGATCAGCCATTTTAAATTTCGAAAAACTCAACTAAGATTCGAATTTAGTGATGACTAAAACCTATGAGATTGCTAATTGGCAAATTTTGCACCATCCTGGTTTGTAATAAAACTCGAAATATACGTATTTCTACTAGCTTCATGGCAGCCGCCATCTTGAATTTTAATTTTATGGGCTAATATTGTTTCCGCCAATCACAATCGGTGAGACAAAACGCGTAATAACGTATTTGTATGGTCACACTACAAAGTAACCTGGAAAATCCGAAATAGGATCAATATTATCAATTTCAATAAACTTCAAACGTCCAGACGCCATTTTGAATTAGAGAACAAAGAAAAGCAAACTATTTAAATGCATATGTTAAAAGTACAAGTCTCGAGAACACGTTTCTAATAAGTTAGAAGTTGCCTAAGTGTCGGGAACATAGTGAAAATTTAAATTAAAAAAAAAATCGCATGCAAAAAATAGCGTTTTTTTGGGTATTTTTGGGAAAATAAAGAGTTTGGCGTCAATTTTTAAGAATTGTGACTGTGCCATTCGAAAGAGCGACCCCAAAATGGTAGGATATGGAGTTTCCGATTCTTTTTCATCTTCTTTCTATAAATGGTACGACATTGTAGTCAACGTGAAAATTCTGCACATCTGGGCGTTAAAGGGTTAATTAAAATAAAGTGTAAGAAGAAAATATATAAATAAAAAATAATAATAATATATATTTTGAATGTTAAGAAGATTCTAATCGACGGTTTGAATTATATTCATTTTAAAATATTTGTCGTTTTATATATAGGAATTTAGTATAACGCATCAATAGGTCTTCTAACAATTATGTAACAATTATGTAACAATTATGTAACAATTATGTAACAAATATGTAACAATAATGTGACAATTATGTAGCATTTATGTAATATTTATGTAACAATTATGTATCAGCTTCAGCATTCGATTAACGAACATTGACTAATTCGAATCATATTGCAAATGATTATTGCTTCTATGGAACTATTATTGCGTATTGTAATAAAGTTAATGTATTAATCGAAACACGATTATTAACCGATTAAGTAATCAATATGAATCACGAACAGTGTTACGGGCGGTCCAAAGTGCGCAATATTTTTTTGGAAAAAGTTTTTATTAGTATACAAAATCTAATTTATGAAATATCAATTTCTTTAAAAGTGAATGAACTGCACACTTTTGAACGTTCGTAACCTGATTGCATTCCAGTGGCTAATGCAATTCAGCATTTCTGGTCATGCGAGCTGGTCTTGAGACGTAGAGTAATTTATATTCTAGTTATTTAAATACATTTAAATTAAACTTTAAAAGTTTGAATAAAACTTTTAAAAATAATACTATTTCCCCCTTTTGTTTTTTAGATGCATTAATGTTTTATAATCTAGATTAATTGATAGCGAGAGTGCATAGGCACTCAATCGCTATGATCTAAAAAGTATGAAATAAGAGAAAAGCGAAGAATATATAAAAACTAGGATGAGCGGAGAAAGAATAGAATAGGAAAAAGAATAAGCAATAGCAGACTCACGATAGAATGTACGAATAGAAGAGGAAAAAGAGAACGAAGGAGAGAGAGATATCTAGTACACGTACACCCATGCACTGTTTATCGCCACAGCTTTCTGCCGTTTGTCAATTCCTCCTTTCGTTCGCCTATGCACATGCCTAATATACTGGTCTCTTTTAGAAAATCTTGATGCGCTCTGCTGTGCATCGCGAGGCTAGCATTCATCTCATAACTGCATCTCCTCCTCACACACCTATCCTTGCTCAAATGCTTTAGCCAGCTGATCTCCCGCCACAAAAGCCACGTGCTTTTTGTAACTAAAAACCCAACGCTCATCTGAATACTTAAATAATTATGTCAAAGCTTTAGTCCACTCAAAGATTATAAGCCTAGACTAATTAAATATATATATTTCGATTTACTCTGAAATATATTGGAAACTAAAACTGTTTCTACAATTTGATGACCATGCATCAAATACTAAAAATTGATGAGCACATTTCCTTTCTCACGATAGGTGTAGAAAGAAGGGAGAAATAATTGCATTCTAGAAATCAGCAAATGGCGCAATAACCACATTAGCATTTGTGCAAATTCCTAAATCCTCCCTGCCATTATTACCTCTATCCAATCATTAATTCCTTAATCATCAAAAACCCCTACCATGCTCACCTCGCGATGAACTAGTAAAATGGATCAAGGCACAATCAAATTCGCAGTCTTCTGAGTGTCTTGACCCGTAAAACTCTTTCTAACGAAATTATATTTCTGGAATCGTGTCGGGCGGACGTAAAAGACAAACGACTTAATCTGGACAGAAGCAACAGAATTAAATTCTTTCTTCGGCGGGCTATTTTTAAAGTCCAATTCGTTTAATAAAAAAACGGCAAAAAGGTGCGCGAAATCGCGGAAAAATTAATACTACCGAATCTCAAAATGGTAGTGATAATTTTTCATAAAATATTGTAATTAGATTTAATAGGAAAATTCTAGCGGCGAAAAGGGCGAGTTTAAAAGCACTCAACCCTTTTCTGATTAAAAGCCAACCGTTATTTTCTCTTATTAAGCCTAATAGAAAGTGGCAAAAACAATATTTGTGTGCGCGTGTGCTATGCGCGACTCGCAAATCGGACAAAGTGTGATTTTGAGCAACACTCAACAGAAAACCATTGCCCAGTCTAGGACGAATCAGGAACTAAAGGAAAAATCTCTCCCTCTCTCTCGCACTCTCCTGGGACTGGTAGATGTAAGGAAAACTAGTAGTAAGGTATCGTTCCAATATATGTATTTATTTGTATATCCTTTTTATACGGAAATTAAACACTAAAACTGGAAATCTTCCTGTATTCAAGTTTTCTTTTCCAAAAATCAAGGAGGGTTTTCTTAAAAGCAGGGTATAGCCTCCTCAGTCAGAGGAGAGGGCAAATACGATCCCAGATTAAAAACAAATTTTGGTTTATTTAATTTATAATTTCCTAAATTGAAATTTGGCAGTTTGGAGCCTCAAGCGGGCGTATAATCGAATTTAATATTTTTATTATAATAAATTTAATTATTCGTACGTAACAAACAGTAAAAATGATAATTGAAATGGATTACAATTCTGTAAGAAAAACAAAACTCAATATCTGCGAAAGTTTATACATGGTCATTTCATCCCCATGTCCAAACCAGGGGGGGGGGAGGTGTCACGTCCTGTGACGATTAACATTTATTTACTTATAATCTTATTCGCAATAAAACATGCATAAACAATATGTTTTGTAAGGTATTAATTATACGAAATAAAATTTACGGTAGTAAAATTGTAATAGGGAAGCACCAACCAGAGGCTGGTAAAAATATCTAGGGCAAAACCAGTATCGATTGAAAAATGGCGAGCAGGACCACTATCGATTGAAAATTCGCCCATAAAAGCGACTGCAAATCCGTAAATTTTCAGTTACCGTCAGAACATCTTGAACTTCGGAACTCTCCCTCGAAAAGTTGTCGTCGAATCATCGTCAGAAGCAGAAATCTCTCCAGAACTAACAAGTTTCCTTCCCAGCAAGTAACAGTAGTGTTCCCCTCAAGAATAAATTGGAGACATTTCGCCGGGCAACTCGGTCTATCATTAATCAGTGGTTTCCTCATTTAATGCAAAGGTGCAGACACGAGGTAATAATTTTCCATCATGACAACGCTCGGCCCCATGTTGCTATTCCGGTTAAGAACTATTTGGAAAACAGTGGATGGGAAGTTTTACCTCACCTGCCTTATAGCCCAGACCTTGCCCCTTCTGACTACCATTTATTCCAGTTGATGCAGAACGCCCTCACTGGAATACGGTTCACATCAGAACAGGGTATCAAAAATTGGCTTGATTCATTCTTGGCCGCCAAGCCGGCGCAGTTCATTTGAGATGGAATCCACAAATTGCCAGAAAGATGGGAAAAAGTCATAGCTTCAGATGGGCAATACTTTGAATAATACTATTGTACATGTTTTTCTTAAATAAACGTTAAAATTTTGAAAAAAACCGCACGAATGAAGTTATAGACCCAATATATCAGTGGTATTGTGTATTATTGAACGAACATTAACTGTACGCATATCACGCGTGAACCTTTATTCAAAATTTTCTTACATAAATAGTTGAATCACAATAAGTTGGGGTTCAACCTACATTCCAACAGGTATGCCTGATTTTCTATTTTTTCACAACTTACAACATATAAAAAAATTTGAAATCTCCTTATTTAACTTTCTGATTTAAAAATCCTCAAATTTATTGAACATAATAATACATAGCGGCACATTTGGGAATCTACGTGGAGTGTTTACATCTAGTTTCTTATCTCCTAAATGGTTATTGCCGTAAAAACCCATCCTGTAAAACTCAAATTTGTCTTCACTTTTGCTAAGCAGATGTTGTTTACTATAATCCGGGTCCTTTTACAGCTTGGGCTCGACCGCATCTTGGCCACGGCCGACATAGCGTCGAGGGGGGTGTTTTTCTTCAATTTCGAATGCTTGCAAATAATCACTCGATAGGACAAGACATCCCTTCCACTTTGTAATTTGTACTTCGACAGACTCCAAGAACTCTGTACACATAACAACCTCAGAACCATTTTCAAATTGAAGGTGAACAGAACTTTACACGTCACAGCTTCAATTTCAAACTCTGTCAATTTTATAGTAAATAGATACTTGTTCCTATTTCAATTATTCAGAACCGGCAACTTTAACAAAATCTATGTATGTGTATGTGTTGTGAAATATATCATCAAGTATTATTGGACATACAGACTCTAATAAATTCCATTTACCTCCCAAATAGACAATTAACAAACAAAATTGAAAATTCTTTGATGTCTCTGTCTATTAATGTAAAGTCAAATAATGATTCTACAATTTCTTCGAATCTTAAGAAATTCTTATAAACAGTGAAATCAAAGAATTGTCAATTTTCATGAAAAATCGTTTCTCCACTTTCGTCAATAAATACTGAATTTTTTTTTTCTCTGCCCAAGTACTTTGTAAGACTTAAAGAAATTGAAGAATCGTTATTTGGCCTTACTCACAAAGTTATGGGCAAGGAAATTAAAAACTTTTCAATTTTAACGTAAATTCGTTTCTCCGCTTTAGTCGATTAATAGTGAAAAAAAAGTTTTTTCTGTTTCTACCGGCTATGAAAAATAATTACCATTTATTTTTATAATGAAAATAGAATAATAAAAAAGAATAATCGACTTTTATGCTCTGGCTACGAAGTACCCGCAAATTAGCGAATTCTCAATGATTTACACTTTTCAACTCAATGATCAAAAGATAAACCGAAAAACTAAAAAATCACCTTTTAAATTACATTTTGCATTGTACAAAATGTTTTAAACAATAATTTTTAGTGATGTAACATTAGACGTTAACAAACTTACAGGTTTTCCTCAATCGTTAGATCGTGCAATTGTTCAATTTCGAAATTGTTAAAAGTTGAAATTCGAAATTTTGCAAATTGTTGAATTGTGTATTTGTTAATTTTGTAATCGTTTTAAGTTTTAACCCTTTAATTTTGCAATTGTTTAATGTAGAAGTTTTTCAATTTCAGTAATTTCGAATTGTACAATTGTTTCATAATGACATTATTTTACTTTGCAATTTATGAATTTTGCATTTGCTAAAATTTTTTATCATTTAATTTCACAATTTTTAAAAGTTACCATTGTTAAATTATGAAATTTTTGGCAATGTGAAATTATTAGATTCCATAATTTCTAGAATTTCTTACAAAAATTGCAGCAGAGGCGCTCGCGCGAGTCTGACTGACTGAGACTTAATACTTTTTACTTCTTTTTCTCGACGAAAAAATGACGAAAAAAAGATTTTTAGTATTGAGGAAGGAGAAGAGGGGGGGGGGGGGTATTTGGGATCAATCGAAGCGAAAAAATCGTGGTTACTATTTCGCGCTCTGAAACTTAGCAATTCCAACGAATTACAGATATTATTGAAAAAAGGAAGTTTCGGTAACGTTAAACGCCCGAGTTGGGGTAAATTGATTCGGTCAGCTGTCATTCGTTTTATTGCTATTTTCCTTAGCCTTCTCGACCCGACCGGGTCTCTTAATTTTTCTCTCGAGAAATACGATTGAATTATTGTACAATGCTAACACTTCAATCGATTTTAAACGTAACCCAAACTGCTGGGTTTATTTTCAACTAATTTTTTCATTTCATTAAAATAAATAGTTATGATGAAATTAACAAGAAATATAACATGTGGATAGAATGTAATATTTGCGAATGAGAAATAAATTGATTACTTCTTTTTATACGCGATTTTGATAAATTAATAAAATAAACAATTATTTTAATATTAAATTGTATTAATAATTAACAACAATAATAATTGATTTGAATTAAATAAAAAATAATTATAATGAATCAATTTTTATAATAATACCAACTCATCCCCAAAATCAACTTCACTGCATTCTCAGAAAAGCGCTAATCCTCAGAATGCATCTCAATCGAAGTCTCAACAGATCGATGATTCAAGAAGCACTAGATTGTGCGACACGATTAACGACCAGCTCGAAAAAATGCCGAATACTACTTCCACGAGCTTTGCTTTATCGAATACTACGTTGGAGGATCTACGAAAACTCGTCGCAAAATCCCGAAATATCAATTGATCCCCAAAATCAACGTCACACCATACTCAGAAAAGGGCTAACCCTCATAATGCATCTCAATCGAAATCTCCAAATATCGAAAATTCAACAAACTTTAAATTCTCTGACACGACTAAGGACCACACAGAAAAAAAGCCCAATTAGTACTTCCACAAACTCTGTTTCATCGAATAATATTTTTACCTACGGTTTGGACTTCGAAAGTGTCCAAATCATGTGATGACGCCAACAAAGAACTTCCCATGAATTTCAATATAGTGTTATACGCGCTTTTTCTAGGCGGTATACACTTCCTCTGGTCCCCAGATGCAAAATCTTATGCTACAGAGAAGCTAAGAGAAAGCGCGGAACGCGGAGAAGCTTGACGCGCTTCTTCAAGTCTACCCCTTCCCAACCCGACCAGTAACAACTAACCCTCTTTCAGAAAGAGTGAAAGTGTGTTTGCAATAGGAGTGAAGAGGAAAGACGACACTGACCCATCCCCCAAGTACGTACTAACTCAAGTATAGAGTTGAGGGAAGGAATACTAATAGGAAAAACCTTTATTAATAAAACGAGTACTCCCTCTACTGCGATTTTCCTCTCAATTTGCCTGCTTATAAAAAGGGCCTTCGAAGCGACAATTAGTCAGTCGCGTCTAGGCAACGCCAACACATTCCACAAGCTACTCTGGAAGTCCTGATTATCTCTCTGCCTAGTAGTTAAAGTTTAAAACTAAGTGTAAAGTTCAGCCAGTGTAAAATAAAAATAAACGAAGTTTGACCGCAGCCACGTTCCTTATTTTCTACGTTGCTTAAAACAATTGCCCCTCCCCCCTCCCGAACCTCCACTCTCTAGAGTTCTAGAGTCACGAAATACTCTGGACTTCTAAAGTGTTCCTCGTCTCGGAACTCTAAGACGACTTGCCCCCCCCCCCCCCCTCGCAGACCACCCACTCCAAACTTTACTCTCTGGATTTCTAGACAATTGTGAAACACTCTGGAATTCTAGAGTGTTCCTCGTCTCGGAACTCTGAGACGACTCGTCCCCCCCACCCTTCCGCGCGGACCACTTACTCTCAACCTCTACTCTCTGGAATACTAGAGCGTCTCTATTCTCGGGACTCTGAGACAACTCCTCCCCCCCACGATCCACCTCCCAACAACGACACAAGCGAGTGAAACCCCTACTTATCAATACCACCCACAATAGCAAGCGAAACGACCTTCGTATCAATTGGCGGCCCAATCTGTGACCGCTGTCATGATCGAAATCACGAGTACAAACGGCCCTGAATCTCCAAAACACAGGAGATGACTCCACGCTCTACAAGGAACAAGAAGCAGCTGGATAAGAATCCAAGACGATGTAAGCATTGCGGGCACAGCATCCACGAGAGTATCCACGGAATTGCAGAGAGGAGATCCAATAGCCAGAGCAGCACCCACACAAGAAAGCATCTCAAGGAGCACCATGGAAAGTCAGGAGAATATCAGCTTCATTACATCCGTTATCTCCATCTAAGACTTGCGGCACATAATTCGAGCTTTAAGAGCACCAGCCCTACTACTACCAGAATTTTCAGAGCTGAACCACGAAGACCCAGAAGCATTCCTTGAAGAATGCGAATCGTACTTTGTGCAGTCAGGCACAGAATTTCCGCATTGGACCATAACTGCAGGAAGATGCCTGCTATACGAAGCAAGGTAATCGTAGAGCCGATTCAAATCATTCGGTCTGCCATGGGAAAAGTTCAAGGAACTTTTCAGAAACAAATATGCCAGCCAGACCGTAGAAAATGGACTTCGAGTTAGTCTATACTCGAGAAAACAAGGAGAAAAGGAGCCAACAGCCGTTTTCTTACAAAAGAAATATCTGCTGGCTAGGCGGCTCTGCCCCCAAAATACCAAAGCAAAACTAGTAAACACGGTTGTAGAAACTCTGAAACTACCAATAAAACGTGTCATCAGGGCAGCAGGCCCAAGGACGTTCACCATGCTCATGGATAGAGCAACACAGGCTGAAGCCGACGAAGCCGAGTTACAGCCGGTGAAAATAAACGAAGAAAACACCAGAAAACCAGCCTCACACAACGCACCACAAAGCAGAGAGGAAGTGCCACTGCCAGCCTGCCATTACTGACCAGGACGTCACCTGCTTAGGGACTGTCCAGTTCTGGCTCAAAGATCTGCAGCCTCCACGTAAAACTGGGGGAAAACTGGCGGAGACCAGGCGGAAAACTGGCGCCGGGTGTCGAACAGCGAGGAAACAACACGAGTCCGCGAAAGGCAGAACGACCAACAATAACCATCTCCCGCAACAACTTGCCTCACCTCCTGATTACAATTAAACGGAGAGAGATAGAGGCTCTTATTGATTCTGGTTCCTCATATAGCGCAGTCAGGACCACGCTCTTGACAGTCAAACAGCTGCAAGAAGTACGACCCGGCCCGTTAGAAGCAAATCTCGCAGCAAATGGATCGACACTTAAGTTACGAGGGATAATTGATCTCGAAGTTGTCATAAACGGCAAGTCTTACCCAGCATCGTTTGCCGTAGCCGACAAACTCTGTGAGGAAATGCTTCTAGGGAGAAACTGGCTCGTCCGGCATAAAGTGGTACATAAGCACTCTAATAAGTGCCTCTTTATTGGAACACAGCAAAGACAACAAATATAAGACATATAAGAGAGCTCCACTTAAGCGCCACCTTTGTGCAAAAAGTTGAAGTTGAGGTAGAGAATTTGAAAAAATCTTGAATTTTTTTTTAACTCCTCACGTGCTGTATTATTTTCAAAAAGTCAAAAAAATATTTATTGAGCATCACTAGACGTGGAATTTCATAAGCTTTTCAGTTATATTTTTAAAAATGCACTATCTCTTTTTTTCACCGAGATATCGTGGTTCAAAGTCAGCAGTGATTTTTAACAGCGATCACAAGCACCGTGCGCACAATTTCCGACGGTAGTGTACTTTTCAAAACATTATGAAGGAAGTCCTGGGAACCTTATGGAGGAAGTTCGTGATCGCCTATCTAGACGACCTCATAGCGTACTCACACACCACTGACCGTCGTCCTCACAACAAACCGACCTTACAAGTGGTCAGCAGTAGCCGAAGAATCTTTTAAAAAAATAAAAGAAGCAATAAAGCAGCCCTTGGAGCTGAGCCGGCCGATCTATTAAGAAAACCAGATAGGGAAACGACACATCTCATATGCTAGCGCAAAATTCAGCCCAGCTGAAGCTCGTCATCACTGCAATGAGCAGGAATGCCTTGCAGTAATCTAGGCGATAAAACGGTACCGTACATAACTAGAAAATAGCCATTTCACACTTCGTACATACAGCAAGGGACTAACTTGGCTGAAGAAGATGAAGGACAAGAAATCCAAACTGGTTCGTTGGGCCTGCTTACTCGACCAATTTTCTTTCGCCATCGATCACTGTGCAGGTAAAGACAACGCGCTTCCAGACGCTTTATCTTGCCACCCAGCCCCAAGTGAACTCAACCTAGAAAGAATGCTGATGCCAACGAGAGGAAAATGGCACAATCCTAGAAACAACGCCACCTGTCTTTAATGCATTGGGAATGGTATCTCTAAATGAAGAAATCACTGCAGCCCAGCAGTTAGACCCTATAATTACTCGCGAAGTTGAAATGTGGCAAGAAGTATGTACCAAAGAAGCAAAGATGGAAAAGAAAGAGGAGTTTGCACAGGAGCATAAATTAGATATCCATGGATTCTGGAAAAAGCACCCAACCCTAGGCACATGGTCAATACGTTTACCAGCCAGTTCCGTGAAAAGTGTACTTTGGAAGTGCCATGACGACCCTCTAGCCGGAAAGATGCTGAACGAAGGACAGAAGAAAGGCGCGAACGAGAGGAACCAGCCAGGCAGAGTCAACACAAGTACCAGCAACGTTATACATAGCAACTCTGAGGCGACTCCCCCCCCCCCGCTTTCGGACCACCCAGCCATAAAAAAACCCACTCTGGAATTCTAGAGAGTCGTGAAACACTGGACTTCTAGAGTGTTCCTCGTCTCGGAACTCTGAGACGACTCTTCATCCCCCCCCCCCCCCTCCCGCGCGGACCACTTACTCTCAACCTCCACTCTGGATTTGTGGAGAGGCGAGAAACGCTCTGGAATACTAGTGTCTGTAGTCTCGGAACAGCAAAAAAATAAACAAATGCCAATTGTCGATTTTCCTAATACAAAAATTCAAATTTCTATTTTCTTCCTATAACCATGAAAAATCTCAATTTCTATTCTCCACAAATATTAATTGCTTCCTATAATTAGAAGATAACATATTTATTATCAAATATTTATAACTGTGTATTAAATTCATAACGTTAATAAATATTTTGAAACAAAAGACTTCGAAAAATTATTAAAACCCTCAAAATTTAGTATGAATAGCATTAATCTTCAATAAAAAATTGCGCTTGCACAGAAGAAAATTTTTTCACCACACGCACGCGTGCTACTTTTTATGAGCCACGATTGACGACACACCTGATGCGTACGTCATCATCACGAGTTCAGGTATAAGCTACTGGACTCAATTCATTACCAACCTATTTCCAAGCCAGGGTAAATACTAAATACTTCAAATTTTATATATGTATTATCATTTTCCACGGTGCTTACTTAACATAATTTTTATGTCAATAAATATATTTTATGTGATCAACCCTTCTTATTCACTGACTATTCCTCATCCCTTAGAGAGGATCCTTCTGATCCTGAAATTAAAGGAGGAAATCTTTAAAGAAGAGAAGTGTTATGTTTCTGACGTAACAATATTTATATACGTATGTGACTTTGCAACTTCATATGTACATAAAATGAGGGAGTATACATTAGGGTGTTCGAAGAGAAACAGAATTTTTTTTTCCTTTTCCCTAGTTCCGAATACGTCCGAATTTAACTGAAATCATACGAGATTTGACCAAGCTCGTGTTTCTTCTTCACTCTTTGCTCCATTTAATGAAACTTTTCATGAAATCAACGTTAAAATGTCACTGCATTTATTATCGAAATGTGCATTATAACCTCCCGTCTATCATTAAAATATCATTTTTTTTCAAAATTTGTTAGATGTCCAGATTGTGTATGTTTAAAAATATAACATATAATATTTTTTATAAAAATAAACGTTGGCCATTTAACAATAATAAACCTTGACTTCTACTTGTCCAGCTCGGTCATTTTCTTTATATTTTATATCATTTTTTTTCATCAAGCATTCACTTAGTTGATTTTACCAAGGAACAACTGAAAACTTTACGAAATCTAACGATTAAATTGTCTCGGTATATAATAGCCCTCTAACGCAATCTGCTGCTCGCGTTTACGTATCAGAAATTGATGTAGTGGTTTTCAAGCAGCAAAGTTAATATTTTCAGGTAGCATAAGGTTGGTTTATTCAATTTCCTTTGTCAAGTGGTCCGGAAATACCGGACATTATTAAATTGACATTAACGGTTTATGGCGCCCATCTCACCTACCGAGACCACTTTGCCTCTCTTCCTCTCCAGTGTTCGCGAGTGCTCTCTTTTATATTCTTGTACATTTATTTGTTAACTGCTTTCTCTTTCTCGTGTGGATTAGAGTTCAATTATTAATGTCAATCGTGATTAGATTCCGGTTCTCTCAGATGGTGACGCCGTAAATTAGATTAAATTCGCCATATTGTCGCGTGTGACTCGGAAAGTTCCGAGGCTTGTATATTTTTAATTTCTAACCTTCTTTGATTTTCTGGCATTTCTTGCATATAATTTTAGTTTATATAGAATCTCTCATTTCTTTAAATAAATTTTGTTCTACCAAGTTTCATTTTAATTTAATTCTGGTTTCTTATTTATTACCCGTTCACTGTTGTGACTTTTATTTGAGCCCGTCTTGTAATTATTATTATCAGTGTCTTGAGTCTCACTAAGATTTAAATTAACTTTGTCATTTCGAGTAAAGTGACTGGCGCTCAACTACGATAGGATAAATGTTTTATTTTCAGGTAATTTTAAATTAATAAAATTTGTTGAGCTAAATAGAGCTGTCAGGTTCCGGGTAAGTACCTGTATCTCAAAACTAAGAACCAATCTTCTTCACGATTCATAAGAAGTAATAGGATTTTGAGTGCGCCAAACAAGCGGTAAAAGCGGGAGCATGCAAATCAGTTCGATAAGCCTCAAAAAAAGACCTCTAGGATTCAAGCAGCTGACACGTCAGTGGAGAAAAACGATAAAGCAGAGAAAGAAAAAAGGACGTCCAAGATTCAACCAGTTGACACGTCAGTGAAGAACAACGACAGGACAACGAAGCTCCTGTTTTATAAAAGTAAGCAAAACAAAACACCTAAGAATATTCCTTGGGTATAAGACTTTTCTGCCTTCGTCGCACGGGGACTTTCTATCTGAAAGGTAAAGCAAAGGTAAGGATATTCTATAGGGAACCCCTAGTATACTTCGCGTGCTCGCAAGCTCCGCCATCGTCAATAAAAATCAACAAAAGACTTTGAATCAACTTCGAGGCATTGTTGTAGTACGATCCTTCAAGTGAAAAGTTTAAATATCAGGTGTGCAAATAAGTTTCCGCCGTTTTCCATAAAAAATTGGGCATTTATTGTAAAAGAACGGACCTTTGTCTTTTATTCAAAGTATTGTCCATCGTATTGTTCTTCTTGCGTTTGGCACGAATCTTGATTCAATAATGCTTCCAATTCCGTGTCTTCATACACTTTCAGCCTTCCGCTACGTTCTTTTCTTTGTCTTCGATGTCAAAATCACCGTTCTTAAACTTTGGAAACCACTCACAACTTCTCTCACTTAAGGCAGCCTCGCCATATGTTTCTACAAGCAATCGATGCGCCTCAGCTGCTTATTTCTTCAAATTGAAGAAGTAAATCAAAATTTCCCGCAAATGACGCTTATTCGACTCAAAACTCGATATTTTCGCACACGAAAATATATGGAGCAATTCAAATAGGAGAAAAATAATCTCTTAAAAGATACATGCTAAACTTAAAGAGAGAAATTAGGCTACAAGTTAAATCAAGGAAAGCAGATAATATAACGGAGGCTCAAAACCAAGCTCTAGAAATGGAAATGTGGCTAAAGGAAAATCAGTCGTTATGGCAAACACAGATAACGCAACCTACAGGAAATACACGCTTCCTGGCAAGGGTCAGGATACCTTCACTATCTCAAGCAAGTAGCGGGTCTTCATCGAAAAATCAAACATATTTCAACATGCTCCTCTCACAAAGAGTGCAAATGAAATGTTTTCAGTGTGGAAACTAAGACACTTATCGCTTCAATGTCCAACGAGAACTAATTCAACGGTTTTTCAACGAGAACAATTCACCAGAAGACCACTTAAAAATCCAGTGAGAAACATACGAGTCGAAACAACGGAGAATCCACTTAGTTAAGAAGAGGAGACATTAAGCCTAGCAGAGCAAATAGAGGTAAAGAACTACGAGGACTCAGCCTAGTTGCAGCAGTCACTGGACGATCATTACTTGTTCTCGGCCGTTCAGGAAACGGAAGGCAAAATAAATTATTAATTGACTCAGGCTCTTCGATCAACCTGATAAAAGAATCCTATGTGCCTCCGCCATGTAAGAAATACAAATTATATAAAAAATTCATCATGGGAAAAGACAAACATTTCTCTGTACAAGCAACCGAGATTGCGCATTTGGAAACGAAGCATATCTTTCATATTGTTGACGATGATTCCCCTTTACCCGAAGAAGGCATCATAGGATTATCTTACCTACAGAGATACGACCGATATTCGGTTACAGAAGAATATCTCTTTCTAGATAAAGTAAAACTACCACTACACGACGATGGAGGATACATGTGTCAAAACACAGTGCAAGTGAGGAAAATAGATGTTCCCATTGAAGAAGGAGAGGTATGGATTAAAAACCAAAACATAATTAGAGTAGTCAGCCTCAACCGATACCAATACCAAAATTCAATGAGGTAAAAGAAATAAAATAAAATCAGTAAAAAAGAATAAAGATCGCCAAGAAAATGAACTAACAGACCGGGTATTGAATTTGAAGCAAAAAACTCGATTATCCAATTTAG
Source organism: Diplolepis rosae (assembly GCA_030998225.1). Classification (NCBI taxonomy): domain Eukaryota; kingdom Metazoa; phylum Arthropoda; class Insecta; order Hymenoptera; family Diplolepididae; genus Diplolepis; species Diplolepis rosae. The sequence continues at coordinate 1,351,114 of JAPYXD010000694.1, read as the reverse complement.
AAGATAAAGTCACAGCACACATTTGGAAAGAAATAGCGTCGTACCATGATATTTCCCATCTAGAGGGAGACCCTTTACCCTGTACTAACCATCTAAAAAATGTTAAGTATTCTGAAAGATTATTTACAGGTATTTTATTCCAAAGGAATATTTTTGAATTTTATTTCATACCAAAGTAATCTCAAAATGTGATTTCCTATGCAAAACTAGATATAATTTATTTTATTTTTAAATTATCAAATTTTCTATTTCCGCTTATACCATATATTGAAATTGTTATGTAAAAAATGTCAAGTATTCTATCAATTTTTCATTTGACGTATTTTATTCTATAGGCATATTTATTAATTTTGCTTCATTAAAAAATTATGTGAAGCTTATTTTATATTAAGGTAGAATAAAATATGAGATCCAAACTTAAGAAATGTAAGGTTTGAATTTTTAATCAATACGTAAATTATATCTAAATATGCACACGAAATCACACAGTACACGGAAAAAAGTAGTTAAATAATGTCTATGGAACTGTTCAAGAGTTGCGGATACAGGCATTTACGGAAGCAAGTTCTAGAAAAATTAAAGAACTTTTCAGAATAAAATGCAGAACTTACAATGATTTTTCCTGAATGCTTCGCATTTTATCCTGAAAAGTTCTGTAAATTTTCTAGAACTCTGTTCCGTAAATCCCTGAAACCCCAACTCTTGAACAGTTCTATAAGCTTTATTAAACTATTTTTTCCGTGTAGGTATCTCTTTGGTAGAAGGCAACATTGAGAAACATTTCATTCCAATTATATACTTTGAAAGGTTTTTGAAATACGTGAAATTTTTCACATGTGAATTTGGATATATAAATGTGAAAAAAAGGTTTGTTTTCAAAAAAATAAAAACTTTATCTCAAATGTTTTTTGCAAAAAACAGTGAAAAAAAGTCTTTTTTCTTTTTTCAAAAAATGTCCGCCATTTTGTTATTTTTGCAAAAATAAAAATCGTATGATATGCGCCATAGCCATTAACGTACTAAATCTAAAACCGTTTGATTTTTTTGTTTCAGACAATCCATCTCCGAGATTTCATCAACACCGCACACCTATCTACTTTTTGAGTACCTAAGATTCACCACCATTTGTATCCATAAAAAATGTCTAAAAACATATTTTTTTAATGTATCCATATATTGTAAGAGTGTATTTACTTTTCCTCAGAATTTTCATATCAATATTTTCAAAATTCTTTAATATCTATAATATAAACCTCTCAAAAAAAATTTATGAATATAGCCTTTCTTTCAGCGTCTAATATGGGTAGACCCTTTAAGTACTTAAACAAGAGTTGAAACTCCGCGTTGACCTGTAATTTCCGATGGAGGTTTTAATATTCAAATTATCATGTAAAAGATGTTACGAATTTAGAAAAAAACGTATTTAATGTATTTTAACTCAATGTATTTATAACTTATGTACTTTCTTAAGTCAGCGAACACTTCATTCACATTCATTTATTGAAATTGCCATGTATAAGATGTTACGAATTTCAAAAAATGTTATACAAAGTATTTTGCCCTATAGTAAAGGTTTGTCGAATTATTTTCATACCAAGAAAATGTTGGAGTGTTGATTCATATGCGAATACAGAATCCAATCTGAAAAGGTCGAAATTGCCGTGATTATCGCCCATCTCACTTGATATTTCGCAAATACTTCCGGCCATTTTGATTTTTTCGATTTTGTGTAGTAGTAGCGTATTTTAACAGACGCATGCGCAGTTCAATTTTTACATTATGTTCCTCTGTATCGTAATACACAACATTACGCTACTCTCAACTGTAGCATAAAAACGCGTTTATGCGCTGGAGGCACATAAAATTATTAAACCCACCATTTACATTCATTCACTAAAAAAGTCATGTGATAGATGTTACGTATTATAATCAAATTTTAGAAGTATCTACTTTATTTGAAAGAAATATTTTTTAATTCAATTTTATGTCAGAGAAAAATCTCAAGTCGTAATTTTGTATGCAAATTGAGATATTTTTATTGAAATTTACTTGTGAAAAAGTTTACGTATTTCAAAAACTCTTTAAAGTATATAATTGGAATGAAATGTTTCTCAATGTTGCCTTCTACCAAAGAGATCCTACTGTATAATTTCGTGTGTATATTTAGATATAATTTACGTATTGTTTAAAAATTCAAACCTTACATTCCTTAAATTTGACACTTACATTATATCATGACTTAATATAAAATATTCTTCACATAATTTATTAATTAGAGCACATAATTTATAAAGATAAAAAAGACTGAAATTAATATCTTAATTTAAGCATTGGTAATTAATTTACTTCACATTTTACTGAGAATTCACTCTTGAAGTGTTCGAATTTTCCTAAAATTCTAAAAAAAAATGTTCAGGTATTCAATTTCGGTCAATGTTTTTCAAAATTTCTAGAAAAAAGTGTTATTATACATTCTAGATTTCCTACAACGAGCGTTCCCTTATGAGAACGCGTCACCGTTCCTTACAACGAGCAGCTGATCGACTCCTCTTCCCCCACTACTATGGGATAAACCGCGTTCGAATTTAAAACCGTAACGCGCATAACAACTAGTAGGGTATGCAAGGGTTCCCTCTCACGCTCGTTGCAGAGAACACTCTGAAGCTCAAGCCTCTCGTTGGAGGGAATCTCGGGTGTATTATAGATTACCACACTTTGTCTCTTAAGAAAAAAAGGTCAATTATTTTTCATAGTATCGTATAAGTTTGCAAATATTCATAAAAATTGGTGAGTTACAGTTGAGTAACTTTACTTGTGAGTTGAACAAAATTTCATATTTTTAAGAACAAGTAATATTTTAGTTATTTCTTTGTATTATACGTAAACAGTTTGATTGATAGAATGATTAAATATCTGAAAAAAATTTCAAGTTTTTGTACGAAATATCTCATACTGATATCCTAATTTGAAATATATACATTCTTTCAAAAAAGTACCGGAAATTGATCATTCAAAAAGCCCGCTTAAAGAGATTGTCAAAAACCATTTTGACGCTAAGTTGGCACAATTGTCCTAAATCTGTCATTTAGTTTATTCATAGTGCTCAATGTTGTCATTTTTGAAGGTCAACTTTGTTTTTTTGAATGGAAACTCCCTTTTTTACATCTGCAATCGATAGAGCGGAAAATTCTACGTTCAAGTACGTACCCAAGTCATAGGTCAATTGTAAATTTCCAGGTCAATTAGAGGTTATTGGAAATAAACAAAGTTTTGCAAGAGGCCAGTGCAATTCCTGAAGTATTTTTCAACGGGGAATTCAATGGTTTGTTTTTTTTAAATGGAAACCCCCTTTTTTCACATCTGCAATCGATAGAGAGGAAAACACTACGTTCAAGTACGTACCCAAGTCATGGGTCAATTGTAACGTTCAAGGTCAATTAGGGGTTATTTGAAATAAACAAAATTTTCCAAGAGGTTAGTGCAACTCCTGAAGTATTTTTCAACGGGGAATTCAATGGTGACCTTAATTTTGACCTTGAAGTTGACCTTAATGGCTTTTTCAAGGTCAACTTTGTTTTTTTAAATGGAAACCCCTTTTTTCACATCTGCAATCGATAGAGCGGAAAATTATACTTTCAGATACGTACCCAAGTCATAGGTCAATTGTAATGTTCAAGGTTAATTAGAGGTTATTTGAAATTAACAAAGTTTTCCAAGAAGTCAGTGTAACTCCTGAAGTAAATTTCAACCAGGAATTCATTAGTGAGCTCTGTATTGAACTTGGTTACAGCGTTTTGAATATTGTAAAATCATATGTATAGGAAATTTTTCATTAAAAGTTCCAGGAGTTCTGGTGAGAGTTCTGTTCCTCCCCAAAGAGTTATATCGAAAAGTCCTATACCGTTTTTCTATCTCCATACGAATATTACGAATCGAAACTAAATTTACGTATTACGAGTACATACTTACTATCTTTCGCTAAGAGATTATTATGGTGCAAGCTAAACTTCCGGAACAAGAGAAGGTATCCGTATTAATGATGAGATCGAGTTCGATCTTATGATCAAGTTCGTTTGCTTTTTAATCGCACTTTTCGTAATGGAGAAGGGTTAAATCCTGTCTTAAAATCAACAATTGAAAGAACTGTAAGGCGCTTTATGAATCATGGATCTATCAAGGACCTTCAGGGAACTGGTTGGCCAAAATCTGCAGGATCTGAGGAGATGCAGATGGACATAGCCCAAGCATTTGTTGAAAACCCACACCTTAGTTTACGTCGAGCTAGTGATGAGCATGACGTTGCTCCTGAGACAGTGCGAAATATTTTGAAAAGCATTAATTTCCATCCTTACAAAGTTCATCTGGTACAAGAGCTCAATGAAGACGATCTTGATCGTCGGGTTGAATTTTGTGAAATTATGATGGACAGAATAGATAGAGATCCTCTTTTCTTGTACAATACAGTAATTTCAGATGAAGCTACTTTCACTTTAAAAGGTGAAGTTAACAGGAAAAATTGTAGATATTGGTCCGACACAAATCCTGATTGGATGTTAGAGAGTCATACACAATATCCACAAAAGATTAATGTTTGGGCCGATATCTTGAATGATACATTGATAGGCCCTTTCTTCATCGATGGTAATCTCAATGCCCGTGCATATGAAGAGCTTCTCAGAAACCAAATTGTACCAAGAATAAGGGAGATTACAGGCGATAATTTTCAAAATATTTGGTTCCAGCCGGACGGAGCTGCGGCTCATTACGGTAGGGAGGTTCGAGCATATTTGGATACTCAGTTCCCTCATAGGTGGACTCCCGCTAATCAAGCACCCCAAAGGGAACAGAATTTACTACATCCACGTCGTTGTTCCTGGGTAATGCTGAACGTAAACGTAAACTGCTTGGGAAAAACCTTGAAAAAACCTTGAAGTTCATCACCAAGATCAATACACAGCTCACCAATGAATTTCTCGTTGAAATTTACTTCAGGAATTACACTGACCTCTTGGGAAACTTTGTAGAATTTTCCGCTCTATCGATTGCAGATGTGGAAAAAGGGGGTTTCCATTTGAAAAAAACAAATTTGACCTTCAAAAAGCCATGAAGGTCAACTTCAAGGTCAAAATTAAGGTCACCATTGAATTCCCCGTTGAAAAATACTTCAGGAATTGCACTGGCCTCTTGCAAAACTTTATTTATTTCAAATAACCTCTAATTGACCTTGAACGTTACCATTGACCTATGACTTAGGGACATATCTGAACGTAGAATTTTCCGCTCTATCGATAGCAGATGTAAAAAAGGGGGTTTCCATTTAAAAAAACAAAGTTGACGTTCAAAAAGCCATGAAGGTCAACTTCAAGGTCAAAATGAAGGTCACCATTGAATTCCTCGTTGAGATTTTCTTCAGGAATAACCTTCACTTTCTTGAAAAATATTTTACCTGAGGAAATATTCAACCGTTCCGGGACTTTTTAGACACCCTGTATATAAACACCAAAACCAAAAAAATTAAAATATAACGTAGTTTATGAAATTAAATGCACACAATGCAATAGTATATACATTGGACAAACATGTAGATTTTTACACACTAGGATCTTAGAACACGCTAGATCGATTAAACATTATAATGCTAATAGTACTGCTCTAGCGCAGCATGCACATAAATTTAAACACACTTTTGACTTTAAAGAAGTAAACATTTTAGAAAATGAACAAAATTTAAAAAAAGACTGCCTAGAAATGATTCATATAAAAAAAAATGATAACTCAATTAACTTCAGAACAGATATTAAAAATTTATATGACATTTATTCTAATATAATCAAACTAGCTAATTAATCCATTTACGTATTTATTAATTTATCAGTTTTAAATTTAAAAAATTTTTCCGCCTTACACTTTCATAATCGATCTTAACCTAACATCTTGTCTACAAGGTGCGTTCCAAAATAAACGACACTGAGCTAAAATAGAAACGACAGGAGCTTTGTTCTGATAAATTCGAGTTTATTTATTCAAAACAGTCCCCTCCGGCCTCGATACACTGTTTTGCGCGATCCAAAAGCTTTTCAAAAGAGTGTTTCAGGTCATTGACCGGAATGTCCTTCAGGATGTCGGTACAAGCCTTTTGAATGGCCTCTACGGACGCAAAACGTTTTCCTTTCATGGCCAAATGCAATTTTCCGAATAGGTAGAAGTCACAGGGAGCCATATCAGGCGAATACGGTGAGTGGTTGAAGGTTAAAATGTGATTTTTGGTAAAAAAATCAGTGATAAGCGTTGAACGATGGGCCGGCGCATTATCGTGCAAAAGGCGCCAACTGCCATTTTCACGGTATTGCGGCCTCACACGGCGAATTTTTGTCAAAGTGCGATGAATTGAATCTTTTGACATGTTTAATTCCATTGCCATGTGTTGCAAAGAATATTTTGGGTCATTTGTTATAAATTCACGCACAATTTCAATATTACTTGGTGTAATCACGAAATTTTCCTGACCGGGATGTTCGTCGTCCTTGAGTTAAATATATAACGTATAACATGACATATTTCTAAAATGTCTAAACTACTTAACAACAGAATTAAAATAATAAAAATGGACCATAAGATAATTATATTGTTACGTACGAATAATTAAATTCAAAATATTATTTAAAAATATCAAATTTAAATGCTCGTTCGGTTGAGGCTCCAAACTGTCAAATTTTCAAAATAAATAAAAATAAATTAAATAAATGAAAATTTGTTTATTTAGTGGGATTGTGCTTTGCTATCCCCTCTGTCTGATAAATAAAAATAGAATAATAAGAAACATATATGTTAATATGATTGGAAGGATACCTGTTTTGAGATTCGGTAGTATTAGTTTTTCCGCGATTTCGCGTACCTTTTTGCCGTTTTTGTTAAACGAATTGGACTTCAAATATAGTCAGCCGAAGACCGATATATTAAAAATATATTTTGTATATTTCAATATATCTTATGTATTGCTTCCTTCCAGATGAAGGCTTTTGTCTTTTACGACCGCCCGACACGATTCCAAAAATAATTTCGTTAGACAAAGTTTTACGGGTTTAATCAACTAACGAGTCGCGAAGAAACTGTCAATCTAGACCGCAGACGGGCACGATACAAGAAAAATATGTTTTCTTTATTATTCTAAGATCTGAATCCGGTCAAGACACTCAGAAGACTGCGAATTTGATTTTGCCTTGATCCGTTTTACTAGTTCATCGCGAGGTGATCATGGTAGCGTTTTTTGATGATTAAGGAGTTAATGATTGGACAGAGGTAATAATGGCAGGAAGGATTTAGGAATTTGCACAAATGCTGATGTGGTCATTGCGCCATTTGCTGATTTTTAGATGGCAATTATTTCTCCCCTCTTTCCACACCTTTCGTGAGAAACGAAATGTGCTCATCAATTTTTAGTATTTGATGTATGGTCATCAAATTGTAGAAACAATTTTGGTTTCTAATATATTTCAGAGTAAATCGAAATATATATATTTAATTAGTCTACACGGAAAAAAATTTGGCGCAGATGCTGCCCCTAGCGGTGGAGCTGTTGCTTTTAGCGGAGGAGAGTTGTGAGATTATGCATTTGGGTATGCTGCGTTCCCTCTGTGGGTGAGCAGCTGCCCCTTTTTGGGGGAGCAGTTGACTTACGTCGAAGGAACACAGCGCTCCTTTCAGGAGGGAGTGTAGTTGCACCGCATCGTCGGGCAAATGCAAAATCAGGCGAAAGTACAAATTTTAAGTTTTTAATGATTTACATGAAAGTGCCCATTGAAATGATGATTCCTATACATATATATATATATATATCGAAGTACTTTTTGGTTCATTACGATCTGTTTACAAATAACCTAACCTCAATGTTCAGATTTCAAATAATTTCACATCATTTTAAGAAATTAAACAAATTCTCCAAAAGATATTATAATTAATGACAATTTCAGAAATATCAAAACAATCGAATTTTCCATTGAAAAGTATAGTCAAATATCAGTTTATATGACTCGCCGCAGCATTCCCTCCTGTGGGGCAGCAGCTCTCCCGCAATTATGGGAAAGCAGTTAGTCCACAAAAAAGTAAACCTGCTAACCTATGAAGAGCGCTGCAGTTGCCTTCCAGTGTAGTCGCGCAGGAGCACCAGAGGTAGTGGAGCATTTCTACCAAATTTTTTTCCGTGTAGGCTTATAATCTTTAAGTGGATTAAAGCTTTAATATAATTATTTAAGTATTTAGATGAGCATTGGGTTTTAGTTACAAAAAGCACGTGGTTTTTGTGGCGGGAGATCAGCTTGCTGAAGCATTTGAGCAAGGATAGGTGTATGAGAAGGAGATGAAATTATGAGATGAATGCTAGCCTCGCGATGCACAGCAGAGCGCATCAAGATTTTCTAAAAGAGACCGATATATTGGGCATGTGCATAGGCAAACGAAAGGAGGAATTGACAAACGACAGAAACTTGTGTCGATAAACAGTGAATCTCTGCTCATCTTAGTTCTTATATCATCGCTCTCACTTTACACTCATTCTTCGCTTTTTTCTCACTTCATACCTTTATATGTCATAGCTAT